>JAVLUX010000039.1:6853750-8187500 GCA_032164185.1 Moxostoma hubbsi | reverse complement strand
CATAAAAAATCAAATTTCCCTTAATCTTTTGACATATAAGAGGTTATTGTACTATAAAAACATACTATAAGTTTCAGAACTCAAAACGTCTTCCTCACTGCAAAAAGAGCATTTGCCAAAACGACTCGTTCACTACTTCCTCCACAATTTGATGTCACACTGTGGTAGACATTTGCATCTGACTGCCTCCACAACAACACATCAACGCCTACTTTACCTTTCACTTCCATAGCCCTGCCCATTAGCTGTAAGCAGTGAGATGGCAAAGAGAGCAGGTCAGTCAAGATAAGAGAGCCACTCATAACAGTGGGCATTTACTGTTGGGCATTAAAGGAGAAGCAGCACCAAAACCGAGCATTGTGAGGGTGGGAAATGATCATATTTTACAAATATATGACTGTTTTTTGTGCAAGAAACATAACTAATATATAGGGATGAGACATTACATCAAATTTCGTTATATTGCAAACCAAAAAATTATGTACTATATTGAGGCAAAACTCTGTTCTGTCCATGTGATCATAAATTAAATAACCCATCAAACATCATAATCTCTCTATCACTTGATTTTACCACTTGAAGTGCTTAAAGTGCTTGAATACCTGGAAAATCTTGTTTTGTTGAAAAGTGCTTTAGATTAAAACAGACCATTTCTTCTGTGTAATATGTGTCCAAAGATGATATCCCAAAATCCACTTTCATTGAATAATGTTTCTTTTAATATCCTCTCAGTTTTGGGGGGCCTGGGTAGCTCAGCGGGTATTTACATTGACTACCACCCCTGGACTCACGAGTTTGAATCCATGGCATGCTGAGTGAATCAAGCCAGGTCTCCTAGCAACCAAATTGGCCAGGTTGTTATGGACATAGACATAATAAATACATGTATTTATTATGTCTACGGTTATGGAGGAAATGGAAGGTAAGTCACATGGGGTAACCTCCTCATGGTTGCTATAATGTATGGTTCTCACTCTCGGTGGTGCGCGTGATGAGTTGGCATGGATGCCGTGGAGAATAGTGTGAAGTATCCACACATGCTACATCTCCTCTTAACGTGCTCAACAAGTCACGTGAAAAGATGCGTGGATTGATGGTCACAGAAATTCATCCTCAGCCACCCGAATTGAGGCGAGTCACTATGCCACCACGAGGACTTGGAGCAAATTGGGGAGAATTTATTTTATTTTATTTTTTTTAAATATCCTCTGTTTTCAGTTAAAAAGTAAAATGAAATCTCAAATAGCACCAAAGTCTCGGTGTTTTAGCGCATTTCTCGTTAATATATTAACCGCAACGCTTGTGCGAATCTGTGAGAAGCACGTTAAACTCTTAAAGTGACAGTACCATTATTGCGCTTGTTATACAAATGAATGTAAACTTAATGTTATTACTTGTAAATTGTACACATTATTTCAAACATTGACAGCTCATATCATTATTATATATACAATTTCAAGAAATAATATTTATTGATAGAAAAATAATTAAAAAATTGATTATAATAACAGATTGTCTAATTGCACACCGGTGTAAATAGCATCTGCCCACAATCCAGCTATTTGGTAGTCTGGTGGAACCACTGAAATATGCGACAAACTAATCAGTAGTTGTCGCTGCAGTGTCGTGGGGTGTAAAGACGGTGTACGATTGTGTAGCGTTGTCCGACCTAGGCATTGAATGTCGAGGAGTGCAGAGAAGGGTTTGATCCGGAGGCGGGGTCTGTCGTTCGTATTCATTCCATCACTTGTGTGTAGATTGCATCACTGTATTAATATTGTATTAGTCATGTTCTTTGGTAGAAACCATAGTTTTAATGCAATTAACAATAGTGTTGTTAGTACAGTAATATGGTGATAATATAGTAACCATGGTTAATTTTGTGGTTACTGTAAATGTACAAAAGAAATACCTTGGTGAAACCATGGTTAGAGTGGTAAAACCATGGTTATTTTTTTTTGCTAAGGGTTTTCCTAACCCTAAACAATCTATTTAAAAAATAAATGTAAAAACTTTTTCAGGACAGGTTCTGTTCAGTTCTATTGCTTGTTCTGCACCTGATCAGCCTGAATGTACATTAGTACACAATTTTTGAAGGCTAATTTATTTGTGATCTGTTCTTATAGTGAGAGGTATATGAGAAACTCTATTATTTAAATTTTGAAGATTTATATTGTGTATTAAAAACTTTAGTTTGATGAGAAATTATAATGTGCGTTATGTGCATTTTTAAAAAAAATAACCACAATTTTCTGCCATACTTTGTTATTAAAGTGTTATCATATTGAACCTAGACAATAACAAATTGTGAACCTCATATTGTATATCGAACCGAATTGTGAGTAAACCATATCGTCCTATCCCTACTAATATTAGAAGTAAACCTCAAGAACATAATAATAAAAAAAAAGGCAGGTCATGACCCCTTTAAGAACTCATTTATGCTGTGCATCATTAATCAAATAAAAATGTTTTGTGGTTTATGTGTCCCAAAAAAAATTCAGTTTGTTTCCCTCATCTCCAGGTGTGTGATGAAAATGGATCATCATTGTCCCTGGATCAACAACTGCTGTGGTCACTTGAATCATGCCTACTTCACCAGCTTCCTCCTGCTTGCTCCTCTGGGCTGCGTACATGCTGCATTTATCTTTGTCATGACCATGTACACTCAAATCTATGATAGGGTAATTATTATTCTGGTGACCATTTAGTTCCCTGTTAATGCAGTTTTAATTACTACAGTGGTCACTTATTACAGTGTTCATTTAACTGAGTCATTTTAATAAACTGCATGTATTTAATGTGTAATGTGCCTAATTGTTTTGTAGAGTTACTTTTAATTACCCATTGTTCTTGTTAGTTCTATTGTAATTTATAATAAAATGTTATTGATGTAGTATTTTTAAGTCACTTTGGATAAAAACTAATGTTATCATTACTATTTTGATTCTACAGTATGTAGTTTTTGCAGAAATGTTCCTACGTGTCATCTCTAATATGAGGACTTGTTACTTTTGGTTGTTGTGGTTATATTCTGTCCCACTTTCTTGGCTTTAGATCTCATTTGGGTGGAGCACAGTGAAGATTGACATGGGCGCTGCTCGGTACATCCACCATCCCATTATGCCTTTCAGCATTGCAGTATTTGCTGCCACTCTCTTTGCCTTGGGACTGGCAGTGGGTACCACAATTGCTGTCGGCATGCTGTTTTTTATACAGGTTGAACATGCTTTGAGGCTCCTATAAACATTAGTCAGAGTTCCTGTCGTATTTGACTTGACAAGTTAAAACAAGGCTGTGAGGCATAGACGTACAGCCTATTACTTACTTTATTCCAGCTGGCAAAACATTTTGTCCTCTGAAAAATATTAGGAGGATATATTTTTTTGTGTTTTTTGTTGTCTCATATGGGTGTTTTTGCTTGTATTTTCGCACATCAATTTGCTTGTAACTGCATGAAATTATAATTGGTTTATCTGCAATTTTCTCTATTCTTTTAGATGAAGGTGATTCTTCGAAACAAAACCTCAATAGAAGTATGGATTGAGGAGAAAGTAAGCTTGTTTACGTTTTCTCTATGCTTATCTGCTAAAAGAAGTGTCCTAATCCAATGTCCCTCTCCCCGAATCCATTGCACGGCTGCAACTTCTTTCTTTCAGGAGTTCTCTTTTAAAGGCTTCCTTGAATTATGAGCGCTTGTGCCTAGTGGATACTACACGACTCAAGCTCATCTCCTTTGATATTTTGAGTCGGCGACTGGTCTGTGACGAGAAGTCTTTGATCTCACGATGAACGTTCTTGTTGTGTGTGCACTCCTGGGACACTCTGAGACTAGTCCCAGATGCTACGACAGTTTTGAAATTTAGATGCCTTGTCGTAAGGTGTGAGCACTGTCCTGACAAGTGAGAGACCGTTATCAGCCAAAATCAATGAAATATAGAGAGAATGCAAGAGAAGGGCAAGGTATTAGGAAGCAGAAGAAACTTATTAGAAGATACAATAAAATTTCACCCACATCTCCCTACCCGATGTCTTATTTTTAGCTGTTTTTTTTTCCTTTGCAAATGGTGCCAATAAGTACAAAAACAGTTGCGAGCCGTTCTTTCATGTTTGTTGGCATGTTATCAAGAATAAACTGTGCGAGTTTGTGAATGAATTCCGTTATCTTAATTATTTTGGGGGGTTTTTTCTCACCAATTTGGAATGCCCAATTCCCAATGCGCTCTTAAGTCCTCCTAGTGGCGTAGTGCCTCGCCTCAATCCAGGTGGTGGAGGACGAATCGCAGTTGCCTCCGCATCTGAGACCATCAATCTGTGCATCTTATCACATGGCTTGTTGAGCACGTTACTGCGGAGACACAGCGTGTGTGGAGGCTTCACGCTATTCTCCACGACATCCACGCACAACAAACCCCACCGAGAGCGAGAACCATATTATACCAACCACGAGGAGGTTACCCCATGTGACTCTACCCTCCCTAGCAACTGGGCCAATTTGGTTGCTTAGGAGACCTCGCTGGAGTCACGTTATCTTAATTTGAAGATGCATTTTGGGCAATCCGTTTGAAACAGGGCGATGCTAAAGGCAGTGTGTAGTAGTCTCAAATTCACACTGTTTTACAATTCTTTGTTACTAGATGAGTTCGTGTGGAGGCCATATGTAAAACCATATTGTTGAAATCAGTAGATCCTGTGGGGTTTTATAACATTAAAGAAAGAATCATTGTGTTCCCAGGCCAAAGACAGAATCCAGTACTACCAAACAGGTGAAGAGTTCATCTTCCCCTATGACCTGGGAAGCCGATTGGAGAACTTTAAACAGGTGTTCGCCTGGTCCGGTACCCATGTGGGAGATGGAATCGAATGGCCTGTACATGAAATGTGTCACCAGTATACACTAACCGTAAGTACTAAACACAATGTTTCTACGTATTTACTCCCTTAACCCTTTCTATTCTATTATTTTTAAATATCTTGGATATGTTTTGAAAATGTTAAACTATCTGGGCATTTTGTAGATCTGTTTGTGGTAGAAACACGTGCCAGGTCGCTAAAGACCTGAGGTATGTAATAATGTTTGGCGAAACACCCATGTATTTAAAGGTTAATAATTGATTCATTATTCTATTGCAGTCACATACAGTTTTGTAGCTCATTTGGTAATGATATTTCTGTTTCCCTCCATCAGATTGAGCAGTTGAAGCAAAAACATGATAAATGTCAGAGAAGTGTGAGTATTGTTGTAACCACTTTCAAACACTAGAGAGCAGCATCTACTAAAGAAAAGGTTAAAATGGCAAATGCACTCTTCGCAGGTGGAATACAGAGTTGTGGAAGACTACAATGGGGCTTGTTGCCCACTGGAAGGGGCTTAACACTTTCTTTAGAACACCGTGTACTGAGGAGCCCAGGATTAAACTCACAAAGGGGGAAACCATCTTTGCTACAAGAGGAACAAAGTGAGCCACTTTTCTGGCATTTTTAGATATTTCCTTACTCCATTTCCTCCTATGGTGACAGATGGAGTGTACTGTATATTTTAACTTCATATTTACCCCACATTCAATTAGGCCAGCTGCCCCTGATTACTGTTTAACTGTGATTATGGTAAGATTGCATGCATTGTTCTTAATCAACAGGTGGTGGATGTATGGAGACAAAGTTTTGAATGAGGAACAGGCAAAAGGTAAAATTTGCTAAATGTCTCAATTTTGTTATAAAAGACTGAAAGACTTCAATAAGGCTATTTATGTCAGTAATACTCCTTATTAAAGTATATCATAAGTTTGATGTGTAACACAATTTTTCTCCCTGTTCTAGCTGAAGTTTGCATTAGAGGATGGTTTCCAAGGCGATGTGTCGAGAAGTGTCACTATGGCTCGACGAATGATTCAACAAGTGAAGAAAAAAAAGAACAATGATGAATTGTATGTTTCAATGTTCAGTTTGAACAGAGCATTTTTAACCCAGCAGTGATGCAAAATTCTAAAGTGTATTGTGTTTTTTCTAATTCTTTTGGAAAGCTGTTCAATACACCAGCGCTAGGTGTTGACAAATCGGTGGCAAAGCAAACACATACAAACTGCTGAAATGGTCTGGTGGGTCTGTTTGCTGGTTACCAGAGGGATTTTGGTCTGGCTTTGGTCAGGTTTGTTTAGTTGGGCTGGCACCTCAAAGTTAACTTATTTAAACTTCTGTAATACATAATTTTATTTCCAAAGAACAGCTATAATAATAAAAAATAGCAAAAAAAAAAAAAAAAGAAATGAGAGTTTTATAAAAATGCATATGGCACCATAGTGATTAATAAGATCTTTCTTCATTCTTTCCTATTTCTTTCTCCCTCTTGCTTGCTCTCTCTTTCTTTCTTTGATGCCACACAGAATATGCAAAGCCTTTCTCCAGTTGTAACAAGGTTTTTGTCATACAAATTCTCTGAATTGTTTTTATAGTACAAATAACTATTTCATTTTATTTTTGATGACTTTTTGTAAAACTGAAGTCAACTGATGTCAAATAAACAACCATGCTCTGTACAATAATTTATTATTTTTATTGTATTTTACTTTTTAATGGAAAGTAACAGTACAATGACTTTCCACTCTATACACCACCAATCTGTGCTTTATATGTAAATATAATTCTTTTAAAAAAAAAGCCAAAAAAATAAACATTAAAGTATTTATGTGTTTGCATATTCTGTTTTTACATTTGTTTTATAATTACAGTGCATAATGGGACCATATCTTGCATTAAAATTGTATAGAAAGTTTGATTTAGTAAATATTTCCAATCAAAATATTTTGAGCAAGTATAGAAAAACATTACAACACAGACAGCACTTCCAGTAGTGAATAAATATGTGCGGTCACACCACAGGATAGCTGTGTCCACAGAATAAACTGGCCCTTAATCAAGAGTCAACTGCTCACAGAAACTGTAGATATATATATAGTTCTCCTCTGGTTGGTCTACATGTTTGCATAAAGTCTATCAATCTGAAATTTGAAGAATTTGGTGAGGTCTGCCCTTTTGGCTTTCAGTGTTGGAGTGAGGAGACCGTTTTCTATGGTGAACATATCAGGATGCAGGTACAAATCTTTTACCTTTAGGAAACAAAAACACAAAAGTTATTTTTATTAAGCAATGCATCAAATCTTGAGGCCTTTGCAATGTGCATGTACACCTTCACATGCTGTCTTTTTCAGGATTATTTAATGTGATATTCAGGTACACACTGTATTTTTATTACACTACAAATAGCCCATAGATGGTTAAATTACTTATTTATGTATTATAAAATTGCTCACTTGTTCAAAGGACTTCAGCCCTGCTTCATGTCCAAGTTTGCTTAGGTCTGAGAGGATGGCTTTCTTAATTTCCTGCAAATGTATAAATCAGATTAAGTAAACCTATGTCTTGGGATGGAAGCAAAAACGTATTCTTAATGCTGAATACTTTGCACTTACATCTTGCATGCTTATATATTATAATCATGTAACTGCACACCTGATTTTGACACAGCTCCACAAATGAACCTTTTACTCCCAGCTTTTCTGCAAAACCTGGTAGCACCTCAGGGTCTGGCACTACTATGGCCACCAAGCAGGACTAAACACATTCAATTGGAAATATATTACGTAATTAAAAACAAAGATTTAAGATTAAGCTTTTTTTATCAACAGAAAACAATGCAACTTAAAGTGGTCATGACATTCCCTTTTTTATTATTTTAATACATTGCTCATTTAAAATAATAAACACTTATGATATTAATAGTTTTTTGCACAAATATTTTTAAAACAAGATAATTTTCCACCCTTATTCTGACCATTTTGTTTTGGTGCCGCTTCTCCTTTAAGACTTGACAGTAAACGCCCACTGCTATGATTGGCTCTCTGCTCTTGACTGCTCACAGCTAATGGGCAGGGCTACTGATGTGAAAAGGTAAAGTGCAAGATGCAAATGTTTACCGCATTATGACATCACAATGTGGAGGAAGTAGAGGATGAGTTGGTTTGGCAGCTTTGTTTAAACAAGTGCTCTTTTCGTAGAGTTTTTGGAAGTTTTGAGTTCTGAAACTTACAGTATGGTTTTATAGTGCAATGACATCTTATATGTCAAAAAATTAAGGAAAATTGTATTTCTCATGTCAGGACCCCTTTAAGATAGCAAAACACAATGCAATAAGAATGGCAGTTGCAATTTTTTTGAAGTAACATTGGATTTGAGGTACTATTATAAGGGCAAATTGAATATAATTTACCTGTAAACTGTCACCATGCACAAACACCTGGGTAACTGGAACACTCCGAATGTAAACATTTTCAATCTTTTCTGGTGCAATGTATTCGCCTTGGGACAGTTTGAAGATATTCTTCTTTCTGTCGATAATCTTTAAGACCCCACTCTGGTAAATTGAACACAAAAAATGACTTTATCAATAAAGTTATAACTCTGTACACAGTTTTAATGTATTATATATTTCTGTACATTTGGTAGATTTGGAAGAAGCAGTGTAATTAAGTTGTTTATTTCCAAGCAAGCAACTCAGGAAGGTTAATGCTCTTCTTTCACTTCAAAGTGCATTATCCCTATTATAGTACTTCATATCTTTTAGAATAAAGTAACTGGCAAACAAAGCATGGCAATTGTTTTGAAAAGGAATATAGGCCCAGTTATACCCGGCCGACCGCGTTGTCTTTCTGAGGACCTGTCCCAATACCCCCACTTGTTGTTTTGGTCTTGCCTGCTTACCCAATCGTCTTATGTATTTCCGGTGTTTGGCCACTAGTGAGCAAGTAGACGTGAATACTGCGAGTGTGTGTATGACTTTTGGTTGCATGTTGGGACACTCATAGATTTAACGCTTTTTTACACTACTGGCACAGTTGGGAGGGTTACTTTTGAAGTGGATTCCACTACAGACTACAGAATACAGAATAGATGTTGTAAAATGTCATTTGTAACATATTACATTAGATTACTCAAGGTCAGTAACGTATTCTAAATACTTTGGATTACTTCTTCAGCACTGGTAGATTTTTTTCACTTGTTTTCACTATAAAAAGTGCAGTAAGACAAAATACACATGTTAAAAATACATTCTCTGAAAAACCTAAATATCTTATGCAGTGTTGTTTCTAAAACAAGATAAATCAAATTGATCTTATTTTAAGGGATTTAGATATTTTTACAGGAAAACAATACAAAAATTATTATCAAGAATATGATTTTTGCCATAATATCAAAGGTTTCACTAGAAAAAAGAAATTATGGTCCAACGTGAATTTTCTTGATAAAAACGTGCATGTAGAAATAGCCTTTTAGCTTAGCGTAAAGCAAATGATAATAAAATGCAATCTGTTCAGTAATCAATACTTGTTGAATGTAACTGCATTCTAATTACAATTATTTAAATGGTAACTGTAGTGGAATACAGTTACTTATATGTTGTATTTTAAATACGTAATCCTGTTACATGTATTCCGTTACACCCCAACCCTGACTACTGGTTGTTGGAAGTGTATTGTGCTGTTGAAAGTAAATTTTTTATTATGTGTTTATCGTGAGAAAATAATTAATAATTATAATAAATAATAAATAATAATTCCTTACATTTATATAGCACTTTTCTAGGTAGTCAATGTCCTTACATAGCATAGGGGGAATCTCCTCACCCACCACCAGGGCTGGACTGGCAATCTGGCATTCTGGGCATTTTCCCAGTGGGCTGACGCACTTTGGGGCCGATCAGGGGTGAACTGGCCAGCGGATGAACCGAGCAGGCCAGTGGGTCAACTGCGAAACGTGGCGAATGGGCTGCGAAAAGCAAAAATGAGCTGCCGCGTTATGCAGAACATAACACAAAACGGCGCCGCTATATGCAGAAAAGTATAGCTATAAACCTGTGTGATCCATTAATAGCAATAACTAATAACTAATACAAACCATTTAAATTATATGCTTTGGTTTGTCATTTACATTTGACAACCAAAGACTGCTTTACACAACTTATCAGTATGTGGTTTCATAGAACAAATAAAAAGCAACTTATATTTTTAAAACTTATATTTTGAATATATAAAAATGAGAAAGCGTGGTAGTAGTTAATATTTTTTAATTTTAATACAACACTGTCTAGAACGCATATTGTATGCCACACTGACTGATAAATTGCCAAAATCCCTAGCAATATTAGGCAAGAACAAACAAAATAAGGTGAATACTGGGTGAGAAGCATAACAAAGATGTATATAAATATACACATAAATAGTGTAAAATTTTGTAATTATGATGCTGATATTAAATCATCCCAAACACGTTATATAATGTTGAATATATTCTTTTATACTAAAATAAATATATGCTTCACTTACTTTTCACTATCTGATTATAATAAATAACTTATGTTGAAAAGCTTCCCTTGACGTCATCATGGTGAAAATACACTAATCGCTTGTGTAGGCGGGGAGTGGGCTCCTGAACATGATGAACTCTGGAAAACACTTTGCCTGAAAGACAGCTCCAAAGCAGTATTCGAGCTAGTGTGGATTTAGTGTGGGTTAAGTGCATTGAGCTTTGGCATGTTTTAAACATGGGGCAGTCTTGAACACTTCACGTGCACTCAAGCAGCCAAGACCCCAAGTGTGGGTATTGGGACAGAGCCTACGAATACTTTTTTGACCGCGAACGAATAGGAACGCGTTCGACACATGCGTACTACAACTGCTTTGTGAAATACTGGCTGCGTGCGAAACCAGGAAAATATATGAATATATGAAACCAGGCAGTATATGAAAGTAGGATGAAAATAAGGGTTTTGAAAAACAATTTTGGACACCAGTTTCCTTAAGAGTTCCATTCATTCAAAACAGCTGTCAGTTACTGATTAGGCAGCAAGTCAGCTGCCTACATTTTTGGATTTTAGTACTGTCAATTGCTAGCGCAGTCTACGCACAGCGGCTGTGCTGATGATGCAATTTGTTCTCCTGCTGAGAACCATGGCCTCAGATTTAGAGGTGCTAATCCTCATCCCAGCCAATTCACACTCGACTGCCAAGTGATCCAGTGAGAGCTGAAGGTCACGGACCAATGATGACATGAAGACTACATCAACCTGCAAAAAGCAGCGATGAGATCCCCAGCCCAGCCCACCGAACCTCACCCCTTCCCCACCCCGACTACGCCTCGATATCCTGTCCATGAATATCAGAAACAGGATCAGTGACAAAGCGTTGCCCTGGTAGAGACCAACCCCCCGCATGGAACGAACTCGACTTCGTTCCGAGGACCCAGACACAGCTCTCGCTTTGGACGTACAGGGATTGGATCGCCCTAAGAAGGGATCCCCCCACTCCGTACTCCCTCAGCACCTCTCACAGTATCTCCCAGGGGACCCGGTCATACGCCTTTTCCAGATCCACAAAACACAAGTAGACAGGATGGTCATACTCCCAGGCCCCCTCCAGGATCCTTGCGAGAGTAAAGGTCTGGTCCGTTGTTCCACGGCCAGGACAGAACCTGCAGTGTTCCTCTTCAATCTGAGGTTCGACAATCGGCCGAACCCTCCTCTCCAACACCTTGGAGTAAACTTTACCAGGGAGGCTGAGATGTGTGATACCCCTGTAGTTGGCACACACTCTCTGGTCCCCCTTTTTGAAGAGGGGAACCATCACCCCGTTCAGCCACTCCTTGGGCACTGTCCCAGACTTCCACGCAATGTTGAAGAGGCGTGTCATCCATGACACCCCCTCCACATCCAAAGCTTTCAGCATTTCTGGTCAGATCTCATTGACACTGTAGTTGTTTGACTACCTCAGTGACCTCCCACAGGGAAATTGAATCTGATCCCCCATCAGCCTCCGGCTCTGCCTCTAGCATAGAGGGCGTGTTGGGATTTAGCAGTTCTTCAAAGTGTTCCTTCCCACCGAATAACCTCTTTGGTTAAGGTCAACAGTGTCCCATCTTTGCTGTATACAGCTTGGATGGTTCCCCGTTTCCCCCTCCTAAGGTGGTGGACGGTTTACCAGAAGCACTTTGGTGCAGAACGAAAGTCATTCTCCATGGCTTCTCTGAACTTATCCCACACCCACCCTCCTTCAAACGTTCCCAGTTCACCAGCACTACTCGTTCGGGCTTCCCAGGTCTGTCCAGAGTCTTTCCCCACCCCCTGACCCAACTCACCACCAGGTTGAGAGCTCCGCCCCTCTTTTCACTCTATTGTCCAAAATATATGACATGATCAACAGTTCCGGCTCCTTCCCCCCCAGCGAGGTGATGTTCCACGTCCCCAGAGCTAGCCTTTGCTGCCCGGGTCTGGTCCGTCGAGACCCCCGGCCTTCACTGCCACCCATATGGCAGCGCACCTGACCTGTGGTTTCTCCAATGGGTGGTGGGCCCAAGGGATGTAGAGAGGGGTGTCACGTTGCTTCTTCGGGCTGTGCCCGGCCAGGCTCCGTGGCAAGCCCGGCCACCAGGCGCTCGCCAATGAGCCCTCCGTCTGGGCCTGGCTCCAGATGGGGGCCCCGGGCTTCCTCTGGGCAGGGTAACTCCTCCTCTTGCCATTATTTCCATGGAGTCTTTGTGAACCATTCTTTGTCCGGCCCCTCGCCTGAAACCACTTTGCCTTTGGAGTCCATACCAGGAGCACCTGGCTCCAGACAACTCAGCCCTCAGGTTCACAAGGGCACACAAACCTCTCCACCACAATAAGGTGATGGATCCCAGAGAGGCAGTAAAGAAATATACTTTGGCCTTAAAGTAGACAGAGTAATCACACAGAGTACTTGCACTAAAGGAATTAGAGCGTATAAGCCAGTGATAAATGTGGTTATCTGTCTATTTGAAGTTTCCCTTTTTAAAGAACACTTAGGTTTGTATTCCAACTGTCAGTTGGTATTATGTATACATTGCTACCTGCTTCTATCACGGCACAAAAGGCCTATACATTCCATTCAAGTTGCATTGTTAAGAAAGTGTCTAATATGACAATAAATACATATGTAAATGTTGCAACATTGCATTCTAAAAGAAGGATCTCACAGGCAGCCATTTGCCGATATCCCCAGTGTGCAACCATCCGTCTTTGTCCAAAGCCTCTGCTGTCTTTTCTGGGTCATTGAGGTATCCGAGGAACACATTCTTTCCTTTTACGCAAACCTAAAAAAACAAAACACCAAATCTATGAGAGGTTGTAATTACATATTGTTATAAGATTTGTAAAATTATATTTCATTACCTCCCCTTCACCGTTGGAGGCAAAGTAATTCATTTCCTCAACATCAACAAGTTTGACAATATTACATGAAACAGGAATGCCAACATGCCCTGAAATTAAGAGTGGATAAACTGAACAAATATTCAAAATTTTACTGTACATGACAAAAATGTTATTATCAGTCACAGCAACCCACCAGCTGTCCAGTCGCCAGGCATGGAGAAAGTGCAGGCAGCAGTGCACTCTGTCTGGCCGTATGCCTCGAATATCTGGAAAGCAGGCCAGGGACAAAAAAAAGTAAGCTCTGGGTCAATGTGACACCAGATCAGTACACATATACACACACACACACTGCTTTGAGGACTTTGCATCATAGTATTTTTAAAGGCTATTTAGCCCTCGTTTGGGATAAAGGCCGACTGAAGACGGCAGTGCAACAGAGAGAGAAAGATTTACGGACAGCTGTCCGACACCTTGTGTGTTTGTCTTTTTGTTTAAGTTTCTAATTAAAATATTATTTATATTCTCAAGCCAGTTCTCACCTCCTCCTTTCCATTAACCCCTTTGCAGTATAACTGAATGTTATTGCGTAATTCACACCCTGCTGTTAAGATCTGACTGAAAAGATAGGGGACCCAATTAAAAATAAACTACATTTTTACATGGAAATTAAAATCATAATTTTTGCAGCTATTTGTGGGGGATATGTTTGCATAGTTTGATGAACTCTTTTATCTTATCTGAATTTCTTCATGATATGACCCCTTTCATAAAATCTCTGAAATTTCTTGAAGTCCAAAATTCAACATTGCTGACTTTTAACATAGTTTCCAAAATGTGAACATGGCTCTCTCAAGACAAAATTTATATATTTTTGGACTCTTATTTCAATTAGGTGTAAAAGAGGGACCAGAAGTAAAAAAAAAAAATGTTTTACCTGACACCCGAGGCATGCCCTCAGAAAGCTGAGCACAGCAGGAGAGATGGGAGCAGCACCTGTTACCATCACCCTCACACGGCCCCCTAAAGTTTCCTGTACAAGGCAATTAAAATCCTTCTTGAACTACTGTACACCTCACAGGAATGCACGATCAAACTTATTTTCAAAACCATCTTGCTTGCTTGAACTGAAAGACAAACCCCCATATAAAGTCAAAGCTCCTCTCTTCTGATCTCTTGGAAATACCTGCACTTTGTGGAAAAAGAATTTATCCCATATGCTGTCATTCCTGATGATGCCCTGCTTCATCTCTGCATGTTTCCTCTCAATGGCAAAGTTCAGCATCCATTTCTTTATTGGAGTCTGGGCTCCACTCTGGACCTGAACAGATAATGTTGGGAAAAATGAAAGGCTTGTATGGGAGCATTCTATTAAGTAACAAATAATGTAGACAATGGTACATACTGTATAACAAGCATCAATATTAGGCCTACGCTTGCTCATACGTAGCAACCATATAGCAATGCCGTCAACCACCCCAGCGGCAACTTTTGCACCACCACTGATTTAAATTTGGATTAAAAATATAACCTAATGTAAGATTTAGATTCAAAATATACAGTATACCATGAGAATGTTGACTCTGTATGTGACTATGACTCTGTATGTACTTTCATACAGTACCTTGTCATAAATACGATTCAGAAGACGTGGAACCACTGGGAATATAGTGGGCTGCAGGGCTTTCATGTCATCTGGTAGAAGTCTGATATCACCTTGAAAAAACCCAACTCTGCCCCCAGCACTGTACATCACTGTCTGGTACACATACATAAAAACAAGCACTTCAGTCTTCTCCTGTGACTGTACAAGAAATCCATTTATATAGTTTATAAAGCATTCATATGCCATTAAAAAAAAATCGAAAAATCTTCAGCAGAGTACCAGATATGAGAGTGTGCTTTACCTGTACTACTCTCTCAAACATGTGCGCCAGGGGCAAAAACGAGATGGACACATCAGTTGGAACGGGTACAAAGACATTCTGTAGAAATGTAGGTTTGACATCCAACATTAAAACCTACATTCACTTCATAAATTCTCGACAGAAATCATGTAGCCATCACACTGACATACAGTACAGCACCTCAAAGCTGTGAAGCACACCGGCTGCATCAGCAACTACATTTTCATGGGTCAGCATGGCTCCCTTTGGATCCCCTGAAGCACAGAAATAAGATTAAGATTCAACTTTATTGTCATTGTGCAGATTGAACCCCCAACCTTTCGGTCAGTAACCCAGAGCCTTAACTGCTGAGCTACCACTGTTACACATAGTATACACCATATCAACGTGGTCTACAAAGTTTCTTACAATCATAGAATAAAATACAAGACACCGCATCAAACTTACCAGTGGTTCCACTAGTGAAGCAAATAATGCTTAAGTCCTCTGGCTTTGGAGGCTATAAAAATAACACATAGCATTTAAATAATATTTACCAAATGAATCATAAAACAATTATTAATAATCAAGTTTCACAAATAAATTGACTTCTTGATAGTGGAAGATTTGCCATGAATAACAGCTTCAGTTACGGTCTCTTCGTCACACAAAAAATAATTTAAGCACAGAAGTCTTGGAATATAGCATTTGTAAGTTTGATGGAAAGCATATGGCTTTGAAATGACATCAAAGTGTGTGTGTGTGTGTGTTTGTGAGAGAGAGAACAATTCCTTAAAACCCATTACTTACAACTGGTTTGTGAAGGTTGTCTTTCCCAAAGGCCTGAAAAAAAGAAGAAGAAGAAAAATATATATATATTCTGTTGGAATGGTACAAGATATCTGAGCCTTTAATATTTGTATAGATGTTATATTATATAGTTTTATTTTAGTATCAGAGAGAACTATTAGTGTACCTCTACATCCTTTAGGTTCAGAACGTCCACTCCACTCTTAGATCCTCTCTCACTCAGTGCAGGGTCAAAGGGGTCCATGAGGATGATAGTTTTCAAAACAGGTGTGAGTTTTTTCTCACAGTTAGCCAGTAGCGTTTCTGCCTTATCCTGCTTATCACACAGTACTGTGGATATCTTTGCTGCAGAAATGTACAAATTTAATGTACCGGTATTTGCATCAGATCAAGTCTAAAATCACTAATGTTAACAAATGGAGCTTTATTGTAAAGTGTTAAAAAACATCAAACAGGTTTCTCAAACACTTCCTGTGCCATTGGTCTGTAAATGGTTCCTGCCCCAAACTCACACCATTGGTGCGTACATGTTGGATTGTTCAAACAAAAAGAGCAACATTGTGAAAGCGCCACAGAGTCACATCATATACACTATTCTGTAGTTCAACCTATGAATTACTTTCTTATAGATATCTATCTATATCTATATTCAGCTCTCCACTGAACATCGACGGCTCCTCTGTGAAGATCGTCAAGAGCACCAAATTCCTTGGTGTTCACCTGGCGGAGAACCTCACCTGGTCCCTCAACACCAGCTCTATTACCAAGAAAGCCCAGCAGCGTCTCTACTTTCTTTGAAGGCTGAGGAAAGTACATCTCCCACCCACCATCCTCACTACATTCTATAGAGGGACTATTGAGAGCATTCTGAGCAGCTGCATCACTGCCTGGTTTGGGACTTGCTCCGTTTAGGACCACAAAGCCCTGCAGAGGATAGTGAGGACAGCTGAGAAGATCACCGGGGTCTCTCTTCCCTCCATCAAAGACATTTACAAAAAAACACTGCATCCGCAAAGCAACCAGCATTGTGGACGACCCCACACACCCCTCACACAAACTCTTCACCCTCCTGCTGTCTGGCAAGAGTTACCGAAGCATTCAGGTCCTCACGGCCAAACTGTGTTACAGCTTCTTCCCCCAAGCCATCAGACTCCTCAATACTCAGAGACTGATTTGACACACACACATACATGTTCTGAGTTGCACTTTAATTAATGACATTTTATACCTGGCTGCTACCTCAATAACTGCTATGTGCATAGAACACTATCTCATAGTATGTTATGTTTACATTTGGCATTTTTAGAAACTGTCATCTTTTTGCACTACTGTGTACTGGTCGGCGCTGCACTGTCTCCTATTGTGTCTTATGTCCTGTTCATTGTTCGTAATTTATTGTACTGTCCTGTACTTTTTGCACACGTTTGCACATGCACTTTCTATAGGTATGTTATTTAGTCTGTGTTGTCTCATGTGGTTCTGTGTTTGCCCTATGTTGTTTTATGTAGCACCATAGTCCTGGAGGAACGTTGTCTCGTTTCACTGTGTACTGTACTAACTGTATATGGTTGAAACGACAATAAAAACCACTTGACTTGACTGTCCACATTAAACTGAGATAGGAACATTTTTGTAACATTAAAAATCACAGACAGCAGGACTTTTATAAATGTTATGCTACTGATTAGTAATAGAAAAGGAAACTTTACAATTGTAAAAAGGCAAGCAAATTACAATTATTTTGAAATCTGGAGGCAGAGGTAGCAAGTTCACCAGGGTCACTATCACAATAAAGTCATATTTCTCTGAAAAGTGGAAGGATTATCAGTCAGTGGAATTCAGCAGGTGTTATTCCTAAAGCTGCTCTGACCAACACCTCTAATGAAGCATCCAAATGAGCAGGCTTAATTACCTCTATTAATGATGAAGACAAGAGCCTCAGGTCCCAAGGTGTCATAAAGAGGTACCGCCACCATGGAATAGGTATAGCAGGCCAGCTCAGAGATAATCCACTGAATGGAGGGAAGAGAGTTTGGTATATGTACATATTTAATTTATGCATTTGGTGTTTGATATTATCCAAATCGACTTACAGTGTATTATATATTTAATCAGTTTGTGTGTTCCCTGGGAATCTAATCCATGATACTGGTGTTGCTAGTGCCATGCTCTACCAATTTAGCTACAGGAAAATAACTCTGAATGTGCACTAATTCACTAAGACAAATCTCTTTAAATAGCCTATGTAATTGGCTCTCTATTTGTCGTGTGATTAGGGTCCTTTGTACAATATTAACCCCCTTTTCTGTGCTGATTGGAGACGTATTGTACATTTTTATTGACAGTAAGAAAAAACGTATTGTGTCACCTCTGGTCGGTTCTGGGAAAAGATGCCAATAAATGATTCTTGTGATGGCTTTAGACCACGATGGAGAAGCGCGGACCCCAGAAATTCTGCTCTGTCTGAAACCTGAGACAACCAGAGGCAAGGATTGAAACAAAGACTTCAGCTGTCCTCCCTCTTTGAATTTTATCTGAAGATTCTGTTTCTGATTGGTATATATACCTGTTTGTATTTCAGCCACTGAAATGGTTGCCCTTTCTTTCTGTACCCCAAACATGGCCCATTTCCTGCATGGTAGAGATTAAATTTCTTACAGACCAATCATGCCATTAGAGGATATCAGATCAAGTGCACCACAGAGTGCACCAGGATGTGAAACATTTTTTGTATAGCTAGCATGAGAAAATAATATTTATTGATGCTGTAAATTTGACCAGGCACCTAACCTGAGACATGCAGTCCTCTTTGGTAAACCTCATATAGAGTTTTGGCATCCTGATGCAAGGAAGACATCAAGTTGTCATCTTTCATGAGAGCTGATTTTCTAGCTCCACCCTGTTAAAAAAATGCCAGTGAAATTGAACTATTGAAGCAATACCAGAACATACATGTAAAAAAAAAAACAAGCAGTGATTCTCGTTAAAATTGTATTTTGGACAGTAAAACATTCTTGAAAGCGTTAAGCGAATTGCACTTTCTGGCACATCATATAATTTCACTATACATATATTGTTACGTATATTATATTTAATCTGACTGCTGTCAAGAAAACATGCCATCATCCCACCTTTGTTTCCTACATTAATTCAGATTCATATTTAGATTTTTTAGTATTTAATTTGGGTCCCAGTGCACATTCCCAATGATTAAACAGGCACATCTATATTATACAAGACAATGCTAACACTTTAACATACAAAGCACGCACCACTATGCCTACACTCTGATGGTTCAGGTTTATGGGTAGCTGCAGTGGTTTAGGCCTGGTGTTGAGATGGAGCAGGGCTATTGCTGCAAGACTAAACAGAAAAACCAGCCCTGAGTTGGACAGTGGGGTGAAAAGGAACTCAAACAAGAACTCCATGACGTACAGGCTCTGTTGGGGCTGCTGGAGAAAAATAAAAAGTAAATTAAACATTGTCCAGGAAATATCTGGAGTAATATGAAAGGGTTGGTTTCATCTATACAAAATTTGCATTTCTTTTTTTTCTCCTATTTGACCATATATTTGTAAGTGAATTTACAGGCAGTTCAAGGTCACTGTGGTTATATTTTTGTGCTGCTATGATGCTGATCAGATTAGAAGATATGGAACTATTGATGAGGTGTGTAAATGCATTGATGAACACAAACGTTAGTGAATAAATGGGTGTATTGAGGCCAAAGTCTTCAGCATTGATTTCATAACCATTTTCAGCTTCAAAAGCATCTGCTAGTCTTTGTCACAGGTACTAAGTAATCTCAAATGGTCACACAATCTACTTATAAACCTGTATAGAGGACATATTTTAAAGACCTGTATTTTCAAGATGTTTTTAAATGCAATAACAAATAAGAATAATTTTTTTAGGATTGCCTACAGACTCACACTTACGTGTCATATTGTTTAGAACATTTCCATCTGACTGAAATTACCTTCAAAAGATAATTCTAATAAAGGGTTTACCAGCTTTCTCTTATCAGTGTAATAGCAAAAGCTATTTAACAGATGACTCATGCATGCAACTTGCTCTAAGAAAACAAAACTTATTTTTGCATTCATAATAAAGAAAAAGTAGCTAAATGTAAAACAAACTTTCAAGTTTTTGTTTTAAATAATTTTCTCTCCAACTGCAGTTTTTGATTTAAACACAATAAATGTCATGTCAGAACAGCAAAATCATTGTTGAACTGTTTAAATGTAACAGTCAGTGACATGCATAATAAAACAAACATGCACTGTAAAACGCAATTGTATTGCAACAATTCAAGTTTTTAACAGTCTAGTACCTGGGTAAAATGAAGGAGTCTGCCGTGTCAGTTCAGTGATAGAGCTGGAGAAAAAATCTGAAACAGATTCCCTTGAGCAGGTCTGCAAGGCACAGGAGGACTGAGGAAGATGGCATAGTCACAGATCCAATAAAACAGCTCACAGCACATGAGTGACCTTTGAACCAATTGCTGCTAGCTGTTCTCTGATAAAACCAATCAATGTGGACAAAAACATAATCATGTGTGAACTTAATCCTTAAGCAAATGTGTGTTGCTGAAGCATTATCAGAGTTTAATGCCTGCACACTTGTCCTGTGCAAAATGGGCTTGCAGATGTAACATTACAGTGCCACTATTAAAAGTGGACTATGAGATTTGCCTTTGCTGGTCAGTGTGACACTGTGGTTGAAAAGTTGCACAGGTCAGGTGAAAGTATTGTATTTAGGTTTAAACAACTCCTATCAATTGCAGTCCACTAGAACACTGCTTTCTAAAAACTAAATTATCTGAAAATGGTTGCATCTTCGTGTCTGGTTTACGATATCTACCATAATAGCTCTACTGTATACTTGCAGTGTTGTGGTAAGCCATAATTCATTTTAAAACATTTTATGTATTAACAATCCTTAAAGGGATAGTCCTCCCAAACATCTGTCATCATTTACTCAACCTCATTTTGTTTCAGACATGTATGACTTTCTGTTCTCCATTGAACACAAAAGGAGATCCACATACTTGCATTGAAAAAGATGCAATAAAATGAGTAGTCTCTAGCATCTACTTCTGTGTTCCACAAACAAACAAAATGCATGGTGAAACCACTTCACTTGACTTACAATTACACAAAGAAGTTCATGGAAGTTGATTGTGGAAAGCACCATAAGTTGGGTACAATCGTTCCACACACACACAGTATGCAGGAATAATGTATGATTATCTTTTTCTCTGGTGGTTTGCAGTAACATTTTCTTGCTGATTCCATCCATCATTTACAGCTTTGCAGGTTAAAGTGGCCCCTAGGGACCCCCCTGGGACCCTAAAACCCTTGTTAACAAGAAAGCGGCACCAAGTCACCCATATCACACTTCCCATTAACACCTTTCAGCCTTTCAGTCAAACATGACACAACATGACCTTATGAACACACAGTTTTCTTACCTCATTATCATTATCGCAGCAGTTTAGGAAGAGTGGCCCTGCTGAACTTTGACATTTCACTGTAATGCAAGATAAGATGGAAGCACCTTTGGATTTTGTAATCAGTATTGATAATAGTCTACTTAATAAAATGAATGGAAGCTGTCAAGGCTTCAGTCTTGCCTATTGATGTACAATTTAGGTCAAAGTTGAAATGACATACAAACACTCTCAAACTCAAAGATAAACACATACAAAAGGTTTGAATGCAAAACTTCTTAGCTTGCCCCATAAACAAGAGGTAAATGAGGAAAACAGCCTGTACTTTGTGATCTCTCACTTAAGTATATGTACAAAACAAGTTAGCTAACTAGGCAATAGTACATCCTGGCCTTTAATCTCTGTATTTAACTGTAAACCAGTGATCCCAATTATGCATTGTTAAACAAATGTTCATTTCAATTTGGCTGTTTGAATCAAAGATCTCACCTTGGGGCCTGGGTAGCTCAGAGTGTTGACACTGACTACCACCCCTGGAGTCGTGAATTCGAATCCAGGGTGTGCTGAGTGTCTCCAGCCAGGTTCCTAAGCAACCAAATTGTTGCTAGGGAGGGTAGAATCACATTGGGTAACCTCCTTGTGGTCGCTATAATGTGGTTCTCACTCTCGGTGGGCCGTGGTGAGTTGTGCATGGATGCCACAGAGAATAGTTTGAAGCCGTCACACACGCTATGTCTCTGCGGTAACCCACTCAACAAGCTACATGATAAGATGTGCAAATTGATGGTCTAAGAGGAGGAGGCAACTGAGATTCGCCCTCCACCACCCAGATTGAGGTGAGTCACTACACCACCATGAGGACTTAGGACTCATTGGGAATTGGGCATTTGAAATTGGGGAGAAAAAAGATCTCACCTCAATCTGGAATATATTTGCAGAAAATTTAGTTTTTCTGCAATCCACCTACTGTATATTTGAATTAGCTATTATAAGCTTTTATTGATCTTTCATGAAACAATCCTTCCCTATCATCATATTTAGAATATCAAAATCCACAAAAGAGGTAGATCCTTTTTATATTTGGCTCCTAAACTATGGAATAGTCTCCCTAAAACTGTTCAAGATGCAGACACACTCCCTCAGTTAAAGTCTAGACTAAAGACTCTAATTCATCCTCCAACCCACAATTAGGCTGCTTTAGTTTAGTCTGCCGGAACCAGAAACCAAAAACATTGATCATGATTTATAACTCTGCAATAAATTGAATGGCATCTATGCTTATATTATTTTATTTGTTTCCCTGTCTCAACCTCGGGACTCCTATCCTGAGGTCACCAGAATCGGCTGGATCAGCTCCATTCCTGCTTCGTGTTAGACTCCACTGCTACGTGTCGTGATGGACTACGATCTTGAAATGGCATACATAGTCTAACAATTGCCAACAAAAGCCTTCATCAGACAAATAACAAGGACAATTGCATCTATGTGAACTTCTGCAGTTAATCCAGGATGGACTTCAAAGACATAAGTCATTAATCTTACAGTTCATACAAAATCTATGTTTAAACACTGGCCCTTAGCACGCACTTAGTTTAATTTTAAACCATGACTTTAACTATAAATAAGTAATATTTACATTATATTCATGATGTTAGCCAGAGGGGGACTGGCCCCCACAGTGAGTCTGGTTTCTCCCAAGGTTATTTTTCTCCATTAATCTACATCTTTTGGAGTTTTGTGTTCCTTGCCACAGTCGCCTTCAGCTTGCTCACTGGGGTTATTAATACAATTATTATTTAATTACTAATTTTTAAACATGATTAACAATCGTATTTTATCTAATTACACAATGAGGTTTCATCGACAGTATAGACATTACAGTTTTATTGTCTGTTAATGCCTGATCTTCTGTAAAGCTGCTTTGAAACGATGCGTTGTGAAAGGCGCTATACAAATAAAATGTACTTGACTTGACTTGATTAGGCATCTTGCATTTTACAAATAATACACACACACACACAAACACACACACATAATCTCAAAAAGCAAAAAGTTTCGCAAAAATAATGTTAATAAGGTGAAGGACAGAGCACTTGAATTTCAAATGGTCATGCAAAGCTGTAGTGAAAATTGACTTAAAATGAGCACTATGGGTGCTAAGTGCTCTTTCTCCAGAGAATCCCTTGATTAGAATTAATTTCCCCAGAGAAGACAGAGTCCATTTAAATCTCTCTGTATTTCTGAAACCTGATCAATGTGACTGAAGTTTGTGCAGGTAGGATGAGAGGAGGATTTGATTCAGAAGGAAATGGACCCACACAATGTTGGGTGCTGTTTTTTGTCGCTTTTACAGCTCTTCCAAACTCTGTCATTTGCAACAGAGAAACAACCCAGTATAAGATCACGGTTGGGCTCCAAGCTCCTCGGAACATTTCCTATCCATTCAGTGTGCTTAGGTTGGGCTCTGCAATGCAGATTGCCATAGACAAGATCAACACAAATCCATCTCTCAGTGGAAATTTCACCTTTGATTTTGTGTACACAGACACAGACTGTAATGCAAAGATTTCACTTCGTGCTTTTATTGAACAAGTGATGGACAAAAATGTCTCAGCGCTGTTTGGACCACCCTGTCCTCTGGAGGCTGAAGTAAGTGTCTTATTTTGACTTTTTGATACAGGTAAATTAAAGAAATGTTTGTTTGTTTTTTAAATATATAAACATATTGTACATTGTGTGGGGTAGCTTTGTAGACTAGTCTGATCTTCACTAAAAGGGGGTTAAACCCTAGAAGGTGCAATGCTTAAGCTACCACCATTGCATTCAGAAAGACCCCATGAAATTGCTGGACATGTGCTGTTTTCTATCCTGTGTTGATGTATTTCCTTTTGAACAGGAAATTTGGGTCATTTTAAATAGCCAACGGACTTTAGCTATGTCACTGCCATGCACCAAGATTTGCAAAATGCTAGTTGGCTGTAGGTGGTATTGTTAGGAGGGACATTCACATTCTGGAAAGCATTTGATTGGACAAAAATCTGGGAGTTATAAATATTTTTGGTCTGTTTTCCCAGAAGAGAAAGACATTTTGATATAATTTATAATATGCTAAAATAAATTCTGCCCATATTAAGGAGTACACTAGCGCAGTGGTTCCCAACCTTGTTCTTGGAGGCCAACCCAACACATTTTGAATATCTCCCTAATCAAACACGTCTGATTCATCTCATTAGCTGATTAGCAGAGACTCCACGACCTGAATTGGGTATGTCAGATAAGGGAGATATACAAAATGTGCAGTGTTAGGAGGCCTTCAGGAACAGGTTTGGGAACCACTGCACCAGTGTATAGATGACTTCAAAGCTACAAGAAATGTACTAAAAGCCACAAAAGTCCAATTTAGATTTTTCACAAACTAAAATATTCTATTTTCCTGGAAAGACGTTTGAGAAGCATATCTAATCTCAGCACAATGCCTAAATTCAGTTCCTACATTTGCTGTTTGAATATTTCACCAGCAGTTGGTAATAAAGTCCATGTCCAAACTCTGAAAATATATTGGAACATCAAACGACTGTATGTCCCTGACAATCACTGTTGTAGCTGTTTTATGAAACAAACTTTTATGAGATTTGTGTCCAATTTATTAGTAGTCATGGTTTATTTTGCAGTTATTTGCCTTTTATGATTAGACTGTATTAACATTTACATTTATGCATTTGGCAGATGCTTTTATCCAAAGTGACTTACAGTGCACTTATTGCAGGGGCAATTCCCCCAGAGCAACCTGGAGTTAAGTGCCTTGCTCAAGGACACAATGGTGGTGGCCGTGGGGATCAAACCAGCAACCTTCCTAATAGTTATGTGCTTTAGCCCACTATGCCACCATCACTTACAGTTGTAATTATGATCAAATTTATATTGGTATTTTTTCACCTGTTAAAGTGGACAGTGGAAGAGGTTGGAGATGGTGAAATCTTATGCAGGGGTGGAGCCACCCAACTCACAATTGCCATTTTGGTCATTATTTGTCTTGGGCACAATTTATGTATGATTGTTCTGACCATTTCGTTATTTTGATTGTATTTCCATTTCATTAGAAGTGTACTTTAAATGTAAAAATATTTTGGTTTATTTTTGTCATGTTGCAATAAATTAATTTAATGGTAGAAGTGAGGTGTAAGCAAAAACCCACAGCCCTACCTCGAAAGCCAACACAATCAATGTACATGAATTGTGTGTTAGTTGATCAAATTTATCAATTATACTTACATTCTTTATAATTTAATGGTTCACATCCAATTCCTGACAAGAACCACATTTTTCTTGCATATAAAAGAAGTGTGTCACTATCATAGAAATATACCTTTCATTCAACAAGGATGCAGTTAATGCACAAAAAATGTAAGTCCATATTTCTTTTCCTCTAAATCATAGCATCCAGACCATTCACACTACCAACTTCTTATGAATGTGCTGTCTTTGTTTATATTGATGGTGCTTAAGAGAATGGAATATACTGTACAATAGGACGCAGAATAACCAGAGAAAAACCTTCAAATGAAAGTGCACTTGACAAAGCCCATTAGCACTTTGCATACCCATTTTTGCAAAACCTAGACTTAGTGTATGCATGCATGAAAATACAAAAACTTAATGGTCATGCTCACTGACTTTGCGTGTATGATGTATCATGTAGGACTGTGCTTAGTGCTTAGTACTTTATACATTTTTTTTTTTTTTTTAAAAAGGCCCAGGGTCTTAAGGCAAGAAACTTGAACCAATGTTCATGTAGAACTAATGTACTGTCTGTACAGTAAATTACATTTGATATGAAAACACTAAATGGATAATAATGTGATGTTAAAACTCCCATAATGCATTCAGAACAAGTTGTATTTCCTTGTGTCCCCTAGGTCACCGGGCTAATTGCATCCACATGGAACATTCCAATGTTTGCGTTTGTTGGCCAGACACCAAAAATGGATGATATTCTGGTGTATGACACCTATATAAAAATTGTACCTCCACTTAAAAGGGTTGGAGAAGTCTTGGTTAAAACACTGGATTTCTTTGGTTGGAAATATGTTGGCATGATCGGAGGCGGTGCAGACACAAACACATGGGACAGCGTTGATGGTCTTTGGAAGTCTGTGGAGCAGCAACTCAAGGCCAGAGTAACAGTGACAGCAGGAATCAAGTTTGATACCAGTGACCCAGAATTGATAAACAGAAACTTACAACTAATTTCTAAGGTTACGAGAGGTGAGCCAATAGCAGACCATATCTTTCAACTCTTTTAATATCTGGGTGGAGTTTACACCTCAGTCATTAAAATCTGTAAGATCACAACCATATCCTGCCCTTATGCCCTCATGGCCTATTACTCTTAAAGCTGGAATGTGTAGTTTTTTCTTGATTTTAAAATACTTCCAGCTACCCCACCTTCACATACCAGCACCATTTCTCAACATTCTCAACCAATAGCATGAGTTTGAGGTTGGACTATCTTTTTGTTTGACCAATGGCATATGTGGGGAGTGTTTGGAGAAATGTACTTGTTTTCTTTATTTAGAACTATAAAAGGGAAAATAAATGATCTGGACACCCGAGACGAGACAATCACTATTTTTGCAAATCCATTTAGCAGCGCTTGTATGTAGAAATCACACACTGCAACTTTAAAGAGGTTAAATGACAAAAATATAGTGAATTTAACCTGCAAAATAACTAATATACAATCATTTCTGTCACTGCATGGTAAATGTGCATTGTGGTTTACCCATACTTTATGTATATTGCAGGCTATATATTATATTGCTAGTGAATTTAATGTTTTATATCTGTCATTTGATTTCAACGAAGGGCTTCTGTGGATTTAAGCTTGCCTGATTTATTCTCTGAGGTTATAAGATGTTGAATGTGATTCTTTTCGTTCTAGTGGTGATTGTGCTTGCTAATGCTGAAGACTCCACAGCTCTGATGATGGAAGCACAGAGACAGGGCCTGGTGAATGGAGAGTATGTTTTCCTTCTCGTTCAGCAGTTTGAGGTCAGTGGCAAAGTGAGTGAGCTGGTACTGAACTGTACTGAACAATTACGAACAGTAACTGAATTTCTGGTTTAAATGGGTTACGACAATGTTTTGATTTATAAGAACACCTACAGCATAGCGTAAAATGTTTCAAATGAACAAAAGTTTTTACAATTGTCATGAAAAAAATGTATGTATTGAAATGTACATAGATAGGATAGGATTCATATTTGTATTTGAAATAAAGATTACCATCCTCTCAAGTCTAGTCTGTCAAATCAAGGCCAAATCTGTATAAATCACAAGATGCTTGTCATTGATAAAACATGTAGATTGTGTATAACTGTTGTGTAGTGACTGAATACTTAAATGTGGACTACAACCCCAATTCCACAAAAGTTGAGACAGTATGAAAAATGTGAATAAAATAAAAAGGAGTGCTTTGTAAATTATATTTAGCCTTTGCTACATTGAAAGCACTATGACTACACAATATATGATGTTTTACCTTGTGAATTTCATTGTTTTTTTATGTAAAGTAATTTCAAATCAGTTGATTGCAACAGGCTGCAAAAAGTTGAGACAGTTAAGACTGATAACAATTCGATGAGTTTAAATAACAAGGCGATGTGAAACAGGAGGCAATGGTGTAATAGTTCTGTACACTGTATGAGGAGCCTCCAAAAACAGCCTAGTCCTTCAAGAGCAAGGATCATTCGAGACTTGTCAATTTGCCAAGAGATGCGACTTCTCTGGTCTCGGTCTCATCTTAGATGGAAAGTAGAACAGTGGAACTGTATTTTTTGGTCAGAAAATTGCACATTTCAAAAAGTTTTTGATAAATCAGCCGTCGTATTGTACAGGCCAAAGAGGAAAAGGACCATCCAAGCTGTTATTAGCATCAGGTCCAAAAGCCAGTGTCTGTATGGGCCAGGGGTGTGTCAGTGGCAGTGCCCATGACATGGGTAACTCATACATCTGTGAGAACACCAGTAATGCAGACAGATATCTAAAAATTTTGGAGCAACATGTACTGCCATCCAGCACTGTCTTTTCCAGGGATGTCCCAGCATTTTTCAGCAGGACAACTTGAAACCACATACTGCCCGGATTACAAGTGCATGGCTGTAAGCAGGGAGTGCGGGTGCTAGACTGGCCTGCCTGCAGTCCTGACCTATCTCCAATTGAGAATGTGTGGTGCATTATAAAGCACACCATACGGCAACAAAGACCCTGTACAATTGTGCAGCTAAACACCAACATAATGGATGAATGAGGGAAAATTCCACTTTTTAAACATTGGTACCCAAATGCTTTATAAGTGTTATTAGAACAAATGGTGATGCTTCATAGTGGAAAACACTCAAATGTCCCAACTTTCTGTAGCATGTTGCAATCATCTGATTTGAAATTACTGTATATTATTAAAAAAAAAAAAAAAAAAAAAAAATTATTCATGTCAAAACATCATATAATGCGCAGTTGTAGTGCTTTAAATATATATAATATAATTTATAATCAATATATATATATATATATATATATATATATATATATATATATAAAACATATTTTTTCTTTTTGTTTGCATTTTTCATTCTGTCCCAACTTTTTCACAATCAGGGTTGTAGAACAATACCAAGTAAAACATATAATGTTAGACCAATGTAATGACTTGCACACAAATGATGTTCATTTTAATATGTTAATTCAATTAAATTATGTAATTGTCTTAATTGCTCAAGAGTATTTTTCACCAGTGTGATGCCTGTAGCTATGTCACAGTAAAGCAAATACTCTATGTTATTCATACACTTTCAGCTGGTGAAAACAAAAAATAATTTATAGTCAATATTTCCTTGCTTGTCAAACAAGCACCAATAATTGCTATTTAAAGGGATAGTTCACCCCAAATTGAAAATTCTCTCATAATTTACTTACTTTCATGCCATCCCAGATGTGTATGACTTGCTTTCTTCTAATGAACACAAACAAAGATTTTAGAAGTATATTTTCAGCTCTGTAGTCCCTCACAATGAAAGTGAATGTGTACCAGATTTTGAAGCTCCAAATGCACACAAAGGTAGCATAAAAGTAATCCATATGACTCCAGTGGTTATATCTATATCTTCAGAAGCAATATGATAGGTGTGTGTGAGAAACAGATCAATATTTAGGTCCTTTTTTACTTTAAATTCTCCTTCCTTACCAGTAGGTGGCGATATACTTGAAGAATGGTTATCGCCAAAACCAAAAGAAGAAGAATGTAGAAGTGAAATTGAAGATTGATAGTCAAAAAGGGCTTATATGTTGTACCCTTTGACACCCACACCTATCATATTGCTTCTGAAGATATAGATTTAATCACTTCTGCCTTTATGTGCTTTTGAAGCTTCAAAATGTGTCTATAAAATTTAGTCTTTCAAAGTCTATCTTCTATATGTCTATCATTTGACTATGATTCTGAATATCAATTTGAATCTGATTCCATTACTGACAATTCTCTTTAGCCTAAATACTGTATCTGATCTCCCTTTTTTTCTGTTTAGGATAATCTGTGGAAATCTTCTGTTGGTGAAACAAACAAAACGATGTGTAAGGCCTTTGAGATGGTGTTTGTACTCGCTCAGAAGTCATATGAGGGATATAACTATTATGACTTCTTCGAGCAGACTTATGAGAGGTTGAAAGGGGCCCCTTTTTACAGCAACCTGTCCTCGGAAAAAGAGGTGAGAATATTTTGTTGGTGGGGTAATAATTTTTAGCATCCCTTCAAATCTAATTTAGCTCACATTTGATATTTTAGGTAAGCTCCTACGCTGTCTATTTACATGACGCCGTCCTGCTTTATGCAATGGGTCTGAAAGAAGCCTTTAAAAATGGGAAAGACATCCGTCATGGACGAGAGATTCTGAAAAGGCTCAGGGATAGGACAAGCATCAGGTTTTATGGTAATTTTCGATGCACTTGCAGGTTTGCAAAGCCTCTCATTTTTACTAAACTGTATTCATTGTATATAACAAAAATAATCTTTGTTTTTCCAACAGGAGCTTCAGGTCTGGTTCACTTTGATGAATATGGAGAGAGGAACTTGGACTATTCACTGTATGACTTGCAGCAAATGGAAGATGTGATAAAATTCGTTCCTGTTTTGGACTTTGACAGCCATACAAAAACGATCAAGTAAGAACAAAATACTACTGATATTCATAACTTAACATTCAAGCTCAACATTTATGTGAAATAACTTAATCTCTTTTTTTGCAAGACCCACATCAAGGTTTTCTAATGTAGATTGGCCAACTGGAAAACCTCCACCAGATAGTCCACCCTGTGGTTTCGACAATTCACTCTGTGAATGGTTAGAAAATGGTAAATACTATTTACTGTATACTACTGTCTCTATTATACTGTTATATACTGTACATTTCTTTATTATACTACACTGTAAAAAGTGGAAACATTAAATTGCTACCTAAAGAATCTATTTCTACCTCATTTAACCATTAAGGTGCACTAAGTATTATTTTATTTGCTGTCTTAGACTTAAACTGACACCTAGTGGCATGGATGCAGCATCATTCAAACTCAATAGCTTTCAGTTGTCAGTGCCATTGCAGAAATTCACTTCTCACAGTCTGTCATGATAAATTTAATCCAAGAGTGAAAGTGTCCAATAACAGGGAGTTACTGAAATTAAACAAGTAGTATTCGGCTGGTCATGTGCTCAGCCTAGCATGGCAGCCCCCTTGAGGGGACCCTCTACATGTAGAGTAAAAAAGCTTTTATAAGTTAACTGATATGACTGGAGTCTTCCTCTCACGTGAGTGGTCATGATTTTATACATATGTTTCAAAATTACAATTCAGCTCTTTAGGAGTAAAACTTAATAAATGAGGAAAAACTGCTGAGTGCACAATAGTGACGGATTTCACTATGGACAACAATGCAGCTGAGTGTGATCACGAATGAAAATGTTCAGATCAGGTTGATGTCTTGTCAGTTCTTTAGTAAAAAAAAGAAGCTCATTGGTCACTTGAATAAAACACAAGACCTCGCCTCAGCAACAGATTTTTAAAGCAAGCTTAATGTGCTTTATCAGTTTTTGAAGCTCAGCAGGGAGTCCTGACAATCACTATTCATGTATTCAAGTGGATTCAGTCAGAAATCTGATTTTTGACTAAACTGAGTGTGATTTTGTAACTAGTTATTTTTATGTTACCACATGAATCACGTTATTTTAGGTGACACGCTATCATACTACTTTCACTTGAAATTTCTATTCACATGCAGCAAATAGCCCTGTTGTCTGTCACAATTATATTACAGAGATATCTCTTCTGGTTCTGTTGGTCGCTTTACCTTTGTTTGGAGTGTCAGCTGTGGTGTTGGTCACATTGCTGACCTTACAGAAGATTCGACTTCAAACGCGCCTGGATGAGTCTAACTGGTGGCTCATAAACTACAGTGACATAACTATCCTCAGAGAGCCCAAAGTAAGATGAACTCAACTGTAACACATATTCACACACACTCCCAGGCTACTAAAAGATAGCATATGTAGTAATAATGTGTGTTTTACAGGGAATCCAAACGCTATCTGTTAGCACAACACCGACCAAAGGTGGAAGTGAAGGCTCTCAGTCCATTATCTCCTCAAACAGCTGTAGTCTGAGAGGAAGTTGCAAAGAAACCATCTACACCACCATTGCTCTCTATCAGGTGCATGTATTCTCAGTGTTAATGGAGGCATTCGGTCTGAAATGTAAAAAGAAAATGAGGAATATTCAACATTTGTGTTCACCATATGAATCTCTGGAGGAAGGAAAAAAAAAAAAAAAAACCTTCAGGCATCCTAGATATACTTTCTATGGAATTTATTTAACAGCAGTAAAAGTTCAAATTCACAAAGTGCACAATTCACGACAGTTTTCTTTAGTAGACTGTTTTTGTATGTATTTGATTTGAATTTGATTTAAACTATGTAATGTTGAAGTGCCTAAAAAAGTTACAGACCAACTGGCCACTTTATTTACTCACTTGCATTTGGATCTTGGCAAGTGTTCATTATGGACCCTGGCAAGAATGTACTGAATATAGAACAGGCTGTGTCTAGAAGGTAACCCTCCAGTAGCCAAAGTCTCACAAAAGTTTTATTCTCTTGTTACTAAGGTTTAGGATTAGATAAAAAAGGGATATTTCAAACCAAAATTAAAATTATCTTATCATTTACTCACCCTCTAAGTCTTCACTCAAACTTTCACTTTCAGATGTGAAAGGGAAAGTGGAGATTTAGAGTAATAAAAAAAAAAGGACTTGAAAAACAGAGATGAAAAAAAATCTTTGTTGTGTTTTGCGGCAGAAAGAAAGTCATACACATCTGGGATGGAATGAGGGTGAGTAAATGATGAGAGAATTTTCATTTTTGGGTGAACTATCCATTTTATCCCTTTTAGTGTTAAGGTTAGGTTTAGGTTCAGGAGTAGTAGGGTTTATGTAAGACTCCAAATAAACACAATATTCTTTCAGCAACTGGAGGGTTTCCTTCTAGACACAACTTATTGAATGTAATGCACAAACCCAGTACTTATTTAAACTAACACCCTCACTTTGCTCATGGTGCAGGGAAACAAGGTGGGCATAAAGTACTTGAAAAATCAAATCCTCACTGATATCAAGAAACCATCAGTCATCGCGGAGTTCAATATGGTAAAATTGTCCGAGTTTCTTACCTCCAAGTGGCAATTAGACTTTGAATCATATGCCAACACATAGAGTGTAAATTCATCTGCTTGTTCCACCTGCAGATGAGAGAGATGAAACATGAGAACCTTGTACAGTTTTTCGGTGTGTGCATTGAGCCGCCCAATGTCTGTATTGTCATGCAGTACTGCAAGAAAGGAAGCTTAAAGGTGAGCATCTACTCTTAATTAGGAATCATCTGTTAGGAATATGATTGCAACCTTTATGAAATGTTTTGCTTTTAGTTCAAATTTAAGGTCCATCATCCCCTCATCATATCTGTTATTCTGCCCCTAAAACATCAGGATGTTCTGGGGAACAGTGAAATTGAGCTGGACTGGATGTTCAAATTGTCCTTTGCCTATGACATTGTTAATGTGAGTATGTTGTTTCAATGTAATGCCGTTCATTGCATTACACTGCAAAAATATTTTTAATCAGCATTTTTGTCTTGATTTCTTGTAAAAATTTAAAAGCATCCTTAAAACAAGACAAATTCACTTATTACCCCATTGGCAATTTTGTTTACATTATAAACATAAACCACACTAAAGCCTGTTAGATTTATACTAGATGTATATTAGATGTTAATAATGAGCATATGAAGCATTTTGCTTTAGAACAAATGGGTCAACCATTGTACCATTGTAAGGTGTTTTATTGGGTTATGCTCTCTGAAGGGTATGGAGTACATACATAAGAGCAGTATGAAGTCTCATGGAAATCTGAGGCCCAGTACTTGTCTGGTGGACAGCAGGCTACAGATCAAGCTCTCTGGCTTTGGCCTGTGGGAGTTCAAACATGGCACAAAACACAGACTGATCCCACTGGAGAATCCAAAGTATGAGGAGATGTATTGGACAGCTCCAGAATTTTTGAGAGAAGCCTACTACCCTTTCAATGGCACGCAGAAAGGAGACATCTTTAGCTTTGCCATAATTATGCGAGAGCTGATGTACAATACGGAGGTGGGCCCATACCATGATGTTCATCTAGAGCCAAAAGGTATTGTTTGTAGTTGTATGATGTGACATACATTATTGTGGCCCAAAATAACATTTGGACACATAAACCACATTTAATAATGTATGAATGCCATTGCATTATAAAGCAAAATATCAAACCAAGTGGAATTTCTTTTCAAGAAATATAGCACAAGCACATTTTTCCAAGCAACATTTCACATAATAAGTTTGCTAGGTTTATATGATGCAATAGATTATATATTGTTCAAAACAAAAGACAAAATGATGGACATTAGCATAAATGGTTATAGTTAATGTGATGAACTACAGCTGTGTGAACTTGAGGGGAACTGACTTTACACATCCACTAAAATGACCTTAGGACAGTATGTCCTAAGTAATTGTAAAAATGTCTAAGAAAAGTGACATTAGTTCTAAGAAAAAAAAAATCATTTGCAGATAGATACCAACATGGTTTGATATTTTGTTATTTAATTAAATTTGAATGTGTTGCTGATTTCTAGTTGTACGCATCTTAATTTAGGCAACTGGACTGAGTCTGGCCTTTTTTGATTGTGTGCTTTTTTTTAAATGTTTTTAGAGATTATCAAGCAGTTAAGGACCCCTATGAACGAGGAGACCCTCAGACCAACACTGTCTGCTGATATCTGTGATGAACGTCTGATCCCATTGCTAAAGGCCTGCTGGAGTGAGAACCCAGACCACAGACCCCCATTCAGCAGTATCAGGAGACGCCTGCGGGAGGCCAGCCCTGAAAGGTGCAAATTCAAGACAGTAACTCCAACATGCTTTATAATGAGTAAACCTGCCTTTTCAAACATGTATTAATTTAGACTCTGGGCTGCTTTATCAATTACCAGCCATGCCAACATCCTGGACAACATGGTGAGCAAACTTGAGAAATATGCCAATCATCTGGAAGAAGTAGTGGAGGAGAGAACCAATCAGCTCACAGCAGAAAAGAGTAGAGCAGATAAGCTCCTCTCTAGCATGCTGCCCAGGTAAACATCACAGTGAGTTATAGTATAATTGCGACAGTGATATTTTTTTTTTAATGTATTTTCAACCCTTTTTCTAACCACTGGCAGCAAAAAAAAAACCTATGCGACCAAAAATAATTTAATCATCCTGTTGTGAACAATACACAATTTCTAATAATAAATACAGTAGGCTAGTATCAAAAATATAATATGATTGTGGTCTCATCAAAAGTTCATACATAGTTTATATGGAATTTTTCATGTCCTGCATTCATGTGCTAAATTCTAAAAAAGCATTTTAAAATTGTAATATAATTATTTTGTACAGGTATGCAGCTTTTATTATATTAATTGAGAGACTACAGAGAATATTTGTACTCTGTTAATAAAAATTAATATATCACACTGTAGGATCATGTAGAATGATCAGCAAAAGGTGTTTGAAAATCATAAAAAAAGTTGGAGACTTAAGATATACAATTTCCCTTATATATTCAGCAAATTTTAACCTAATTGTGATGTTGATAAAAAAAAGTGAATGGACATGTTTTGCATCTACTCATATACCTGCTTTATATTTTCAATGAAAGTAATGTGTTCTTACAGGTATATTGCCGAGCAGCTAATGGCTGGGAAATCAGTGGAGCCCAGAAGTTATGACATTGTGACCATATTTTTCTCAGACATTGTGGGTTTCACCACCATGTGCTCCATCAGTTCAGCTCTGGAGGTGGTCAACCTCCTTAATGACCTCTACAGTCTGTTTGATGAGATAATCAAGCTATATGATGTCTACAAGGTAAATAAAGCAATTCTCACCTTGATATAAGCAGAGAGACTCTGAATAAATAACTTGAACTGGGTTTGCTATGTCCAGTTCACTCACATTTACTTTTACTTAGTAAATCAAATACTCTATGTAATTCATACACTTTCAGCTGGTGAAAACAAAAAGTCATTTATAGTCAATATTTCCTTGCTTGTAAAAATACTTCTAAATAGTGTTACTTTGTCAAACAAGCACCAATATTTGCTATTTAAAGGGTTAGTTCACCCAAAAATGAAAATTCTGTCATCATTTACTCACCCTCAGGCCATCCCAGATGTGTATGACTTTCTTTCTTCAGCAAAACACAAATTAAGTTCCCTTTCAAGGAAACATCAACATTGCATAATGACGCAATTGGGACTACATCAGTGGTCTCACGTGGTCTGAAGCCTGCATACAATCATTCTAATTTATTAGCTAATGGTGCTTAATTGATGCCTATACGGAGCCACGGCTCTATATAACTGAGCAATTGGCGCCATCTCACCAGATTTTCTTACTTGAGTGCACAAATTTGTCTAAGCCCTTGTTGATTACTAGTGACTCATGCCAAAGTGAGGACTACGTTCTCCCTTTTGAGTGACAATACTTGAGGACGTCGTTAGAAATGAGCAGCTTGTGTGGGGATTTAACCACATTGTTAAACTGGCCCGACAGGCCACATCGAGGCTCTGTCAAACCATGCAGTCTTTGAAAGGAGCCATGTGAGCCTTGAGGCTCCAGCTGCTGTCATAAGAAGGATTGAGGACTGGAAGCACCCACGTAATTGTTGTTCAGTCCGGGGGACTTAAGAGGCTAAAAAAAAAAAAAGAGCATTTTTCTCCAATACAATATTGTGAACCGACGTGCAGGATGCTTCATTGGCATTATTATTTCCTTGGGTCCCATCAGGAGATGGCAAGTGTGTGAAACTCAAATGTTTGCATGGCCATCTTTTTTTTTGACGGGTGAAGAGACCCAAATGCTGTCTCTGTCCCTGTTCAGTGGTAGCACGTACTTTGTGCTCTCTGATTTTAAGATGTGTTAATTTTGTAATCACTGATTTTGCAGTCTTTCCATTGTTAAGGAGCTGTGTTATGAGTTCTCCGTCGGTCAATTTCTTGCTTCGCCATTTGATACATATCGGACACTCAAGATTAAGTAGTTCATGATTTGTGTATGGAGGACCAAACGTCATAATTTATGTATGGCTTGATTAAAGTTTCTGCTTAAGAAATCATTGGGTCATACTTTCAGTTGGTATCAAAATTATCCTATGCTATCTGATATTCTCTGCAGTAAATACATTCAGAGTAGGGCTGCACGTTTTCAAGTTTTTCATTAACCGTTAACCGAGGCCCTTAACGGTTAATACTCGGTTAACCATAGTGTGCGCCAGGGATGGAAATTAACTTTTTTGTCCACCGGCCACTGTGGATTTCAAAATCTACCAGCCACTCAATGTTTTTACCAGCCACTTTCTTGTTTTTAACCGACAATGTGTAACTGCATGTGGAAATTAATACTACAAGATCTACAATACTTAAGCCGTTTATTTAATCTCAAGTCTCAATGAAATACTGGCATTTTCTCTTTCTCTCTTATAGCCTACACACACAATCCATGAACTGATATTCATTTCAGTTCGCATATGAGGAAGCGGCACTGAAAGATGCTTTAAAACTTCCACAGATACATCAAACAGAAAGCACAAAACCTTTCTTTAAAGTGAATTTCGTTTTGTATTAATTGTGTCTTAATTTTAATCAATGTTTCATCAACCAATTGCCTGGATTGAATAAATAAGAATTAAATATAGCAGACGATATAATCACAAAGCGGAGGCGCCGGCGTAGTGTATAAGGTAGCCTTGCCTCACAAATAATTCAAAACTAAAAGAAAACAGACACAGACTGCTCTCTGCTTATGTAATCCGTAAGAAATGTACATTTCTCTCTGGTGCGTTACTGCGAAGACCGCGAGTCAGCATCGTCAACTTCATCTTTGCAAATGACACGGACAAAGAAAAGACTTGTTTATTAATAAATAATTAAAATATCTCCTTGCTATATTTTACATATTCATAATCATTACTTTTGCCGGTTCTTTGTGACAGATTTTAGGAGCTTTATTGGCAGCGCCACGCCGCCACCCTTACATGAGCGCGTGACTGCACCCACCAGAATAGGCCTGTTTTTTTGTTAAGGATTTGTTTACTGTGTGTGTGATTCATTTAATGGAAAGCACATTCACTGAGTTGTCTTGCTAATCAGTGTCTCCTCGTTTATTCAAACTAATTTGTCCTTTAACAGACGAACGTCGCATGATGCTATTTTTATTTACCCGCCACGGTGGCCGGTAGGTGAAGCGAGTTTACCCGCCACAACACAAAATCACCCGCATTTGGCTGGTGGCGGGTGCTAATTTCCATCCCTGGTGTGCGTGCCGCAACCCCGATTTACAGACACACGAGAAAGGGGTAGTTCATTTTTAACACCTTTAATAACTGGTTGGACCACATTTGAAACGAAATTAATTTATAGAAATAAAACGCAGTGGTAAGGACAGAGCAGTTAAAGTAGGTCACTGACTTTTGCGTTCGTGGCCTGTGAACAAGGCCCTAGAATTTAATGCTGCATTGCAATACTTGCATTTTGCCCCGTCATTCTCGATTTTAAAGTGCTCCCACACTGTGCTTTTCTTTGCCCGCTTCATATTAGAAAACTGGTCAAGACTACTTCTTGTGGACATTACAAATATCTGGGAGCGCTCTGGCAGTCTCTGGTGGTGCAAAAATGTATTACAACTAAATTCAATGCACGCCATTGACGCCACATAACCGAGCAAAATGTTTCACTCGGTTACGCAATTTTTAACGGTTAATTGGTTAATCGGTTAACCATGGACACCCCTAATTCAGAGTGAGCCATTTTTTATATTTGCCAGATCAAATTCGGCCTCTGTCCCCTTGGCAAAGGGTCTCGGGACAGGTATAATGGAATTCGATGTATAATTAATTACAAGTATTCACAAATTACACACTCATAAATGTCACACACAGTTCCCCCATAATAAATGCTGGGGCCGTTTTGGCAAACCTGCTTGGGACAGGCATAACGGAATTCGATGTACAATGAGTGCAAATGCTCTTCCCCAATGTTCATGCACTCTTCCCTTTCAAAACACGAGGAAAGATTTTTCTGTAAACGTTCCAGCTGTAAGCACACTTCAGGACAACAGTTATTATGCCTAAATGTAATAAGGCAAACATTGTTAAACCCAGTTCAATCAGTCACAATGATGGAGGCACAAGGACTTCCCTCCACTGTGCTGCTGATTACAAGGTGGCTGCTAAAGGTAAACCAAGAGGGCCATCTAGTTGTTACTCTTTGCACTGCAATAGAGAATCATGAATTAGTTCCTCAGTCTACCCGTGTGATGGCTTGGCAATAGTTACAAGGTGTTCCAAATTGAATAATCTGAATAAGAGAGAATGCATTTTTGTTTTACAGCATGATGTCACAAGTGCAGCCGGGGGACTGGTTTGTGATGATAGATTTGAAGGAGGCTTATTTCCACATTAAAATTACACTAAGGCATAGGTGTTTCGTCCCATCAGAGTGACGTGTGGGTGCTACCAAGCCCTGTTACCATAGAAGCGGAACCGCTTTCTGTGGATGGGTGTTCCATTGGGACAGGTGTGTCCGCACAATGAGATAATGACAGACACCTCCTCTATGGTTTGGGGTGCTGTGTAAGAGAACCATCTTGCTTAAGGAGTATGGATGGGTCAGCAGCTGAATTGGCTGGAAATGCTAGCGGTGCTGTTGGCTTTGAGGTTTTTCTTTCCAGAAATTAGGGGCAGTCATGTCTTCATCCAATTGGACAACATATAGTTGGTGGCTACAACAACCATCAGGAAGGGGTGCGTTCTTGCGCAATCCTAAGGCTGGCTCGTTGCATTCTTCTGTGGGCACAGGACAATGTGCTGTCTCTATGAGCAGTACATGTTCCAGGACAGTTTAATGAATCCAGACAGGTTCTAATGCCTAGAGAATGGACATTACACCAGCAGATTGTAGAACAAATCTGGATGAGGTTTGGCAGAGCGAAAGTGGACCTGTTTTCACCAAGCATGATGTCACACTGTCCCCTCTGGATTTCTCTCTCACCCCTGCACTGCTGGGCATCAATGCACTCGCTTATCAGTGCCCGACAACACATCTTTTCACATTTCCACTGATCAACCTACTGCACTCGGTTCTGCATTCAGGAGGATCATGTTCTGCTTCTGTTAGTGGCGCCATATTGCCCGTCTCAAGTATGGTTTTCAACTCTGATCTCTCTTCTGGAGAGAATGCCTTGGGAGAATCCAGTCAGAATGGACATGTTATCTCAGGCGTGGGGCAGCATTTGGCACCCTCCCAGCCCAAGTTATGGAAATTGTTGGTTTGGCCCCTCAAAGGGGCCCTCTTTTGAGGTTTAGCCCCACTGTGGTTGATACCATCTTAAATGCTAGAACTCTGTCAACAAAAAGGTTCGATAAATTTAAATCGCATATATTTTCACATCTTGGCGTGCAACGCCCAGTTGGTTCAGTGCAATTTTTTTTTGCAAGAGCATTTTGGGGCTGGGGTTACCCCAGCAATGCTTAAAGTGTTCGTGGCCTCTACAGCAGCCGATCTCATGTGCTGGTGAATGGAGATTCTTTTCTCTTGTCTCTCGTTTTATGCACAGAGCACGCAGGCTTAGACCTTTTGTCCCATCAGCGTCCCTGTATGGGATTTATCTATGGTGTTCGATTCGCTCTTGGAAGCTCCATTCAAGCCTTTAACATCAGTAGCTGATACATTTCTGACTCTTAAAATGGCTCTATTATTAGCATTGGCATCGTTTAAGAGGGTTGGTGATTTGCATCCCGTCGATCAATCCCTTGTGTATTGATTTTGCGCCAGGTTTATCTAAGATCGTTCTGAAACCTCATTTGGGCTATTTGCTTAAAGTCATTTCTGCGTCCTTTTGCTAGCAGATTATTAATTTTCAGTCCTTTTCTCCTCCATCATTTGAGTCAGAAGAGCTTAAGAGGCTATGTGTGCTATACCCAGTATGGACTCTGCAGGTTTATGTTGACCGTACTAGCCATTGGTCAGAGCAGTTGTTTGTGTGCTGTGGCCACAACAGTGGTGTTTCAGTGTCCAAGCAAAGACTGTCTCATTAGATTGCGAATGCAATCTTGAGTGCTTACGAGGCGTATGTTTGCATTTGCCTCTGGGTTTTCGAGCCCATTCTACAAGGAGTATGGCATCCTCATGGACATTGGCTAGAGGTGCCTCCTTGGAAGACACTTGTATGGTGGCAGGATTGTCCTCTCCGCATATTTTGGCGAGAGTTTGTCTCCTGCTTCCCAAGTTCTCTCTGTTGGATCAGGAGTACGTTTTTGAGATTTAAATTTCTTTAGCTCGTTTAACAACTGCTTAAATTTAACAACTGCTTAAATATTTATCTATCACACCTATCATACCACTTCTTAAGATATTAATTTAACCACTGGAGTCATATCGATTACTATTATGCTCTCTTTGGGTGGATTTTGGAGCTTCAAAATTTTGGTACCCATTCATTTTTGGGTGAACTATCCCTTTAACTTAATTTTGTGATGTAATTTCTCCAATAGGTGGAGACCATAGGGGATGCATATATGGTGGCCAGTGGGCTGCCGATCAGTAATGGTACTCTTCATGCAGAGGAGATCTCTACTATGGCCCTCCACTTTCTCTCTGCCATCAAAAGGTTCAAAATTAGACATTTACCTAATGAGAAACTGGACCTACGGATTGGGATCAATTCTGGTATTTGTACTTTATACTATAGGTGACATTAACTGTATATCTATGAAAGATACAAACCCAATCTCAAAGAAAATAAGGTCATAATAATCTTCTGTGCTTTACATTTATAGGCCCAGTGGTTGCTGGAGTTGTGGGTTGTACAATGCCACGATACTGTTTGTTTGGAGATACAGTGAACACGGCTTCCAGGATGGAAAGCAACAGTCTTCGTAAGTTCTTTTGACATATTTTCATCACTATGTAAGCCTTACAAGTAAAATCTTTTATGTATTCCAATGTGTTTGATTCTTGCTTTCTTTTTTCAGCAATGAGAATTCATATCGCTCAGAGTACTGCTGATATTCTCATTAAGACTGGAAATTTTGAATTGGAGGAGAGGGGCGATATTGAAATCAAGGTTTGTATAATTCTACTGTTGAAACAGCGTCCACTGTCTAATGCCATATGCTTCTGAATTAATCACTGTGTGATATTTAGGGAAAGGGAACTCAGAAAACCTTTTGGTTAAGAAGAAAAATTGGATGTTATTTTCCTCCCACTGGCCAGAGCTGTGATGTAAGCCCTAAATCAGTAGCAAGTGTAAGTATTAAGCCACTTATATTTATTATTTTATGTGTGTGGCATGGGTTGAGGTATTCATTGGGTCATTCCTGTTATGCAGTACATTTGAACTTACAGAAGAAATCTCAGGCCATTCAGCCTATTATTATTATTATTATTATTACTAAAATTAAAAGGATGCCTAACAGGGTGGAATCTAAAAGGACGGAATAAAGCGATAAAGTTACCCATTCTGATCTTTTCACATTTTTACTTATTCTGTAATTTAATCAAACAGGATGGAATGTTTTAGAGTGAGAAAAACCACAAAATGTTACAGAATTCATCAAACACTTTGCTAATACTTGCTGATGTTTGTGCTGTTGTTTTTCCACTAAAAGTAATGTCACTTTCTATTGGATTCTTAGTTCAAGGGATCTTGCATAAGACCAGAAGGAACAAAGGTGAATTAAAAATTTTACTTTGAGAACAGAAAAAATGAAACACCAATGCCAGTTTTCATTTTAGAAGTTAGTGCATAGCACATGGGAACATCACAGACATGGCAACATTCGCTCAAATTAAAGTGGTAAAGTTTTAAATAGTCAGTCATTCTTTTCCTCATTAAAAAACGTTTTACTACTACAGAATGGAATTGTAATTTTACAATATATGTATAAAATCATAACCACTCACATGAGATGAAGACTCCAGTCATATTTGTTACCTTATAAAAGCTGTTTTATTCTATATGGAGAGGGTCAACTCATGGGGGCTGCCACACGACCAGCCAAACACTAATCGATTCATCTCAGTAACAACCCCGATATTTCATGCTTTCACTCATGGATTCAATTAATCATGGCTGACTGTGAATAGTAAATGTGTACCGTTGCATCTGAAACATAATGTTGCATCCAAGCCACTAATTGTCGCCGTAAGTGCAAGACAACACAAAAACACACATTACTGAGTGCACATTTAAATTCACCCCAAAGGCTGTTTAATTAATTGTGATATTGTGATAAAAAGAAAAAAGAAAATACGATTTGCATCTTTAAAATGTGCAATATTCATGTTTTATCCAATATATTAATGCATGCATATTTTATCCAATAGATTAAAAAACAAGATGATGGGAGCATGAAAATGTACTGCATAATATGAATGGCCGCAGACATGACAAAGCTAATTACGTAACAGAAATTGTTAAATTGAGACCTGACATATGGACAGTCCTGCCCTGACATTTCAAGTAAAGTAATTTTTATTTGAGTAGCGCTTCTCACAATACACATAATTTCAAAGCAGCTTTACAGGAAATCATGTTGTAATATCTGCAATGTCTTAAATGTCCAAACAGGAAAAAACCAATCCAGCCTCTACAAATGATAGAGAGATGAAAGAGAAAAGAGCACCCCAGCACAACCCAGGCATGACGAAAACAACAGAAATGCAAACCCTTACTGTACCTGAAATATAGACTTAAAATGTGAGACCACTCAATTTTATATACTCTTGGCAATTCTGACATTGCAAAAATATTTAAGATCATTAAAAAAAATTATAATAATAAAATGTCAAGACACAATCTTTTAAAATAATTTAGTTACAAAAATCTTTTTACAGATAATTCAAGATATAAACAAGAATAGTTCGCCTTTTTTGTTATGCTAAAGATTGACAAATGATAGTGAAAGCTTCAAAGACTATTTTCTTTCTAGGAATATGTCGATACACTCCCTGAGGCACTTATGAATGTGTGCGGGACAGGTGTTTGCGTGCATATCTATATTTGGTATATTTGTATGTAATTGTATATGAGTGCAAAGGTATGTTTCATTGCATTTTGAATTGACACATCTGGTCTCATTACAAACTGAAGTATCCTAAAAATTCATTCAATAGCATTATGGACAGCATACACAGAAATGGGCCTGTGAAATAGAGGGATGAGAGAGGATATCCTGAGTACTACATATCACAAGGAAGTGACTTTTTGCTTAATTATGTTTCTTAAGATGAAAGTTACAATGCAGATACATGTTTTTACAACATTTTTAAGTGAATTTACAAGCAGCTACAATGCAGAGAAGCTGAGGCCTACTTTATTAAAAAATACTTAAATAACAATGTCATACATCTGTCTGCTCTGCAGCATTACTAGTAAGGACTTACCTGCAAGGTGTATGCAACTCAAGGAAGATTTAAAAGAAAGGTGTCAGGTTTATAAACCAATTATTAACTGAGTTGTGCAGCAACATGAACCAGAAACACACAGAGACCAGATGAGCAGTATTGAATCACACAAACAAACACATTCTGGACTAATTTGTTTGAATCGACAACTGTTTTTCGATAGAGCTGGAAAAAATAAAATCTTACCTGTTCAGAATTAAAGTCCACCTTTTCCTGTCTGTTGAATAAGGTGTAGGTGTTGCCCAGCAATTTGTTATTACTACTTTGAACCTGTTAACATTAAGGAGTGAGTCTATTATATTTATTTTAATCTGTGTATTTGATGAGATTTAGATTCCTTCCTTTTAAATGGCTCAAATGATTCACCGGTTACTGAGTCATTTCACCTCAATACCAATGAACACCTCAGAGCTGATCTGTGATGTGTCAATCACATACGGTGCATCTTTTGCGTACAGGAACTTTGAGATCTACAAACCACAAAGTTGAATCTAAAGTTAGTTGCAGCTTCATTCTGAGATATTATACACGTACACTACCAGTCAGAGGTTTGAACACACTTTCTCATTCTATTTTCCACATTTTTGAATAATAGAAAGGTCATTAATGCTGTGAAATAGCACAAAATCAAATCAAAACTATTTTATAAGTTATCTTCTTCACTGATCTCTTCAACAAACAAATATGAGGAAAGCTGAGGTACTCACAGTGAACACGTTCATTGACTTAAAAGAACCTAAACTTCCATTGGTAAGTGTGGATTGGAGGGGGGCGGGGCCGTGCTGGAATGTCGCACGCCCGGGCCCCAATCGGCCTGATGGGGCGCGCGAGGGATAAAGGCGCCCGGTGACGATGGTTTGAGAGAGCGAGATCAATCACAGACATGTCCGTTGTGTGTGTGTTTGTGCTTTTTGTTCAAGTTCTTTATTAAAATATTATTTACGTTGACAAGCCGGTTCTCGCCTCCTCCTTGCCCATCCTAACCCCGCATTACATTAACATAAATTGTTGCCACTCTGGAAGATGCAGAGGGTTTAGTAAAGACACTCCAAGTCAACAGTCAGAATGCACACGATTGCTAATATCTACTCCTACTGGACTTGTTGTTAGTGTAACAGTGTCTACCTTTGGCTGAACACGGCATTGTTGACCAGATAAGCTGCTTTGTAGGTGCAACTGAATGTGTAGTTGACGGGCTGGTTCCACACTGTGAGCGAGGAATCGCTGGACACTATTGAGTTGTAGAATATGTACCATGGGTCTTTGCCACCTATATACTATGGGTAAAACATAAACAAATGTTTTATATTATTACAGTAATATCTTTATTTTGAACTTCTCTGATTCTGAGAAAATATTATTGGTTGAGCAACCAATAATATTATAATATTCCAATCATATACAGTTGTAAACGAGGGAGATGGCGAGATCCAACTCAAAAAGGTACTTTTTATTTTCACAAACTTTCTTTTCAGCTCAATATTAACAACAGCACAGTCTCAGTGAGTGCTTGGCTGCTCTCTCCCCTCACTTGCATCTGGCTCGCTCATAAAACCCGTCTCCACTCTCACTGCAATGACAAACAGCTGTTAGAGACAATCATTGCCAGGTGACATTGCCTTACTGTTCTCATCTCCTGATCTCGCTCTCCATTCACAAGCCAGCGCTCAACCACGCCCCCACCACCACATACACCTATCGCCCAACTCAGGCCAGGGAGCCATCTGGCCTGCCTAGTACTCCCCCCATTTCTGGAGATAAAGTCTGCAACAGGCATCTGCACCCCCAGTCTGTGGACCATCTCAAACTTAAAAGGATAAAGAGCCAGATACCAACGGGTGATCCACACGTTGGTATCCTTAATGCATTAGAGCTACTGGAGCGAGGTGTGGTCCAAACAGAGGGTGAAAGCCCATCCCAGGAGGTAGTACCGAAGGGTGAGGACCCCCACTTGATGGCCAGACATTCCTTCTCAACGGTGCTGTACCTCGCCTCTCTCGCCATAAGCTTCAGGCTGATGTACAGCACCGGGCACTCATCCCCTCCAACTCTGGGACAACACGGCTCCCAACCCCCTGTCTGATGCATCGATCTGTACAACAAAAGGGAGAGGAAAATTAGGAGCAAGTACCAACAGCCCACCACAAATTAATGCTTTCACCTGCACAAAAGCCTGTTGGTCTGGGGCTCCCTTTTTAGTGAGATCGGTCAGCAAGCTGGTGACATCTGAATAATTAGGCCCCATGAACTGTCTCACCTCCTTTTTGGTCTTGGGTCTCGGGCAGGCTATAACAGTTGCGGTCTTATCAATTTGGAAGGGCACCTGCACGTGACCCAAATGAAACCCCAGATACTGTCCACCCATTCAATTGCGCACTTCTTAGGGTTTGCCATGAGTCCTGCCCGTCGCAGCGACCTCAGAACCACCCTCCGATGCAGCAGCCTATGCTGCTGCCAATCATTACTGTATATAATGATGTCATCTAGATAGGCAGCAGCGTATGCGGAGTGCGGTCTGAGGAGTCGGTCCATAAGGTGCTAAAATGTAGCCAGGGAAACAAACAAACTGAACGAAAGGGATGTAAGCCAAACGTGTGGAGAAGGCAGCTTTCTCACAGGACATTGGTGTTAAGGGGATCTGCCGAATACCCTTTGTTAAATCCAGTGTCGAAAAAACATGCCCAACCGATCAAGCAGTTTGTCAAAACGAGATATTGGATAAGCGTCAAATTTAGACGCTGCATCAATCTTTCTATAATCCACACAGAACCGGACCGAGACGTCGTTCTTCGGAACCAGCACCTCCGGACTCACTGGGATTCTTCCATTACCCCCATATCGAGCATGGCCTTTAAATTCTTTCCGAACAATTTTCTTGTTTTGTGCTCGGGTAATTGGTAGGGACCACTGCGGTTGTTTCGATACGTGTTTAAATGAGGTTCGTACGACAGGCAAGGGGCAAGAACACGTTCGAGAATTCTCTTTACAACTGGGCCACGTCTGTAATTTGCAACAGTGAGAGGTCACTCACTTGAGATGAAGACACATTTAAAACCCACTAGCCAATGTCTCAGTCCTTGACATGCTTGTGTGATGGTAACTCAGTGGCAGAGTTTAAGGTCTCATTCCTAGCTACAAAACTTCTACTCAGAAGTAATTACTACTAATTCTACTCAGAGTTCTTAGAAATTAGGATCTTTTTGGGTAGTTTGAAATGGCCTAAATAAGTGCTTTCCGGAACCACATGAGTCAGATTGATAAGGATTCTCAGTGGCAAAAAACCCTAGATCTACCATATACCAAAGTCATCATCTGACACCAAACTGACACTTGGTCACAAATCCAAAAACATCAACCTGGGGAGCAAGTGCACTAAGAGCATTTTGGATTTCCCTGCTCAAACATCCGAAAGGGACTGTAAAGACGGGGCCTGTATAGATCATGATGGTTCCCTGCAGAAGACTGAAGACAAGGACACAATATCTGATAGGAAAAGGATGTGCCATTCACAGAGATAGTATTTCAAGCCTCAAAGGAAAGCAGGGCACTTAGAGAAGCAACATTTATCCTCAGACAGTGTGTCTCCTCAACTTTAAAGACAGGGGAGTATCCCTATTAAGTCTTTCTTCACGTGTATAAATCATGGATACAAGAGGTCAGCAGGTTCTTTTTGGTCACACTAATGCCAATAAGTTTAACACAATTAAAACATAATCTTCTCGATGTGGAAATTAAGCCAGTGCAGACAGATGTGCTCCAAACCCCATGTGGCTCTGTGTTTATTTGTGGAGAACATAAATGACACATTGTTGGTTATGATGGGAAGTGAAAACCCGCTGCTAATCAGAGTCACGACATAAACCAGTTTATATTCAGTTAATATAAATAGACAGTATTTTTATTCAATATTTTGACAATTTTTTCTTGCCACAGAATAGTCTTGTTGTGAATACCTGTAGTCCAATCTGAAAAAGCATGTTAGGCCTTAATTATAAAGTAATTCATCTAAAATTCACAAGAAAGAAAATACAAAAATCCTGACCATATATATATATATATATATATATATATATATATAGCCTAGAGGTTTATTTATTTTTTTAATACAGAACAATTTTTATTGCAGAAAAAATACAGTAAACACCAAAAATCTATTCAAAATATTTTTAAATATACATTATATATTTAAATATAATAATAATAATTTGTAAATGTTGTATTAAATACTGCATATACAGTATATTTCCCTATAGGATAGGTAATGTTACACATAGGGAGTGCATAGCTTTTTTTATTAAGATCAAAAGATATTAGCCAAAATTAGCTTACAACCTCTAATGTAAAATAATGAGGTGCAGATAGCCCCGGCACAGATATCCCATATGATTAAAATGATAGAGCAGCAAAGGCTACTTTCACTTGCGCACATTATCATGAGAATGGAAGAGACTCTACATTAGAGTGCAATGTCTGAAAGAAAACTATGGCAGATGCAAATCTACTCCTAGGCCTGGAGCCCAGAGACAGCTAGCATTACAGCTGACTATGAAGAGCCCTTCAGGTGTTCAAATAGTTCAGGTGTTGTGAGACTTCAGTATGTTATGCAATACCAGGTGTGGATGTTGCATCAGAATGCAAACACAAAGAAACAATGTTAAATCTTTGTGCTAAACTAAAATTATTTATTTCGCCCACCTTGCATCTATTTTTCTCCCTTGCTCTTTTTAGCTTTGATTCATTGTGAGGCTTGCAACTATAAGTAGGACAGACAGCTGCAAACCATGCATCCATGACGACTTTTCATCATGTCCTATTTATTAACACAGATTAATTCAGCCCTATTTTCAAAGTTAAATTTCACTCAGGCAAGCCATAGAGCTGTGGTTCTCAACTGATGGGTTGAGACACGAAATTGGATCGCAGGTCTATTCTGATTGGGTTGCCTACAGCAAGTAACAATGCTAAACACAAATAATGAAATGCAACTAATATTTAATACAGTATAATGAGAATGGTTAAAAGTATCAAAAAGGCTTATCAACTTCTAGAGGAGTAAACGCTTCACATATTCTGTGTGTTCCCTCAAACTCTTCAGTGTTTCTGTCACTTGGTTGAAGGTAGCCAGATTAGGAAGATGCTAACATGGACAGGTTGTGTGACATGCCCTCATCCATTAAAGAAAACATGAACAATTAAACAGTGCTTAACTTAATAGGAATTCACTTGCAACAAGCAACAAGGATGTGAAAAAGAAAATTTCTTTGTTTAATTTTTTAACAACATTTGTTTACTATTGTCCAAAAAACTAATTAAGAAACCCAAACCCAGAGAACTACTGCCATAGAATAAAACCTTTCATTACAACTACTGTATTGCAGGTCGCACCAGAGACATTCTTATTTGCATACCACCATTTTTGTGGTTAACATGTTTAGGCCTCATAGCACTTTTAAATGGAAATGTGCAATAGAAAGACGTCAGAAAGACTGGTAAAGCGATTGCTGTTACCAAGCCCTGAAATTTGCTATGCTTGGTTTTGCAAATAAACTGCTACAGCTCCCCAATACGCAGACAAGACTGTTGAGAAAGGGCAATGCAACTTCAACTGTGCTCACTTTGAACACTGAGGACAGTTGCCAGTTTACATGATGTTATTTATCAGTGACTGTCCTGCAATATAGTTATCTCATAAAATTTAGCTGTTGACACCAGTTATAGAGCCCATTTACAACAACAAGAAAATGTAAGCAATGCTTGCCCATGCAAAACTCAACGGCTCAATACTAGGGTGTTGGATGGTTGCTGGTTGCTTATTGAAATGATGATGGTCTGGCAAGTAGGATTTTAGAACCCAAATGCAGAACGTTTATTAAGTTAAATGAAAACCAAAAACCATAAAGGGGAAAAACAAACAAGAACTGAGCAAAACAAGGATGAAGTAAAACAAGCAAGAACTCACCAAACAATAAGGACATCAAATTACGCAAGACATACAACAGGTAATACATATGGGCTATATATACACAGAACGAAATAACTAACTAGACACACCTGTGCAACAGACAAGAACAGGAAACACACAACTTCAAAATAATGGAAAAAAAAACTATCAAAATAAGAGTTCACACAAAACTGTTACAGATCTCCCCTCTTAAGAGCGACTCCTGACACCCAAACAAAGGAAACAGGAAGAGTCCAGATGGGCAAAAAGGAGAGCATGGGGGAGCTGATAGTGTGGGCTGAGACCACGGGGAACCAGGAGGCATCAGGGGGTGACTAAGACACCAGGAGGGAACTGACAGGTGACCAGGGAATCTCAGGGGATTCGACGGATGGCCAAAGAACCAGGACGGATTAGGCGAGGCCAGGAGAACAATGCATGGCAGCAGGTGACCACCTGGGATCCGGCAGATCATCAGGAGACCAGGGCGTGCCTGGTGGAGGGCCCGGAGATCGGCATAGACAAGGAGACCAGGGCGGAGCCAATGGAGAGCAAGGTGGGCCAGGCGACATGGGCACAGGGCCCAGAGACTGTCATGAACCAGGCAACCAGGGTGGAGCAGGCGGAGGTCCCAGAGACCGGCAAGGACCAAGAGACCAGAGCGGATCCAGCGGGAGGCCAGGGCGGATCCGGCGGGAGGCCAGGGGACCAGGGCGTACCAGGCAGATGGCCAGGGGACCAGGGTGGATGGCCAGGGTGAACCGGGGCGGACCAGGGTGGAGCCATAGGGGACTCGGAGGGTGGAGCCACAGGGGACTCGGATGGCAGAGCCACAGGTGACTTGTAGGGCAGAGCCACAGGGGACTCGTAGGCCAGAGCCATAGGGGAAAATTAGGGTGGAGCCACAATGGACTCGGAGGGCGGAGTCACAGGGGACTCGGAGGGTGAGGCACTAAGGGATTTAGAGGCTAAGGCACAAGGGGACTCAGAAGTCAGAGCAGCTGGCAAAGCAGAGTACATGGCACTAAGGTTCTCAGTGGTCAGGGCAGCTAGGGACTCAGAGGCCCTATAGAGCGAGTTGCTATGGAACTCGGGGAGCAAGGCAATAGAGAGCGAGGTGCTTGTGTTCTCAGAGGGCAAGGCATCAGAGAGCAAGGCACTAGAGGACTCAGAGTGCAATGTACTAGGGAGCTCAGCAAGTAAAGCACTAGGGGACTAGTGGCAGGCGTGGACGCTGGCTTGTGGTCCGTTGCAGGTGTGGATGCTGGCTCGTGGTCCGTGGCAGGTGTGGATGCTGGCTCATGGTCCGTGGCAAGCATGGTCAGAGTAAATGTGGATTCAGATAGCGTGGTACCCTGGATTAACAAAGTTGGGACCACCGAGGATGAGACCACAGAGGCTGGTACCATCGAGGTTGAGACCACCGTCTCAAGAGCGAGAGAGCACTCCTTAGATGATAATCTGCCAGAATTTTCATCAGTAACAAACTCCATCAGTGAAATATTATCACAGTCTCTTTAACAGTCCTATTCAATCCTAACCAAAACATAGTCCTCAGTGCTCTCTCCCCCACACCAGTGCAAGAGGCCAGCCTCCAAAAAGTTAAACTGTAATCCACCACCGTCATTGATCCTTGGTCAAAACATTTGACCTGCTGGGTTCATTTTTGGTTCTTACATTCTGTAATTATTATGGTTTGGCAAGTAGGATTTTAAAACCCAAATGCAGAACTTTTATTAAGTTCAATGAAAACACAGAAAATAAAGTGCAAAATGAACGAGAACTATTATAGCAGTAATCCTAATTTAGTCAAGTCAAGTCAAATGGTTTTTATTGTCGTTCAATCATATACAGTTAGTACAGAACACAGTGAAACGAGACAACGTTCCTCCAGGACCATGGTGCTACATAAAACAACATAGGACAAACACAGAACCACATGAGACTACACAGACTAAATAACATGCCTATAGAAAGTGCACGTGCAAACATGTGCAAAAAGTACGGGACAGTACAATAAATTACTAAACATTAACGGACAATAGGCACAGTGAGAGAGACAGTGCAGCGCCGACCAGTACACAGTAGTGCAAAAAGATGACAGTTTCTAAAAATGCCAAATATAACATAACATACTATGAGATAGTGTTCTATGCACATAGCAGTTATTGAGGTAGCAGCCAGTTATAAAGTGACAATAATTAAAGTGCAACTCAGGACACGTGTGTGTGTGTGTGTGTGTGTGTGTGTGTGTGTGTGTGTGTGTGTGTGTGTCAGTCCAGTCACTGAGTATTGAGGATTCTGATGGCTTGGCTTGGCCCGAATGCTTCGGTACCTCTTGCCAGACGGCAGGAGGGTGAAGAGTTTGCGTGAGGGGTGTGTGGGGTCAACCACAATGCTGGTTGCTTTGTGGATGCAGTGTTTCTTGTAAATGTCTTTGATGCAGTGAAAAGAGACCCTGATGATTTATGCACCAAAGTTTAATTCATACTGTAGGCTTAGGGGTTTGTTCATAGTTGGAGCAATGGTAAAAGTAAACAGTATAACATACATTAAATAGTGACATTGGCGAAGTCTAACTAGTAAAGCGCAACACAGATCTCACCACCAACATTGGACCAAGACCAGCTCACATACAGCAATACAATGATGGTCCACCATGTGTGCTAAATGCAATACAGTGAATCTAGGTTATTTGGTGTGAGAGAAAATATAGCATGTACACACGTACACCTGTGAATGTGCACACAACTGGAAGTTTTACAGGTACATAACACTTGTGTAAGTTAAATAAGACAGAATTCGAACATAGGCTATTTGTTGTTATGTCTAATAAGCCCTTGAAGCTCAAAGCTCTCCTCCAAAGAATAATAAATGAGGATGAATGTTGGAAAAAACACACCAGCATACTTTAAGAAGGACGTGTCCAGAATACATATGCAAATGTTCTTGTTTCTTATTGAATATACAATCAGACCCAGCAGGATGTCGGCTTAATGAGCATGACTAAAAAAGACTACTTGGAGGCCTCAATTCTGCAACTAGATTGGTAAAGGAGTACAACATTTATTTTACACAAATAGTCTTCTTTGGAAGTTCTACTACTGAGCTTACACTTTATCTGATTATCAAGCATATGTAATGTTTAATTCAGTGTACCAGAATCATCTGCTAGGAGATCAAGAAAAGTCACATTTAAAATAAGTTCTGCATGCTTGCAAACATACTAAATTGCCCTTTATAGGGGATTGATAATGTTAAAATTGTACAACAGGATAAGATAGCAGAATAAATGTTCTCTGTTAACTGATTAAAAAGACTATGAAATTAATGTATCTATACTGGCTCCAAAAATATTCATCAACTAAATAAATATACCGGTTCGGTACATATCCTCCTGGGACCTAGCAAATAATTTTAGTCCACAGAAATAGATGTAGATCTCTGAGATTTTACTTCCACGTTCTTCTTCTTTTGTTTTTGCATTCTTCATGCATATTGCCACCTACTGGCAAGGAGGAGAATTTATGGTAAAATAAAACTACATTATTGATCTGTTATTAATATTGTGACTTACAGATCTGAGATATTCTTCTAAAAATCTTAGTTTGTGTGTTCTGCAGAAGAAATAAAGTCATATACATACACGAGAGTGAGTAAATGATGAGAGAATTTTCATTTTTGGGTGAACTATCCCTTTAACTATCAATCTCCACTTTCACTTTTTTGTGTGATTTGCATTCTTCAAGCATATCGCCACCAGAGAGCAGAGAGAAAACAGTTAAAAAATTGGTCTTTAAATATTTATGTGTTTTTCATCCATACCCAGGGCTGAACTGGCATTCTGGCATACCGGGTATTTTCCCGGTGGGCCGACACACATTGGGGCCGATCATGGGCAGACTGGCCAGCGGGAGAACCGAGCAGGCTGGTGGTGCCATGGAAATGCAATGCCTGCGAAACGTGCCGAACGGGCCATGATAAGTAAAAATGAGCTGCCACGTTATGCAGAACAGACCACAAAACAGCACCGCGATATGCAGAAAAGGACAGCGAACCGAACCCCGCCCCGCTCAACAACTTTTGAGCCAGTGTAAAATCCCGGGCTGATTTCTCTTCCCAGTCCAGCCCTGCACATACCTATCAAATCGCTTCTGAATATACAAACCACTGGAGTCTTATGGATTACCTTAATGCTGCCTTTATGTGCATTTTGGAACTTCAGTGGTTTGGTACCAAATCATTTGCATTGTGAGAACCTACAGAGCTAAAATATTATTTAAAAAAAAATCTGTGTTCAGCAATAGAAAGAGTCACACATCTGGGATGCATGAGTAAATGATGAGAACATTTTTCATATTTTGGTGAACTATCCCACTAAAGAGGACAATAATATACACATAGCCTATATGAATTTTTATTAAGATATTTGTGTTATTATGCACCAAATACTGTAACGATAACATGGTCTCAGCTTACTTTACACACATATAACAAAGACCCCTTGAGGCTCTATCTACTAACACTGCAATGACAGCATAGGGCAGACAGCATAAACCCAGCAGTCATGCGTCTCTTTACCTTTTCTGTGTAGTCCGTGGCTGACAACTGCAGTGCAGCCTGTAGGTTGTGTAGTTGGCTGTTTTAAGGACGAGAGCAGGTTTACAGTACGCAAAAGAGGTTATCTCAAATGTGATGGCGCATCAAAGGCATTTTCACCAGGTAAAATCTTTTTCTTTGCATACAACGCTTTCTCTTCTGACTTCGTTCAGTTTGAACACAATAGGGTGGGCGCGCGTGAGTTAGCAAGCTAGCACGAAGGGATTGCTCAGTGAATATACTGTGAAACAATGGGACTTTCAATCGAAGTTAAAGGACGGTGTATGATTTTGAATCGACCTTCCCTACCGTGCCGGGGTTTTTTTAATAATTTTTTTTAAAGTAAATTCCATATTAAGCACAAATATCGCAGGGAGTTGGTGTTTATAACACACACAGTTAATAGTTGCACTACATGTGTGCTTTCAGTACGAAATGGCCTAACAATGCGTGCGGCTCAAAAACTAAAAAGACCAATCTTCGAAGCTTGTGGTACCCTAACGTGGTTGAGTTGACAAAGGCTCGTAACAGTCACACTAGCATATAGCTAGCGCGAGGACATAACTGTAAATCGTAGCGCGAGCTTTTGACAGCTCGTGTCAAACGGCGCGAGCGGATTCAAAATGTTCAGTTGAAAAGTGAACGTTACAGAAATTTCGTCTGCTAACGGTGATTATCACGAAACCTGTAAAAAAATTACGCTACGTTTTAGGGCCATTAAAGATTTTTTTTACATTGTGACATTTTCATAACGGTTACGCACATTTTACCCCACAATGTTCATTAACGGAACTCGAAAGAAAATTATTATTTTTACATTCTCAGTAGCGCAAAGTAATATATATATATATTAGTTCTCAGTTCATTTGGACTGCCTTTTAATTTAGCTGCTTTTTAAAAAAAAATATTTTTTCTATAATACAATAAAATAATGACTGTTTTTAGAAGAATTTACCAGCTCTGTAGTTCTTAAGCAAGACAATCAGTACCAAAACTTCGAAGCTCCAAAAAGCACTTAAATGCAGCATAAAAGTAATCCATACCTCTTCAGTGTTTTATTCCATGTCTTCTGAAGTGTTATGATAGGTGTGGATAAAAAATATCGATCATTATTTAAGTAATCTTTTACTATATATTCTCCTCCCTGCCCTGTGGGTAGTGATATGCACAGAATGAAAGTGGAGTTTAGATTAAAAAACATAAATATTGATATTTTTCCTCACCCAGATTTATCCGATCGCTTCTGAAGACACAGATTAATTGTCATATTGATTACTTTTATGCTGCTTTTGCATTGTATTTCTAAAAATCTACATTTATGTTCTGCAGAAGAAAGAAAGTCATACATATCTGGGATGGCATGAGGGCAAGTAAATGATGAGATGGGTGAACTATCCCTTTAATAGACCTAAATGTTATCTTCATTTAGTTAATTTTTAGTCCTAATTGTTAACATTTTAATAATATTTTTTGGGTTAAATATGAACAGGACATTTCTGGGGGCATATTTAGTGTTAATCACTTTTATTATAATTTTTTTTATATAACCTTTGTATATTATGAAGTAGGGCTGTGCATTTTTCAGATTTCTTTTGAGTAATTCGAATTTGCGTTTTGACACTTTTTTTTATTTATTGAGAAATCAAGATTTGCATTAAAACATTGCAAATGCTGTCATTAGATAAGTTGTAAATCCACCAAATGCTGAATAAGGAAGAGAAAATGAGTTCACACCACTTGTCTTAATGCCGCTCCGATCTGATCAGCTGTACGTGTGCGACACGCTCCAAATGAACCGAATAACAACTCAAAGAGACTGTATTAAAAATAGCAATAATATTCCCAGTTATACACAGTGTGATTGTAGCTCACCTTTGTCCATCATGCATCTATACAGTGACTTAAGACAATAACTGGCATCGATGTGTGCATGTTGATGAACGACCTCCTTTCTTTGACCCATTAAAAAGTATCAAATAAACTGGAGAGGCTATATTTAGGAGAATGAAACATTCACCGCTCCTTTTACCATAATGATTCAGATCGCAAATTAATGATTTGTTATGTGACGTGTTTCTAGTGTACTGCATCTATAGCCTACATTTGGCAAGCGATCATTTTGACAAACTGCGAGTTGAATTGTAATGATATATTTTATATTGCTGCACTGCTCAGCGTGAACCGTTTGATTAAAAATGTTGATTTTTTTTTTTTTTTGCCATATCTTCCAGCCCTATTATGAAGGGTACGCTACTTAATTTACTATTATGACTACAGGCCTTATCCTTCTCTTGACAGAGGACATTTCATTAACTAAGTCTAACTTCACTAGTTAACTAGTGTTATACATTATTCAGTGTGTTGTTGTGAAACTGAATATTTCAAAACAAAGTGTGGTTGTTATGGCTTTATTGTGTGTGCACTTGAGTCAGTGTATGTTTTCTTTTTTTTGTAGCTGATTCATAAAAAACGATATTTATTTATTTTTGCCAATTCATAAAAACAGAAAGCTACTTGGTGCATTCTAGCCAACGTTATTAGGCAAGTATGTCTTCCCAAGTACTTGGATCAGTTGGACATTTTCTATTTGCAAAGTCATTGTTTATAATTGTTGGATCAGACAGGTTTTCTTCAGTGCCAATTCAGTGACTTAAAGTTTCAGAGTCCTTGGCTATTGTTAGTTTCTTGGCATCTGAGCAGGCCTTCTTTTTTGACATTCAGCCAGTCCTTCTGAAAGCATGTCCCTCCCTCTTTTTTCCGCCCTCCTTTCTCATCAGTGTTCTGGTCACCCATTGGCAGAGAACACATCAGACAATGCAGGCATGGCTTCCAGAGTTCAATGTTTAGCAGCGGTGTGGTGAAGCTCTCTCTGTCTTTCTCCTTCTTCCCATTCATGCTCATTCAGCATGTGCTCTGCATATTGCTTTGGGTTGTTACTCATTGTAGAGCAGATTATTCTATCATTTTCTCCCTCGTCTGGCTTGGTTTGCTCCAGTCATTCAAAGATCCACTCTTCATGTGACCCACATACCCTAATGAGAGCATGTGATGGAGTGATCTTAATTACATTACAGTTGCCCAAGAATAATGGGTTACAGTGATTAAAGTTGGTTTGCTTACTCTTTATTTAAATACTGTTATTTTATTTTTAGGGTCATTCATTTGTTTTGACGAACCCTAACTCTAACCTCAAAAACACAAATATTAAACTTTGGTGCATGACTTAACCCTCAGAGCCATTTGTGCTACGGATATTAATCAAGTCATGTTATTGAGGAGAGGTGTGCTATTACTTTTTCTGAGTGATCAGAGTTAAGATTTTTGACTATTAGTGGTAAAAATCTCATAAGCTGAATTTCCAGTAGTAAGAAATCCTGAGTGGTAACGCTTGACATGCAAATAAACTCTCAACATTTGCTTAAAATTGAATGCGCTAGGAGGAGGTGGAGTTTTGTCCTACTTAAAATGCGTATTAAGGTGATGGAAACTGTTTATTCTCAAAACGATGACGTGTTTTGACCATTTGTGCACGTGTTATGTGAGTGCGATAGCGTGCTGTGAGTGGCCCGATGAAAGGTCTGACCTTGGCACACAGTTCTTTGAACATAGACCTTGACAATTGGAAGTGTTTAACCCACAACTGGACGTTAAAGTGGATCCTCAAAATCTGCCATGCCAGAACAGTTTTGATGGCTGACGCTCCCAGGTATGCGGAGGTTGGCAGCGTGTGGGCATCGCAGGAATTTCAGCCCTCATTACATCAGATGTTACATTTATTCTGCAGCGTCTCCTGGCAGCATTTAAAAAATGAGGTACAACTGCTCCAATCCTGCAAATAAAACTCTCCCAGAAGCAAGGAGATCATTCAGCTGCTCCATCATAAAAAGGCAGGCTCCATCAAGATAACACGCATGACGTTGTCCATGGAAATGCACAACGATTTGTATTTTCTCTTGTCAAATTTTTTAAATGCACTTAAACATATTATTATACACATTTTGATGGGAGCCCAGCTATAGACTTGTATAGGAGGGACTGGGGCCTTGAGATCAGAATATTATAGAGACATTGAAATGGGCTCTTTTGATGGGCACTTGGAGTTAGTAAGCAACCCTTGAGAATACTAGGGATGGGCACAAGTACTCGGGTACTCAGACGTGGCAGTAATGATCGATCATGACAATGATGATCGATGGTGATCACGCATGATGCGACTTTTCAATTAATTCGAAATCCAGTGACAATTACCTGACAACTAAACACAAACGTGTCAAAGAGGGAGCTTATTTTTCATTTTAAAATTTGATTACATTGTGACTTTGAGGGGTACATTGATTATCAAAGACTTCTTATGGGAAACAATCTGATTAGACGCTGCAATGCTATCGTTACAATAATCAAAACAGAGAGTGTAATTAACCATGTTTTGAAAACCTGTCTCTATAAAACGTTTGCTAAACATGCTTTATTATCATTTAATGTAAGAACTTTGACTCGTTAAATAATATTTAATAATAAATGTGAATGATTGTCGCTGACTAAACCTCCATGCCCTGGATGATGTAACACACACCTTCCACTCAATTTCTGCTTGAGTTTCCATGTTAGATATATGATAAAAAGTGTCATTCCGTTGCACATTCCTCAGTTGAAAGGTGGAAATTCAGACACTCCGAGTGGAATGGGATGCTTCATGAATCACAGCAACAACAATACAGAGCATGGCGGCTTTCCTCACAAGAGCGAACATTTAAACACATACACACACTTACACATACACACCAGGTGCGTGTGGCAGTGTACAGCAGGCGAGTGTTTCAAATAGCTAGACAGAGCTCAGTTAAATGGAACACAAAGCAGCATCTTCAAAACTGAACTAACTTCAACTTAACACACATATTAAAACGCAATGGTTATGGCATCTTCTGTTATTTGAAATTATACTGTTAAGACATTCACTAAAAAAACTGGTACGCACTTACTAAGATTATTACGGTAACCTGATGGTAGAACAGACAGACGTGCGTTGTTCACATTCTTTCAGAGTTGAGCACCGAATCTTCACATAATGATAAAATATGATGCATTATATTTTGATTATCCAATCTTTTGTACATTTTTCAAGTCAAGTGGTTTTTATTGTCATTCAACCATATACAGTTAGTACAGTACACAGCGAAACGAGACAACGTTCCTCCAGGACCAATCAAACATTTTGTAACATATTATTTAACTATAAATAGACGATACACTGGAACAACAAGACTCTATGCAGCAGCCATAGATGTTTCTCAGACATGTTATTATATATAGTTATGAAAATGCAATTGCACCTTGTAGTAATTAGACCGAGTACTCGAGTAGACAAAATTACCAAAATGCCCATCCCTACAGAATACCTTAGCAACTGCCCATAACACCATAGCAACCACTTAGCAACATGCTAAAACACTCAGAACACCTTAGTATAGCGGTGGTGAGTTTTACATGGGCAAGTACTATTCACATTTTCATCAGAAAATGTAAAAATCTAGTAGCATATGTACAAAAGCATAAAGGCATGCATATATGCAACAAAATTGACCATGCATAGCAATACTGTGTAGCTGATTTGTAGCATTTTGACCAATTATATGATAACAATAATCAGAATAAAGTCTTAATTCCTATCTCTGCTTGTGATGCACAAGAGAATTGAGAATAACATCCCACATTCTTAGTATTGTGCTACTAACAGTCCCACTGTGTGCTATTTAATGCCCTTGTGAGCTGCTGATATGGTGTTTTGAAGAAGTGCAGTCACAGAGGTAACAAGAAGAACCCATAATAATACTGTGCTACTGTAAAATCTGTTGACAGCTGAGGAAGTGAAAGTCAGCACCTTTGTGCAGAGCTTGTGTTTCATTTGTTGATTGATGTGGTTCCTCTTTCTCACCTTCTGTTTGTATGACTGTTTATGACTAGCAAATGTTTTCTTAGAAACATAAACAGATATATCGATCGTATATCGCTTAGGGATGGACATTTTGGTCATTTTGTCTACTCGAGTTCTCGACCAATTTTTCTAGTACTCATCGTGTACTCTAGGGGCAATGACATGTACATAACTGTATATATAATAACATGTCTGCTGGTGCATTGCATGTTTGGCTGCTGTATTGCGTCTTGTTGTTCCAGTGTATTGTCTTACTTCAGGTTACCGTAGTAATTTTAGTAAGCATGCACCAGTTTTTTTTTTGTGACTGTCTGAACCGTCTATTTTCAAATCACAGTTGGCTTAACAGGAGATGCCATGTGTGTGTGTGTGTGTGTGTGTGTGTCTCCAAGTGTTCGTTCCTGTGGGGAAAGCCGCGATGCTCCATATTGTTGTTGCTGTGATTATTCATGAAGCATTCCATTCAACTCAGAGAGTCGGAATTTCAGTGCTGTTTGGCAGGTCAGGGCTGCCTACTGTTTGAGAGGTTTGACTTGACTTCCTACGTAACGCTTTAAAGTATAAAAGTCTCACTACAATTGAAATTGGTCACATCAGTTTTGAGAGGTCTGCGATCCGCAATATCGAGAGCAGCCCGGATGTTGCACGCGCGTGACAGAGAGCAGAATAGGTCATGATCACGAGCTGGTTCTGTTACACTCGTGCAAAAGTGCAGATGAGAAGCCTTTAGCTGATTGCGAGATTATCATTAAATCTGCCTCGGCAGTCCTAACTAGACTATCACTTGTGCGGCCGCCGAAATATCTTCAATGGGAGAACGATGGAATTGTTCTTTCCCTGCTGTCCACGACCCAGTCAGAATAGACCTGCGCTCCACCAGTTGAGAAACACTGCTTTAACTCACACACACTCACTTATGTCAGCCACCCTCGCCTCGCTTCTCTCTGACATTTTCTACGCTGCATGTGTTGTGCAAGTTGATGATTCTGACACAGTTGAGGAGGAAAGGAGATGCGCAGGTGAAATTCTCCATCCGTTTGCATTTTTTTTTATCAATACCGTAGATAAGCAAATGTACATGCTATGATAACTGTCAATTTTTATACCGCGGTATACCGTGAAACCGGTATACTACTGCAACCCTAATGTGAACTGAAGATATTTGGGTTTTAATGTCTACATTCTGTTTCCGTAAATTGGCTTTATCTTTTTTCCACAGCTTGTCTAACACGAGTGTCACTTTGCAAGAGCGCAAGTACAGTTCAGTTTTGGTTTGACTACCACCCCTCCAGTTCACCTCTCCCCTCTTTCTGCCCTGGACAGCTGCTAGATTGTATCATTTATATTTTTAAAGTAAGTTTTAGTGCAGACAAGAAGCTAACATGACACCAGAGAGTGGTTGATCTCATCTACAGGTCAGCAAATGAGCGAATAAGAGCTGAGAGATTGTGTAGCTGCAGGTCACCAGGACATTATGAGATATGCAGAGGTAAGAGGAGAGGCTCACACTCGCATGTGCTGTTTTGGCAACCTTGAGGTGATTAAAGTTGAAAAGGTCATGACTCATGTGCTTAGAGTTTTGACAAGATCTTTTTTAGATATTTGTTTTCCAGTACAAATATTTAAGCATCCTTCATATGAGATTCTAAGAAGCAAAAGAGAGAGAAAAAAAGAGAAAGAGAGAGCAAAAGAGAGCGAGAGATTGCTCCGCACTGCTGCCAGTCCTACGGTCCACCTTGCGAGCATGATGCTTGGCTTTCAATAGGAATGAATTGAAAATGCTCTCAGCTTCGCTCACAATGCGCCAGAGGTAACGTAGGGTCAGACTGGATGATCTTGCTAATGCTAGCTGCCTTGCTAACAATTAGGTTACGTCAGACACCGGATTGATTCCATCCGCACCGCAAGACTTCATGACAATGGTTGCGCCCTCTCATCGTCTCAAGTGAAGAGCGTGACAGAACAACAGTGATGTGGACAACAGCTCTGATCTTTCTGCGCTGAAATCTTTAATCATTTCTACCCTATCCTGCTCCGCACACGTTGCCTCTTTTCCCTGCATGTGTGTAGACATGAAGCGCCGCATGAGTTAACGTGGTTTCAAAGCACCTTTTAGACCATAATGTTTTTCCCTTCTAAATGTATCTTTATTAATCAGCAAGTTATGAGTCTTTAAAAATAAACAAATCGAATAAACAAATCGGTTTCTTGCTAATTTTGTGAAAATTAGTCTGGAATGGATAAGGAAAGACTAAAATCACTAGTTGGTAGTCTAGTCTCTCACTTTAATGAAAATATACAAAAGTTTTTTTTACATTTTTAAAAAAACTTTCTAAAATTTCTCTCGGGACACCCCTGAACCCACATTCAGCATCATTCCACAGTCACAAGGGCTTCTATGCCCCATACTTTGGTATCAGAATCTAAAGAAATATAAAAAATATTTAATTTTAATGTAAAAATATTCAAACAAATACTGGACTGCTGTCACTGCTTCAGATCAAACAGATGATCTTTTAACATCATTTTCAATTGATAAACTGTAAAAGACAGTAAAATTGGTAAAAGATCTCGCTGACCCCACTGCTTTGGCTGTCTCTGGACCCCCTGTGCCGTTTTGTAGAGACAATTTTTTTTCTGTTTAGAATTTTTTCTTTCTTCTTTTCTTCCGTCAACTTTCAAATTAAAAAAAAAAAAGAAAATGCAATGTGTAAATGTATATTGTGATAAATATTGATATCGAACAATATTTTATATTATTTTCTCTTGTTTTAAGCATAAATCCAACTATGTACAGTATATTTATTTAGTGGGTAATTTTGTATAAAAAAAAGTTTTACTGGTGAAAGACATACAGTACATAAATGATGATGAAAGCCAATATATTAAATTCCACTAATCAATTATTGTTTTTATTTGAATAAATAAAGGTACATGTCTTATTTTTAACATTATATGTACTTAAAACTAGCTTCATACAATGTGTCCGACATTTGATTTTTGACCACTCAAAATGCATATAGTTTAACAATTTTGGGATGGAGCACATTGAAAGCTCCATATCGCTGGGCTTTAACCAAAAATGACCTTAAAATTTAAGACAAAAAAGGAAAGTTTGGAAGTTAAGATTATTTGGACATCTTTAAAAGCTACTTCTGAAGTTCTACTAACACACACATGTTTTTTTTCCACAATGTTTGGATACACTATATAATGCAACAAGAGTTGCTGAAGTCAACTGATTTTAAAAACAGACCTACACACCTCAAATTATATATATATATATATATATATATAATTTGAGTAATACAATTACAGAGTTTTTGTAAAAACTGTAATTTTGTGCCCCCTCTACAAAATAATGCATTACTCCATAAATATTGATAAATTACAATTAATATTTTGGCTTTCATTATCATTAGGGGTCAAGCCGGGCGAAGACCCCTATTGTTTTCGTTAGTGCTTCTATTATTTTTCTTTATGAAATGTTAGAGGACAGTCTGCTCTGTTACCACAGCAAATTTGGCGTCTCTACCTCAAAACCTCTAGTGCCACCAACTGCCCATGTTCGCACTCACGTTTATATTAATTAATTTGAACCATGAGTCCTAGAAACAAAATTATTTTCCCTCTGATTCCTTGGCTCAAGACGATTTGATTGCACCCTATGACCTCATTTTCCATCATGCAAATTTTTACGCCATTTAGAATTTTCTGAAAAACATACTTTTTGAATTCGTCCTAGGCCGTTTGTCCGATTTGCATGAAAAATTGGCCTGCATCATCTAGAGGCACTCACAACAAAAAAGATAGTCACAGAATGTTGATAAACCATACCGTTTTTGCTTCAGCGAATTCGACAAAGAACGTGCAAAATTAAACTTGAGGTGGAATCTCCGCAACACTTTGAGGTATTGGGACGAAATTTGGTATGTGTCATCAGCATTAGGCCCTGAGGTTACCTGCAACATTTTGACACACTGCCCCCTACTGGTCAGGAGATAGAAAAATTGCTATTTTGGCTTATACTGTAACTCTTGAACGCTTTCCTGCATGTTAACCATCATGCCCAGATAGTACCTTAGCAGTTTCAGAACAGTGCCACTTACTGGACAAAAATTCGAAGAACTAGCTATTTTTTGTTATTTTTAAAATAAATGGGTTTTTTTTGATGATTGAAAGTAACATTTTTCTAATTCCTCATACACTGGGTTTAATGGACTCTTAACCAAAAACAACTTATTTTGGTGCTCATGGTGCCGATAATTGGCTTGACCCCAGTATCGCTGCTTGCAGCTATGTTTTATGTTTATCTTTCTTCACAAAAAGGATTAACCAAATCAGAATTGTCAGCTGGGGAAATTTGTGAAATTTACTTGATTTGACACGAATAACCTTTGTGAGATTTACAATTAAAATGAGAAAAAAAAATATTTTCCAATGGAAAATCTAATGCAGTTTTGCTTCCCAAGTACATTTATCTTGTTTTAACGATGTTTACATTCTATTTTACAGTATGGGCCTGGCTATGTCATTGTAATAATATGTTTCCCAACATGCCTGACTACACATATTCAGTCAAGCTCTTCTTGTTTTTTACTGTTCTTTCTGACATTTTTCTTTCTGACCTGAAACCACCTAAGCAGGTTTGACAAACAGTCTTATTTTTTTTCTGGTGCCATGATTGGGTGTTGTGCATCACCCGACATTCCTTTTATTCATCAGCAGCTGAGTTGGAGGTGCTTTGCCAAACAGACGGCACAATGGTCTTGCATTCTGGCTTTCTGTGGAATATTTTGCCAGCTAGAGTGATCTATTGTGAAAAGCTGTAATCAGAACCCAACCCTATGCTTTGACCTACAGCACAGAGGGTGACAATAGACTGCCTCTAATTCTCTGTTTTTCTCTGTCCCACAGTTTAGTTATTTATGTTTGGTTTGAAGAGAGGGGATGGATGTCCGAATGGTGCTGGGCGAGCCGGATAATGTTCTCCAGGCCAATAATCCTCCCGATGCAGGAAGTGGCTATCTGAAGCATCCCAGTGAGGAGCAGGTAAGCACAGAAAACTGAAGCTTATCAATAAATGTGAAGAGAGTAATTTCCACACCGATAGTGAAACCAAACAGAATAGTAAAAATGTATGTTTTAAATGGGTATCTCTTAAAACTCCCCTGTCCTCCATTGGGTATACAAACAGATTGGCCTGCACTTAACTAGCAGAATTAGTTCAGCCATTGTTGTCATGTCATCAGGTCAATATGCTCAAAAATAGCAATGTTTTGGTAACACCACAGTGTTTAAATTTTTCAGAGAAGTCAACCTACAAAAATCTTAATTGTAGTTGTTTAGATGGGTAGACCGATACACAATATCAGTTTTACTGATTAATCTGCGCTGATAGTTGCTTTTTGGAACTATATTTATATGCAAAATGAGAGAATTAACTTTTTTTTGGTGATCTAATCCTTTAATCGCTACTTATCTAATTTAATGGTTGCAGTAATATCAATAATAATAGCATGCAGTGGTGATCTCCTGTACTACATACAGTGCTTCTACCTTGCAGGACAGAAGCTCCAGCCCATCTGCCTTTCATTCTGTGACCAACACACGGAAGGAGGGTCTTTTAAATCGAAAGAGACCTTTTGTTGGAAGGTGCTGTTACTCTTGCACACCCCAGAGTCAGGTTAGCTTTGCTACTGAATGCAATGCACATTTGTTTCTCAAGAATTCTCAGTATTTTGACTGATTTACTGAAATGGTGTGTTGCAGGAAAGGCTCTTCAATCCCAGCATCCCCTCACTTGGGCTCCGTAACGTGATTTACATCAATGAAACGCACACAAGGTAATCATCAATGTCTGCTGGACTCAAGCCTGGACCACTAGACTGATTACGAGATAAATAAGACTCCCTTCATGTTGCTTGGATACCTACCTTTCAGTATTAAAATCAATAGGTTTCTGTGAGGAGTGGAAAGTCAGGAACTGAATTATTAACCTTATTTGTGAGGGGATAGTATGCGCCTACAGTATATCCGATGACAAGGACAAAACATGGTCTGAGCTGGTACTGCCAATCACAAGAGGGAGTGAACAGTGTGTAATAAGGCAGGGATAATTGGTAATTTCTTTCAGTGGTTATTGAGATTAATTACATTTGCGTATGATTTAAGGATGTCAAAAGTACTGATTCTTTGGCACCAAGTCATGTTTGTGAAATTGATAAATGCCAAAGATATAATTTAAAGGAATGTTCTGGATTCAATACAAGTTAAGCTCAATTGACAGCATTCGTAGAATAATGTTGATTGTCACAAAAATGTATTTTGACTCATCACTTCTTTTCTTAAAAATTGAGGTTACAGTGAGGCACTACAATGGACGTGATTGGGGCCAATTTATGGAGGGTTTAAGGAAGAAATTTGAAGCTTAGAATTTTATAAAAGCATTTACATTAATTCTTCTGGGGTTTTTTTTTTTGGGGCTGTAAAGTTGTTTAAATTGTCATTTTATGGTTTGTTGACATCGTCATGACAACGAAGTTGTAAAATTTGCTGTAACTTTTCACAGAAAGGTTTAGTAAGCGATTTTATCACACTAAAATTTTGTTTTCATGCATATTGTTTGTATTGTGGCTGAACTTCTGAAAAGATTAGTATTTTAATATTTAAAAACTGGTACTCCATTCACTTCCATTGTAAATTCCTCGATTGACTGTAACCTCGATTTTTGTCTTAAAAAAAAAAAGGAGGGGCAAATTTAATCTATGGTTAAATTGAATTTTGTGGTAATCAATATTATGCCACAAATGCTGTCGATTTGAGCTTAACTCGTATGGGAATGGTATCGCCTATTGAAATTTTGATATGATGGCAACCCATAGTGTACACACAGTGTATGTGTTTGTCTAAATGTTTTAGTCATCAATTTGTTACACTATTGCACACACAGTAACTATTGTTTGTGTACAGACACAGAGGTTGGCTAGCAAGGAGACTGAGCTATATGCTGTTTGTCTTGGAGAGGGATGTCCAGAAGGACATGTTCGCTCGCAACGTGGTGGAGAACGTGCTCAAAAACAGCAAGTAGGTACCAACAGATCATAAGTGTTTGAAGAACAGGCTGTATCCCAGCAGTTGGAAAGCAACACCGCAATCGGATTCAATGTGAATATTATTGCACTAGGGTTGAAAGCGCTATTGTTGAAGTAGCGGCAGAGGATGGTCATACGGATGGCGAATCTGGAGCGGATCCCAAAGCTGCCTGTAAAGTCAGACGGAAGGCCAGAGGATTCCTACAAGAAATGGTGGCCAATATCTCACCTGCCTTTATCAGGTAGAGATTTCAGTTACTAAAGGAATCCCAAATGATTCTTATAAATATATTATATTTTTGGGTTGCTGTTAGAAATAAATGTTCTTAAGAACCTCTCTTCTGATTTTCATTTAGATTAACAGGATGGGTATTGTTGAAACTATTTAATGGCTTCTTCTGGAGCATTCAGATTCATAAAGGTCAACTTGAGATGGTCAAGAAAGCAGCATCTGAGGTCAGACATCTTCCATCTTCATGGCCTGATTCCACCTACAGTACTGTCTTATCTGCATTACAGCACATAGCAACTCCTAAAACGGCTATAGATGAATAAAACCATCAGACAACAGTCACTTATTGTTTGTTAACTAACTGTATTTTTAAGAGTGCCTTTGCTAATTATAGTCCTTTTTAGATTTAAAAAAATGGCAATGGTCAATGGAATTTTTAGTCAGATTTATTAGTATAGTATTGCCGACATCTTACTCTGTCTTCTCTGTGTTTTAGTACAATGCTCCTCTGGTCTTCCTTCCTGTACACAAGTCCCACATAGACTACCTGCTCATCACCTTCATCCTCTTCTGCCACAACATCAAAGCCCCTCACATCGCCGCTGGCAACAACCTCAACATCCCCATCTTAAGGTATTAAGTCCACGCCATTCATACAGGGACTGTTATTTAGCATGTTATTGTGTTTTAACTGGATAAAGTGATACTTGGAATATCTGTCCTTTGAAATACTGATACATAAATATGCGTAGGTGTGAATCCATTGTACATTACATTCTCACTTGCTCTCTCAGCACACTGATTCGCAAACTTGGAGGATTCTTCATTCGGCGTAAACTGGATGAGACCTCTGACGGAAAGAAGGATGTATTATACAGATCACTGTTACATGCTGTAAGTTCACAAAAGAAGTGTTTGTGTTTGAAGTTTGGAAATGCTCCTTTGAATTTCTGGGTCTTGTGGGCTAGTAGAGAATAGAATGGCTCTTTGAACACTACCTCAATGAAGACTTTGTATACAGAACATGCCCTCTGTTTCAGAGTTTGGTTTCTCTGTTTTGATATGGAGTCATCTATTTGTAGAGATAGTAATGGATGTAGGATATTATCTTGTGAGCAATGGGGAACTGCAACAGCTTGAATGTAGTCGGCTTGTTTAAAATGATATGGTGATTGTCATTGCAGTGACTACGAAGAGGCTGTTAGAGGTGCATGTCACAGGATGCTGATGGATTACCATACTCCTGCATTATTCATGCTGTCTCCTGTTGTGTACCACATAACCACAATAACCTGCTTTAATTACAGGGGAATTGGAGAGGAAGGGCATTGGGTCTTCAGGATTGCTGTAGTTATTGTAAATATGTTGTTACAATATAGCCAGTAAATATCACATTTAAATCCTAATTTTATCATAAAAATTCAGTGTCCTTTCTAATCAAACAAAAAAGTGTCTGTTACAGTTGCTCATAAGCATAAGAATGCTCATAAAAATATTCTTTGTATTTGCTATTGTGAGCCATTTTTCTTTATGTTGTCTAATTTCAGGCCTAAAAACCCAGAGGTCTAGTATTTTTGTGTTTGGCGAATGGAAACAATGAGCATGATGCCAAATGGATACTGTGAATTTAAAGTTGAAGTGTTTAATTTCTGTGCCACTAGCACCTCCAAACACTCCTTAAAGTCTCGCCCCATTGGTTGCGCACATGTCACTATTTTGGGCTGATCTGGGCACAAAAAAGTAGTGGAACTCATACAATTTTTATATTCTTGTAATCGGATTACAGTTACTGATTAACATTGAAATTAATTACTTAAAGTACATTACTTGGGTTACAAATATAAACATATATATATATATATATATAATTTGAGTAATACAATTAATATGTGAATTCATATGTACAGTATATATCTGTGGCTGAAGGGTGTGAAATAATGATCAAGGAGAAACATTATTTTGAGCGGAGTATCAATATTTAAGTATTTAAAAGTAAGGTAATTAGTAATGTGATTACTTTTTTCAATGAAGTAATCAGTGAAGCAATCGGATTACAACTTTAGAGAAGTAATTGGTTAGTAATTTGTAGTGGATTACTTTTTCTTTTGTTTTATTAATGTGTGTGAAATCACTTTCAAATGACTTTCTTATATTTCTCTCGACACATTAATCAGGGATTGCAAAAAGTATTTTAATATTCAAAAGATTGCACACTTCAGTTTAAGGGTCATTCTTTTATTGCACTCTCTCTCTCTCTTTTAGTACACGGAAGAATTGTTGCAGCAGCAGCAGTTTCTGGAGGTGTATTTAGAGGGCACGCGCTCTCGCAGTGGAAAGCCATCTCCAGCACATGCGGGCATGCTGTCCATTGTGGTAGACACACTTTGTATCAGTAGCATCCAAGATGTTCTCATCGTGCCTGTTGGGATCTCATATGAACGCATTATTGAGGGAAACTACAATAGTGAACAGCTGGTAGGAACCACTGTGGCGAAATGTCATCTTAAAATTGACAATGATGAGGCAAATGGATCATTAAAAGCTTTTTTTACAGGCCATATATTTGAGCTTTTTGTAACATATTTTTTATGTTCTTATAATGTTAGTCAAGTTTTCTTGCACCAAAAACAGTAATAATTTAGTTTTACCATATTCTACCTTCTCTCTGACCTTTAGAGTTAAACTGGCTGTTTTTGCTACTAAACTTTTAAGTCTTTTAAGACTTCTTAAAGCTGCAGTATATAAGATTTCTGTGATTACAATTAACAAAAGTCAATTAGTGACATGCCCTGCCTTACCCCCATTCACAATGTTAAGCCTACAATAATGATTTTAACATCAAGCTGTCAGGTCAAATTTAGCACAAAATCGCAGGCATATTTCATTTAAGTCATGTCCCTAACTTCAGAAAATAAGTTTCTGGCTGTGTCGCAAATGTGTCGGCTATAGCGGTTCAGTCCATTTATTAAATCCTTGTTTTTTGATTTATATTACATTCTTATTGTTTACAGTGCATAGACTTACTATTGTATTATTACAGTTCACATGCATTTTTCAGTGAGGCTTTCGAGTGTAATATAAATGTAAGGTCTTCAATTGAACGTATTAACTATATCATGAGTTTGACCTCTAATTGATACTAACATTACTTTATAGTGGACAAAACGTTTGAACAATCATATTAAATATGCAAATAAGAGTGTTAACTTACTCAAAGCAAGTAAAATTTTGGTTAACAATGTTAACATGAAAATAGCATGTTTAGACTCCGGCTCTGCAGGTGAATAAAGTATCTCTTATCACAGACAATGTCCTGGTAAACTCAAATCATGTGATTTGTCCACACAGATGAGCCATGCCAAAACACAGCTTGTGTAAAATCTTTCTCCACAAGTTGTTTCAGTTTTAGGTTTCAACACCGATGTCGCTAGAGAGACAAAGTTCCATAGTGCAGCTTTAAGATTGCTGATTTTTGTCAAATTTTGTTTTATGTAATGAGTCTTTGCTCAATGGTTCCACTTTTCTGCTTTCTTCAGGGAAAACCTAAGAAAAATGAAAGTCTGTGGGGTGTGGTCTGCGGTGTGTTCAGAATGCTCAGGAAGAACTATGGCTGTGTTCGTGTGGATTTCACTCAGCCCTTCTCTCTTAAGGTTAGGCTCTAGTTCTGCTTATTAAATCTATCTGGCTAAATTCATGGCAGATCACTCCCCTAATGTTTCAATCTTGTCTCTCTACTGCTGTAGGAATACCTGGACATGCAACGATGTCGGCATCTCCAGCCAACCATCACACTGGAGCAGATCCTACTCCCTACCATCATATCTGCACAGTATGGCCTCTGTTTGCTCTCAGCAATCATTGCCCCATATAATCACTTGGACTGGTGTTTCTTGGTATTAAGAAGAACAGGGCTAATGGAATTATTTTTTGATTATCTATTTCTTTGCAGGCCTGATCAGGCTGTGTTTAACGGAGAAGATGGAGATAATCTCAATTCTAGAGACCTTTCAGATGAGCCCTGGAGGAGGCAGGTCATTGCTAACCTGGCCAAGCATGTGCTTTTCAGTAAGAACCACAATATACTGTAGGTCATATGACCAGTTTCTGAGGAGGTGGGCAATTTTAAGCACAAGGGATCAAGGGTGGCAAAATATTTAAAAAATGGCTATATATATATATATATATATATATTAAAAATTATTCTTAAAAAGTATCATGTGACATGAAGAAATTATACGGTCATAAATTTGATTTAATTTGAAAAGTGACATTAAAAGAATAGTTCAGCCAAAAATGAAAATTCTCTCATCATTTACTCACCCTCATGCATCCCAGATGTGTTTGATTTTCATTCTTCTGCAGAACAAATTTTAAGATTTTTGTAGGTCCTCACAATGCAAGTGAATGGTGACCAGAACTTTGAAGCTCCAGAAAACACATAAAGGCAGCAAAAAAGAAATCCATATGATTTCAGTGGTTAACTCTATATCTTTAGAAGTGTTATGATATGATAACTGACCAATATTTAAGTCCTTTTTTAATATAACTTCTCCCTGTCCAGTAGTTGGTGACATGCATGAAAAATACGAATCAACAAAATAATCAAAAACATGTTGTTTTTGACTGCACAAAAGCTAAATGTCATTTAATTGGTTGTGAATAAATTCAGCTCTGATTCGTCAATGACAAGCGACAGCCACAGAGAGATAAAATATTTGTATCTTGTGCGGTGTGTGCCGCAAGCAGTTGTGAACAACAAAGCAGCAAGATTCTCGTGAACAAGCTTGGAAAGTGGCACCGCTTCGATTTGTCACCTGCCACCTCTCACTGACTGAAAATGAAAATGTAATGCATGGTGACCACATCCTGTGTAAACCGCCTTTAGAAGAGAAGGGTGCTTAGCTGGGCTGGTGGAATTGGACATTTATAGTAAAAATGACTTAAAAATTAATCTTGTTTCTCACTCACAACTATTATATTGTTTGCAAAGATATGGATTTAACCACTGAACATGAATTACATTTATGCTGCCTTTTTATGCTGTCTTTTTATGCTTTTCAGAGCTTCAAAGTTGTAGTCAGCATTTACTTGCATTGTATATATTGGATTGTACATTTTTTTCGAATAATCGAATTATGTTCCACAGAAGAACATCTGGGATGCCATAATGGTGAATAAACAATGAGAGCATTTTCATTTTGGGGCAAACTATTCTTTTAAAACTTTTATACAAAATGTCAGTTTTCCTTGCTTTCAATGAAGCTCACAAGATGCTCATTGAAATGTTCTGATATCCTGCTGGGGAAACATGGATCGTTAAGTTTTGCCCAAACTTGTTGCGTCCATACCAGTAAAGTGCCTGCTGTCATTAAAGCAAATGGGGGATGTACAAAATGGTGTGTTTGACAGTTTTTGGAGGATACTAACGGTCACATATGGTGTGGAGATGTACTTGGCCAATCACATTCATCTGTGTTTGAATTCCCCCTGGTGGTGCGGCTTTTTTGAGGACAGAAGGTCAGAGCATCTGCACACTGAGGTGCAATTGCAGCTTGCTTGTGAATGTTTAATATAGTCACTGTCATGAACCTTATATTTAGAATGTGTTACAGAGTCTCTTGGATGTTTTTTCAAGAAACAAATAGATATAAAACAAAGAGTGTGATAAAGAAAGAATTCTAAGTAAGCCATCTGTAGTTTGATTTCCCTGAAAGTGTAAACTCCAAAGCAATCAAAACTAGTGCCTGACCGATATATCAGTCGGTAATAGCCTCTCACCAATATATCGGTATCGCTGTATATGTTTTTTGGTATGCGCAGATATTAAAACTTTTTTTCGGAACATATAATGCAGAAAACGATGCTTTAGAATCGGTGTCATAACGTAGTTTGTTCAGCTGAGCACATTCCGACTCCATTGTTTACAGAGCTGTACTGACAGTGGGTCTGCAGAGAGGGCGGAGTTCCATGGTGTCTTCTTGGTAAATTGCTAACTAGTTTGTGAAGTACATACTGGAAAGTTAATAAACAATGACCTCATCATTTTATTTAACTAATATAATATTAACCCTGTCTCTGACAACCATGTCACTCCTGTTTATCAAATCTGTTTGCTATGTTAGCCAGCTATTTTTCAGTGCAGTCAGTAACGTAGCAGATTAAAAGGTAAACATCAGAACATCTTTTTGCAGCTCAGCACAGAGCGGTGCGTTGGTGGATTGCTTCTGTTGAGTGTTGATTTGCAATGCTGGTCCATCTTTTGTTCTCCGTGGCAACAAGCTTATAGCTAACTAGCTAACCACATAGCTACTTTCATACCTTGTCAGCGTGTAAACATATATTCACCAAACTGTTTTGTTCTGGATTCACAGTTTGGTGCCACCGAACTATTCCAGTCGTTGCATTTATAAAATGTAATATTTAAAAGTCTGGTTTTCCAGACATTAAAATAGGATACGTAATAAAAGTTAGATTTGATAAATAGTATATTTGTAAATAATAATATATAGGAACTGTATTTAAAATAAATAAGGGGTGATAAATAAATACTAATACAACAGGCTGGAAACAGACATTTATTCATTTTAATATCTTATCTATATTTTGAATGTGTTGAAACTTGACAATGGGTGACGCACCCTAAAAACTGCACCGTTAGATCGGTTTCATACTGAAGAGCCGCTAAAAAGTATGTTTTTTTTTTTTTTTTTTCTCTCTCTCTTGTAAATGTAAACGAGTGTAAATGCCAACACCATTATATATGTCGAAAAGGACTGAAGCCTGTCAACCAAAACATGAGCTCATTGATGTCATTAAATGAGTCTGCTTTTTTATTCAGTTGCTCCTGGTCGAAGGCTTCCGTAAATATTTAGTTTATATGTAGGGTTACGTCCTACATAAATGGAATGGGGCAATGGTCAAATATTTAGTAGTGCATACATTTTGACTTAGTGCTCATTTATGCCACATCTAGGCTAAGTTGTAACTTATGTATAGCTGGTGCAACCAGCCCCTGATGTTTATTTTGCTGTTTATTGTATTTTTATTTATTCTTTATTTTCTCAGTGTTTGTTTCTAGAATTTGTTGACAATGTATAATAATAATAATAATAATAATAATAATAATGTCAAATATTCTTTGAGCCTTCTGAGTACCTTTACATAGTCATCTTGGTGCAATCGGTGCACAATCCACATAGAAAATGTCTGTTTTCATTCCAGCTCAAAAATTAGGTATTTCGGCTACCATATTGGTAATCTGCGAATTTTCCCCCTCTAAAATTGGTATCGGTCTCAAAAATCCCATATTGGTCTGGCTCTAATCAAAAAGTTTCTTGTTTTATTTAAGCATCTTAACCAGCCTGGCACAGCAACATTGACTCAACCAATAACGTGAGTTTCAGGGGGGATATCTGTTTGAGAGACCAAATGGCAGATTGGGGAGTGTTCAGGAAACCTGTTTGAAAACAAAAATTGGTGGCACTATTGACTCAGACTTTACACTCTTCCACTTTAAATGAATAGTTCACTCAAAATTATAATTCTCTCATTAATCACTCTTATGGTGTGTTCACATACAATGCAAAAAATAATTTCGCCTTGCATTGCTCGTGCGAGTTTGACCGCTGGATTATAAATTTGTGTTTTAACTTGCGTTTGTGTGAGTAACACGAACCTGCAAGTATCTCCCCTTCTCTTCCAGAAAAGGACAGGAGGAGGGGCTTCTACGACTTGGTTCATAGTAAAGTACAACCAATAGCTGGAATCAAGTAGACGTGCATATTTTCAGAACTTACCAGGTAGTCCAAGTTTTTTGCTCAATTTCCTCGAAGCGATGTCTTTTTTCATCTGATCTCTGTACATGTATGACGTTGTGTCATACAATCACGGGTGCCCACACACCACTACAACAATTTTTTCATCCATTTTTCCAGATTTCTTCTGCTACTAAGTCAGTACGTCAGTGACATCCAGTCAATCTAAGTGCTGATAGGCTTTCGCGACAATGCGTCATGTGGTTTTTGAAGCGATTTCACGTGTTTGAGTCGCACCATTCGCTTCATTCGCACTGCCCGGTGCGCTTCGCGTTGTATGTGAACACCATTGTGGCAACTTTTTTTTGCCAAACAAAAACAAAGATTTTATTTTTTTAATGGATAAATGTTATGTTTGTCTATACAATACAAGTCAATGGGGACCAAAACTTTCAAGCTCCAAAAAGGACATAAAGGCAGCGTAATGGTCAACTGGTTTAAGCCATGTCTTCTGAAGCGATCAGTTTTGGGTGAAAATGGACCAGTCTTGTTGGCAAGATCATGATTTCAAGCTTGATTACACTTCCTGGTGCTTGACGCATTTGCAAGAGTGATTGTACAGAGCCAAGAAGTGTAATCAAGCTTAAAATCATGATCACGCCAAGAAATGAATTAAACCACTGAAGTCGAATGGATTACGTTTATGCTGCCTTTATGTTCTTTTTGGAGCTTGAAAGTGTGGACCCCAGTGGCTTTCATTGAATGAACAAACATGCATCAAATATTCAATAAGTCATACAAGTTTTAGACAACATATGGGTGAGTAAATGATCTATTCCTTTAAGGGTCAGATAAACTGTATGGCACATCTTGCAATTTGGTTTAGTTAAATCACTTTGCTGCAGCTCCCACTATCAGTCCATCTGATCACCATGTTTATGTGTTTTCCATAGCTGCCAGTAAGTCATCAGCAATCATGTCAACTCATATCGTTGCCTGTCTCCTCCTGTATCGACACAGGCAGGTAAGCACAGACCTCACTTCTACTCAACATGTACATAAATATATCTCTTCAATGACGTACAAGTATGACGTCTAGTGCCAGTTCTGTTGGTGCACCACTGACTTAATTTACACTGGTATTGAGATCCATGCCAATCAGACCACCCATGACAGATATTAATAATAGCAGGTGTAAACCAGGCCACTGTGACAAACAGTTGTGATCATTACTGGACAGGGTGTGCTTCTGTCTAAATTGGTGGAGGATTTCTTCAATATGAAGGAAGAGATCTTATCACGGGACTTCGACCTGGGCTTTTCTGGGAACTCGGAGGACGTGGTCATGCATGCACTCAGCCTTTTGGGAAACTGTGTGAATGTCACCAGCACCAACAAAAACACAGAGTTCATCATCGCCCCCAGCAACACTGTGCCCGCACTCTTTGAGCTCAATTTCTACAGCAACGGCCTTTTCCACGTTTTCATTGCCGATGCAATTATAGGTAAATGCTCTTGAGACACTTGGAGTCAAAGTGTAGATCTACGATCAGTTTTTGAATTGGAATGACAATTGAAAAGAATGATTATTTATCATGACAAATACAGCATTCCTTTTGTTTGTGTATTGTTGGAGTATTAAGGGATGATATTGTTAATGCATGTCTGATAGCCTGTAGCACACTGGCCCTGCTGAGAGAGCAAGCTGCAGTAACTTCAGAGAGTGAGCAGAATTCTTCCTCGACGCTGCTCAGCCAAGAGAGACTGATCCGCAGAGCTGCAGGCCTCTCCCACTTCCTGTCCAATGAGGTGGCATTGGCACTGGTATGTCCTCTCTCCACTGCCATTTAAGCAGCAGCACCATCAAGTGGTTAAATGTGGATAATTCAAGCAATGAAAGAAATGTGACTTTTGAAATAAGGAATTTTACTTAGTGCTATTAAAATTAAAATTAAAGTATATAATAATGAATATAATGACATGCATTGTACGTAGATTAGAATGTAATGGAATAGAATAATGTTTTTCTGTGTCTTTCAAACTGTCGCCATAGAGCTGTGTCATTTAAGTTACAGGTACTGTGCAACCCTGGAGCAACAGGAAGTTAATAGTCTTGCATAAGGTCACAATATTGATAGTTCAGGGATCTCCCCTTGTAGGTTTACTTTCTGTGACATTGGGGTAACATTCTACATAATATAACCACTAGACTAACAAACTGCATACTGTTTTGATCAGTTACAAATTCAAAACTGTTTGATCTTGTAAAAGTGAAACCGAGATTTCTAAATATACGTTAGTTTTGGAAAAATAGTTTAAAAATAGTTTATGGTTTAGTAGCAAGACCTAAACCTATCGACATTCCGGATACTAGAACAAAGCAGAAGAATTTTCAATTGAATTTCTTTACATTCTATAGCCGTGTCAGACTTTGTATCAGGTCTTCCATGATGCCATCACCAGATTAATCGAATATGGCGTGCTGATTGTGGCTGAGGTGAGCTGTCAACTCTGATTTTAAATATCTAGTTGCATGTTTCTTGGTTTAAATTTGCAGTACCGGTACTTGTTAAAACATTTTAAGAAAATGTACCTTCAGAGTTAGTGTTGCCATTTACTTTATCTGATTGATTTTAGGTAGATTCCTGTTTGTATACTGTATGAATGCGATTTCCACTATATTATTGACTTTCTGAAACTGTGTGATTGTATCGATACCAGCAAGGTTTCTGTGGTTGGACAGTAACTAGTATAACTAATAATATCAATGCGTAATTTAAAATATTGAATTGAAATGTACTCATCTTATATTCAGTATGTCTGTTGACTGAAACTGTTCTTAAATTAATTTTTCTTGTTCCTGTGCTTTTTTAGGATGACCAGCTGGAGTTAAGTCCATCTGAGGAACCTTGGCCCAAAAAGTTTCCTGAGGCTCTTTCCTGGCGAAGCGATGAGGAGGATGAAGACAGTGATTTTGGAGATGAACAGAGAGACCGTTATCTAAAGGTGGGTCATACAATGTATCATGCTGTATGGGTTAAAACAATTTATAGGGGTCATTATTGCAAATAATTAAGTCATGCACGCCCAAAGTGAGATAAGCATAAGACCTAGAATAAGAGGAGAAAGAAATGAAAGACAGTTCATATGATGCTTAACAGGTTCATATTTTTGGGTACAATAACATCATGATACAGTGCAACAATCAATGAAAAGGTCAAGTTGCTTTTAAAGGAATAGTTCACCCAAAAATGAAAGTTCTCTCAACATTTTCTCGCCCTCATGCCATCCCAGTTGGGTATTGCTTTTTATTTTGCTGAACACAAATGAAGATTTAAAAAAGAAAAAGTATCTCAGCTCTGTAGGTCTTTACAATGTAAGTGAATAGTGACCAAAGTGTAGCTTTTTTTCAAGCTTTAAATCATGATCGTTCTTAGAGATGGCAAGATGTACAGTGACAAAGGAGTTACATTTTGCTCTGTTCTCACCCAAAATTGATTGGATCACTTTAGAAGACATGGATGAAAATTCTGGAGTTTCATGGATTACTTTAATACTGCCTTTTGTGTGCTTTTTGGAGCTTTACAGTTTTGGTTACCATTCACTTAGACCTACAGAGCTGAAACATTCTTCTAAAAATCTTCATTTGTGTTCAGCAGAAGAAAGAAAGTCATATACATCTGGGATGGCATGAAGGTGAGTAAATGATTAATCATTTATTTATTTTGGGTTGAACAATTCCCTTAAGGCAAGTCGGTTCACTCTGTAATTCTCCCAGGAAGCTATTTCATATTTGGGTAGTACAGTTACCCAAGTACAGCTCTTATTTACTTGAATAGGGAAAGAGCGAAATTGCCTAAACCTTTTGTCAAAATTATGTTTTCTATGTGTAAATAATAAAATAAAATACAAATCTGATATTAATAATATCATACATTTTATTACTAAAACAGAATAAATAAAAAAATAAAAAAAAAAACGTCCATCTTATACACATGCACATTGAGCAAACCAGCTCAAAATGCAATTGGTTCTTTAAATCTGAAAGGCAGGGGACTTCCATTCCTACTTTTGTCACATTACAGGCTATGATTTATCCCATTAATTTTTCTATGTGTGGCCCATCTCCTTCTCTTATAATGTCTCTAGTAGTAGCAAAAACAAGACAATTTCTATATAGCTAGATATATATATTTTTTTGTTGAGGGAATTGCTTCAGACAAATATATTTAATGCTACTTGGCCTATTTTATAAACCCTATTTTAACAAGAAGTACATTTTTCAGATTGAAGATAAAGCATGTAAATTATTGTTTCTTTTTTTTTTAGGTGAGCGCATCTGCAGAGCACCAGGAATTTTTTACTTTCCTGCAGAAGATTGTCACCCCTGTGCTAGAAGCCTACAGTGGTGCAGCTATCTTTATACACAGCCTGAGTTCATCCATGTCTGAAAGAGAGTACACCCAGAAGCTCTTCAAATATCTGCTAACACGCACAGAGAGAGGAGTGGCTGCATATGGTGAGTCATCTGCACTTTTTGATTTGTAAAAGAGCCCTTAATAACATGTTCAATTTGAGGGTGTTTACCCACTACCACAATATGATAAGAAACCAGAACTGTACATTCAGTTAAATCATTCTCTCTCTATCTGGTTATAAAGCACTGTGAGTTACAATCCTGTATGAAAGACACTCTATAACTGACGTTTTGTTTTTGTTGTTTTAGGAGAGAGTGCCACACACTACCTCGTAAAGAATACTGTGAAAACATTTAAAGAGCTGGGGGTAAGAGGGCTGTCTTTTGACATTTGCTGCTCACTTATAAGTCTACACCAGTGGCTCTCAACTGGTGATTGGCGGATAGCTGGAAAAGTAAAAAAACAATGCTGAATAATCCTTGAACTATATAATTGTACATAAAATATGTAATTGTAAAATTATAAAAAGAAAAAGATGGATATATGTTGTTTTTACGTGTATTATACAATAGCTAAATATGTGTTATTATATGAAATATTAAAGGTGCTGTAAGTTATTTTAGATGATCTAGAATTTCCACAAGCTGACCTATTGGATTAGCCATGCAGCTAATCGGCTAAAACAGCAGCAAAATAACAAGATAACATCACCTGTTATGAGTAACATGGCATAAAAATGGCATTGACTCGATTCGCTGCAACTACAACACTATGAGAACACGCAAAATGATTGACAGGGCAGAAAGCATCACCCCGGACACATTTTTGTTTTCTGTTTACAGAGTTTAGTGCTGTCACAGAGACTGTTGAGAGAACTCATGACACTTATTTCATTAATATCTTTCAGGGTGTAGGACATTTTGTTGCATACTTTTCCGTTAAAAATACAACACCTTTAATAGTCCTATTAAGAATAATCTAGAGCCCATACATTACTGTTTTTTTTTTTTTTTTTTCGTCTCATCTTGGAAAAAAGAAACAATCAATTGAAAAGATATTGAAATTTTATAACTTGAAAATCTAGATCACAGACGACTTTAACAAGAATAATATTGCATGGCTTCTGTGGGCTTCCATATGTGCTGTGTGCATTGGTCTTCTAACTAGGAACATTACAAAAATATTTTTTTTTTCTAATTATATTTTATTCGTTTTTCATCATTTTGGTCACATTTAGGTTTTTAAAAATGAAAAAATGTGTGTATTCTATCAACAAATATATTATATTGCATATATTATATTTAGTTACATGTTTATTGTTTAACTGCATGATTTTACTATTTGTAAGTATTTACATTGATTTGACCAGTACTGTCTCTTATAGGTAGACCTATTAGACCTCATTTTATATCAATAATGGCAGTTGTAGTTAAAGTTTAAAAAAGCGTTTCGGCTATTATTATTTTCATAAATACTATAATTTATAATTTATTATATACTATAATATGTATGTTCTGTTTGAATTATTTTATTATTAGATTTATTATTTTAGAAATTAGGAAACTAACGGGATAATAATGGGCTCATATCAATAAATATACTCTTCAATTTTTAAAATGGTGGGAGAGAAAACTTCCTGTAACTTTTGTTCTTGACATCAAAAACAAAAATACTTGAAACACGGTGCATGACCTTATACTTAAATACTTGAAAACCATGAACAAACTATGCAAGATAAAAGGAAATGCAACCAGGATACATTAAATATAGGTAATGTTTTTACTATGGTGTGGTATGATCTGTCCTGAAGCAATACCAGTTGAGAACCACAGAGTTAAAGAAAACCGGCATTTCTGTAAAGATGAGTGCATGTTTAATGAGAGAAATTTGGTTGCAGATGCGAGCATTTTCCTCTCATTATGGTAGAGGGTTGTGCATGGAGTAAAATATATCAACCTTGGGATTTAAGAATCAATATTGTTCAAATGAAGATCGTGATGCATCAGAAAAAATTTTTTTTACCTTCCCCTATTCTGCTTGATAAAAGCAACAACAGAAATGTGCGGCCGTGCTTGTGTGAGGCTTAGAGGGAACATTGCTCCCTATTTGATGTCCAATGTAAAATCAGGTCCTTCAGCAAAACCACTTGAGCACCACTGGTCTAAACCATTTCCAACTTGAAAACCTTTCTGTATCTAGTAATAATAATAATGAGTATTTTAGATGTACACAGATGACTGTCTGAAGAATTGTCTGTGTATATGTGTAGTAATCATGCCATTTGTAATCGACAGGTGCTTAAAGAAAGACGAGAGGGTTCTGTGTGTTATCTGGAGCTGAGCAGTGCTTTCTTACCTCAGGCCAACAGGAACAAACTTCTGCAGTACATTCTGGGTTTCAGCCTACTGTGAACCACATGCTTGGATCATCAACACAGCCGCCCAGCTCATCTTCCCCTTCGCCACCCCACTCAAGGGCTTTTTACAGGCTAGTCATGAAGGTCAAAGGTGCTACTCTAAGGAAAGCTTTACCTGGAAGTGCCTTCACTGAACACCTCATGCTATACTCGATTTAGTCTTCCGTTCACTGTGAAACTTACCACTTATGTACCACTGAATACACAACTAGTTTACTCACCACTCTTTTTTATGGAAAGCCTCCACTAATGCTGTAGTTATGGATTACTGTACTAATTTTGCCATTGTAAGTTAAATCTTATCTTTTCTTAGCTATGAGCATTTATATGGTGTTAGTCTGTCTGGTTGTAGGTTTTTTTGTTTGTTTTTTTTTTACTCCGATCAGAACACGAATGTCACTCATGAGAACAGGCTGCCTTCAGTTTTAACAAGCATACTTCAAGGTAATGGCGAGTGTACAGAAATCTTTAAAAGGGGCATTTAGTTGTTTGTTTTTAAATCACTAGTACTGTTAGAGCATTTAAAGTGAATAACATTCTAGCATTCGCTCAAAATAATCTTGTGGCAGAGATTTGTAAGAATGAGGTGACTATGCAGACGACCAAGTGTTAACTTAATAATGGCCTGGTGGAAATTGCGCAACAGTTACTTCAAGACTTTGAGAGGGGCAAAATATGGTTACTGAGAAATTTGTGCTGTTAGTGGGTCGTTAAAGGTCAGTTCTTGTTTATCCACTTAGTCACTTTCTATGGTTGCAATTGGACATCCATGAAGAATACTTATTGAATGCGTATTGTGTAATACATCAAACAGTAGATAAATGTAATGGTCTTAGCAGGCCGGGAGTATCATGTGTGCAGCAACAGGGGAAACATTACTCGAATTTGAGCTTGAAACTTGGCTGGCTATAGTAAGATTGATCACAGATCTCTTATGTAATATTTGAAGGTGAGTTCCCTTTGCGGCCAAGCACTTTTATTCCCTCCTTGTTACTGTCATATTTTTTATAAGGGTTAAGATGCTCTGCAATTAATTTTCTGTACATCTGTGTAAGTGTGTGTGCATGTGTGCAATATGTCTGTAGTATGTGTATAAAACTATTATGCCTCAAGCCTGTAAGAAGCACAGAGAACAAGAATGCTGAAAAGGTACATGTTGCCGTGATAACAATATATTCAAAAGTGCAATATTGTGTTTGTGAGAAAATGAATATAGAGCTTGTAGAAAGTCAAAAGAACACTGCAATGGTCCAGTGGCAGTTTAATTGTTATTAAGTGTGACAAAAGACTTGACTATTTGTCAACAGACCCAACAGTTTGTTATCTTTTCAATTTTCAAGCCCTTTCTGCTAATTCATCAACGTCTTTTTTCTTATGTTATGCATTATCCATGCATGACTCATGTTTGTTTTGGAAAGTCTTTTTAGTGAATGTGAAAAGCTACTCTGGGAAAAGGGAACTTCTGTGAGTGAGCCTTTGGTATATCTACGTGAGAGCTCTATTTTTTTAGGGACTTTCCAGTGCCTGTGTTTCACCTGCATTGCACTGGATAAACTGAAAGAATGTATCTGCTAGGCGTGTACACCTGTGGAAACTACTGGAAAACGTTTGTTTTTAATGTGATACAGGGTTCCCATGGTCATTGAAAACTTGGAATTATCCAGACTGATCACTCAATACTGGCCAAAAAGTATTGGCAGTGACATAAATTTTGTGATTCGAAAAGTTTTCTGCTTTGTTGTGGTGTTGATTCACGTTGTTTCTAGATTATTGTGTAGAGTGATCAGATGCATTTTAAATAATTGCAAAAAGCTTCATTGGCCAAAAAAAAAATCTTTTAGCACAAAAATTTCACAGTTTTTTGGCCCTGGCACAAAATGACCAGCTAACATAATTTCACTAATCATATAAGCAGCACCTTGGAAAGTGTGAACGAGTACAATTCAGGTGAAATCACTCTATCATTCTGATTGGACCTCTAAAGAAAGACATGCAGCCATCATCGCTTTGCAGCAAAATGGCCTCACATGCAAGGAAATTGCTGCAAAGAACATTGCACCTGAAAGAACCATTGACTGGATCATCAAGAACTTCAAGGAGAGAGGTTCAACTGCAGTAAAGAAGGCTTCAGGACATCCCAGAGTGTCCAGCAAGTGCCAGGACCGTCTCCTCCTGAGGAGTCAGTTATGGAATCGTGTCACCTCCAGTGCAGAACTTGCTCAATATTGGCAGCAGGTTGGTGTGAGTGCATCTGCACGCACAGTGAGGCAAAGACTTTTGGACAATGGTCTGGTGTCAAGAAGGGCAGCAAAGAAGCCATTTTACAAGGATTGGACAGCAGAAGACTGGTGCAAAGTTATTTTCTCTGATAAAGCCCTTGACTTTTTGGGACATCTGGAAAATCTGTAGTCCGGAGAAGAAAAGGTGAATGCTACCATGAGTCCTGTGTCATGCCAACAGTGAAGCGTCCTGACCATCCAGTGATAATGAAGTGGCTCGGAGATCATTACATTGAAAATTTGGATCAGCGGCCAGTTAACTCCCTGGATCTTAATCCCATAGAGAACCTATGGTCAATCCTCAAAAGGCGGGTGAACAAGTAGAAGCTCACAAATTGTGATCAACTCCGAGCACTAATAAGGCAAGAATGGATCGCCATCAGTAAGGATTTGATCCAGAATATCCAGCATGCCAGAGCGAATTGCAGAGGTTATGAAGAACAAGGGTCAACACTGTAAATATTGACTCTTTGCATATATTTAATGTTTTTGCCAATAAAATCCTTTCAAACTTATGAAATGATTATCATTGTTTTCCAGTATAGAAACATGTTAAAAAATAATCTACAAATACTGAAGCAGCAAACTTTGCAAAACACAAAATTTATGTCACTGCCAATACTTTTGGCCACGGCTGTAGGACGAAAGTTTAGCTCCTTAAATCGCTCTGTGCTTTCTGAAATTAAAATGGATGCCCACAGTTGCTGAAGCTGGAAATGTTGAACGTATGGGCAGCACATGTGAGATGCAGTTTCTGGGTGAGATGTCCATAGAATGGCACCAAAAGCAGGTTGTACTTTTAGTTGTAAATGGTGTAATACAGTCAACAGGAATGCATATTTTATTAAGTTCTAAACCTTACAATCAGTGCAGTATAAATGTAATTTGAGCAAAAAATGTATGTGAACACGATTACTTTTTTGGTTCCTTACAGGACCAGAATCCATTTCTCGTTGATTCCTCGTGCTACATTAGTGTAATTTGTAGTGCCAGAAAAAAATTTTTCACACTATATTAATGCAAAAATGCATGATGGGAGATGGCACCTGTCAGTAATTTGGCAGACTTGGGTTGATTTCAGGGTACATAAACTTTCGGTAGCAACATTTCGATTTCCTGTGTGATCATGTTGATTTCCAGAGCAGGAAAAGTCATGGAAAAGTTTGGGAAATGTTGTGAATAGTTAACATGTTTCTAGTTAGCGAGAAATCAGCTAGAAATGGCTCTTTGTTCATGCAATCTCTAAAACTGATATTTAATATTTAATTTATGAATGCAAGATCAATTGTGGGAACCCTGATGATTATAAATTATATATATTAGATTAAATATTTTGAAAATGTTTTTAGGGTATCTAAGCTAAAGCCTGTAAAGGCTGGGTAAATAACTTGTATGTAATAACTTATATTACACTAATAACTTTAAAAAAAACTTATTATGCACATGCTGTATTAAGGCATATTTTGGTGCAGTTAGTTACCCCTGTTGTCCCATGCACAAAATAGTTGCTCTTGAGTCAACTTGGCAGCAATTATAAGGTATAAGTTAGCAATACACAGTTTTTGAGTCAATGGAAACAAGAATTGGTAAAAAGTAATTGTTTCATAATAATTGTTTCTACAATGCAATGTGTACGTGTGTTCAATAACCAAGGACAGTTGTTTACTGTATATTTGAGATTTACATGACTATTAACATCCACATACATTTCTCTCCCGTCAGACAGCAATAATTCAGTTGTCATTTGTCCCATGTCCATTGACGTGGGCATGTACTCCACTAATCCCAAGTGAATTTTGGGTTATTGCTCAGCAATAAATCCAAATTGCACTAAATGTGAACAATACATTTACATTTAGATATTGAAAGAAACCTAGAAAGCAAATATTAAGGTAGTAATATTTTATATTCCTCATGTCAAATAATGGTTTCCTCTGCCTTCTCTTAGTTGTCATCTAAGTGATAATATAGCTTTTAAAATCAACTTTGTATACAAGAAAGAGATCCCACAATTGTATTGTGGGATGGGGAGTTTACTAAAACAAATGCATAAAATGATGTTTGCTCTGGCATCTGGTTAATCAATGGGGCTTCTTATCGAGCTCTAAATCCTGCAGACAGAATGCTTTTTAAATTATGCAGTAGAACTGTTTTCTATACTTTGGCATGTTTGCTGAATGTAGCATTGTTGTAGTAAAAGAGGAAATGATCCTAGCACTGAAGCCAGACTTACTAGTACTGCTTACTCTGTCATTACTCTTTGTTTTTCTGTAAAACTATTACATTTTCATGCTCTGTAGACTTATTTTTTTTTTAAAAATAAATTAATATGTTAACAAATGGCTGGCACAGTTTTGTGAACTAATAGCACGATACTAAGCAATGTGGATACAGATTACAGCGCAAATGTATTTTAAACTGCTCTATATGTACCCAGAACAGTTCCTAAAATCATGTCATGGAGGAGGTAAGAGATGTTCATGATGGCCAACAATTTGTGCATCATTCTCCTCTCATACACCAACTCTAGAGGGTGGACTGTTGGTCTAATCCAAAATGACTGGGGTAGTTGCAGCTGCAAGGTGTCAGAAACAGAATGACTGGGGTGTTGGGTGATAAACCATACACTAAAGAAAACAGGAAATACCTGAGGCATCGTTTGGGGTTCTTAATTACATGATGTCCCGATTAATTAATCGCATTTAATCTTATTCAAATATTGTGGCAGAAGATTTAATCATTGATTATCTCATATTATTGAGCATGTCAATCATTGGCATACAGTTCACAGCAATACATTTCACAAGTTAATTTGACAATGGGGGACCTGTCAATTTACACCTGCGTCAGACAATTTTTTTCTTCTTTTTTTGTTTAATTATTGCTTACAAAACTTTTACATCTAGAGCCAAGAGGTATATTAAAACAAACAACAAGAAAAGGGAAAATAAATGAACCGTTTAAATAAAAATATCAAATTGTTTACATATTTCAATACTTAGGATTTATAACCACCATACTTACATTTATGAATACTAAACTTTGCCAACAAAAGCAGAAAATTAATCAAATAATATTCCTTAAGAAGAGACATGTCATAGCTAAAAAAACAGAATAAAACATTTTCAAAACAAAGTTGAAAGCTGGGAATAATATGATCTCTAACAATCTTGCAGAAATCAGACAAGTCGAGTAGGGACAACTCCAAAATAAATGAAAAACTGTTTCCGCCTGCAGACCACAAAATATATCGACATCATAATTAAATCTCTCTACAAGAAAATTATTAGTCGGGTAGTACTTAAAAATAAATTTGAAGGAAATTGATTTGATTTTATTCGTGATTAAATATTTATGGGGTAATTTCCAAATTTTGCACCATCTCAGTCCAGCCACACCCTGCATCAGACATGCTTGTGTCGCTTCTCGGGTGTGTTGCGTCATAAACATAAAATGTTTAGGTCACTGTACCCTAAAAAAAAAATGAGGTTTAAGAGAAGATTTAAAAATGGTAAAAGATTCAGCATGTCTAACCTCAGAGGGAAGAGAATTCCACAGTTTTGGAGCAAAAGAAGAGAATGCACTGTCACCCATAGAACATAGACGAGTAGAAGGAACAGCTAAAAAAAACAGATTCGGAGGAGCGGAGATCACACATTGGAGTGTAGGGGGTTAAAAGTTCAGACAAGTATTGAGGGGCCAAACCATGCAAAGCCTTGCAGGTAATCAGGATAATTTTAAAGTTTACACGAAACCTGACAGGAAGCCAGTGCAAGAACTCCAAGACAGGAGTGATGTGATCACTTCTCCTGGTCCCTGTCAAGATTCTAGCAACAGAGATTTGCACATACTGCAATTTATTTAAGTTGATTTAGAAACTCTGACAAGCATTGTAATATTCAATACGAGAAAATACAAAAGTATTGATCAGTTTTTCAGCCACCGAGAAAGATAACATGGGGCGCAGTCTTGCAATGTTTCTGAGATGGAAGAATGATGTTTTAACTGAATTGTTGACATGGGGATCAAATGTTAAATTTGCATCAAATATCACCCCCAAATTTTTCAATTTTGTTTAAAACTCCAGAGCAGAGCCATCCATATTTAAAGTTAAAGAACCAGCTTTATGAAGCTAATGGGGTGAACCAATGATCATTACATCAGTCTTGTCAGTGTTAAGACAAAGAAAATTTAGAGACTAACATTTTTTTATCTCAGAAATACATTGTGCAAGAAACGTGACAGCTATCACCAGGTTTTGAATGGATGTAAATCTGGGTGTCATCTCCGTAAAAATTATAATTAAGGCGATCTTAAGAGCTGACCAAGGGGAAACATGTAAATACTAAAAAATAAAGGCCCCAAAATTGAACCCTGAGGAACACCACATTTAACCAAACCAACCTTATACCTTCATCCACCCAAAGAATCAAACTGCCGACGATCTGAGAAATAAGACTTGAACAAAAGCAACACTTAGATCAAGGAGGATCCGAATTGAAAGACAGCCAGAGTCCGATGCCATTAATTAGTCAGTTGTGACATTCACTAATGCCGTTTCAGTGCTGTGGAGTTTGCGAAAGCCCGATTGAATGGACTCAAAAGGATTGTTTACAGTGAGATGAGTATATAATTGAGAAGCCACAATTCGTTCTAAAATTTTTGCAAGAAATGGAAGATTAGAAATAAGATTTTCCAAATCCCAGTTAGTCTTTTTATGTACAGGGGTTACAGCACAACAACATTGCTGGCACAACATCAGTGCAAAGGGAGTCGTTTATTATACTCATGACAACAGGACACAAAGAGGCGAAACATGATTTAATCAACAAGTTGGAATAGAATCAACTATGGAAGTGGCAGCTTTCATTTGTGATACCTCATTACCAAGAGAAACCAAGTCAAGTGAGGAGAAATTTGAGAAATAGGTGCCAGAGAAATAAGAAATACAAAGAGGAGATGCAGATGAGACAGGAGTATTAAGAATGCCTTTACGAGCATTGTCAATATTGGTGCTCAAAAAAATCAAGAAATCCATTACAGAGGTGAGTTGATGCAGGCACAATAGAGGAACTGTTACATTTGAGCAATTTGTTAATGGTATGAAACAGCTGTCTGGGATTTCTTTGATTATTGACAATTATCTGAGAAAAATAACGGATACAATTTCTGCCTTATATTCATGCAAGTGGTCTTTTCAAGCCTGGTGATGTATGTTCAGGCCAGAGAGATGCCACCTTTGCTCTATTTTGCGAAAAGCAGCCTTCATAGAGCGCAGCTCATCATTATACCAGGGAGCGGAACGTACAAAGGAGACAGGCCGCTATTTCATAGGAGCAAATGAGACCAAGCCAGACAAGTGAACAGTATTTGACATAGATATTTTGTCCTCCAATGGGTCAGATGGAGAAAAACTAAATAAAGAAGAGTCAATAAAGTCAGCGAAATCAGAGAGACCAATACATTTCCATTTGCGGTATTGTACAGTGCAAGAAGAGGAAATGTTAATGTGTGGGAGTTCAATATTAAAAAAGATGGTCAAACAGTGCCAAATCAAAAGTGGAAAACTGAGACACAAACAACCCATTTGCAATCAAAAGGTCTAATGTGTGACCTTTATTATGTGTTGCACAGTCCACAAGCTTGTTCAAATCAAAGCACTCCAGTAAGGACAAAAAGTCCTTTGTCATGACAGTGTCTTTAATGTCAACGTGGATGTTAAAATCCCCAAGGATAAGAGTTCTCATGGAAGACAGGTCTGTTGCTATGACCCTGCATATCTGACATGATAGTAGACTGTGTTGAACAAAGTAAACTCTGTCCCCGTAATAGTAGCTATACACTTTCTTCTAATTATGCATTAATTTACTTCCAGGAAAAAGTGGTTATCTATCTGAAAGTGCAGTACTTTGTAGAAAATGCCCAACTAATTGTGTAAGCTCATGTTTTGTATTGTATTGTATTCAATACAAAACATGTAATTCTATTGTATATTTATAGTTGTGTCTGCACAATAAGCTGGGGAAAATGACACACTTCACCTTTAAGCTTCTCTCCTTATGTTTACACATGCTCTCTGTCTTTCACACTTCCTCTTTGTCACACTGAAAGTCTCTCTCTCTCTCTCTCTCTCTCTCCCTCTCTCTCTCTCTCTCTCTCTCTCATTTTTTTATTAATCATCTTGTCTTTATCCCTACTGTCTCAGGGAAAAAGGAGGTTGTGTCGTCCTGGGTCTGACAACAGGACTGTGGATCTTTGAATTGGGCTATTCTGACTTTACATATTAGATCCTACCCATAAACTAGTCACATTTTTGTCTATATTTTGGGCTTTGCATTGTTGTCATTGTTAACCCAGGGCCCATCTAAATCAGTAAGACTGCCTTGGTCAGCCAGCTTTAACACCTAGACAAGCATAAACCAGACTAGACTAGCAGATATTTCTGCAGGTCTAATCTGCTCTTTTCAGCAGGGTTGATTAGCAATAACTCACAGAAAGCATGCACATTGCCCTTTAAAAATAACGTGTGTGTTTCTGTTTAAACTTTCCAGATGGTAAATGGAGAACAACAGTTTATATATGATGTGGCCTGGTTAAGCATTCATTCCATCACCTTCCTGGTGCTGCTATTTTACCAAACACTCAAATTTTCCATTGCATGATTATAATGTGTATACATACAACCATGACAGAAATCACCTGTAACATAAAAACATTACAAATTTAGAAAATATTTATTTTCTAATGAGTCAGATGCTATGCTCAGAACATAATTCTAGCTTACAACTCAAACAAATTCTACACTGTTGTCACATGACACATCACTGTAGCTCTGTGGCTATCAAAACATTGCTCTATTAATCTGAGCATTTCAACCGGCCTGGCACAGCAATGTTGGCTGAACTACTGGCATGAGTTTAGGGTGGGACTAGTGGCACAAAAATGACACACTTCAACTTTAATGAAAGCTTCCTGTGTGACCTTTTCCACCTTCATTTTGTTCAAGAATAGGTCCTGTTTCCTTATTTTCTATATTTTAATGCTCTTGACATTGGCTTTACAAACACACACACACACACACACTAGGATTTTTCATGTGAATGCTCTCTCCGTTTAGAGAGAGTTACACACAGAGAGATGTACATCACATATGGTTTTGATATGAACAAGAGAGTGATGATGAAATTCCACTTAGCCAGAGGTCAGAAGCATACCAGTTTAGCTTTCTCGTTTTTAAACTTTGAGGAACAAGAATGTAGATGTGTTGTAAAGGATAAAATCTTAGTAACTGATAACTATCAAATAACACATAGATATAAGGTGGTATTGTTATTGTTGTTTGATTAATGTCCTTTATATGACATAGCCTACTAGACAGTGCTCAATTCGGTTACATGTACACTTCAAGTCCAATATTTTGATGCAAAAACACTTTGTCCCACTGTTTAAATTCACTTTAGACATAAACGGCATTACATTAAATCCTCATCAAGATGGCATTGGCGGAATTATAACATGTATTTGTCCATTTAGGCGCATACCAGAATTAGCGCTCAAACATTAGCCGCCTGCCAATAAAAAACGCGCTGCTACAGACATAAGGAGAAAAAAAAATCAATCTTTTATATTTCGTCTAGATCAACCAACCAGTGTTGCTCGTTCTATCACGATTGATGTAATGAACACCCCTGTTATAGATGTAAAACATACACTAAATATAGAAAACTACTCAAAAGTTTTGATTTTATTGCCCAGCCCTATTGATAACGTTCAATTCATCTCTCACAGCAACCCAGTTATCTCAGTGATAGATAGTTAAATTACAGGCTATGTTATAGACACACAGAATCTAGTAAGCAGAAATATGAAATTTACCTCGATATGTTTCTTCAAATTGGAGGCAGGATTAATGCTGATATCTGGCTTGAGCAAGTTAAACTCGCATGACACGCAATTCAAGCAATTGTCCTTTTTCACTGGAAAAAGCTCTTCCAGGTGCTGTCGGTTATGTTCAGCTATGCTTGAGGCATTCTCCACATCCATAACAGTTGGCGCCAGATCTGCAGCTGCCGTTCTAGTTTTTTATGTGTGATTTTGATTTGAATCTCCCTAGCCAATCATGTTGAAAGATAAAAATAAAATCAGGACAGGTTAGTAGCGAACACAGACGATGGGAAAATAGCGCAGTAAAAGTACAGTTACAGCACTTAAAAGGTACTCAAGTAAAAGTATACAATTTTTAAACTACTTAAAAAAGTAAAATTCTTGAAGAAGTAATTTGTTACTTTACACCCCTGGCACTGGATTTATTGATTTCATAGAGATAGCAACATCTGGCAACATCTGTAGCTGTTGAAGCATGCATAAAATGCAGTCTTTTTTTTTTTTTTTTTGTCTGCAAGGTGTTTTGGAAATACCATACCTATGAATGACAAACAGTTTATTAACAATTCATTAATGAATTAGTTAATTTTTGCATGTCTGTTTTACAGCTCTGTTACTGTCATTTGAGTAGACAAGGATTACTTGTCAATCTGTCTCTCTGGAGGCCTTAACTGAGAAGCATCAGAATTTGTGTAGAATTCAAAAGTAGTTGAGTCATTTACTTACACATTGTGTTTCAAAATATGTACAATGCGAGTAAATCATTTGTAATACATGCTGTAATTAGCAGTCAAGAAAGTGCAAGACTGCTAAATTCTCCTTTAAATAGAGTGTAAGTCAATCTGTACTTAATAAGGAGGAATAATGGTTTTTCCTATGTGTTTACCAGGAGAATTAGTGAGGTAGCATTGTGGAAATCTCCCAGTGCATCCTTTATGTTCCCTGTAGGCGGAATGTACACGTAATAATGACCACAGTAAACTACATCGGCAGCAAGTGCGATCAGCATTTGATTACACGTGAGGAGGTGTCATGGTTGAAAGACTGTGAAAAACGACTGGATGGCACAGTGCAACAACAGACATTTCTGAATAGTGACGCCAGTTTCCTGTGGTTTGTTCTGTCTTTAAGTATTACCAAAATGTATTTCCGTTGTCAAAACTACATGTCTGTAATCTATATGAGAAAAAAGTTCACTAAGACTAATTCAGTAATTTCTCTATTGTTTGTGACATTCATTTTCGACACACATCGTATGTGAGGTGTGGGTGGTACTTTACTCTGATAGTCTGGTTCACAAGGGGATGAAACGCTCAACTAGTTCATTCTCTTCATCATGCTGCGATATGTGGCTCTCGTTGGGGTGAGTGAGTTTGCATAACTTCTAATTCTAACTCATTACAATATGTACGTCAAGCAGAAAGGTTTCAAAACTAAAGAGAGGGGTTGCATTTATAATCACCCTTTATCAATTATGATATTTTCCATTCTTGCTCTTTATTTTGTTTGTATGCGGTGCCAAAGAAGTAAGGAAGTATTGGCCAAATTGATGCACGGGAGTGGAGGGGGGTTCCGCGTGATATGAGCATAAAGCGATCTTCTGACCCGTGCAGGGTTGGACTGATAATCTGTTTTACCGGGCATTTCACCGGTGGTCCGACGCATATTGGGGCCGATCAGGGGCTGTCTGGCCGCGATAAGATAAAATGAGCCGCAGAACGGAGCCACAGGTTGCGTATTTGTAAAGGGATTGTGGGTTCCCAATATGCATCAAAACAATGAATTAATTATACAGTTACTGTTATAAGTCTTTAACAGTAAAAATGATTTAGCCTTATTGTTTTCATAACTTAAAATGTAGTATTAGAATAGGATTGATTCCTTTTCCTGTCCTCTTGTTGAGGTACATAAATTATCCAAGTTTTTGTTGACTAGCCTTTGAATTAGTATTATCGAATTATTTTCCATTGTTTTAATGTTTGCTGCTTTTTATGGATGCTGTTGGTTGTTGTTTTAGTTTCATTTTGTTATTTGTCATGTAGCAATAATTCAGAGCCCATCCTTTTATTTATAATGACAACTTAAAATCTGAAGGCAGCATGAACACTTACTTTTTTGTGAATTCAAATAATGTATTGGCTGTAAGAGACGTTTAGCATTTAATGAACAATCAAAGGCAAGTTGGCTAAAGTACTATTTACAATTGCATTTGTTGAGAGATCTGTGTCTCTATGTGTCATGGCCTGACATGTCTATTTTTTGCAGTGGCCAATGATGCTAGAAATGCTCTAAACTAGCATTTGCTTTATTGTGCTAACTATCAAGTAATGTGTCTTCTGCAGTAAAGAAAATATCTGTTGAGTAGACTAATATTTGGAAAACTGAAAACTGAACTGATGTTTCTCATGAGTCACATGTGCAAGATGGTCAACTGGAGAAAACATGTCTAAAAAGTGTCTTCCACTGCTGCGTGATATTTAGCTCAATTTGACATACTGTATGTGATTCAACAATATGTTCTCTGAATGATCACAGTGAGATATGAATGTCACTTAGTCAAATTCATCACGTAATTGCATAAGTTAATGATTTATCTGGCAGTACAAATCTGTACTGTCAATGGTAATGAAACATAGCATTCATTTTGAATAACTTCAATGCAATGAGGATTCTCAGCAATCAATTACAACACCCCCATTTTATGGTCTCAAACAAGAGCAAATTTTTATAAATAAAATTTTTTAATCAAATAAATCACATGGTATACAAATTAATTAATCGAATTAATCGCAATTGATATACATATTTGCTTATAAAGCCTCTCAAATAACAATAATTCAATAAATAATGATTAAATACTTATGAATAGTTATATTTAAATCATTATAAATAAAATATATATATATAATAACAAATTATAATATAGATTATTAAAATGCATTACATCATGCCACAATGATGTAAAGCATTTTTATTTTCTATATTATAATTTTTTATAACATGAATTAAGCATTAAAAAAGATGGTAACACTTTACAATAAGGTCCCTTTTGTTAACATTAGTTAACATTAACAATGCTCAATACTTTTACAGCTTTTATTAATCTTAGTTAATATTAATTTCAACATATACTAATACATTTCTCAAATCAAAAGTTGTGTTTGAATTCGTCAATCAGTCCGAGACTGGGGCTTTTCTAAAGATGTGTCAATGTACACCTGTGTCAGACGCTTTTAGAGTCTCGTTTCCGTTGCGTCATAAATAGACCGTTTTTAAGTTGATGTGTCAAGGTAAACATAGTTTTAAGCTTAGAAAAACACGTATTTAGATACTTGTGTTCATTTTTGCGTTCCATCAAGCTGTGTTTGAATGCAAGTTTGAATTCACTTTACAAGCGCTTTGCCCAAAAAACTGAAGTTTCGCTTACTGCCCCCTGGAGAAAACAGGTGATACTTCGAGCTTGAATTGCTGAGATGGAAGGAAAATTCCTCATCATGGTCCGGGGACACAATTACTTGCGTTTTTTGTAATTTTTGTTATTTTTTATATAATTAATTGCTCTAAATTAACGTGCTAAATCGACAGCCCTAAATGTTACACTTACATTATATTTCTGACACTACACTCAAAGCACATTGCATGGTGAACAGGGGACTGACTCTCTTCAACCACCACCAGTGTGCAGCGTCCACCTGGATGTTGCGACGACAGACATTGTGCGCTAGAATGCTCACCACACACCAGCTATTGGTGGAGAGGAGAGAGTGGGGTGATAGCGCCAATTCATGTGTTGTTTATTACACTGCGTGCCCAATTATTAGGCAAGTGAGTATTCAGATCTTATCCTTATTTCAATGCACATTTTCCAAATCCAAACCATATAAACTTGAATGATTATTGGATTTAATCATTTTCAGGTGGTATGTATTTGTGGAATGTATTTGCAAAAGTGACTTAACACCTTATAGCAAGGTGTGCATAATCATTAGGCAGCTTCATTACCTCAGGTAAAATGGGCCAAAAAAAGAGATTTAACTGACACTGAAATGTCAAATATTGTAAAATGCCTTTCACACGGATACAAAACTCTTGCAATAGCTCAACTATTGAGGCGTGACCAACGGACAATCAAACGTTTTGTTGCGAACAGTCAACTGCTGCTACCAGGAACCCATTATCCTCCAGTGCTCCCACATTCCAGAACTGCAACCTACCTGGAGTGTCCAGAAGTACAAGGTGTTAAGTGCTCAGAGACATGGCCAAGGTCAAGAAGGCTGAAACATGACCACCACTGAATATATTGACAAGTTTAAGCATTAAGATTGAGCAAAGAAATACATGAAGACTTTCAAAGGTTTTATAGACAGATAAAATGAGAGTGACACTTGATGGACCAGAAGAATGGGCCCATGGCTGAATCACTACTGATCTTTATGCAGGACAATGCTCCATCACATGCATCCAAGTACTCTACTGCTTGGCTAGCCAGCAAGGGCCTCAAAGATACCCAAATAATGACTTGAAACTTTCAATGTTTTGTCAAGCCAAAATTATAGTTTGTCTTGACAACCTATTTTTAACCAATACTTTTCACCACACAATTTTGGGTGTGAAAATAAAATATAAATATCTTATTTTCCCCAGCCACCTCAGCCAAGTTATTTGTCTGTAATGTAAGGGCAAACATGCACTATAGAACTTTATAGCATTACAGTTGAGCACATCAAATACAAAATGTTTTTTTAAATCAATTATCAAATGTTTTTTATACACCAAACAATACATTTGCAGTGTCTCAGGAGGTTATAGTAAAATAGTACTATAATAGCTTGTCATATAAAACCATGAGATCTTTATAATGACAGAGCAAGCTGCATTATGTAAAACAAACTGTTCCGATGCTCCCTATAAGCAGACTACGCAGTCTGCCCTAGGGGGGCACCAGAAAGTCCACCGGCTGCCCTTACTCGCGCATAATACGTTATTCAAGGTCCCGAAAGCATTTGCGGAACTCAGACCTTCGCTTCACACTCAATTCACGTGAACTTTAAATAGCTTAATTAGATTGAAGAACTGTTGTGAATTCTCCAAGAAGCTTGGTTCATCCTGTCTGCCAACAACCAAGAAAAACTGTGTCCAGGTGTACCTAGGAGAATTGGGGCTGTTTTAAAGGCAAAGGTGCTCACACCAAATATTGATTTAGCTTTTTATGTTTACTGAACTTTGTATGATGTTAAGTGATAAATGAAAACTATTTATGCTATTATTTTTAAAGACATCACTATGCAACATTTTTCACAAATGCCTAAAACTTTTGCACAGTACTGTAATGTGGCAGGGCGGAGGGTGGGGCTGGAGAGAGAGATCATGTATGGACATGTCCGTCGTGTGTGTGTGTGTGTGTGTGTACGTGTGTGTGTGCGCGCGCGCGCGTGTCCGTCCGTCTGTCTAAACTTAAACCAAAGGACACAAACACACACACGACGGACAATTATGTATGTAAACTGCTGACTTCAATTGTATATTTTCCACTGTAGAGGGTGAAATACCCCAAATCCTACCAATTAGTCTTTGGGGAACATTGTTCTGAAAGTGCTGGATTATTTGTTGAAGCATCTGTTGGCAAATTGACAAGTCTCGAAAGATCCTTGCTCTTGAATGACTAGACTGTTTTTGGAGGCTCCTTATATACTCTGACACGATTGCCTCACCTGTTTAACATCTCCTGTTTCACTTTGCCTTGTTATTTTTACTCGTCAAATTGTTATTTGTCTTAAATTGTCCCTGTCTCAACTATTTGGAGCGTGTTGCAATCATCTGTTTAAAATTACTGTACATTTTCAAAAAACAATTAAGTTTACAAGGAAAAACATCATATAATAATTAGTTGTAGTGCTTATTAGTTTTATGTATTTATGCACCAAACACCATACTGACATTTAAAAAAGGGAAATTGTAAAAAGGTAAGATGACATCATGGCTTGTAATGTCAAATTTGTGGGCAGAACCGAAAAAGTGTGTGCGATCAAGGAGTCCTACAAGCCTAACTTTTTCTGATGGGTCAGGAATTTATGGTAAGATGACATCATAACTTGTAATGTAAAATAATGAGATGTTTATAATAGTAGAGCAGGCTGCATTTATGAAAATACACAACATATCAGATCACACTTTAAATATATCTTATAAAAATAATTTATTTCAGATATATTTCAGAATTTTCAAATCTCAGTTTTTTTTGGTTGTTTTTTTTTTTATATAGTGGGCATGAATGTAATGGAATGGTGATTGAGAAATATACCTCAAAAGTATCATATTTGCTACATGTAATTTCAACATACTTTTTCAATAAAATTATTAAAAAAGTTGCTTATATTCAGAATATACTTATTTTAAAATCAGTAACACTATAATCATTACTATCACTTTTACTTTAGTAAAATAAGCTGCCATTTATCTCAATCTTTTTTTTTCTTTTTTTTTACGGAAGTTGGCCACCATTTGAAATAGATTGAGTGATAAACATTGAAACCACTTTTTTCAAAAACAACCACTAGATGGTGCCTTAAACCTTTTTTTTGCATTTCAGCTTGAACAGAGAGTGAGACAGGAGCCATCAAACGTTGTATCACATTTGATACATACATCGTTACAGGGTTAAGAGTTTTATATTTTATACACACATTTCCAACACGATTTTTCAAAAAAGTTAGCACACGTTGCTTAAATTCAGTAAATGCTCATTTTGAAATTCGTTAGCAATTTAAATGTTACTTTTAATTTTACTTTTAATTTAATTTAATTTAATTTTACAAAATCAGAAAATATTTTACATCAAAAAGATGTGTACCACAATATGAAGTCACAATATTTCACCAAGAGTAGAGATCTAATGCACTGCATACACCAGTTTTTTCAGCAAAGTTTTGATCATGTTGATAATTTTGAGACTTTAGGAAGTTATGTCTCAGATTAAACAAGCACTGTTATAGAGATAAAGAGTGGCACAAAATCATTTTAATTAGAAACAGGGAGGCAAAAGGGTCCTATAAGAGGCCTTGGGGGCTTCACAGTCACAGGGACCTACTGAAGGGGCCTTGTCTAGGCTTTGTGGTCCACATATTTAAGCATATATAAAAAATAGTTTTTCAAGTCGATGGGCAGCGAGAGCTTACAGCCCAGGGATCCTCCGGACCATTGGAAGTCAAGGGCCCCTGGGTCCAATTCTTTACATTTGTTTTCCATTCTGTACTTTTTAACAGAGACAAATGTACTGTGTCAAATTGATATAATGAAATGAATAAATATAAAATAAAAATACAATTCTTAGTTGTTTCATGTGATAAGCTAAAATACTGGACAAACTGCATCCTGTATGCTTTTAAAAAGGAACACAATTCTATTTCTTATGAATGGGATGATTTCATTTATGGGACAGTTAGCAACCCTATAGCAACAACTTATTCTGTTATATTTGGCTACCCCAATGATTCTTGCTTCTGTTTCTGCAGCAGATGTTTCTGTTTTGCTTTGTACTTGTTCCGTTCTGCTGTGGACAACATAATGGTAATTCATTTTTTACCTTTTTCTCACACTTTGATTTCTGTTAGATGATTACTGGTATTTTATTGTCAATAATAATTCTCTTAATTATTAGGACATTTTGTTCAATTTCATATATGTGCATGAGAAAATGAGAAAATGTGTGTTTTACTGCAAAATAAAAACATAATAATGTTGTGGTTATAACCTAATTGAAACAATTTGAAAATGTAAAAATTGAAAATTTACAGTGAGTGTAGGCCAACAATGCAATTTTTCATTGTGTTTCACTATTTTCTGTGAAACATCAAATTAGATTAGCCTAACTGCATGCATGACTGATAGTGTTCCACATGAAATTTAATCTTTTGCCTGTATTATGATATATTGACATTGATAATATGGTTTATTTTGACGTGTTTATATTTCTCTTGTGGACTGGGTTTGGATAGGTCATGGGGGGGTACAGTTACATGTGTTGTTAGTGATAATTTACAATAAGTGTTGTGAAGAATGTTTAATTTCTTTATTAAAACAACCTTTTTTGCAGTTAAAATGCATCTACTTCCTACAATAACAGAATTTGCCTGTTTTGGTTTTGTTTAGAAAACTGTGACTTTAAAGTTGCAATGATGCAGACTGAGGAAAAATTCTTCTGCTTCAGAAAAATGATGGACAAAGGGCAAGTTTGTGGGTCTCATCAATCAACCTCGTCATGCCATGCTGAGAACAAAAATGGCATGACATGTATTAAGTGGCCAGCAAACATTGAACTAATGTGTATGACTGATTCTGGAATTACACTGAGTGGTAGGACACTTATCACAAACCTTTTCAACATTGGAAATCATACCCATTTCATTTTCATTTCAAAATATCTATTTCTGTAACACAGGAAAAACCACGTGTGCACGTGATCAAAAATGTGAGTCAAAAAGCAGTCATAGTGTGCCATAAAAAAATGTGCTAATTGCTCATATACAATTTTTAAAACAATTTTTTTTGTGAAGTACATTTTAGATTAATTTAATCATATACATTTTATTGTTGTAGCCATCAGTTTCAGTGAAGAGTATGAATCTGTTGGTAAGTTAATATAATTCAAGTGTTCATTAACATGTCTATGTTTGTGTCATTAATATTTATATGAAAAGTCACTAAAGTTTGTGTGGTATATTTAACAGAAAGCCGAAATTCTGTCTCTGCATTATCAATAAGTGAGTTTACAATTAATAACATGAACTGATCAATTACTAATTAATTTTATTTTAACAACATAATTTCATACTGTCCATGTACTGTACATACAGTACAGTCAGTTGTTTCTTGTTTTATTGATTTTGTTTGTTTGTTTTTTGCAGGCATTCCTCTGATAGCTGTGATGATCATCCACTATGTGTCACTATATTTGTTTATTTTTCCAAAATAAAGTTTGTAAAGTACTTTTATGGATGTAATGATGTTTTGATTTATTTATAGTATGTCCAAATACTTAGTAATTATTCATTTTTGGACAATTAAGGAATATTCTAGGTTCAATACAAGTTTTAGCTCAATCGACAGCATTTGCGGCATATTGTTTATTAGAACAAAAATTATTTATACTCATCCCTCCTTTTCTTTAAAAAAACCATTTCATTGTGACACTTGAAATTAGAGTGCATTGTGGGTAAGAATGAGTGAACAAAAGTAGGGAACGAGTGGCTCACTCCAGAATTCAGACACTCCTACAAAATAGCGAAAACTCAAAATAGAGCACTATGTAGTGGATAGGGGGCGGTTTCAGACACAGCGAGTGTTCCACGATCAGGGTTGGTGCCCTACATAGGCTGTGTACTCTACATTTAGAGAGCGGCAGTACTGCTGTACAGAACTAACAATCTAAATACTTACGACACTGAAAACTGTAACTACACTGAATAAGAATCCACACAGGACTTTACAAGCTATGAATTAGCAAAAGAAAGCATTACATTTCAGCATTATATATAATGTCCATGTGGGACATTTTCATGTTTTCACTGTAATAATTACTAGAAATGTTTCCAAACCTCTCTTCTTATTGACAAATTCATCCAGATCTGACAAGAGCCCATAAAGGGATAGTTCACCCAAAAATTTTAATTCTCATTATTTACTCACCCTCATGCAACCCCAGATGTGTATGACTTTCTTTCTTATGCTGAATTTAAATTAAGATTTTTAGAAGAATTTCTCAGCTCTGTTGGTCCATACAATGCAAATGAATGGGTGGCAACATTTTAAAGCAAAACAAACAAACATAAATCAGCATAAAAGAAATCCATAGTGAAAAAAAATCTAGTGGTTAAATCAGTATCTTCAGAAGCGATGTGATAGGTGTGGATGAGAAACAGATCACTTTCACTTTCTTGGTGGGTGATTCACATTCTTCTCTGCATATCTCCCCCTGCTGTCTAGCAAAAAAGGACATAGATATTTAGCTGTTTCTCACCCACACCTATCATATCACTTCTGAAGACATGGATTAAACCACTGGAGTCTTATGGATTACTTTTATACTGCCTTTATGTGCTTTTTGGCCTACAGAGCTAAAATATTCTTTTAAAAAAATCTGAATTTGTGTTCTGCAGAAGAAAGGAAGTCATACACATCTGGGATGTCATGAGGGTGAGTAAATGATGAGAATTTAATTAGAAAAAAATTGCTTTAATTTTTGGGTAAACTATCTCTTTAAAGTGACATCTCATCATTTCTCTATCCTCATGTTGTTCCAAACCAGTGTGATGCTTTGTATTATGTGGAACAAAAAATATGTTAGACAGAATGTTAGGTACTGACAGTCTTGATCACCATTCACTTTCTATATATATATAAACATTCACTGAAAGTAAACAGTGACTCAGGCAAACATTCTGTCTAATATCTACTTATGTTGCATGGAAGAAAGTTAGTCAAATGGGTTTGGAACAACATGATGAATTTCCATTAATAATAATTCTATAATACATGTTCAATGTCTATTATGTCATTTGTGAAAGTCCTCTTTTAATTGGATACTTTCTTACTCTAAGTAATTATTTATGTTAGTACTTTTACTTCTACTTGAGTAATTATGTTTTTGAAGTAATTTTACTTTTACTTGAGTACAGTTTTTGGCTACTCTACCCCCTCTGGTCATTCTACAACTATCACACAAGTCATATAATGTAATTTATAAATACCTACAGTACATAAACATCTGGACATAAAATAATGTATAACGGAGCATCTCCTTATGGTTGTACACACGTCTACAAACAACACAGAATGGCAGTGACAGCTAGCCAGCGTGCCCTCATCCACTTTTATTAATTTCTGGCTAGCCGCAAGTTAGCCACTGACGGCCAGGGGCCTTTGTTAATCTTGTGAATAGATGGACCAATCAGACGTCTGCCTGTTTTCACTTTTCTTTGTACAAAGGGCATAATGGTACATTTCCCTATTTTAGTAAAATATCAGGTGTTAAAACTACATATGATTGTAGTCATTTACAGGAATAAACTGTAAAGTCTGTTGATGTTTCTCCTTGAGGACTTGCTATTGGCTGTTGTGTCTGCATAATTAATGAGGTACCTCTGTGTAGGTTTTAGGGACTGTTTGGAAGTTTTATTAACTAACATTTAAAGTAATTGTGGTTATAGTTATGTTTTGAGTTCAGCTTAATGTTAAATATTTCATTTCATGTTATGAAAAGGGGTTGTTATTTTTATTTAATATATATTTAATATATTTATTAAATATTTAATTTATATTTAATAATATATGTTGATAATATATGTTATTTAGTGTAAAACAGTTCACGCTCACGGGCAAGGAAGAGGCGAGAATCCGGCTTGACATACAAATAATAGTTTTAATGAAAAACTCGAAAGACAAACACATAGGATGACGGACATGTCCGTACGGAACTCTCTCTCCCGCACCACCCTCTGCGATCGGCCTTTATCCCTCTCAATGGCTTGATTAGCCTGATACGGGACCGGGTGTGTCAAGTCACGACACGGCCCCGCCCTCCGCCGTGCCACATTTAGTTACACTGGGTGAGATTAGTGTTGCTTTAAAATAGGTGTGATCCTACAAACAGTAAAAATGTTCAACTGTGTTTTTTCAAAATTTTCATTGTCTATTAAAAGTTGATTAAAACTCCCTCAATTTTCATCCCAGTAATACCCATGCTATAATACTATTAATGCAAGTGCCAGAAGTAGATATATTAATTCCAGCTGATATTCAGTTGTGGTCTGGGCCAGCAGTATATTATCAGTCTAACATTAATGTATGTCCAGCACTCTTACAGGGTAATGGAGTTGCAATTGTAATTTCACCAAAATACAATATATGTTTGTCACAGTTCTACCTGAAACTCCCAGCACAAACACTCCTCAACCCATCTCCCCTGAGTACTAATCATCCACACCTGCAACTCGTCCCCTCTCGATTCCTGAACAAAAGGCCATGGAGGAGTATATCGAGGAGGCTCTCTCCCAGGGATACATCCGTCCATCTACTTCCCCTGCTGCCTCTAGTTTCTTCTTTGTGGCTAAGAAGGATGGAGGTCTCCGTCCCTGCATTGATTACTGCTCCCTAAATAAAATAACCGTTAAGTTCCGATATCCTCTTCCTCTTGTCCCTGCAGCACTGGAATTATTGAGAGGAGCAAATATCTTCACCAAGCTAGATCTTCGCAGCGCCTACAACCTCATTCGTATCCGGAAGGGAGATGAATGAAGACAGCCTTTTTAACACCAACTGGCCACTATGAATACAGAGTTATGCCGTATGGCTTGGTCAATGCCCCCTCAGTTTTCCAAGGTTTCATGAACGAGATATTCCGTGAGTACCTCAATCGTTTCATCATCATATACATTGACGACATTCTAATATACTCCCAGAATGAGACTGATCATCATCAACATGTCAAACTAGTGTTGGAAAGACTAAGGGATAATCACCTATACCTCAAGGCTGAGAAGTGTGCCTTCCACCAGAAGTCCCTCCAGTTCCTCGGATATAACATCTGTCCAGAGGGCATCCGGATGGATGAGGGTAAAATAGAAGCCGTCCAAAACTGGCCTACTCCAACCTCCATAAAGGAGCTCCAGCGTTTCCTGGGTTTCGCCAACTTCTATCGCAGGTTTATTAAAAACTTCAGTTCCCTCGCTTCACCTCTTACCACTCTACTCAAATCTAAACCTAAGTCCCTAGCCTGGCCTCCCACAGCCTCTTATGCCTTCCAACAACTTAAACTCGCCTTCACCACAGCTCCCCTTCTGAAACATCCTGATCCTAATAGACCTTTCATAGTAGAAGTAGATGCCTCTACCTTGGGGGTAGGAGCCGTTCTTTCCCAACAGCAGGGGAAACCACACAAACTCCACCCATGTGCCTACTTCTCGAAGAAACTCAACTCTGCCGAACAAAACTATGACATTGGTAACCGCGAACTTCTGGCCATAAAGTTAGCTCTGGAAGAATGGCGACATTGGCTGGAGGGGGCCCTATTCCCTTTTCAGGTACTCACTGACCATAAGAACCTGGAATATCTCCGTGAGGCCCGTCGCCTGAACCCTCGCCAAGCACGATGGGCGCTATTCTTCTCTCGCTTCCACTTCACTATCTCCTATCGTCCAGGTAATAAGAATGTCAAAGCAGATGCTCTCTCCCGTCTTTACACCTCAGAAGAAACCCAGGAAGCGCCAGATACCATTCTCCCTTCCAACATTGTCGTCAGTCCGATTCAATGGTCTCTGGACAATGACATTGCTGAAGCATCCGCCACTGATCCAGCTCCTCCCAACTGTCCTCCTAACAAGACCTATGTCCCCTCTTCCTTACGACTTACTCTCATAGACTCTCTACACTCCTCCTTAGGCACGGGTCATCCCGGAACCAATAGAACCCTCTCACTCCTCCAGGACCGTTTTTGGTGGCCACGTATGCAACAAGATGTTCGTAAGTTCCTTCAGGGATGTGTTGAATGTGCTATCTCCCGAACTCCGCGCCAACTTCCAGCTGGAAAAATCCTCCCTCTGCCCATTCCTCGTCGTCCCTGGTCACATGTGGGAGTCGATTTCATCTCTGACTTGCCTTCCTCCGAGGGTTTTACTTGCATTCTGGTAGCAGTAGACCGTTTCTCTAAAGCCTGCAATTACACCCCCTCAAGGGTCTTCCCACCGCCCTGGAAACCGCAGAAACCCTGTTCAATCACGTCTTCCGCAATTACGGTATTCCTGAAGATATCGTCTCTGACCGAGGGCCTCAGTTCATCTCCCGAGTCTGGAAAGCCTTCTTTTCGCTCCTCGGGGTAACAGTCAGTCTCACCTCAGGTTACCATCCTCAAAGTAATGGGCAAACTGAAAGGAAAATTCAAGAGATCGGTCGCTTCCTCAGAACCTTCTGCCATCACCGCCAAAATCGCTGGAGCCTTTTCCTTTCCTGGGCAGAATACGCACAAAACTCCCTACGTCAATCCTCCACAAATCTTACTCCTTTCCAATGTATATTGGGCTACCAACCACCTCTTTTCCCATGGTCCGGTGAACCATCCGAATTACCTGCCGTTGACTACTGGTTTAAGGAGAGTGAGAAAGTTTGGGACTTGGCCCACCACCATTTGCTACGAGCTATGCGTCGCCAGAAGAGTTCCGCTGATGCCCGGAGAGCACCCACTCTGACTTACCATCCTGGACAGAAGGTGTGGCTTTCCACAAAGGACATCAGACTTCGCCTCCCGTGCAAAAAGCTAAGTCCCCGTTTCATTGGCCCCTTCACTATTTCCAAACAAATTAACCCCGTCACCTTCCAACTTCAGCTCCCACCCGAGTTCCGCATCCACCCTTCTTTCCATGTCTCTCTCTTGAAACCTTATCACCCGTCCCTCTCTCCCCACTCCTCACAACCAGATCCTGCTAATTCTCCACCCCAACCTCTACTCCTAGAAGACGGACCGGCTTACATTGTCCGAGACATCCTGGACTCTTGACGCCGCGGAGGTCGCCTCGAATACCTCATTGACTGGGAAGGTTACGGTCCTGAGGAAAGATCTTGGGTACCTCGGGATGACGTCCTTGATCCCACCCTTCTTTCCCACTTCCACGATTCCCACCCAGATCGTCCAGCTCCTCGTGGTCGAGGTCGCCCACGGCGCCGGTCTTCACGTCCCTCTGGAGCGGTCCGTGGAGGGGGGGTGATGTCACAGTTCTACCTGAAACTCCCAGCACAAACACTCCTCAACCATCTCCCCTGAGTACTAATCATCCACACCTGCAACTCGTCTCCTCTCCAATCAGCTCAACATCATATAAACCCCACTCTCCCTTCACTCTCTGTCTGGTCTCGATTTCGATCCCCAACTCACTTACCTGTCTCAACGTTACTTCGCGCTTAAAGACGACATCCAAGTTTCTCCTCTCCATCGCACTGGAATCTCCTCGCTCCTATTTCCTCCAAGATAAACTCTCCTTCGTCTCAGAGTCTCCAAGTTCCACTTCCCCTTGCTCAGACGACTTCACCCTGATACCTTTGCTCAGGTATATATTACTCAACATCTGTTCAATAAACTTTACCTCCGGGTTCAACTCTAATTCCGAGTCTGGGTTTCTGTGACAATGTTCACATTGAGTCAATTCTGTGTATTTCACAAATACAAGGATAGATGTTTAAAGTGTACCAAAGTATACTTGAAATAGTTCCATATTAGCTCAAGCAAGTATACTTAACACATCTTTAGTGCCACAACAGCAGAGCTTTCAGAAAAGACATGTGCATTAAGTACAAAATGTATTGTTCCAATTTAGCAGACTATACTTACACCAATTTATAGCCTGCCAGCAATACTCTTTAGTAAAAATGAATTACCCACGATTAAAGTGTGCTTAAGGTTCTTATTTTTTCACTAGGGCTGACTTGCTAGAAAGACTTTGATTCCATTAAAGTTGCTGAATACGCTGTTCGCTAACTTCAACCAGAGCCACAGAATTAAATCACACCCTCTCTTCAAAATCTCACCCTCCAAAGATATCAGATGAGCAAATCTGATGTCAACAAATCAAAAAAGAGCCTTTCTAGTTTTTTCTTTTTCATAGTGCACATAGCAGTACCTTGTATAGCAACATCAGTTAGCACATTGCCCTCTGAGTAAGCATCCAGCTCGTTTGCTCAATGCAAAAGGTGTTATCATTTCCATTTTGCGGAGCTATTGAGAATGAATGTAAATTCAAAGGCAAAGCAACAGCTGCCATCCTTATTGACAGCTCTGGGATTGCATGTCATAGTGACTCTGACTGATAGCAGCTCCTTGGGTTTATATAGTTTATAGGTGATGGGGTAAATCTCAGTTCTCATTTTAAACCTCTGGCTCCCAATGGTCTGTTTTCCCAGAGTGCCCTGTAAAATTTCTAACCTCTTAGGCTCAGAGTTAATAAATGAGCTAGTGTTGGAAATACAAATGACCACTATGTTTTAGCTTCTCTCATTGTCCTTTTTTTCTGTCCCTCTTTGTTAAAAGGAATGTTCCAGGTTCAATGCAAGTTTAAAAAAAAAAACACTGTAACGTTGGTAAAGCCCTGATTTGATCACATTAAAATCATGTTAACACATATAATGTATACGTCTTGTGGCTATACTTTATACTTTAAAATGTATGAACTGGCCCCAATCACGTCTAATGTAAGTACGAATGTAGACACTGTTCCAATGTAACAACAATTATTTCCCTCTTTTTGTTTTTATTTATTTATTATTTTTATAAATGAGGGATGAGTTGAAATAATTGTTTCTGGTCATCAACATTATGCTAAATTGCTGATGATCGAGATTAACTTGTGTTGAGCCTGAAACATGTCTTCAGAGGGATAGTTCAGCCCAAAATGAACATTTTGTCATTATTTGCTCAAACCAGACTTTCTTCTTCTTTGAAACACAAAATGATATGTTCTGCAGAATGGCAACTTTATTCACAATTTGCTTTTAGTGTATCCTTTTTTCCATTCAATGAAAGTGAATGGTGACTGAGGCTATAACAGTCTGCCTAATATCTCCTATTAAGTTTCACAGAAGAATTAAATGGATTTGGTGAGAAAATGATAACAGAATTTCTATTTTGGGCTGACTATACTTTTAAGTCATCCATAAAAAGGTATTTACTGTAAAAGCTAGTCGGTGGCACAGAGACAAACCCCAGGTTAGGAATGAAAGTTTGACTTTAGCACTGCCAGAAAAACAAGAACATGGTCATATGGGGGGAGGTTTAGTACAAGTTGACCAAACTGTCCTTGAGGTGTCAAATCTGTGGTGTCAATACAGCAACTCGCACCTCCTCAACAATGCCAAATGAGTAAACATACCAGACACATGTTTAGGGTGAGAGAATCAGAAGCAAAAGAGAGAAAAGGGCTGTCCTTACTTGCTCTTTTGAGCGGGAGTGAGAGGAGGTCCAAAGGGAGGAGGCAAACGGGGAGAGCAGGATCCTGTTAAAGAGAAAGGGAGCGAGGAAAAGAGAAGTGCCGCTCTGTTTGCTGAGTAGTACAGGACCATGCTGTCAGGCAGCTCTCTCATCTGGATTGGGGCACTGCTTCTGGGACTTGAAGCTCCGCTGATCAGGACATCTGACTTCCAGCACCATGGATACGAGGAGATGGTGAGGGCTCTTTTTGCTGTCCAAAGCGAATGCCCCTACATCACCCGCATCTACAGCATTGGTCTCAGTGTGGAAAGACGGCACCTTTATGTCCTGGAGTTCAGTGATAATCCTGGCATCCATGAAGCACGTGAGTTTTTCACAAACTGAACTTAACTTTTGTAGCAAGCAGTGTCAGAAATGTACTTATTTTTTATTGAGGGGTGATATTTACCCTGTGAAATGTATTTTTACTTCTATAAGGGCATGCTTTTTTCTAACAAACAAAAATTGTCTATTTGTGTAAAAGAAAAAAATAGAATAAATGGACAATACAGTGTCTAAACCATGATTATTAAGGCCTAAAACTAAAACGATTATGAAATCGAATGTTAGATATCAGATAAAAACCAGAGTGATCCATCAGACATTTAAAAAATCTGGGACATTTTTGTCACTTTTGGTGGCATTTTTGACCATGCCCTGATAAATTTCTGACCTTGGTCCCAAAGCATTAAATTCCTCACCCACATAGCTGTGTGTTCCAACAAACTCTTTTATATATATATATATATATATATATATATGTTTTAACCGAGGCTGTACAGCTGCCACAGTTTACTGTTGATGTAATAATTTGGGTTTGATTGCAAGATTTCTGCTGTTCCATTGAAACGGCATACATAGTTTTTCTCAGAACAGCACTGGCAGTACAGTTGAAATAAAACTTTGGCAGTTAATTCACATGTTAATTTGGCCAGGCAATGTTGACTGTCAGCTTGATTTATCCTGCTGCTCCTCGCACATTTGCATATGGAAAATTGCATTTAGGAATAGGCAGTAATGGGTTTAGGGGAGGTGAATACTGTATGTGCCACGGAATGTGGTGAGTATTAGTTGTTACAGGCAAGAGCAAACATCACTCTTATTATTCATCTTAATATGAACATTCCCATAGGAAAGATATATATCTCAATTGTTTCTTGTGGATAGCAGAGTGAATGGAGATTTTTGCTGAAGTCTCCTGCTTCTCAGATGTTTCTCCTGAGAAAAAGACTCCAGTAATCTCACATTTATCTCTAGAGTTTAGAAGAAATCCAACTAATGTCACAAACTGCGCTCAGATTTGCCAAGATACCAGAGTCTGCAATCAAAAGACAGATTCAATATGAACTCAAACCATTCTCATCAAATTCTTCCAAGACCAAATTATCAGAGCTATCCAATCCACATTCATTTTTAAGCATTCTTACTCTATGCCAACAGCTGCCTGATTTGTGTCTATTTTTATTTCTCCAAAGGAATTGGGAGAAGTTGATACATCTAGGTAACTCAGAATTCCATTGTCTCATCGTGAGATATGTAAAAAAAAAAAAAAAAAAAAAAAGCAAACTAGGCAATAAAATTTCCTTAGTTTTAGTCCGTAGACCGTTTTCCTTTTTTCATTTAAATTCAAAACACATTTAGCTCTCAGTTACTGGAAATAGTTAAAATTTATCAACAAAGAGGTTATTTGTGAGAAATCTATACATGCATAGCTAAGAAAAGTACATGAATCTTTGTTATCTGATATAAAGATCTACTTCTCTTGGCAATATGCTTACAAAGGTAAAATCCCGGAGAGAATTCCAGGATGTATACATGTTCCACACGGAGTATAAAAACAGGAACCGGTAGAGCAATGTGGGCAAAGGACTTCTGGCCTCACCCTTTAGATTCCAGACAATTCTGAGGCCACTCGTTTGGTGAGACACAAGAGACACAACTAATAATTCAATCAATCCATGATTAATGGGAAGACTATGATGAGCCTGCCTGCACACAGTGGCTAATTAGATTTGCGGTCTTGCCATCACTCACTTTTACATCAAAAGTTAACAAATGGAAATCTTCTGGTACTTGTTAGAGTAGATAATTGTGAATAATGAGCCGACAACTGCCTGTGAGACAGGAATTTTGATGAGATTAGCCTGCTGCGCTGTTAAACACACTCAATATTTTGTAGGGTGTAATTAATGAATTTTAAATTTATTCATATTTGATATTTGCATTTATGGTGTCGTCTTTTAAACCACAGATGCTGATGGTGAGGGACATCCAGTATTAAAAAGACAGTTCATCCAAAATTTTAAATTCTGTCATCACTTACTCACCCTCATGTTGTTGCATACCCATTTGACGTTCTTTCTTCTGTGGAACACTAAAGGAAAAATGTTGAAGAATGCACTTGCCATTCTTTTCCATATAATGAGAGTGAATGTGGATCCAGGCGGTTGAGCTCCAAAATTTTCACCTGTTTTTCACAAAAAGTTTCACCTGTTTGCTATATTTAATTTCTTCTGAATCCATATACCATAGCTTTGTGTGATCTGGAAAATTTGGTTCATTTTTTACTTATAATCTTACCCTCCACTATAGCTCTCGTATCTCATTTGCCCTTGTACATATTCAAGTTGGCGCATCACAACATGTCCATATTTTAAAGGATGCAGAAGCTGACAGTGGATGGGAAGATTTTCAGTGAATAATAACTAATTCATAACAAAGTCTCCACATCTGAGACCGTCAATCTGCGTATCTTATCACATGGCTTGTTGAGTGCGTTACCGCGGAGACATAGCGCGTTTGTAGGCTTTACGCTATTCTCTGCGGTAACATGCTCAACAAGCCATGTGATAAGATGTGTGGATTGACGGTCTCAGACGCGGAGACAACTGAGATTCATCCCCACCACCCAGATTGAGGCTGTCACTACGCCACCACGAGGACTTTGAGCGCACTGGGAATTGGGCATTCCAAACTGGGGAGAAAAAGGGGAAAAAAAGAATGGTATGGTAGTAAAGAATTTAGTACATGGCCTATATGATTTTGTTCAAAACAGATTGGACACGTGCTAAAATTGGCTCGGTCGATCGGCGCATCTGAATCAATACTGCCCTAGAACGGTCGCATGTTTTGCTTTATGGGTTGACCGGCCCTAAATGAGAGACCCACACATCCCTTAACATTTCTCCTTTTGTGTTTCACTGTGACAGAATTTTTATTTTTGGGTGAACTGTCCGTTTAAATGTTTAGGTAACCTGTCATAGTTCAGTGCTTTTTCATATTTGCTCTGAGTGTATGCAGTTGCTCCGTCCAAATTGTTCATCTGCATGAGGACAGACTGCACTTCTTGTGTGCTTGCATGCTAGTCACGGATGTGACCCTTTGACCTCCTGTCTTCCTGACTGGTGGTCACCTGACATGTGTTTTTCAGTGGAGCCAGAGTTCAAGTACATAGGGAACATGCATGGGAATGAGGTGCTCGGCAGGGAGCTGCTCATCTACTTGTCCCAGTTCCTGTGCGAGGAATACAGAGCAGGAAACGAGCGAATCACGCACCTCATCCACAACACACGGATTCACATCCTCCCTTCAATGAACCCGGATGGATATGAGGTGGCGGCCAGGCAGGTATACAGCCCTTAGTAGCTTATCATTTACATTGTAATATCAGTATACTAAAACAGTGGTTCTCCACTAGTGTTGCCTTAGTCAGGACCCAAATTTTAGATTGAACATCAAGTAGTGCCCCAAAACAGTACAGTATTGATTGTTGTAGAAAAGTCCTTAAAATTTCTAACACTGAAATATATATATATATATACAGTATAAAAATTTAAATCAATCATTGCAATGTACTGTATAATCATATAGACATGAACTGAATAGGTCCAACAAATATACTGTACAAAATTATTTACATGGCAGACTAAAATAGGAAAAATGACAACGTTTTTAAATGTCTATTGAATTGTAATTGTTTCATGCTCACGCCAGCCAATAATTCACAGCACAAAACAATTTGTAGTCAGCACAAACCATGTTAATCCTCAGTATTAAACCTGTATTTACTGTAGTGTGGCTCGCATTTTCTTTTACCTTGCACAGTTTTATTCATGGTTTTCCAGTATGAGGACATGGCACCCTGTCCAGGTTAGCATCTGTCTAGTTTGGCTAGCTTCTGTCAAGTTATGGTTAAATTTATGCCAAAATACCATAGAGTTTGATTGGACATAAAGCCTTTGATGTCAACAACAAACGATTTTGGAAACATTCTCTCCTCCCTTTTGAAAGTTGATAAGCCTATTTATTATCCTATCTTAACTGGGCACGATTATACTAGAAGTGTTTGTGGCAATAACAGCCCATCATGTGAACACAATCATGCATATGTATACACTGCATTTAGCATGGCAGCTGTGATGTGGGAGTGTTTCTCTTGCGACCCTCAGTTTGTTATGGTAGAATCAGCCTTGTCCCAGAGAGCATCGCTGCCTTTCTTTGGAGACTAATTACACTAGAAGAACTCAGAAGAAAGAAATAATATCCAAATATGTAATCATGCACACAACAATACACAGATTTTATTTTTAGGTTCAAATATAAAACACACAAGCTCCCCTTGCCTTTAGCATACAATAGACTGACCTGCCATCTACTCCTCTACAACACAAAACGCACACAAACACAGTAATACACACTCTTTCTCTCAATTTGAGATTAATTAAATGTGTAAAGGTCCATTATTAACTCTCTGTGACCAAATCTTGCTTTACACATCCCATTCGCCTTCCGGAGTCCAAGACAACCACTAGCAAAGGATGCCAACTCGCTATCAGACAGGCTTCATGTAACATTCTATTACTTACTGACACAACACAAACAAGCATTCTCAACAAACCACATGAAGTGCAAGTCTCATCTCTGATATGGAATACTGGAAATGTGAGGTGATATCACATCCCAAAGGTTACTCAAAGTACAGGAAATGATATACTGTCTGTCTAATGCTTATCTGATTTCCAGGGTCCAGAGTTCAATGGATACTTGGTGGGCCGTGGAAACTCAAAGGAGGTAGACTTGAACCGCAACTTCCCAGACCTGAATGCTCTCATGTACTACTATGAGAAGCACAACAGCCAAAACCACCACCTGCCACTGCCAGACAACTGGGAACTACAGGTGGGCATCAGTCAGTGTTGACCTACAGTGCAAATGGAAAATGGGTTTGGGAAAGATGGGTCAAGCAATTAGTCATGGAGCTTGAGTAGCTAGTAGTTTCAAACTTCTGATAAGCATTGCATGATCTGGAGACAATATGAAAAACACTTATGCTGGCACAAAATGTTTACAAATAATCAAGGCCATATGCTAACCATTTCTATATATATCCATGTTTTTAGTGATGTGTGCATATTTTGTCCTTTGACATTTATAACGTTACTAGGAAATTTTTAGAGTGTATTGAAGTCCGTATTTATCCGTATGAGTTCTAAAATTGGACTTGAACTCATGACAAGGCAGGGGGTGGAGGTCAGCTGAATTTGGTAGAATGGATTTCAATATAATGTGTAAAATGGTGTCATGGTCATTTTCGTGATGTTAAAATACTTTCTCCTATCCCAGCTTAATCTGCACAGTCAACTATAAGTCATTTGTAAAAACTGTGGTGCTATCAAAACATTTATTTCAGCATCCTGACCATGAGAATGGGGCGGGACCATATGATTGATAAGCAATGGAAGACAGGAGTCGTGTTTGGAAAACCTGTTTGCGGTTATTTTTGCAATTCTGTTTGGTGATGCTAGCGGCACATCTGATAAATGTTTAAATAAGCAGCGTGGGATGAGCAGAACTTTGTGAAGGACATTCTTATTCTGTGGAAATCTGTGGGCGCAGATTCTGTGTTGGCCTGCCCCACAAACGGACGAATTTCTTGTGCCATGCTCTGCCAGTCGAGCTAAAGGAATTCTCTATACAGTATACAGTGTGTTGTTTATATGTTCCCAAAGGCAATAGAGTGACTTTTAAATTAAATTACAGCAATCTCATATTCAGACATACTAAAGATAAATCACTGTTCCAGTCTCAAAAAACAAAAAAAACAAAAAAAAAACAGGATAGAGCCAGTTTCTGCCTTCCGAATAAAAACTTTGTTGTTTTTACAGTTGGACGGCACACTTAAGCTCTCCATTAGTGTGTCGGTAACTCTTCCAGCTCTCGCTCTGCTGGTCTGCTCTCTATCAACTGTCAACAGATCTAGCTTTTACAAAAAACTGCTGTTAGTCTTCATCATGAGCTCTGGATATTTTGGTTAGCCTTTTACAAATTGCTGGGTAATATATGTTTAATTTGAGTTTAATTAAAATAGATCTAGATTGTAGCCTGCAGATTGGTGATTTATACTTATCAAAGAAGGTCACAATTTTTGTGATAGAGTACAAAAAGGGGTACAAATGTCAGTTACTATTTGCAAAAATGCTTCTGTTTTGCATTTTTTCAATTTTCCTTACAAATAACTTTATCAGCATGACAATCTGAGTGAAAACTTGATTTTAAAAGTTTACATGAATTTCTAAATATATGGTATGTCACCCATTTGCTTTAATGACAGCATGCATTGAGCTGGTATGCACTCCACAAATTAGTACAAAACCTCATGTTCATCATTAACCCAGCATGATTTGAGAATGTTTTAAAGAGCATTTTGCATGCTTCAACAGAATCAAGGACATCTGACCATTCGTATAAAGGAGTTAACAATGTAAAAATGTTGCTTATTTGATCAGTGATCTGGAAATATTTCTTCCATTTTACATCATAACATTTCTTCGTTTTAACAGTTTTCAAAATCCTAAAATTTTGTTTATTGACAGGTATAAAATGAAATTTTCCATGTAGACTTTTAAACCCCATTGTATATTTTTGAACTTAGGTTTAAAGACGCTGCCCAGAAAATACTCTGTTTCTGCTCTAAAAACTTTATTTTCTTCAGTCTAAAGCCTTGTTTGGATGAAATTAGTTTTCCAGACAAATTCCTTTAATGTTTACTGTCAGTTCGTACTGGATCAGGAACGGCTGTTGAATTTACCGAGATGGGCATGTCTTTGTCATTTACACGTTGCCATTATGTCAAAACAGCCCTGTGCGTCGTATGCAATCTAGTTCTGGCACCGTACCTCATGGCAAGAAAGAATGGGTTTGAAGCAAAAAGGACAAGGGTGATGGATGAGGGTAATGTTTCACATTTTTTGCTATGATGCTGGTACAGTATGAACTATTGAATTAACTTTGTCAACACTTCACTGAAAACAAAATTTTCCTCAGTCTAAAATGAGAATTCCAGCTTTGGAGACATTTGTCCATTAGCAACCGGTTATCCCTCAGGAAGAAAAAAATGAAGAACTGCAGTCTTAGGAGTATGACACATTCCCTTCATTTCGCTATGAGTCAAGGGCTGCCACTCATACATCAAACACCACTCCTGATTCTCTGACCCCAGCGTGGGCTTCACACTACACTGAGCTAAGCAGGAGGAAAACCATCTGTGTGAGTTCACAGTGTGAAACCTGACTCTTCGATGACAGCTGAGGCGAAAGGGATGCATGACAGTTTATATACACAGATCCATGCATAATAAATACTGAGCCTGCTCCAGAGTTTGGACAGGACCAATACCCCATCAGACATCTCAAAGGACACCAGACTGTCCTGCCAGACGGAACACACTTCGAGCAGAGCCAGACGAAGGTTTATTATCCCTTCACCTTTAGTAGGATACATTACCACATGTCAGATCTCCCAGAAAACAAAGTTAAAAGAATATTCCAGAAAGACCAAAAGAATGCTGCTGGAATGTCATGGCAGAGAAACCTAAAAAAAAGGGGCTAAAATAAAGAGGCAGAATAAAGACAAACATGCCCTTGGTGTGTGTATTCTCAGCTTTAGACTAGGTCCAGTCAGGTGACTGACTGTCTGATGTAAATTTAACATAACAATGGCATGTGCTGGCTGAAATCGCCAGTTCTAAACTGATTTGATGGCTTTGTTTGGAATGTAGCACCCTGGATTGAAGGCACAACATGTTTTTATCAGACCGCCAGGAAATAAAGCTGTGGTAACAAGGTACCAGGTTGATACAATAAGTATTTCTGAAGTACTTATTTGCCAAAGTTTGCAAGGTTAATGCATCAAATCTTTGAAAGATACTCAGTGCTTTGTTTAAGGCACTTAATAGCAAGTTATCCAGATATCCACAACCATATTCCACTTTGTCTTCTATTATGTCTGAGAAAAAATTAGTAATTCTACTCGTGACTGTAGTGACTTTTAGACAGAAATTGTGATCACAATGTATCAACATATTTTTGGCAATTTTTGGTGCTTTTTGTACTACTGTTGGCAGAGACTTGCGTGCCATTTTTAGATTTTTTGTTAACCCTGTAACTAAACAGCATTTAAAACAAAACAAACTGTCACTTTATATGTCAGTCAAACAAGTTAACCCGATCTTATGAATACTTGTAAGAATAGTTTGATGTCGGGCAATCACACTAATTGGGTCGTACAAAAACATACAAATTTTAGACCAACCAATCACATGCTTTCCTTGTCTTACCTAAACCTAACAATAAAATATAACACCTAAACCGGAACCTTCAATGATAGTAATCTAAAAAGCCCTGTTGTGTACCATGGAAGAAAGAGAAACATTCGGTTTTTGAGATTGTATTGTCATTTTAATTCCTAGCCCAAACCCCATACCTAAACCTAAACCTAACCATGAATTGGAATCCCTTACCATGATTTTAATTGTAATATATATTTTGTGTACCACAGAAGAAAGAAAATATCAGGGTTAAGAAAGGAGACAATGGAAGCATATGTGATTGGTTGGTTTAAAAGTCATACGATATACTGTAGAGGTCAACCGATAGTTGATTTTGCAGATACCGATAACGATTAATAACTGATAATGATTAATTGTCCGATATGTTTTTTTTAAAATTGATCTATATAATAATAAAAAATATCTTATTCTTTCCTTACAATGAAGGGCACAGATATTGAGGCTGCAAAATTAATAAAATCCCAAAAGCTTAAAGCTAATTGTGTAACCAAAATCACAATGATAACCAGAGAAATTAAGATTTGGTGCATAATGTGTGACTTTTTACTTTAAACAAGTCCGAAATACACCGGGGACTCTTATTTTGAACAATGCTCTACATATGTGAGTGTTTGTCAAATTAAGCTTTTTACAGCCTTTAGATTCACCAAATTGAGAGTTTTGTATGTATATAATTCACCAGATGAGGTTTATTTATAATTAAAAAATTATAATTTAATTAGGTGAAAAAATTTACAAATATTGGCAACTACCGGCATATATTTTTTCCGATAACTGATTAAAAAGAGCAACTATCGGTACCGATTAATCGATAAACAACATATATCGGTCTACAAATAGTATGATATAATATGATTTCGCAATCTCATATGATTAAGTATGAATTATCATGAGACTGTCTAGTTGTTCGCCTGTCTAAGTGGGTGATTTTTGGCCAAAATAAGATGCAATGAGGACCAGACTTTATTCTGAAAGTTAAAAGTCTGGTTAAGCAAGACTAAGTTGTTTGAAACTTGTGCAAGGCATCTAATGTGGACTGTGTATTATTTTCCCTCTGTTGGTTCTTACAGGTTGAGCCAGAAACTTTAGCAGTGATCAAATGGATGCAGAATTATAACTTTATTTTGTCAGCTAACCTCCACGGTGGAGCCGTTGTTGCCAACTACCCCTTCGATAAGTCTCGCGAGCCCCGTATAAGAGGCAAGACAACATACTCGGCCACCGCTGATGACAAAATATTCCGAAAGGTATGTTGTTTTTGAATGAAACGAAGGATTGGATGATGTTTTTCTTGATTCCCTAGTGAATGCTTACAGATTTGTATGTTGGTATTGTGTGTGTGCAGTTGGCAAAGACATACTCCTATGCCCATAGCTGGATGCATAAGGGCTGGAACTGCGGGGATTACTTTGATGAAGGCATCACAAATGGAGCCAGCTGGTACTCTTTGTCAAAGGGTGGGTTATATTTTACATTCCACGGTTCTTGTTCAATTGGTTCAACAAGGCTTGTGGGTTTTTTTCATCCAATGCTTATAATTTAGCCAAAATGTGGGAATTACAAGGCCTTTAATCTGTGATGAGAGGATATTTAGTAACACAGCTGAAAAGACCAGCATGAATTCCTATGCTGATTCAGGTTGGTTTATGCTGTTTACCACTGGTTTGATGCTGATCTAGCTGGTGGACCAGCATATTTTTTTTTCTGGTGATGCTGGTTGACCAAGTAAGTCTGGCTGGTTATAGAGGCAGTTCACTCAAAAATGAAAGTTATGTGATCATTTACTCACCCTGTTGATGTTCCAAACTCATATGCCTCAGTCCTATTCAGTTTCATTGTATATACTGTAATAAAGATGCAATAAAAATTAATGGTGACTGAGGCTAACATCTTTTGTGGTCCACGGAAGAAAGAAAGTCATGTAGGTTTGGAATAACGTGAGGTTGAGATTTAGTGTAATAAAACTAAGCTGTTTTTGTGTTCCAGGTATGCAGGACTTCAACTACCTCCACACTAACTGTTTTGAGATCACTCTTGAGCTCAGCTGTGACAAGTTCCCTCCAGCGACAGCCCTTGCCAGTGAGTGGCTGGCCAACAGGGAGGCTCTGGTGTCCTACATGGAGCAGGTGAGCTTCCCATTCTTATGTCTGAGGTCCTGCTTTAATCTTGGCTCTGTCCGGCTATACTGAAACAAGTAGAAGTTCAAACTCTAACTCTTGGGTCAAACAGTACCTGTAGCATTCAACCTGTAGCAAATGGAGACAGCTTTTGTATTTAAAATGAAACGGATGAAAAGGAACCCAGTATTCTGGTTGACTCAGGTCAGAAGTACTAATAGCTTTACGATGGCACCAGCAGGTAATGAACCTGTCCCTTGGTACTTAGAATGTGAAATGGATATGGACATTCTGGGGACTTGTTGTGAGCTGAAGTAACACTACCCCTGCTTGTGAGCACTTTTAAAGTAATGAATGGAATCATTTTACCACTTTGAGTGAGTGCAATACCTAACCGTAACTGAAATCTTTCCTAAAACACATAATTGATTGACACACCATGACTCCCTCCTGTCCTCCAGGTGCACCATGGGATTAAAGGCATGGTCTATGATAAGAATAACAACCCGATCAGCAATGCAGAGATCTCTGTGGCAGGCATAAACCATGACATAACCAGCGGTAAGTATAGATCCCCATCAAATGCATACTTACTTTGTTGTATATACGGGTATGGCCGTTTTCATGACACCAATTTCATATGGTGTGCGATGTCTTAGGGGCGGATGGGGACTACTTCCGTCTGCTCTTGCCTGGAACCTACACAGTGACTGCGTCTGCATCAGGATACCAGCCTTTTACCAGCACAGTGACAGTGGGACCAGCTGATGCTGTACAGGTGAAAACATAAAAAAATGGACAAATAAACCTTACAATGGGTTCCAAAAGTCTGAGGCCACATTGAAAATCCATGTTAAATCCTTTTTACAAACGATCAAATTTCCTTACTTCCATTGAATGTATCATGCTGGCGTAACATGGATCATCAGGTTTTGCACAAACTTGTGAAGTCCATGACATCTCAAATGCATGTTGCAAAAGGGGGACATACCAAATACTAAGAAATCCTGAAATTCATGTTAATTTTTCAATTCAACTTCTTCAATTGTTTAGCTGAAAATATTGTAATGGAATTTATTATTATTATTATTATTATTAAAATGCAAAATAGAAGCATTTTCACTATTGGTCTTAGATTATTTTGACCCCAATGAATGATTAGTCAATATTCTACAGTACTATTTATCTATGTGACTTTTCCTCAATAACAAAATAACATGTATCAGTTGCTGAAGAAACAGTGGTTGAGAAGAGTAACTGTACATTTGCCTACAGAGTAAGTTCACTGAATGTCTAAAAAATGTCTTTTTTTTCTTTTTTAGTTAAATTTCTATTTGAAAGTTCAACCAAAAGGCACAAACTTGAATGTGAAAGCTCATACCAACAAGAAAGGCCCATCGACGGCTCCAACCAACCTTGGACCAAGATAAAGAGCAAGGACTCTCTTAACATAGACAAAACTCTGTCTCTGTTTTTTTTTTTTTTTTTTATTTTTTTTTTTTAAAGCGTAAAATAAAGGGAAACATGGACACTCACTGTGACAAACCTCAACTTTCTATTTCTACAGTTTCTCAGTTGTTTGTATAGATGCATACATTTGTGCTTTTCATTGAGAAATCCATATTTTGCACTCATGTTCTTGTAGAGTTCAAATATATATTATATGTCAAGGTATGTGTCTAATAATAACTTGAATAAAAGGAGCAGAAACAAAGATTAGGTAACAAAAATATTTCTCTCTTTTATGAGAAGTTAGTAGCCTAATGGAGACTGATATTGGATACTGCAAATTGTGTCTGAATATAATAAGAGGTCAATTTATGATTAATTATCTCTTGCAGTATGTTGATAATAATGCAAATAAACATTTTATCTTTGAAAAACAAACTTGGTAAGACTGGTCTTTATCATTGAAAATTAAGTAAGATTGGACTTTTAATCTATTCTTTGGACAATTATTTTTGAGCAAAGTACAGATTTACTGAAATGATCTAAGGAGATCCCAAACTGTAATTAAAAGTGCAAAAATGTCTTTGCATAGTACAGTGTTGCACATATCACATACACAGATAGCCATCTGCTGGCAAACTTGAGTACATAAATATTTGTGTAAAAATCACATAAAAAAACACTTTAGCCATTTTTCTACAACAATTAAAGGGATAGATCACCCAAAAATGAAAATTATCTCATCATTTGCTCTCCCTCATGCCATCCCAGATGCATATGACTTCTTCTGCATAACACAAATTATGATTTAGAAGAATATTTCAGCTCTGTAGGTCCATACAGTGCAAATGAATGGGTACCAAAATGTTGACTCTCCAAAAACCACATAAAGGCATCATAAAAGTAATCCATTCAACTCCAGTGTTTTTTGTTTTTTTGTTTATTTTCTTCCCCTTTTTCTCCCAATTTGGAATGCCATATTCCCAATGTGCTCTAAGTCCTAATAATGGCGTAGTGACTCGCCTCAATCCAGGTGGCGGAGGACAAATCTCAGCTGCCTCCACATCTGAGACTATCAACCTGCGCATCTTATCACGTGGCTTGTTGAGCGCATTACCACAGAGATATAGCACATGTGGAGGCTCCACGCCATCCGCCGTGACATCCACGCACAATTCACCATGCGCCCCACAGAGAGCAAAGCACATTATAGCGATCATGAGGAGGTTACCCCATGTGACTCTACCCTTCCTAGCAGCCGGGCCAATTTGGTTGCTTTGGGGACCCATCTGGAGTCACTCAGCATGCCATGGGATTTGAACTAGCAAACTCCAGGGGTGGTAGCCAGTGTCTCAACCACTGATCTACCCAGGCCCCACAACTCCATATTTAAGTCATTTTTTGCAATAAATTCTTCTCCCTGCCCAGTAGGGGGTGAAATGCATGAAGAATGATAATCACCAAAAACACAAGAAGAAGAGTATGAAAGTTAAAGTGGAGATTGACTGAGCAGGGAGGAGTATTTATAGTAAAAAAGGACTTAAATATTGATCCGTTTATCATCCGCACCTATCCTATCGCTTCTGAAGACATTGATTTAACCACTGGACTGGAGTTGTATGGATTACTTTTATGCTGATTTATGTGATTTTTGGAGCTTCAAAATGTTGGCACCCATTCACTTGCATTGTATGGATCAAAACAGCTGATAAAATCTCCTAAAAATCTCCGTTTGATTTCAGCAGATGACAGAAAGTCATGAACATCTGGGATGGCATAAGGGTGAGTAAATAATGAGAGAATTTTCATTTTTGGGTGATCTATTCCTTTAAGGCTGGCACCGCATAATCTTTAATTGGCTGAGCAATCTGCCAATGAACAATGCATGCAAGTTTATACATGCAACTGACTGAGTATAGTTAGGACAAGCAACATTAACAGACTTACTGTATCTTTTGCTGTTGATGTCAAAGGATGTGCGTCAAATCAATCTCTGGGTTCTGGCGCAAATTTACATGTGACGTGTAACATGGCAATGTTTGGGCAAAGTCTCTATGATATAGGCCAGTGTTTGTTCCACGTGTTTGGCCGGATGTCTTTCCGACCACCAACTAGAAGCCTAAACTTCTTTTGTTCTTGATTTTGATGAGGAGAAATGCATGGTGTTTTCAAAACAGCTATCATATGATTTTGACAAATTCTGTGTATATCTTAAATGGATTTTCAACTCGTGAAAAATATAAGTGATCTGCCTGACTTGTTCTGCCATGGTACAGATGTGAACATGATACTCCATTTTTATTGCAGCTAAAGGAACACTAGAGGTCAGTGTAGTGATACTGTCTAACCTCTGCTGATGAAGAGACAGACTAAAGGAAAACAGTAAGATACCAAAACACAGAAAAACAATCAATATATAAATATAGCGTAATATCCTTGAATAGTGCCAAGCATATTGAAAGTAATAAGTTTACAACAGATTAAATACATGCACATATAATACCTGATTATTCCATGACCCCCACTGTGAGCATTCCAATTGTATAGTCCATAAACAATACTGTAAATGTTTACTTTAGGTGTAAGGATTTATCTACAGTAAATGGTGCAGAATTTTTCCTGTGGTCTTCCTGCTTATCTGGTCACACATAAATAGAATAACAATGCTCCCTGAATAACAGGAAAAAGGAAAATGTACTCCACGCATAACTTCTCTCATAACAGAGAGCTACACCTTCACTGAGACTAAAAATGAATTCAATTTGAAAGAGTTAAACGTTGCCAGGAAAATCAGTAATGCACACCAACTATTATGAGATCACTTCCAATCATGGCATCAACAATTTACAGAATGACTTTTAATACCCTTGAATAAATGGTCAAATTTCATGTTGACAAATTTCATTGTATGAGAATTTGTCAATGCACTTGATGCAGAGTTTGTGAACAGATAAACAAGAATGAATGGGAACAAAGAGCATCAAGCTCACATGGTCTTTCTCAATGAAAATGTCACTGTAGGAGAGGACAACAGAAGCATTTCATGCTTCCAGGATATGACAGATCTGGCTTTTTCTCATAGATGCAGTGGGCATGTTGTGTCAGAGCGGCTTACAACACAGCTGAATGCAACAATGTGACCCATACAATAACAGTTATTATCTGCCAATGCTCTATTGGACTCCCACGTGGCTTCAGCTTTTTGACTGAATTATACCAGGGAGTCTGAGTCAAGTGAACCCATTCAGGTGACATATATTGGCAGGGGCGGATTATGACTAGCAAGGACCCCGGGGCCAATTTTATTTTAGGGCCCTTCTGGTCCAATTACCAACAGATCTACGCAATCTGTTTTCATTGATTTAAGTCTCTTTTAATATCTGTTCTGTTATTTATAGTCAGATTAATTCAAACACAGCACAGAAGTGGTAAAGAAACCACTCAACCGAAACACATTTGCTGAATGGCCACTGGTCTCTTAAAGAGACAGTACCATATTAATTTTTGTTTGCATCATGTAAACTCAATTTAAATACTACAAATTATGCATAAAAAATGTACATATTTAAAGGGGCCACAATATATTATAAAATATTTTACTTAAAACACTTTATTGATTCATTTAACAAAAGTAGGCTCCTACAGTGTTTATGCAAGAGTTTGGTGAAATTCGGCAAAGAGTTCAGGCAGTTCTGGCTTGTGCTGCCATATCTTTTAAATCATCTGAATGATGGGGGGCTTTCAGAAGTGATCATCCTTACACCCTATATCCTTCAAAGACTTTACCCTCCATTGTGAGAGCTTTGAAGGGCTGAAAAGTGTGGGGCTCAAAAATAGTGGTCATTTGGTAATTTTTTGGGAAATTCAGTTTGTTTGGAATGACCGTACAGCTTGGCTACCATTATCATTCTTTCTTTGAAAAGCCCTGCAAAGGTATCATTAATAATAAACGTTATTGGTAATTTTACTTTGTCCAAATCAGCAAAGATTTCACAAAAAAGATGAGTGCATCAAAATATGAAGGTAGCTCTTTTGGAAATTATGTTACAAGGTCTTCTACTTCCAGAAGAGCATGGGATTTTTCACCAGGAGACAATAGAAATCTCATACACATTGTAATGATGTAGAGGCTATAGAAATTCATGTATCAAATATGATACATGCAGTGTTATACGGTTAAAGAGTTGCTAAAAAAAAAAGGTATTTCGAACAGGAAGGCAAAAGGTTCCTATAAAAGGGCTGGGGGCCATCGTAGTCTCAGGGACCGGTTGAGGGGGCCTCGTATAAGCTCTGGGGCCAACATATTTAAGCATAGATAATCATTTATTTCAAGGTTGATAAGACCTTGCAGCCCAAGCTATTTTTGTGTATAAGGAAGCTGTGATGAATGCTGACACAGCTAAAAATATTCTTACCTCAGACACTGCATATCTTAAAACATTATGTTCCCTTTTATCAATAATATTGTCATTAATAATGAGTCCAAACAAAGGTCCCTCTAAAACAATAATCCTCTCCATTATCAGCTATTTAAAAAAAAGAGATGTCATAGTATCCTTATTCTCAGAGGCCCAGATAAAACATGGGCATTGTGCATAAAACCTGTGGTAATGTCTGAACTCTAGACAAAACAAACTGTAGAAACCCCAACTTCTGTTTGACTTTATCAGTTAAGAAAATACATAGTTTGCAGCTGTCTTTATTTTAAAGGTGCACATAGTCATTTTTTAGGAATGTCGCCTGACTTACACGGACACCTAGGGGCATGTGTGTAGCATCATTCAAATGCACGTTTTTAGTAACCAAATATTGCCATTGTAGAAATTCACTATTCAGTCAGCCATGATGATTAATTTAATCCATGAACGAACGTGCCCAATAACAGGGCAGTTTCTGAGATCAAGCGAATAGTATTCATATGGTCATGTGATCTGGACATGGTAGCCCCCCTGAGGGGACCCTCTCCACGGGTCTGCTTCATTAATAATTGTAAATGTATATGTAGCCACACGAGAATGACAAAAATATATATAAAGCAATAACTACACACCTACCTAATGTGTAGGCTTCTCTTCATTTTGTTGCACTGGTGCTAAATAAATCTTCCTGTCTCCACCAGTATGAGAAAAAGATGACTGGAGTCTTCAGCTCACTTGAGTTGACATAATTGTACACATAGCCTACAGTGTGTTCCAAAATTCCAATTACATTTTAATGAGGAAAAATTACCCACTGTAGACTACCTACAATTAAAGTTATAGGTAGCCAACAAACCTATAATTTGTAGGCTCAATAATTTGTACCTCAACTGGTCTATTACCCCAAAGCAAGGTAACAGACCGGTTGAGGTAAAAACAAATAGCAAAATTAATTGTTCCACGTATTGCCCTTGTGGTGTGGCAATCAAACCACAGTTATATTAAAAAGAAAACATTCACAACAGAAACAAGATTATAATTTTAGATTAGATTAAGCCATATCTAAAATAGTTTTCTATTGTTTTATATCTAAAAACGGATTTATCTACAGTCCCCCTCCTAAATTGTAAACGTTAAAAATGTCAAGAGTCAAGACACAAAGCGCGGGAATTTCTTTCAGGCATGTTGAAGGCAGCCCTGAGTTTAGGGGTTAGTCTCTGACTGTCAGCAGAGGGTGGTGTGTGATGATTTGATGTCAGCGTGGAGGGAGTAAAGGATCAGCCCGCAGCTGAAACTTCCACTGGGATGACAGCTGATGGCGCCGTGGCGTAGATGACCAGCAGGGACGGATCATCTGCAATGTGTGAGTCGAGTAATGACAGGCAGAAGAAAACTCCCGCCGCCCTGATCTGATGTCTTGTTTCGTATAAGCCACATGAAACGTTCGAACGATACAAACTTAATAGCAAAAGGGAAACTGGCTCACAACTTTCCTTGGTCGCGACTTTTCAAGGCTGTAAAACCATTTCGAGGTCATTTGTGATCACATAGGTAAGTGCATTTTTTTAGTGGCAGTGTTGGATATATTGGAGCCCACACAGAATTCCAGAATCACTGAAGGAACTCTGAAGGCAACATTGTAACATTGATAAACCGCGAGTGGTTCAGTTGTAACATTGTTTATTCTGTTTGAGTTTGTAACACTTGCTTTTTATATATATTTTGCACCGGTCTGGTGGGAATTTCGCTTCGTGTGCGTCCATCGTCGACCAACATTTGTCTGCTCTTTTGGAAAATGATTAGTAAACAAGCACTTCCCTAAAATGTTATTATTTCGTACGAACGTATAAGAAATTATATTTTGCTGAAAGAAAATGAAGCCAATATTTAGGACTATTATGATTCTGACATCGTGTCATTATTTTCGTGACAATTACACACACACACGCGCGCGCACACACAGTAGTAAAACTTTAAGCTGTAAAGTATTTAGCTTACATCATGGCAGCCTATGGCACTGGCTTTTATTTTAGCTGATTTAATATATATATATATATATATATATATATATATATATATATATATATATATATATATATATATATATTATTTATTTATTTTTTACTAACATTGTGTAATACAGTAAAACATGTGCTACTGTAATGGTAAAAATGTCAGGATATGTTGTCTGTTTCTGGGCCGATAACCGGTAACTCACAGCTCGTTTCGGCCAATACTTGTTAACTGATATTTAGGAAGAAAAAAATAAATACAAAAGGTTATAGGATTTTCCATCCTTCAACGTGGAACTGCTTGCTAATTAATTAAAAGTTCTCATTTTTAAATAGGTGTTAATTAAAAGCTTGGAGCTTGGCAGCCGATATATTGTGGATCCCTATTCATTCATCTTTGTAAAATATAATTTCCTCTTTTTGGGATTGATTTGGTGTTAAATATGACCTTGTTCATGCATTCTAGTGCTGCTTACATTTGAGTGAAATTTTGAAAAGTGGTCCCTTGCATTAATCATTCATTTCAAATGTGCAGAATCTAGGGCAACTTTAAACCATAAATCTGGTAATTACAAATTAAAAGGCTGGAAATTACAGCATGTGTTTTATTAGACCTCGAGCATGTTAAAATACCACGTCTTGAGGCTTGTCACCTGTCACATGGCAACTGTCTCTAGTGGTTTTGTCTCTTTTGCTGAGGGAGCGATTGTATTCCAGGCTTTGGGACACTATTCATTAGTGCAAAACAAACTATGCAGACCATTCATCAGCCCATCATTAATTTGTATAGGTGTCGGCCTTTGTAACTGTGCTGTATTTACACAAAGATACACTGAACGGAACACTCTTATTTGTCATCCAATAGCCTATAGTCAAACATTGTTTGGTAGTCTGTCAGTCAATCGTTACAGATTCATTTAGTTCCTATGAAACAGGTTTAGACCTTACATTTTGTGAAGCTTTCACTATTAACCACTGAAATTCTGACGTTTAAAATAAGAACAAAGTAATCCCAAAAAGTATTTGGACACTTGAGTCACACTTAAATATATCTAAATATCATTGCATTAGATACAAATGACATAAAACCTTTCCTCTGAGCTAACTTTTCTGAGCCATTCTTGCAATAAAGGTGCCATTCATCTAGCAGGCATTTACATAGAAAACAAATAGATAGTTGCAAATGTGTGTGGTGTGAACAGCCCCTTACTGTTGTTGGAAGTCTTTGGCCGTTGCGTCTTGCTCTCCTATAAGCGTTTCTCATATTAAGCAATGAGTTGTTTAAATGCTTTGTCAGGAACGATGTTCAACTTCGAAATATGTTTCTCGAGATCCTTGTGTTCGGATCCAGTCTGTTGTGTTTCGTCTGTTTGAACAGACCTCTGACCTCATAGTCCGAGCCTCTTCACCACCGAATTCAGCCGAATACCACTGCTATCTGTGAATATTGCTACTCTAAATACAACTGTAATGAATAAACATAATGTGGTATTTCACTGTTATTATGAAGGTTGAGTCTGGAGTAGTAGGAGTCAATGCAAGTGTAACAACATGTGAACTGTCTACTGACGTGTTTTCCCCCCTCATTTTAATTTTGTCTTAACATTTGAGAATATGGACCAACTTAAACTTTTTATTTATTTATTTTATACACATTAGTTGAAAATAAAATGCTCTTTTTTTTTTTAACAGCCACGATAGGAATGTTCTTTGCAATAATATAATGGTGCTGATTTGTTTATGTATTTATTGCGGCCTCTTGTGGACTAAAGAAACAACGTCAATATAAAAATCAGCTGACTTTAAAATGTGAATATTAGTTCATATATATTAATATTTATATAGTTATTTAATTAAAGAAATTACAATATATTTTCATGGTTCAGTCAGTACTGTTTATTTTTATAATACATTTTAGCACTATTTTACTCTTGAGTGTTATTTTTCATTCAGTATCAATAAAAAAGAATATTGGTTGATTAATCGGTTATCGACAGGTACTGCCCAACTTAGTTATCTGTCGACCTCTTATCCTTGATCCGCATATTTGATTTTGCACAGGCCGGATGCCCTTCCTGATGCAAACCCCAGTGACTGGGGACACTCACTCACACCTACAGGGCAATTTAGAGTCTCCGTTTCACTTAACCTGCATGTATTTGGATTTATGGGGGAAACCAGAGCTTATATGAGATTTGAAATAATCATGTTATTTTCTACTTTTGATGGTAGATGGTAAGAATGCAAGTTAAGGTGATTACGTGCTACGTGAAATTGGGGTAACGGGTGTCGATCGGTTTATTCTTATGCCGTTTATGACCTTACACCATATAATGCGTTTACATGACCACACGCACACACACACACATCGTTGGCTTATTAAGCATAATATGTGCATGTGAATGTGCTCTGTAGCTTTAGTCTTTGAAATACCAGATTGAGACTTTTTACTCTTTTACACATGATGGGGTTGAACTATTGATTTAGTTTTCACTAGGAATCCATGTCCATGCTTGTCAGTGGAGCTTTATTATGTTGATGTTGTAAGTTTAGGCAGCAGGACAGCTAGGCCTGTTACATGAAACATGACACCTGAAACAGTTTACTGTTTGTCTGATCACTACAGCTGTAAAATTCTGCTAAACATGACTTGTTCAATTTTGTGCAAAGGCAGCTATTGACCGCTGTCCTAAATCACAGACGTCATTTTGATTTAATTGGGTACACTGAAGAGTGCAGTGCAGGTCAAGTTCACAATGTGTAGAGTCTTTGCTGTAGTGCTTCAGATCTTCCTGACATTTTTTTTCCAGCCAGAACTGAAGTTCACATATTTTTGGTAAAATGAATTATTAAATCATCAGGGGAAATGAGACTTGGCCTTCTCTATGTGAGAATGCAGAATTTGTAACGACACAAGCCTTATGAGGGAGAAGGGGAGGTAGGGAAAAATGAACAAATGACTCAACAGTAAGCTTACAATGCCTCTGTCAGAACATGTACTGTCATTGATTTCAGATATAGCCTTAGTTTATTTTTATGCCAACTGCACCATACAGATTCAGTGGTAAACAATAATCTCACAACATTTGATGACTAACATTTGTCAAGCTCCTGCTCAAAATTCTGCTGTTCCATAGAGTGCAACTCATATAGCATAGTTTTGCATTGAAGTCTACCCTAATCATTGATAAAGGACATATATTATTTACTCTAGCTCTACTTATTCTCACTGGATGATATATTGTGGGAATGTATATCATCCATGCTTGAGCATACACAATGTTTTTTCAAGTTTGTCTTTTTGTGGTTTGACAACTTGAATGAATCCTATTCAAGGCTACAAACAGTGAAATTGAATGTAGTACGTCATCATTTCTAATCATTTAGTTTGTGCAGTTACACCAGTTTCATACACCAACCTGCAAACTCATCAACCTTTGTAACTTTTGTATGTATGGTCACTAGATTCACAACATTTGACTGCCACTCTTCTCGTCCTGTGTGTGACTGGCTTCTGTAAATGCTAGGCTACAACAAATCTCCCAAAGCTATTAAGGCAGACTACAGTTCATTAAATGTAAGGCCAAAAGTGAATTGTAAAGCATAAATTAGGCTTCTAATTTAAATGTTGATGTTAATAATTGTCTAACGTTAATATATCGATGCCTCAGAAATGCTTAAAAAAAAGAACATGCCAATCAATAATCGACAATTCAACACATTTGCCCCCCAATTCTTATTACCATAATGCAAATAAATCCCATGAGCATTACTGTAATGCAACAAAGATTTTTTTTTACTGTAAAGTATTTATAAAACACTATTATTTTCTAATGCCCTATGCTGATTTAAGAAGAAAAAAAAACACTGAGTTAAAATAATTTTTAGTGGTATTATCTGTAATGCAGTAGGGGAAATTCTGCTTAATTGTCATGAAAATTATGTCATGGTCAAAATGTTTTTTTTTTTTGTTGTTGTTGTTTTTTTTTAAAATAATCTGCATTGTCCTTTTTATTAAATATAATTCTTTCTTTTATTTATTTATTTTTATTTGGGGTTAAATGTGACCAGAACATGTTGTCGTGAGATTCTCCCACAAGCATGCTACATGCCACGTCAAATCACATGGTGATGGAGCCCAGTAGAATGTATTTTCTTTGTAAGATTGACGTGGCATTTGGACCATTTCAGTGTCTTCTTGCTCTTTGGTTTTCATGCAGACAATAAATTATGTCCTGATGTGGATGATGCTCTTTTTTGTTTTGTTTCTAAGAGACATTTTATATGGCCACAGTCCAGACCATTGGCTTTCACAGCTCTCTCTCCATAGCCATCTGCACATGGGTCTAAATGGCACTTCTCCAACACAATGTGAATTAGTGCTAGCATATGGTTTTGTGTGTTCAAAATGACAAAGCAATATGATGCAACTATGATCGAACTACTTATGGAGTAGGGGTGTAACGATCTATTGATGTGGATCGATGCATCGTTCATATGTGTCTGTGTGAAGGTGACATTTGAGAAAGTCCTCTCTTACAGGCCCACAAACATCTTGATCTCCATAGCAACCGTGTCCATTTGGTTTGCGCTCCATTTTTCTCTTTTTATTTGTGCTGGGGAAGTTCTCCACCCCATCCATTGTCTCTTGAGTACCATGGATTTCCCCATAACTCCACTTGGACCTGTCAAAGAAACACCTCCCACCCTCCTCCTTGTGAAGTCAGCCTAGAAACATGTCACCCAGAGAAAGTAATGGAATGCAGAAGTTTGGGTGCTCTGAGAAATCTTTACAAAAAAGAAAAGAAAGGTTATTAAAAAAAATTGTGAGAGAATGAGATGGTATTAACACCTTCATATATGTCTGCTGTCTTAAATTACTAAAGACCAAAGCAGAACTAATGAAAAATACAGAAGTACCAATCCAAACAGTCATAAATACCAACAAGAGTGAAGTACGCTCAACTCTGCCTCTCACATTTTATTGTTCAAATCCATTACACATAATTCTGCAGGTTTTCTCCTAAAATCAGTACAGAAAATGCGAGGAAAAAAAGGTCCAGATTTGATCTGGGCCTGATTATTGAGTACTGTTTTAAATGACAAAGAAGAGAACAAAACTGTTGAGAACTGAGAAGTCAAAATGATCTTAAATACAAGTCTATAAGTACTCTGCATGGTAACATTTTATTTTTGGTTAGTCCAAAACCACATCTTTTAATATGTAGGCCTTGAGGCCTACCTTAAGTTTAATTCACGTCTTTCCCATGGCCTCAATCTGCAGTCTTGGCAGACAATTTACCGTATGTAATGTGACGTAACGTGTGATGATGATCAAGTTGAAACATTTTTTTAGCCTTTGGTGCACAATAATTAATTTCCAAGATTTATTATTTTATTTTTTTTAATGGTAATGTCTGATTTCTCCATCAAACTGTTAACCTCGCATATTTGGATCAGATCTTGGCTGTATCTAAAATCTGAAAAATACTGCCACCTTAGGCAGTACGGTATATTGTATACAAAGATGTAAAGGCATCGAGGGATGTCTGAATTCAATGTTTGCATCACCTCCTTCATCTGGTCAGTCTTGGAGAGCAACATAGACGTTTCTTTCACTGCCTATGATATCTCACTGTCCTGTGTGTGCAGAGTGGTGGTTTGTGGAAGAAGTAAATATGGAGTCTGATGTAGCAGCTGAAAGTAAAAATGTAGTTATTGTAACAAAGGTTCATATTTGAATCAAAGGAGGAAGCGGGATCCAGTTAAAATAATAGAAAAATGCTTTGCAGCTTTACACTCAAAACCAAAAGTATTATACCAAAATTACAGCATAAAGGATAAGACACTCCATATGAAACACTATGGTAGCAGACACATAGTCTCTGGCATGTCTCTCTTTCTGCGGGCTGGGTCATCTTTTATCTCCTCCGAACCATAATGTGCACATAGAAACAGTAATTAGTAACAGTTGACCTCAGGTGGATGTCCTTATCGCTTTCTCTCTCCCCAGATGGGCGCCCAACCACAATCTCACCTCCACAGTCATATACATTGATCAGCAACAACAGTAAAACCACCTAAATTTACATTTGCATTTATTAATTTGGCAGACACTTTTACACAAAGTGACTTACGAAAGAGGAAAACATAAGCAAATCATCTTAAGTAGACAGTAGTATGAAAATTGACATATTACAAAGTTTCACTAGCATCAGAATAGTATTCAAAACAGATTAAAATGCAACAAGAATTTTTTTTTTTTTTTTAGTGACTGGTTAAGTGCTCATGGAAAAGATGTGTTTTTAGCCGTATTTTGAAGACAGAAAGTGATTCAGCTTCACGGATGGAGTTTGGAAGGTCATTCCACCAACATGGTATGATGAAGCCGAAAGTCCGGGAAAGTGTTTTGGTGCCCCTTTGTGCAACAAGGCAATGTTCCTTAGCCGACCGCGTAGCTCTGCGGAAATAATCTTAGGTATGCTGGAGCAGACCCAGTGACTGTTGTGTATATCAGCATCAGAGCCTTGAACTTGATACTTGCATGAACCAGGAGCCAGTGAAGAGAGACAAAGAGTGGTGTAACATGCGCTCTCTTTGGTTCATTAAAGACCAGACGTGCTGCTGCTGCATTCAGGATCATTTGTAGGCCTAATTGCACATGCAGGGAGGCCTGCAATGAGAGCATTACAGTAGTCCAGTCTAGTTATGACAAGTGACTGAACAAGAAGTTGTGTGGTGTGTTCAGAGAGGAAGGGTCTTCTTGATATTGTAGAGTGTACATCTACATGATCTTGTGGTCTTTGAGATGTGGTCTGTGAAATTTAGCTTGCTATCGATGATTACCACAAGATTTCTGACAGTTTTGGAAGACGTTACTGTAGTTGCACGCAGTTGCACAATGATGTTGTGTTCAACAGCAGGGTTGTCTGGAAAGACAAGGAGTTCGGTCTTGGCTGGGTTAAGTTGCAGGTGGTGTTCCTTCATCCAGGCCGAGATGTCTGCCAGGCAGGCAGAGATTCGAGCAGTCACTGTGTGGTCGTTGGGCTAGAAAGACAAGTAGAGTTGCATGTCATCAGCGTAGCAGTGGTAAGTGAAACCATGTATGATGGGTCTCAGTGATGTTGTGTATAGAGAAGAGAAGTGGCCCGAACACTGAACACTGAGGTACCCCAGTAAGTAGCTCTCCAGGCTACCTTGAAGGACTTAATTGAGAGATAGGAATTAAACCAGTCAAGCACCATTCCTGTGATGCCCAGCAAAGAGAGGGTGGAGAGTAAGATCTGATAGTTGACTGTGTCAAATGCTGCAGAAAGGTCCAGCAGAATCAGGACAGATGTTCTGGTCTCAGCAGGCAGCAGGGCAGTCTCGGTGGAGTGTCCACCGAGACTGATTGAATTGATTTGATTGAAAATGAAATTTGCCATGAATGGGATGCGAGAGACGGGTCTGTAGTGTTCTATTTGTGTGGGGTTAAGTGCAGGTTTCTTCAGCAGCGGGGTTAATCGTGCCTGCTTAAATGTAGTGAGAAAAGTGCCTGTAAGTAGAGATGTGTTTATTATTTGTGTAAGTGTAGGTAGGATGGACTGTGAGATGGCCTGGAGAAAGTGTGATGGAATGGGGTCAAGGGAACATGTGGGGAGGTGGTTGGAGAGGAGGAGTTTAAAGACCTCACTGTCAGTCAGAGGAGAGAACATAGAGACAGAGTTTCATACAGGAGATGGGTGTTTGACAGGGTGTGGTGCTGAGCATGTATTGCTGATGGTTGTAACCTTATTAGTAAAAAATGTGGCGAAGATATCTGCTGTCAGTGATGTGTCAGGTGGTGGAGGGGGAGGTCAGAGAAGTGTGTTAAATGTTGTAAACAAGCTGCGAGTGTCTGTGGTGCTGTTAGGGCAATAGATGACAACAAAATTTATTTTTGTGGGTTGCATTGTAGTAATAGTATTGAAATCAAAAGTAGCATTGTTATATAGAGAAGAGTGTGGTGAAAAAGTTCAGTTGTTCAGTTGCTCGGTGGACTCACACAGGTAGACTCGCTGGTCTTTACACGAGTAGGTCTTTACACGAGGGCCACCACTTTCGCTGCTGCTTCCGCATCAGCATTCAAGTCAAATATATACACGATGCTAACGAGCCATACACTGAGAAAAGCAGGACATGCCTTAATGCTACTTAGCACAACAAAGCTAGTCACGTGGCTAACCGAAGTTACGCGTCGAGCGAGGTGACAAGCGTGAGAACAAACGTGACTTCAGTACACTGCAAAACAATTATGCTACACTTTAGCAACAAATAATACTCTAAAATAAGTGAAGTGCTGTTTATAGACAATAAAAACAACGATGGTTTTATATACACTGGACAAACAACTCTAAATCTAGCAGTGAATAACCTGAGACAAGTCAAAACAATATAGCACACACACCAACACATGTTTAAGTGATGCGAGTTCAAGACGGTACACAAACAGCACAAGTCTAGCAATGAATACCACTCTACAACAAAGTAAAACAATGAAATCAACTCATACCAACTGCAGACTCCTGTTGATAGATTGGTTGTTTCTCCTGGAATGACTATGGATCCCGCGGTTTAAATATTGTGTAGGTCCCCCTCGTGCCACGAAAATGGCGCCAACCTGCATCTCGGAATAGAATTTAATTAGAATAGAATTCTGAGATGCTATTCTTCTCACCTCAACTATACAGACGATTTTCTGAGTTACCGTAGACTTTTTCAGTTTGAACCAGTCTTGCCATTCTCTGTTGACCTCTCTCATCAACAAGGTGTTGCTGTCCACAGAACTGCTGTCACAGAAATACTCAAACTAGCCCATCTGGCACCAACAATCATCCATGCGATTAATCTAATCAGCCAATCATGTGGCTGCAGTGCATAAAACCATGTAGATACGGGTCAGGAGCTTCATTTAATGTTCACATCAACCATCAGAATGGGGAAAAATGTGATTTCCGTGATTTGGAACATGACATGATTGTTGGTGCCAGATGGGCTGGTTTGAGTATATCTGTAACTGCTGATCTCCTGGGATTTTCACACAACAGTCTCTAGAATTTACTCTGAATGGTGCCAAAAACAAAAAACATCCAGTGAGCGGCAGTTCTGTGAACAGTAATGCCTTACTGATGAGAGAGTTCAACAGAGAATGTTTCCAGACTGTTTCGAACTGACAAAGTCTACATTAACTCCGAAAACTGCTTTGTACGTTTGTGGTAAGAAGTCTAGCATCTCAGAATGCTATTCTGTGATGGGGATTAGTGCTGTTATGGCGACTGGAATATTTTATAATTCTGGGCATGTTTAATAATATGTTTTCATGCTGGGCATGTTTGCTGCTGTTTGAATCTGAATGTGATTGTTTTTTGCACCCCTTGCAATGAAGCTCTGGTTTCAGACTTGTGTATCTGTTGAACCCTGGTGATTTTTCCATCCTCCTACAGGTAGTTTTGGGTTTGGTTCCACAGTTTGCTCCCCGGTCTGCAACAGCTTCACATTATCAATTTTTCATTCAAACCGTGCGCCGTTTGAGACTAAACTGTGCAAGTGTGAAAAACTTTTGCTTGGATATCACATGCCCTTACCAGATGCTTGGTTTCTATTTATGTGGTTTTGCACTGGGAAGGCCTATCTGCAAATTAACTCTCAGTGGTTTAAAATTATTCTCATAACAATATATTAAAGTCACAGTCTCACTTGCCAGTTTATGGACCACTAATGGAACCAAAATACACAGTTCAACTGTTCTACTTTCCATTTGGGCTGCAACTAACAATTAATTGATTAATCTAATGATTATTAGAACAATTATTGGACTATCTGGCGATTATTGCAACAATTCATTATTAGCTCTAAACCGATTATTCAGCTTGTGCCCGACTCAAAAGTTTGTATTAAGCATGCTTACTAACAATAAAGAGGACAAACTCATCTTCTAAAAATACCTCTAATTGACATTCACTGAATTAGAGGGAAAAAAATGTATTTAAACTTTTTAAAACAAGTTTAATTCAGTAAAGAAATTCATTGCAAAAATCCTATTGCTATCAATTGTTTTTGTTTTCCATTTGAAATGGTCTAAAAGTCCTTAAAGCAAAATACATTTACTTGAGAATCAACATATAAGATATTTAGACTTGCTTTAAGAGAACGTATCTTGAATATAAGTGTATTTTTTTTATATGTGTATTTTTTCACTTGGTTATACTTCTGCAAGTGCAGTAAAGACAAAATATACTTGTATTCAAGATCTATTCTCTAAAAGCCAGTATAAATATATTATATGCTGCTTCTCAAGTGAATGATTGTTTAAAAGATTTGTAGATATTTTAAAATATTTGTATTTTATATATTATATTCAACATGCTAAGATAGCAATTTTTTCTTCTGCAGTATGGCTGCTAAAGTTAATGTATGTTGTTTTAAAGGAGTTTTAGATATTTACATTGCAAAAAAGCCAAAACAAAAGCAAATCAAAAATGTCTTTTGTTGTTGCACTGTGTAATGGGGCAAAGACTACCCTCTCTCCCCTTACTGTTCACTTCAATCCATCTTTAACTCCCAAAAAAACAAACTCTCTCTTATTAATAAAGCTGCGTATTGCCAATTTTCTTCACGAAAAGAAATGCACAGTGCCATATATTTAAGATATAACAACGGGGTGTTTCTTTTAAAGCGCTCCGGCTCCGCTTATTCAACAACAAAAGTGCTTCTGAATTTACTTCGCGCAAATAGCAGTGCTGCTCTCGCGCGTCATCATTACAGTTTAATGTGATCTCATGTTACATTAAATGAGATCAAGTGACTATTTGTAAATGAAAATTTTTGACGACAATTTTTTATTGTCGACGTTATCGATTATGTTGACTAATCATTTCAGCCCTACTTTCCATCTAAGATGAGACCGAGTGCTTCTGGACAGTGCTGATGTAGGGCTTCTGCTTTGCATACTAAAGTTTAACTTGCAGTGAGTGGTGTTGACTAACAAAGGTTTACTAAAGTAATTCCAAGCCCACGTTAATATCCATTACAGATGAATGTCTGAGAGATCAGAGGTCACGTGCATTCAGAAGGGGTTTTCGCCTCGCCCTTTACACACAGAAATTTGGCCAGATTCCTTGAATCTTTTAACTATATTTTCCACTGTAGAGGGTGAAATGCCCAAAATCCTTCCAATTTGTCTGGGGAACATTGTCCTGAAAGTGCTGGATTATTTGCTGAAGCATCTGTTGGCAAATTGACAAGTCTCGAAAGATCCTTGCTCTTGAATGACTAGACTGTTTTTGGAGGCTCCTTATATACTCTGACACGATTGCCTCACCTGTTTAACATCTCCTGTTTCACTTTGCCTTGTTATTTTTACTCATTACATTTTTATTAGTCTTAAATTGCCCTGGCTCCATGATTTTGGAGCGTGTTGCAATCATCTGATTTGAAAAAGTGTGAAATATAATTTACAAATCACTCCTTTTTGTTTTTATTAGCATTTTTCATACTGTCCACACTTTTTTGCAATTGGGGTTGTAGAGTCATTTCAATGTGGTTGATTAGCCTTATTGTTTGTTTAATCACAGCTAATACAAAATCCTGTTTTCAAAGCCTTTTCAGTTCTTTATGTTTATGGAGTAGTATTACAACCATGATCTTTTCAAAAGCTGCTGGAGTTTCTCACATCTCCATCACATGGAGTGAGCTCATCTAGAATGATCCAATTACCCCTTGTGTTAGGGCTGTTTTGAAATGAATGCTTTTAAATGGAGGCAGCATTCTCACGTGCCACACTGTGGGCACACACAATGCTAGTGTGGTAAACAACCAGCAGTAATATAAAAAAGCAGCAGAAAAGTGCTACAATATGGAAGCTTCCAGCCCTGAATGTGTGTTGCAATGGCAGACAGGGGCAGGGAGAGAACAGCTGTCCCTCCTCCACCCGCTGCTCCTCATCTATCCCCTCTATTGTTGGCAAAAAATTGGGCCTGTTCGATAAATAAAAGCAGACGGTCAGCAGATCGGGTTCCAGAGAGGGAGCACTGCAGCAGAATAGGAAAAGGGACGAGAGCGGAGTTAGGGTTGGGCTTTGGATGGTGTATCTTAGATCTGAAGAGAGATGATTTATAAAAATGTTGACATGTAGCCAGGAAAAGGATGTTAGACTACGTACAGGGCTGAATCACAGGCACTTATGATGGAGAGAGAGAGAGAGGAGAGAGAGAGAGAGGAGAGAGGAGAGAAGAGAGAGAGAGAGAGAGAGAGAGAGAGAGAGAGGAGAGAGAGAGAGAGAGGAGAGAAGAGAGAGAGAGAGAGAGAGAGGAGAGAGAGAGAGAGAGGAGAGAGGAGAGAGGAGAGAGGAGAGAGAGAGAGAGAGAGAGAGAGAGAGAAAGCGAGAGAGAGAAAGCGAGAGAGACTCATACAGAATGAGGAAAAAAAAAAGAGAGGTGACTCAGGTGCCTTTAGAGAGTTTAGAAATGTCAACAAAGGATGGTGGATATTTACACTTGGAAAAAGTTTATTCCTGTTGGGCAAGGCAAAGCCATATGTTTTAGCTGGGGTCTGATACCAGACAAGTTTCCAGAGACAAGTATTGATTTCTGTCCATACTGAAAGTGAAACTGCTGTGCAACACCATCCTGAAATTATAAATTACCTATATATATTTTGTTCCTGGTCTTATTGTCAACAATGCATTGATGTATTTTATTACAAAGTAGTAAACTATTTTTAATTGTAATCTTTATAATCATTCAAACGGTCAACATCAAAAACATAAAAATGTAATAATTTACTCAACCTCTGAAGTGACTTTTCATTTAGGCTAGGGTTGCAGCGGTATACCGGTTTCACAATATTCCACGGTTTGAAAATTGACGGTTATCATACCATGTACATTTGCTTATCTACGGTATTGAGAAAAAAATGCAACTGGACGGAGAATCTCACATGTGCTTGCACATCTCCTTTCCTCCTTGACTGCCTGTCAGACTTGTCAACTTGCGTCTCACACACACACACAAATGCAGCAGGGCGAGGGGGTCTGAAATGAGTGTGTGTGTGTGAGTGTGAGTAAAAGCAACTGGTTTATTCGGACTGGGTCGCGGACAGCAGGGAAAGAACTGTGCCATGGTTCTCCTATTGAAGATATTTCTTTAACCACTGAGTTAAAGGTACAGACAGGAGCAGTCTGGCCTCACTGTCGCGCACCTACAGCATATGTTAACTGTTAATAATCATAGGACATTACTTCAAAAGTTCACACAGCTGATGTTATTTTTCATTTAGTAGTTAATTCAACATATAAACTAACATGCTTTAGTTATATAGCATGTTATAGTTGCATGCTATTTTTTTTATCATGTTTATAATTCGATGTATTATTATAATTCTGTTAACTTTCTTATTTTTCTATTTATTTTATTTTCAAAAGGGAGAATTGTTTTACACATACTTCAATAAAATAAATGGTTTCAATTATAATAAAGTGCTCAAAAATAAATAAATAACTCATGTTTTCACTGATACTGTGAAACCATTATATTTTCTGAGACGGTTATCATACCATGAAAATCTCATACCGTTGCAACCCTAATTTAGGCTGACATTGGCAAACCCCTCTTTATTCTCAAACCTTTCCGATTACTTGTCATGTTGGCTGTGTCCACACTAATACATTTTCGTTTGAAAGTTAATATATTTTGCAATGTTTACGCCTCTCATCATCACTGAAACAATGTTTTCCTCCTGAAAATGCTTTCTAGTACCAAATACTTAAGAAAACTATGACGCCAGGAAATGGAAAACAGAGTTTTCATTCAAAAAATGTGTTAGTGTGGACGTAGCCATAGAAGACAGTCTTTCACGATCAAATCAGTTCCTGATGGATAAAATCCAGCCTATTTTTTTCTCTTTGAATGTAGAGAAATGTAATCTTTAATATAAATTGTGTATACAATTATGTGGAGCAGAATTTTGGACCAATGAGATTTGCATATACACACTCACTCATTGATATGAATACATGTGAACTGCACAAATACACAGAAATACATCAGCGATGTTACGTCAGTAATCCTCAAAGCTGAATCTTTGTCTGATACACAGTTGCTTCAATCTCTTTATGCCAGCTGTTTGAGTGTGTGTATGTGTTAGAGAGTGTGTGACCCCAGTGAAAGACTGCGAGTGAGTGTTAGGACTTTGTTTATAAAGCTGCCTGTCTTTATACCACCACTGTCACCCAAGTGCCAAGTGAGACACACACACACACACACACAGATAGCCACACACACACGCTTTCTTTAACTGGTTTTCTTTGTTCATTCATCCTTTATATATAGGAACTGGAGCTTTGCTCATCATATTATGTTGATTTAAATTTTTCAAGGTTTTTTTATTGAAAGTTTGTGTTTAATGGCCAAGAAAGTTACACTAATAATGAATGTAATTTCATGGGTTGCTTCTAAGATCACAGTAAACATGTCAAATCAAATGCTTATAAATATACAAATATGAACTGTGCACATGCACAATATGCAGAATATGAAATGTACTGTACTATACACATATGGGTGTGTAATAGTGTACCAGGTGAATTTTTTTTTAATTGTAATGAGAAAAATAGATAGAATCTGGTTGCAATAAATTACAAATAAATAAACTAGTGAATAAATAAAAACACCACACAATATATGCATGTATATTATCCATTGTAGCAGTTGCAATGGATGTGGAAAGTCAGCAGTGAAGTTCAATAACCAGGTGCAGATATTAATGGAATAGCAATAGTAATCGTTTTATGACCTAAGACAGAAGGCGTGATTAGACGAGACAGAAAAGGTGTGATCAGTGACCACGTTTACATGCACTTGAGAATACGGTTGATTCCCGGGTTTTTGCAGAAAGCGGTATTCTGAAACGTAATGTAAACAAAAAAAGCTGATTTTCTTATGCCTTTTAAGGGATTAAGAGAAAGCGGTTTAACACACCTAGGTTTCTCTCTGAGAACGTGGCATATTGTGGTCATGTAAACAAATAAGCGGCGTTCTGATGGGTGTTTGAAGAGTGCGTGTGCATGGAACAGACAGGGATAACAAACGTCATAGGATTGAGCCCAACAACAGGTCAACGCAGCGGAAACAATTCAACATTTCTGGGAGTACAGAGAGAAACTCTCATACATTAAAAACTATACCCATTTATACACACAGATGTCAAAAATCGACTGTCCCTAACGTCCACATATATGCGCTTGTGCATTGGGGGAATCCCAGAGTTTTATGTAAGAGGGGAAACCCCACTATGGTCCAATAGTAAGTTAAGGAAACAAGCACAGCAACAACTCTGGAATATCTGGAAATAAAGTGAATCAACAGAGTAAAATAGTGAAGTCTTCTCAAATGCCATCTTTATTTACACAAGCATCACTGAAAAATGACGTTGCTTTGGATATAGCTGCTTACTGACCCAGCCGCATGTACATGTAAACAGGATCGCTGTTTTCTCGCAATATCCCGCTTTCTCACTATAAGCCGCTCATTGTTGTCCATGTAAACATAATCAATGATGGAATGGTAGAGATAAGGCATGATCAGTGTTTAGATGAAACAGAGAATGCAGTTTCCTCATAAGAGAAGGTTTTTGCTTTGCTCATTGGTTTTAGTTGCCTTTTAGAAAAGAATACATTTTAAGTGTTCAGCCTTGTAGCAAACACACAATCATTGAACGAGCATTGTAGAACTCATCTGATTTCTATTTTCTTCAGAACTGTTGAATGTAAGAAGCAAACAACAGCGCTTGAGAATTAATGCATACTCAAGTATTGAACTTAGATGAACTTAAAGCCCTTTAAAAGTTTGATGACAAGTCTGTTGACTTGTTGTTTTTTCTTGTAATCCAGTGGGAGCATTTTGTTTATTGCACCTAACACAGGTGTGTGCCATCAGAAACCCTCTTTCCCTCTCCTACCTGGTCAACTAGTGATCTTTACTTGAGTGGTAATCTGGTTTAGTGACCCCCTCACCCTCCAGTTGGGGCAATATACTCTTTCTGTATTACTTAGTGCTCTGTGTGACAGTGGGCTTCTGGGACAGTGTCCTCTTGTATTGCCTTCTGACCATGGTTATGTTAAATATTTTACCAAAATTGTTAATAAATTGAATATGGATATTTAAGACATTCATAGACACTTTAGATATCTTAGACTCAATATCTCAGCTGTATTAAATCAGATCAAAATCAAATCAAATCAAATCAAATCACTTTATTGTCACACTACTGTGTACACGAGTGCAACAGTAGGTGAAATTCTTGTGTGCAGTTCCGAGCAACATAGCAGTCACGACAGTGACGAGAAATAAACCACTTTACAATAAACAACATATTTACACAAAACAATTTACATAACAAACTTACACAACAATTTACATAACAAATGTACACAATACACACAATGTAGAATACACATACACTAGATAAGGACCATATTCTTTGTGAATTATATGTTACTCCCATTCATTACAGATGCTGGTAGACTTTTAGCTTTTTTAGCTCTCTGCCTGATGTTCACAAACGATGACTCATGGAAACTGAACTGATTAGTCAGATGGAAATATCCATATTTTTTTCAGAATGAAACACTGGGATCCCCCAATTCTTTTTAAAGATCTTAATGTGTTACTTTAATAGACATGCTGTTACTCGCTCTCTCTTACACATGCACAGCCTGTGCCTTTGACCTCATGTGCCTGAACATGTTCACATTTTTCCACCTATTATTGACAGCAACTTATTATTTTACACTTGCAAATTGGCTTGGTCTTATTCAGGTTGTGTGTGGAGAGTGACTAATGACAAGAATCTAATACAAGCCTCAACAAGTATCCCATTTTTTTACATATTTGTTTTTCCAAACGGGTTACCCTTGTTTAGATCATAAAACAAGAAGGAAATACATGGTAAAATGGTTGTTTGGGTTTGTAGGTGCATTGTTCACTTACCAAAGGTGTGATCAAAGCATAGGAAATTTCTGAAAGTGCTCTGGATCCACCTGTTTTCCCTTGTGAGTAAACAAAGCAACAAATAATGATCTGACTCCTCTGGGGAAATGCTTTGAATGTGTGACTCAGGGTCAGAAATTAATCAGGGTTTGAAACAAAAATGCATAATTTTTAAGATGCCACATGGAATACCACTGACAATTCCATTTTATCCAACATTTGGTAGATTTCAGTGAATTCTATTCAACACATCTATTTATGGGTTTAGTGACAATGCAGACACCATATGACCTGTAGCTTTCAGATATCTGTGTTGGCTGTCTCAAAGGCAATTGTGAATGCGGAGTTGTTATGATGTGAAATATCTTTATTAGTGCCCGACCGATATATCAGCGTATATATGCCGATATGAAAACTTTTTTTCAGAACATATAATGCAGAAAAAAATGCTTTAGAATTGGTGTCATTACGTAGTTTGTCCATTTGTTTACAGAGCTGACGGTGGCTCTGCAGATAGGGCGGAGATAAGCGTGCAGAGTTGAGTGATGTCTTTTCGGTAAGCTGCTAACTAGTTTGTGAAATAAATACCGGAAAGTTAATAAACAATAACCCAATAATTTTACCTTTTCAATATAACTAATATAACATTAACCCTGTCCCTGACAACCATGTCACTCATGTCTTTTTGCTGTGTTAGCCAGCTATAGTTTGCCAGTGCATTCAGTAGAGATGCACCGATTGCAATTTTTTTGGCCGATACCGATTTTTGCCGATTACGATTTTCTTTCTAAGAACTATTATTGACTGCATATACAAACAAAATCTACCTTTCATCAATGCAAACATTTATTTTCATAATAAAATGAATTATTAAACATTACAATTTCCCCCAAACTGCATAAAGTTACAGGATCTTCTCTCACTTAAACAACTCTCAAAATAAAGTGCTGTGTGCTCTGTGACTGTAAAGAGGTAGAAATGACAATTAACTGCAAATGAGTTTATATAACAAAACGGATGTAATTTTCCACTATTTTTATAAATTGATCTTTTTGTCTTTTTTACTCGTCTAACAAAACAATTCCAAAGATTACAAGCCTATGAACAAAACTGAAGTGGCCAATACACTCAACATTGATATTAAGCGTACGTTAGATACCAAATATCAGAGGTAAAACTGATTGCTGCTTCGGGATCGGCTTGTAACCATACCTGTCAACACTCCCGTGTTTCCCGGGAGTCTCCCGCATTTTACACCCATCTCGCACCCCCCCTCCCGTTTTGTTATTTCTCCTGGGAAACTCCTGTAATTTGTATGGCCCAAACCACGTTATATGAATAATCACATCGATATATTAATCTAAGGTTCTCCAGTTGCCAGATCTTGTATGAAACGCATCCAACTCACACAATCGACACATCATACAAATTTCAACCCATTTGTGACCTCAACCTGGCAAACAAAACCCATTTGCGCTGTTGAAATCTGCGCAGGCAGTAGATGCGAGAAGTTGAATCAAGCAACACTGGTAGATGGGAGGAGACTCAGCTGGTGCTCCGGCGGAATTTTTTTTATAATATATATATACATGTCAATTTAACAACAGCTGGACGAAAGTATTTAATTTCATATCCTGAAGCCATATCGATAATACCCACGCCTGTTGCAAAGTGTGTCGCACTGATTTTAATATCGGACACGGTGGGAAAAATTACGTTACTCGGCACATTAAATCACAACGGCACAATTTGTATGTATTTAGCCTGCCTCTGCCATCCAGCAACCCCCTTCACCTCCCGGATTTGTGTACCCAAATGTTCACAGGTATGCTTGTAACAGGCTGCGTGTGTGACATGACATGAGATTAAACAACTCGGGCAATACGATGTGGGAAAAGTACCACCTGCTCTGTATCGAAGAAATTGATCAGATTTCTGAACCCTCTGTCCTCCACTATGGAGAACGGCTGGTCATCCAAGACCATGAATTCCATATTTTTCCTCTTAATTCCTTTGGTCTTTTCGCTGATCATACCAAGGAAAGATAAGAGAGGCTGCTGACTGCTGGCTGGCTCTGAGCTCTGGCTAGCTTTAGCCGCTTTCCCTTTTTTAGCTTCTTTTTTAAAATGGGCATTTTCAGCTGGGTGATGGTGTATTAAATGTCTAATTAGGTTTGTTGATCTGAACGTTATTGTGGTGGTTCCTCCACGGTTTACTTTAGCTTTACAAATATTAAAAATTGTGAACTTTATGTATTCTTCACTCACAGAGTCAACTTCCACGTTATTGCGGCTGTGACGTTATTGCCTGCGCCGCTGTCAACAAAACGGACCGGCTCGGAATCGGAAAGAAGTGAGGCTGACCGGCCGGTCACCAGTCCGGGCCGGGCATACGGAAAACCGGCTGATTCCGGTCCCTGGCCGGTCGATCGGTGCATCTCTAGCATTCAGTAATGTAGAAGATTGAAGTGTAAGCATCAGCGCGTCTTTTTGCAGCTCAGCAGACAACATTTGTTTAAGAAAGCAGCTTTCTGAATACCTTTGCATAGTCATAGAGTTGCAAAATCAGTGCACACAATCCACATAGAAAAGGTTTGTTTTCATTCCAGCTCAAAAAGCTGCCATCGGCCACCGTATCGGTAATCTGAGAATTTTCCGCCTCTAAAATCGGTATCGGTTTCAAAAATCCAATATCGGTCGGGCTTTAGTCATGATATCATATGATATCCCAAGACTTGAAATGGTGATTATATCAAAATATGCTAGGCCAGTTATTTAATACAAAATGTAATTAAGCCCAGTGTTTGTTATGATATCTAGTGTATTATTTGTTGCTACTTTTGTTTTTGATTTGATTTCATAGATAAGAGCCATAAATGATCAGATTAAGAATTTAATTTAGATTAATTAATTCAAATGAAGTTGCCTTTGTGAGATAAATGTGTTTAAATGGCTTAATAAAGGTAAAAATGCCCCTGAAAATCAACACTAGTTGGTGGTAATTATCACACTTAATAAATAAAAGAGAGTTCTTCAGTATTTCAGTGATGTTAAGGGTATATTGATGGTTCACTCTCTCCTGTGAATCCTGAAGCTTTGAAACTCCCTAACACTCTTGACCTATTTAAGTGCACATTCTTTCTGTTACTATCTCTCTTAGGCTCTTCACTATGGACCTGATAGAGAGCAGGAACTAAAAGTTTACATGTTGCTGCCTGACTAGAACATGACTGGTCTAGAACTGGAACATAATTGTTTTTTTTCTAAATACCTCACAGATGCACTTGAATGGGTTTTCATCTGCTTATGTGACTCACTGTGAATTACTTTGCCTGTTTTAGGGCTATGACGATTAATTGTCTGTTTTAGGTCTTTCACGAACATGATTAACTGTCATACAAACTGTCACTGTGTGCTTCATGCACACACAAATGTAATTTATACAAATTGAGGTCCTATAATAAAATAAGGATATATGACTTCCTTTTCTGGCTTTAAAAACATAATAATGACAATAAAATATAAAAGTATAAATTTTTAAATAATTAAAATAATATTTTAATTATCAAAATATTTCTAAAAAAACAAATCTCTTTTTTTTCACATTTAATCTTGGTCCATTTTACATTTTCACACTGTTGTTGTTGTTGTTGTTGTTGTAGCTACACCTGTATAGCTATTATATTATATTATATTATGCAATAGTAAAATACAGTTTATAATTTAATAATCACAAATTCTGTTGTATAATATTGTGCTTCACTCATGTGTTATCTACAACCAAAAGCCATTCACACATCTGCCTTTCTTGTTATTCTTTTGTCAGTGTTCTGACCATTAACACACTTTTATACACCCATCTTTGCAGTGGTATCAGTTTCATAAAAAAAAAGGCAGCTGCCTTTGTAGGGCTGTGCAGCTCACTAGGTTTTGGAACAGACCTAATCGCGCACGTTGCCAACCACTACCATAGCAACTACATAAGTCCTGCTATGACCCATGTCACCTCAGTAGGGTCACCTGTTACCCCTCACTCTGACATTTAAAAGGTCCCGAGTGAGAGACACACTCCCCCACACACACACAGCAGACAGAGGGCTCTTTGAGCATCTGAAACGTGTCTCAGCTCTCATTTCCTCTCTGTATCATTCTCTGTCCCTCCAGCATTCACACTTTCACAGTGGTATTTAATCCTCCATTCAGCCCAGATTGACTTCATTAGTGGGATAGTTCAAGCATCTTTTGTAACAGAGGAGTGTCGTGATAATTTAGCTATGCAATTCTGGCAAAAAATATGCCCTTTCTAAACATTTTCATATGCTCTAACAATTGTTTCACAGTTGCGCGCACACACACATTTAAACACTCACGCACACAGAACTTTATGACTCATCATTGTCTATTAACTTTGGACCGCACAGTCTCTCTCTAAGGGGATCCACCCCATTATTGCTTTCGTGTAAATTACTGAATGTGATTTAGAGACTGTATAAACACAGAATCTCATCTTGTAGAAGAGATGATGACCAGAGAGATGTTAAATTAGTCTCTCTGTTTCCTACCCCTATAAAACCTATATATTTATTTTATGAGTCATGAAATCTTAAAATTAAGAATGGGTTTTATGGCCCAGGGCCAGTGTTGGAGAGTTTGTGGCTAGTTAACAGAATAGTCACTTGCCTAATCGGGCCAGTGCTGCCATTTGTGCCATGTTTGCGCATCCATAGAGATGCTGTTGGGTGAGCACTTAAGACTTATTTTTAAAACTTTTCTCACCATATTAAAAACACAACACTTATTTCATGAATGGTTAAAAAACAAACAAAACAAAAAAAAAACAGCAAGATGCGATGCAAAGTGGTTTATCTAATGCATGTCCGGCATAGATTAAAAAAAAAAAAAATACAGCTGTATTGCATCCTGCGTGTGCATTCTTTAGTTCATGTTAGGGCTGTCACGATTATTACATTATAAATTGACAAACAAATGATTGCGATTATGACAATTAATTGTTTGTTTGAGGGCTATGCTGATTAATTGTTCCTTTAGGGCTTTCATGATTAATTGTCATATAAGTTGTCAAATTTCTTAAGGCGAATGTGTGCTTCATACATCTTAAGAAGTCATCTTTAAATATATAATTCAAATAATAATACACTAGGGATATAAGATGTCCTTTTAAGGCTTTAAAACTAGATGAATGACATTAAAATATGTTTTTAGATATCAAACATTTTCTAAATACTTTTCTCTTTGGTCAACTTTCGTTTTGGTACATTTTACATTTACACTGTTGTTTTTGGAACTCATTTAAATATTTATATTTAAATATAATACAAAATATATATTTGATGTATTTATATAATATAATATGTAATATATAATATGTGACTGTTAAAAAGCTGGGACCCACATATTTGTTTCTTCAACAGCCAGTTACGTTATAAGCTGCCATATGCAAACTGGCTTTCGTGCCGACACAGGCTGTGCTGGTCAAGCATCTGAAATTTATATTAGCTCAAACAGTTACTCATACAGCCTTTTAAACCACAGAAAAAGTTTATTTTGTATACATACATCCAACTCATTACCAAAGTACCACGGTAAAAAGTTTACTGATCTTGTATGCACAGTCAATACATCAAATGTGATTTGTTTACAGTAGTAGTGGTTGTCATTTGTCAAACAGACAGCTACTCAATTAGTCTTTTCAAGCACATAATATGTTTATTTTATGTAACAAAAAGCCAAATTGTCACCAAAATTCCACGATAACTGTTCACAGCTTGTATATGCCATCATATCTAAACGGTACCTTCCCATGTACGCAGCCATGTCTACTTATTAGGTGCAGATGCAGTTCATTCACACAAACAGCAACTCAAACAGTCTTTTCAGTCATATAATATGTTTGTATTCTGAAAGAGAAAAATATCGCAAAAGCACCACGATAACAGTTTAAAATTCATATACTCACAGATGCTGATCGAGTGCGATTATCCATGCATGCAGCCAAGTCTGTTTACATTAGCACTTGTCTCACACACACACACACACTGTATGTGATGTCAAATGCATGCGGCTGAAAGGATGCATGTCTGAGCAGGTAGTTAGCTACAGGACTGTACTCTCACCTTTCCTCTTCACCCTTTATACCTCAGACTTCCAATAAATCTCGGAGTCCTGTCATCTGCAGAAATTTTCAAATGATTCTGCAGTTGTGTGGTGTGTTAGTAGTGGACAGGAGACATATAGGGAATGAGTATAGGGAACTGGTGGACCGCTTTGTTGGCATGGTGTGGGAACAACCACCTACTCTTAAATGTGACAAAGACAAATGAGATGGTTGTGGATTTTAGGAGGACCAGGACTAAGCCTAAAACTATTTCCATCCTGGGAGAATAGGTGGAGGGCTATAGATACCTGGGCGTTCACTTGGACAACAGACTTGACTGGAAATGTAACTGAGGCTGCCTACATGAAGGGACAGAGCAAACTGTACATTATGAGGAAGCTTAGGCCCTTCAATATGTGCAGCAATATGTTGCATATTTTCTACCAGTCTGTTGTAGCAAGTGCAATTTTCTTTGCAGCCATCTGTTGGGGCAGCAACATCAGAGTCCGCAACTCTAAGAAACTGAACAAACTGATAAAGAAAGCTGGCTCTGTGCTGGCAAATGCATTGGATCCCCTAGAGGTGGCTGTGGAAAGAAGGGTGTTGCACAAGCTACTCAACATAATTGATAACACGACACACCCTCTACACAACCTACTGGCCAGACAACAGAGTGTCTTCAGTCGGAGGCTCGTTCAACTCCACTGCAATAAGGACTGTTACAGGTCTTTCCTGCCCACTGCAATAGCCATCTACAATGACTCCTCTCTGTGCAGGAAGAGAAGTGACAATGCACATATTTCATTTAATTTGCACATTAATAGCAACATATTGCCATATAGTAGTGGTGTATATGTGTGTGTGTGTGTGTGTGTGTGTGTGTGCACACACACACACACACTACCGGTCAAAATTTTTGAAACACTTACTCATTCTTTATTATATTTATTTATTTTTTTTCTTTACATTTTAGAATAAAAGTAAAGTCATCAAAATAATTTTTATAGCAAATGGAACTATGGGAATTATGTTGTGACTAAACAAAATCCAAAATAATTAAAACATTTGTTATATTTTAACATCTTCAAAGTAGTCACATTTGCCTAAAATTTGCAGACATGTACTCTTGACATTTTCTCAACCAACTTCTTGAGTCTTGAATGTGTTCCCATCTATATTGGACACTTATTGTCTGCTTTTTGTTATTTGGTCCAAGTCATCAATTTCAAAAACATATTATTGTATTTTTTTTTAATAACATTTTAGTTTTATAATGAAATAAATTAATATGGTGGCACAATTATATACAAAACTAATTTCAAACATTTAAGCATACGCCTTCATATCAAAAGATTTTTAAGATCATGAGAAACATTTCAGGCAAGTGTTTCACGGTCAAACCTCATTGTGTGTTTTTATTTATTTATGTGAATTGCTGCTGAAAAATACTCCTCTACTGTACACTCTGACCCCTTCTACCGGCTGTACAGTGTCACGTGCAAAAATAACTCACTCCAGGGGGCACTGCAGAGGAATTTAGACCCTACTCATGAACAGGTTATTTCTCATGAAGCAAAACATTTGAGATTTCATCATTATATCACACTCCACGGAAAGAGTAAGCGTGTTACGGGTGTAAACTCTGTGTCAATCTGTGTCATTAACAATATGTGAATGAAACTGCTTTGACCAGGAACATTTGCCATTACCCGATAGTTAAAAGTGAAACCGAAGCGCTTTGTGTTCACTATCAACGTTAATCTTTTGTTCATTTATATTTTCACGGGATTTTGGCATGAGCCTCTCGTGCATCAGGGCGTTTGAGAAGCATTTCACACACTCTTCCAGACAGGAGCTGCTCTGGCTTGATGTCCGCGATGCGGCACTCAGAGTTCAAATGACACACTATGGCATTTATATATTGTCTTAAAATTCCCTTATTTTTGTATTAAAATGTGGTTGGATTTTAAAGTGCACAATAATCACGGATCAGACAATTATTTAATCATCGCGACAGGCCTAGTTCATGTTAAGATTTCTCATCATAAAGACTTTTTGTAAGTTTGTAACAGCTGGCTGATCGCTTTAGAATGTGATATGACTACAGATTTTTAATAGGAAAAGGTATTCCACTGACCAAATAATAAAATCATCTCTGTTGTTTGTGATGGTCAGGTAATGAGTGAACATGGAGGCTGGAACGGTGGTGCGTGCCGTCTTCGAGTTCCTCCCGAGCGTATCTGAAGAACTGCCTCTTTTTACTGGAGATGTCATTGAAGTGGTCAGTGTTGTTGATGATTTTTGGCTGCTCGGAATCAAAGATGGAGTCACAGGTAAAACCTTACCTTTAAACCTCAATACATGTAGTCTTATGTACCAGTGTTGATATATTTCCTTACAGTGCTTTCAAGGCAACACTATATTGCTAAAACTTTCTTGTTAGGGGTATTTCTTAACCCTTAACACCAAGTATAAATTAATGTAATTAATTCAGCTTAAACCGCTTAATTTACAGACTCCAACTTCAAACTGTGTGTGGATAATTTAATCCTGAAGTATGCTATAATTGGTTTATATATGATGAATGTTACACTTTTTATTGTTTATGGGACGGGTGTGGTTCAGGTGTTAGAGCATGTTGGCCACTAATCGCAGGGTTGGCGGTTCGATTCCCGGCCCACATGACTCCACATGCCGAAGAGTCCTTGAGCAAGACACTGAACCCCAAGTTGCTCCCAATGGAAGGCTAGCGCCTTGCATGGCAGCTCTGCCGCCATCTGGTGTGTGTGTGAATGGGTGAATGAGACACAGTGTAAAACGCTTTGGTAACCTCTAAGGTTAAAAAAGGCGCTATATAAGTGCAGACCATTTACCATTTTTACCGTTTAAGATGTTTTAACTTTTTCATGATTAAAGTTTGAAAATATCAAATGAATAGAGCGTTCAGCATTCATTTTATAATTTATTTATTTTTTTCTACCTTGCAAGTGCTGGTATTTCCTTCAGTAAATGCAAATCTAGTTTTCTTTTTTCTTGGTATTTCCTCAGGCCAGTTTCCCAGCACTTTTGTGGAACCTGTTACAATCCCAAGCACCAAGACAGGAGAGAATCTCTATGTGTGCATCAATGGCTTAAACTCGGTGGAGCCTGGACAATTACCATTAAAGAGAGGTACATACACCTTTCTCTTAGTTACTGAACATGCATACTGTTTTCTCCAGGTCTGTTAAGGTCATTCATTTAAGGGGGGGGAATCACTATAATATTGGGTACAGAAGGGGCACAAGTTGGTGTAAATGTAATTTATATATATATATATATCAAAATATATATGGTGACATGGCTATAAGAAACATACTACTAAGAAAAATGTTAAAGAAAAATATGCGGTCACTTATGCTCTTTTTAATCACTTCTTGTTTCTTTAGATTAATCTAACATAATAGATTTATCACGGACTGCTTGCCATAAACATTTTAGGTTGTTGACAATATTAAATCCCTTTGTACTGCCTTTATTCTCTATTCCTCAGCATGAATCCTGCTCACTCAAAGTGGCGTAATGTCATTTATGAGAGGTACATTTTGTTTTTTAGAATAGAGAGCAGAGCCCTATGTCATAAGTCACACCGATTGTAGCCACAGGAACATGGGAAACACACTAACTGCTGGGGATATAGAGGTTTAATCCATTTGTTTGTTATTTAAAAATGTAGAGACTTGAAATTAAGGTAGGCACAATTTCGTAAGGCAAGATAGACCATTTATATGCATGATGCTTCCAGTTTCAAATCTTTTTCATGAATAATTTAAGTTATTTTATTCATTGAGTTTCCAGTGTTGAGCACTGTGCTTTTTAAAAATGTCTAATACCCAGTTCTCCACTAGATGTCACTAGTTGTGTGTTTATATTTAATGGTAAATGATCCTCCTATTTTCAATGAATGGTAAAGAACAGTAAAATTATGAATGTACACTACCGTTCAAAAGTTTGGGGTCACTTACTCATTCTTTATTTATTTATTTATTTCACATTTTAGAATAATAGTAGTCAGCAAAACTATGGAATAATAGAAATGGAAATATGGGAATTATTTTGTGACCAAAAAATCCAAAATAAATCCAAAACTATGTAATATTTTAGCATCTTCAAAGTAGTCACCCTTTGCCTAGATTTTGCAGACATGTACTCGTGACATTTTCTCAACCAACTTCTTGAGGAATCACCCCGGGATGCTTTTTAAACAGTATTGAAGGAGTTCCCATCTATGTTGGGCACTTATTGGCTTCTTTTCTTCATATTTTGATCCAAGTCATCCATTTCAAAAACTTTTTTTTTTTTAGGAAATTTTAGATTTGTAATTAAATAAATGTATATGTTTTGGCAGAATAATATTTTGTCTACAAAGTTAATTTCAAACTTTTAAGCATACACCTTCAGATCAAAAGATTTTTAAGATCATGAGAAACATTTCAGACAAGTGACCCCAAACTTTTAACGGTAGTGTATGTGTTACGTATTATATATTCTGTTCTGTGGTTTATATCGGTTTTGCTTTGTTCTCTCTTCTCATTGCTTTCAAGCATCATTTTAGGTTATTAATTTGTTTGTTTGGGGTTGTTCGTTTGAATATTATTCTCTCTGTAATAGTTTGTAGTGATCTTATGTGGAAACTATAATTTGTAGAACACACACTTCCTTTGATTTGATATGAAAATCACCCTTATAATAATTATTGTTTCCTCTAGCATGGTCAATGTGGATCAAAAATGCAGTGCTAGTTTATGAGTTGAACACATATTTTATAATATGTGGAATGTGACCCCTGTGACCCTAGTGGACATTCTGGCTCCTGTTGTTGTTCGTGTGTGTTTCCTGACTGAAACTGACCACAGTAATGACTTTACTACTTCCTAAGTTAAGTTAGAAATGAGCTTAACACAGATGCAATCATGGTAAATGGTACATTAAAACAAGCATTAAAGTATAATCATAAATATCTTTATACTTTGTCTCGAAGAATTTTAAGAAATTGGTTAGCCATTATTTATTTTAGTTATTTAAATATGTATTTTTTAACGATTAGCGTTAGACAAATTTTTACAGGTAAAAAATGTATGTATACATGCTATAAAATCAGTGGACAAATTGTAATTAAAAGTTGGGCAAAAACTTCTGCCATTTTCCAGTGGACTTTTGTTATAGTAAGGTCATCATATAATAGGCGGATTCAATTTAAATCAAGCTTTATTGGCACGATAATGCACCGATACTAATTTTTCTCTTCTGATTCCGATATCGGAAATCTCAGTATCGGCCGATACCGATCCGGATCCGATGCCAGTGTTGTTTTTTGCCTAATTAGTATAATCAGAATCTTTACATTATTGTGTGGAATTGGGTGTGCTCTTAAATATGGATAGTAACGCAAACCTCTAACTACACATTATTTCAATATAAATGTATAGCTTATAAAGAAACACTTTATTATTAACTAGTATACTGGATAATGTTGCAGCAAAATTGTAGGCAAGTTCACAGCAGTTTAATTCGCTTCTTATTAAAATTCTGGTAAAATGCACTTCCAGTGCTGTTCTAAATGCATATTATAAGTGAACTGAACTATTCAGCATCTTCATCTGAGATGTTGTTCGTGAGTAGCGCTCAAATATTGCACATAGCGTGAAGGCTAAAAATACCCGCGAGTGTGTGTAAACAGAGCAGCACCATTCACTGACGTGCTGGAGTAGCACATCCATTTTATATATTTATTTATTAAACACAGCCTTTCGTGATTATCAGAGCTATCGCACATCTTCAGGCGGCTTTGAATAAAATGCACGAGTCATATGAACTACTTTAATTGTGTTTTTATGATTCTTTTGTCATTTTTTTGAGCTAGACAGTAACGAACATGACTAACACACAGTATCGGATTTGGATCGGGCTCGTCGTGCCGATACCAGATCCGTCTAAAAGCTTCAGTATTGTAGCCAATACTGATCCAGGAATCGGATGAGTGCATCCCTAATACATACAGATATTAAGCAATTGCAGTTGAATGCTGAAGTTTAAAATCTCAAAACAATAATTTTTTTTTCTGTCTCCATCGCGCACATGCTGGTTCAGATGGCAATGAGCGAGTGTTTCCGGGTGATACAAAGAGTTACGGAGCTTGCCTGTATCTCTCACAAACCTGGCTCCATTATCCTTAAAGTATTTCCGCTCTCGTGGTAATCATGCCCGGGACATGTGACACACATAATGAATAATCTGTGCTAGGATGTGCAGTCGAGTCAGATGTGTACATCTTGGAAATGTACATTTTGCCAATTTTAGCCACAGGAATTGGGACAAACATTAGTGAAGTTTCAGGAAGTGAAAAATGGATACTACATTATTTTTTTTTTGTATTTTAATCTCCCAGGCCTAGTATTAACACAATTATCCTTCTGCTAGGTATATCTTCTTCAACATTTTAGACATTTAACAGACAGTGTTCTCCAGAGCAATTCATTTATTAGTAATGTATTACTTCGCATATGTGTCTTATCATATCACTTTATCCTTCTGTAGGTGATGTGGTTGCTGCTGAAAGCAGTGTGGATGTGGTGTGGATGAGAGGGCATAATGCATGGGGCTCATGTGGACTCTTCCCCACGTCATGTGTTAAAGAGCTGGAGCTTTCAGGTCGATCCAGACAGCTGTCAGAGCGCAGCGCGGCTGCCCAGGCCTCAGAACTCCCCCCACATGCACTTGGCCAGGCCTGTGCTCTCATGAGCCTCCACGCACAACTGGATGAGGAGCTGGACTTCCGAGAGGGTGACGTCATCACAATCGTCGGCCTACCAGAGCATGGCTGGTTCCAGGGTGAGCTGGATGGCAGAACTGGTGTTTTTCCTGAGGGCTTTGTGGAGCTGCTCGGACCCCTGCGCTCACCATTGGAGGCGCCTGAACCTGAAAGCCTGGAACAGTACCCAGCTTACATTGTAGAAGAAGAAGAAAGAAGAGAAGGGAAAGATAGAGATGAGGAAAATCCTGAATTGGAGATTCAACAACAGCAAGAGGAAGAGGTAGGAGCTCTATATGGTGTTGCGTTGTATGAATTCCGGGCTCTTGAGCCTGGTGAGCTGGACTTTGATGTAGGAGATAGGATCCGAATACTGGCGACACTAGAAGATGGCTGGTTGGAGGGGCAAATACATGGCAGAAGAGGAGTTTTCCCCCATCGATTTGTCAAGATGGAGGGGCAGCTGCAGGCTGTACCTCAGACTGAGACATTAATTAATAAAATCAGTGTACTTGAGAGAGAGGAAGAGGAGTGCTGTACTCCTGATGAAAACCTGGCTCTTCAGGAACACACAGTGCCAGAATATGGCCAAGAGTGGGCAACTCAGGAGGACCAAACTGTTTGGGACCTGGATTACTTTGAACGCAGGGAGGAGGAAAGAAAGGAAGACAACGTTAGCTTCACACACTTTGATAACAGTCCTCAAGACAGAGGAGCGATTCAAAATCAACCACAGGTTAAAAAACGAAGGATCGAGAGACCCCCACCCCCTCATGCCCAACCCCATAGAGTTAGTAGCTCAGCCCAACGAGCAGTCCAAAGGACCAATACAGGCAGCCCCACATTTGGTAGACCCCAGTTGCCACCTAGGCCCAGTCTACACGCTCTCAATAAAAGACAATACAGCACAAGTTCCCATATCAGCTTACAAGATCCTCCCCCTGCACCCATCACAAGGAACCAAAGTCTGGACCCATCCACCAGAACACCACCTAATTCCACGTGGACAAGAAACAATGGCCGCTATGCCTCTCATGACAGCAGAGATCCATTTAGCAGTAAAATCTCGAAACGTTCTGGTCAGAAGAACAGGGAGAAGTTGACTCGACATGCAAGTGTCAGCGATGCTGACTTAATCTCTGGTGGCCACAGGGACCACTGGGAATGGTCTCAGGGACAGAGCTCAAATGGGTTGCCAACATCTCAGACACTTGGGACTCTGGCTGTATCCACTGGGGATCTTGAAGCCAAGCTTTCCCAGCAGCTGACAGAGTTTGAAAAGAGTTTGCCGGGTCATGGCAATGGAGCCACAGAACATAATAGATGGGAGGATGTTAGTGGCGGATATGGCAACAAAGTTTCCCGCCATTTCTCCATTATGGACTACAGCAGTGAGAACGACATAATTCGTGGCTCCTCACACTCCTCAATGGACCGTCTGTCCCCTTCCTTTTCCTCCCCCTCTGGCTCTGCCTCCTCCTCTTTAGAGAGACGGAAAAAGTTACGCCCGCCTCCTCCACGGCCACGGGTCTTAAGGCCACCAGCTCCTCCAAACTTGCATTGTCTTTCCACCAATAGCCGCATTTCTTCTCAACCTTATAGGCCTGCACGCCCAGCGACACGCCCACCTCCTCCCTGCCCCCGCACCAGCACCGTGACACCTTGTCCTCCTCCACCCACCTCCAACCCCTTCTACACCTTGCCAGATGAGGAAGAGATAGTTGAAGAGGTGGAGGAGGCAGAAGATGCAATGGAGAAAGAGATGGAGAGAGAAATGGAGAGGGAACAGGAGCAATACAGGTTGCTCCTTAGGTTGGAGGAGGTGGAGAGGGACATTGATATGTACTCTCACACAGCCCAGGAGCTGCAGGCCATGCTGGAAGAGGAGCAGGATGAACCCGCAAGACAACAGGCTCTGGAGAATCTGGAGTTCTGCACCTACTCCATGGAGACACTTACTCTAGAACAGCAGCAGCTGCAAGGTAAAAGTCTAAAAATTTTCTCTATACTCACAGAAATTGATTGGCTGATTTGGGTTTCTAATGCCTGAAGTCGATATCCAGAGATCAGAATTATATCATGCAATTTTATATGCTAGAAAATGACATGCATAACTAAAAATTTCACATAAAAACTTTTATAAATTTTATTTATAAAACAAGAAAACACTGTAAATCTTAAAAAACAAAATTTTTATAAATGTTGTGCCTTTTTGTGGTAGAAGATTCTCCTAGTTTCCATTTAGCCATGACGTTTTTAGTAATTTGTTCACACAAAGAAATTGTTAAAACATATTAATAAAAGGAAGAAGAAAATATAGTGCACACAGTAGTCCAGTTATCATGGACAGTATTTAAAAGTAAAATTGGTCAATCTCTACTTACAAATTAAATGATTGGTTGAGGTCGACCGATCTTATTGTTTTTTTATGACCAATATTTTATTTTTTTAGAGTTGTATTTCTACTTTTTGAATGTTTTTGAATTTTTTTAAATTATTGACATTAGCATGTTCCACAAGTGTGACATTGTACCATTTGCTACAAAATAAAAGCATTTCAAAACAAACTTTCTTGTTAAACATTAAAGCACACTAGTGTGATAAATTGTAGAGAATTTTTACATATTTTATTTAATATTGACAAAACTATCCACAAATAATGCTTTTTTTTTTCTCACTCAATAACAGAGGTGCATAAGATCAGGTCAGTGAGGCCTACAATCAATATATTGGTGATAATATAGCATAACAAGAGGTTTAGAAGCAATTTTTAATAGGCTGGTCATTTTGACCAGAAACACCACAAGCACAAGGGTTAACAGTTCCCTGTAAATTGCTGCTTGCTGGATCCGTAAAAGCGCTTCACGTGTGCTATGAGTAAATGTCATATTCACTGTGCCATGGATGTGCAATTTTATGTACGTTATTTACCTTATTAAATTGTGTGATATATCTGTATTTTATCGGCCTATCGGCCACCATGCTCTCTGGATTATGGCCGTTAAAAAAACATATTGGTCAACCACTAGTGTTATGTAACCATTAAGTTTAAAATGCTTTGTGTTTTTCACTAAAAATCAACTGCTGTCATGTTAGTTTTTTATGCAAACAAAACATGTTACTTTCTCTGAATTCCATTGTTTCCTGTTGAATGCACAGTGGTGGTGTTGGTTGCTAGTCTGTCTCCAAAGCCCAAGTTGGGTACAGACGCAAAGGGTAAATAAAATGCAAGGGTAAAAGACATCAACATTTTTACGAAATCTGTGACAGTGCGGGAATCACCAAAAACATCTAATGCTGTTTCGCTCGTGCTTGTGAAAAATGAAAACGTTTGAAGAAATGCGCTAATGAGATGCCTGACTGATTGTTGAAAAGTCTTGCGAATAGAGAGAATGTTCTGTGATGCATGGTACTGTTCGGTCTATGCGTGTATTTTGTGGTGCTGAAACGTTTTGTGTTATGCACTGAAATGTATGTTCTTGTATCCAGTATTGTTATTGATGATAATATTTAGATTTAAACTAATACCTATAAGCTGTTTCCTGAGGTGGGGTTACAAATGTAGATAAATTAAGTCTGAAGTATATTGCTTGTCAATTGAACTTGAATTTGTACATGTGAATGGCATGTTTTAGTAAAAACACAAGTTATAAAATAATTATATACGTTTTTTCAATATTGTTAAATAAAAATGTTAATATAGGAATAAAAAAAACTTAAAAAGAACATTGCATTAGTTCTGAATAGATTACCCACAATAATGATGAAATTGAGTAAAAGGGTGAACATTGTTAGTGTGGATTTGTAATCCGGCCCCTTGGTAGAATGGAGAAAAAATGTTGGCCCTCGCCCCTTCAGAGTTGCCCATCCCTGGATTATAGCATTGACTTGTCGTCCGAGACAAAGTTCAATGTACTGGGTGTGTCGATACACACAGCTTTTAGTTATGTTGAATTTCTCCTCACCATGTAAGTCAACATGACTTGCATGAAATCTGTCTAATTGACTATGGATTGGCTGTATTCCCACAGCTTTTAAATTTTTTTGCCAACACTATAATCTGAGAGGAAACTGGAAGGATCCTACAATGGAGAGTATCAGTAGACAGAGGCATTTGGGATTTATTTCTAAACCATTAGAGATTAGTGATATTTTTCTGTTGTTCAGTATTGTTTCACATTGATTCATAGGAGTGTTGTTTCACAGCTGTTGCTAGAATGTGACATGAGGCATTATCTTCATGGTTCACTGTTCAAAAGAACATTATGAGATCTCTGTGAGCCAGATCTCTCTGACCTGTTGCCCTTAACACTGACCAGCTTTTAAGCTGCTCTCAAGTTAATCTTAGCATGCTAAAAGATCATTTGCTGACCAGACAGAGATTTTGGACTGTTGACCCTTTCAGGGTTACAATGCAATGAAAGTAAGTGTGGATGGATGCGGTTGAGCTCTAATATTGAAAATAAAGCCTCATAAACATACTTCATTTGACTTGTGCGCTTGATTCCATGTCTTCTGACGCACGATTGCTTTGTGTGTGGAACAGACGAAAATTGTCTTCACCGGAAATCTTTCACTCCACAATAGCTCTCAAATCTCATTTGTACATCTGCTTAATTACGTCAATGTCACCATTGAAGATTTTCAGTGAATAACGAAATCCCTTACCAATTTCAGACATCTGTCTTTATTATGATTTAGTAAATTCCATTTAAAAATTATTTAATAATGAAAAGCAAAGCAATATTTTATTTGCACGAAGGCAATTACTAGCAAGAACTTTGAGCTTCACTACACAGACAGATCTGATGGATGTGTGGTTGTTATCTAAATAGAATTGCCTCGTTATTGCCTTAGCGTGGGTATATTACTTTAGTGTGGAATGCTGGTCCTGTTGGTTAGACCTTTCCCACTTACATATGAAATACATTTTGAAACTAGTGAGAGTAAGTGGTGACCAAGGGCCTCTCTTTAAAGCTCTGTTACCCCCCCCCCCCCCCCTCTCTCTTTCTTCCTTTCTTTCTTTCTTTCATTCTTTCTTTTTTTATTTCACTTTCTCTACCCCTCTCTCTCTCTCTTTCTTTCTTTCTCTTTCTCTACCCCTCTCTCTCTCTTTCTCTACCCATCTCTCTTCATATCTCTTTACCCTCATAATCCCTGTCTCAATCCTGCTCCTGTCTTTTGGGGAAGTGGTGGACATACCTCAGTAATCAGGGTTCTTTGGAGATCATGGGCACCAGTGGATTAAGAGCCAGACTTTGGAGATCTTTGGTACGGCCTATGGTGCACATCACTGCTCTTTTTGGCCGTGTTCTTGGGACCAGAACCCCACGTGTACCAGGTAAGGTTTAGGGGATTTTCACACAGAATATGTTCTTGCATTTAAAAAAAAAAAGCTAGGTGTACCACAAACAATGGAGAAGAATACAGGTGTTTTATTTTTTGTATTAATATTAGGGCAATTCAGTCATACAAGTCATTCTGTACAAGTCTCTGCAAACTGCATGTACCGTAATTGTCCCAGTAGAGTCAAACCTCTTCAAATAAAAGCAATTTAGCAATTAACAAATTGACATGTCTAATATAGGAGCAGTATTCCAGGTTTTGTTTATACTTTTGAATGCCATGCTTTTCTGTTTTCAACATGAGACAAGTTTTTGACTTGATACGGCATCTTATAAACCCTGTGCTCATGGCATGAGATGCTGAAAAAAGCAGCAAGATGAAGTTCAGTGGTCAAAGACGTTGGTATAGCGCATGTTTGCATAGAAAACAATTCTAAAATGGTTGAAACGCGGCCTGTGTGAATGGCTCGTAAAGAGATGGATTGTTTATTAACCTCTCAGTATGTGGTGTAATAGAGTTGGCTAAGGATTATCTATGAACCTTTACTTACTGTATGTTTCCTTCCTTTCTATTCCAAAATCGATTTTGTGTTCCTTCGCTATTTCTGGCATTCTGTAGTCAAGGCATTGCTTTTTTCTTATGTGTGTTCATAGCATGTGACATCTTTGTGCGTCACACACAAATACACTTGTTTGCACACAGCTGTGTACACATCTTCATTGATAAGTGTATCCTAATTCTTGATAGACACGCCCATCTATTTTCAGAATAAGGGACAAGGAATTTCATCTCAAACTTGAATCATGTTTTGGACTTGATAATAGGATATAAACCTCTCACTATAAACCAAAGGATGGCTTGCAATGAGTGATTATCTGGCGTAATGATGCATGTCTTAGGTTTGTAGCAGTGCCCAAGGCATGGTGAATACCTCCAGTTCTATGTGATGTCTGTTTATCTTGGGTTAACTTCAGTGGATCTAAGCAACAGCATTTGTATACAGTATGTGACATCGAATTGAATTTAAAGTCCTCTCATTTCAGTCAGTCTTTTTCTTCTTTTTATACTTCTGTCTTTACTAATCAAAAGATCTTTTATGTAGGCTAGATTGGTGAATATAAACAAGATTAAATTGATTTGTTTACGCTTACACTAAGTGAATTACTCATGCAGAGAGGTTCAAAAGCAGGAGTACACTTTTTTCTTCATTTGTTTTAATTTCAAATTATGTTTTCTGCTTACCAATTTGAGTGAAAAGTTGAATTTAAAGATTCTCATGAATTTCTTTAGTTTTTGTTATTTTAATTTGGTCCCTTCTGAAGTTAAATAGTCAGCCTGGCATGGACTGTCATGTGTATATAATAATATTACAAAGAGCATCTTTATGTGCTTCAATGGAACAAGGAAATCTGACCTTTTGCACAATGTTGTTAACATTGTCAGTGTCACAATATCCTTATTTGATTATAACAACCTTGAAATCTTAAATATTTGGTAACACTTTACAATAAGGTTGTAATCATTAACATTAGTAAAATGGATTCGGGATCGCAAATAATTAATTATTACAGAATGTTTTAAATTTTGTTTATTTTAAAAATTGATACATTCCTTTTTTATGTTTATTTATTACTATTGTTACTAATACCATTTAATGTTAACGTATACAACTTTAAATGTAAATTTAATTATTATGTTTTATTAACATTACCCAATATTAATTAATGCTATAAAAGTATTGTTCCTTGTTTGTTCAATATTGTAAAGTGTTACCAAATATTTTCATTAATTTTGTCAACAAATTTCGTTGTTTTGAATTTTTCAAAATCCTAAAACTTTCTTATATTAAGGTTTAAATTAGATTTTGAATCCCAGATTTTCAATGTGGACTCAGAATTTTGACACCCACTCTATAGTCGAATGATGCCAAAAGAATAATTTAGTTACATACAATTTGTGTCAGGTCTAGACTTCATTCAAACCCCAATCTCGTATTGAGTCATCGTGTAAGTAGCAGCATTTCCTGATGTGTTTCTCTTTATCCATTTAAGGGAGGTGTGTGTGTTTCCACATTCATCATAAAAGGGTGTGCTACTCAGCAGGGAGGGCAGAAACAATGGTTATTTATTGCTACAGTATAAGGAGTCAAGAGCATATCAGCTATGTGGAGCCATGTTTGCTGTACAGTGGTTTTCTAGAGGTGGGAGGAGATTCAGTTCTTATTTCAGCATTTCTTAGGTATGGAGAGAGAGAGAGAAAAAAGGAAGATATTTGACACACTAAAGAAATAAAGATAGACAGAAAGAAATTTGTAAAATTTTAAAATAATAAATAAGTAAAAATTTTACAGAATTTTATTTTATTTTTATTTATTTTTTAGAGCCAAAGATTGTATGTGGAATCAAATCTTCCCACAGTGAGATGATTGTAACACAGAAAAAGTTCTTATTCTGTTTATGACGGGCCCAATTATGCTTGAATCTGGGATTTTGTGTCCCATTCCAGCCTTCAGCTGCCCTGTTCACCATTGTTCTAACTGGAACTGGTCTGTTTGGGTGCTCATAAAATGCATCAAGCTTATTTGTGTCCTTGATCTAATCTTTAGCACACAGCTTTTCTATGCCCGTCTCATGCATGAAACTCTATTCAGGTTAACAGAAGGCTCTTTAAAGAGCTGCACGATACCATCGCCTGCTGAAAAGGCTGTGAGGGAGAAGATGGAAGGCGGTTTTAATAACAGAGTTGAGAGGAGTGGTATGCAAGACTTATGTCCTCACCTCTATCTCAAGCATGCTTCTTAGGCTGTAATTGCTTTTTGGATCCTGTTGTGTTCTATGATTACTTTGGACTAATCAAAATGTTTGAGACAAGTACTCATTGAGAGACATTGCCTGTGCCTCAAATGCTCTTGATCTAGAAGCCCAAAATGTGTCTTAAATGAGATTCATACTTTTTTCTTAGAGCAACCGGTTTCACCTCCCTTTTTTAAATCTTGGGACATTAAGAGCCACTCACTACAGAATCAAAATCCCCAAGGATCTTGTTTGTTCATTTACAATTTCTGCCTTCTACATGCATCCATTCTTTTAAATATGAACCTAAAACATTCAACAGAATTTGATTGGCAATTTTTTTTAATGTAAATTCATGAAATGCACCTTTCGATGTAAGGCACCAGGTGTGCAATTATGTTTAAAAGTGAGTTCTGTTCTTAGTTTCAAAGGCTTGCACTTGTGTAAACAAAAAACTCATGTGCCTACCCTTACACAAGAGGAATTTCTCTCTTGATGTCCCTGAAATGAAAAAACACTGTAGTTTCAGTCTGCCCTGTGTAAAGTAATGTGAGATCTTAAACACTGATTATCAAAATACCATAGATCATAAAAAAAAGAGAACAAGCAGTCAGGCCCAGAAAATCTCCCATTCTCATTTTTCAACCTTAGCATCTGTGCTATCTTACATTTTATTCCCTTAAATACTAGTAGCAAAACACTTATGTCCTCTTTTAAACACGTTTTCACAGTACTGGGAATTGTGTTCCATAGCAAATGCCCTATACTGTGTTCTGTAGTAAATCATAAAACGGTGTACTGTTTTGTCTTTATTGTTGAGGGGAGTGATATACAATACTGAAGCGCATGAATGGCAGTTTTTTTTTCCTCACATGAAAAGATGCCATAGACTTCCTGAACAATGGCTCATTGTGGAGTATGCAGGCACTCATCAGAGTGTGGTGCTCTCTGGAATAATCTGCTTGTGTCAAACTTTCCCAGGTCAAATCGTTGAGATATGAATGCAGATTATGAAATCATGGGAACCTCACTCATATGAGTATCAAACTAATGTGCATATGTTGTTCACAAGCTACTAAACAGAATCTGAATTATTATGAACATGTTAGAGCAGATTTGATATGCTTTTGAAAGCAGGTCTTCTTAGCAAATGCACCTGCTAAACTTTTTCTTTCTTGACTTTTTAAAGTCTAGTACTGTAGATTAGTAGACAGAGATTCAAAATGTTTCTTTTAGTTCCAAATTCAAAAGAGTTAAAATAAACCATACGCATCATTAAGAGGCAGATAAAGTTCTTCTCATGAGCATTGCCAAGTTTAAAAACACCTCAAAGAAGTGTGTTGAATGAAAAAGAAAATGCTCCCTCCTCTTCTGAGGGAGGGCTATGAATCCCAGCCTGTGTTTTCCTGCAAACAGAGACCTCAGCCAATCACAGCCTCCCTGTAATCCATTCATGTGACTGTGTTCAATGATTAACCCTGAATACCTCCCCCTTGCCTCCCTCCATTCTTATTTCTCCCTCCCTAGCTCCTCTCATCTCCTGTTTCTATTGGCCGAGTAGACAGATAGACAGAGAGAGAGAGAGAAAGAGATTGAGTTTCTCAGGTCTAAACCAGGCAGTCCTGTTTTGTCAGGTGTCGGAGTAGGAGAGTTAGAGTGAGACAGTTTGTGAGAGAGCATGTCTGACAGGTGGACTCCTCTATATCTGGACCTGGAATGTAAAGACTGGGGAAGCTAAAACAGCTTGCCCTGTTTGTGGGAACAAAGTGAAGCCTCAAAGTAATTATGAAGGGACAGGTGGTCCTTGGACACCCTATACCATTTGCCCCAATACCCTGGGACTTCAGCAGGGCTCCTCCCAAGAGAGGTAAGAGCGTGGATAAATTGGTAAGTGAGAGCTGGGAGAAGGAGCGATGCATGCAGATGCTGCATTTTCAACAGCAGCAACAACTTCAACAGCAGCAGCATATCATATGCCAGCAGGACTTCAGACCTGCACCCAGACAATGTGAGCACCAGGCCTACCTCAGCCAACCCCTCAGACAAGCCAGTGGGTCCCGTCAAACCTGCTGGGAGTATGAAGATTGGGACAGGGTCTCTTATCGAGCAGCCCCTCCCCAGCAATTCTTCTATCAATCCCCAGAGGCTGTGTATCAGGAGCCCAGGAAGCCACAGGAATATACAGGCAATCATTGTTTTTATGACTGTAGAGATAATGTGGATTACTCTGACCACAGAGAGAACAGAGACTACATTTCAAGCTCAAGGAGTAAGGAACTTCCTGGCTATGTGAACCGGTACAACTCTTGGGAATCAGATGATTACTATGGAGAACGAGAGCCTTACAGTTGTAGAGATCGGTATGCACACAATTTCGACCATGAAAATGTGGACTACTTCGATAAGGAGCGAGTAAATTACAGAGATGGGGACCGCAGTGGCCGGGATTACCATGATCTTAATGAGCTAGATAAATATGACCGTTATGTCCATAGAGATAAGCATTATGACAGTAAATATCAAGAACACTATGAAAACAGAAAAAAGGACAGGTACAGATATAGAGAAACTGACCTGGTTGATTCCAGAAACAGTGACCAGTATGATCGTAGAGAGAAAGACCGCTTTGAACACAGAAAAGGAGACCGCTATGACTATGGGGACTGTGAGGAAGGTCGTAGGAGAGGTGTCAGCTACCAGTATAGAGAAAGAGACTCATATGAACGAAGAGACTATGGCCAATATGCACAAAGTAAAGGAGATTACTGTGACTACAGAGAAAAGGAGAAGATCCGTAAGGATTTTAGGAAAGCTGACTACTATGAATGTGGAGAAAGGGCAGATGCTGAACGTGGAGACCGAGACCTCTCTAGAAACAAGACAGGTGACAACGTAGATGCCAAGGATGAGGACTGGTTTGAACACAAGAAAGAGCACCACAATGGCCTAAAGGAGAGGTACCGGTATGATTACAGAGAAAATGGCAAGTTTGAGAAGTGTGATCGCTTTGAGCCTAAGGAAAGAGACAAAACTGATCTCCATAGGGAAAAAAAACACTATCAAGATTTTAGAGAAATGGATGAAAGAAACTTCTGGAAAGATGAACGATATGACAGTGGTGTCAAAGACTGCTATGAAGATAAAGGATGCGAGAGTGATCAGTATGACCAGAAAAGCAGGGAACGATGTAGAGATCTAAGGTCTGTTTCAGAAGAATACAAGCAAGAGGGTTACGATAGTGACTACAGCAGTGGAAGACACTGCAAGGAATGGGAAAAGGATGATTATCACAAGGAGACACTCGGGGTGAGACATTCGTATGAGGATCCTCATAACCTTAGCCATGACCACAAGAAACAGTATGGTAATCATTTGGGTACAGGAAAACTGGATGTGAAAAATCAAGTTCGGACACGCAAGCCAGTTTATGTGGGTTCACTGGACAGGAACAGCTACAATAGGAAGACAGCACCCAGCTCTCTGTGGAAGTCAGAGTATGCCACAATCAGGAAAAAGAAACCAGGTAAAGTCTGCTTCACAAGTAGCAAATCCAGTACCATAACAATAAAACTCTGAGGTCAGAACAGGGTCAAAACACACCTTGAGGTAGATATGGATGTTCTATGATGTAACGGAATTTGTTAAAAATGAAATAAGAGCTATCAGTAAGCCAAACAACACTGTATAGACATATCCACATGGATATTACCCATGTTTATAGCTAGATTTTGACCTTCAGCCTCAGCAGAGGAAGTCTCAGATCAATACCAAAGGTGCTGATCGTACAGTCACCGTCTTAATGCATAGGTATGCATGTCTGTGAAACTGGCTATTCAAGCTGAGTGTGGAGTCTCAGTTTCACATGCGTTTTTCTTTTTGTAGAGGTGAACTTGGAACTGGTTAAATGGGTTGATATTTTTCTGAGTTTTTGTTGTCTGTCCCTTCACCTCTCCTTCTCTCCCTTCTATCTATTCCTTTTTTGTCTTCTCTATTTTCTTTGGTAAACACTAGTCTTTGATAACCATTAGAGATTGATGGGACTTTGATGTCAAACATGATAAAGAATAAGAAAAAAACAATGACAAATAAAAACCCATCCACCAAATTTATTTTCCAAGAGCCTTTCATTGGCCCCCAAAAACTTTTTGGACACTTAATCCACACTTTTAAATGTATGAATTTCATTGCATTGGATAAAATGTCACATTTATTTTAAGAAAACATTGCATAAGCTCTCTTTTCAAGCAAAAATACGTTTTTCACTAAAAGTTTGTTAGGGTCTAAATGAAAAAGTATACAGTATATAAACTGTTTAAAATTATGATATTTTGTGTCAAAGTTGTGGAACATATCTGCAGTTAATGTAATGAAGGACATATGTGGTTAAACTGCCGTGACACCTGTAAAAACTTAACGTACTTCATTCTCATAATTCGGAGAAAAGGTCAGATGACACTTACTTTGATGTTTTGTTATTTAATCCAATGAAATTCATGCATTTTTAGTGTGGCTTAAATATCCGTATGCTTTTGTACATCTTTACTCTTGACATTTATGTCTACTCCTTCAGGTTTCAAGTCAGTATAGAGTAGCAGAATGTAGGGTCCTCCCCATAGCAATTTCATCAGTGTGATTAGCTTTCAAACATGAGGCGTCAGTGTTTGCTTTCATTGTCAGAGTTGGCGTTTGGTTCTTGCAATAGGTGTCTCATAGGGAGATTAGTTTTGCCGGTGTCATGTCCGATACAGAGCAGGTGGCCAGTTCAGCCAAGGGTAATCCTCTATAGCCCAGTGCTCCAGTCAGCATCTAAAGGGGGAGGAGGACAAGAGACTCAAGGGGAAATCTCTAGGACTAGGATGTGCTTGGTACCAGATCCTTCCCCCCTCTATCCATATAGCCTAGAAGACTCCCTATTGAGCGTGGGGCACTATGAAGAGATGGCCCAGGCTGACCCTCTCTGATTCACAGTGTGAGGTTATCTGTTTCAAGCTTGACAGAATTGTCCCCCCCCACCCCCCCCTTGGTTCGCCTTCATTCTTTCTTTGTCTAATTTAGTAAATGTTCCTCATGTAATAGAAAGTGTGCTGTCTAATAACAGTTCCTAGAGATTTCATTGTTTGTTAAATTACAGAAAGAAATTAATCCACTACAGACTAAATACTTTTAAATTAAATTATTCTAATTACATTTAGGTCTTATTTAGATTGTTTGGATAAACTGCAGCTTTCATGCAAACATCTAGCCTTTTTTCCAAACAACCTCTTGGTGTTATTTAGGATATGGATGAATTTCAGTTAGGTGCTGGTTGTGACACATCAATCGCTAATCAACAATCAAGTTACTTGGAATTTTAGAGTTAATTTGCTGCTAACCATTTCACACTAAAGATTATTTGCAAATTGTGTGTGCATGTGTCCAGTATGTATGTGTTGGTGTGCCTGTAATCCCTGAGCAGCTGGCCATGCTAGTGTGCTGGAAGGAGATTAGGTGGAAACCTTCAAGCAATCCTCACACAACATTTGTATAACGTTAAATCAAGGGTCAGCTTGGCAGACAATAGCCTCAAGTCTCAGGCTGAGGAGGTAATTAGTTAGTTAACGTAGGTCAGGAGCTCTCATGCCCTCCTTGGAAAACAAATGCTGGAGGCCATGCTATTGCTTTTTGTCACACACACACCATTGCCTTTGCCCTTGACTTACTGCATTATTTCAGAATATCTGTAATTATATTGTTATATTATATATCTGTTCAGAGGTTTTTTTGTTTTAAACTAGCCTCAAACACAGACTGACATAGGCAAATGTGCATATATTGTATCCTATGTTTACCTTCATAGTGTTGCATTGTACAGTCAGTAACAGAGGCGGTACCTATTCAAAGAGAAGAGGCTCATGCCCCCTCAGTTTTTGAGCCAAGTAAAGTATGACTTTATCTTTCAAAAAAACTAAAAATTATTATAAATTATTTATTCTGTCCAACTGAATCACACCTTCACAGACAAAACAAGGAAATGACTTCAACTTGGGCAAGATGTGAAACATGACTTTTTTTGTGTTATGTTTTCAAACAGCACAAAATATGTTGTGCTCGGGAACACCAAGCAAAGGTAGCTTCATTTAGACTTCGGCTTAAACATTTGTTTAGAGAGCAGTGAACAAGGTTGGATAAACTTGAACAATGAATGAGCTGACTTGGCCAAGCTGCACAGCTTAAAACTGGGTCACCAGCAGCAATGTAATTTTAATTTAAAAATATTTATTAAATGAATTAAAAAATAGGAGCATACCATGGCTACTTGAAACTGGAAAAACAAAATCAGAATCAGCTTTATTGCCAGGTATGCTTACACATACAAGGAATTTGTCTTGGTGACAGGAGCTTCCAGTGCACAACAAAACAATACAGCAACAAGACATATCACACAAGAGATATAATAATAAATAAAAATAAAACAATTGAATAAAATAAAAAGTTGAATAGAAAATAAAGGATATATAGAATACGCACAAAAAAAAAAAATATATATATATATATATATATATATATATATATATATATATATATATATATATATATATATATACATATACACATACACACACTCACCTAAAGGATTATTAGGAACACCATACTAATACTGTGTTTGACCCCCTTTCGCCTTCAGAACTGCCTTAATTCTACGTGGCATTGATTCAACAAGGTGCTGAAAGCATTCTTTAGAAATGTTGGCCCATATTGATAGGATAGCATCTTGCAGTTGATGGAGATTTGTGGGATGCACATCCAGGGCACGAAGCTCCCGTTCCACCACATCCCAAAGATGCTCTGTTGGGTTGAGATCTGGTGACTATGGGGGCCATTTTAGTACAGTGAACTCATTGTCATGTTCAAGAAACCAATTTGAAATGATTCAAGCTTTGTGACATGGTGCATTATCCTGCTGGAAGTAGCCATCAGAGGATGGGTACATGGTGGCCATAAAGGGATGGACATGGTCAGAAACAATGCTCAGGTAGGCCGTGGCATTTAAACGATGCCCAATTGGCACTAAGGGGCCTAAAGTGTGCCAAGAAAACATCCCCCACACAATTACACCACCACCACCAGCCTGCACAGTGGTAACAAGGCATGATGGATCCATGTTTTCATTCTGTTTACGCCAAATTCTGAGACTACCATCTGAATGTCTCAACAGAAATCGAGACTCATCAGACCAGGCAACATTTTTCTAGTCTTCAACTGTCCAATTTTGGTGAGCTCTTGCAAATTGTAGCCTCTTTTTCCTATTTGTAGTGGAGATGAGTGGTACCCGGTGGGGTCTTATGGTGTTGTAGCCCATCCGCCTCAAGGTTGTGCGTGTTGTGGCTTCACAAATGCTTTGCTGCATACCTCGGTTGTAACGAGAGGTTATTTCAGTCAAAGTTGCTCTTCTATCAGCTTGAATCAGTCGGCCCATTCTCCTCTGACCTCTAGCATCAAAAAGGCATTTTCGCCCACAGGACTGCCGCATACTGGATGTTTTTCCCTTTTCACACCATTCTTTGTAAACCCTAGAAATGGTTGTGCGTGAAAATCCCAGTAACTGAGCAGATTGTGAAATACTCAGACCGGCCCGTCTGGCACCAACAACCGTGCCACGCTAAAAATTGCTTAAATCACCTTTCTTTCCCATTCTGACATTCAGTTTGGGGTTCAGGAGATTGTCTTGACCAGGACCACACCCCTAAATGCATTGAAGCAACTGCCATGTGATTGGTTGATTAGATAATTGCATTAATGAGAAATTGAACAGGTGTTCCTAATAATCCTTTAGGTGAGTGTATATATATATACATACATACACACACACACACACACACATATATACATACACACATATATACATACACACACACACACACACATTTGTGTGCTGCAAGAGCAGGGAAACAGGCCAGTAATCGTTTTTTTTTTTTTGTTTTTTTGAGAATTATTTAACAGAAACATCAAAAACGAATTATGATTTAGTATGTTGATTCGCTCTTCCAACAAGACATACTCCTGTAACATTTCTTCATACATGTCCAGCAGTAATCCTGTATAGGTCTTCTCTGGTGGATCCTCTGTGTTGGTATCCCTGCGCTGAACATCACTGTCCATTATTTCAGCCATGACTTTAAGCAGAAGCTTGCGGGCACTCCTCTTCTTATCCTCATCAAAATAACAGTCTTTGTCTTTAATTTGCAACTAAATAGTGGTTCGCATTGCACACATTTGAAATGATCACTGACTGCTTTCAGTAGGGTACTTTTTGGCTGCCTGCACACCTCTGCCTGTGTTTCTGCTCTTGCCAAGCAGCCGTGTCAGTGCCATAACAGCAGGAATCACATCAGCAGCAGAGGCCACTGCAGAAATGATTTCAGGGTCAGCTGCTCAAAGGGGGCAAGTAGTGTGATCGTATTTTCAAGAGTTCCCCATTGTTTTGCCATCAAAAATTCAGCGGCATATGCTGCTAGTGCCCTCTTCTACTCAACCAAGCTTTGCATCATGTAAAACATTGAATTCCACCAAGTTATTGCATCTTGTTGAATTCTTTTATTGCATCCTGAGCTCCTTCTGTATCCCTTGTAGGCAACTGCATGCAAGTTGCGAGTGCATGAAATGCCCCACCATTCTCCTTCCTAAGGCCACAACATCCTTAATGCTGCATTGTGAAAGAACATCTTCATGCAGTCAACTGCAGCATGTGTGCCATGCATGGTAAACTTGGAACACCAAATTCTTCAGTGGCTTTTGTTATGTTGCGTGCATTGTCTCTTTGCAATACATGCCTTCTCTTTGGAGATTTTCCACTTCTCAATCATCCCTTCAAATGCGGATGCAATCGTTGCTGCTGTGTGAGAGCCCGGGCACACTTGCGAGGGTAGAGTTGCCTTTTTTTTTTTTTCTTTTTTTTTTCTTTTTTATTAAATCCTTGTCAATCCACTGGGCAGCAAGGCTCAACATACTGATAGGGTTCTGCACACTTGATGTCCAGATATCTGTTGTAAAGCTCACAGAAGTGACATCGGCGAGGAGCTTCTCTATATATGCAAATAGATGACACCATACAGTTCAGGTAAGGCCACATCTGAAAAGTAGCGACGGCAAGGCATACCGTGGCTCTAATTAGTAAATCAATCTGCGAAAGCCTACATCTTCCTCCCTGCTAAAGGGTTGAATATCAAGAGCAATCATTTCAATAATTTTTTAGTTGAGAGCTTTCACCTTTGGGTGGTCGCTGCTGATTTGAAGATGCTCCTGACGAGTTTTCACTGGAGCTGTTTTTTCTTTTTGCTCAATAAATAGGTAATTATGTTCAGGATGGCGATTCTTAAGATTTGTGGTGTTGAAGGAGTGTGGACTGGCTCCTCCTCGCATGACTGATGCTTTGAGATATTGCAAATAGCAACTTATAGCTATCAGTCTCGCTTACTGTAAAGTCAATATCACTAGTGAGATCTTATCACTAGCACTCTTTACAAACATTTGAGTTGTCGCTGGCACATAATCAACACGTCATCTTATTGGCAAGGCATTTCGTACATTTTTTTTTCATATCAGGCTGATGCGATAATTCATTTTTAAGCATTTATTGGCCGTTTCCGAAGACGTGCTGATATTATCATGCATCCCTAGTTTTGATCATTTTATGGCTACCTAGTTTATCAGTGCTCTGGCACTGCCTGATCTGTGCTGTTCAAGGCTTGCGGGTCTGTGACAGTGGACATGAGGATCTATGATTGTAGTAAAGCTCATCTTTGTGTAGCTGTAGAGAGAGCGTTCACGGTGGAGCTGTATATCAAGTCTTTCTTTTTGTGCTTGGACATCTTGGTGTGTCCCTATGGACCCCCGATAAAGGGGCCCGGGGTGTTAGGATGAATGTAATTACAGCATCTCTGTAATGCTAATGCCAGCTTGTTGAGGGGATTATATAAGGCTATAAGCTGTATAAAGCACAATTATACACTTTGAGTCATGAGCACGATTTATTAGATTCTGAATGAAGTGAACTTGATATGCAGGTGTAGCATGTAGATTAGCTGGGTTAATGGTGAGATTTTGATGATGTTAAATGTGATGTGGGTAGATAGGTTTTACAAAATATATGCCAGTGTTTTTGATGAAAGACAACTCTTGATTTGTCAACAACAAGAGTAGACGAACTAACTTGTTGCCAGCTATCTGATAATAAGGGTGACTAGTTTACACAAGACAGTTCCGTTTTTTTCTAAAGTGTCCCGACAATTCACACATTTTTTTTTATATGTCCTGATTTCAGTTATTAGATTCACTGCCTCACATAGGGATCATCAGTATCCTTGTACCCATCTCTGGAATCAATTGTAGTTCTCAATGACTTTGCAGAGAAAGTAAACTTATTTCCAAACTTATTTCAGCAAATAATCTTTTTGCCATATCAATAACTTCACCCACCAATAGAAGACAGGGGAGGGTTTGGGAGACCTGTTTGAAAACGATCATTATTTTTGCAGTTCCATTTGGGGACGCTAGTGGTGCAGAAATTACACACTATAAGCTGTATGTATTTAATGTAAAAAAATACACACTTCAACTTTAAACTTAAGATATGGCAAAAAAATATTAGGTGAGTAGACTTATATCTAGGGTAATATCTGTTTACCCCAATGATTAAACATAAAATTCAGCAACTGAATTTTTGTGAAGAAGGAACTTCTAAGCGCTTAAACTGTTTATAAACTAAAACACGCTGTGCGTGGCACATGGTGATTTTCTACACATGTCATTTTATTCTGGAAAGGAGCCGTTCTTTCAGGTACACTGGAACCGTCTGAACATGTTTAACCACTGATCAAACTTGTTTTTAAAGTAGGCAATATTTTAACTGTGTTATATGTGGGGATATCTTGTTTACTAGCTACTATATGTCTAAAACAAACTTGTTATATACCTTAGAAAGATACAGTGTCAATAGTGTTGGAAAATTATGGGGACTCGGGGCAAAAATGCCACAGAAATTGACAAAAATATATCCCGAAATTCAAAAAATGGGGGCAAAAAGATACCCATGCAATGAGTTCCCGTATTTTATTAATAATATCGAATATAGTTACAATTATATACATTGCAATCTTTGAAATTTCAATGAACATAATTTTTTTCCCCCTGCGACCCGACTTCGGATAAGCGGTTGAAGATGGATGGATGGATAATTTTTTTCCCCCGCCGTCCGGTTCCTCGCACCATCGCTCACACAGACGGATCTGCTTCTGTCAATCTGCATCCGTTCAGTATTGTACTCCCGTGTTAAATTCCATAATCATTCACCCCTCTTGTTCAAAATCAACTCTCCTAACGGGTAACACTCACGGTGCTGTACTAGACTTCCTTGCCCAGTCTCACCCGCTAGAGGCCAAAAGTGTGCAAAGGATGGATGTTAAATAAAGTATGAAAATCTATGTAATGTAACCAAATGCTACAATTTACTTAATAATATCTCCATATGTTAAATAACCATAATGTTAATTAAGACTTTATTATTACAACTGTAATACAATAATACATATACAGAACAACCACTTTTATTGTTTGAATCAATCATATCTCTATATATTTCTGTTTATTTTTGTCTTATTTTATTCAGTTGGCATGTAGGAGTTGATAACGGTTTATTTAATAATCTCATTCCCGTTCTGGATAATTGCTGCAATTTCATAGAGAATACATAGCCAAAATACTTGGTCATACATGAATGAGAATAAACCTGAAATAGGAATTCAGTCACAATGCACATTATGTAGTTTAGAGATGATTTATAGACATTTAGAATGATACAAATGTCTATTTCTATTTAAATAAATGTTGTATTCTTAAAATATTCGGTTAGTCCAAGAATCCTCTTGCAGCAATGCAGGTCTTTGGCATTTAGAAGCTGCTAGTTTAGGACCTGTGTGGAGTCTGTTTCTCAAACTTGAGACTGTGATTTTGTTGTGCATCTGGCCATCCACTTCCCTCTCTATCCTGGTTAGAAATTCTTTTATCAAAACAGTAATGCATGGAATAGCCTTCATCTCTCTAAAACTAAAAAGACTTTAGGAGAAAATAGAATTTCAGGAGAAATGTGTTTCTTTTTGCCTATTTTTAAAACCAAAATTTGACTTGCAAGTATAAATCAGCTTGTAAGAACTCAGTACCTCAGCAAATGGGGGTGAAACCCCACTGTATTGTGATTTACGCATGGTAGCACAACCATTTTCAATTGGTCTAATAATAAGAACATTTTCTTGAGTACCAAATTAGCACTTTAGACTAATTTTGTAAGGAATAGGGGCACAGTATATGCTTGCCATCACAGGTAAAGAATTTTTTTTTAATAAACCACTGATTATGACACCATTTCACTCACTTTTGTCGTCCCCCACAGGACATTTAAGGATAAACTGGATGTGTAATGAAGGAAGTTATTTAGTTTTGCAAAAATGTTGCCACAGTCTCGTAATGTTTATGATATCAGGCTGATTATAGCGCACTTCTGCCCCTCAGATATTAACTGACATTGACCAATGAAAAACGCATATCATCTAATACTTATGCTTGTATTGAAGGAATTAAAATCTCATAAAATGATCCCACTTGCTCCTGCTCTGGTACACCTGAACAAAGAATCCCACTTAGAAAAGAAATACTGAGAGGCAAAGAGGCCTTGGCATCGAAAGTTCAGGCTGAATAGGGTGGGGCCAAGCCCCAAGGAGCTGGTCACTCCCAAAATGTGAACTAGACCTCCACAAATGAGAGGCAATGCAGTGTGAGTGTGCAACAGCAACAGAATTCCAGCTCCAGGCTTTAGTTTGCAGATAGCTTGACCTATGCACACTCAGTTGTGTGTAATGATGCTGGTTCCCATGCATTCAGATGGTAATGTGGGGACAGAATGAAGTTTGTCTCCTCGAGAGAGCCTTCCATTTTGATACATGTGGGATAGAGCAATTCAACTCAAGCTTTAGAAGAATGCTCTGCCTGTGACCTCTGTTGGTGTGTGGCAAGGAAGACAAGACGTTTGAGGGGTAACAGGTGGGTCCTCTCACACTCTTTGAATGCTGCCGACGCAGAGGCGCCTTAAAGTCTTTTGAAGGGAAACTGTATAGATGAATTGATACTGGTGAATTGGTTCAGTATGATTTGCAAAGTATTGGTTAAAGTGGTGTTTTTAATAAAAAAAGTGTTCTGTTAATGGGCACATTGGCTTCCGCCTTTTTGCTTTGAAGAAGAGCATCATGATTAGTTTGATTAGCCATGACAGCACTAAGGCCTTTTCAAATCAGTGTGCTTTGCTAATGTTTTATGGAGTGTGAACTTCAAAAGGCTACAAATATTTTGGTATGTTCCTATGGCTAATTTTAACCATTGAATATTTAATTGAGGCTTCATGTATTTTGAGGACTGGTCAATGCTAGATGTTTCTCATTTTGTTGGACACAGTGCTTATTTACATGTTATTTTGATCAAATAGTGAAACTGCGATAGAGACAACATGCATTAAGCTGTCTGCACAGTTCTTAGTAAATTCCTTTGTGATTATGTTAGGAAATTAGTTAAAATCTACCATCTTGACATGGATGTCAGAATACATGCTCTTTATTCTCTGTTAAATAAATAAATAAATATATATATATATTAGTGCCCGACCTATATATCCTTTCACCGATATATCGGTATCAGTGTATATGTTTACCGATATGCGCAGATATGAAAACTTCTTTTCAGAACACATAATGCATGAAAAAAATGCTTTACAATTGGTGTCATTATGTAGTTTGTCCAGAAGAGTGTGCTCCGACTCCATTGTTTACAGAGCTAAACTGACGGTGGCTCTGCGGACAGGGCGGATTTAAGCGGTGCGGAGTTGAGTGGTCTCTTCTCGGTAAGCTGCTAACTAGTTTGTGAAATACTTACTGGAAAGTTAATAAACAATGACCTCATCATTTTCTCTTTACAATATAACTAATACAAAGTTAACCCTGTCCCTGACAACCATGTCAGTCATGTTTATCACATCTGTTTGTTATGTTAGCCAGCTATAGTTTGTCAGTGCTGTCAGTAATGCAGCAGATTAAAAGGTAAACATCAGAGCACCTTTTTGCAGCTCAGCAGACAGTAGTGCAGTGGTGGATTGTTTCTGTTGAGTGTTGATATCACGCTACGCAGTTATCTAGTTGGTGAGATGCAATGCTGGTTAATTTTTTACTCTCCGTGTCAACAAGCTTATAGCTAACTAGCTGACCATGTAGCTACATTCATTGCTTGTCAACTGAGTGGAAACTAATGTGTAAACATGTATTCACCAAATAGTTTTGTTCAGGATTCACAGTTTGGTGCCCCCTTCAACCGAACTATTCCAGTCGTTGCATTTATAAAATTCTGGTTAATATAAAAGTCTGGTTTTCTACCGTTGAAATTTACCCCTGAACATGTATAGCAGAATAGAGTAGGGCTGCACCTAATGATTATTTCTTTATCGATTAATCTAACGATTATTTTTTTCGATTAGTCGATAAATCTAATGACTAATTTGCCGATTTTTGATAAATATAACAATTAATTAACCCAAAATAAATATTAAAAAAACTCATCTCATTAATATTTCAAAATTTTAATAAATTATCTTCTCTTAAACACAAACAATTGTACAAGAAACAAAGTGCGCACTGCAGGGCACAAAAATAGCCCCATCTTAACTGGTAATCTCCATTTTACAGTACAACATTAATTTTATTTTGGAGTGATTTTAAGTAGGAACTTGTTCAATTCGAGTAAAAGCAAAGTGCAATCTACATTTAGCAATCCAACAGCATAAACAAAATGTACAATTCAAGTCACTTTCAGGAGGAATATCAAGAGTTTAGCAGTCCAACATACACTAATTTTAATGTAAAATGATTTTAAGTTGAGTAACACTTTTCTAACAGGAATAACTAAAACTTGTGCATTCTTAATCAACTCTCAGTAATACACACAGACAATTTACCACATACACACAATCTCTCTCTCTCCCTCATCCTTTCCTTTCACTCCCCTCCCTCCACATTCCACCTCTCTCCCTCCCCTCTCACATTGAATTCAGAAACCGTAGGTTGAATTTTCTAGAGCTAAATTTGGACCGTTCTTACAGGAATACAAAGCAGTGGCCGAAGTGGTAAATGTTGTTTAATTAATGGGCACGTTTGAGCTCCAGTTTCTGGGTGAAATGCCCACAGAGGGGCACCAAAAACGAATTATAAGGCAAGTTGTTATTTAGCTGTAAAGGATGTAATTCAGTGAAGAGGAATGCATGTTGTATTAAGCCTATCCCAAACCCAAACCTAACTGTCAGTAGAGCAAAAATGTAAGCTTAGAGGGACAATGGAATCTCAGAATCACACGTCAATGATTATACGAAAATGATTACTTTCTTATTTCAACACGGGACGAGAACCTGAATCTGTCCCGTTGCTGATCCAATGCACTTTTAATCAAACCATAGTAACTTGGATAACATAGCTCCATGCGAGTGTACAGGAACATTCGTAAGCAACATTCCAACTTCCTGTGTGATCATGTTGTATTTTCACTGGAAAACCAGATAAAAATGCATTGTAGTGATGGTTTTTGGTTTGTTGGCAAACAGTCAGCAAGATGATCACCCTTGAAACTATTGAAATTCTTTTTTTTAGAGTACAGTATGTTTATATGTGTTCAGAATTTTAAACAAGGCTTCCCCCTGTCTCATGTGAGCCACATGAAGCACACTGGCTGGAGCTTGACCCTAGAAGCAGACCAAGAATAATGTCGCAATGAATTACATCCACAGAGACTGATAAAGAAGCCATTGTGTATGTGTCTGTGCCTGCTCGAGATTACCCTTTTTGCCATTCACCAGGCCATGGCACACATTCTGATCTCTATGAGCACTGGCACACATAGTCTTGGCATTAAATCTTAGCTCTCCCACACTTTGATTTTACAGAATCTTCTCCCTCCATCTCTGTGTGTCTCTGGCTATCTGTGTGTATCACACATTTACATTCTCCACATTTACACCCTCCACCTTCACAAAATTTTAAAACTCCATACACCCACGGATTGTCAGGCACACTGATTCAACTCCGTTTTCATTACACATATTGCAAACAATGTAATCTGTCATTATTGTATTCCCGTTTCACTATAAAGTGATACAGCAAAAGCAATCTAAATATCCAAGGTTTTTCAGGATGAAATCGACCCATAATTTTTCCATAGTCAATTTCCTTGTCTGCTCATGTTCATATTTGTCTTGAGTGGTCATCCAACAGCTCTCATCTATCTGAGCTCATAGTTAAAAGGACAGCTCTCCCAAAAATGGCAAATCTGTCATAATTTTCTCACCCTCACATCTCACTGAAACATTTCTTCCCGTGCAACACGTAACATTTGATTTTAGGCTGAATGTTAGTCACCATACACTTTCATTGCATCTTTTTTCCAAACAATGTAAGTGAATGGTGGCTGAGGTAAACATTCTGCCTAGCATCACTGATTGGGTTTGAAACAACATGTGAATGATGAAAGAACATTAATTTTTGGTTAACTGTCTCTTTAAGCTTCATAGCAGTGGCGATAGTCTGAGACCATCTGAATGAATCATTGTTGGAGAATTTACTCTTTGAAGATTATGTTGTTGAAAACAATGAATACACTAGGCCTGTTTAGCAAATGTGGGTCAGAACAGCATTGTAGAGCTTTGTGTGAGTGTGTGTGTGTATATAAAGACAATTAGCTACAATTAGCGTATGGATGGGTGATGCTGTATAGACCAAACCTTGTTTTTATTTTTATCCCTAGTTATTATGGACCTCACACTGTGCATCATGTAAATGGGCTTTGTACAGACCCTTGGAAAATAACTGTACATTACAGGTAAACACTGTAAATGTGACCTCTGTACCATAGAGGAAGAGAGCAGTCTATACATGTTGTCAACAGGTTGTTCCATTCCGAGTTTTAGTTCTATTGAGATAAGGATATGGGTGGTGAAAAATGGTAAAATGCAGTTAATCGTGCTGTCCTGTAATGCATGGTGTGAGTTTAAAGACAATTAAATCAGAATTGAGCCCATTTACTACAGTATATCAATAACGTTCCTGGATTAACTGTGCTTTTGTTTAATTATGAAACAAAAAAATCATTTTAATTTCATTAAAATTTCTCCACCTCTGAAACTACTTTTCATTATTGTTGACATAAACAAAGCTGCACTGGCAAAAAAAAAAATATATCAGCCAACAATGTAATAGCCCACTTGTCGTTATCCATTTAAATTCTGATGGACTAAATCGATCCCCACATTATATTATTTCCAAGTATTCTCGTAAACTACTAAAATATAATGTTGCAAGTGCTTTTTCATGTTGTTAACTTACTAAACTGCAAAATTACACTCACAGATTTTTTTACTTCTCCCATGTTCAGAACAACATTTAATTTAGGCTGGGTTTTTTTTTTTTTTTTTTTTTCAGATTTGCCGAAACATTTCAGAGGTCAAATATGCAATGTAATTACAATGCCAATGGAGCTCCAATCTCTCATCAGTCTTTTAACAAATCAGCAACAATAAAGATTTAGTGAAACATGATGTCAGCATGAATCACCACATCAGATGGCTTGGAAGCCTTAAGCCTGAGACATGCTAAATCTCCTTATCACTCCTTTTTACTCTAAGAAACACATACACATATCATGTGTGTATATAAACCAAATATGAATCCTTACAGTTTTGGTGAACCCAATATTTTCTGCATCCTTTATTTTGAAGCTCGTATATAGTTTTCTATCTTAGCTTTCACAGTCCCAGACCCCACCTAAAATGCCTCCCCAGCCTCCTGAGAGGGCCCATGTCTCACTGAGTGTATTGACAGTCCTTTGTACCTCCATAAAGCCATCTGAGGCAGCATTGTTGGGAGGCACTGATGCGTTATGACAGATCTCCCTTCCACAGTCTCCTGCCCCAGAGTGCCGGTTCGGAACGAAGAGATCAAAGAGCAGTCAAACTCGACTCCAAGCCATGACGTCCTGTGGATGGCCAAGAGCAACACGCAGAGCAAACTGACTAAGATCTGCCCTCCCTTTCCTATTTTTACCTCCATTACTCCCATGCGCTTTCATCGTCTTTCATAAATGACAAATGTAATCCATTCAGCCTGTTGTGAATTCCTTTATTGTGTCTAAACTATGACGGACCGATGTATGGTCAAGCTGGTAAATCATCTAATATTTGTTCATTTTGAGACCGTGTTGGCATGGCTGATTAACAGAACTGATAGTTCCCCATTGTTTCAATTTCAAAATATACCAACTGTCTTGTCAATGATAAATGCATCTATTTTATTATGTATTTGAGTAAATTTTGTCCTGTTTTTAAAATTCTGTTGTACACTAAATGTTCTTTTAATTTCCTCAACTTTGCGTATGTTATTTGATATTGCTAAAATGTATTGCATTTTACATGGTTATATTACATACATTATTATGTCGGTCATCTGTCACACTGCTCTACATATCTCAATATGGGCACTGGTTTTTGTGGAAAAAAACCAAAGCCAAACCTAGAGGTACTGTGCTATCTGTCGCTAACTAAGTTGTAAGTTGTCTGCGGCTGACCAGGACACTCTGTTTCTCTTGCATCAGAAATGACCCTGCTTGCCTCCCAGCCTAAGTCTCTGGAATCTTCCCCTGCTTCAGCAGCCACCACTGAAGACCCTGAACAGAGGATGCTGGAGAAAAGGTCAAAAGTCATTGAGGAGCTTCTGCAGACTGAGCATGACTACATCAAGGACCTTCAAATGTGTGTGAAGGAGATCATTCTACCACTGCAGAAAAAGCAGGTCAGTAGAATTCCAGCAAACACTCAACGAACATGAATGGTGTATAAAGCTGGGTCGATATTTTTACGGTACTTTACGATTGTTGCTTGTCAATGTGTAAAATATCATCCCAGTGAGATCTTGGGTAAAAGCCATGGCATACTGCGACTTTGTCAAACTGTACGATACACATCGTAGCCAAAACTTTGGTCCCGATTTTCCGGATTGACAGCATGACTGGGTGTTTTATATCATTTGGCTGTCGTAGGAGCTGTCACACTGCACAAGGCAATTAATCGGCGGTCAGTGAACATGTCACTCTAAGCGATCAAAGACTGCAGAGTTTATCCTACGATTACATTTTTCTCAGATCTTAAATCTTAAAGGGCCCATATTGTGCTCATTTACAGGTTCATCATTTTATTTTTGTGGTTCACTAGAATAGGTTTACATGCTTTAATGTTCAGAAAACACTTAATTTTTCTCATACTGTACATTGCTGCAGCACCTCTTTTCGCCCTCTGTCTGAAGTGCTCTGATTTAGCTCCTGTCTCTTTAAAGCCCCCCTTTCCGAGAAGCCCAGTCTGCTCTGATTGGTCAGCTGGCCCAGTCTGTTGTGATTGGTCAACCGCTTAGAGCGTGTGTCGGAAATGTAACGCCCCACACCCTTACCATAACCGAATTTCAGCTACCAAGGCTTCCTGAGCAGTTGTAAACACTATTGTAAATATGGTAATATTGCTGTTGGTTTTGCCCTTAGATGGGCATTATGATAATGTGTGACATAGCTAAGTCACAGAAGTGCAGACCTTTTACATGCACAAACAGCTATATTACACACTAAAGGAAAGGTAAAATCCCCAAAAGCATAATAGGGCCTCGTTAAATCGTACAGTGTGAACCCTGGCTTTACATGTTCGAGATCATATGTTAACTGCATATGTATTGAGTCCAGTGAGAACATTTCAAATCTTCATCTGCATTTCCTGTAGGTCCAGAGTATTGATTTTGATGGTCTCTTTGGAAACAATAACTCCGTAATTGACCTTTCTTGCCGACTCTACAAGACCCTCCAGGACACAGACTCAATAGGTAAGAGTAAAAATCTCACAAGATGTGGTCGAGCTCACAACATCTCAAGTTTCAGTTGCACACAGTTTCCATATTGCTATTTTGCTGTATTAAATTTATTTGCTCATCCAGGTCAAGTGTTCCTAGACTACAAAGGTGAGTTGGAAGAGGTTTACAAGATCTATTGCCAAAATCACGATGATGCCATCTCTTTACTGGAGACCTACGAGAAGGACGAGAACATCCAGAAGCACATACTGGAGTGTCTGGAGAAGCTCAGGTAATTTTCATTGAAGGACAGTTCATGGTTTCTCATGAAGTAAAAAAAAAAACTTCAGATTAATGCATGGTGTGGTTACCACAAACATCACATGCCCAAATCTGGTTGAGCATGTACCATAAATGCCAGATTTACTATAATTAAATAACAATTTAACTGTATGAGAGATGTTTTAAATAAGACACTAATTGTGTGGTATGTAACAACAACATTACACATGATCAATTCATTTCAATGGTATCTGGAATTGTCTGTTATATGACTTTGACTGGATAAGTCTCTGGATCTTAGTAGTAGAAATGCATACAGTGAGGCAATGTCACAGGTTGTGCAGCCTAGCTCTTGTCATCATTGTGATTTGTGGACAAATCGACTTGTCTGGTTGGATACAAGATGACTATTGGCATCTGTGGAATTCCAAGAAAGGAAGCATCTTTGCTCTTATTATTGTCTGTGTTTTAAAGTTTCGATATTAAACTATAACCTGATTAGTATGCCTGATGCCACATTCACAATATAAGAGAAAAGGGATTGAATTTCTTTCAATGCATAAGATTAAGATTAAGATTCATTAAGATGACTTTATTGTCATTGTGCAGATTACAGGTACAGAGCCAATGAAATGCAGTTGTTTTTGCATATCCCTACTAAGATGGGGTCAGAGCACAGGGTCAGCCATGAAGCAGTGCCCCTGGAGCAGATAGGGTCAAGGGCCAAACAGTGGTAACTTGGCAGTGCTGGGGCTTGAACCCCCAACCTTTCGGTCCGGCAGACGGGACACAGCGGGTATTTAAACGCCAGAACCCGATCAGAGATGGAGAGACATAGACTGATGTATATGCATATTGTACATCTATAAAATTACTCCATATATTTCATAAAATAGACAAAGCTTGTGTCACTCCGTTTTCATTATTTGATCTCTTTTATAGTGATTTATTAATGCATGGCAAGAGAGGAATGTGCCTCACCTAGTTTCAACACTTTTCTAGTTTCACTGTGTTTCGGTGAATGATTCTATCCAACTTGTGTGTTTAACGAAACATTGTATTAGGCTTTATTTAAGCTTAAACACAATTTACAAAGGCAACAACCACATTTCTTGACCAGTTTCTTTCTGTAAACATTGGTAATCTCTAATCCAGTTCTTTTAATCTCAATCACTTCCTTATAATGTAGCTTCCGAGTTTGGTTTATTCTTGTTATTTGCTGTAGCACTTTGACAGACATAAGATCAAACAGAGAATAGAAGGAAATATTCACCTAGCAATGTCTTTTACTCCAATAGCCCTATCACTAATGGCTCTGACTCCAGTCGAGAAATTGCAAGCATGTTGATTTTCTGTTGGGATGGTACTGTAATAAACGCAACCATGAAAAACAGATATAAATCCTCTAAAAAGCCCCTTAAGAATGATTTCTTCATGGTAGTGATAGACTGCCCTTTATTAATTTTAGTCTTCTCTGAGCAGACTCAAGTGCACTAGACTCTGACTGACATTTCATTTTGGCTCTCTGTGGGAGATCAGAGAGGGGCCAGTGGAGGCCCCAGCACCGGCTTAATGCACTCCTAAAGCAGGTCACCCACGGCATGTTTTGCCATGGCAACGAGCGGCATATTAATCGAGCACACAAAAAGTTTTTCAGTTTTGTGTTTGTCGTCTTGCCCTCTCGCCTGCTCCATTCATGCTCAGAACCGCATAAATAAGCTGTGTGAAACACAGTAGTTTTATCCAATTAGCTCATTAGCTTCTTTTTAAGAAAATATAGAGGTGGTTTAATTCGATACTGTGTTTTGTTCCCTCTTTCTCCTCTCTTTCTCTCTTTTCCTCACCCCTGACAGAGGGATATACCGAGAGTGGTAAGTTTAAAGCGACGATAAAGCATCTGCATGTGAAGTGCCTGACAGCATGCTCAACAATTATTAACCTGCATAACCCTTTTCTCTTGTGCTTGTGTGATCAGGGGGCCTTGTATGCTTTTTGTGTGTGCAGTGTGTTTTGTGGTCATGGTTACCCCTTGTCATAAGTCATATTCTGGCTTACATTTGTACAAATTAGACCCATGAACATGATTTGTGCAAATGTACTCCTAATTAAGTCAGAATATGGTCCCAGTTTGAATATTGGTTTATAATTGATTTATTTTCTGGCATTTGACCTAATGCTTTCTGGTAGCATGTTATTATCACAACAATTATTAACACAATCTCTAAGCTGATGATATGTTACTTAAATCAGTTAAACCAACAAAACAGCTCTGATATTTGGGCAAACATAAATGTAAATATAGTGAAAGATGCTTTTTGTATGTATTCAGAGATATTCTTATTGCTCCATGATCTTGAGTTTTTTATAATTTCCTCCTGTATTTAGCTCCAGATTTGTTAGTTTAGGAATATGTGGTTCTGTAACATTTAAATCATGCTCTAACTCTGGATTTGGATCTGCACTGTACATACACAGTGGCTCTAAGTATTATGCAGACACTCAGAACTACAATTTTATTTATTTTAAAGAAATAGAGGGCATGCAAACTTTTTAAGCAATTTTAAAAATAAGACATTTGTTAGATTTTACATAATAAAACAATAGACATATAGTTTAAAATGAAGATATTTTCTGGCAAACAATGTACATAATTAATGTATAATGTTAACCACTATACCTGTGGTTACTCTGCTAGGAAACCTTAATGCTTTAGGAAAACATCTACATAAGTACCTTCATACATCTACTTAAAATAACCTGTTGGTTAACAGAAGTCACAGAAAAAAGGTTCAGAAACATTAAGTTAGTTCTGAGGAAAGCTATAGCATCATGTTTGTAGATGCCACTTGATTTGATATTTTATCATATAATGCAATCAAATTCAAATTGTACATTTGTACAACTGTACCCCTCGTCCGTTTTCATCCCATCAGTCAGAAAGTGTGTGCTCTTGTTCTTTGTTAGTCTTAGTACTCTTTCTACTGTAACCAATTTTAAAAAATGGGTGACAGTGAGCAAATAGATAATTGATGGATGAAAACAATGTGTGTGTGTTCAGTGACCCAGCTTGCTGTCAGAGGAACAGTGTAACCCTGAAATGTGACTAAATCTTCAGTACTTCTTACTTCTCTTTTTATCTTCCTCTGTTGTTCTGTCACAGGGGAAAGACAAACTACATTAATCTGGGTTCATTCTTGATAAAGCCAGTGCAGAGAGTAATGCGTTACCCCCTGCTCCTTACGGAATTGCTCAACACCACTCCAGAGTCACATCATGACAGGAAACAGCTCGCTGAGGCAGTGATGTCCATTAAAGAGATTAATGTCAATATCAACGAATTCAAAAGGAGAAAGGACCTTGGTATGTGGGGTGCAGCTGTGAACATGTTAAATTGTTAAAAAGGGATGTTACATAGGCTATCTTCCAAAACCTATTGTGCTGTTTCGTTATCTACTGCCTACATGGGCATCTACCTTTTAAGCGGCTGTGCATACCGAATGTGATGTGTGTCCATCTATGCTGTTTTTCATTAGTTTTTCTATGTAGACATTCACACGTCTAGTTGTTTGTTGTGCTATGTCTCTGTTTTTTAGCATATCATGCTGGATCGCAGCATTTCTTTAGATGCGGTGTCAAGTTAAAATAACTTAAACTTTTAAAAACACATTTCGAGACACCTTTGTTTTGATATATTTTTTGCCCTGTATCTAGCTTTTATTAGAGCAAGAAAGTGTTCGGTCTGAACGGCCCCTTAAGTAGCATCCAGCCTAGATATGACTTGGCAGCAACTCTGTATGGCAAACAAATAGGAGTTAAATACATAGCACACACAAATACAGTATTTTTAGAGCCACTGTACTTTTCAGTAATTAATGAAATAGGTATATTTATAATCAACATTTCTCTTATCGTCTTACATAATGTATCTATGTTTTGGTAACACTTTACAATTAGGTTCCATTCGTTGACATTATCAAAAACAGGATAACTTACTCACTGCTCCAACAATATCTTTAATCCAAAACCACGTGGTTAACGGTTCGACTCGTGTAACAAGTCTTCTTCAGTCTTTTTCCATTCATTAAAATTATCATGAACAAACAATTAACAATATATTTATTACACCATTTATTAATCTTTGTTAATAAAAATACAACTTTTCATTGTTCATTCATGTTAGTTCATAGTGCATTAACTAGTGTTAACAAATACAACTTTTGATTTAAAAAATGTATTAGTATATGTTGAAATTAACATTAACTAAGGTTAATAAATGCTTAATAAGTATTGTTCATTGTTAGTAACTAATGTTGTTAACTAATGTTATCAGATGGAACCTTATTGTAAAGTGTTACCATATTGTTTTTTATTGATCTCGGCGCAAAGCATTGTAAGATTGCCTTCTCTCTGAAGGATAAATGCTATGCTTATCTAGGGAAACAGCATAATTCGCGTAATCATGCCTACCTTTTGGAACATCTTTGGTTTTGGAGAATTCCTAGGATAACTTAAAGTGCTCTCTGCAAAGGCAGCTCATTGGGTTTTAGAACAGCTGTAGTTGGGCTCTACGATCGTTCCATAACTCAGTGGTGCCACCTCTTGTCTATAGTGGTGAAGTACCGCAAAGGGGATGAAGACCGACTCATTGACAAGATCTCAAAGTTGAGCATGCACTCCATCATCAAGAAGTCAAACAGAGTTAGCAGCCATCTCAAGCACCTGACTGGGATTTCAGCTCAGGTACATCAGCGCTGTTATGAATCCACACATCCCTAACTGGATTTAGAGAATCAGTGTTGACTAATCTCTCCTTCACTCTCCCTTAGATCAAAGATGAAGCTTTCGATGATGCAGAGAAAAGATTTAGACTCCAGGAGCGACTGATCAAGTCCTTCATCAGGGACATCTCCCTCTATCTGCAGCATATACGGGTATTGATTTATTTGACATTAATAGCTCCTTGCAAGGTCCTCATGTGACTTGCTAATCTTAATCTTCTCACATGCTCCCATTCATTTTGTGAGTTTGTTGCTTTCTTTGTCTGATGATCAAAACAAGGGCTCAGGAATAAGCTTGTTTTTCTGCTGGCCCAGTCGTAGTAGTTTAGCTTTTGGCTTTCTCAATGGGGGTTTAAGACATTAAGGCATGTTTGTGAAGCTGCTTTGAAACACAATATGTATTGTGGAACGCACAATTCAGATAAATGTGACGTTTAATTGCCCATTTTCACCAGTGCCACAACTAAAAAAAAAATATATATATAAATAAAAATGTTTTTTAACCATTAAAATATTTATAAAAAATAATTTATAGTTGAATATTTTTTTATCATTTTTAAGTTGCAAATCAAAATTTAAATTGCTGAAAGTTTTAAGTAGATAGAAGAAAGACTAAGTAGAAGTTCATTCTTTTTTTTCACCATTTAGTAAATGAAGGCGTTTTTCTAACCTCAGCCTTTTCTAACTAATAGGAGTCCGCTTCAGTGAAGGTGCTAGCCGCCATCAGTTTCTGTGACATCTACACAGAGCGGCAACAGCAGATGGACCCCGAAAGTTTCCAGAGAGCACATCGCTGCATCAGTGACAAACAGTTTACTGAGTTTGTGAGTACAGAAATTAAAAATCACCTCGTATTGCCAGCAACAAAGCGATGAAGCTCCAGCAGCAAAACCCCAAACACCAAGTATTAAACTTTGACACATAACTCGAACTGCAATGTTTGTGCAGCAGACATGAATGATACCTCAAATTATGTGAATTGTTGAGGAGAGAAATGCTGTTACTTTTCTAATCAGTTTTTAAACACCAATTTAAACAAGGATTAAAATCTACAGCCTTACATTGGATGAACCTGAGCCATATTTACATTTAGTCATTAAGCAGGCACCAGAATATCATAGAGACTTGAGGGTGAACTCTTGACTTGGGGAAGTAAGCTACCAGCTAGCAACCATCTAGCAAGTCCCTTGCAATCAATCAATACACTATTGCAACCACAGAATTACAGGCTAAAACACTGCACTTTGCAACTGCACAGCAACATGCTGTCAACCACCCACAACATTAGCATAGAATTTGTCATGGCAAGTTTAGCATGGATAGACATCAATCACATCTTATCTGGTTTCCTAGTAATTAGTTAATACAGTATATAGCCTTTTTGTTCACCATTAGACAATGATTTGAATGAAATGCATAATTTTATGTCATAATGAGTCTACATCCTTGTGTATGTCTCTCTCTGAGCAGAAGGAGAGGACAGAAGCTCTAGTCATCACTCCCCTCACCCAGCTGCTCAATATGTTCGCTGGGCCCCATAAACTCATCCAGAAGCGTAGAGACAAGCTGCTAGATTACGACAACTGTAAGGAGCGTGCTGAGAGGCTGAAGGACAAGCGTGTGCAGGAGGAACTGCAGACTGCGCGGAATAACTACGAAGCTTTAAATGCCCAGCTGCTGGATGAGCTGCCCAAATTTCACCTCGCAGCCGAAGAACTTTTCACCAGCTGTGTAAGGGGCTTCGCCCAAGCCCAGAGAGATTTCATTGCGCTCACATTGGGGGAACTCAAACCACTGCTGAAGGTAAATAGAGATGAAGTTTCACCACTTACTTTGATCAACCTTCACGTCACCAGTGATGTATTAAGTTGAGTAATTGTTTTTTCTTCTCTATAGCTGTCTGGTTTGAGTGGCACAGAAGGGAATCTGGTGTCCTTATTTCAAGAAGAGCACACTAAAGTGTTAGATTTGCTTCAGAGCTTCAGTTTCTTCCCCGACAACCTTCCCACTACTGTACGCAAGCCCTTTGAAAAGAAGACTCTGGAAAAACAGAACTCAAAGAAACAGCAAGGCCCTGTAAGTTGCCCAAATGCAGCCTGATCCAAAGCAGACAGCTCTACTTCTCTATAATTTGATTTAAGCCCATTCCTTGAACCTTAAGATCCTGCTTAAACAGGTTAAACCAACCTACAGTGGTTAGGCTGTTCTGTTTTGATGATTTTATATGGGATTTGGGCACTTGTTAAACTCTAGCTTGGCCAGGCTTGGAGACCTTTTTTTTTGCCACCATGAAGAACAATATTATTCAGACAGTGTTGTTTCTTTTATTCATTCTCCTCTCTTCCTTTGCCAATTGTCATCCCCGACTGTGTAGCCAAACTACGTGCTACAGACGGATGAGCACAGAGCCGGGCTTCTGGTGAGATATGGGCCAGAGAAACTCTACCAGGCTGATAGGAACTTTAACGCAGCGCAGGACCTGGATGTGTCCATATTGGAGGGAGACATTGTGGGTGTCATCAAGCAGCAAGACCCAATGGGCAGCCAGAACCGTTGGCTAATAGACAATGGAGGTTTGTATTGCATGATCTATGGTATGATATATAGAATGCATTTCCATTTCCTCATTTAGAAAGTTAATTAGTGATGAACTTTGCAAGCATGTATTTCTGGTTCTGTTCACTCGCTCACTTTGAAAAGTCTTATTTTGTTCCACTAGACGGCAGCAAGCCAATTTTTTTCTCCATCACATTCATCACAATCTGAAATGTAGGTGTCGCTCTAATTCATTTTAGCCCTCATAGATTTGCTCGTCCATAGACGTCTAATTTTCAGTTTATGCACTACCCTCATCGTTTCATTGAATATGTCAGGATCTGAGATTAGAAGCTCAATCTAGGTGTCATTAGAATCATCATTATCTTTGCTATAATATATAAAATTGTGTAATCAATAGTCGAAAACACATTTTTATGATGATTTGTTTAGCATGCTTTTCCTGCTGGATGGCATATTTTGTTCTGGGCATCTAAAATATAATTATTCAGCCAAGCAAGCTCACAGACAAATAAACAAATTGCTAATTTTTTAGACAACTGCCTAAGGTAAATGCAGATATAAAGGTTTTAGCTATTTAGGGCTTACAGCAGCAATAATCGGTGCATAAAATAGACTTATTGTATTTGATGATTTACAAAAATCATATTTCATTTTGTGATTCTTTTGAAAATCTTTCAAACTGTGGTATTAGGGCAACAAAATAGACTGTGTTGTCATATTTCTGAGAATGTGAGCATTTATTTGATATATGTCCACTGAATTGCCATGTGAAGACTTTTATATTCAAATAAATATTTATACCCCATTACCTCTAGGTGATGCTAATTAGCAAAGCAAATGTATTCAGGCATTATTTTGTTATTTTGTGTAACATAAATGCAAAACTGTATGTATTCTCTGAAAAGTTCAGATTCTAAGCTTTCAAATGATACCTCATATGCCTGACCTATGATGGCACTTTCACTGAGTTTAAGGGGTTGGGAATCAAGCCATATCTAGGGACCAGAATATGATATTGACATGGATATTGGGTGGGATATTTTGACTTGAACCGGTACAGTAAGTAACCTAGCAATCACCAAGAACACCCTAGTAACCAAATGTCAACGCCCTTGCAACCATCCACAACACCCTAACATCATGGCAGTGAGCAGGGGCAAGAAAATTGTTGTCGTTGTAAATGTAATTTGACTTGAAAATGTCTTTGTTTCTGCAGTTACGAAGGGCTTTGTGTATAGTTCCTTCCTAAAGCCCTACAACCCACGCAGAAGTCATTCGGATGTCTCCATTGAGAGTCAGTCATCGAATGAGTCGGGTTACGGTGGCTCCTCCTCCCCCATGTTCTCACGACAGAATAGCAACTGCACTCTGACTTTCAACCAAGACACATCAACTGTCAGCTTCTCAACGGCAACACCTCCGAACCAAGCACACACTCGCCTGAGTCAAGACATCACCCCCAGGAAAAATCAAGAGTTTACGTCCACCAATCAGAGGGATTCTGTCGAGCCCATCATCAGAAACTCCCCAAATCACAAAGAATTGTCTGAGACAGCCTATAGAGATACTGCAAATAACAGGGACTATGAATATTCATACAGAAATCCCAGCAATCACAGAGACTGTTCAGACTCTGGTCAGAATACTCCAACCAATCACAGAGACCCCTCAGACTCTGAGACAGACTGTTCCTCCAGTAAGAATTCCAGATTTGACTCATCTTTGAGGCACAACAATTCATGTGGTTCTTATGGCTCACAGCAGAGACGAAATGGAGACTATTTGGAACAGCAGAGGAAGCCACAGTACCCTCCTGAAGAATATATAGATCCAGAGCCTGATCCCGAACTGGATGGCCACCAGGTATGTTGCAGACAACTAAATCACTCTAAAATTCAGTGGTTGATTACTTCGCCAACATGAAAAAACATTCGCAACCCATTTTAATTCCATAGTCTGGAGTGTTTCTGATTTATACCAGATATCCAAACAAAATGTATGGTTGGACTTGATTTTATGCATTAGAAATTGATTGGATCATGACAAGGGGGTGTACCATACCAGATTTTTCTGTTAATTTGTGTAGGTCTGCTCCCCTCCTGAATCACTGTCCGCATCCGTTGGTTGAAAACTAAATGGTCTTGGTGATGTCATCCGAGAAGAAAAGTAGTTTTAGAGGCAGTGCGAATTATTACATTTTGATTACAAAGATTATAATTTTTTTCTCTGGAATAACGTGCACCAATGAATAGTTTACAATAAATTTAAAAACATGTATAACAAAGTAAATGGTATCCATTTTCATTTCATATTGACTTTTAAAGCTTCTATATCTCCCTAAAAAGATATTACATCATTTGTTCAAAATGTTTATATACAATTGAAACTGTATTGCTTTACAATAGCTAATCATCTTTGATTTTCAATATTAATTTTGCTACTCCATGTTATCTTTCAGAATTATTATGCTCTCTACTCGTTCAGTGCACGGTGTGCAAATGAGCTAAGCATATCAGCCAATCAGCAGGTTCGAATCCTTGAGTTCCAAGACATGAATGGCAACCAGGAGTGGTGGCTGGGTGAGGCAGGAGGACGGAGGGGTTACGTCCCATCCAACTACATTCGCAAATCAGAGTACACATGAGCTGCAACATTTGTACTTCCAGAGCCCTTCAGCTACCCTAGACCACTACTAGCCAACTCAATAAGGGGGAAACACTACAAAAGGATGTGTGCCTTAACTATAGTGGAGATGCACTGATGTGGTGAACTGATTGATGCTACTGATGGGAAGAAAATAATTTCCTCTATGACGACTATTTAAAACTACAGAAGTCTCAGATGCATGGAACTGCTGAGTGCCTCCTAGTGGCCAAATATGAATCAGCAGAGGACTGTGCAAGTGGATTTGAAGTAATGGTGTTAAGTGAACAAAGAAAAAGTTTGGACTGAGACCATTTTGTTTGGAGTAATTCTGAGAAATTCTGAAAGAAGTCTGACATGTCCTGCTGCTCTCGGGCACTTTATTTACAGTTGAAGTCAGAAGTTTACATACACCTTACCCAAATACATTTAAACTCAGTTTTTCACAATTGCTGAAATTTAATTATAGAAAACATTCCCTTTCTTAGGTCAGTTAGGATCACTACTTTATTTTAAGAATGTGAAATGTCAGAATAATAGTAGAGAGAATGATTTATTCCAGCTTTTAATTCTTTCATCACATTCCCAGTGGGTCAGAAGTTTACATACACTTTGTTAGTATTTGGTAGCATTGCCTTTAAATTGATTAACTTGGGTCAAACATTTTGAGTAGCCTTCCACAAGCTTCTCACAATAAGATGCTGGAATTTTGGCCCATTCCTCCAAACAGAACTGGTGTAACTGAGTCAGGTTTGTAGGCCTCCATGCTCACACAAACTTTTTCAGTTCTGCCCACAAATTTTCTATTGGATTGAGGTCAGGGCTTTGTGATGGTCACTCCAATACCTTGACTTTGTTGTCCTTAAGCCATTTTGCCACAACTATGGAGGTATGCTTTGGGTCATAGTCAATTTGGAAGACCCATGTCTTGAGACGTTGCTTCGATATTTACACACACTTTTTCTTCCTCGTGATGCCATCTATTTGGTGAAGTGCACCAGTCCCTCCGGCAGCAAAGCACCCCCACAACATGATGCTGCCACCCCCATGCTTCAAGGTTGGGATGGTGTTCTATGGCTTGCAAACCTCACCCTTTTTCCCCAAACATAATGGCCATTATGGCAAAACAGTAACATTTTTGATTCATCAGACCAGAGGACTTTTCTCCAAAAAGTAAGACATTGTCCCCATGTGCACTTGCAAAATGTATTTTGGCTTTTTTTTATGGAGTTTTGGAGCAGTGGCTTCTTCCTTGCTGAGCAGCCTTTCAGGTTATGTCGATATAGGACTAATTTTACTGTGGATATAGATACTTGTCTACCTGTTTCCTCCAGCATTTCCTGTTTCCTCACAAGGTCCTTTGCTGTTGTTCTGGAATTGATTTGCACTTTTTGCACCAAACTACATTCATATCTAGGAGACAGAATGCATCTTCCTGAGTGGTATGGTGGCAGCGTGGACCCATGGTGTTTAAATTTGTGTACTATTGTTTGTACAGATGAATGTGGTACCGTCAGGTGTTTGGAAATTGTTCCCAAGGATGAACCAGACTTGTGGAGGTCCACAATTTTAAGTATTGAGGCTGATTTCTTTTGATTTTTCCCATTATGTCAAGCAGAGAAGCACTGAGTTTGAAGGTAGTCCATCCACAGGTACACCTCCAATTGACTCCAATTAGCCTTTCAGAAGCTAATTGCCAAAAGGCTTGACATTATTTTATGGAGTTTTCCAAACTCCTTAAAGGCACAGTTAACATGGTGTGTGTAAAATTTTGACCCACTGTAATTGTGATATAGTCACTTAAAAGTTAAACAATCTGTCTGTAAACAATTGTTGGAAAAATTACTTGTGTCATGCACAAAGTACATGTCCTAAACGAATTGCCAAAACTATAGTTTGCTAACATGAAATTTGTGAACTGGTTAAAAAATGTTTTTTAATTACTTTAACCTAAGTGTATGTAAACTTCTTACATCAACTGTATAGTGTCTTAGCGCTTAAATGCTCTGTATGGAGCGTAGATCTCTTATGTTTAAGAGTTGAGGACTTGTATTGGGCATGTGCGAATGACACTGGAAAGCGACTTTGAGGTTCCAGTACTGGCATGAAGTGAATGAGTGAATGAGTGTTTGTTTGTTTGTGTGCTACTGAGATACAAATGCATTTGGTTGAATGTTTGCTGTGTTTTGTGATCATCTGACAATCTTAATGTGCCAAGACAGAGAAAAAAAAAACTGTCTGGATATTAACATATGCGAACAAACTTTGGATTTAATCCCCATCATGGCTCTTCGATCATAATGATATTATCGCTGGTGACCATTTAAAATTCCTGAAAATATAAATGGAATGAAAGGGGCACTTTTATAAGGTGCAGTGCTTATTTTTTTTGTTTTTATTTTTTGATAGCATTGTTACATTTTCCACTTGCACTTGTGAATGAATTTACAAGTTAATTTTGACATGTTTTGAGCTTTTATGAGTAAGTTAACCAGGGCACCAGTGAGCTCATTTTGATGTGTTCCACCAAGAGAATATGATCTTGTCATATTTATCTCTCATGCTGTATTTACTAAGAATGTATTTCTGCACTCCTAGTATCAACTGATCTGTTTCTCCTCTTTTGAATAAAAAATAAATCAGTTGAAAAAGTTGTTTGTGTTATATTGTATCTTAAAATACAATATAGAGGTATCTACCTTGGCACTAAATAGTTTGGATATTTTCAGAACTGAATACTAGATTACTACTTTACACTGTTGACAAATTTTAAACAATAGTAAATGAAACCGTTGGTAGAGTACTCCATGATAAATTGAGTAAAACAGATGTCACAAGAACTCACTACTTTGTACAGTATATAAGTGGCATCCAGTTATCATCTTGGAAATTAAAATGTCTGTTTTCCATTAATTTGATTTTGTGTAAAAAATAATAATAATAAAATAAATAAAAAACGTTTGAAAGCACAATGATATATCATCAAAACACTTTGTTTTAGCCCTGTTCCAGCACTGGAAAGTCAAATATAATATACAGTCTTAAAGTTTGTAGTACAAAAATCATAACTGTGTAATTTTAATTATGCATCTGTCAGTGGGATGTTGGTGAATCACATTCAGTCAATAACATTACGTCATTGTTTTGGTACACCAACAGGTAGCTGGCTGCAGTTCACTAAACAGTCACAGGTGTCATTAATAACAAGGGTTTCTGAATCTTACATACTGCACCTTTAACCCTGTGATACCCCAATATATATATATATATATATATATATATAAACATTTTTAAAAAAAATGTAAGTCAGATGTTATTGTAGGAGTCCTCTGATGCAGATACAGGATTTATAAAAAAAAAAAGAAAAAAAAGGTTTTGTACGTTTTTAGGGAAACGTTGTAATATTGCAACGTTGGGCCTAGTTGGGAGCAGAATTTCAGCATTTGCAATCAAACTGTCAGAACAAATACAAAGAACAACTAAGGGTTCATTTGGAGTGTGGATTGCTTACATAGCACTATAACAGTAGATTTAATTATTGATTAACAACAGTCATATTTATATGAATAAGATAAAAATATAAAAACTGGATAAAATTTTATATACAAAACAGAATGAAAACTTTATCAAAGACCCGGTGTGCACTTGCAATGGCAGTCCCAAAAGCAGTTCCTTTCCTCTGAAAAGCAGAGATGGAGATTGCACTTCCTGCAGAACGTATTAGAATATCCTTTTTTGCAGCGTCCTCTTGTTGTCTTCACCGGGAAATGTGTGACCATATGCCACATTCCAAAACATTTACACTTGTTCCTGAAGAATCATTCTCCAAAGCATTCCACAAACAGTATCTGCCTTGTGCAACAAGCAGATATTTGGGCAAACAAAGAAAGTCCAGATAAAAAACAGTTAACTATATTTGACTGCTAACAGAAATAACATTGATTTAGAATGATTCAAATCTGGTCTAAACTGAAAATTACAACAAATAACACATTTATAGAGTGAATCATCAAATACATTGTATTTGTGCAAGTATGTATCCTATATGTGAACATTTGATAAGTGTAATGTCTCCATGTAATGTGCAAGTGCTATTTTGATGCATGCATTCCACAACAACTTAGAATATGTAGCTCATGTAAATACTAACAATCACAAAAAAAAAATTATTTCAGAGATTTTACTTACTTGAATGTTGATATATCCAGTCGAATGAAACAAGGAAGATGCACTTCCAGGAAAGTTTGCAGGTGAAATGAGTTCAAGGCCTTTGGGCCAGATCTATTTACACATTTACATGTCCACATATCCAATGGCATTGTGATGCAAGACAATAGGACCCATTGGCTGTGTAAATGTGGTCTTTAAAAAAAAAAAAAACGTGATCATGTGAAAACATGTGTTTTTGGAGAGCTAAAATTGATGTTGTGATATTACAACAACGGATCTTACAGGGTTAAGGGGAAAAATCAACAATTTTTTTCTAAAACTGTACATTCTCCACACCGTGCAACATGCTAAATATATACATATTTTGAAATGATTGTAAGGATTTAGTGTGACTGAGAAAAGCTTTTTATTGGTTTATTCAAATAATATCTTCATTAACAATTTTATTTCCATTTTAGATGCATCACGTGATTGCAAATGAAAGAAAATAGGTTGGTTACTCATAGTGCATTAGAGGATTAAAGCCATATTACACTGATGATTAAAATATGCTAATAAACGTTATTGTAAGAGCTGCGAGGAAAAAAAGGACAAATTGATAATGAAATAGAAATAAGAACTAAATTAAAATGAGAAAAAAAATAACCCTGGTTGTAACGACGAACACAAGTTTCACTTTGGTCCGTTTGTTTTTGTCACATTTATATTGACAAATTGTTTTTCTTAGTTGTGAAGGTTAAATAAGATTTAAAAAATTTAAGTTTATGGTTACAATTTTAATTCAGATTCATTCGTATTGGGGTCGACTAATTACTACACATGGACACCTGAAGCCCTTTATAGTGATATAGGTCTGTGATTTCCCCTTTAAATATATTTAATTAATTTCCTGATTAAACACGGTGCACCATATCAGGGTATGGAGCTACTGAAAAAGGTGTGGCTTCCGTATTTTCACTGTGGACATCCCCACCATAGCACAGAATGTATCTGGGTCCATTTACCAGCTGTATTTCATCTCTCGTTCTTGTAGATTATTCTGGCTCTTCTCAGCTACTGGATGCGAAGTTTCTCATGATCTCTCAGGAACGTTGGAAGTCTCATATCTATGAAAATAGAATGCTGTATACTATGCTGTGCGCTGGACATATGCAGGGAGATCAACTTGTGTTGAAGTGTCTTCCACCTTAACACTGGTACTCCTTAGGTTACATTTTTAAAAGTAATTCATGTAATTGGTTGTAAAGGCTTAAAACTCATTGCTATTAACTTCTTTCTTATAAAAGTCTGTTTGTCATATGTATTAATTTTGTAGAGAACAGGGGACTAGATTCAGAAGAGCAAATATTGCCAATTATTTGCATTCATCAAATGAGATGAGCATCACTACACTGTACATCAATGAACTTTATTTCCAGTTAGTAGGAATTCATTTTCACCAAATACAAGAGGCACCAGCAAACCACTCAAGAATTTGCTATACACTAAATGCTCAGAGAAAGAAAACCTTTATTAGCATTCATATGGAAATGGCAACTAATGGTGTATTTCGGTCAATAACTGCTACCAAAATTATATCTTAATCTACTTCCCAAGATGTAACATGGGCACAGATATTCACAAAAGGACTTGCACAGAAACTTTCTGAAAAAGAACAAAAATGCTGCAGCCGATCTTAAAATTTCAAATCAATGCATTATACAGGAGCAATCAGGAGAATACTGGAAACAGCCAAGCACTCTGCACTGCAACACCACCTTAACAGCTAACCAGCAAAACACAACTGCTACGCAACTGCGCCTAGTGCATAAGAAATACACAAGAGAGAATATTAGAATCATGTTGCTGTGAAATTTTCATTTGAACCATAAAAACACTTGCCACGTTAGCAAAAGGTCATGACGACACATTTACAGAAGCATGATTTCGTATTTGAAGGCCATCACCCAGCCAAATTACATTCTCTACCCAGTCACATCTAATAAGGTCAAAAATAAAATAAAATACAATATCCATTAAGGTTGTTTATTAAGAATAAGAAAAAAAAGAAAAAAGAAAAAAAAAGTTAATAAATTGTAATTAAAATGAACTTACTTTATAGTCTGGGAGTTTCAATAACATGAGGTAACAAACAAATGCAAATGCTACCAAAAATGAAGAGAAATGATTTCACCTAGTAGCCCCATTTAAGCATAAAGAATTTAACATCACATGAAATTCAAAGTATGATACAAAGCAATTCTGGGCAACAGAAAATAAACAAAGAAAATCATTTAAAAAGTTAAGACCAAATTACAATAACCTTTGGTCTGCTATATGGATAATTTGGATATCCTCAGACAGACATCTCCATTCGATGCGATCCTTGAAGAATTCAATCACTTGCCATCATCTAGAAGAAAAAATAAGAGTAAGTTAATTTCAAAGAGCAGAGATTCCCCAAGCAATACAAGCCACATTTTGCTTGTGCGTTCCCATAAAACAAATCAGTCTCGATTTATGCCATGCTTGGATTTTGGTCATCGGTTTGAAGAAACTGACCATTTATATTAATCTGTGGATTTGCTTTTTTTTCTTTTTTTCTATGGTATTGCTTTTGCTCATGTACCCCATTTTGTTCTGCAAGAAACCTCAAGGAGAAAAGCCAAACCTGGGGGTGGAATTCATACTTCTCAAAGCCACTTTAAGTGTTGGCAAGCTAAGGTATAATTTATGAGCATTATGTAATTTAATAACTTACATAAAAGTATATAAAAACGCACTCAGCAGCCTGATTGCTTAAACCAGCTCCGAGAACACACCCCGTATCCATCCTGCTTTTGCCTATGCCACGACAGACATGAGCTTGTGACAAGGATGATGGAAAGGTCTCAGTCCATTGTCCTTCAGACATACCTCAACACCACCTCAACACTCAATGAGACCGACCTGCTCCATAGCAACCGCCAATCAGCAGCAGGCAGCCAATGGTCGGATCACACACTAACTGCTCTCAAACTGCCCCAAACTCCTTTTGCAAACAGGAATCAGCAGCTTGGAGGAAAGAATTCCACATTTAGATGAAACGTGCACCACCCAAAATCCATTGATTTCAAAACATCAAATACTTACTGTGTTGTACCCAATGATGGCTCCAGACCAAATATCCATTGTAAGGTTTAAAATATGCATTAAAAGTACTTCAAAATCAAAGTTCTGAGATCAGCTCAGTGGAGATTCCAGGCAGGATGCTGTGAATAACACAGTTCCGTCATACTAATCTACCTCCCGCCCTTGTATCAAAAATTATGCTATTATAAACTGTAAAACCTGACAACATTAAGGGAATGCATCTACTGCCAGTTAACCTACATTAATATGAATTTTTACCTTTTAGACGAAGGATAGTAGTAGAGTGGGGACAATACATAGTGTATTTGCATTCTGTATATATAAAAGCATTAAAACTGATCATCAAATGATCTATGAATGGGTTCACTCTGCTCAAATGGTTAAATAATTTAAGTTGAGACTTTTGGGAAATTGAGACTTTTAAGTGAAATTAAAAAGAAAATCAGAGGACTCAAAAAATACATTAAATTTCTAAGATGACCATTCCAATTTGTATGAACTCTAGGGACACACTTCTATGCGGTCTCTTCGGCTTACCTAAATTTCACGATTCAGCGGCGGCTCCTTTGTCCTCTGGAGACTTGGGTCTGCTTCTTGATCTGGATCGTGATTTGGATCCTTTGTTAGATCTGGGAGTGTGGCTCCTGGAGCGAGACTTGGATTTGGACCTTGAGCGAGACCTGGAAGGTGATTTGGACTTGCTCCTGCGGGGTGTTTGGGACTTGGAGCGAGACCGTGAGTGGGACTCGGACCTGGATCTAGACCGGCTGTAGCGGGATCTGCTGCGGGAATGGGATCGACTCCTGCTTCTGGATCTGCTGTGCCTCCTACGACGAGGACTACGGCTAGAAACAGACAAAGACAAGTCAGGACCAGAGTCTTATTTACACATCACGAAGTCAGTGGTAGCAGCATTAAAGATGCTACAAATGTATTAAAAATCTAAACCAGTGACAAACATTACAAAGCTTAACATATCAGTAGTTAAGTTTCATGACATTTCTAACTATCTGAATGTAGGCTATGCCTATAAAAATAAAAGGTAGTCATTAGTTTTGGACAAATGCCACAATTATAGTTACTACCATGCATTCATAATACTATGGGCTCTCACTGTAAAAATTTCTGAGATTTCCTTCAACTAGCAAAATTTCTTTTGTTGACAATAACTCTAAGAACAATTTTTTTTAATGCATTTTTTTTCTCTAGGAACCATAGTGGGTCGTTTTGTAAGCAGTTGCAGCAAGGTTTAACAAACTGGATTTGGCCCATTCAAATGGTTAAGCGATCGTTTGCAAGGGACGGGCGGTACCACTTATTTTCTTTTCGAACTGATACCATTAATTTCAAATCCAATCATCATTGATACCGATACTAATATTAAATAGATTTTTTTTGCGATTTCTTGGGATAAAATGGGCAATTTAAAATAATATTTTGTCATAATACAATGTCATTTATTTATTTTTTTGTACATTTGTGAGCTTAAACAGAAAACTTTGGTAACTTTGTCAAATATGTATTTAAATTAATAGGTATCATTAATGTTACTTTTATTAGGCTAGTATGAAAATTATTAATACTTTATTACTCTAATTTATAATACACAAACTGTTAAGCATTGTAGCTAATATGAGTGTAGTAATGTTCATGTTAATGTGTTAACTTGTATTACTATATATAGTCTACGTAATAACCAAATGGTTATTTGTTTAATTTGTGTACTATTATGTGCTTTTCACTGTACAGTGAAATTTTTTTCATACTTAGAAATATAAATTAAAATGATTTGATATCACGAGAAAAAAAAGTGCCACCGAAGGCAATAAAAGGCAAAAATAAATAAAGAGCATCAAAACCACCAGGAGTGTAGTAACATGCAGTATTTCCATGAACTTTAACATCCCGCCCCTTACTGAAACGGAAAATATGATTGGTTAGCAAATATCCAATCGCGTCTGAACTGAACGTTCTGATAGGTGGATCAGCTTAGTCGGACTGTCTGTCTAACCAGTGCCATTAGTTGCACAGCAACGTGCGGGTTTAGAGAAAATCTCTGTACACAGATTGAAAAAGTTCGGGGTCAAAAGACTACTCGTTCTTCTGGCGTATCATCAATTATTTCAGGTGGGCATACACAAAATCCTAAGAAAGACTACACTACTGTTCAGTAGCCGTTTCACTGATTTTATTTCATTACCTCTACATGGCACTGATCCCTCTTTTTTTAACGAGCCTTGTGATGGCGCAAGCGCCTGTGTGCATGTTAAAATGAGCTGAAGAAGAAATAGTTCCCATCCTCCACAAGTATTTGCTAATATAGCCTAATCCTTTTTATATTACTTTGAAGCATATGATTATTGTTCATGGTAACCAAATAATATCCCTAGTTAAATACTTTTTTAGAACCGGTATGTGTGTGAGGATTTGTGATACAACATCAGAATCGAAGTATCGATACTTTAGGTTCTATCCGCCCATCCCTATTGTTTACTCAGCCAGACTTATGATGCAACTACAAAATTAAAACAGATTGAATAAAATCCTAAACGATTAAAATAACCTCGATAAATAAGTTACATTCATCATTACACACTGAATAATATATATATTAGTATTATTCAGTACTACCTATTATTCAGTACCGCGGCTATATATATATATATATATATATATATATATATATATATATATATATATATATATATATATTTATTTATGTTTTATTTTTTTGGGGGGGGGGGGATTAAGCCGTGTGTGTATGTATATATATATATATATCCCTCATTGTGTAGGTGAGACGCGTGCTAAATATATATAAAACGTTTGGTATTACACCGTGTCATGAGAGATATATATAGAGCACGCGTCTCACCTACACAATGAGGCCTACACAGGCCTCAAACAGAAACTGCTCGCTAATATTATTTTTATACCAAAAAGTTTAAAAACGGTATGGTATTTTTTTTAAAAAGGGGGCATGTATGTGAGCTTTACCTGCGGCTTCTCCGTCCATATCCCCCAGATCTCCTCGGTGGGGCTCCGCGGCGGCTGTAGTGCGAGTCTGGCGGACGCCCGTATCGCGCCATCTGCACGCGCAGCTCGCGCCCGTCCAGCAGTGCACCGTCCATGGCGTCCATCGCGTCCTCCGCGTCACGCTTATCATGGAAACGGACAAATGCGAACCCGCGGCTCTCTTTTGTGTACCGGTCTCTCGGGATGTAAACGTCCCCGACCCGGCCGTACTTCTCGAAAACACGCCGCAGAGTTTCTGGAGATGTGCGGTAAGTCAGATTGTCAACTTTTAAAGATGTCATGCCCTCGACGTCGGGCGGAGGCCTGCCGTAACTCATCTTGAATCACGAATCCTACTGCTCCACGCTACGCGAATAATAAAGCAATTTCTTGTAAGATTTGCGGGGGAAAATATTCAACCATTCGAGAGAGTCCAAAGTAACACGCCGCGCTCTTAACCCTCTAAAATGGCGGTAAGAGGATTTCCGGGGTAGGAGACTTATGTCTCTGTAGAAAAAAAATGGGCTTTTCCCAATCAGTGGGCGTTTTCAAACTTTGAGATTCCCTATAGTTTCATTGGATAATTTAGAAACGCCCATCCTGGTTTGAAAACGCCCACAGTTAATTATGTATTTTAAGGCAAAATCTATGCAGTTTTGTATAGAGACGTGATTTCCATAACTCCAGTTTTCCCCTAATATTTCAAATTAATGTCATCCCAAACAGCAAGAACTGCATAAATTCAAGTTATTGCTGTAAAGTTGATAAACTTGTGAATCTAATGGCCATAATTGTGTTTATGTGTAATGTGAGTAGTCATAGCACAACAGCCTCACAAAACTTTACACCCAGAAACTAACTTGGGATATTGTGAGTGTATAGTTTGTCTAGGCACATTGAAGGGGATTTTCTTACATATTATTTGACAAAGCCATATATTTGAGTGCTCACTGTAAAATTAACAAATGAAAATATTGTAGCATAGGGACTACCATTGGTTGTGTTGTGGAAAATCTTTGAAGAATCTCTCTAAGATGCAAGAAAACTCTCAGAGTCCAGGGTTCCAGATGCCAAAGTTAAAGTTTATTGTGTCACCAACAAACTTGAGAAGGCCACCTGTCCGTTCTGACACTTTTAATCCAAAACCTCATCTTCTATACAGTTTGTTATCTGGCATTACCTAATTCTACGCCCCTTCGTTATTTTTGTAACCAATGGATACTATTCGCCACCATTATCTCACAGAGCCTTTTGATATATTTTTACTGGTTGACCTGGCTTTAGTCTTTTTAATCACTTTGACCACTGGTTCTTTTTACTCTTAATCTTCAGCTGTGTTTCAAGGTCCATAGCCCAATTATTTGTTACAGCTGGATGCTCTTTGTGGTTTTTGCAGCATCAACACTTTTAGTAACCTCATATGCTCTCTCCTGGGTCACACAAAGGCCAGGAAACTCATATAAGTACTTTGATATAAAAACATACTATAATATTGAAAAATATACTATAGTTGGAGGTAGTAACAAGCTATCAAAGGCTGTAATTGGTCTTCAACTACACCTTTGAAAGCATTAGGCCATCAAACACAAACATTTCTAGTATTGCTAAAGATGTTGAAAAGACACAGTATTACATGCGATATGGGAATGCTCCATGGTTCTTCCCTTTTGGAAGGAAGTGCTGGTGAAACTTGTAAAATGTATTTAACAAATATAACAACCCTTACCAGACTTCCCTCGGTTATGTCTTCTTGGTGATAAAACACTTCTACCACAGTGTCAGCAAAGCACATTTCGAATGAATACTGACAGGCTTCATTATTGCATAAGACTCAATGAATGGGTTATTGGGGATGACTGAAACAGCTTCCTTTTAATACTCGATATCTAGAACAATACAAATGGGGCATTTTTAGCAAGCCTGGGATAATTTCTTCTTGTACATTTCCTGCTCAGTGCATTAAACGTTTTTTAGAGGAGCAATGATCGATATAATGCATGTACTTTTGTAAAATGTTTTAAGTGCTGTAAATGACCATCTTTCTGTTTTGTTTAGGGTTTGTGTGTGTGTGTGTGTGTGTGTTTGTATTGTTTGGTTTTGTTTTTATAACATAACAATTCATGAGTAATATGTATGTAGAATGACTGATTGAAAAGAAAAATGAATAAAAACTTTAATGGCAAAAAGAAAAGACACAGTATGTTGTAACATATTTTCAGCATCTCCCAATCACAAAACATTATAATGGTCAGAAAATGGCTGCATTATAGTTGCTTGGGCCTACATCATAATATATCATAACATAGCCAATGAGTCTGTAATTTGTCAAAAACATTTTGCTGGTAATACTATACTTATGTAAGTTTTTGAATACAGGACTTTTAGTATTGAGTTTTAGTATTATAAAATGGAGTATTTTCATAGTGTGCTATTAGTACTTAAGTAAAGAATCTGAATATTTCTCACACCACTGTCTTCTGTAGCCTACATATCTAGTTCATCAAGAAAAATAGCCTACTGGAAAAAATAACTTTGATTGATGATTCCTCCAGGGTTTGTTATGACTATTACTACCTTAAACCCTTCCTTGGGGCAGAATAGGAGTCAAACTAATAGGTTAATATAGGCAAATAAAATTCTATGCTATCAGAGGCGAGACAGACATTATCCATGCGCTTATCCACAGTACACATTGAGCTCACCTCTATGGAAAGCCAAGAGGGTAAAAATTAATGTGTTTTGTATTGCCGTATTAAGCTTTGAAATGACGTTTTCTAAACACCTCGAGGGGGGTTCTCCCAATGGCCAGTCCGCCCCTGATTGCCCCCAAAGTGCGTCAGCCCACTGGGAAAATGTCCGGTATGCCAGATTACCAGTCCAGCCCTGTAGCACACAATATAAAATTAAGGAATTTGACAAATAACGAGCAAAAAATTATTATATAAAAATGATATATGTATGAATAATAAAATTATATAAAAAAATAAAGAAATTAATTAAGACTTAGTATGGATGTACAATATGTTTGCTCTCTTTAAGTAACTCACAAGCACACACAGACTCACAAACATATCACATTTGAAAAATGAAAACATTAGTTTTTATTGTTGATGGGTTTTCGAGCAGGGGGATCACCAAACTGGATCACGCAACCTTAAAGCCCAGGGCCCCCCCAGGCGGTCAAGGGCCCCTGGTAGTCAAGGGCTCCTGGGCATTGGCCCCATTGGCCCGGTCGGTAATCGATCCCTGAGTGTCATCTGTGTGAAACTACATTGTACTCGTCTAGGAATTTGGGTTTCGGCATGAGTAGGAATAAAATGAAACAAACAAAGACAATTTCATCCTAAGTTTACTTATTTACATTGTTTTTAATATATAGATTAAAAAAAATTATCTACAGTTTGTGTGAGGTTCTATTGGCAAGGCTATATTATGCATTTCAATTGAGTTTTCATGAATTCTGAATTAATGGACAGATCTGTATCTTAAAGGGATAATTCACCCCAAAAAAATAATTCTCTCTTCATTTATTCACCCTCATAACATCCCATATGTGTACGACTTTCTTCTGCACAACACAAACAAATATTTTTAGAAGAATATCTCAGCTCTGTTGTTCCATACAATGCAGGTAAGTGAATGGTGACCAGAACTTTCTAGCTCCAAAAAGGTAGCATAAAGTAATCCATGTTTTCAGAATCAATATAATAGGTGTGGGTGAGAAACAGATCAATAATTTTTTTTTTATTTTTTTTTTTTACAATAAATCTCCACTTTTCTGATTCTTTCACTTCCACATTCTTCTTCTTTTTTGTTGCCGATTAGCATTCTTTGTGCATATTTATAGGAGATTTATAGTAAAAAAGGACTTAAACCCACAGCTTCTGAAAACATGGATTTAACCCCTGGAGTAGGCCTAATATGGATTAATTTTATGCAGCCTTAATATGCTTTTTAGAGCTTCAAAGTTATGGCCCACCCACCCAATTTTGTGGGTCTATAGAGCTACAGATATTCTTCTAAAAAATATTAGTTTGAGTTCTGCAGAAGATATAGTCATACACATCTGGGATATCATGAGGGTAAATTATGAGTTTTTTTTGTTGTTGTACTATTTCTTTAATGAAAAACTAAAAAATATATATGTATATTCGTCATTGCAACAGTTTTTTTTTAAAACTATTTTTGTTGTCTAATTCAGTTTATTCTCATCCACGTTGTGAGATTAAATGAGACGCTTGTATGCAATGACAACAATAGACTGACAGAGAATCAGAGGTTTAGATGGGACATTAATTATTAAAATTTGTAAATATATAAATTATAGAGAGCTGTGCACGCGTAATCCTTAATAAAGGAGCCTGCCTTTTCGTTAAGGAATGTCTAACAATAATTTAGAAACGGAGCTCAGTGACGGAAGGGCTGCTAATGTAGCTAACATCAATTACCCTATTATGCCCTTACTGCACTGCAGTGAATCACTTCACAATTTCAGGGAAGGTCACGTTTGGCGAGGCAGAATCCGTTTTGTACTGCGCAAAACCTCAAGTCTGGATTTAAGCCTGACGTCAGGGGTGGCCAATAGCGCTTCTGAGGACAGTAATACAGTACATATTATTGAGGGGGAAATATTAGTGGCAACTAAATGTTTCAAAAACGTGTCATCCTCCAGGGGGCGCTTGGCGGCTCAGATGGTCAAATCTTTTATTGAGTCATATTCTAATTTCAAAACGTTTTCTTTTTATTTCACTGGAGATAGTTGTACACTGAAATGTACAATAGTTTAACATTTTAAATGACATAGAGTTTTAACTGACAGATTTATGAAAACGTACCCAAACAATATTTATAAAACGATGTTAAAAACAAAACTCATCTAATAATCCCAAATGAATGTGATTGGTCTTTCCTAACCATCGCGGAGAAAAGTAACAATTACCACATGACGACACCGGTTTTGCGTTGTTTCAAACAGAGGTCTATCTTCTAATTAATATCTGAATAATGACACTGTGGAACTTTAATAGCCACTAAATCTACAACACACACTGAAAGGTTAAAATGATAGAATTACTATTTGGACAAATAGTTTCTGACCAATTAAAAACAACGTTCGGACCTCTAATCCCCGCCCATTTTGTGACCCCACATTTATGGTCCACGCCACTCAACCGGTTAATTCTGTTTATTTGGCACTGATAGGCACCCGCATCCCATCGCTCAAGTACTCGGAGAACAGAGGATACAGGGATGATGATAAACATACCGAGAATCTTGTCAAATAGAGAGCATCTCTCTTGGCTTTGAAGGCGTGATTTACGCCGCAACATGACAAAATGATGCTGACCACGGGAAGAGAGGCAGAGAGCCTTGTAGAAGGACCTCAATAGCAGCTTGTGTCTGCAGACAAAACAATGACTGTGGGACTCTGTGCGAATCTTATAGGGCATTAAGAGCACCTACTAATCCTGTGCATTGTAGAAAAATATATAAGAACAAACAACGGGTATTTTTGCACAAAGAAGAGGATGTTAGGTTAAAGAAGACGTCTCTGCTATAGGATTGCAATCATTCAGTGTTATTTTAATTGTAGGCTGTATGAAATGGGAGCTCTGACAAGCCGTCAGAATGCCGGAGTGGAGGAGGTCGATATTCAGTCCAATTCTGTTTACAGATATCCACCCAAAACCGGTGAGAAAAATAATAAATATGCTATCTTAATATATAATTAAAAAAATAAAATTATAATAAATAGTATTACACGAAATAAAATAAATACTATGAGAATATATATATATCGTATTATAATTGTTGTTGTTATTATTAGGATTATTGGCAGAATAAGTTAACAGTAGTAGTATTAGTATAACCTGTGACGCTACCCTATAATAAAAGTCTGTTAGGCCCAATGGAGAAACTCAAGCTTGTAAAGATTGAATAGCCTAATTTTATTGCTTTGAAATGAGGGGGTCTCTTCAACTTACCTCTAAAGAGACTGGGCCACCACCCACTGTTACTTGGTCAGCAAATCTGTCAGGCCTCTGGTCAGCCAGACCCATAGATGCTTGCCTTTACATTGCTATAAAGCGCATCACTCCCAGTAGTGCTGTGTCTACTGAAATATATTACAATAAAAAATAATAAAGCTTCTTATCCATCTTGTTCTTCTATGCTAGCTTCTGTTCTGTTACAGCCACTTTGATAACTTGGCAGTGCGATACTGCAGATATTGTTGACTTTTGTATAACACATTGCTTTCTATGCTCATTTGTCAGTCGCTTTTGGATAAAAGCATCTGCTAAATGACTAAATGTAAATGTAATTATAGCTTGCATGTTTTGCAACATTCAGGAATTAAAGTGAATCGGAAGTAAAATTGTCTACTGCAGGGCAGGCAAAAGTATTTAGTTGGGATGATGATTTTGGTTTGGATACCTTCAGGTAACTTAACATGTTACGTTAACTTAACACCTTTGTGTTCTTTGACCATTCCTGTAGGTTTAGGAAATGCAAAACACTCAATCAAGCTAGAGTTAATGGGCTCCAATGACTGCTTGTTTTACAAATCCTAAGAAATTTGAGCAAACAGACAGGGCTAACATTGAGAAGATGAATGTTGATATGTTAACAACAAGTGACCCCAGATACTCTATATGTGCAGCCTGGGACATGTTCCTGATTCTTGCTACCCGATGCTCCAGTTTCGTGCGTGTTCATCCATCTACTCTTGTATCCATCTAATCTTGCTGTGGCAGTATAACCTGAATTCTCTGCCCTTGAGCTTGTCTTTCTTTAATATTGTTTGTTTCTCTAGTCTCTTATATATTTGCCTTTATTTCAAAATATTTATATCTCTGGAGGAGTGGAGCTACATATCCATGTGCAAATCATTTTGCCTACCTGTCGTTAAAATAATAATTTATTTACATATGCTATTCGAATACAATAATGCATTTCATACTAGTAGAATTTTCATTTCTATTTGAAGAAAATGTGCATTTGTTACCTTAAAGAGCTGTTTCTACCTTGGTCTGTCCCAATCATCATTTATTATTATGTATTGGTTTAAAACTAATGTAGTCAAGTTGCTTCTGTCATTTCACATAATATTTTTTTAACCATTTAATTTAGATGTTGAATAAAGCACATATGAAGCCCCTATTTAGGTTACCTGTTAAAAGATTTGCAGTTGACAATAAGTGCTTTATCATGTTGATAACATTTTGGAATCAGGAATTCTGAACATTTTGCAACACTGTTGTCCCAGTCAAATTGAATTTTCATGATCTGTAATGATGATCTGTTCTTTACCATATAGGAAGTTACTTTGCTAGCCATTTTATTATGGGAGGAGAGAAGTTTGATTCAACTCATCCTGAAGGTTACCTCTTTGGTGAAAACACTGACCTCAACTTCCTTGGCAGTAGACCAGTAGTGGTAAGATTGTACTTAAATTCCTGAAATGTTTTCGGGTTAGATTTAACCATTTGGGTGTGATTATTATATAAGGTCATCACACCAGTAATTGTGTTCAATTCAATAATCTTAAATCTGTGCTATCTCATTTCCAGTTTCCATACATTGCAATGCAAATAAATCATATGCATTTTTAAAATAATGGATTTAGAAATATGTTCCATTTAATATTAATTCAAATGAATGCATACATTCACATGAATATACACAAAAATAGCCTTTGTTAATATTAATTTAAGTGTAGACTAATGAATCTTTAAAATCAAAAGTTGTATTTGTCAACATTAGTTAATGCATTATGAACTAACATGAACTAACAATTGTATTTTTATAAACTACCATTAACAAAGATTATTAAATGCTTTAATATTATATTGTTCAATTGTTAGTTCATAATACATGAACTAGTGTTAACAAATGGAACCTTATTTTAAAGGGTTACCTGTAATTGTAAAATTGTTCTTTTATCCTGATTTTGATGTCTATTTTTGTTTATTAACTGCTAGGCCTGTCTGTAAGCAGATAGGCTTCTAGACTAGTGATGCTGTGGATTTAAGCAACAGCTTACCGCAAATAATACAGAGAGCCACATTCATGCTAAAGTCCCAGGAGGGAGGGAGGGCAACAGGATCAACCACCAGTGTTGACCCACAAGCTAACCACTCGCCTGCTGCTTCTCCGGCACGTGGATGTGCCAGTGCATTGCACACACACATGTATCAACACAACAGCTTGTCCAGAGATCAGTGTACACCTTGTACTGTGGCTTTGTTTCCAGATTATCTTTCAGTTTCACAGTAGATCGGACGTGTGTTTTTGATATGTGATCTGACAAAGCAGGGCAAAATGCTCCTCAGAGTCTTTTTGCTGTGTATTATAATCAATTATTTCTGTTGTTTATGGTTTGTAGTTCCCGTACAATGCTCCACCTCCTCAAGAGCCAGTCAAGACCCTCCGCAGTCTCATCAACATCCGCAAAGACACTCTACGACTTGTCCGGTGATATTGCCCTTCCAATTATCTTTACTACATCTGGTAAAGCTTTCAAAGGATTAGTTCCCACAACTATGAAAATTCTGTCATAATTTACTTTACCCTCATTTAGTTTTAAACACATTTGCAGGGTGTGAATCACGGGGGGTTTTGGGTGGGTTTGACCCCCCCCCCCCACCAAAACACGATGTCAAAACAAGAATGTACTTGTAATGTGAAGCTTTAATTATAAATATGTACATTTCTATAGCTGTGCTTAATATTAAATTGTAATCTGGGCCACCCCTAAAATGGGTCATACCATTGATATTGCCTGAGCAGTTCAAGTGAATGCGCTGAAAAGTTAAACGCTCGTTCAAGGACGCACATTCATTCCGTGCATGACAGAGCACAGCGAATGTGTCTAAAATGCTTGTGTTCAGTTGAATGATAAAGTTCACCCTCTCTAACTTAATGCTGATGATTCAAATATATAAGGCAAGCTGTTTGCTGAAATAACAAAAATAACCACTAATCTAACAACAAAGCTGTAAATGAGACATGCTTGGAAGTTCCATTTGTTGCTATAGCAACAATAATAGGCTCTGGGTGTGTTTTTACACAATTAATTAACATGAAAAATTTACATTTTTAATCATGGTATGCAGTGTGTCAATTTCTACATACACTAATACAGTTTAATATTAACAATTAGTAATTTAACATAATTGAGAACTAACATTAACTAACAATGAACAATATTGTGCTACAAATTAACACAAACCAAAAATTCCCATTTTCTTGAAACATAATTTGGAATGTAATACGTTACATGCGCATGTGTTAACATATACAACCTTAACGTAAAGTGTATTAAATCATAAACCCCAACAACAACACCACCAACCGCTCCGCCACCGCTCTGACCCCCTGAAGTTCATTTTGTAATTCGCACCCTGCCTGGTCTGGAATAACAAGCTAAGGGACTTGCCTCGCATAACAAAAATAAGTGAAAATAAGCAATTCATTTTTTTTCTTGTGTGGGGGAATTATCAGCATAGAATTCATAACACGTAAAGTATACAGTAACCTACCAGTACAGTACCTTTTCAGTAAATCTTTACTGGGCATCCAATAAAATGTGTCTTTTTGACTGCAGATGTAGTGAAGACATGAATCTGCCTGGACAGGATGTTGGAAAAAGCCACAGTTGCTACAATATTGAGTTTACCTTTGATGCTGACACACAAGTTGCCATTACTATATACTACCAAGCCATTGAAGAGTTTCACAATGGTGTGCCAATGTAAGTTAAGCATTAATCACATGTTTCCTCAATGTTTTTTGTATTTATTTACAAAACACTTTAAGCTCAACCTTTACCACTTGATCAGAGAGCTGCAAGAACGGAGCGACAGCAAAATTTGAGGTTTTCATTTGTATTGCTCGATGCATTGTGTATGTTGACAGATACTTGCCGCAGGACAGCTCTCTGCAGTCAGAGACGGTTCATTTCAAACGTGGCGTCTGCCAACAGTTCTGTTTGCCCTCCCATTATGTCAACTTATTAGAGTGGGCAGATGAGGAGGTAACACATTTGTTAGCTATGTCCTTTTGTGTTTATATGTGTTTTGATTTTTCTGAGAGAGGTTGGAATGGAAGTCATGTATCTAATTTAAGAAATCATTGATTTATTCATAATACATGTCCTTTTGGTTGAATCTACTAATCGTTGTTTGTTGTTACACAGCTTTTGTTTGACATGGATAGAGACATCTACCCCATGGTTGTACAAGCAGTAGTGGATGAGGGAGATGGTGAGTTGATGTCATTATTGCAATCATTTGTCAAAAATGCCCTATGTCAGTGGTTCTCAAACTTTTCAGGCAAAGCACCACTTTTGATCCAATCAGAACATCTAAATGCCACAATCACAACAATTGTTTTTCGGCAATGTGCAAATGTCATCCGAGTCCAAGTCCTGGACTCGAGTACTACAACACTGCTGGTCACTACTGTTTGAGAACCTCTGTCCTATGTGATATCATAAGAAATTGGAAACCTATTGCTATTCAGCATCTGCACCACATGTTTTTTGTTGTTCTTCAGAGCACTTGGGACATTCCCATGTTCTTCTTGCAACCTTTGAGAAGGTATGTTTTTTTGTGTTTTTAAAAGAACTGTAGTATATAAACTTCTGTCATTCCTGATCTTAATGCCTGTTTTTAAATTTGCGTATTCATATCATCTCTATATAGAAAACATGAACAATAGGAACTACATACAGGTTTCTCATAATATTGCTTTCCTTTTCCCCTAGCACATGGATGGAAGTTTCTGTGTGAAACCTCTGAAACAGAAACAAGTGGCAAGTGCTACATTTTTCTAGTCACTGGATAAGAATCCTACAGCATTGAAGAAGAAAAGAGAACAATTAAAACATAAGGACAAGTTAGATTAAATGGCTGCTATTAGTTTTACTTGGATTTGCCAAGTGTTTCTTAATATCCCAAGGCAAATTTCCAAATTATCCAACTTTAATCTCTTAAAGGGATAGCTCACCAAAAAATTGTTCCAAATCTTGTATGACTTTCTTTCGTGGAAGAAAAATATAAATGTTAAAATGTTAGGGACTGACTTTGGTTGGTATGCATGGGTACACGCCTTGAAAAGGTGTAGTGACATAATGGTTATATTTTGCCTTTGTAACCAGACGCTATGTTATTCTGTTGTATTTAAACTGCCCAGGGAAGGTATGTTTTAGGGGTGAGGGGGGTTATTATAGTTAATAATAGAAGGAGGGAAAATGTAACTTTCATGGTTTCACTGTATATTGCTTTACACCTTTCAATAAAAAAAATAAAAAAAAATGTTAGGGACTGACAGTCTTATGGTGCGTTCACATACAATGCGAAGCAGGCGGATTAAGTGAATGGCGTGAATCAAACACGCAAATTGCTTCATTCGCGTATTTGTGCGAGTTTACATTTTTCAGCTCGAGTGAAAAATCTGCATGACGTGTTGTCACAAAAGCCTATTAGCATTGAAAATGTTTGGATGTCACTGACATACTGAGGTAGTAGCAGAAGAAATCTGGAAAAATTAATTAAACAATTGTTGTAGCGGTATGTGGGCACCCGGAATTGTATGACACAACGTCATACATGTACAGAGACCGGACGAAAAAAGACATCGCTTGGAGGAAACTGAGCGAGGAAGTTGGACTACCTGGTAAATTCTGAAAATATGCGCGTCTACTTGATTCCAGCTATTGATTGTACTTTACTATGAATCAAGTCGTAGAAGCCCCTCCTCCTGTTCTTTTCCGGAAGAGAAGGGGGAATACTCGCGGGTCTGCGTTACTCGCGCGAACGCGAGTTTAAGCACATTTATAATCCAAATTTTCTTTGCGTTGTATGTGAACGCACCATAAGTCACCCCTTTGCTTTCATTTTATGTAAAAATATAAATGCAATCAAAGTGAATGGTGACTGAGGTGATTCTGCCTAACATCTCTTTTGTACTGAATTTATCTTAGGTGGATGGTGTTAGTTACCTGTTGCAGGAAATCTATGGTATAGAGAACAAATACAACAGCCAAGAATCAAAAGTAAGTCATCATCCACATTTACAGAAAGAAACAATTCATTCTGGTATGAAACATTTATTCAAACTATTCTCAGTGCAACTGTGACCAGAAATGTCCACATTAAGGCAGAAGTACAAGCTCTGTCGCTGCTTTAATCCCTTAATTAGTATCAAAATGTTACAGGTGGCTGAAGATGAGATTAGCGACAACAGCGCTGAATGTGTGGTGTGTTTGTCGGATGTGCGGGACACACTGATCCTACCCTGCAGACACCTGTGCCTGTGCAATGCCTGTGCAGACACACTGCGTTACCAGGCCAACTGTTGCCCCATCTGTCGACTACGTAAGCACCAACTCATGTACCAGACTCATTCTTTATTGTTTAGAGGTGAATTGTGTCATTTTATTACACTTTTTGGAATTGCATGAATAATGTATGCTTCAAAACATTTTCTCGAACTCTCCCCACATCTGCAGTTGTTTGGATAAACAGGTAGTCCCACCCCAAACTCATGCAATTGTTTGATCCAATGTTGCTATGTTGGGCTGGTCGGGATTCTTAAACATAAAAAACACCACAGAGCCACAGTGTTTGCAGTTTTCAGGGGAATCAACCATTCATTGGTTAAAAACTTAATTTATTCATGAAATGATTTGTCTTGTCATTATAGAAACATTGATGCACATTTTTCACAAAAGACATTTAATTAAGCGGTTGATCCAAGCGTGTGTTGTTTTCAGTGTATTGTTTTGGCTAAAATGTTTGACTTTCCTGCAGCATCAATTATTTAAGATGCTCTTCTTTTAATCCCTGTAGCATTTCGTGCCCTTCTTCAGATCCGAGCAATGAGGAAAAAACTGAGCCCACTTACTCCAACTGGATTCAACCCTGTCATTACCTCCCAGACCTCAGATTCAGAGGAGCACTCGGTAACATACTAAACCTGCTTCATTCCTGTTTGCTTCACAGAGCTCATACAGTGCTTAATTCTTAGCAGCTGTATATTTTTACAGCTAAAAAATGTTGTTCAGGCAGCCTAATCTGGTGCATTGAGGCCAGCATTTCCTACAGAATGATGTCATTGCAATGGAAGAGTCCAGAGTGTACTTGATTCTGATTGGTCAATTGCTGCATACTGTAGTCAAATATTTTTTTATAATGACAGATAAACTGTCAATTTGATTGTTGTCCCTGGTAACCAATCTCCCACACTGTGCTAATTTTATATCTCTTGTGACACCCTGTGGTTTCTTTCTTCTCACATAATAAAATAATTTTAACTAATAAATCAATATTTTAAGTCCATTTATTTACTTATTTGGTAAGTAGCAAAGTATTAAAGGAATAGTTTTACCAAAAAAGAAAATTCTCCCTTCATTTACTCACCCTCATGCCATCCAATGTCTTTATGACTTTCTTTCTTCTGCAGAACACAATTGTAGATTTTTAGAAGAATATTTTATCTCTGTAGGTTCATACAATGCAAGTGAATGGTGACCAAAACTTTGAAGCTCCAAAAAGCATGAAAAGGCAGCATAGAAGTAATCCATGAGACTCAAGATGTTTAATGTCTTCTGAAGCAGTCTAATCAGTTTGAGTGAGAACAGACCAAAATGTAACTTATTTTTCACTGTACATCTTGCCATTGTATCCTCTATGCACAGTCACGATTTCAAGCTCCATTATATTTCCTTGTGCTTGACGCATACGTAGAGTGCTAGATGACACTACGAAGTGTAATCGAGCTTGAAATCATGATTGCCAAGGAGACTGCAGATGTCAAGATTTATAGATGAATATGGAGTTATATTTTGGTCTGTTCTCATCCAAAATTGATTGGATAACTTCAGGATTCTGGATTACCTTTATGCTGCATTTATGTGCTTTTTGGAGCTTCAAAGTTTTGGTCACATTCACTTACATTGTATAGACCTATAAAGCTGAGATATTCTTCCAAAAATTTTAATTTTTGGGTGAACAATTCGTTTAAGCATGATATTGTACTTTCAGTCAAGTACAATATTTAATCACCCTGTCAGGGTCTATTTTGTGATAACGACCGGCTGACTGTACATTATCCCTTACTTATTTTTCAGTTCCCAATCTTTTATTTCTTCTAAGACTGAAAACTCACAACTCTCATGGTGCTGTAGATTAAGTAGTTGTGCATTGACACTGTTGATAGATTGTGATGCTTCTAAGCTGTATTGCTCTTCATGGCCATGTTAATGTTTACTGCAGGCATCAGAGCACATCCCACCTGGCTATGAAGCTGTGTCCCTGTTAGAGGCCTTGAATGGTCCCCTGAACCCATCTCCATCTGCTCCTCCAATTGAGGGCCTCACCAGGGGCCACGTTTCTGGATCTGTGCCCACATATGGCAGTGATAGCCACCACACGCCCACACGCTCCCTCTCTCCACTAGAACACTCTGTCAACTCCAGCCAGAATGTGAAACACAAGAAGAGTGGCTCTAAGTAAGTGAGCCCTAAGTGAAATATTAAGGCGTTGAGCACAAAGTGGTGTTGCATTTCAGTGTTACTGTACTTAAAAAAAAATTTTTTTAATTAACGTCTACAAAAAATTGGCTTGGTATTTTGAAAATAAGGTTTCTTTTTTTTTACTTGTGAAGGTTAAATTATGGCAGGTATAAAAAAAGGCAGATATGAGAGTGGATGCTAATCATGTATTCTGGTATATCTCTAGATCTCTCTCCCAGAATTCTTCAGTGCTGCCAGAGGAGGAGGACGAGAAGTCATGTAGTGAGTCTGAGATGCAAACGTGCAGGAGAACTCTGCATGTAGAACAGCAAGAGGTAAAAACATCTCCAATACTTCTATTGCATTTACACCTTTTACAATGATCAATCCAAGCATCACCTAAATTACAGAGTTATGTTACTCATGTACATAGCATAAAATATATTTTAGGAATATAGTTTTGACATCATTATAAAATATTATGTTATAAATGCCCAGGATATATATATATATATATATATATATATATATACAGTATGTACCGTAAATATTATACTATATTGTGTTCTGTATTCTGCGGCAGTCTGGAGTGACCCCAGAAAGTGACAACCTCACCCTGTCATCCTCGGGAGCCATAGATCAGTCTTCCTGCAGTGGGACCCCTCTCTCCTCCACTATCACCTCCCCAGAGGGTACAACTCTTCAGTGCACTCAAGTTAACTCACTGTAACTTGCACCAGAGCACCCTCATTTATATTTGTTTGTCACTTCCTCTCTTGTTAAGACCCAGTTAGCAGCAGTCTGGCCCAGTCTGTGATGTCAATGGCGTCATCTCATAGCCAGCACTCTCAGATCAGCACTGACACACTATCTTCCATGTCTGGCTCCTACATGGCTGGGGCAGAGGGAGAAGAGCCCCTTGAGACCCCAGCAGAGAGCAGGGCCCCTTCCCAGCATGAGGGTGAGGTAAGGGGGTTGAATGCCTGGAAACAAGATATTTAGTTCACTGATGCTTACTATCTTCACATGCTTTCCTGATTCTGATATTATATTTTTTTCACCACCCCATCATCAAACAACAGTCAATAGACTTCTAAATAGCCATGGAAAAAGGCTTACTAAATTTCAGGCGTATAAATAAAAGCATCACACTGCACACTTTGGACCATGTGTATGCACTTCTGAAAGGTTCTGGTGCAGGTTTTTTATTTTATTGAAAAATTTATTTATTTTTGGAAAATTTACAGTAACCACAAAATTAATCATTGTTACTATATTACCACTGTGTTACTGTGGTATCACCATGGTTAATTGCATAAAAACTATGGTTTCTGCCAAAAAAACATGGTTACTACAATATTAGTAATACAGTAATGTAATCTACAGCTGTGACCAAAAGTATTGGCAGTGACATAAATTTTGTGTTTTGCAAAGTTTGCTGCTTCAGTATTTGTAGATTATTTTTTAACATGTTTCTATACTGGAAAATAATGATAATCATTTCATAAGTTTGAAAGGCTTTTATTGGCAAAAACATTAAATATATGCAAAGAGTCAATATTTACAGAGTTGACCCTTGTTCTTCATAACCTCTGCAATTCGCTCTGGCATGCTGGATATCAGCTTCTGGACAAAATCCTGACTGATGGCGATCCATTCTTGCCTTATTAGTGCTCGGAGATGATCACAATTTGTGGGCTTCTGTTTGTCCACTCGCCTTTTGAGGACTGACCACAGATTCTCTATGAGATTAAGATCCGGAGAGTTACCTGGCCTCAGATCCAAATTTTCAATGTAATGATCTCCGAGCCACTTCATTATCACTCTTGCCTTTGACATGGTGCTCCATCATGCCGGATAATGCACGGATCATCACCAAATTGCTCCTGGATTGTTCGGAGATGTTGCTCTTGCAGGACGTTTTGAAACCATTCTTTATTCATGGCAGTGTTTTTGGGCAGAATTGTGAGAGAGCCCACTCCCTTGGATGAAAAGCAACCCCACACATGGATGGTCAGGATGCTTCACTGTTGGCACGACACAGGACTCATGGTAGCATTCACCTTTTCTTCTCCGGACTATAGATTTTCCAGATGTCCCAAACAGTCGGAAGGGGGCTTCATCAGAGAAAATAACTTTGCACCAGTCTTCTGCTGTCCAATCCTTGTACCTCCTGCAGAATTTCAGTCTGTCCATGATGTTTTTCTTGGAGAGAAGTGGCTTCTTTTCTGCCCTTCTTGACACCAGGCCATTGTCCAAAAGTCTTCGCCTCACTATGCATGCAGATGCACTCACACCAACCTTCTGTCAATATTGAGCAAGCTCTGCACTGGTGGTGACACGATTCCATAACTGACTCCTCAGGAGGAGACGGTCCTGGCACTTGATGGACACTCTGTCACGTCCTTAATCCTTCTTCACTTCTATTGAACCTCTCTCCTTGAAGTCCTTGATGGTCCAGTAAGTGGTTCTTTCAGGTGCAATGTTCTTTGCAGCAATTTCCTTGTATGTTTTTCTTTAGAAAAGAAAGTTACCATTGCTAACAAGAACACAATGATTGGAAGCACTTCTTCCCTCCTTTTATAGCAAAGGAGGGAAGTCTGCTCTTATAATACAATCAGAATGATAGAGTGATTTCACCTACATTTACATTTACATTTATGCATTTGGCAGACGCTTTTATCCAAAGTGACTTATAGTGTACTTATTACAGGTAAAATTCCCCCGGAGCAACCTGGAGTTAAGTGCCTTGCTCAAGGACGCAATGGTGGTGGCTGTGGGGATCAAACCAGCAACCTTCTGATTACAAGTTATGTGCTTTAGCCCACTACGCCACCACCACTTCACCTGACTAGTACTCGTTCACACTTTCCCAGGTGCTGCTGATACGATTAATGAACAAGAAAAAAAAATCTGCCAATGGGGTAAGCAAAATAAACTTAATTCAAAGGGAAAACAAGTGTATTTTGCTTACCCCATTGGCAGATTTTTTTTCTTGTTTTAAGTATAAAGTTAATTTAATTAGATTTCTCTCAAAACAAGATTTAAAATCTTAAGCCAGTTTGCTTGTCAAGTAAATAAATCACATTTTAAGAATGTTTAGATATTTTTACTGGAAAGCAAGACAAAAATTCTTGTCTTGAAAATAATTTTTTGCAGTGAGCGAGAACCACTCATCATGACCACGAGGAGGTTACCCCATGTGACTCTACCCTCCCTAGCAACCGGGCCAATTTGGTTGCTTAGGAGACCTGGCTGGAGTCACTCAGCACACCCTGGATTCGAACTCACGACTTCAGGGGTGGTAGTCAGCGTCAATACTCACTGAGCTACCCAGTCCCCAGCAACACCTTTTTAACTTTTTGTTAAGTTTGTTTTATATTTCTGTGGTTTCACTAGACTATCGGGGTACAAATAGCTGCACATTGTGGCAGATGCTATTTATACTGGGGTGTAAATAGACACTCCAAATAATTTATTGGCTAAAATGGCTCTTTGTCAGTACAATCTCTTTAAGATGTTTTTAGAAACTTTATACAGTAATCACGAGCAGCTGATGAAAAGTAATTAAACAGTATGGAAATTAATTGGTAAAAATGTGTGTGAACCATGTAACAAAATGTGGCAGGTTCAAATTATGAAAGGGGTCTGAAATATCTATCGCCATTGTGCAAAGAGTCAAGCATCAAGCCAGTACTGTCCCAGTAACTTAACAAATTACATGTGACTATAAATGAAAATGCTATTCTATGATTAACAAGGCTAAGTCATTTTCACACACGGTACATTTCACATGTTACCGTATGGAGCAGTTCGTGCAAATTAAATTGTGCACTTTACGTGGAGACCATAATTAATGTGTCCTCTGCAGGAAATCCCCAATGAGCCAAAAAACTTTGCGGCTGCCATTCTTGAAGAACAGGATTCAGAGGTGAAACATTAAAACAAATTGTCCAGTTCTAAAGCCAGCTAATTTATCCTAATCACTTCTTTTTATACCGGTGTTAATTATTCAGCTGTGTCTTTTACTTTCCTTAGGGAAATGATGTTACTGAGGAAGATTGTGGATCTCCCACCAAAGAACAGGGTAATTGTCACCTCAACTAGGATGATTATTGGCTGTACTTGTGACATCTCTATGTAGATTAAGGAGAAAGAACACTGCAAACATGTGATCTGTAGGTGGTACTTCATCCACAAGAGCTTATAAATCTGCCTACACACCTTTTGTTAAAAAACTTGTGTTTGCAGGTGAGTCAAATGTTGCTCGCAACAAATATAAAGTTCACATTTGAGATTTTCATATTTTATTTATTCAGTCCACAGACAAGCACATTTGGCATCTGAATTTCAAAGACATATCCAGTATCCAGCCTTCTACTTATTACCATGTAGTGTAGGGTTATTTTAAAGGGATAGTTCACAGATAAATTAAAATTACATCATCATTTACTCACACTCATGTTGTTCCAAACCGATATGATTACTTTCTTGCATGGAACACAAAATGAGACGTTAGGGTGAATGACAGCCTCAGTCACCATTCACTTACACTGTATATTTTGTTCCTAAAATAAAAGTTAATGGTGACTGAGGCTGTCATTCACCCTAACGTCTCATTTTGTGTCCAATCCATTTAACTGGATTACTGTAATAGTTTTATGTCGAGACAAGTTTGCTGTATTTATGCTTTGCTTTTAGTGTTTTATTTTATTGTTATTCTTTATGTCTTGTAACTGAATTACCATTTTGCATAGACATTGCCTCCTCTTTCTTATTTCTTATGTTGTGTGCATAGTTGGTGTTCATAATGTCAGCAAGTGAGAGTCTGTATCAGGGCCTTTATCAGTTGTGTTCCTGTGCATGCACCAATCGCATCCGCTCTGCTTTCATATGACTATATGTGCATACGCCACCGCAGTCATCATTTAACCGCTGCCGAGTAAAATCCTGCACCCCGTCACTGCTCTGCCCCCTTAATGCTGCTTTTACACTCCTCTGCTCTGCCTTGGCTGCTCTTGTTTGACCTCTGACCTCGCTTGCAGGTGGGCGCAGGTGGAGTGAGGTGCCTTGTCCAGAGTTTGACAATAACAATCAGGGGCAGTCTGACACCCACTGTATGACAGGCTTGGACAATGAGCAGCCTCCTGATGGCCGTTTCGCTGGTGAGTGGCAACCTCTGGAACATGGACTTTCTGATTGGAAGGGATTGGGGGAGGTTGTTTCAAGGTGTCCCTTTAAAAAAAGCATCTGAATTTTAGTCCTCGAGTCTCTGGTTCTGAAACCCTACTGGCTTTCTCTGCTCATGCACGCCCTTACATTGACCCTGCTGTAATTTTGTTTAGCGTGAATTGGTACAACATGGCCTTTATTCCCTCCTCTTTTGTATTAGTGTGTTTGTTGTATGTTCTGTATCTCTCTGGGCCATAATAATGGTTAAGTTCATGTTCAGTGTCTGCCAGCTCAAAGTAGCTTTGCATCCCCCTTCACTTTGTTTATCCCTTCGTGTTTCTACCTAAACAAGCTCTTCTGCTAGCATATTCTATCGATTCACAACTATGTTACTGTCATCCAGATAAAAATATTCTCTCTGAAAGGATACAAAGGAAGCTATTCTATTCATCATGACTACTAAACAGTCACAAGGTACAGTGGCCCCAAAAAGTATTTGGACACTTGAGCCACTCATTAAAATGCATGAATGTCATTGCATTAGATAACATAATACCAAAGCAAGGGCATCTTCAAACATCTTAAAATAAATTATGACCTTTTCTCAGAACTAACTTTATTTTTCATTTTTACAAGTACTTTTAACCAACCGATTTCAAGGTCATTTAAGAGGGTGTACAGTATGAAGTGAGTTTCCATCAATAACCAGAGGTTATTAACAATGGACATGTTCTACTAAGTTTAACAACCACAATGTCCTAATAGCTTTCCTACATTTTGGGCATTATATCTATCAAAACAAATGTCTTTTTGTGAAATGTAATGCGTGAAAAGTGTGCCTGTATAAATAATTACTACTTTGTCTGTGCACACTGAAATTGTTCTGTACATCCAGCATTCTCTAAATACTGTGACCTCAAAGTGACTTTAGGATGAAAAAAGATCTGTGACTGTCCACTGACTAAAATGGACTTGAATATGATAAATTCCTGGTTTGTTTCAATAAACTGCTTTAAAGTTAAACTTAAAGTACAGATTCCTTACAACAACCCTGGACACCATCATCTTCTCTCATCACCTCAGTGCACAAAGCTTCTCCTTTCTCTCTCTCTCTCAATCCAACTCTCATTTTTTTGTGGATGGTCGATTCTCTTGATGTGCTGTAAATGTGCTCTGTTCTCTCTTTCTGTCTTGTTTTTTTCCTTCCATCATTTCCCATCTCTCGTTCTCCCTATCTTCCTGGATGTCTGTGGAATGGACAGATGAGGACTCGTGTCCTATTCACATTGAGGAATAGGTATGGATTTGAAGCAAGTTGCAATGCAACCCTGCTGAAAAGACCAGCAATGCTGGTCAGCAGCTTATGTTGTGTGCTGGGTGCTGGGCCCCAGCAAGGGTTGTTGGTGTGCTGGTGACCCTACCTAGCTTAACCAACCTCATAAGAAAGACTATGCTGGCCCACCAGCTAGACTAGCATCAAACCAGCACTTACCAACGTAAACCATCTTAGACCTGCATGGGTATTGCATGCTGGTCAAGCTGGTCTTTGAAGCAGGGAAGGCACAGAAGTCGGATTCACAAAGAAATCTCTGCCTTTTTAGCATTCACTATTGTCATCATTGGGATTCTTTATGGGTTTGCCCTTTTTTACCTTTTTGGGTTAAAAGAGCCTTTCATCATTCAGCTTGAGATGCATGGTAAATGTTATATGAGGGACCTTTCAGTTATTAATAAATCTTGTAAATCTCAAAGAACAATTGATAAAGGTTCCTTGCTTTTAAAGCCGAAGTGTGTAAGTTTATACGCCACCAGTGTCACCAAAAGGAATAGCAGAAATGATTATTGTTTTCAAACAGGTTTCTTTAATACTCCCCCTCTCAATCTCACGCCATTGATTGAGCCAATGTTTCTGTGTCTGGCTTGTTGAGTTGCTCAAACTAACAGAACAATGTTCTGATTGCTCCACAGTGCCACAATGTTTAAAATTTTGGGGGAAATCACCCTACAAATGGCCTATTTTTAGTTGTCTCATCATATTAAATAGAAGAAACTGCAGTATTTAAAAATTTAAATAACACACTTCACCTTTTTCAGCAAAATTAGCCTCTTGAGTTTTTTTTCTTTATCCTGTATATCTATCACACAATCCCATCACTATTTTAGCTTCCACAAATATCTTCATACCCTCTTTATTTCACCACGTTTTTTTTCCCCTCTTTGGCCCTGTCCCAAATGGCACCCTAGCCCTTGTGGTACTCTTATGAATCTACTGTCTATTAAATGGGCTGTTGTGCTATAGTCCCCTGTAAAGTCTGCATCTGTAGGGGCTTGACAAAACTGTGCATCAAAGGCAAACGTAAAGGTGGTGCTCATGAGCATGCTCCTGAAACCTAAAATGATAAATGGGAAACCCTACATTTTTGTGGACTACAAAACCAAAAGTCCACATGATGTGTGCCATTTGGGAGTGGTCCTTATTTTAATCCTGCTCTCATCTGTAACTTTTCACCTGGATTCTCTCTGTTCTGTCTGTTAGGTCTGTTATACCTTGATGTCTATCGTCATAGTCAGAATCCTTTGACTCAACATGTGTCCACCAGCAACATCAACCTTGATGATCAGGGGGTCACCAATATAGTGGCAAACCCCAAGAACAAATCTCATCGTGGACCCCTTGCTGTGTGAAATTCTCTGTAAGCCTCTCTGTTATCCTCAGTCCACCAGGCACAGACCTACACCTCTTCCAAAGAGGGATAGCTTCCTCTGTCTTCATGCCATCTATACCCAAACTTGTGTCCACTCAAAGTCAGACTGCAGAAATCTCCTGATTCAAATCCCAAAAGGGTCTTGAAGGATGTACTATGTGGTTTCCCCTTTCCATTGTGATAGATTTTTTAGCACTCTTTTGGTGTTGATACTTATGTAAAGCACCATGTTTACACCAACGCTCCACCCACTCATGTGTGGAGATGGAGGGATGACTCAAACAGCTCTGATGAAAGCCTGAAAAACAAGGACACGGTACAGATTCCAACCTCTGATCTGAGCAGCATTTTAGTTCTTCTCTCTTAGAGAGAAGTCTAATTTCATGTCAGGGCTGTGTGACTATGCTTTGTAAACTCTCAGATAAAACATGTTTTGACACTGTGCTATAATTTCACCAATCGTATATAACACCTATAAAGTGTTATGAGATGAATAGTCATCAAATACTGTTATCTGAATCAACGGACCCCTTGGGACTTTCCTCATTAATATCACTCTTCATTTGCATGAATCTCCATCTTGATATAGTACCTGGGCACAATTAACAACTTTTTCAGGTATAGCTTTGAAGTTAAAATCAAAGTGAATCCATATTCCCTGTATTTTATTTTGTGTGTGTGTGTGTGTGTGTGTGTGTGTGTGTGTGTGTGTGTGTGTGTGTATTTGGTATATTGTGCACTGATTAATCATTCACAATATGATCAGGATCATGCATTAAGAAAGTAAATAGGGTTTTGATTTCATGTTGACTTCAAAGGTGCACTCAGCACTTACAGTGACACCTAGTGGTGTGGATGAAGTATCATTAAAAATCAATAATTTTCAGTTACAGATATCATTGTAGAAATTCACTTTTCACAATCAGCCATGATTAATGTAATCCAACAGTGAAAGTGTCCAATAGCAAGACTGAGATTAAGATTGAGATTAAGCGAGGAGTATTCAGCTGGTCATGTGATTCTAAAATGTCAGCCCCCATGTAGAATAAACCGGCTTTTATAAGGTTATGACTAGAGTTCTCATCTCATGTGAGTGGTCATGATTTTATACATATGTTTCAAAATGACAATTAATTTCTTTAGAAGTAAAACTTTTTTAATGGGGAAGAAGTCACCGAGTGCACCTCTAAGCTTCCTGTATCACCATTATTTCACTAATCATCTCAAAAACTCAATTGTTACTTTGCCCTAATTTATTTTTAAATTGCCATAATCAATCCTTCACAAGATAAACTTCAGAGCAATAACACATATTTGCTCACATTTCTGCCCTTGTCAGTTTGCTGCAGCTAATTTTGAGCTATGTACAGCCCAACATGTCAAAAAGACACAAAGCTACTGAGCTGCCTAACCTGTGTTGCACATCGTACTGGCCACGGAGAAGCTACTGAACTGCTTTCTGCAGAGCCTTCTGAAACCTTTTGTACAAGGGAAATGCTTGAGAAAAACTGCTCATGAGGTCCACATCTGTGGTCATACCTCAAATATTGCTATGCTAACTGTTACAAAGCTAATGTCAAGCTCTTTGTTCATTGTTTAAAAAACAAGTATTAATTTCATGTCTTAGGTACAATCTTGCGTATACCGTATATTCTTCAAGTAGTGATTTTGCACCTAAGACTTGTATTTAAAGGGATAAACCCTGAATGAAGCAAAGCTGAAGTAGCTCTTTAGAAGAGTGTTGTTGAACTGATATTGATTGTTTTACCAGGTACTTGTCAGTGACATTGGTACCATTAATATGTTTTCCTTTTGAAAAGTATATTGCACTTTCCCATAGCCTATAGGGGTGTCTTACTGAAAGTGTTTACTAAGCTCCATTTTCCTTTGATTTGAAAAGACATTATACAATGAAACTGCAAATGTAGGAAAGACATTGAAAAGTGTGCCACTAACTTGATAAACAATCAACAGCACTCAGTTTTTGACAGTTTTGCCAAACCGAATGAACAGTATTTAAGCTACATTTCTTTTATGTTGCACCAGTGTATTGTAAGTGAAAGATTTTCTGTAAGTAAAATAATCAATCACAGATCTGTTTTTTCTTTCTTTCTGTGGGTTCTCTTTCCAAATCCTTAAGGTGATGTACGTCACTTTTACACACTTAACCTTTAATATCATTCCGCCAAATCCTTTAGCTGAGCCAGTTCTCTTTATATCATAATAACTTTTCTGGACTGTCTGATATGCAGATCAGATTCACAGTACAATCAAACAGTATTCTCTCAGTATTATCTCTCTTGAAATGTATATTGTACCTTGAGAACCAAAAAACTTTTTCCTGTGTGTGGAAAATTTTCATTTTCTATTTTTTTTTTTTTATGTTAGCTTAGCTCTTGTTATTGTTGTTATTGCTGTTAAATGTGTTGTTTATTGCAGTATACATTTAAATAGTGTGAAAATGATTCATTTCTGGGTCAATGGGACATGCACTAGTAGATTTTTCCCAGTTGACTGCGAATATGCGGTGCATGTGGTAAACGCATGGTAGTTGCAGTCACAAGATAATGTGAATCCTCCACCACCTTTACATTTGCACTATTCATCTAGCCCTTCTATACTAAGCTTGCTCACACTGTGTAAGCAAGAGGTACTGAATCACAAGACAAGCAATACACCGGTATAATAGCATGTTGACAATACAGATAAACAGCCATGCATTGAATGTTTTACAACAGAATGTCAGATTTACCTGCAACGCTTTGCCTGAGGGTGCCAGAACAGAAGCAGTCTGTGACATGCACTGAGCATGGATAAAGTCAAAGGGTTTTTTCAATTTCTGTATTGCTTTTGTGATTCTATTCTGTCCTCTTTCTGCACCAGGAGGAGTGACTGTAATCTAAGGATACATGAGGAATGGGTTGCATCAGTATATCACTTTTATAGAATGAAGATTACTTAATGTAAAAAAAACAAAAAAACAATAAACCCTTTCTTTAAAACAAGACTTGTTTGGAGTATGTTATTGCTGGATGATTTATGTTTTAAATTATATGTTTTTATTCTTTTTTGCCATTTCCAAAAGTGAACACTTATTTTCAGCTGTCCCACAGAAAACACACAGATTATTGTCTAATTTATAAAACAGTCACATGCACCAGAGTTGGGATTGAGAGGCAACTTGTGCAGTTATGCAGACTGGGAACCCTTTTTAAATGCTATTTACTGTATTTGGCAAACGCGTTTATACAAAGCAACAGAGCATCAAGGGCAAACGTCCCTGGGAATCACACCCATGACCTTGGCATTGTTAGTACCATGTCTCCCAACCTGAATAGCAGGAACATTTAAAATCCCTTATCTTTTCAAATAAATGAGCTACTCACGTAATGCAATTGTATTTAATTTGCTGAAAAACTAAAAGCAACTGATAGTACTTGTTATTCCTCTGTGATCAACAATTTCAACTCCCAGAATCATGGCGCCTGTCCATCAACCACTCAGCACAAACCCAATCAATGATTACCTCCACCAACATAAAAGACAATAACGGGAGTTAATGTCACATTTGTGAAGAAAAATTGCGTTCATTACTTATGACAAAGCTTTATTGGCTCAAGGGAATTATGTTCTCCCATATTTTTGTCAATCTTTCATCCATACGTGTTCTCATCTTACACTATTACATAAACACAGGGCGTACCAAAAGTGGGGCCAGTTGTCAATGTTCTGCTAACCAGAGGTGATGCCAGACGGTTTGACTCTGAGATTCAGATATGAATTCCCTCACTTTTTGTGTCTTCTGTCTTCTGTTTCTAAAAGGTGAGTAAAGCTTCCATTCTTTTTCTCACAATGGTTGGATGTTATGAAAGTGATAATTTACATACAATTGAAAATTCTGTTATCATTTACACACCCTCATGTGGTTTCAAACCTGTATGACTTACTTTCTTTCATGGAACCCAAAATAGGCTGAGTGTTGTGGACTGACAGTCTCAGTCATCATTCACTTTCATTGATTTTTGTTTTTTCATACAATGGAAGTGAATGTTGACTGAGACTGAACACTCTCCCTAACATCTCATTTTGTGTTACACAGAAGAAGGAAAGTCACATGGGTTTAGAACTACATGAAGGATGCATAAATGATGACACAATATGAATTTTTGGGGTGAACTTTCACTTTAAGATAACTTGCTAGCTTGCAATTGAATTGAACAGTTATTGGGACATTTACAGGTACATCAGTTATTTAGAATACAATTATTTACAATTAACTTTGTGAATGCTCATGCAGAAGGAGTTCTCCCCAAACGAGTATGCAGTAAGCAAGATGTTCTAGACTACTTAAATCTTACCAGAGACAATGAGAAATTCACGACCTGTCGTCCTGCACTGGATTGGACGCATCCCACCATCTTGTACGTCGATATTTATCTCTATGGTATCCTCTCGGTGGTGAGTATGACTGCAAACAACATACAAAAGTAAAAATCACTACCAAGGATTTTAAATATATAAATATACTGTATATGTGCTAAATAAACTAGCCTTGCCTTAAAATACCCTCTTTTTTTCAGACTGAAAAGTCACAAATATTTGTACCTCTTTTATGGATGTCTGTGGTAAGTGTTGAAAAGGATGGCTCAACAAATCTGCTTCCTAGATTGCATTGTGTACATAGAACAAGCTAAATAATAACTGGTTAAACATACTTTAGCTCTGACAAAAGCTCTGACTTTTGGTCTAAGTGTATTCATTTTTTATTTGATCGGTAAGATGTGGAACAACGAGCGAATCTCTTGGAATCCTCAGGATTTTTGTGGTATTAACGAAGTGATTTTACCAAAAGAGATGCTTTGGAAACCAGATCTCTTTGTGCTTGAGATGTGAGTATATATTAATGATATACATTTTGTTACATAATACAAACATTATATTTTAGTTGAAGTTAAAGAGGTAGCAGTTGCCCTAAAGCATCTAGTGAAACTCAGTTTACCTCATTGCCAACATTCTGTAAAACAATACCTTGTTTGGTAATTCAGGATTACCCTGATATTAATCATTTGCATGATTTGGCATGCCCACTGCATGTTGCTAGTCTTCAAAATGTATGATATATCTGGGCAAATTTGCTTTGACATAAAACTAATTTTAGCTACCATGTTGGAAGTCATATTGAGCGTTTTTCCTTGCCGCTGTCGACTTGCTTTTGTAAAACTGTTTTGATTCATTCTGTACGTTGAAAAGTGGTTGAAAAAAAAATAATTGACATGACCCACACTTTGTTTAGTGCAGAGAAGGAAGATGGACCACTGAGCCCATACTTGTTAATTTCTCATGATGGAAAGGTGATAATGGAAGATGACCATAAAATTGTCAGTACCTGCACAATGGATATACACAAATTTCCTTTTGATACCCAAACTTGCCACATCACAGTTTCTTCTGTTAATCACTCAGGTGAGTAGCCACGCAAGTGAACTCAAGGGCAAAGTAAATATTCCATAAAACCATACAGAGAAGCAATCACTCTTACTAAACAAAGGCTATTTGCCCCAATGTCTCTGATTGTCAGCTTTATTGTGTTTAGATTCAAATTAATCATTAATATTAATTGTATCATAATATTGTTCCTTTCCATAATCAATAATTCCCTTTAAGCTTTCTATGTTTTAATTACACTGTACTTTCCTTTATTTCAATTAACTGCTTTCCTTTATTCTAAACAGATGAAGAAATAAAGCTTGTTCCTGCCTCAAATGCGTCAAAGGTGACACAGACAGCTCGAGAGTACCTAATGACACAAGGAGAGTGGGAGTTCTTAAACATTTCAGTCTCGCACCAGAGAGAGAATTTTAATGGTCGAACATTTGAAATAATTAAGTACACGGTATTAAATCACCATACAGTTTACATTATAATGCTTCTGCATTCTGACAATTTATCTTAAAAGGGATAGTTCTTCCAAAAAGGACAATCCTGTCATTATTCACTCACCCTTATGTTGCTCCAAACCTTTTCGCTCTTCTGTGGAATGCAAAGGAAGATGTTTGGCAGAATGTTAGCCTCAGTCACCATTCACTTTCATTGTATGGAAAAAGATGCAATAAAAGTGAATAGTAAATGAGGCTATTATTCAGCGAAACATCTCCTTTTGCATTCAACAGAAGGCAGATAGACATACGGTTTGGAACAACATGAGGTAAATCAAAAGATGACAGAATTATAATTTTGGGGTGAAATATCCCTTTAAAGAAGACCATCATTCTTGTCCCGTGCTGAGAGATGAACTAAAAATGTTTTTCTGAAAATGATCCCTAATTCTTTGAGTTTAGATTCCTATTCGTCTCTTCCCTTTCTCTCAAGATCTCCATCAGAAGGATGCCCTTGATGCACTTCATCAACTTTCAGCTTCCTATATTATTTTTTCTCATTGTGGACCTAGCTTCTTTCTTTATACCGGACAGAGGGGAAAAACTATGCTTCAAAGTAACTGTACTATTAGGTATCTCTGTTCTTCTACTCCTCCTAAATGATATCCTGCCATCCAAGTCTCACAAATGTCCTCTGATAGGTAAGAGTTCTTTTAAACTTTCAGTTTAGTGCTCCTTATAACAGATAAGCCTTTTCACATGATTTTTTCAAAGGTTTAATTCATACAGGATATCAGAGGTATTAACCTCAAGATATTTTAGATTATCCTGATTGTTTCATGTAAACTCTCCCTTTTTTCTTTACAGCAATGTATGTCATTGTCATCTTTTCTTTCATGTTATTGAGCCTTCTGGAGACAATTTTGGTGATACACTTAATAAATCTGAACTCTGAACAAGACAGTAAGGAACCTATTCAGAGACCTGAAATTCTCAATACATTACGACTTGGGGGAACAGACACCCCCAACTTTGAGACAGGTAAATTACACACATTTTTACAGTGCATGAAACAACAAAATTGTTTATATCCTCCTCTATGATGTCAAGTACTGAGATAAAGAAACGTGTTTTGACTTAGTCATTGACGAATGTTTTCTTTCAGATAAAAGCAAAGCTGACCATATTTCTGAATTGGAGGCTCCCTTTGAGTCTCTTACGTTGAAGGAAATATACAAAGAAAAAATGAACGATGTGCACCTATTGCAGATTATCCTGGAAGAACTTCAGTCCCTCAAACAGACTCTGGTTCTCTATGCATGGAAAGCGAAGAACCATCAGAAATACTGGAAAGGACTAGCCAAATGCATTAACAGAGTTTTTTTTGTGTTCTATCTCAGCTCTATTTCTATTTTCCTTTTCATAATTTTCCTAGAGTGGAGAGATGAGTGATTTCTGACTCTATCACTGAGTTGAATGGTACTGTTTAAAATGAAATTTTAATTGCATTAAATTACTTTTTCCCAAAGCTTACTATTAATATAGAAGATGCAGTGACATTGATAAAATGGTGCATTTATTTTGAGTCTTATCTCCTGTGTCTTACTGTATGCTTGCCGTGTGAACCGTACTGTGTGTACACTTTATGAAATTACGCTTCATGCCATAAAGGGGCTATCATATGAGACAGAACATATGAGAACTCTACACAATAAAACATTTAGCACATTTTTAGATCCACTTTGTTTCGGCTCCTAATATTACAATAATAATTATTTAATTAACATCCCTTATAAAACTTATCACGACCATAATTTCTTTAAAAATATCATAGTTACCCTGCTGAAAAAAAGAGCACAAAAACAGCCTAAGCTGGTTGGCTGGTACAGGGGTGGGGGGCAAGTGGGGGGTGGGGGGTGGGCAGGCTTCTGGGGACCCACCTCACTGGTGGGCCTGGGGGGGGGCGGTGCCACTCACTAGCATTCAAGCCCACTCAGTCGTTGTCTTATGCGCCTATTCCACCAAAAGCCACAAGCTTGCTGGCCTCCAGCCGCAAATCGCTAACGTAAGAGGCTGTTGGGCTGATAGTAGCTGGTTTAAAGGGACAGTTCACCCAGACGTTATATATATTTTAATCTAAATGTTAACTATCTGGTTTTGATGAACAGGTTGTAAGTTATTTAAATATATAGCCTATATATAGCCTAATGAATAAAATTCTTACCAATCAATTCAAATAGCCTATATGACATTTGTTACAAATATTTTATTAGACAGGGACATAAAGTGGTTGCAGCAGCAGCCCTTCAACCGCATGTCTCCAGGGCTGCATTGGGTATTTAAATGCTTTTATTATCTAGCTAGCCCAACAGCCTCTTACGTTAGCGATTTGCGGCTGGAGGCCAGCAAGCTTGTGGCTCAGGGGCGTGTCTAGGGGGAGGCTGGGGGAGGCAGTGCCTCCCCTAGGATAAGCCCTGCCTCCCCTGAGAAATGATCTGCCCATCTGATGATAAATTAAGATTTAAAAGTGGATTGTTTTGTGCATATTTTTCCATCGCTAGCGGAAGGGTCTGACCCAACAAAAATCCAGTTTGGTGCTGTTTGACAGTGTGCGCGTGCTTCGGACGCACTCTGAAAAAGTGCATAATGTGAGAACAGAACGCCAATGAAATGTTTACCTGGCAAAGCTTTAAAGCACGAGCAAATAATGAATTTTTGTGATTGCGAATAAGTGCAGTGTCCTGTGAGTGTATGGTAACTACCGCGGCGCGGCATTAACATGTGATGTGAATGTACGTCGATTATTGGGACTGTGGCGCCAGAACTGCAGCTGATAGAATGTGCGCATTATACTATCTCATATTTTAGTTTCCATGCGCTTAATGTGTTTCCACAACAATGTTAGTGAGTAAATCTACTGAAATGGCCAAATGATGAATGAGAGAAAGCCGTGTGCAGTGCGTATGCTATATAGAATATATGTGATGCGATCTGGGAAAACCCACCACATGGTGAAATTTGACATATTACAGGTTTTGGTAGTTTGGCACCATATTAAAGCTGGGTTCAAGCACTTTCCAAATCTGTTTTCATTTATTTTATAGTTTAAGTGGTAATCCGAAGTCGGCTGATGACTATGATTTTCAGAAATGGAATTTTGAGAAAAACAGGTTTACTTAATGGTCACGTCCTGCTAGCGCGACGACTGGTGCTCCCTTTTTTATTGCCTTTTTTCATATCAAATATTTTAGTAATCATCATAGATTACGTATCATTCGAAAGCTTACGAACTCAAAATTGAACCTGTGAAAACCGTTTTGAAATTAGAAGATTGAGAGGCGAGCAAGGTCTTTTAGACGAGCAGCTTCAAACTCTGACGGGTTTTCCCAGATCGCATATCACATATTTAGTTGCTCAAGCAAGTGGTAAAATATTTAATCATGTATTTATATTAAAATCTGATTCGCAAACATTTTAAATTAACTTAAAATTGACAAAAACAGCAGACACATACCTTTTCTTTTGCATTTTAAATTTTAATACAATAAATCTTGCATTTCACAAAGAACTTGTTTTTCCACCTCCACGTATGAGACTAGTGTCGTTTATTGTCGCCTTGTTGAGGTAAATTGTAGTCTTCCTTGCTTTACCCCGGTCTTAAAGTAAAAAGACGACTGTGAAAAATATAAGTATGTAATTAAATACATTTATCTAAGTCTATTTTTACTATATATCTCAAAACTCCTCCAGTAGCCCCTTAAATAAAAAACGAACAGTCCTAACCAGAACGTTCATTACTTTTTTTTTTTTTTTAGCCTATTGCTTTTCTATTGGCCGTTATTGGGGGTGTGTCAGTCTGCTGTCGGATCACTTTAACAGCCAGAGAGTGCAGCAGTCAAATTCACTCTGCACGCAGACGATTTAGGTTTTGAATCTGTTGGCAGCTCGTGTTAAAAGTCTCACTGATCACAACTTTGTTCTTTTCTCATTTAATGCTAGTATGTACTTATAAGCTTTTCCTGAAAGTCTTGTGGTTGAACAGTTTTGTGTGCACTTTTTTTTTTTTTGTCATTTTAGTAGGCTATTAATTTGTTGGGTAACACACCCTAGCTCATGCTGCTTAGCTAGCTGCTAGTCACTTAAGTTGCTATAGTCTCTAGTCACTGAAGTTGGCACTGACTGACTGAAGTCAATGAAGTAGGCTTTTGGATTTAATAATTAGACCAGTTTTTATTAAACATAAAAATGCTTAAGTGGCTCATTAAAAAACAGGCACCTTGTCCTTCACCCTCCATACAAGCTGTCTCTGCTGAGCTTACCTGCTAGCAACAGTGAACATGCTGCCTCTGACAAGCCCAGTACCTCTGCTTCCGACACCGAGCAGAGCCTTGTTGCATCCAAAACGGTAAATCCTCCAAACGCATGTCCTCCACAAAATCCACATGCACCATCCTCCAGCTCTGCATCTGTGTCAGAGCCAGCAACATTCTGCCCTCCCCAAAACAGACAATCCTCCTCCAGCTCTAGTGTGTCTGTTCCCCCTGACTTAGATTTGTATAGCCCATCCCAGCCCAAGCTAAGTAGCTATCCTAAGCGCCCATTTGGACAGGCTCTCAGGTGTTTCAATGCGGGCTGGTATCAGTCTCGACCATGGCTCGAATATTCTCTCTTACGTGATGCCAGCTTTTGCTTTCCCTGCCGTAAATTTAGTGTCTCCAATTCAGAAAGAGATGATGCATTCACAAAAGTAGGCTACACCAATTGGAAAAAAGCGCTGATAAAAAACAGTGGTTTTCAGAAACATGCCTCCGGCACTGCGCATGTCAGAGCCATGTCTGCGTGGCAGGAATACCAGTGCCGGACAGAGACCGATAATACTATTGTTCACCAGCTTGGTCAAACTCACATAGAAAAAAACAGATATTATGTAAAAAGTATTGGGGAAGTTATTCAGTTTCTGGCGGTTAATGAACTTGCTCTACGTGGGCACCATCACGGGGGTGGGGATGAGGAAGGTCTTTTAATTCGGTTATTTGATTACACCCTCCAAAAAGACCCTAAACTCGCAGAGATTGCAAAAAGCATTCCCGAAAACGCGAAATACACGTCCAATTTGATTCAGAACGAGATGATTCAAACTCTTGCCAAAATGGTCCTAAAAGACATCCAGACCAAATATGAGGAGGCCGACTCTCCTGGCCTTTGTATTAAAAGTGATGGTACCAGGGATCGGTGTAACATTGAGAATTTGTCAGTCATCATTAGATTTGTCCGCAACTCAATCCCAGAGGAACACCTAATCGGCCTCATTGAATTGAATCAGCTTGATGCTGAGTATGTATGTGACCAAATTCTGTCTAATCTGTCTGACCTAGGTTACAATGGTGACAATTTAGTGTCTCAGTGTTATGATGGTGCTTCTGTCATGTCAGGAGTGAGGGGCGGTGTGCAGGCTTTGCTGCAAAACAAAGTGGGTAAAGACATCCCATATGTGCACTGCTACAACCACCAACTCCATTTGGCAGTGGTACATGCAATGCATGCAGAACCTGTGGCAAAGAAGTTCTTTGACTGGTCCAGTTCACTAAACACATTTTGTCACAGACATTATGTTGCAAATAGATACAGTACACCCACACTGAAAAGACTATTAGAAATTCGCTGGACCAGTCATTATGATGTCACCAAGTCTATTGTTCACAATGAGGATGTCATCAGGAGGCTTCTGTCTGAGATAGCAGAGGATGATAGTGCTCCATTTGACATTAACACAGAGGCATGTGGTCTTTTGACCCAGCTTAACAGACAGAACTTCTTTGACACTGGCAAATTTCTTCTGCATGTGCTTGGTGCGCTGAAGCCAGCCAATTCAATTCTGCAGTCCCAAACAGTGGATTTGTGCACTGCAGGGGAAGTGGTGACAGCTTCCCTGGGCACACTGAAGGAGATGCGATGCGACTCATTCTGGGAGGAGCATTTCTCTCAGTGTGGAAGTAGGCCTACCAACCCACCAAAAAGAAGACGGATAGTTAATTCACAACTTGTCAGTAGTGTTATCTTGTCTACAATAGGGCATGGTGGTGACCCTGATGACCAAACTGCTCCTAATCAGACTTTTAAAAGGGCTATGTTCAACATCCTTGATAGGGCTATTGTGGAGATGGAGACGAGATTCTCTCAAAGAAATGTTGATTTAATGAGGGCAACATCATTTCTCCTACCAAAATCAGCATCTTTCCTTGACCCTTCTCTCCTGGAGCCACTTCAAGTGCTTGCAGGCACAGAGCAAAATAGTATGTCCTTGCAAAATGAAATTGCTGTGGCAAAAGCAATGTTGCTCAATAAACTGTCCACTGATGCTAACCTCTCTGAAGTATGCAAGTGCATTCAGCAGTACAAAGATGCCTTCCCCATTTTGCATAAGCTGTATGTCACAGCACTCATCATAGGTGTGTCCTCAGCTGCATGTGAAAGTTCTTTTTCTACCCTGAGCCGCATTCTCACCCCTCTCCGAAGATCAATGCTGCATTCAAGGAAGAGAGATTTGGTCATTTTGGCACACGAAAAGAAAATCACAAAAGGTCTGGACATGAATCAATTTGTTTCTGAATTTGCCAAGACTAGCCGCAGACTGGTCCTGTAGATAGGATACACTGGATGTATCAGGGACCTGATTAAATCCATGAATAAGTTCCACTAATAAAAAAAATAAATAAAAAAAAAATAAAAATAAAAATAAAACTATATTTAAAAAAAGTTATGTTGCCTCTGCTAATCATATCATACTTTCAATTCTTATTGTTTCACAAAAATAGCTTTTATTTCAACTCTCTAGGTCTCCTGACCCCCTGCATGTAGCCTAATATGTTTCCTTTTATCTAGGCCTACATTTTTCATTTATTCATTTAGCAGACACTTTTATCCAAAGCCACCAGAGAATAACATTCAAATACTGTTCTCATACTGTTCAAATGAGCATATCAAAATTGTTTACCTGGGGCCGCATTCACAAAGAATCTTATAAGAGGCTACAAGTAGCTCCTAACTGGCCAAACTCCTAAAAATAATGGGCATGTGACTCATAACTTTAGACTGTGTTTTACTAAGAGTAATTCACGAAACATTTAAGCCCTAAAAGTAGAACCTACGTCTGGGACAGTTTAGAAGAAGAAACAAATTAATTTATCTCTTGTCTACAAACGTGACTTCAGATTCATTTAAAAAACTCTCATCCCTCTCGGTAGCCTACTCGTGTAGCACGTCTTCTCACAAGCAAACACAGGAAATCACCTTTATCTGATATATATGAATCTGTCAATAATAATATCATCATATTATTATTAATGTTGACCTGATTTGATTAACTTTTATTTGATAGCCCTATAGTCTAATAGGGGCCCTGTGCCTATCTCTGGGTTCCTGGCTTAGAAAAAGATCTGCACTAAAACATATTGTGTGTAGTATAGCTTAATTTTGCGCCGATTTTTTTCAATTGTTTATGTTGCCCCCCCAAACAAGCCAAATGCCCCCCCAAACATGACATCCTGGTACCCCCTCTGTTGTGGCTTTTGGTGGAATAGGCGCATAAGACAACGACTGAGTGGGCTTGAATGCTAGTGAGTGGCACCGCCCCCCCAGGCCCACCAGTGGCTATGCTACCTAATTTAAAAAAATAAAATAAAAATCTTCATTTGTGTTCAGCAGAAGAAGGAAAGTCATACACATCTGGGATGCATGAGGGTATGTAAATATGAGAGAATTTCCTTTTTTGGGCAAGCTTTCCCAAGGCAAGCTCGGACCTCCAGACGCTAGATGGCGCGGGCGGACATCAGGCGCGAGACACGCTGTCAGTTTGCTGCGCCTCCTATCACGCGCGAGCAATGACGTGGATTTTCATCCATTGCAGTAAAGAAATCAGTTTGAACTCACTGCTCTCGGCTCTACTACTACACTGCAGTGAGACCGGACTGTTCTTTACCACCTGTAAGAAGGTAACAGCTTTCAATTAATGCTACTGGTCATAATATTAAAACGCTGCCGTTTTTCATTGGTAAAGTAAACTTACCTTACCTTGTCCAACCAACCATCTACTGTAGCTGTCAAAACTTCTTACGTTCATGCAAATTTCTTAGTGCATTAGAGCCTTGGTCTGCATGCTCAAATCCTTCTGTTTTTCTGTTCGCTAAACATGTGTCCTTTTCACACAGCTTGTTAGGAACAACAAATCAACATGAGTAAAGGCAAAGTTGAGAACCTTAAAGACAAAATAGATGGCAATGAGCTTGATCTGAGTCTCAGTAACCTCACAGAAGTGCCAGTCAAGGAACTGGTAAGTATGGCTATACAGTTTTGCTCAATTCAGCATTATTACATTGTTTTCCCAAGCAGCAGTGACGGAAACTGTTAGTCACATAGCCAAAATCACAGATCCAAATTAGTCAGCCCTACTTGCTTAGTTACCTTGTCTTTATTAATTACAAAAACATACAGGGTATCTGGGATTGTGTTATCACCATCTAGACTAAAGCTTTAATCCTCCACTTCAGCTCCAGTGTTTTAATTTCTCCTGTGCATGCACAAAGTGTACGAAAACATTGATAATTGGGAAACACTTACTTTTATGCATAAACAGGAATTATTTTACTAATACATTTTAACATGAAATGTTGTATACCTTAACATTAAGTAACACATTATGAATTAGCATAAATTAATAATAAACAATAGTGCATTTGTAAATCAAACAAGATGAACAAATGCTGTATAATATTGTTGATTTGTTAGTTTAGGATGTATGAGCTAACCTAATGCAGGAACTAATGTTAACATATACAACATTGTTGTAAACCTTATTGTGTGTGTATTCTAAAGAGTTGATCTCTGTCCAGGCTGCACTTCCAAAGGCAATGGTTTTGGATCTGTCCTGTAATAACCTCACAACCCTGACTGTAAGTGGCAACTGTAAATAAATAGACATATTAAATGCCTGTTTATCTGTGATTGCAAGCACGTCTAAAATGGATTTGTTGTGCATTTGTTTGCTTCATTCATTTCTGTTGTTGTCATTACATCACCAGCCGGAATTCTGCAGCTTGACTCATCTTATCAAAATTGACCTGAGCAAGAACCAGCTAGTCTGCTTACCGGAAGAAATCGGACAACTCTGTAATCTCCAGCACCTGGATTTATACAATAACAAACTGAAAATGCTTCCCATTGGCTTCTCTCAGCTCAGGGTGGGTAATAATTATCCTCATTATTAGAACATTAGGAGAGTTCACCCTATAAAGAAAATTCTGTAATCATTTAGCTACTCACTCGCATGATGTTCCAAACCCATATGACCATCTTTTGTGAAATACAACAGGAAATGTTAGGCAAAATGTCAGTTTCAGTCACCATTTACATTAATTGCATCTCTCTATGGTGATGGAGGCCAACATTCTGTCTAACGTCTCCTTTTCTATTCCACAGAAGACAGCAAGTCATTCAGGTTTGAATTAACATGAGGGGTGAGTACATTTTTGGGTGAACTATCTCTTTAATATTTATACTTAAGTAATGGAGGTAAAGCAGCAGATTGTAATGGAATGAATTTGTTTGTTGTAGAGTCTGAAATGGCTGGATCTGAAGGATAACCCCTTGGAGCCAACCCTGGCCAAAGTTGCAGGGGATTGCTTGGACGAGAAGCAATGCAAACAGTGTGCATCCAGGGTAAGCAAGTCCCAGAGATCAGTTACTTATAGTATAAATATGTTATTTTTTTAAATAAATATATTTATATGTGTATTTATCTGTGATCAGGTTCTCCAGCACATGAAGGTTCTGCAGGAGGAAGCCGACAAGGAGCGAGAACATCGACTTTTGAAAGAGAGGGGTAGGACAGGCTACCAATCTGAAGCAAAGATGCGAATAAGAATAGATTTTGTATCCCATTGATTGCTATCATGTGTTGTTGCTGTAATTTCTCTTCCCTTATAGAACTAGAAAAGAAAAAAGAAGCCAAGCAGAGAGAAAAGGAGGCCAGAGAAAGGGAAGCACAGAAGAAGAAAAAAGCGGAAGAGAAAGAGAAGAAGAGACAAGAGTATCAAGCGCAGATGGCTGCTCTTGCTGTACAGGAACAACAGAAAAAGAAGAAAGAAGAGAAGAAAAAGAAAGCAGCTCAAAATCAAGGTATGTTCAAACCTTACTTGAAGAAATATTCCACTACTTTGCACTTGGTTTCACTGTTTACTTTGTGTTCATAAAACATTCAAGTATTTTGATCTGTGTTTCATAAGGTTGGGTATCAAAAACTGGTTTGTATTCAGAAACAGTTCAATTAAATAAAATACTGGAACTCAGTAATTTCATGACATATAGTTCCATTAATGGTTTTTGAAACCAATGATACTACTAAAATAATGTGTTTCCATCTGAATCAAGTGTGATGAAAGGGCACAGATAATATTATACAATGAAAAAATAAATAGACAACACATTCTATTTATTGGTCAAATTTACTAATGAATGATTCTTGAACCAGTCCCTTTTAACGGAATCGTTCAGAAGGACTCAAATGAATCATAGACTAACACATTGGTTTAAAATGGAACATTTACTTAACTGAACCATAAGTCATTATTTTTGGTCAAATCCAACTAGGAAAAAAAAAACCTGTTACTGTGTCATATACTTTACTCAAAAACTGAAAATTCTGTCATAATTTACTCGCCATCATGCCATCCCAGATGTTCATGACTTTCTTCTGCTGAACACAAAGATTTTTAGAAGAATATCTCCGCTCAGTATGTCCATAAAATGCAGGTGAATGATGGCCAAAACTTTAAAGCTCTAAAAACAGATAATGGTAGCATAGAAGTAAATCCATAAGTTATATTTCGGTCTGTTCTCATCCAAAACCGATTGGATCACTTACTAACTGGTTTCTCATATGATGTGTATTTAAAGATATACCCACACATTAACTTGCAATTCCCATTCCTAGTGTTACAAGGTTGTCATTTGTGTGATCCATGTGTTTATGTTTTAAGTTTTACACTTCCTTTCCTACAGCTAAAAAGACAAAATCAGAGTCTGCACCCAAAGCCAAGCGGTCCTTGTGTTCCCTGTTCTTCTCTCTCATCCTAAAACTCTTGCTCCTGGTCATTGTGGGAGTGTCAAGCTTCTTAGCAGTTTGTCAGTTGACTGAACTAAGGAAGGAGGCGTTCTGTGTTCCACTTAACGTGCACTTTGAGGAGACTGTGAGATGGGCTCAGGGTCTGGATGTCGTGCAGCAAATCATTAAAAAGATGTCTGATCTCAGAGCATAAGTTTGTGTCTGAGATGACAAATCTGATCAGGATCCGTCCTGCCCAGGATCTGAGCTGGCAGGCGACGCATGGGGACCAAGTCACAGACCTGTCAGCAGAAATTCCTATGGAATTGTTTTTCCTGTGTTGTCTTTTTAAAAAAACAAATACAATAATCCATGTAATAACTATGGACAAGCCTGTGAATGGAAGTCCTGCTTGTATGTTTTTAAATGGCCAAAACAGGACAGGGAAAAAGGACTTAAGAAACTGTTAATGAGTAATAACATTTGTGACCTCTGGAGTCTTATGTGACACTGTATGATGTCATTGAATAATAAAATATTTGAACAATTTTCATAAGCTCTCACGTTTATTGTCTGTGTTACAAAGGTGATAAAATCTAAATCAAACCTTCAGGAAACTGAATGAGTTTGTGCAATGACTATCATCAGCTTTTTAAACCAAATATATAACTGAAATCTTATTTAAAAAAAGGGGGAAAAAAAAACCTATTGGTAATATTTTTTTTTTATTGTTAGACAAAAAAAAAATGAACCACAAACAGTATTATAATGATTGTATTTTTGATCCAAGGAATATAATACCATAATTTTACTACAACAGTAACAGAACTTAAAGAAATTGTTCATCCAAAATAGAAAATTCCTCATTTACTCACCCTCAAGCCATCCCATATGTGTATAACTTTCCTTCTGCAGAACACAAACTGAGCTTTTACAAGAATATCTCAGCTCTGTAGGTCCACACAATGCAAGTGAATGGGTGCCAACATTTTAAAGCTCCAAAAGGACATAAAGGCAGCATAAAAGTACGACTCCAGTGGTGTAATCTATATCTAAAGAAGAACTACATTAAGTGTTGGTGAGAAACGGATCAATATTGTCCTTTTTTACTATCAATCTCTACTTTCACTTTCTTCTCTAGTTTTTGGCAATTTGCAGTCTTAATGTATATCGCCACCTACAGGGCAGGGAGGAGAAATTATAGTAAACAAAAAGGACTTAAATATATATTGATCTGATTCTCATCCACAATTATAAGATTGCTTCTGAAAACATGGATTTAACCACTGGATATGTACAGATTACTTTTATGCTTTCTTTAAATGCATTTTGAAGCTTCAAAATGTTGGTACCCATTCACTTGCATTGTAATGACCTACAGGGCAGAGATATTCTTCTAAACATCTTTGTGTGTTTAACAGAAGAAAGTCACACATCGGTATGGCATGAGTGTGAGTAAATGAGAGAATTTTCATTTTTGGTTGAACTTTTCCTTTAAATAAAATGAACTGTTAAGAGTTAAGCATAAGACAGCTGTTTTATTATTTTGTGCATTTACACAAAGAAGTACAATAATAAGATAAGCAACAACAAAAAAAAGACTATAGAATTTTTATGTCAATTATTCCATCAAAACAACATGCAGTATGCAGATTGAAAGATAAGGCGGATTGGTTGTTTTACAGCCCAGTCTTCATTTCCATGCCTTAAAATGTTAAAATCACACAATATGATAAAGATACAGTTTTGAAAGTTTAGTTCACATTTAATTCTGAATTAGTAAAATTCAGAAATATTTTGTTACACACAACACAATGTGATTAACATTAAAAGATGTCACCTACTGGAGGTACTTCAGCTTTTTGTGACACAAGAAGTGATTAATTGGTTTTGTTTTGTAATGAGCATTTCATTAAGGCTATTATTTCACAGAGATATTGGTGGGATTGTTGCCTGTCTAAAGTCCCGAGCTTTCCCATATTCTCTCTGCTGCATGAAATCCATGTTTCCAAACACAACTTTCTGTAACGCTTCGTTCACAGTGACCCCAAGAGTCACCTCCCTAAAGACTTCACTGATGGAGAGCTGTAGAAACAGACACACACACACACACACACACACACAAACCTGTTACAGTATACAAGATTTAAATGTTATGGCAAAATGACAGTAAACATTTTTGTCTTTCTGGAGAATCAATGTTAAAACTGTTAAAAGACTGTCAGGATTTTTGGACATAAACTAATGTCAAGGTTTTTTACATCAGGAAACGATGATAAAGTGAGACCCGAATGTCACTGTGTAATTCTCACTATGTTCAGGTTATATTAATTGCATAAGTTAAAGGAATAGTTCACTCAATAATTATAATTCTCTCATCATTTACTCACCCTTATGCCATCCAAGATGTATATGACTTTCTTACTTCTGCAGTACACAAACATTTTAATAAGAATATCTCAGCTCTATAGGTCCTCAATGCAAGTGAATGGTAACCAAAATTTTGAAGCTGCATAATGCACACAAAGGCAGCATACAAGTAATCCATATGAGTCTAGTGGTTTAATTCATGTCTTCCGAAGCGATTTTAGGTGAGAACATACAAAAAACATCTTGCCAATGAAGTCTCTAGGCACAATCATGGTTTCAAATTGATTACACTTCCTAATGCTTGATGCATATGCAGAGTGTTAGAAGTGTAATTGAGCTTGAAATCATGATTGACAAATGACACTGGAGATTTCAGGATTTATAAAGAAAAAAAAAAAAAGTTATATGTTGGTATTTTCTTACCCAAATCGTTTGGATCACTTGAGAATACGGGTTAAATCACTGAACTACTAAAGATTAATAATATTGATTAGTTTTATGCTGACTTCATGTGCTTTTTGGAGCTTCAAAGTTCTGGTCACCATTTACTTGCATTGTACGGATTGTAAAAATCCTCTTATGTGTTCAGCAGAAGTAAGAAATTCATACACATCTGGGATGGCATGGGGTGAGTAAACGAAGACAGAATTTTCATTTTTGTGTGAACAATACCTTTAATACTTAGGGTTTAAGGAAGAAAAAAAATATATATATATATATTTTTGGAGGAATATCAATACAGGGCTAACTTGCAAGTACTGTTATCTTACATCATATTTTCTTCTGAGTAAAGTACTGCCCCTTACCTCTCGGAAATGGAATTTCTTGAACATAGCTATGCTGATTTTGTTATCCAACCCAATCTTGACTTCAAACTTTCGAATTCCAAGTTTGCTGATGCCTGTTGAGGAGTGAGACCACGAAAATACTGTTCACATAAAGAATAGTCACTAGAATAATGGATCCATATTAAGCATCTCATCTGCTTCATCTTACCATAGCACATCATCATGCGTGTTACTTCTTTGCCGAGTCCTTTTCCTCTGTAGTAGGGAACTAAAGGAAATTATGATTTGAGGTTACTGACAGACCCAAGTAAATCTGAATGAGTTCAAAAGCACTGAATCAACCATAACCTGCGATCATGATCTCCAGCTCAGCCAAGGAAGGGTCGCTGGGGTCTGTTAAGAAAATGTTGACATCTCCCACCATGCATTGTTCCTCTGGTATACTCGGATCTGCCCATTTCTGCTTATCCAAGATAATGAAGGTGCACTCTATGAGAGAGCGATCACAGATGAATGAACACAGAAACAGATCAGGGGAATAGAGACCATGGAGGAATGTAATCAGGACACTAACAGGAAACGTGTGCATATGTAAAGTGGAAGCTCACTGTCATCATCTTCTCTCCAGCTCCTCTGCATGTCATACTCTTGTTCCAGAGTCAAGGGCTCTGATGCAGTCAGCTTCTGCAGATCAGGAGAGGACATCCATTCATGATATCTGAAAATGTTTAAAATGAGTTAAAAGGGAAATGCAACTACAAACAGCAGTAAATTACAATCTAAAATAATTGCCCTATGCAGAACATTTTCCTGTCGTCCATCACTTATTTTTTTTCTACATATTTTTAGCTGATATATATATATATATATATATATATATATATATATATATATATATATATATATATATATATATATATATTAGTAAATATATATATTTACTAAAGACAAAATACAAATCATACATAAAACTAAATAAGTAAATTAAAAATAAATAATAAAACACTGGAGAAAGAAAAAAAAATACTTAAAGACTAAGAGAAAAAAAACACAGGATGTTGGTTTCAAAAAACATTTATTTTCAAACCTGTTCCATAAATAACATGTATAATTAATTAATTTGCATGTTATATTTTATTTAAAATAAAAAGGTAAGAAATCTCATCACATCCTCAATTTAATTTTTAAATGAGATAAGACCTCATATTTATTTAAATAATTATGTTAAAAAATTAAAAATCAAGATTCGGAAGAGAGCAATATAGCCATATTCAATTATAATATTTTTGAGCAAATCTACGTTCACATTCCAGAATTTTATTTAAAAAATATGATGCATGAAACGCATTTTGTGTGTCACGCACTAAAGCTTCATAATTATAAAAACTATCTACTTTGTTCTTCTACTCAGAACAGTTGCAAATGTTTAATAATTTTCTGTTTACTTTAATGCATAACACATTCAAATGTGGGACGCAAAATTATGGAGTATGTCTTAATATATTGGGCAAAATGTTCGGCTCATTTTAGGCTATTAAGACACAAAACAACATGCTGGATCCATTTATAAATACCTGGGAACATGATCTGCGTTGTAAGGCACCAGTACAACCTTCTGTCCCTCCAGTAATGTATCTTCGTTTATCCTCATAATAAGCAGCCTGTAAAATAGTGTTGGATGACTTAATTTGGCACACTAAACCAGTTGTTTATCTTTTCTATCAGTCATACCTCGGATTTGGTCTTGAATGCAGAATGGGTGCTCAAATAATGTCCATCTGTTTAATTTACGTACATATTCAACTCATGATACAATAAACACAATGTATGTGAAAATATAACGAATTTCAATGAATCCCAACTCACATAAACAGCGGCGCATTTATTCTGCGTCAGCAACGTGTGTCGAAAATCTAGTGTCGTTTACATTCTGAGACACGATACGGCGCGAGATTGGCGCTTCCCCTCAACCTTAAAAAGAAAGACTTAAATTTGATTTACTGGCTGGACATATAATGTATTGCCGCAATATGTCATACATAAATACAGTTATTAGTTAATTGTTCAGTTTTTTTTAATTATTATTTTTATTGAATCAGAAATGCAAACTGATCGTTTTTATAATACCCATCCAACGTAACCACAAGATGGAGCTCAATGTACAGTATACACACAGGACATCGTACAAATTCCTGGTGCGTGTTTGGAGTTTACTGATAATTAAACTTTACTAAAAATGTAAATACTCTACCTTAAAGTACCTTGTAAACTTTATGAATAATAATAATAAAAACCTGCCGATTTATTAAGAAAAATTCCATGTGCTTCATCATATTTTCCTTTCTCTAATCGATGTTTTCTTGGGAGTAAGTGATAGAAAATCATCATCCTCCAGGAAGTGACGTCATTTTGGAGGGTAAACAACAGTACATTTAATAGTAAGTTTTATTTATGGTATTATTTGGTCTCACTCTTAAACACTCCATTCGGTTTGATAATATTACATGAATCGGTATGATGATATCAACATTTCAAAAGGTGTTTAAAATGTTAAATGAACTTGAAGTTGACACCCTGGTGTAAGCGAACTCTCACCCTGTCTTCCAAATGGTGTAAATTATGCCTTCAGAGGGCAATTTGAAGGGAGAATAATCATTAAAGCCATGCAAAGCAGGGGCGGGGGCAGCACCTTTCTCCCATCACTATCTTGTGTGCTCTGTGCGGGGGCAGATCAGTTCAGGTACCTTGTCGTGCCGCCCTCCTATATCGCTGACGCCAATATATAGTGATGCAAAGGCTGCATGGAGCTTCATGTATGTAAATAAGTCATTTTAACAGCCACTAAACCTCAAAAGTAAAGTCTTCGAAAGGAATAGGGCATATGATCCTTTCTGAATGGAATGCACCTTCAATTTCTCAATCCTTCAATGGTGAATGGGAAACCTTAGGTGTTGATCTTCGTTCTATTGGGTTCCATCCTGTCAATCAGGGTTCCATCCCACAGTCTAGAATATTGCTCTTTGTTAATGCAAATTTCTATAGAATATAAACATGTAAAAAAATCTGTATCCATTATGAACAGCCAAAAAAGTCATGGAAATTTATTGACCAAAATGTGTGGGAAGTGGGAACAATTACCACTTAATATTCTTGCCAATCAAGTTTTAAATAAAACAATTTAAGTGCCTGAGATTTACCAGAGCATATTCATTTTTATGAAGTTACAGAATTAAAAAGGTACCGAATAACAGAAATAACATCCTACAGCTCAAATAGATTATGGTACTGGGCCAGTGATGGGTGAAATTTTTCTGGTCCAGTATCTGTGCTCTACTTCCAGGTATTCAGGCCTGAAATATTTACCCATTAATATTTCCTTCTTTTATTTTTTGTTTTTCACTGAGATCTTTTTGTGATTCCCAAATGAAACACCAGGGCCAACAGCATTAGAGGCCAACTTCATGCTGAAAAGGGCAGTTTGTCATGTATCTGAGTTAGCAGGCCAGGTCTGTTCTTAAAGTGACAAGCTCTTCAAATGTGTTTCCTTTCATCCCTGTCCAGTTTGACATTCTTTATGGACCAGTGGGGTGTTCGCCACCATATACCTGCCACCTCCCTCGTGCCAGTCATCCATGGCGTGAATGTGACGAGCCATCACTCAACGCTAATGAAAGGGATTCATTCAGCTCACTCGCTGGCTCTCTTTCAATTCACTTGGGAGTTGGGACAGAGGCATTATAAAGGTAGGAGATAGGCCATTTGTAAATGTATGAATGAGAGAAAATGTAACATGCACTGTGTGTGTGTGTGTGTGTGTGTGTGTGTGTGTGTGTGTGTGTGTGTGATTTCAGCTAAAGAAGCACAATTAATGATACAAGTGTTGTCAGATTTTATTCCTGATTTGAAATATGCTACTGGAATGTAATCTCGACCTATAGTTTAGGAGAATTTGTTTTCCCCCTTTCAAGTCAAGAAGCTGTAGTTGCATGAAAGGAAATAGCTGCCGAGGGGCGTTACCATTATGGTCGCTGAGTGAACTGACTTGCCTTAAAAGAGCCTTTGATTGGATTTTAAATTGAATTGGCCACACCCCACATGATTTTGAATTGAAATTTGAATTGTGGAGTGGAAAAGGAATTTACTGAATTTTATTTGAAAGACATTCAACACAGCCCTTTAACAGAGGATATTTATCAGCCCAACATAAGAGAACCAAGTCTGATAGGAGGTAAGAGAAAGATTTATTTGAGTGAAAGTCTTACCCCCTAAAAACTAGCACAAGGTGATTATTTTTGTAATTAATATTTTTCAACATTATGATCCTTCCTGACAAGGCCTGTTGCACTGCAGAATATACACAGGAGAAATCAACAGCTTTATGGAGCATATCTTTGAATGCAGAGCCATGATTGATGACTGTCCTCCCTTGTCATTTAAGAAATATGTTGAAGGTCTGTCATGTATTGTGATGGCTTTATATGCTACATTACAATGAGTATCTGTAATGCGTACATTCTTGTGTCTATACTGTCTAACATTGGGCAAAGGATAATTTTATCCCAACATGTAAGTTGACTTACCAACCACATCATTATCTGCGGTCGAGTATGGTGCCTCAGCTGCATTTTTAATCCAACTGAAATGATGATATAGCGAGATTGCACAACAAAATATTAAACCAAGTGGCATATTTATTTTCTTTACAAAATAGTTTTTTTTTGGTTCTAAATTATAAAACAATATTTATATTGTTCAATATTGAGAGAATTTGGAAAACACTTTCTTGTGAAGATTTATGTCCACAGTTAATGTGATGGACTACACCTGTGGTTACTCTGCTACTCTGTGAACTTTAGGGGACTGACCTCATATACATCCAATAAAATGACCTTGCATCTAGCTGGTTAAAATGAATAGCTAAACAACTGCTCAGTAGTTTAAGTATGTTCAGAGAAATGTGGTTTGCAGGTACCACTTGGTTTGACATATTGGTATCTAGTTGAATTTGTTTCCATTTAAAGTGTCCAAATACATTTTGGGGCCTCTTTAACAGTTATATCACACATATCAGTTATATGTCACCTATTTAAACTATAGTATATCTTTTGTGAAAACAAAAACAACAACTACTACTGTTAATTTAATGATGATTTAGTAAGTGTCTTCTACAGTGATTGCTTTGCACAGTTTATTCTAGTACAGTTGACCATGTCTCCAATTTGATAATATGGAGTAGTAAATCTTTGTGACACTTTGCCTACCCATATAAGAAAATAAGATCTCCACTGAATAATAGGATAATTACTATTTATCACACCTATCCTTCATAAGCCTCTTTTGTGGAACATTGTGATATGCAGGATTCTGACTTGAAATACCCTCTCAATTTATTTTATCAGGAGATGAATGCAAAATTTAACATTACTCCGACTCTGATGTGAATTGTAATTTTCGAATTTCTTGTTCCTATTTTGCATCATGCAAGAAAAAATGTGCTACTCATTCTTTGCCCTGAAACCATATAATGGAATAAAAGTAACGTAAATTGGTGTGAAATGTGGTCCACCAACACCAAGTTATTACCTTTGTGAAAAGCTGATTCAGTATTTTCAGGAATTAAACATATACTGCTATAGCATGGTTGATTTTCTAACTTGCGTCACTGTTCCGTTGACTGCTTTGAACTTTATTTGTCTAAATCCTGTCCTAAGGTGGAAGCAAAACCATTGCATGAACTAGAGACAGTTCAGTGCTCTTGTGACATCTGCAATCTGAAAGACACACTTATACATGGCCAACCCATTCCAGTGTGCCTTTCGACACTAGTGAAGGAAACATGACAATAAGAATCCAGAAATGTGTGCTGCATGGAGCTTCATGTATGGTAAATAAGGCATGATGTTTAGATTATTTTAACAGCCATTGAATTTAAAAGTAAAAGTGTCGTATAATGGTTCTACCATTGAAACAAAACCAGTAATATATTGATATCATCTGTAACCATGCTCTCTTATTGGGTTTAATTTAGGCTGAAAAGGCATAAATTTAAAAGCCAACTGAAACTTCACTAAATATTTAATAATTTGTCACTGTTGACAAAAATGCAAATTAATCCATTAATGTTTAATAGCCTAAAGTATTGCCAGCAATCTCAGAGAACAACTGAACATAATTGCACTTGTGTTTTATTATTGCATATTGCAATTATTTCCATAAATCCTGATGACATAATGTTTTTAAATGTTTTTTTTTTTTTTTTTTTAAAGTTCTGTGCATTAAAAGACAGAAAAGAAAGTACAAAATACATGGTATAACAGTTTATATTTTCAAAGTTTTCCATCCTTAAATGTTGCACAAAATGTATTAACATTTTTAAATACTTTCCAAATTCACGCTTTGTCACTGTAATTAAAAAAGGTGCAACAATTTCAGGTTTTCAGAAACAATTTTCATCACGGTTATAATTAAAAAGTCATTGCAGTGTTAGGCCCCCCCACTTTCCTATATGATATTATGAAAATAATTACATTTCTTGGGAAGGTGGGTTAATTGGAAGCAGATAATAAGTTTACTGATACATTAAGAACAGTTTATTGCATACTATAACAAATTTAAAGGGATAGTTCACCCAAAATCTGTCATCATTTACTCCACCTCTTGTTGGGTAACAATTGTATGACTTTCATTCTTCTCTGCAACATGAAATCAGATATGCAGAATGACAGGCTCAGTCACCATTCACTGTCATTCAGTCATCTGAAATACCAATAACAATATCTTGATAATCTACATATTATGTAAATGGTATAAAGGAACCACAAGAATCTAAGTAAGCTACCCTCTCTCTCTCTGTCTTTGACCTTGAGGGTTTAAATATAAATTACAAGAACTTTGATTGCATAATCACGTTTATTGAAGAATCTCTTGTGAGTCAGTGTTCAAGTTTAGTAAGATTATGAGTCATTCTTTCAACACTGATAGATCACCCCAGTTTATGCTCTCATAATTTTCATCATTGCTATCATTTATGTCATTTATGACGGGACACCTGTTTTAGCATGGCTGAGTGTGCTGCGTTTATGAGCTGTGTGTTTTTTTAAAGTATTGAAACATTGTGGTGGCGTAGTGGGAATGCAACAGGATGACGTGGCAGATGGTTTATTAGAGCTGATCTCAGCTGGAAGGCCTGAATTACTGTGGGTATGTGACACTCTCACAGTCTGGTGCAAGTCACATGCGCATACACACATACATGCACACAACTTGGCCATTCACTGATCCCATAGAGCGTTTCCAGATCACACAGTGATTTCAATGACCACATATGCTGGACCCATATTCATCACGCACAAACATTATAACCACTGCCTATTCATCAGAAGTTCCTAAATGTTCTATATAAATGCTATTAAAGGTTAACATTTGGTGAATAGGTAATTTTGCAAAATTTCATAGTCTCCAAATGTTCCACAAAATAGAGCCAAAAATAAATTTGAAATAGCTGAGCAACATCATACAGTTTGCAAACAGTCACACACCATTTGCAAGGAGCATTTAAATATGAGGATACTAAAGACTACATGTAAGACATCAACTAATATGACATTAAAATGACCTAATGCCTTATTGTATGAGTAGAATTCACACGAGATTTGTAAAATAAGCTGAATTAACTTCTCGATGATGATTAAAAGTAATATATATGCAATAGACAATGTGTCATTTGTAATGTTTACCTTTTGCATTTATGGTGCTAATGCACTAGCACACTATACTTGGCCATAATATGCGCCGGTTACACTCTTTATTGTAATTTATGATGATACTACTGCAAAGACGAGTGTACAAAAGAGTGTTATTGGGCAGAATGCAGACAAAAGAATGAGGATATCATGTCTTGGGCAGATGTGTGAAAAAATCTAGAGTTCTAGCAAACTTGGAACAAACTTGCTGCAAATTAGACACTCTATATTTTCACATGCAAATGAGCTTACTATCTGCCACTAATAACTGCCAGAGGTTTACAGCTCTTCACCGATAGTGGTGAACCTGCAGTAAATCTTTGGTGACAATGAAGAGTTTGCCACAAAACTCATTTACATGTGAAATTATTGAGTTGCGAATTTGTGGCAAGTTTGCAGCAACTCTAGATTTTATTGTAAGAATGATTTTCAGCTGCAGATGGCACATGAGTGAAGCAGCATATCAAACAACAGAGTGAATGGGCACTTAAGAGTATTTAATTCCTGTAAGAGATTTGATTCCTACTATAGACTAACGAAGAAAATCGAATGAGAAGTTTTTCAGAAAATGTCTCTATGCGAACAATCGTACAGATGTTGGTAAATTTGTGGTAGCTCGCTAATAACTCTGCATGCTGGTGTGTTCATGATGACTAATCTTAAATAACTGAACAGGAATTAACTGTCAGCCTTAAAGTTGGTGGAGCTCCAGGTCACACCTACTGATGACAGGGACCAATGGCACTAAGAATGTGTTTAGTTTTCAGTTTTTTTGAAAGTTTGCACTGGCGAGCTGTTATGAACCAAAGACGCCTTCTTTATAGCCAGATTTATTTCTAAATGATGTCACACCTGTTCCTTCTTTGATTTTGTATAATTTTTGCCAGGGCCTTATAGTTTCTTATACCAGTGAGTATTTCAACAAACCACTTTCCTTAAGTATAAAAATTAAGCTTGTAACTCGTACTGCTGCGTACTTATTGATACCTCAATTTATGCTCCTTGTTGTAGACCAGATCTGATTAGGAAGGACCCAACCCAGATCTAGGGACCAGAATACCGTAGAGACTTGGAGATATTTTCTATTGATATGGACCAGTAAGCAACCTCCTTGCAACTACTCAGAATACTCAAGCTACCACCTAACAATGTACTTGAAACCAACCAGAACACTCTAGCAACCACATAGTAATGCTCTGGTGACAACTCAGACCACACTAGCATTGAATTAAATTCAACTTTGTCACCATAGTTAAAATAACAAACAGAATTTGTAATCAGTTCAGCTCACCAAAATGTGATTTGAATCGAAAGTCTATAATTTCAAGGATTAGCCACTGTTGCGTTATACACTGGCCTCCGATACCATCCACCTTACAGAGACTGTGTTTGGGTGACCTTTGAGAGAAAGGACAGATGGCGTTGTGGGAGAGGGGTCTTTGTGATCACACTGTTCACCCTGGACCAACATATCAATGGCAAGCCACAGTCTCTTTCTGGAAGATATATCAGGCGTATTTTGTCTTTGGCTTGTCTGACGTGTCTTTTGGAGGACACGCTGCACAAGCACAGCTAATTAGAGGTAATAAAGTATCAGACATCAGGGGGACAAACACACTTGTGAAAATGGCCTCACGCTGAGTACAATATTGCAAGGCATGTGAAAAAGCTGTCTCTGTCACACAAGGGCAGGGTAGAGCGGTGGACCGGACGGTCTGACCACAACCGGCCATTCACATATTCTAGGAATTTAACTAAGCTGTATTGTGAGCACCAATTGTGTAAAAGGTCGGAAACAGAATAAAAATAGAAATTCACTAGAAAAATAAAAAAATTATTTTAGTGTGTATGAGAGACGTATACGAAACACTAATATAAATACAGATCAGTGTGGATGTGGCCTTAGATGACAGCATAATCATGCTGTCTACTTTTGTGTTTGGGAGTGCATATATGATGCCTTAAATTGTAGGCAGTTTGAAGTATTTGGAACACCATCTGTATTATTTGGTTTCTTTAACTTTCCTAGCTGTTATTTCCAAATATCTTTCTTATTATAATATGCTAGTCCACGTCCAAGCCCAAAAAGACAATGACAGATTGAAAGAATTCAAAAACTTTCTGTGAACTGTGAAAAATTCTGTGAATTATTCATGCATGGCTCATCATAAGGGATTGTCAGTAGAGGACTAATCTTTAACTGAGGCTTAGTTCTGGGGAAATGAGGTCCATTTAATGAGATATGTAAAAGATAATTATGATTATGACCCCCGTGATGCAGAGTTCTCCGTGTAATTAGAGATAAAATTGCAGCAGGATATATTGTAGCCCATAGGCAAGACAACAAAAGACCAATGTGCAGAAAAGCTTATTAGATGGGAGGTTATAGAACTGTGACTCTGTATTTTTCAGGGAATCAAGCTCCCCTACGTTCAGTCTTTGTCATTGTTAATGCTATTATTATTTATTTACTAATTATTTATTTACCACAGTTGTCTTCTGTGTGTCATAGGGAAATACATGATGTGGACATACTGATTGTTGCAAACAGTTCTATAGAACTGTGAAGAATAATACAAAAAACAAATTGTTTGCATATCTCAAATAAAACATAACTTAAATACCATGTTACCTTGACAGCTCTACCTCATTACTATCATTTTGCCTTGGAATTTTGAGAATCAATGGCATCATGTAGATTTGATTTGGTTTCAGCTGAGGACACAAATCGGACTTAATGATGCATGTAATTTTTTCTTTGTTAAAATAGTCTCTCCTATTTCATTTTAATATGCAAAGGAAACTATGAGCATGCCAGGATGATTTCCCTGAAAAGTGTAAATGCTATGGCACTGTAGTGCTATTAAAATATTACACATACTGTAGCAAGGCTCACATAGCTACAGTACATTAACTCATGCATTGCCATGAATTTGGGGTGGGATCTGTTTTTAGACCAATTGCAGATGGTGGAGTGTTTGGGAAACCTTTTTGGTGCAGAATATTAATGTTTTGAGGTCCAGTAGTCTGAGACCACTTGTTAAAATGCTTCTCATTCTCATAACAAATTATATTATGAGCACAACAATTTGAGTGGAAAGTTCAAAGAATTAAACATTTTAAATAGCATTTCTTATTTCAGCATGCACTCGAGCTAGCATCCACAAGTTTGTGTACAACCTGTTGATCCATGTTTTCCTAGCATGATTTGAAAATGTACCAAAGGGCATTAGTGTGTTTATAATGTAAGTAAGGAAATCTGACCTTTTGTACAATAGAGTTAACATAGTGACAAAATTGCTGTTTACATATAATTAGTTACCTATTGGGCAGTCACAATTATGAAATTTGGCTGACGAATAATTGTCAAACAAATAATTGCGATTATGACGATTAATTTTCTGTTTTAGGGATGTGACATTAATTATCTCATTAAGTGATTAATTGTCATGTAAATTGTTATTTTTTAAGGTGTGCTTTTTTCTGCTCATGTGCTTTATACACCTTAAGAAGTCATTTTTACATATTTAACTTCGAATATATAAATCAAATAATAAAATTGGAATAAACTATCATTTCCTACAATGATTTTAAGGCTTTAAAAATGGTTTCTAAATACTTAAAATATGTCTCTATTTTGGCAACTTTATTTTATCAATGTTACATTTAAATGATTTTTTTTCAATGGATATATTTTTTGTAAGGCAGAGACTGCATTGCTCAGGTATCCTGTGTCTTTTTAAAAGTCAAGTTTTTTTTTTTTTCAATTGTCAAATTAGAAATGGGACAGCTCTGTCATTAATGCATGTTGTGCTACAAGACTAGACTTAATTCAGTCTCTTGCTCAGACCGCTCTTAAATGTTTTTAATGAGTAAATTGCATAATAATTATTGCCGTTGATTATTCTCTGATTGGTAATGTAATCAAGAATGTAATAAATTAATCCATAAAAAAGTAACTGTAATCTGATGACGCATATTACACTGCATGCCCAGTTATTAGGCAAATTGTATTCCTCAGGATTCATTTAATTGTTGAACAATCACAATGCTCTCAGTCAATCCAAAATGTTACTGAACCTCATACCTGAATGTTTAACAAAGAAAAAGTGAGTTTTGTCTTCACACAATTATTAGGCAACTAAATTACAAAAATAATTTCTCCCAACTCAATTGTTTATTCTCAAGTTTTAGAGTAGGTGCAACAAATAAGTTACACAAAATGACAATTACATAAAATGTTTGACCTTTCAAAAATATTCAGTGACCAATATAGCCACCCTTCTTTTCAATAACTGCCATGAGCCTTCCATCCATGTAGTCTGTCAGTTTCTTGAACTGTTCACGATCAACATTCGCTGAAGCAGCAACCAGCCTCCCAAATGCTGTTCAAAGAGGTGTATTGTCTTCCCTCACAGTAAATCTCACGTTTGAGAAGGGGCCACAAGTTCTCAGTAGAAATTAAGTCTGGTGAGGAATGGGGCCAAGTCATTATTTGGGCATCTTTGAGGCCCTTGCTGGCTAAGCAAGCAGTGGAATACTTGTGCATGTGATGGAGCGTTATCCTGCATAAAAATCATGGCCTTTTTGAATGCTGAGGATGACTTCTTGTAGCACTGCTTGTAGAAAGTACTTTCCAGAAACTGGCAGTAGGTTTGAGAGTTGAGTTTCAGTTCATCTTCAACTCAAAAAGATTCAACTAACTCATCATTATGATAGCAGCCCTTACCAGTACCCCTCCTCCACCTTGCTGGCACTTGACTCGAAGTGATGCCCTGTGTCTATTAGTGATCCAGCCATGGGCCCATTCATCTGGTCCATCAAGAGTCACTCTCATTTCATCTGTCCATAAAACCTTTCAAAAATCTGTCTTCATGTATTTCTTTGCCCAATCTTGATGCCTTCAACTTGTGAATATATTCAGTGGTGGTCATGTTTCAGCCTTCTTGACCTTGGCCATGTCTCTGAGCACTTGACACCTTGTTCTTTTGGACACTCCAGGTAGATTGCAGTTCTGGAATATGGTAGAATTGGAGGATAATGGGTTTCTGGTAGTTTCACGTTTAAGTCTTTTGCAGTTAATTTGCACCTTTTCTTCTCCGTGTGTTTTTTTGCATCCCAGTTAAATATTCGCAACAAAATGTTTGATTGTCCGGTGGTCACGCCTCAATAGTTTAGCTATTTCAAGAGTTTTGTATCCGTGTGAAAGGCATTTTACAATATTTGACTTTTCGGTGTCAGTTAAATCTCTTTTTTGGCCCATTTTACCTGAGGTAATGAAGTTGCCTAATAATAATGAACACCTTGATATAAGGTGTTAAGTCACTTTCGTCACACCCTCCCTCATTACACAAATACATACCACCTGAAAATGATTGAATCCAATAAGCATTCAAGTTTAAATAGTTTGGAATTGGAAAATATGCATAGAAATAATGATAAAATCAGAATACTCACTTGCCTAATAATTGGGCACGCAGTGTGTAAAATTTAGATAAAATCCAATTAAAAGTACACATTTTTTTGTAATCTAATTACATAATCCAGATATATATAATCTGACACTACCCAGCACTGCCAATTTTTTTCCATTTAAATTGAGAAGGATCTCTTTAAGACTTCCTTTTCCTGTCAAGAGGCTGAACAGTAGTGACAGTCCATGTCTCTGACGACAATTAGAACCTGGAACGGACCAGCTTTTGAATATGAGGTGCAACCTTTTCTCCTGATGAGTGCTATCTGATGGACATCAGATGAAAGGATAAGAACATTGCATTGAGGGCCCTTTTACGGTCACAGGATGTAAGACTGATGCTCTCTGACAATGCCAGTCCCTATTGTTCCTCATATGATGGACTGACTGAATAATTTATTTATACAGTATATATAGGGAGGCCAGGGCTAGTTGTCACACTTTTTCTCCAGTGAATTTTTCTCAGAATTGGTTTTATTTTTATAAGTCAATACCTTAATACTAAGAGATAATCCACTCAAAAATGTAAAATTATTTACTCACCCATATTGTCATTTTGTTTGTCTGTCTTTCTTTCTTCCTTAGAACGCAAAAGGAGATATAGGCATAATGAGAATCATCACCATGCATCAGTCGTCATTAATTTTCATTGTATGGCAAAATAATGCAATGAAAGTGAATAGTGACAGAGGCTGTCAGACCCTATCATTCTGTCTAACGACTCCTTTTTTTGTTTCACAATTAATTAAATTATATGGGTTTAGAATGATATGAGGGTGAGTAAACAATGACAGAATTTTCATTTTTATGTGAACTGTCCCTTTAAAGTGAGTTGTGTGTATGTGTCTTCCCTAAAAGAGAAAAACTCAGAATTCAGAGAGTGTGAAAAGGATTTAGTCAACCTGTCGCATGATTCAATAACTCAGGATACTGCACCACATATCCTTACTTGGATGGGATTGTAGTCCTACAAAACTCTCAGCTAGACATGCCGTTCCACCCAGCGTTCAAGCACCATGTGTGCATAAACATGTTCATTACAACCAGGTCAGTGGCAAATATTGTCATGAAGTTTAACGACTCTCATTTCTTCGCCATGGCGTTGAAATGGGGCACTGGAAGCGGAAAAGCAATATTTTGCACTTGTGCATACATTTCTGCTCTAATTAATTTAGCTTCTTAATTAGGCTGGTTTGATTGTAATGTATTCAGTTGATTAATGATGCTAAAGGAAGGTTTCAGTCTCATCTGGAGAGCAATTATCAGTGCACCTGTCAAGCTCTGAACTAACTTTCATATACTCATGTTCTGTCACATTGCTTGCTAGAGGGACTCTGTGAGGTTTAAAGGGTAGTTCACCCAAAAAATAAAATTCTCCTACACAATCTCACAGCGAAATATTAAGGATTCAGATGACTTTTCTAAATTTTAAATTTATAGTACGACCTTTACTACAGCCAATGATGTCGCTGGACATCGATTTCATCTAATACGTGACTTACTTATTAGTTACTTGCTTCCTTTCATGTTTACACACTCTACTTATCGGTTAGGTTTAGATAAGGGGTTTGGGTAAGGGCATAATATTAATAAGCATGTCCTTGACACCTCGCTCGCGGAATTTGTGCTTATTTCCGTATTACACATCCGGGCATTTGCATGTGATGAAATTTGACGAATTCATATAAACAAAATCTTACGAAATCATGCTCGGAAAATTTATTTTTGGGTTCATATTTTATCGGGTTGACTTTTTACTTTTACTAACCCTCATGCAACCCCAGATGTGTATGACTTTCTTTTATCTGCAGAACACAATTGAGGATTTTTAGAAGAAAATCTCAGCTCTGTGGGTCCATACAATGCAAGTGAATGGGTGCCAACATTTTGAAGCTCTGAAATCCACATAAGGGCAACATAAAAGTACTCTGGATGACTCCATATCTTCTGTAGTGATATGATAAGTGTGAGTGAGAAACTATATTTAATATATATATTTAAGTCCATTTTCCTTCACTTTCTCCTGTTTTTGGTACATTCTTCATGCATTTCACCACCTACTCGGCAGGGAGGAGATTTTATGATAAAAAATTTCTTAAAGATTGATCTTTTTCTCACTCACACCTATCATATAGTGTCCAAACACATAGATTTAATTACTGGATTCATATGGATTACTTTTATGATGCCATTATGTGGATTTTGGGACTTTTTGTCCCAATTGTTGGCACCCATTCACTTGCATTGTATGGACCTACAGAGCTGAAATATTCTTCTATTGTGTTCTGAAGCAGAAAGAAAGTAATACACATCTGGGATGCCAGGAGGGTGATTAAATCAGGAGACAATTTTCCTTTTTAAGTGAACTATCCCTTTAAGATAATGGATGTTATGGTTTTGGCTCAAATACACAAATAGTGTTTTATGAGGATATTGTACTGATTTGTACTGATTGAACAAATCCTCATATTTTTCTCTCTTAATTTGAGGAGAGAAGTAGACAATAAATATATTTAACTAATGATGATGTACGTGATCCTTTCTACACATATCAGAGTCTGTGTTTGTATTGTAATGGTCAATTTAACACCAATTTAAAAATACCAATTTTCCAATGTCCTTTTACGGCTGGTTGTTGTGTCTGTATGTGTCTATGTGCTGATTTGAATGTGTTTGTTTGTCTCGGCCGGATTACAGAAATAGGTGAAAGAGAGGAAACAGAATGAAAGAGACACAGGTCACCACTTTCTTTTTGTCATCATAGCTATAGCTGTAATGCTAGGATGTCTCACCTGCTCTTCGAAAGTCAAGTCTTTGAAAGAAAAATCTTCTGTTGACCGATTCAACCTCATCTACAACCAATGACATCAAATGAATACCAGCAAACCCTTTGGATATACTGTATGTTAATATATGGCAATATTCTCTCATTTCTCAAAATAATTTTCTTACTGAATATGTTTGTATAATATAATATAAAAATATTAGGGCTGTCAATCGATTACAATTTTTTATAAAATTAATCATATGATGTCTGATTAATTAATCGCGATTAATTGCATATTTGCTGAGAAAGCCCCTCATATAACAATAATTCAATATATAAAGATTATACATATTAATATGAATATATAATTATACATAGTTATCTTTAAATATATACAAATTATATATATATATATATATACTGTATATATATATAATAAAAAAATATTCAGATAATTTAAATGAATTACATTCTTGTGGCAGAAGAGTTAATCATTGATAAGACAATACAAAAAGCAGCTTTAAAATACAATGTATTGTTTACTACCATATTATTGATCATAAGTCAATCATTGGCACATAGTTCACAGCAATCCATTTCACAAGTGAAATTGTCAATCAGTTTGAGATTTATTATGAGGGCTTGTTTAAGAGCCCCTCAATTTACACCTGCTTCAGATATGTTTGTGTAGCGTCTCGGATGCATTGCATCATAAATATAAAATGTTTAGGTCACTGTGTCAAGTTAAATATAGTTTAATACTCATTCTTTAAACACATCTTGAGATCCCTTAGATCGCATTTGCCAATAGTAGAATAATAATAAACTTGATTCATAAGGAAAAAAAATTGTTATTCACAGCTACAGTATCATGAGGAATGAAAAGGGGCTTGGTTGCTCATTTATACAGATAGCATTCAAGCTGCTCCTGTAAACTGTTGTATTGACAGAACAATTTGAGATTCACTCCTTTTAGTAAATATGGTTGTGAACACTGACTTTGTGACCGCAGCCACATATAACTTTATACAGATAATTCTTCTGAGGTTTACTATAAAAGTGACACTTTTAATGTGGATTGAAGAAACTGTGTCGATCACGTCATGTGCATGCATGCGTGATGAGCAGTGTGTAACTCTGCAGGCTCTCTCCTTCCGTGTGGCGTGCAGATGTAATCAGGGTGTCTCTCTGCAGGGGCATGATGAGCTCATTAAGATGGATCAATCTGAGGAAGCAGCGTCTGCTGAATTGATAACGCCACATCCATGTCTGATACCTGTTCCTGCCATCCTGGCTCCCCATCGACCAGACATCAGGGCACACTGACATCCAGAGATTTTCAGATTTACTGCTCCCCTGGAGGGATCCAGTGAGTCTTTCATCTGAGCACTGATGATGGTGGAGGAGCTCTTTAATCAGTGAAAATTTATTTAGATGATTCGTCAGCTTAATGTGTGGTTTTACCATGTTGCTCTGATATGTGTTGGCAAGTTTAGAATTTTGGGTGTTGGCAAGGTTCCTCGCTGTTTATAGCCCCTTGGAGGCAGTCATTATGTTTACATGTACTTTTAAAGTTCAGTTTCAGTCGGACTAAATCAAAAATTTGCCTTTTTAAATTATCATGACACTTTAGTCAGACTAAAATCGTACCAGTCCGATTTTTTTTACTCTAAATCTCCACTGTTACTTTTACATCTGAAAGTCACATATATTGCCTGTTTATTTTCATTTTCATATTCACATCTGAAAATGAAAGTTAAAGTGGAGATTTAGAGTAAAAAAAATACTTAATAGGGGTTGTTGTTTTCAGAAGGCTGTTTGAAAAACAATTTTTGTTTTGCAATTACATTGTGGTGGTGCTAGTGTAACCAGTCCATCTCAACCCGTTCCGAGTGGGATTTGAACCGGCGTCTCCGGCATGGGAGGCAGACATGCTAACGAGCAGGCTAAAGGCTATAGCCTCTAAAGTCAGTGTCTAGTGTGCTTCTTGAGGTCAGGGGAGTGAAGTTTACACATACCGCACAGTTATCACATACCAGCTGGATCCCATTACATTTACCTCCCTAAGCCTCTCTCCCATCCAGGTCACAGCACCACTGTAACCGTTCCTGTTTGACCCGCTCCGAGCGGGATTCGAACCGGCATCAGCCAGCATGGGAGACGGGTGTGCTAACAAGGATGCTAAAGTCTACAGCCTCTAGCATCAGTCGCTAGTGGGCATTTTGAGGCTAGGGGAGCAAAGTTAACACATACAGCACAGCTATCACACTGGCTCCTGTTACACTTGCTCAGAAATTTCAGCATTTCAACTTTGAAAATGCAAAACAATATTAACTCTTCTTGGAGGATACTGTGAAGTTCGAAGCGAAAGTTAGAGACTCCTCAACCTAGACAGATCAGTTGTAATGGTTTGATCTGCCTCTTTATGTGTCAATTCAACAATTTGGTACAACACTGCAATTAACATGAACTGTATCATATGTCAGACACATCCAGAGACATAAAACAACACTGCTCAGGGAGTGAATCCATAGAATCTGTCTCAGAAGGACAAAGAGAAAAATAAATAACATGTTAGCAGATGTATTAATTCCTCCACATCTGTGTCTATTTTTGGGGCACGACTAAACGTTTCATCCTACACACTGTGACCGATCGATGGCAAAATAAATAAATAAATGGAATAGACATTCTGTAGGTATTGGTGTCTGTTGTAAGTTAATAGGATGTCAGTGATGATTGATGGCTATGCCGTTGGGGAAGAGGTGGCTTGGAGCTGTGTGCATTTATGAAAATGGGGCAAAAGGACAAGACTTTAAAAGGACAAGACATTATTCTCAAAATGTCAGAGCGAGTGCTAGCTTCTGATAGAACACATGTGACCAATGTTTAGAAATCATCTGCTCTAAAATGATTCTGGTACAACTAGAACTTGGAACCTTGTCATTATTTACTCACCCTCATGTTATTCCAAACCCAAATGCTGTTGTTGTTTTTTTTCCCAAGCCGGATCTCACACACACACACACACACACACACACACACACACACACACACACACACACACACACACACACACACAAAAATCATGACTTTGGCTAAATTACATTTTGTGTACACATATGGTATCATGGCAGTCCTGAAGTGAGTGGAGCTAAAAGTGAATTAAAGTTTCTCTCAAACATAAGAGGATTTTAAGGTTAATGCTAATTAATAAAGAGGGGTGCACACTGTACGATTTTGGCCATGATTCTGCCATCTGAGAAAAATTTCGGCAATCCTAAAAGATTTCTCTCGTCACAGGGCAAAATTGGCAATCTTACAATGTGTTCACGGACGGCCAATTAATAGCCTTTGCCATGATCTTCAGCCTCCGACGAAATTTGGGCAGTGTCTGAAATTTAGCATCATAGCCATATAGTGTGACTGCTATTACGACGGGATGAGACATTCTGCTCCTCTCGCACCCTAATTCACTTGGACAGAAACCTGCTCCACGTCTGCACCATTACAACATTTGTGCCCAGTTATCACTCTACTCAAGCTCTTTCAATGTTTTTTATTTTCATTTTATATAAAAAGTTTTAATAAATAAATAAGCAGAAAATACTACGAGAAAAGTGTAACACGTCAGCAATATGAAAGCAATATTCTCTGAATTAAAGAAATACAGAGCTTACAAAACAAAAATAAATAAATGATTGCATGTTCTCATTTTTTCTTTACATTTATCATGCATTTTCTTTACAACTTTATTTTTATTACTATTTTACTTTTAATCAATTCACTTTAAACGTCTGTAAACTTTCACACCACTCCAATTTTATTTATAAATGAATAAAATAGAAAGATTGAACAATTTATACTGTTAAGTATTGATGGGACGTTTTAATCCAAATCAGCAAATACAGTTGGATACAATTATAGAAATCTACGTCATGATTGTGCATCATCCATAGGGTATTTGCAAGCGTGATATATTATTAAACTTTATGAATTTTCTAAATTTTGTGTGGCCTATAGGTTACTAATCTAAAAGTGGAGAAAGACGTACTATAATCCACATTTTTTGTTTTCTCCAATGTGAATGAATTTTGTAATTTTTCATGCCACAAGTCTTTTTATTAATACAATGAATATTTTCTTGTGGTAGCTCATTATTATTGTATGCTACCTAGATAGTTTAAAATAGATAGTTTCAATCGGTGCTGGGTCTTCATCTCGCTTCGCCAGCTCCGTTGTGTTTGATATTTAATAAAATCTGTTACAAGTGCCTCCTCACTTGGATCTCTGGTCTCATCCTTGACAGAACAATCTAGCCAGGATGGATCCAACAGAGGATATTAACCTTCGGTCTGCACTTGCTCAGCAGTGAGTTTTGTTGGGTTACCAGCAGGACCAGATCTCTGCCTCCAACCACACTATAGAGATGATGGCATCACAGCTTGCAGAGTTCACGTCACTTGTCCAATAACTTCGCACACCTCCCGATACTGGTTCTACTGCGGAAGCTTTCGCACTGGTCACAGCAGTTCCCCCCAGCATCGGACACTCTGAACCCCGTCACAATCCTCAATCCTGCTCTATACTTAGGTGTGGCGGGGTCATGCCAAACATTCCTCTGCCAGTGCTCACTGTTTTTCTCGTTGCAGCCCTCCGTATTCCCCTCAGAGACAGGTAAGGTGACGTCATAACACTCCTGTCCGGGAGGGCTGGCAAGTGGGGAACCTCTATGTGGGACAATGGCCACTCATGCAGCTTATCGTTCCAAAATGTGGGACAATGGCCACTCATGCAGCTTATCATTCCAAAAATTCTCAGCAGAGCTCCACCGAGTTTTTGATCGTTCAGCCCAAGGCCATGAAGCGGCAAGAGTTATGGCTGGTTTGTTTCAGGGTAACCAGTTAGTCGCGGGCTACGCCATCGAGTTCCACACCCTCGCTGCATCCTGCAAATGGAATGATCGTGCACAGTGGGATCAGATCCTGCATGGGTTATCTGATACATCCAGGATGAAATATGCGCCTTGGACTTGCCACCCTGTTTTGATGACCAGGTGGATCAGGCCATTAGAGTGGACTAGCGTCTCTCTCGCGCTGATACATCCTATGTTTTTTTCCACATCCCAAGCTGGCTGACCATCACCACCACCCCACTCCTGTTGTCAGGACATCGGAACTGCAGTCCGAGGGGGAACCCATTCAGATCAGGAGGACACGGCTGTCATTAGAGGAGAAGAAGTGGTGTAACACCAAGGGACTCTGCTTTTACCGTGCTGGTGCCAGTCACGTCTCCACTACTACCCAGCAAAAGCCAACACTCGTCAGTAAGAAGGGGGTTGCTGGCAAGTGCAATTCCACTGAGCAAAACCCCTGCAATACGGACTTTTCTCCTGGCCTGACTGCGGGATGGACCAACCATTCATACTGTCTCTGCTTTGGTGGATTCCAGAGCAGAGGGGAATTTCCTGGATGTCACCATGGCTTCAAGATGGCGGTTTCCGGTGGTCAAGCCAGATGAGCCCATCATGGTCCATACCATCAGTGGCACGCCCCTGGCCATCATCACTCATTCCACCAAACTGCTTACCCTCATCTCCGGCAGTCACTCTGAACCGCTGTCCTTCCTCCTGGTCCAGTCTCCATCAGTAGTGGTGGTGTTAGGGAAACCATGGTTGCTAATGCACAATCCTCACATTGACTGGTCAACCAATTCTGTTGCTTGGAGTCCGTATTTTCTGTCTCATTTTCTTAATACTGCCGTCTCTCCTGTCCAGTCTTGTGTTTCATTTCAGGATGAACTGGTGGATTTATCTGGAGTAGCTTTGGCATACCATGATCTGAGAACGTTTCCGTGCTGCGACCCTTCCTCATTCGCGTCCACCCCATATTTCATGTCTCCAGGTCTCATCCTTGACAGTATCTGGATATTCTTTAGCTGGATTGCATTTACACCTTGCAGTCAAATGCATCTTCCCTGTGATCGGTTTGTAATCTGATTAAAGTTACCTTTGCAAAATGTAAAACACAACTTACGTATTACATCATAGGCTGTGGTAACTGGTAAGTATTTTTGCAAATTTTAAAAACATTGATGAAAAACTCATGCTTTCTATCACTTTGACAGTATTCATTGAAGGAAAGCTGAAGGTAAGTTTTGTGGTTCGGCACTTTGTAAGTGCTAAATATGCATTCCTATTCTTCTGAAGCCATGAAATAGATTTGTGTGAGGAACAGACTGAAATTTGTATAATTATTCACTGATTGGCCTCTACTCCACTAATGTGAGGGTAAGTAAATAATAACAAAATTTTATTTTTGGGTGAATTAACAAGTTATCTATAAATTAAGTTTAAATTCTCTATGAATCATTTTAAAATTGTAATTGAATTGCCCTACATTGCATTTGAGATGTTGTAAAGCTGTATCCAGACCTATAATGTTGACTGGTCCACACAAATCAAAGGGGAGTTTGATTTCTTTTGGTGATTTGAACAATTTCTATACAGGTGCATGTTTACCTGAGACTGACTGGGGTAGAGTGTGACCCTTAGGTGATGTATAGCAGGAGTTTTTCCTGCATAAATCTGACATGTTATCTCCAGGGCTTCCACACCATCTCGGTTCTCTTAGATTAGCCTCCCTCCCAGGATCATTCAGCTGTTGAGACTGGACCTAATTCTGCTCACACTGGGAAGTGCATTCTCTCTCTCTCTCTCTCTCTCTCTCTCTCTCTCTCTCTCTCTATCTATCACACACACACACACTTTCTCCCCTTTCTCTGCTTCTTTTGGTTATGAAAACCCACAGAGATTCTTCTGTCGTTTTGAATCTTGCATCCATCAGTCAACCACTCGAGCGGAGTGTTGTGAGTGGGGGTATGGATGAGATGAGTACAATGTGTGTGTGCGTGTGTGTGTGTGTGTTGTTGATACCTCAGATTGCTGTCCCTGGGCAGTCTCACACACGTCAGAAAAGGAGCCATCTGCCCTCTTCAGAGGATTCGCTTCAGGTCAGCCTCAAACCAAATGTAGGAGATGCTACTGGAATTAACAATTAACCTGGTTTATTTCACTATTAATCAAAGAGTTGATTAATAGTGTCGAGTCCTTGTTGAAGAGTATGATTCGATATACATTAAGTCTGATGCTGTATCGAAGGCTCTTGAGAGGACATTTTTTCCTGCTGAAAAAACACAAAAAACAGCTTAAACCAGCCGAAAGTGGTTTGCTGGTCTCCTAGCCTGGAAACACATCAAAAATTTTCATTTTCTTTATCATTATTTTTGTGTTGGTTTGGTTGTTGTTTTTTGTTTTGCCTTGCAAGGTTTTTGGTTTAGTTTGGTTTGGGTTGTTGTTGTTTTTTTGCTTTGCTTTTTGTTTTTGTTTTGTTTTGCTTTGCTTTGATTTTCTTTGATTTTGTTTTGTGTTTTGTTTATTTAGTTTCAACAAAAATGTAATTGACATTAACAACCACAAACAAAAACCAATGCATAAGATAATAAATCTTATTTTTCAGGTTTCCAGGTGCGAGGCTGGGGCTCATACACCTAATCTGGCTTTCACTCATTTAGTCAGTCTATAAGTCACATGTCTGATGTGAACTTCCATCCCAATCTACCCTCATCCTTCAGCCTGACACCCATGACAGCCAATCCTATTCTTGATTGGGCCGACACTCAAAAGGAAACAGACGAATGGAGTCCATCACCCTCTCTGGCACTGAAAAACGCTATCTGTAAATCACATCACCCATTCCAGCTCCAAAACCTGCTGGACAGACAGAGAAACACACATCCACAAACAAACTCAGTGTGTGGAAAGTCACAAAGTTTATTTATGCAACATCAAACAAATGATTTACAGTCTCGTCTATCCACTTTCTCTCTCCCGGTGAAGACTATGTGCACTTAAACCTTCAAATGGGGTGATTTATCATAGATAAATTCTCTTCTTTTGTTATGCGAGATAAAACAGATTTACTTAAAAGACACTTTGAAACTATACAAAGCATAGTAAAGGTTGAAATTAGAGGAAAACTCATCTGTGTCTATTCAGTTAGAAATATCTAATTAAAATGTTGCATAGAACAGTTTAACATGCAGTGGGGGCAAAAAGTCTTAGACCACTAATGAAAATTGTAACAATTTGAATTGAAATTTGTATTGAAAATTGTACATTAATTTTCATTTTTTTTGGCATGTCTCCCTTTTGCTAACCTGCTTGATATCCATGCAGTGCATGATTTAAGAATGCTTTAAATATAGTTAACATCACTAATTTGCTTCTGTTTGATTAGTTAATTACAAATGGTGCATAATCAATATTTTCTTCTGCATTTTACATCATAACTTCTTTTTTTTTTAAGCTTTCAAAATCCTTATAAATAAATAAAATATCACAACAATAATAATAGATAAAAACCTCAGAAATAACAGCTTTACTTGTGTGCTAAATCAAGGGTTTAATTGCACTGCAGACTGACCCAAACAGCAGAACCTCAGACCCTTTATCCTTGATTTCAAAGGCTCTTAGATGTTCTGCTTTTGGGATTTTGATGAATGTGTTTCTGGCCTGAAAATGGAAAATTGTTCAGTGATGTGCCCGAAAGCCCCCCAAACTGGTCGCTATCCAGGGTGGTCAACATGGCTGCATTGAAAGATACCAGATGTCACCTTGATGCCTCTGCTCTCAGCTGTAGCCAACTGTTTGTGTGTATTTGTTTGGTGGCATGGCAGTCATTTTGACTGCTCAGAACAAAAGGTGAAATTGATTAAAGGTTATATGATCAGTGTGATTACAAACAGACCTTTGAACTGGAACATGCTTTTCGCTTTGCTTTCTCTAAGCCTTTAACATCTGCTTATCATCTCCGTGGCATTTTAAATTCAATTGAATTTTCAGCCAGTTAAAATATCTGTAAACATTTACTCATTTGTTGTTCTAATGACATTAATGGACAACAATCCATTTTAGTGCAAATCAATTGCAAATCAGAAAGAGAACCCAGAAAGAGGCCAAGCAGTGTCATAAACACAGACTGTTAATGATGCACATCATCGGGAGAACATTAGTAAGTCAACAGCCGTAATAATGATCCCACTGTGAACTTTGAAGTTGATTCTAAAAAGTGTTTAGATTTACTGTGATATCCCCATGATGATAGGAATAGTTCTAACTAAACACAACAACTGGGGGATCAAAGTACCTTATAGGGTTTACTACCTGTGGCACTGTTACTGAATATCAACAGAACTAATAACAAACTCAATTTGATTGAAAAGGATGTTGGGTTCAGTCAAAGAGGGCTGTAATGCTTAGAGAGAATGATACAATATCATTCACATTCTCTTGCACATGCAGCCCTGGAAGGATGTGATTTGAATGCTGCTTTGCTTATTGGCACATTTTTTTAACAATTACCAGAGGTGTAGATACTTTCACCTATCCCAGCTTAATATGCAGAGAGTGTATCATTCATTGACTGATATCCCCGAAAATTGCAAATACTGTGGCTCTGTGGCACTTTCAATATTGCTTTGTTTGTTTTGGGTTGACTGACCACCTGACATAGCAAAATAAGCTCAACCGATGGCATGAGTTTGGGGCAGGACTATCTGTTACTTCGTCCAATGGCAGACGAAGGGGGTATTTGGAAAGCTGTTTGAAAACAGTTTTCGTTTTTGCAATTCCATTTGGTTGGGCAAAAATTACACCCTTCGGCTTACAGATAAAATAATACTATAATTTAACAACATATTTGTTTGCTTATTTATTTAGTCAGAAAACAGCGATTTATAAATGGCTGTCAAAGGAGAAAGGTGCTTTTTACCCATATAATGGTAAATGGTAAACAATCCAGCCAAACTGTCACACCCTGAGGTATTTTAATAGCATTCATGACCCGTACAAAGTATTTTAACACTTCAGTAGGCAGAACAACACAAACATGCATTACGTTCTTGTGTTCAAAACACTTGAAGGAGCGCAAATGCGAACTAAGGGATCTCAAGATGTGTTTAAAGAATGAGTATTAAACTATATTTAACTTGACACAGTGGCAACGCACCCGAGATGCGACACAAGCATGTCTGATGCAGGTGTAAATTGACGGGTCCTTAAACAAACCCTCATAATAAATCTCCAACTGAATGAAAAATTCACTTGTGAAATGGATTGCTGTGAACTATGTGCCAATGATTGACTTATGTTCAATAATATGGTAGTAAACAATACATATGTATTCTAAACTGCTTTTTTTATTGTTTTATCAATGATTAACTCTTCTGCCACAAGAATGTAATGCATTTAAATTATCTGAATATTTTTTATTATATATATATATATATATATATATATATATATATATATATATATATATATATATATATATATATATAAATCTTTAAAGATAACTATGCAGAATTATTTCATCATTATATATTGAATTATTGTTAGATGAGGGGCTTTCTCAGCAAATATTTGTATATGCGATTAAATAATCGGGATACCATGCACTTAATTCTATTAAAAATTCGATTGACAGCCCTAATAATCTGGCACCAAAACATTAGCAGCAGATCCTTCAAGTCCTGTAAGATGCGAGGTGGAGCCACTGTTGATCGGGCTTGTTGGTCCAGCACATCCCACAGATGCTCAATTGGATTGAGATCTGGGGAATTTGGAGGTCAGGGCAACATCTTGAACTCTTCATCATGGTCCTCAAACTATTCCTGAACAATGTGTCCAGTGTGGCAATGTGCATTATCCTGCTGAATGAGGCCACTGCCATCAGGGAATACCGTTGCCATGAAGGGGTGTACCTGGTCTGCAATGATGTTGTGGTAGGCAGCACGTGTCAAAATGACTTCCACATGAATGACTGGATCCAGGATTTCCCAGCAGAACATTGCCCAGGGCATCCCACTCACTCCACCAGCTCATTAGCATTCTGTGGCTATGCAGCCCCATACACAGCAGGGTGTTGTGACACATTCCTCCTGTAACCACCATTCAAATTTTCTGTGACTTGTGCCACAGTAGACCTTCTGTCGGTTTGGTACTCACCACTGTTGACCGAGAGAACCCCACAAGACTTGCCATTTCAGTGATGCTCTGACCCAAAAATCTTGCCATAACAATTTCGCCCTTGTCAAAGTCACTCAGGTCTTTACTCCTGCCCATTTCTCCTGCATTCAACATGTTGACTACATGAACTGATTTTTTGCTTACCATCTTATCTACCCAGACATTGACATGTGGCCTTATTAGTAGATGATCAACGTTATTCACTTCACCTGTGAGTGTTCATAATGTTTTGGCTCATCAGTGTGTGTGTGTATAATATAATATATATATATATATATATATATATATATATATATATATATATATATATATATATATATATATATACATACACACAGTGTATAACTAGGAAAAAAACATACATGAAAAAAATCATCCCAATCAAAACACAAGTTAGAATGTAGTGCAGAAGAAATACAATGGGACCCAAAAATCTGAGACTGACAGTGAAAATGCTTCTGTTTTGAATTATTTTCAAATTTTATATGTTTTTATGATACATTTAAATGTTATCAAAACAAATTGAGTTTGTGAAAAACTTGATGGCCCATGTGTAACGGTTCAAATGGGCAAGGAGGAAGCGGGAACCGGTTGAACATTCAGACACAAACGCACACATGGCAGCTGCATGTGGCTCTCTCTCTCCTGAACTACTGTATCTGGCTGCTTTTATCCCTCTTCTCGGCTGATTAGCTCGATTGGGGCTGTGACTACGTGCCCTCCTCCTCGTAGCACTCCACCCACCTTTGCCTTAGGCTGGGGAACACCCGGCATGACGTATATTTACCCTCCTTTCTGGGGTGGGGGATGGGGAGGGGGCATTGCCCTTCAGGTTTTGCCTGCTGGCAGGCTTTTCCCAGGGACGGGGAGGGGGACAAGGAGAGGGGAAAAAGAGGAGAGCGAAAGTGCGACGTGGAGCGACAGTGAGAGAGAGAGAGAGAGAGAGAGAGAGAGATCGGAGAGAGAGAGAAAAAAATTGCTTGCTGGTTCTCAGACACGCTGTTGCCTGGTCCTCGATTACTCCTCCACCCACTGGCAGACTACTACAAAAAGACACAAACACAAATGCCGAACTGCTGCATCCGGCTGCATTTATCCCTCTCCTCGACTTATTAGCCCAATTGGGGGCCGGGTGTGCATAGTCACGGCCCGGCCCCACCCTCCTCCTCGTCACACCATGTTAACCCTGCTTAATTTGAGAATTTTAGCATCTCATGTGTAGCCTACTTCAATGCAGACTTGCTTAACTTGAAGCAAGGAAATCTGATCGAGTTATCATGGTCAATTTCACATTCATTTATATTTGATTACAGACCTATAAATAAAACATTAAATGTTTATTCTGTATTTATGTAATGACTAAAACATTCTGCTAATTTCTAGGTGTAAATGAAAAATAAAAGATGCAGAGAGAGTGTGTGTGTCTGTGAGAGAGAGAGAGAGAGAGAGAGAGATGTACCTTGTCACATCCTTTCCTCCTCAGAAGTACAGTGCAAGATTGCTCTCTTACAATGCTTTATGGGCATTTTGTCTGTTGTGTGGCCATGGACTCATTTAAAAAATGAGTTTGGGAATTCATTTAAAATGTTAATATTGTTAATTTGGAAATCTCTGAATTCACAACTGCCAAAAGCTGGACGATTGCAGTGAAAGGAGCAAGCCCCAGAGACTGAAATTAATTCTAGTAATGACCAGGGGCGTAGGAAAAATCTGAACATTTGGGGCAGCACATAAAACTTATGAGCTTTGCTCATGAATATTAATTAAGAGATGCATTGTTCTCCCAGTAGTTCTACCTGATTTGCTGAAAGGCAGAAGTTGGTAAATAGACTCTAGCCATAGAGAGATGTTTTTAGACATGTCCTGCTTAAAAAATGGATTTAACCAACCTAAGCAGGGTTGATGGTTTTAGCTGGCCTCCCAACTTGGACCAGCCTGTTGGCTGGTTTTAAAGGGGTTTTGGGCACTTTTCAGTTGATCAGACTGGGAGACCATATTAAACCAGTTAAGACCACTAAGCCAGCTTAGGCTGGTTTAAATTTTTTTTTTCAAGATCATCAAGTATCTTTGAATAATTGAAACCTTCATATGAATAATGTGTAAGAATCCATGCACATTCAGTCCTATCCTTCTTCATATCAAGAGATTTGAAGAAGCATACTAGTGATCATGGGGCCGTGGAGTGGAGAGGTGATGGTTTTGCATTTAGGAGTGGATGAGCGATGTGTGAAATGGATTTTTTTGTGCTCTGCTGTGCTCCTTTCACACTCTGGGCTATCATAAGCTCCACTAATTCAGCTGCATTGCCTCAGCCCACGTTAATTATAGACTCATTGACAACAGCGCTTACTTCGGTGCAATCTGCCCACCACGCCAGCTTATTGTGGGTCGACTGAAATGAGATGGAGTTTTATGAAAGCCCACAGAAGACTGCAGTGGTGGCCTAAAGCATTGCTGATGATAATAAGATCCTGTGGTACAGCTCGAAATAAAGGTAACACTTTACTGTAATTGAGCCATATAGTCATGAGTAATGCCAAGCTATGTCAGATTTTTCTTGTCAAAACATTACTATAATATAAATAATATAAGTAATAGTTATTGATATAGAAATTTTCTATATTTTTTAAGATGCACCTTTATTTGGGGCCTGGGTAGCTCAGTGAGTGTTGATGCTGACTATTGATGCTAAGACTTTACACATCTACACATCAACACCCTTAACTAACATTTAGATAGCACGAATAGTTGGAAACAAGTCATGTGTATGTAAATACTTTGAACTGGATTAAACTGAAAAACAAGCTGTAATCAAACGACTGATGATCACTTGTGTGTAACATTATTTTTTATATTATTACCTGTATGATTGTTTCAACATCTGAAGTACCTTATTTTGTTGTAGATGTCCCAATGTGGATAATACATTTGCACTTTTCAGAGAGCTCAATAAAATATTCAAATTATATTTTGGTTGCATTTGAGGGCAAAAATATTTAAAATGATTGTGAAAAATAGGCACATAACATCGGAATATTGATCACAGGGCCCTGAATGGAATCAAAACGTATCGCGGATTCGCAGCAGACTTTGAAGTATCTGCAAATATTGGATCGCAGGCCAAGAGAATCGATATAACACTGTATCGTGATGAAACGTCCGATTTATACCCACACTAATAAAGGACAGTTTGGGAAACTAATGTAGGTGGAATATTATGATACGTGACAGGCCTTAAATAAACTCTTGAAGGGTTAGTTCACCCAAAAATGAAAATGCTCTCATTATTTACTCACCTCCATGCCATTCCATCTCAAATGTGTATGACTTTCTTTATTTTTTAGAACATAAAGAAAGATTTTTGGAATATCTAAAAATGGTTGGTCCATTCAAAGCAAGTGAATGGTGAACAAAACTGACGCTCCAAAAAACATGTAAAGGCAATATAATTGTAATCCATAAGACTTCAGTAGATTTTGGGTGAGAACAGTAAAAATTATTATTTTTTTTTTTTACTGTACATCTTGTCATTGCAGTCTATTGGCATGCTCATGGTTTGAAGCTCGATTGCACTTCCTAGCACTTGATGCATACGCAGAGTGCTTGATGGTGCTAGGATGTGTAATCAAGTTTGAATTCAGGGTGGCCATGTAGACTGCTAATGTCAAGATTTATAGTGAAAAACGAATTAAAATTTGGGTCTGTTCTCATCCAAAAAGTTTCAGAAGACATCAATTAAACCACTGGAGTCTTAGTATTTATGTGCTTTTTGGAGCTTCAAAGTTTTGGTCACGATTCACTGGAGATATTTTTCCAAAACTCTTTGTGTTCTGCAGAAGAAAGAAAGTTATACACATCTGGGATGTCATGAAGGTGAGTAAATGATGAGAATTTTAAATTTTGGGCTAACTATCCCTTTAAGTAACACGTTGATGTGAATATTTAAACAAAGGTAAGCCAAGGCACATATGAGTCTGAAAATTATTCTTAGGGGAGAAAGGAATATATTATCTCTGTTCAGCATAAATGATCCTTTCTGACCTAAACAGAGTCATTATTTTCACATGCAATATTTTTAGCACTTTTTTTCTCTCTGTACTTTTTAGATTACTGTAATTGTGTTTATATTTATGTTTTTGGTAGGTATTTTTTACCCAAGCAGCTTGAGCAAAAATGTATGTTGTGACAGATTAAACCTGAACAGTTACTTTAAACAGAACTTTTCAGTAATTAGGACTTACGTTTTGAATATTAATTAAATGGCACCTGCTTGTATTGGAGGATTTAAATGCAGTTGCCCCAAAAAGTAAAAATTTATTCAGAGTGACTATTTACACCCCAGTGTAAATAGCATCTGCCACACAGTGCAGCTATTTGCAGCCTAATAGTCTGTTTGAACCACAGAAATATATGACAAACTACACAATAGGCCTTCGCCTTCCTGCATCACTCTTAATATTTCCTTTCATGTTACTTATAATGATGAATACAAATTAAAGGTTTATTTCATTGCAGTGATTTGATCACAGTGAATGTCAGGGAGTGCAGAGAAGGGTTTGATCTGGAGGCAGGGTCTGTCGATCACACTCGTTCCCGTGGCTTGGCATCGTTTGTGTGTTGATTGCATCACTGTAATGCTATAGTAATATTGTAGTAAACATGTTTTTTTGGCAGAAAGCATTACTACAGTAATATAGTAACCATGGTTAATTTTGTGTTTACCGTACTTTTACTACAAAATACCATGGTAAAACTATGGCTACTGTAGTGAAATCATGGTTATTTTTGCTTAGGAAAGGTTAGGGTTAGGTTTAGGGGTTGTTGTATGGTGTCTGTGGGACTCTAAATAATCACAATATACATGCTTCAGTAATGCCCATATACTGTATGTGTGCAAATAGCATCTGCCAAATTTATTTAATTGTATTAAATATAAAATAACAAAGTGTCATCTGCAGACAAATGATTCTTTCCTTTTTCTCAGAATGTTTTGAAAAAACAAAAGTTTTATATTTGAAAACAAAGTAATGTTAAGCATTGGGCATAATTCCATAATTAAACAAATAAGACAAATAAAAACCCACTCTTCACAATGCTAAACCCTCACTCTGGGAATGCCAGGAGTGACCATGGGGTGCACACACCAGCAATGCACACTGGCAACTACTTGTGATGTGCTTATATTGACTTTGCCATCAAACAAATTAGCAAGGGCATAGGTGTTAACAATTAGTGGAGTTGCACTGAAGCAACACCCTGAATAGAGGAACGGGTGCTGTGCCTCCTGCTACAAAAACATAACTTATGTGTATGCTTTGGTCTGATAGGGGGAAAAAGAATAAACAAGCAATTTCATTCACTCTTAACAGTCTTTCATTCATCTGAAAGATTATACGTTGTTTGGTTTCTTTGGGTGTGAGAATCATAAAAAAAACTGGGGACAGTAAGTACAGTCTAGCACTCTGATATACAGTAAAGCATTAATGATTATGTTAAGGATTTAAGGGAAAGGAGGAGGCGAGAACCAGCTTGTCAACATAAATAATATTTTAATAGTAAACTTAAAAGACACAAACACACATATAACAGACATGTCCGTAAATGATCTCTCTCTCGTCACACCACCATCTGCCATCGGCCCTTGTCCCTCTCGGAGGCTTGATTAGCCTGATACGGGACCGGGTGTGTATCATCACGACCCGGCCCCGCTCTCCGCCCTCCGCCCTGCGCCCTCCGCCCTCCGCCCTGCGCCCTCCGCCCTGCCACACATTACATGTGGCTTTTGTGTGGCAATGTATTACACTTCTCTTTTGGCATACTGATTCTAGGATGGAAATCAAAACTCAAGTTTCATGAGGTCACATTTGCCTCCATCCATGTCAGGGGAAACAATATGAGAATTGTTGCAAGCAAACATATGTGCCAAATGTCTTTTCTTAAATAAAGAAGAGCAAAAACAGTTTTGCCTTAGTTTTCATGGGGTTTGAGCAAGTATTGTGAATATATTAATCAAAATGTGGACTCAAAGGGATGAGGACAATTTATGCTTAACATGTCCAACATTACATTTTTTAATTAATGTACAATTTTAAGTGAAAAAGAATGTGTTTATTACAGTAGGTGCTATAAATGGTCACCATGTTTTCACATGTTTTTCATCATCTTTTAACTATTTAAAATGGCCCTGCAATGTGATGAATTAATTTTAAAGCCAACAAAAGCTTTCAAGCTACATCCACCATAATTTGATCAGACCTTCAGACTGTTATAAATAATATTAATAATATTAATAAGATTATTCTAGTTATTATGAAGTTGTATTCTTACATAACAGCAGATGAAGTTTAGTTGTTTAAATGGAGTTGTGGAAGCAGATAATTTACTTGCTTGGTGTGGTGGTGAGAAATACGGAATGTCCACAGAGAAGTTCTACTTGGTTGTTTTAAAGTCTTTTCCTTTCAAGGGATGAGTTGATCCAGCAGCTTTGTGATTAAAGTCCTTGGTGTGTCTGTCATGGTTGATGAGCAACCTCTGGTTTATGAAGGACCATCCAGTGAGGTCTCTCTTTAATTAACTTGATAAGACCAGAGAAGTAAAAAGAATCAGAATCAGAATCTTCAATAATATAGCAGTGGAATGACAAAATAGCTACATAGATAATTATGTTTGGACAATCAACCCACATACGGGTCATTATAAAACTCAGCAAAAAAAGAAATGTCCTCTCACTTTCAACTGCTTTTATTTTTAACAAACATAAATACAAACATGTGTAAATATTTGTATTTACAAAGATTCAATAACTAACACATAAACTGAACAAGTTTCAGAGACATGTGACTAACAGAAATGGAATAATGTGTCCCTGAACAAGGAGGAGGGCGGAGGGCGGAGGTTCAAATCAAAAGTAACAGTCAGTTAGTGGCCACCAGCTTCATTAAGTACTGCAGTGATTCTCTTCCTCATGGACTGCACCAGATTTGCCAGTTCTTGCTGTGAGATTTTTCCCGACTCTTCCACCAAGGCACTTGCAAGTTCCCGGACATTTCTGGGGGGAATGGCCCTAGCCCTCACCCTCCGATCCAACAGGTCCCAGACGTGCACAATGGGATTGATATCCACTGGCCATGGCAGAACACTAACATTCCTGCTTGCAGGAAATCACTCACAGAACGAGCAGTATGGCTGGTGGCATTGCCATGCTGGAGGGTCATGTCAGGATGACATGAGGGAGGAGGATGTCTTCCCTGTAATGCACAGTGTTGTGATTGCCTGGAATGACAACAAGCTCAGTCCGATGATGTTGTGAAACACCGCCCCAGACCATGACGGACCCTCAACATCCAAATCAATCCCACTGTAGAGTACAGGCCTCGGTGTAACTCTCATTCCTTCGACGATAAACGCTAGTCCGACCATCCCCCTGGTGTGACCAAACCATGACTCGTCAGTGAACAGCACTTTTTTCTAGCAAAGTTGGGTTTGTGCCCATACGGGACGTTGTTACCGGTGATGTCTGGTAAGGACCTGCCTTACAACTGGCCTACAAGCCCTCAGTCCAGCCTCTCTCATCCTATTGCGGACAATCTGAGCACTGATGGAGGGATTGTGCATTCCTGGTGTAACTCAGGCAGTTGTTGTTGCCATCCTGTTCCTGTCCCACAGGTGTGATTTTCGTATGTACCGATCCTGTGCAGCTGTTGTTACACGTGGTCTGCCACTGGGATGATGATCAGCTGTCCTTCCTATCTCCCTGTAGTGCTGTCTTAGGCATCTCACAGTACGGACATTGCAATTTATTGCCCTGGCCACATCTGCAGTCCTCATGCCTCCACACAGTATGCCTAAGGCATGTTCACACAGATGAGCAGGGACCCTGGGCATCTTTCTTTTGGTGTTTTTCAGAGTCAGTAGAAAGGTCTCTTTAGTGTCCTAAGTTTTTGTAATTGTGACTTTAAATGCCTACCGTCTGTAAGCTGTTAGTGTCTTAACAACTGTTCCACAGGTGCATGTTCGTTAATTGTTTATGGTTCATCGAACAAGCATGGAAAACATTGTTTCAACCCTGTACAATGAAGATCTGTAAAGTTATCTGGATTTTTACAAAATTATCTTTAAAATATAGTGTCCTGAAAAAGGGATGTTTCACAAATTTCTAACCCTATTGACTTTGTGTTTTTGTGCCTACAACTATCTGGTGGTAAACTTTAAAGATTTATAACTTCTAAAAACTGAGTTGTTTTTTTTTCCACAGCTCAAATCATCTGCTGTATCTGCTTGAACAAATTTGCAAACACCAACAGCAATATATTATAACAAACATGAGATCAAAATTGACCCAATTTACTTAATACATTTTCTTGGTCTTATTTTGAACAATTCATCAGGACATATTATTACAAAGAGTTAAATTATATATTTTTTTATTAACCTTTTATCAAAATGTAATTACTTGCTCCGCCTCTCAGAGGACCTTCTTTGTCAGCTGACCGAACCCTCTTGATTTCAGGGGTCGGTGGGGTGAAATTAAAAGTTCACTTTTCATTCATTGATTTAATTTATTAAAAAAGTTCTAACCATGAGTGCACCACACACAGTTTGGGAAATGAGCCTGACACAGATCCTGGCGGATCTTGGTCATCACGTGATGAAGGTTGGGAAGTCAATATTCCCGTCACATTTCAAACTCTGGTTGCAAACGGCATTTAATTTTTTCTTTAAAGTGCCCTTTTGATTCTCTCTAAACGGACTTGTTTCAGTCTGGTAAGTTTATATTTAATATGCACATTTATACATCACTAGTTCCCTTGAAAAAAAAAAACATTCTCACCTCTTTGAGTGCCTTCATTTAGTAGAGGTTTGAGGTGCTTGATGTCACATATGTGTGAGAGTGTAGGATGAGACACAGAGAGAGGTGATCCCGTCTTGATCCCTCTCTCGGTATTGTGTATCTAGCCTCCGGTTCAGTCCACTTCACTTAAAATGGGCTTTGGGTCTACAGTAATCCATTCTGGACAGGCACTCTGTCTGTCTGGCTAGCTTTTTGTTATGCTAGGCATACAGTATGTATCTGAACCCCCTTTTATCCAATCAGTTTTTTCCAAGCTTGCCTTTTCTTGCCTTTCAAACACAATAACTTTTTGTGAAAGTGAGTTATACGTTGGACCTCAGGGGGCCTAAAAATTACTTCTGTGAGTATAGAAATGTACAATAGCTTGGAGCACTTTGTGCTCAGTGGTAGGAGAGGATACTAGAGGATGGAAACTACAATGAACATCTCATAAGCAAAGTCTGAAATGAACTTTTTTTTTTTTTTATTAAGGGGCAATATTTGCTCCCTGGAAATATTTTTAGGGACTTTTATATTTATTATTATTATTATTTTTGTTGGCTCCAGCCCCCCGCGACCCTGTACAGGATAAGCGGTTGACGATGGATGGATGGATGGATTATTTTAGTTTTTTACGATTATGAGGGCAAAATGTTTTCCATCAAAACATCATATTCTTAAATTAAGATTATCAATCAGAACACTTCTTACTTCTGGCTTTTACCTGTAAAATCAATCCAGCATCAACCCAAAATAAAAAAGTAATTGTAAAGCAGTCATGAAAGAACACTTCATATAACCAGACAACTAGAATTAGATAGAATATTATGAAATATGTAAAATGTTTGATATAGAATAACCCCCCCCCCTCCCTCCCTCTTTTGCACGGTTTCAATACTGATAGTAGTTCATAGTAATACCTATCAAAACTGTTAATGTAAGTAGTATAAAAGTAGTTGATGCATCATATTCCAAGACTTCTGAAGGCAAATTGTCACTTTGTATGAATAACAACTTAAATCATATCAAATAATGTAAATGGCACAGAATCCAATATTGCTGCTAACCCAATTGGTTCTTGCACGTCTTGTGACAAAAGTCATGACATTTGAAACTGCTTACATAATTTATCAATGGTTTGGTCTGTTCATCATACAAAGTGATTGTGGAAGCCAAATTGTGTCACAGTCTACTAAGGATGTGCAGAACGACTAATTTCACTGATGTTTAAATGAAAAATTTGCTGTCGAGTAGTCGACTAATCTAAAAAGATATCAGTCTTCAGAAAGCAGTCAATTTTGTTTTGTATATGTGACCCATTTAAAATACGTAATTATTCCAAATCAGTGCTAAATTCTGCTGAAAAGGGGTGTTTATTTGCGGCGTGCTCACCTTGCATTATGATAATTGTACATTCAACATAGAACATGACACACATTCACAGAAAACAGGCAAATTGATTGAAAACAATTGAATGAATAGTGCAGGACCGATAGAACAAACCTAATAGCCTGTTCTAAATGGAATTCAGATAGGAAATGATGTTTAGCATATTAAAACAGTCAGGACATTGTTGAAAATAATTAACAGGTAAGCGAAATCTACGAGAGAGAAATAATGCACAGAACAGTTATGTGTATTTCACAACAGGCAGTTGTGCGCTAGCCATTGAACTCCTCGTTGAAACTAGCCTGTTCAATCAGCAGATTAACAAAAATGGCATACCTAGCCTAAAATTAAATTTTCTAGGCTACTTACTCAAAAGCATACATTTTTTGATGAGCAAAATGAACACATCAACATGGTCCGTTGAAAGACGTGACTTGGCTCACCTGAGGCGACAATCCACAGCGGAAGATTAACTTACAAGCACGCAGATTTAATGAAGACTTAATGTGAAAACATCCATAGCGACTTTCAAGCCAACGTTTCGGAAATCCGCTTCCCGCAAGTGACTTCATATCTACTTTTCTGAGTTTGCTTGTCTAGCGAGAGGAAATTTTCCTGCACATGCCACAAGTGAGAGAGGGAAGAAGCATGCACAGCCTGAGGTATCTGCTCCAGATATCCTTTATATGTAATATTTGTATTTTTAATTATATTTAAAATGTGTAACATTAATATGACAGTAATTTAAGCAGCGTCTGGAAAAATATAAAGCCAAATGTAAATGTGTCAGAATGTTGAACAGTTTAATGGGCAAAAATATAAACGACTAGTAATTCCAGTGTTGACTAGCAGCATCAGAACCGTTTAGTCGACTAGCCTTGCACATCCCTACTGTCTATTGCCATTGTATTCAATCCAGCTAACAAGTCTGGATTACATTATTGTTACATTACTTCCTTAAATCATGTTCCTCTGAAGAAAGAGCATCATACAGGTTTGGAACAACATGAGGGTGAATAAATTATGACATAATTTTTTATTTTAGGGTGAACTGTTCTTTTAAATGCTGAAAACACAAGACTGAAAATAGCTGTATCCAAACTTTATTAAACTGTCTCATTCCTTCTTTTATTTTGTGTGCATTCATATCCTGTGGAAGTTGCCTCATTATGCTGTAATGATACTTTAATTGGTCTTTTAATTTGAGTCTGCGGCGCAGCCAGCAGACGTGACCGGCTCGAGGCAGTGCAGCCCCCTCGCAGTTTCTCAGGTGGCAGTGTTTATTGCGACCACCTATTTGCTTTCAATCTGTCAGCAGCAGGCCAGAGCGAAAAAGAGAGGAGTGGCATTTGGCAAGCCATCTTTCACATGACAACCAAACAGTGTGTCCCATCTGCTAGACAGTCGTCCACAGTCGGACCGGCATTTGGCAGAGTGTTGTCTGAGACGCAGACCCCCCCCCACCCCCGCCCGCCCTCTTTTTTGACGAATAGTTTTCTTTTCCAGAAGATGTTCTCATGTGGTAGGTGGTGAGATGAGGTCATGTGCTTGTTCCATGGCTGAATGAACCTCTGGGTTTTATCTATTTTCAGCTCTGCTGAACTCCCAGGGTTTGGTTTGCTTACGAGAGAAGGACACCTCTTTCTTCTTAAACAGTGTGAGTGCTTTTGATACAGCATAGTTCAATGGTTCAGCTTCATCTTTTCATTTGGGAAAAAAAGAGCAAACACAAAATTAACCCGAGGTGACATGAGGACTTCTGAAGGCTTCAGTAAAACAAACTTCAAGGTTTAATCTAACCACCAGGGCTGAAGGAGACTAAATTAGTTATCATTTTTGCCTGTCAGATCACTAAACACAGCCATGTCTGGGTCCCCGCAGGCCAGTAGATGGAAGCGGCCTAATTGGAGAGTGATTATCAGGTTGTCACCTGTCCTTATTAGAGGTGCTAGTGGCCTGCCTACCAACCACTGTTTTCCTGACTCACCCACTGTCAGTGTCACTTGCCTAGAGCAAGATTATTTTCAACTACCTGCACCTCAGGGTGTATTTCACATCTTTCTTTGAGCATGCTCATTTATGATATGATGAAGCAGACAGGAATTTTTCTATAGTAGCTTGTGCTTTTAGGCATATGTGCCCAAGAGAACACGCACACAAAAATATAAAAGACACTTTGGAGCATAATCATGTTAATTTACTCTCTCCACAGCATCAGTATGGTGTGGTAACCCACAATCACACATGACAGTATTGCCGAATTAACTGTGCAATGACTGCCAAAGTTGCATGACAATGACATGACTACAGCTTTAAATTGTTAAATTGTTTTAAATTGCCAATGAAGTATATACTGTATGTATCTTGTTTTAAGAATGTTAAAATGCTATATATATATATATATATATATATATATTTGCAGCATAGTTCCTGAGAAGGACATTGTAAAAAGTAAACTGGTAACACTTTACAGGTTAGTGTTATATTTGTTATCATTAGTAAATGCATTAAATACAATGAACTAACAATTAATATATTTTTACATATTTAATAATCTTTGATAATATTAATGTATACAAATACAATTGTTCATTTAGTATTAGTTTATGTTGGTTCATGATGAAATTATTAATGTTAACATGAAAAACTTTTCATTTTAAAATTGTTTTTGTGTATGTTGAAAGTAACATTAACCATGGTTGTAAGATCAATAAGTGCAGAAAAAGTATTGTTTATTATTAGTTCATGTTTAATAATGTAGTTAACTTATGTTAACAAGTACAACCTTATTGCAAAGTGTTAGCAGAAATCTGGTGTTTTTAGCTGTAAAGGATGTGATACAGTGAAGAGGAATGGATAGTTTATTAACTCTACCCCAAACCTAAAACCCAAAACACAACCCTAAACCAACTGTTATTGGAATAAAAATTTCATCAAAGAGGAAAAATGGAACCTCTGAAAGTGCTGAAGGGGGTGCTTGTCAGTAACTCGTCATAATGGGGCCCTTCCTTATAATGAGTCTCTTCCTTACCTAACATCTAACTTTACTTTGAGTTTTACCTCCAGGGCTTTTCTTTCTTCTCTGGACTGCCTGTCTCATCCTTACTCATTTCCATCTCCTTTAAATAGGACACTCTCTATGGCCTTTTCTTCTTTCATATAACCAAAGACTTTCTCTATCCTTCTTTCTTTTGCCCGTTTATGGGAGAAACTACAAATCTCAGCCAGGGCAGATGAGGGGTCTGCCAGACCATTGATATGACTAGCCCTCCTTTTTGAATGTACTGTTCCTCTTTCACAGCATGCCTGAATTAATTCTTCTTATTAGGCTGTTTAAGTCTCACATACAAATGTGTAGAGACAATATAAAGGGGAGGAGAAAGACCACCTGTAGATAAATGAATGGGAGAGAAACTGTAATGCTCACTATTACGCTTGTAGGAATGGAAGGTCTGCCTTTTAGTTAAAAGAACCAATTATCTTTTTGAATGCTTGTTTACTCTAGAACACACATGCATCATCCTGAAAACGGATTGTATTGCTTATTTGAAATATGTTTTTGAAACATTTAGGAGATTTCACTGCAAGTACTTCAAGCTATGTTTTTCACAGTGTACAATCCTTGCACTGTCATTTAGCTGTGCATTAAAGAGATAGTTCACCAAAAATTATTCTGAAATGGAAAGTTATTCTTTACTCTAAATCTTTTCATATTCCTCTAAAAAAATCTTTTTTGTTCTGCTGAAGAAAGAAAGTTGTACACTTCTGGGATGGCATGTGGGTGAGTAAATGATGAGAGAATTTTCATTTTGGGGGGAACTATCCCTTTAAACTTGATCATGCAGTAAAAAACAATGTGGTGTAAAAATACATAATGCAAACATAAATATGTTATGGTTAAAATAACCATGCTTGTCTCAAAGACTCTCAGCCTTCATCCTGTTTTAGATTTGAACCTCTCCATCCATTACACTGTTCCCTGTTCACCAAACTGATCTGAAGGGACTCTAGGCAAAACAATCCCAAGCTACTCATAAAATATGGATGTCTGATGTCTAGGACCATGTGGAAACCAATAATTCAAAGCATCAAGCTGTCTAATAAATGAAAGAGACATCGGAAATATATGGAAGATTTTAATGAAAATAATGTCCCCTCTAACTAGACAAAATCGATTGTAATATCCCTGATATCACAGATGTGAGCTTTATAACAGGTGGGATATCATGACCTTGGAAGCTTTACAAGTCCTTTTGGTATATTCTGCATTAATGCAATTGACAAAATAGGACAAAAGTGAGCTCTGTCTCATGTACATCTGTAAAAATCCCTTCTTTTGCATCGGAGGCTCTGTAAGTGGGTCTATTAGGCAAGTCTCAGACATGAAAAACTAGATATGCAGTTTGGATGATGCTGTGATCCACTTACCACTGGTCGCACCTCTTTGTAAGCTCTTTAATTTAGTTTGTTCTCGGGCTCCCTGGGGTCTGCTCATCTGTTTAAATGACACATCATAAAATGTCCAAGGGACAAAGTTGGGAAAATTAGGGGATGTGTCTTTGGACTGTCCCCCCTTGGGCTCCCATCTGGTGGGACTCCAGACTGAGATGTTAGATATAGTAGAGCAGAATTAACTGAGTCTTTAGAGGGATATGAGGAACCGTGGGGGTCGGACAGCTTGCAGCACTGTGGAGTTTTTGCTGCTCGTGGTCTGAAAACAGAGTACCTCTTGACTTTATGATGATATTAAACGACAGAGATGGCATATGAGTGATGAGACAGATGCAATGAGTGGGCTTGAATGGTTTTTCTAGGGGAGAATTATGTTTTTTACAGGTGATTTCACCACAGGTTATGTGTTGCTGATAAAAATGGATACCTTACTGAAATAACGTGTGCCTCAGTACTGTAGATTGTTGCTCATATGTTACACATTCTGTTTATAATTATAATGACAAGTTAAAGGTAAAGTTCACCCAGAATCATTTACTTATGGGTTCTGGTCCCGTGGGAACCAGGAAAAGTCATGGTCAAATAAACATTAATAACTGCAATTGGAGATAACATTTTTGCTCTTTAAGTAGCCTACATTTCTTCTTCAATGAAAATTAGGTTTAGTTGTGGGTTAGGAGGTAGTATAATTAGGCGGATCACACAGTGAAATCTTAAACAGTAGGTAGACTTTTATTTTTAGCTAAAATCACTTTGTTCTTAGCGAAATTCAAAACACTGTCCCTAGTGGCCAAAGCATTAAGTGTTGTTGGGCAACTAAATTTTCTGGGTGTAATGTCCAAAGGCACCAAAAGTGTGTTGTGAAGTGAGTTGTTTTCAACTGGACAGGTTGTAATACAATAAAGAGGAATGAATATTTTATAAATTCTAAACCCCAAACCTTAACCTTAAGGCCCAGGTATACGTTGTTTTTTTGCATGTTCTGTCAACTGCATTGCCTTTGTGAGTTTACTCTTCTAACCATGAGTGAATACTAATGTGTTTGATACATGTCCACTACAACTTCTTTGTGATACTCCTTTTCTAGAGTCAATGGCCGGTGCATGTGCCGATGTTGTGCACACTGTCAGGCCATGCGTGAAATGATATGCAACGCAAAGTATACTTTGGCCTTTAACATCAGTGGATTAAAAATTTTATGTTAGAGGGAAAAATTCAACCTCCCAATCATGGTCGTCACTGAATATGCAAAACCGATTAATTCCTGGTTGTAACACAGGATCTGAAACCGAGTCTCCAATGTTGTTGAAACAACTCCCCGTCATGCCACAGGGTAAAAAAGCTGGAGCCAATGCAAAAATGTTAGGAGATAGGAGATGCCGCTTGCCTGTGAGTCTGAATAAGGTATCAAGCCCTAGGTTACTGGAACTCTCAGAGACTATATTCCGACTTCCTGTGTGGTCATGTTGAGTAAAATATGCATTCCTGTTGACCGCATTACATCATTTACAGCTAAACATACAACTCACTTTTTGCACCAATATGCAGAACCACACGAAGGTGAATAAATGCCAAAAAGTTTGGTTGAACTGTTCCTTTGAATGATTTCAAGTCTATAAAATAATACATGATAGATGCAAAACAAATTTGAATGGATGGTTGTAGAACAAAAATACTATCCTTTTGACTTAATGTGGGTGAGAGAAATACAAAGAACCCCCCCCACCCCCCCCCCCCCCCCCCCCCCACGCACACATTTCAGTTGAATATGTTGCTGAGAACATCAAGCACTTTGAAATGTGATGCAGTTGAACTTGTCAAGGCTATTCAGAGATTCATTGATTTCTCATGTCTCATATATGACAGCTCTTTTTTTCTTTCTCACTGGCGCACTTGGCTGATGTCACACTCATTGATCTGTGCAGTCTCAATCAAAAAACTGACAGAGACAGCAGGTCTATTTTTTGCCTTTGCTTTAGGGACTCATACTGTCTGCATATGCTGGCACTACATACGTCAAAACCTGGATGCCTGGACGATCTTTGCTCAGTGGACAATACCTTCTGAGATGGAAAATCAAGTTTTTGCCTTACAACAGGCTTGCTGTTAAAGGGATAGTTCACCCAAAAATGAAAATTCAGTCATCATTCACTTACCCTCACATTGTTCCAAACGTGTATGAAATTCTTTATTTTTTGGAACACAAAAGTTGAAATTCTGAAGAATGTTCTGATTGCTCGTGTCCATGTAGTAACAGTGAATTGGGACTGAAGCTGACAAGCTTAAAAAAGGAAACAAAAACATAATTAAATCATCATAAAAGTGGTCCACACAACTTGTGTACTTTGTTCCATGTCCTCAGAAACCTGATGATTTAAGTTGTTACACAAAACACCATAAAGCCTGAAATATGAAATGATAGTTCGATTTAATGGAGCTGTTTTTTGAGCCTACAGACAAAATCTAAATATACTGTATATATGATATATTTTTTTTTATTTGTGATTTATTAATTTTTTTTGTCATATTTGATACATCAGGTTTGAAAGGTCATTATTCGGCTGAGACCCACCCAATTAACTTTTGTTATTTAAGTTTCTTGTAGCCCAGACATGCCACATCTGGTGTATCTTAAAAAGGCATCCTGAGAGTTTTAGAGATACCAAATGTTTGGGAGTTTGTCCATGACAACTCACATTATAATTCAGCACATCTAATCATAAATAAATAAAATGTATCCAACAGGTATTTCAGCAAAGTACTCATCATGTTGATCCCCGTTTATGGTAATTGAATGGAAAAGTGTGATCATCACATAATCTTTTGTGTTCCACAGTAGTTAAAGTTAGGATTAGGAAAATCACAGAGGTTTTGAAAAACATGAGGATTAGTTATTTAGATTAGATTAGATTAGATTCAACTTTATTGTCATTGTGCAAAATACAAGTACAGAGCCAATGAGATGCAGTTAATGATGACAGAATTATACAATTTTGATTGAACTATCCCCTTTAGACTTATAGACCTTGTCTCAGAGGTGCATCCATTTACGTTGAGTTGAAGCTTCACAGTTGTGGCATCATTTACTTTTCACTCTTTCATGTGAGGCTTTGAAATCTAGTGGACAGTCTAAAGTGCTTGTCTGTGTCTGTAGTTCAGAACGCCTTCACTGTCTTGTTCCTTGTCCTCTTGTGTCAAAATCAAATATTGATTGCTGACTGAAAATTTCACCTTTAATTAGATCCAGTGTGACACAACTATGTCCACCACCTACTACCTTTGCCTTGACGACAGTGTGGGCAAAAAAAGAAGCTGAGCTGGTGCAGGACAGTTACATAAAACACTACATAAATATTATAATAGTCTCCTGCATCTACAGTCTGCCGTTGGTCTGTCAGGTGAAACAGATTGATTACAGTCTATTTAGATGGTGTATGTGTGTGCGTGTGTAATCAGAGGGAGTGAGAGACTGGCATAACAGTTCATAGGCCCAGCGCAAATATCACTACTCGTTTCCACTTTCTGAGCAACTGGGACAGAGGGGTGATCAGGTGCCAGAACATATTTAGCCTTTTATCCTTGAATAGGGAGTTTTTCTGGCATACCTCAACATCCCAACGATTTTGTTGTCCATTTCAGCTCAGAAGAGCTGGATGACATGTTCAATACCATAACAATTTTACTTAAAGTCCCAGCCTCAGCATTCTTGCCCTTAAAGCTGAAGTAATATTTTTTCCTGTGTTCAAATTATTTTTCATAACCCAGTTTAAAAGAATAGTTTACCCAAAAATGAAAATTCTCTTATAATTTACTCACCCTCATGCCATCCCAGATGTGCATGACTTTCTTCAGCAGAACACAAACAAAGATTTTTATGAGAATATCTCTGTAGGTCCATACAATGCAAGTGAATGGTGATCAGACCTTGGTAGCTCCAAAAATCACATGGATCTTATGAAAGTAGTCCATATGACTCCAGTGTGTAAATCTATATCTTCAGAAGCAATATAATAGGTGTGGGTGAGAAACAGAACAATATTTATGTCCTTGTTTACTCTAAATCCCCATTTTAATTCTCGATTTCAGATGTGAAAATGAAACTAAACAGGAATCACATGTGACTTTCAGATGTACAGTAAAAATGAAAATGAAATTGGTGGTGTAGAGTAAAAAAATGACTTAAATATTGATCTGTTTCTCGCCAACACCTATTATATCGCTTATGACGATATGGATTTAACCACTGGAGTCTCATAAATGACTGTTCCCCGTCTGTCGCTCACTTCGACGTTGTGTCGAAGAAGTGACACTTGGGCTTCCTAGTGTCGCTTCTTCGACACAACGTCTCGTTCCCTCCATCAGGGAACGGAGGATGAAACAGTAACCTAGACATTTCCTTTATGTGATTTTTGGAGCTACAAAGGTCTGATCACCAATGACTTACATTGTATAGACCTACAGAGCTGAGATATGTTTAAAAAAAATCTTTGTTTGTGTTGTGCTGAAGAAAGAAAGTCATACACATCTGAGATGGTATGATGGTTTCATTTTTAGGTGAACTATTCCTTTAATATGCAGTCAACTATAAGTCAGTAATTTGTAGGGTGATTTCACCTAAAAGTGTAACACTGTGATGCTTTCAAAACGTTGCTCTGTTTATTTGAGTGACCATCTATCTCGACACAGCAACATTGGCTCAACCAATGGTGTGAGTTTGGAGTAGAACTACTGTATCTGTTTGTACAGCCAATGTAAAACCAGGGATGTTTTCTAGAATCTGTTTTAAAACAGTGATTATTTTTGCTTTTATAAAGAGAGATGGCAGAGGGCAAAGCCAAAAATTAGCTCAGAATCCTTCTCTGGCAAGCTCAACAAACTTTCCAGTAAAATAAGTTATTTGTGTTGCTGTAGGCTTAAAATAATTAACCCCTTTTCATTGCTAAATTAAAACACTAATTTAAAAGGGTCAGAGCAAGAGCAATTGAGATTCTTCACATCAACAAAAACTGATACCATATACTTAAAAATCTGATTAATTGAAAGCCTGCACTAATCCTCTGGCCTAAGTTACAAGTTTAAATAATAAATCTCACAATGTTATGGCTAATTATTGTTCCAAGTAGCTGAATAAATGCATATCAAGTAAGTGTTTTTTGGTCCTCAAGAACAATTAGGGCTAATATAATAGTCCATTCAATTGACTTCTCTTGAATTAATTTGTTGTGGCTCTTTACTAAACAATATCAGTCATGCTACACTGTTTCAGAGTATGAAGTGCATAAAGATGTCAGAAAGAACTAATTACATACAACAGACATTCATTTATTTGATTCATCTTTTTATCCCAATTATACAAACAAGACACACGATCCTCACCACTCTTTTTTTCTCGCCCTCTACAGTATCTCCGGTCCGGTCTCATTTGACTGACCTCCATGCTCTTTTTGGGGACAGTACTGCATTTCTGATTGACCCTCTAGATATACATTACCAAGGTCTGTTTTGAGAATGCCTTCTTGCCACAAATGCAATCTAATATTGTGTTGGGGGTGCTGTAATTTTCTTTGGGATATATATCCGTATGGCAGGAGAGAATGGATCTTAACCTGCACAGTCTATTATATAGTGTATTAAGCCTGGCAAGGGCACAAGCCATCAGAGCCTTGTGCACTTTATCACGATAATGAAAAATCTGCTAGGAGGCTTTGGACTGCACCCTACTTTTTGCACATCTCCTAAGTTCCCTAGAATGGGATGGCACAGGGTCTCTGTTGGAAAGCCTGTGTGCAGAGCCGGGTAGCTGGAGTAATTATTAAAAATATCAGCAATCATATTTTCAGTATGAATAAGAACTATTGGTACTACTTTTCAACTTTTTTTTGTAACATTGACATATTTGGACAGTCTTTCCAACAGTAATATCATAAAACACATTTTCATATTTTTTCAAATTATATCAGTATTGATATCAGTCAAGACAAGTGGTTTTTATTATTTTTATTGATTTATAATGTACAGTGGCCCCAAAAATATTTGGACCCTTTATGTAACACTTATTGCCATTGCATTTTTTTTATCATGTTTAAATAATGAAATAGTAGATGTTCTTATGAGAATTAAGACAAAAAGTATTTGTCAAACATTAGTAGTTTTCAAACATTAGTGGAACATGTCTGTAGTTTAAAAATGCAAAATAGTTCAGAAAGTAAAGTTAGTTCTGAGAAAAGGGTCAAGCATCATTTATTTGCAGATACCACTTGGTTTGAACATTTGGATCTAATGCAGTTTAGTTGTATATTATATGACATTATACAAAGAAAAACTGAGGGGAAAACACTGTATATTTGTTGACTGAAATTTGCATTTCCAAAACTTAATATTGGTTGACACACTTGTAAGTATTTGTATAAGCAGAATAAAAAATCCATTAATAAGGATCTTTAAAAACTCAGGAGAGAAGTGTTAATAGCCATTTTGCACATGTTAAGAATGCTAAAATGATTTTAAATACTATTTAATGGACCTGCCCCAGGCTGCCAGTGTGAATACATTTATATTCAGGACTGGGCAATTGCAGAGTCAAGCTGTTCTTTTCATTTAAGATAAAAGAATCAGTGCTCTCTAATGATGAGAAAACATCAACCAAGTTATTTTATGATACCAGACTGATCACCACGCTTTAAAAAATCCAAAGCAAAGAGAATATCATAATTAATTAAGCTCTTGTTTAATTATTTTCCCTTCTTTATACTGCTATGATATTAGAATGTAACTTTTTGCTGGATATACAATACATGAAATGAAAATGATGTCATCATTCACTCTCCCTCATGCTGTAATTTCTTTCTTACATGGAACAAACAATTTGAATCTTTGAAGAGGATCCTGGCAACTCTTATCCATATAATAAAAGTGATGAGGTCTGATGCTCCCAAACTCCAAAATGAATGAATGAATTAATAAATTATCATAAAAATTGTAAGTAGTCCACACTGTAAAACTGAGAATCTTCAATCTAGGAAGTAACTCTCAAATCAAATATTGCACATTTCTAATAACCATATGGAGTACTTTTAGGATACTTTTCTGGTCCTTTTTTTGTCATTGTGGAACTAGTCAGTCCACCTTGATTAAATAATAAAAATGTTATAAAAAAGCTGCCTGGACATTCTTTAGAAATTCAGCCTTTGTAGTCAACAGAAGAACAGCAGAAGAAGAGAGTCAGTTTGGTTTGGAACAACATGTGGATAAGTACAGTAGGAGCATATATTCAGTCTCTGTAACTCGATCAGGCCATGTTTACACCTGGCGTTAAGATCTGTCTTGGGATCCAATCACAAGTGCTCAGAAGAATGTAACTGAAATGTCTCCTTCGACAATTGTGTTTGGATTCCAAAGGGAGGGTCTATATTTTGTAACTGTTCAATTAATCCCTTGCTCACTCTCTCTCTCATTTCCCCAAATCAGTTTTATACAAATTGCATGCGCAAACAGACAATACAGCTACATGAATTAGTTTAAGTAAAGGAAAATTACTCTCTCTATTGTGCCACTTTTTGTGTATTGAAATGAGGTTGTGTGATCCAGTCTAAAGTTTTTTTTTTTTTATAATAGCTGCATTAATTATGATGTTATCCATGAGTTTGATTTATTTTGTGATTCTACAATTGTTCTCTTCTCATTAAATTTTTAAAAAGAGCAATTACAGAGCTGAAATGAATGCTTTGTAATTCTCTCTAATGAAATCACTTTTTCGCTCTACCGCCGCAACAGTACAAGTGTCTGAAATGAGAAATGCATTCTGGATGATATATTCTACAAACTGCCATGCCTATTTAATGTCTGCATATTGAAGTCTGGGGGCTGGACAGGCTCTGACTCTGGCTAAAGGTATCCAACATACATACTTTAGTCCTCTCTGTGCCTAAATGACACATAAATATACTGTTTTCCTGAATGGAACAAATAATTATGTACAGTATATGACCACAGAGAGTGGTTATATACTCTCTGTGGTCATATACTGCAGAGTAGTCACAAATGATATAGAGTCCAGGAACAATTTAGATCTCGTCATGCTCCACAAATCTGACCCATTTTCCGACATTGTAAAACCCTGAGAAACTGAGGGGTAGATGAATAACCCAGGAGAGTCATGGGAGAGAAAAAATCCACCTGACACTGACAGAAACAGCATGTGAGAATTAGTGGATTAAATTAGGCACATTACAAGTTAATGTATGTGATTGCTCACAGTTGGTTCTGTTCCCAGTGTAAACTTCTGGAACTTCAACTGTTGGGGCAAGCATTTGCTTAAAGGAATAGTCCACCCGAGAATGAAAGTTATGTCACCACTTACAGTATGTTTATTTTCATTCCTTTCCATCTCTCTGCTGAACAGAAATCAAAGGAAGTCTATCAATAGCCAGCCAAGATGAATGGAACCCTCTGTAGTCCACATCAACACAAAGAGCAAATTAATAGGTAATAATTAAAACAAAAAGATCTAGCCAACATGAAACACATGGACCAGTGTTACTAGGCTGATCTTTTCATTACCCTTACAGAAATACCACATTAATCCTGATGTACCACAGTGTGAACATGAAACCCAATTAGCACCACCAAAAATGAGCTTATTTATCTTGGATTTCTCAGTATCTGGAACGTATTTATACAGCTATTGTAATTGAATAGAACAAATCACACACAATGTCACACTTAAATCCCATGAAACACAGAATTTGGAATCTGTAGCTACTGGGGCCAACAGGTGTGATTTTGAACCGATCGCAATGGTCGACTAATTTATCAACACAGTCGAGCAGAATAATGAATGTTAGAATCTAAACAGGAATGTCTTTGGCCATTCTTGTGTACCACAGGTTCAATTAAGTGTGCATTTGAGACCTGGTTCATTTGTAAACATCACCTTGAGCAGCTGATAAGATGAGATCATCCATTTGTTCTTTGGATAATTTCGGAATCTCAGATACATTTCACAGGAATGGTATACGGTTTCTTGGTGGTTGTCTTCCCCCTTCATCAGACTACTACAGGAAGATAAAGCTCTCACTATATCATGGATCTAAAGTGCGACCATTTCAGTCGCATTTGTGACTGAAAATTACTGTGTGCGACTGTAAAAAATTATATCCCTCCAATAATCAAAACAAGCGAGAACAATGGTATCAATTGGAAAAAATAAGTTTTAATATAAGATTTAAATTCACTAAAAGACTGAACTTCTCTAAATTCTAAGGGTAGAGATTTACATAGTTTCAGACAGTGGCGAATTCTCAGGGCCAGCAAAACCTTCTCTATTTTTCATCCTTTCATTCTCAATCACCTTTTTTTAAATGTATTTTTAATTGCTTTCCACTTTAATTAATCTACAAACAAATAGAGAAAAACAAAAAGTTTATCCAGAATTTATTCCTTTATGCGTAAAAGCGAAGCGTGACAGCTGTTTCACAAATTGCATGCCTGAAGCAGCACGTGAGTCTGAGCTCCACCCCTATGGAAAGCCAAGAGGGTCAGAATTCACGTGTTTTGTATCACCATATTACGCTTTGAAATGCCATTTTCCAAGTGGCTTAAGTCGTTAAGTAAACAGCGTTAGGCATTACATAAACATTGTACGCCATCACGCGTTAAGTTACAGCCAGATGCCATCAAAAATGTACATTTTATGTGATGCAAAAACTAAATATTCAACTATGTGAATATTGGAACTATGACTGGAACTAGCTGTTGTATAAATATTTTTTTACTGACAAAAAATATTGTTAACCTAAAATATGTGCATGAAGTAAAATGAAAATGAATTAATTTTATTAAACTCAAAAATATGACTTATCATGACTGAATCAGCCTCGATACATTATTACACCAATAGAACAAACTTTAATGAATAAAGAGCAAGTAAACATTGCAGGTTACCACTTTTTACAGTGTATGTAATACAGTCACAATTTACCCTAATTGTCTTTTGATAGTAGATAAAGATGTGGAGAGTATCTGCCACCTGTGATACTTTAAAACTTCAAGACTTCTGAAATAACAGCTGACTCCAAGTAATGGCATATGATGGTGCACCTTGTGATCCACTAACTAATGGTGGTCGATACCCAGATCCGCCTGAAGAAATATTATTCTGCTATGCTTTGTTTTAGTCTATTGAGTAAGAAGCAAAGCAAACTAAACAATTATTCAGTGAACTATATGATTTTTGAACGATATTATGATTGTCTCAATAATTACTATTCAGAACAACCTCAACAAGAAAAGTATTTTTTAAATCTTTGAATGAGTTTCATTTTATTGTGATGTCATTTTCCATTATGTGTTCTCCTGTCTAAATTATGAAGCATTTTATTAAACTCTGTAATCCCATGGATTATTTAATCTGCAGACTGAGCATTTAAAAATCTCCCCCTTGCCCACTCCAGACTCCTATGCATGGTTTCAGTTCTGAAAATGTAAAAATAGTTATGAGAATGAGTACATCAATTCTTTTCTAATATTTGCAACACACACACACACGCACGCACGCACGCATGAATACAAAACACATGAATTCTGACCCTCTTGGCTTTCCTTACACCCACTAAGCCTTCAGAATTTCCACAAAATCCCTCAACAGTGCAAATGAATGAGCAACTATAGTCAGATTCATCAGCCAATCAGATTGATTATTTGTTCTTGGTGGGTGTGATCTTTAGGATATGTCCCGGTCGAGGCCTTCTAGCTGGCCTTGAGTGACACAATCAAGCTTTAAGAGATGTACGTAATATGAAAGCGAAGAGTGCGAGATCTAGCTGACGAGCCGGCTGTCATCACTGCTGTTATTGTCGCTGAGAAAGAGATCCTTATGGATTTAAAAACATGAAATGTTCTGCATGACCGTGTAATTGCTTGATTTAATAAACAGGAAAGGAGAACTGAATTTCATTTCAAGTAAATTGGTAAGTGCTTTTTGCATTGTTATAGCAACATCAGGAGTTTTATAAGAGTAAATTAGGCTTCTTGAGTATTCAGTGTCGGAACATGTTTTGAAACGTAGATTTTACGACTTCCTACTAGGAAAAGTGCAATGGAATGCATCTTTAAATCAGAATTACAAGTTGTAGGCTCATGCAGAAATTCTCATCTCCAATTTCACCAAGACGCAGGTACATGATGTCATACAAACATGTCCACACTGAGGGAGATTTACAAAGTAAGTGATAAACATTCCGTTTATTATGTAATATCGATAAATTAGTTCGTTTCCACATTACATGATATTTAAAGCTTGTTTAATAAATGCCTGCAGAAACAGATGCATAAAACATGGTAAATTATAATCTCTTTTGATAATCGTACACCTGAAGCACAAATGCTAGCGCTGCAGCATTGTTTATCAGTTGGGTTGCTAGGAGACATCTCTAATGAGAGTCAAACCCCTGCTAAGCTAACGGGAGCGTTGCAGTTCTAAAGCAGCACTGAAATCGAGAATAGAAAAAGAGCCTGAGTCTGAAGCCATTAACAAGTCATTAGTGACCTTGACTAGAGCCGTTTCTGTACTATGAAATTTCCGAAAACCAGTCTGAAATGACTCAAAGAGATCGTTGACAATGAGGGGATTGTGTAATTTACTGGGATACTCTACCTTGAATAAATTGCTTATTATGTTTCCGGACGTTTTGGTTATCATGTTTTTGAGGTGTGTTAGATAATTTTGTCATCCAATGTATTTAATTTATTTTCTTGATCTGCAATCCCCGTCTCGATACGGCTCATCTGAGGGAAGAAAGAAATGACACAGACACCCAATGCTATCAAATCCTTCTTCAACGTTTATTGTTCAGCACTTTGTTATATGGTCCAGAAAAAACACATTCCATTGGACCCCCACCAATGAAATAGTTCTTTACCTTATATGGGGGTGACATACATGTTTGAGCTACGTGTGAAACGTGAGAGTACAGAGACAGGAAACACATAGAACATCTTTTGAACAAGGAGCAGCTTTGCTTTGTGATGACACAGCAAGCTACATCACCCAGAGAAGTTGTTGAGAAGCCTTAATTATTTCACAAGGTGTTACAGATAGACATTTCCCAAAACACATTGGAACAATATGTACTGGTAAAAGCACAAATTAAAAAAATACAATATTTTATCTACTTAGGCAACACAATCTCAATTTTCTCTCTTTGCACTGTCAAACAAACAAGTGATAGCCAGTGCTGAAGTATCAGAAATTAGCATGATTAATTCTGATTCAAAGTAATGGCCAGCATCGTTCAATCACTGCCAACCATGTTAAAATAAAAAAATATACATAATAAATTCTGAATGTTAAGTACTGATTACCACTGTCCCATGTCTGCCAAACATGTTGAGTGGTCCAAACATCATCTGCAGCCTGAAACTGAACTTTTGGTAAGATGTTCAAAGTGTATACCCTTGGCTGCAAAGGAAAGGTGAAGGATGCTCCCTTGCTCCCTATATCAAAATGGCATATTGAATGAAACTAGAGACTCTAGTTTATTGACAATATTCAATGTAAAAACTTAATAAGATTTCTTACCAGATGTAGTGTTGCTAAGCATTTCTCCCAAAGACAAATCTCCTCTGAGATTGGTTCACATGACTCGTGAGTCAAAAGCTTAACCCTTTACTGATGGCCCAGAGTGTTCTGAACTAAGTCGATACAGGAGGACGAGGGGTCACACAGAGTTAAATATTTCTTATTCATTACATGTAATAGCATTTCTATGTTTTACATTTTTCAAACACGTTTAAGATTTTGAAGTCTACATTTCCAAGGTGGAGACTCACTTTTGAGCCCCAGTTTATACATCTATGACCCATTCAGGCTCCATGCAGGTACCATGTGACATCATTCGATTTACCTATCAAATCTAATGAATCGCTTTAGTTCTCGGAGAAATGGACATGTATAGACAAGAGTTTATACAGCCTTTGTTCTGTCAAGGTCATTGGTGACCTACCTTGATTTCATAGATAATTTCTACAAAAGGCTGTGCTGGCCACTCTAATCAAGCCTTCAAATCTGATTTCCTTTAGGACAACTATCTCTGGGACTCTAGACATTTGTGCCCTCTGAATAGATAGAGTGTGGGTTTCCCATTGCTGCTTCAAGGGTCTCACATTCAGTATTTAGTATTTTAGTCACTCATGTCGTCTTCCTGTCACAAGGTTTAAATTAAGCGTGAAAGAAATGTGTTCTCATATTAGACATGCTGCTTGCATTCTTTAATTGCTTTATTAATGCTGTAAGATTGATGCTTGTTTTCTCATAATCTTTTGCTATGCATTTTCTACTTTGGAAAGGCTTTTATTCTCCACTTGGTTGGTGATACAGACTCAAGCCTTTCTTAATTATAAGTGAATTTGTATCCAAGTGCTCATTGGAAAGCTGCTAAAGTGTAGTCTCATTCATACCATTTGCCTATGGCATGGCAACCTATGGGATGTTAATTTGCTGCCATGTTAAGAGCCAAGGCCAACTGCTGGGGCTGTCACCTTGGAAGGACAAATAAATAAATAAAAAGATGATAAACAATGCTAGATTCATTCAAACAGTCTTTACCTTAGCCTTTGGACAGTTATACACTGACATTGCATTTGTGCCATAATTTGAGTGTTTTTGTACTCACAGACTCTATCCATTTGTTTTTGTTTTTGCTGAAATACAATTTCTGCTCTCATGTACTCTCCATCATGATGTTACAAATCTGAATGACTTTCTTCTCTAGAACACAAAAGGAGAGTTTTAGCCTCAGTCACCATTCTCCTCTGGTCTTCCAGGGAAGAAAGTAATGGGTCTATAATGACATTAGGGTGAGTAAATGTCAGCAGATTTTTATTTTTAGATAAACAATCTCTTTAATTATTGTACTAAAATGACTACTTGCTTGTAATGAGGCTGCCGTAGGCAGAGAACAAACCCATGTCTGCAGTGCTCAAGTGTTGGGTGTTTTACCACTGAGCTAACTCCCCAATAGTTGAATCCAAGAGCAGAATAAAATTATAATCTTTACTTGAAAAATAAAGCAAAGTACAAATATGCAAGGAAAGCCGAGCTTCCACAAAACAGAGAAACAAAAATAGACACAAGTGTCAAAAAGGGTATAATAAGGAAAACACTTAGCTAGAGAACTGGTCACTGGAGGCACAGGGTACGTAGGCTCAAGACTGAACACAAAGGCAGGTAACAAACAGACTTATAAATGGCCTAGACACAGGTGAAGGGAATGAGGGTTAACGAGCAGAGAGTTGAACAGGGTTAGGGGGATTGGTGCCATCTGCAGGAGTGGAGAGAACATGGCATGGAAGGATCAAGGAAAGCACCCCCTGCTGGTCTGGAGGGGAACAGCAACCCAAAGAGGAGATCCTATACAGGAGCCCCTCCCCTAGGAATGGCTCCTGATGTTCTCCTGTCAGTTCCCTTGGGCTCGGTGAAATTCTGAGATGAGAGTCGGATCAAGGATGTCTCAACCAGGAACCCAGGTCCACTCCTCCGGGCCATAGCCCTCCCAGTACACCAGATATTGAGTCTTCCCATGGACCCGGCGAGAATCTGTGGACTGTGTAAGCTGGCTGGCCATCAATGATACGAGGTACTGGGGCAGGCTTACTAACTGGAGACAGAGTGGAGCAAACAACAGGTTTTAACCATGAAACATGAAAAGTATGGTGAACCTTCATGGACCTGGGTAGACGGAGTCAATAGGAAACTGGGTTTATTCTTAAGGAACTTATATGAGCCAATGTATCGTGGGGCCAGCTTTCGGGATTCCACCCGCGGAGGAAGATCTTGGGTTGACAGCCATACTCTTTGCCCTGGGTGAAGCGTGGGTCCCACCCTCGGCGTTGGTTAGCCTGCCTCTGCTGTTGTCAGGTGGCTCTTAATAACACAACACATGCTCTTTTCCAGGAACTTCGGCACCGGCGGACCAGCTGTGTAGAAGCAGGGACTTCAACCTCTGGCTCCTGTCCGTGAAACGGGTGGGGAGGGCATATTGACATTCAAAAGGAGAAATGCCGAGGGAAGAATGGTAAAGGGTGTTATGTGCAAACTCAGCACAGACTAATCGAGAGCTCCATATTGAGTGATTGTCGGCGACCAGGCATCAGTGTCCTTTCAATGTCTTGGTTTACTTGGAAGCTGGAAAACAGGCTGATGGAAGATCCGATGAGCAAACCAATTGCCTTCCAGAACCGTGATGTGTCCTATGTCCCCGGTCGGAAATCATATCCTGTGGGAACCCGTGGATCCTGAACACGTGCCTCATTAACAGTTCTGCTGTTTGGTTTGCTCTGGGGAGCTTTGGCAAAGGTAAGATATGATAAGTCTTAGAAAATCTGTCCACCACCACCACCACCAGAATTACCATATTTCCTTGAGACTGTGGTAAGCCTGTGATAAAGTCCAAGGAAATGTGGGACCAAGGGCATCTCGAGATAGGTAGTGGGTGCAGCAGGCCTTGAGGGTGGATCCTAGGTTCCTTGTTCTGGGCACAAACGGAGCAAGCAGCAACGAAGACCCGGACGTCCCTCTGCAGTTTAGGCCACCAGAACTTGCTCTGGACAAGCTTGCAAGTTCTAGTAGTTCCCGGGTGTTCAGAAGGGAGGGAGGCATGAGCCCACTGCAAAACCTCAGAACGCAGACCGTTAGGGACAAAAAGGTGCCCTGGAGGGCCATTACCTGGTCCTGGCTGCTGCAGTTGGGCCCTCTTGACAGCCGTCTCAATATCTCACTGGATGGGGGCAACCACCCTGGAAGTGGGGAGAATGGGTTCTGGACAGGACTCCCCCTCTGGTGGCAAAAAAACTGTCTCAAGAATTCATCTAGCTTGAGATGGAACCTGGGCAATAGGAAAAAGTTAAATTAAATCGGTTAAAAAAGAGGGACCAACGGGCTTGTCGAGAATTCAACCTCTTTGCCTCCTGTATGTAAGTGAGGTTCCTGTGGTCCGTCCATATGAGGAAAGGGTATTTGGCCCCCTCAGGCCAATGCCTCAACTCTTCCAATGCCATTTTAATGGCCAGCAGCTCCTTGTTCCCAATATAATAATTCCTCTGAGTTGGGGTAAGCTGACGAGAGAAGAATGCACATGGGTGAAGCTTATTATCACTCTTACTCCTCTGTGACAGGACAGCTCCTATCCCTACATCTGAGGCATCCACCTCCAATAAAAAGGGCATCTCTGGATCAGGGAGAGTAAGGATAGGGGCAGATGTGAAGAGTCGCTTCAATTTATTGAAAGCCTGGTTAGCTCTGCTGGTCCATGCAAACTTTCTGGTTGACTTCTTAGTGAGTGCGGAGAGAGGCTCTGCAACAGAACTGAAGTTTCTAATGAATCTCCTATAAAAATTGGAGGAGCCTAGAAAGCGCTGTACCTGCTTCACTGAATTTTGTCAGGGCCAATCCAAGACTGCCTGAATCTTGCCAGGATCCATCTGGAGACTGCCCTTGGACACACAGAAGCCGAGGAATGAGACTGTCAGAACATGAAATTCACTCTTCTTCAGCTTCACAAAGAGTTTATGCTTCAGCAACTGCACTAGGACCTGCTGAACATGCTGAACGTGTTCTTGGTAGTTGTGGGAAATATGAGTATGTCATCCAGCTAAACAAACAAAGCTATTCTGGTGTGGTGGTGGTGTAGTGGGCTAAAGCACATAAAAAAAAAATTATAAAAAAAAACTGTTAATCAGAAGGTCGCTGGTTTGATCCCCACGGCCACCAGCATTGTGTCCTTGAGCAAGGCACTTTACTCAAGGTTGCTCCGGGGGGATTGTCCCTGTAATAAGTGCACTGTAAGTCGCTTTGGATAAAAGCGTCTGCCAAATGCATAAATGTAAATGTATTCAGAATCTCTCTGAGAACATCAATAATAAAAGCCTGTAAGATGGCTGGGGCATTTACCAGGCCGAATGGCATTACCTGGTATTCGTAGTGGCCCGTTGTGTTGAAGGCTGTCTTCCACTCGTCTCCCTCACGGATTCTAACTAGGTGATCTGCATTACAAAGGTCTAGTTTGGTAAAGATGGTGGTACCCTGCAGGATCTCAAAAGCCATGGTCATGAGGGGGAGAGGGTACCGGTTCTTAATGGTAATACGGTTTAGAGCTCGGTAGTCTATGCAGGGTCGGAGGCTGCCATCCTTCTTTTCAACAAAAAAAATAAAGGCTCCTGCAGGTGACGTGGAAGGACCGATGAATCCACTGTCCAAAGATTCTTTGAGGTATTTATAAATGGCTAATCTTTCAGGACCACAGAGAGAGTAGAGCCTTCCATGAGGTGGGCAAGTACTAAGAAGCAGTTCAATAGAGCAATCATGAGATCTTTGAGGGGGCAGTGAGACAGCTCTGTCTTTACTGAAGACTTCATGGAGGTCCGCATACTCTGGGGGTACTCGGGAAGATGCGTTAGAGACTTTGGTTTCGCCGGCTCCATGAACAGAGATACAACTCCACCTGGAGGTTTCTGCCGAAGGTTCTGGGAATGATTATAGCATATTGGGAGTACAGCAGAAGGCGATGTCTGAGACACGGCAGTTGGCTCCCCAGGTTCTAACAACTCCTCGGGACCAGTCAATGTGTGGGTTGTGAGCGGTCAGCCATGGGAAGCCAAGAATTAGAGGAAGCTTAGGAGAGTGAATCAAAAGGAACTGTATCTGTTCCTGGTGTTGCCCCACCCTTAGCTGGAGAGGTGGGGTACATTGACTAACCTGTCCAGAATCCAGAGGACTGCCATTAACTGCCATAATGTTAAGGGGTTTCTGAAGGGTTGCAGGAGGAAAAGAAAGTCTCTTGGCCAACTCAAAGTCCATAAAACTCCCGGCGGCCCCAGAGTCTACAAAGGCACAGACTTGATGATGTTGAATGCCATGGTTAAGGGTGGCATGGACAGTCAAACCAGAGGTCGCCGAGCAGGGGATGGTTCCTATTCTCGCCCTGGCTCCCATCCTCCTGGACTAGAGTTGGCTTTTCCTGACAACTCAGGACATGCAAAGCGAAAGTGGCCTGGCTTGCCACAATAGAGACGGCATCTGTCCCTCATCCGTTGGTTGCTTTCTGCTTGGGATATCCTGGTTAATAGGGCTGGCAGACTCCAGCAATCTGATCTCCTGCTGTCGCTCCTGTTGGAGATCTCTGAGACGATGGTCTACCCAGAAGGCCACGTCAATGAGGGATTTAAGATCAGTCTCGGAACGCCAACTTGTCCTTGAGCTCAGGAGACAAGGCTTGGTGAAAGGTAGCTCTCAGGGGTCGTTGATCCCATCCACTCTCCATGGCAAGGGTGCGAAACTCGATAGCAAACTCTGCTGCACTCCGGGTACCTTGAGAGAGATGAAGCAAGCGATGATCCACATCTCCCCTACTAGCTGGATGGAGGAAAACTCTCTTCATCTCAGAAATTAAGTCTTGACTGTTGGCTGTGAGTGGAGATCTCTGGTCCCATAAGGCTGAGGCCCAGACCAATGCCTTGCCTGTGAGAAGGGTAATGATGTAGGCTACTTTAATACTTTCAGCGGGAAAGCTGCTGGGCTGGAGCTGGAAGGCCAGGGTACACTGGGTAATGAAACCTCTACATCTCTCAGGACTGCCATCAAATTTTTCAGGGGCTGGTAGTCTGGGCTCTGATGGTAAACAAAGTATAGGTCTTGGTGAAAGATCAGGAGGTGGGTCTCGGGATGATGTGGCTTGAGACTGGTTACTCAGGATCTCTGACAGAGCCTGGTCGTGCCTCTGAATGGTTGCAGCTTGATCTGAAAGGGCTGACAGGATATGTTCTACGTTTGATGAAGGCCCTTCCGCTGGACTCGCTTCCATGGTTCAGTCTTGCTGTAATGAGGCTGCCGTAGGCAGGGATCGAACCCAGGTCTGCAGTGCTCAAGTGTTAGGTGTTTTACCACTGAACTCCCAGAGTTATTGAAAAATAAAGCAAAGTACAAATAAACAAGGAAACTGAGCTTCCACAAAACAGAGAAACAAAAATAAACACTAGGGCCAAAAAGGGTATAATAAGGAAACCACTTGGCTAGAGAACTGGTCACTGGAGGCACAGGGTGCATAGGCTCAAGACTGAACACAAAAGCAGGGAACAAACAGACTTATAAAGGCCTAGACACAGGTGAAGGGAATGAGGGTTAACGAGCATAACAAGCATAGGCACGAGCATGCCTGCAGATGGCACCAATGCCCCTACCTTAACCTTAACAGTTGAACAGGGTAGGGGCATTGGTGCCATCTGCAGGCATGCTCGTGGAGAGAACATGGCATGGAAGGCTTAAGGAAAGCACCCCCTGCTGGTCTGGAGGGGAACAGCAACCCAAAGAGGGGATCCTTTACATTACTAATTCAATTCAATGCTGCGATCATGAGTAAAATGTGCAGTGTTTAAGGGGAAAATAAGAACGTTTCAGATATTTCTTCTTTCTCATCCATATGTAGAGTTCCTTGTTTGGAGGCCAGAATACAAGTATTTTATATACATTTCTTACATCCTATATTGGCTTCATTCTCTGCCAGCCCATAGAACCAATGACTTATTGCTTATCTATTGTCCCTGTACCTAGCCTGGGTGCTTTTGACACAAGGTGAAATTGGTTTTCACCAACACATTTTGAACTCCATCTAAATATAGGACCTCTGGCAATTTCAGAATGTTTACGAGCAGAGGTACTGAAAATACATTTGTATCATTTTACACAGCTTTCATCACTATCAACAGTCTCATTTTAAGATATTCTTTCATATGTGCCCTGTGCAACATTGTTCTGATCTTCATGTTCACTCTTAGATGTTTCTTTATGTTGAATAATCCTTTTCATAATGATAAATTGCAACTAGCCAATAGCTTAGCCACATTATCTTAAATCATCTTCTAAAGCTAACCAACCTGTCAGCATTGGTCTGTCTGACAGTCTGTCTACTCTGTTGAAAGAAAAACACAGCTAAAACCAGCCTTAGGTGGTATGCAGGTCTTTAATTCTGTTTTAGGTTGAGATGGTCTTCCAGCCTGGACAAGCTGCTGTTTTGTTGGTTCATTTGGTCGGCCATGCAGGTCTCCCAGCCTGACAAGTTTCTAAAACCACTCTTAAACCATCAGAACAGAGAAGTCCGACTAGTATGGCCAAATTGAGAGATTAGCTAACCAATGTAGGCTGGTAGGCTAATTACAGAGGGATCCACTGGTTTTGCCACTGTTTACATGGCAATGCTAAGCGGCTTCTGATAACAAGAACATACATTGTTATCTCAGAGCTGTCATTCAAACACTGGGCCCTGAATAGTTTCAAATAATTAGCAAGTGGTGCATGCCTTTGATTCCACAGTGCTGTGTCAAAAGCACAGTTATTCAAAGCTAATAACCCCACAACCTCTCATGTGATCTTGGTTGAAGGCTTGGCAGGACTCAAGTGAAAAGTGCTCTGAATCAGGTCAGTTAGAAATTAATGTTTGTGACCTGCCGTCATATAACGAGATCCCTTTGAGCAGACACAAGAGCTAGAACAGATAAGTACAAAGGTTGGGAACTATTAATTCACACAGCATAGGTTTCCTGTAATTAAAACAGTTGATTCAAGGTCTGTCCATGAGTATATATGACAGTAAGAAAACAAAACATTTATAGAGCTGGTACCAATTAAAATGGACCAGTGTTAACCTCTACAAGACAATAACAAGCATCTAGAAAGTCCACATGCAATCAAAATTGACCAGATGTATTTTCTTGATGCATGTTCCTGGTCTTATTTTGATTTATTCATTGGTTATCCAAAGGAAAAAATGCTTGTCTTCATAATCTTTAAACCTTAACAACTTCCTCTTCCACTAAAATGACTTCTTTTCCACATGTCGCTCAAAGTAATCCACTACAAATGACTAATTGTCTAAAATTGTAATCAGGTTACTGACTTTACAGACTACTTAATCAAAAAAGTAAATAACATTTCTAATAACTTTTAAGTCACTTTCTAAAACACTTTTCACTGGAAAGTTTTTTTATGTTGCTCAAATTTTTTTTCCAAATTTAAAATAATGTTTATATTTCTCCCACTGTTGCACAAGTCATATACTCAGAGTCATCTGTTTCTCCCTTACAGTGACTTGTTAGAGGATGCACACTTTTCACAGAAATGCAAATAAACGTACATATCAATGTCATTCATATTTTAAATGTGTTTTATAAATAATATTCTTTTTGAAATACAGTATGTGTAGCATAAATAATGTACTTAAAAGTAATTAACCTAACTGAAGGTCAGTAACTATAATCTAATTACAAGAACTTGTAATACTTTTGAACTAAAAGTATTTAGATTACAGAAACTGTAATTTCTGTATGCCAACCACCTAAACCACATTTACACCTGGCATTAAGATGTGTCTTGGATGATCCAATCACATGTGGTCAGGTGAGACACATCAATGTTTACTGGTTACTTAAATGCATCTCCTGTGACCACTTGTGTTCAGACTTCTGGGGGAGGATCTCTGTTTCATTATGACGTACATCGGTCACTATGTCTATGTTACTGTATGATAATAAACCGCAAAAAAGCCATAAAAGACAAAAAAAAAAAGGTGTGAATAAAACCACTACATTGATTCTCCCAGAATTAACTATTATTTTAGTGAAGTACCTGATTAAGGTACTTAGAGTAAGGTACTTAAAGTAAGGTACTTAATCTTACTAAGTAAGGTAAGACTCCATTGTGAAAAAGGCCCAGCAGAGGTTGTACTTCCTTCGCCAGCTGAGGAAGTTCAACCTGCTACAGGTGCTGCTGAAACAGTTCTACTCAGCAGTCATTGAGTCTGTCCTCTGCACTTCAATAACTGTCTGGTTTGGTGCAGCTACGAAATCAGACATCAGAAGACTACAGAGGACAGTCCGGACTGCTGAGCGGATTATTGGTTGCCCCCTGCCCCCCCTTCAAGAACTATACACTTCCAGAGTGAAGAAAAAGGCTGGTAAAATCACTCTGGACCCCACTCACCCTGCCCATTACCTTTTTGAACTGTTGCCTTCTGGCCGACACTTCAGAGCTCTGAGCACCAGAACCGTCAGACACAGGAACAGTTTTTTCCCCTCAGGCTATCCATCTCATGAACAATTAAATTGCCCCATTGAGCAACAAATATGTGCAATACACAGTTTAAGTCTATTTATATTATCCAACATATCCACTTCTGCCATTTCTTACATTGCTCTGTACATAATATACTGTATTTTGTTCTTTATAACAGATTGTAATAGATTTGCACTACGTGTGTGTATGTAGGTATGTATGATGGTGAGTGTATGTACATATATGTATAATTATTTATTTTTAGTCTTTTTTTTTGTTTTAATTACCTATGTCTTGCTGCTGTTTTTTGGTATTGTTTGTATACTGGAATCTCCTGTCACCAAGACAAATTCCTTGTATGTGTAAGCATACTTGGCAATAAAGCTGATTCTGATTCTGATTAATGGAGCTTCAGATGTTTGTGCTTCTCATCTGTGTAAATATCAGACACACTGAAGAAGATCCATGAAGATCTCGTGCCTGTGTATGTATGTCCGTGATGCATACAGGACGGATTACCATTTACACCTCAAATGCTATGTGGTCATATGCGTTTTTGACTTCCTCTATGTGTTTTTTGTGACCCCGTTTAGACCTGCATTTAGCGCTGACCACATGTGAGCGGATCACTAAAAGCGCATCTAAATACCAGGTGTAAACAGGGTCTTGGGGATAATGTTTACCAATAGTAAAATAGCAATTTAGGGATAGTTTTAGCAAACCCGCACTCGGTCTGTGTCCATGCAGGTATACAACTCCAAATTTTTACAATTCCACAATAGATAAAATATTTGTCTCATACTACATTATTTCTCCTTGAATATCCTTTGTCATTTGTAAATACATCACATTATGGCAGTAAAATGGGTTGCAAACAACAATTCACGCTGATTTGAAACAACGCCTGAGTACTTCACAGCACAAAACTGTTGATAAATCCTACAGCTTAAGTGAAATAACCAAAAACCCATTTCCAAGCGGTGATTAAAATGAATGATTAACAATAGAATCTTTTTAATAATTATCTTTAATTTGAAATGTTTAGTTACAACTCTTCAATTATAGATATGATAGATATGTCTTTGCCTTGGATTCCTGATATTACTGCAACTCTTCCATGAGATAGAACAGACAGAACATCATAGTACATTTAATGCTCATACTGTAGGTTAATTAACATTTTGTTAGCAACTTGATAAGATCATCTTATTTGATTTGGATAAACTCAGGGCATACAGTAGATTTAAGCACACATCTCGGAAACGCTTCATGTGATTGCGTGTTGACCTACATTTAATCCCCAAGTTACAGTACATTATTCATATTGTAACCATGTTTAATGTTCTTGCGTATTGTTAAACTTGCAACAGAACAGATAATCAAAATGTGTATATATTTTTTCCTTGGCAGGTATAATTGTTCTTTCTTTGAATGTTGAGGGACCTAATGTATCCTGCCATTTGTAAGCCTATTTGTTAATTGATAGAACTTCATACTGCCAACCTCTCTTTCTCAGTCACTGTTTTCCCCTCTCCCACCAGGCTTTGAAGCCATTGGCTCAAGGTGACCAACAGCATCTGGGACAATTAGCCCCTGAACTGACGCTTCAGAGAGATGCATTGATATTAAGGTGAGGCACAGTGTGAGTATGAGTAATCATTTCATCATGTCTGTCTATAATAGTATAACAGAGTATTTCTCCTTTCTTTCTTTCTTTCTTTCTTTCTTTCTTTCTTTCTTTCTTTCTTTCTTTCTTTCTTTCGCTTTTACACTGGGCAATTTTCTGTAACTACTAATCAGTTCTTTTGTGGAACAATACAACTAAGAAAATTGTATTAAAGAATCCAGGTTCTTTTGTGTGTTTGTGTTTTTGGTGGTTCATGTTAGAATGAATGCATCAAGCATAAAAGAGGCATTTGTTTGTTGTGTGCTAGAAAATAAGGCCAGAATCACTATGCAGGTATGCGTATACATATGTTTGAACTTGCTTAATGTGCGTTTCCTTGCTTTACTTTCCTTGCAGTAACAAACCTCAGTGTTAAAGGGGTTTATAATTACTTATGTTATTAAATACCTGTTTAGTTACCTGTGTTATTATTATGGTATGTGTTTTATATATTTTTATACTTTTGTTATAAGTACATTTTGTGATATACTTATGGGCATAGATTTGGGTATAGACAGTATGGAATTATCCCTAAAGTTATTTATAGTGACCTCTAGCATAATATAAGTAGAATATTTGTCATATTTTCTTTTGTGAAATGAAATACTTTTGGTTCCCTTTAAAAATTACATAAAGAGTTAAGGCCGAAACAAATCCTACGCAAGTATTTGAAATCAGACACTTCTAGCTATGCAAGCTCGTTTTTGTGAATTGTTTGGCTAATCCAAAGGGCTGAACCCCAAGCAAATTCTTAAAATGGATTGATAAATCCAAATGTACTTGTGAATTAATAATGTTTTGAAAACACATGTCTGCCACATCATTCCGTTGCATTTTTCTCATTGCTTGGACAGCAATTGACTTTTAAATGCATTTCATTTTTCACCATAGCTAGCTGTGGCGTTGATATATTGCTGCATATTTCTTCCAGAGGACAATCCCCAGTCTCCCTTGATGTTTTTATATGCATGTATTGAACCATTTATCAACTTGCAAGATCATTCAGGAATACAGAGAAATAAGACTTTGCTGGGATGATGATGATGGCTTTAGCCTGCCTCTCCCTGTGCCTGTGTTTTTATGAAAATTAAATGTGTGTCATTCTACAGCTGCATTCTCCTTTGATGTCCCAGAACTAGAAGAAACATTATGAAAAAAAGTAAAATAATTCTGCGGTACATAAATCTAGCAGTGAACGCTGGAAGTATTGAAGATTAAATCACTATAGCTGTGCTATGAACTGTATTACAGCAATAACAAGAAACAGCTCATAATGAAAAAATGTTAAGTTTTTCAATGTTTGGATTCTCAAATGCTCCTCAATCGCGGCTTGAAAAGAGGGCTCCTTATTGGGAGATAACAAAAGCCTTACAGCATAATTACCCCAGCCTAGGTCACCTTGGCCATCACGAGAACACCATGCGGTGGAGACAGCCGACATAATGAAATCCTGGAGTAAAGGACACTTTTTGGCTACATGTCCTCCTGTATAATTACTCCACAGAGTTGCTTTAATGAGACTCTTATGACAATCTCAAAAGCCACATGAGCTCATAAACATTCAGATTTTGGAGCTTCAATCCCAGCTGAAGGAAGTATGGTTTCTCATTTTTTCTCTTTCCATCCATTGCCCCATCCTCTCTCTCTCTCTTTCACACTCTGGAGCACTGCAAGTTTATTTTGAGGCACAGACAGACACAGATGTCCTTATGTGAGGTTCACTATGCAGATCAAACAAGCTTATTGGTTCCGAGCATCCATTTCCACCAGCAAACCAAGTTTTTTGAAAATTTTTAGCATTAGTAAAGGAATTGTTTATCCAACAATAACAATTTTGACATAATTTACACCCAAATCCATATAATTTTCTTTCTTCCTTAGAACACAAAAGGTGCATTTTTGATGAACATACTGGGCACTCTTTTCCTTATGAATTTATTGGGCTGTCAAGCTTAAAAATGACAAAAAAGCACAATGACAAGTATCATAAAAGTGGACCATGTAACTATGGGTCAGGAGCTTCAGTTAATGCTCACATCAACCATCAGAACAATGAACAAATTGTTGATTATTGTTGCATGAATGTTAGTGCCAGACGGGCTGGTTTGAGTATTTCTGTAATTGCTGATCTCCTGGGATTTTCACACACAACAGTCTCTATAGTGTAAAGAGAACGTTGTGAAAAACAAACAAAAAACATCCAGCAAGAGAATGTGAGGTTCCACTTCTGTCAACCAAGAACAGAAAACTGAGGCTGCAGTGAGCTTACTATTTGTGCGCCTCAGCAGAATTCCAGACTGGTCAGACCAGGCAATGTTTTTCCTATCATCTACTGTCCAGTTTTGGTGAGCCTGTGCCCACTGCAGCCTCAGTTTATTGTTCTTAGCTGACAGTAGTGGTACCCTGAGTGTTCTTCTGCTGCTGTAGCCCATCCACCTCAATGTTTGGCATGCTGTTATTTGGGTTACTGTCACCTACTTGTCAGCTTGGACCAGTCTCCCCATTGATGTGAACATTAACTGAAGCTCCTGACCCATATCTGCATGATTTTTTACATTACACTGCTGCCACGTGATTGGCTGATTAGATAATCGCATAAAAGTAAATGAACAGGTGTACCTAATACAGTGGCCAGTGAGTGTGTATATATATAAAAATTATATTCAAAGTCTTTTGAAGTAAAATAATTTTTTTTAATAATAAACAGACCAACAGTTAAAGGAATAGCACCTAAAAACGTCATGGTTACTGTCGTAACCTCCGAACGAGACGTTTTGTCGATTGTAGATTTCTTGAGAGCCTTGCGGGAGTACCTCTGGGAAGCGGACGTGCTTCTGTCAGTCAGTCAGGTTCTTGCACTGAGGAGCCGAGACTAAGGTTCGGCCATTTACAGTGGTAGGTGTAGTGTCATGGTAAGGGGGACACAACATCTCGTTCCCTCCATCAGGGAACGGAGGTTACAACAGTAACCATGAAGTGACACAAGGGGTCCCATTTAAAAACGCCATCTTAATGCTCTAAAATGCGTCGGGGAAGGCGCTCTTTTCTGTTCCTATTCTTTCAGGGGGAAAAGACTCTGCAGAGACCACATCCTGCCCAGGCTGGGGGGAGGTAACATGTGGCCAATATGTCACATGGGTTGTCAAGCCACACATGGAAGTGGCGAGGTGTTAGGTCCTACCTAGTAAAGAAGGAGGTCTACAACACAACGACGGGGCAGAGAGACCAAAGGGAGACACAGGTCCGCCAACAGGGGGACCGTACCATGAAAAATATATCACAGGGAGTTGCATGAAAAGGGAATTAGGCCTTTGGAGCCTTACCCCATTACAGAGCACTTGAAGTTCATAGTGGGTCTGGTCGCAAATTCCTCCACTGAATTCGCAGGCCAGAGGGCTAGGGAGGAGTCATCCAGGGAGCCGAGTTAGTGGGATCTCCTGGGATAAGAGCGCACGTGTTCGCCTCAGTAGAGTGGAAAGGTTCTGAGTGCAAGCGGTACACCCGGTCAGTTGTTCCGCGTTACTGAGTTGTACCGGCTCGGACCTGATAAAACACGGGATGAGACCGACTCAACCCTGAGAATATAGAATCTCGGAATGTATTGGGTGTTGCCCAGCCCGCTGCTCTGCAGATGTCTGCTAGTGAGGTGCCATTGGCCAGTGCCCACGAGGATGCCACACTTCTCGTCGAGTGTGCTCGAACCCGCAAGGGGGCGGGCATGGCCTGGGTCAAGGCCAAGGAAATGTGTCGACGGGCGGCTGAAGTGGCTTTCCCTCAGAAGGAAAAAAGCCGCGATCGCAACGTTGCCATGACTGTGTTCTCGCAATGACAACATAAACCATTCATAAATGCTTCCTCTGTGTGACTGCAGCCCAGACACGCGAGGCAGCGCTTATGACCATCAGAAGCGGAGAGAAAACGGCCGCATCCAGGAACTACACAGAGACAGAAAGGCATCTTTAAAAATTTGTGTCCTTCAATATAAATAATAATTTAATGAAGAACTTAAAACAAACACATAGGACAACAGACATGTCTGCTGATTAAGCTCTCTCTCTCGATCGCCGTCTGCGAGTGGCCTTTATCCCTCTTGACGGCTCAATTAGCCTGATACGGGACCGGGCGTGCGTAATCACGCGCCGGTCCCGCCCTCCACCTTGCCACAGTTGGTTTTATGACACTTTCATGATGCTTTTTTGTCATCTTGAGACTAGAATATTCTTCAAAAATCACAGCAGTGCCATATTGGATTTTTTAAGTAAATCAAAATGAGGCTGTAAGGGATAGACATTGTTTTGTCTACTGATTTTTTTCAGAAAGATGTTTTTTTTTCAACGTTTTATCAGTGGAACAATCCACATCAATTTAAACTATTTATTTACAACCCACTGAAGAGGCTGCACTGAAAGTCTATCCCTCACAGTCTCGTTGTCATCCTCATCAAGAATTAAAGGTGGCATTACTAATAAGGTGGCAGAATAAATTTTTTGGGTGAACTATCCCTTAAAATTTAAATTATTATTTGTTTCATTTGTGTCACAATTGAAAACAACCAATCCCCTTTAAAATCTGTCTTTACAACATCTGAAATATTCCGTGGCTCTGCATATAAAAAGCAATGTTCAAAGAGTTATATCCGTCAGCCATCTAAAGACAGCGGTTACAAAGGACTAACGGATGGTTCTTTGTGATTTATTAAAGTGTGAAGATCCTTGATGATGCTAATATTAGAGTACCATTCAATTTGCTCTTCTTCAAAAGCCCACTCACAGCAGAGAGAGAGAGAGAGAGAGAGAGAGAGAGAGAATATTGAAAGAGGAAGAACATTAGAGCATGAAAAATCTACTCATGTAGCCCTGCTATTGAAAAACATATTGAATTCTGTATCTTAGATAATTACATAGTGTTTAATACCAAATGTATGTCAACATAAAAAGAACACTTCATATAGTTTACTACAATCTTAATATCTACTACAGTCTTAAAAAAATCTTTCACCCTGTCCAGTACATATATCAATATATCATATTTTGTGAATTTAGAGAGATAAGAAAGATTAATCATTTACAGTTCTACACGTCCGTTCATTCATTCAAAGCCTGCATTTTATTATTTCCTCTATCAATAATTACATTATTGCACTTTAAAAAATGAATTCATTCATTAAAAAGAAATCAAAACAAACAAAACCCACCAAAATCCAATAACTTTGTTTGTGTTTCTACTTGTAATAAAAGGATAATTTACCCCAAAATCATAATTCTCTCATATTTTATTGACCCTCATGCCTCTACAACCACAACACAACACAAACGAAGAAATTGTAAAGAATATATGAGGTGTTTTTTTTTTTTCATCCAATGTTTTTTTTTCTCACCATTTCAGAAGACATGGAATAAACCCCTCAAATAATTTGATTACGTTTATGCTACCTGGATGTGCTTTTTTGGAGCTTGAAAGCTTTAATTCCCATTGACTAGCATTATAAGTAAAAAAAAAACACAATACATTCTTCAGAAAACTTTCTTTGTGTTCCGTAGAACAAAGAAAGTCATACAGTTTTGGATCAGCATAAGGGTATGAAAATAATGAGAGAATTATCATTATTGGGTAAACTAATCCTTTAAAGGCCAAGTAATTTTATTGGTCAGTAAAAGCTTTTGGGCCACCGAGCTGAAAACACGGTTTATAATTGGCACATGGAATGCTCAGTTCACACCTCTGACTCCAGACTGGAAATTCTGCCCCATGTCATGGGCACAATTGGGCTGCTGTGAACCACCCTGCTCCCTGGGACAGGCACTAGATGTTCATCCTGTAGGTGTGTAGATGCTCTGTACCCTCCATATACATTGTCAATGGGATGCCCCATGCAGGGGAAGATGTTGCACAATTCGGCTGGTCCATATGGCAGTGGGCTCTGGTAGACTGGCAGCTCAGGGTAGGAGTATGGTCTGTGCATCATGCTGGAGGCCCTCCTAACAGCTGCCGCATTGTGGTAAATCGCCTCTTTGTAGGAGGGAAGCCTGGTCGACTGGGTGTGTCTCAGCTTCTGACCTTTTCTGGAGTGTTGCTGGAAGGGGTGAAGGTAGGTCTGATCCACTGGTTGGGTATAACACAGGGTATTTCTCACCCGTCCGTGTACATCCACGCAAGGGAACAGGTCAGGAATAGTCACTCGAGAGGAGGCTGTGGCAGGAGGCCTGTCACCTGGGAACCGGACTCTGTCGGGGCCCCAGGTGGCTTTCAGAAATGATGGCCTACGATGAAGCTTCCTTTTCCCTATCAACGGTATGTCATCCAATGTTGAGTCAATGTATGTTTTGATGCAGGAATTGCACGCTGTTTCAGCCGATATAAAAGGATTGTCTCTGAAGGAGAATGACAGGTGGTTTTCTGCGCAATTATTTGCATCTGCATGACACATTGTTTGGTCCTTATAATTGTGAAGCCCCCTTAGATCCATGGACTCCATGATGACACTATGGGGTCTCTTTTTCCGCCTGACACCATCAGAGAAATCATGACAAGACTTGTGGTGCTCAGTGTAAATGTCTGGCACTTGTAGATCTCTATAAGGAACAAAGGAAGAACCAGAATGGGCCAGATCAGAGTGAGGATCATGCATGGCTAGATGAGGAGTGCTCAGACTGGATACTGGGAGCATACCATTGTACAGACCCCTGATTCTGGCGGGAAGAGTGTACCGGAGAGGAGTGGGACGGGCTAGGTTTACCATCGGTGGTGGTGGTGGGCTTGTTGTTTTGCTGTGCTGCTGTGTGAAAGGAGGAGTTATGGAACGCTGCATATGAGGTATGTGGTTCTCTGTGACATTGGTAATGTAAGAGACATGACCGGGAACTTTTTCAATCGTGGGCACCTGTGGAATACGTGCTGGCAGGGTGCCGCTGTAACGGCTCCAGTTCTCAATGGTCTTGGTGGCATTATCCAATGAGTTCTCCACCTTGGCAGATGAGACAATGTCCTTGGCTGTCTGCAGCATTTTCAGCATGTTGGCCTGCGCATAATTGGCGGTAATGTCTGGATTCTGTATGCTGGCAGCTCTGCCAATATCTTCAATGCCGTTGAAGCAGCTGTATATGCCCTGAAAGGCAAAGCATCATAATGTGCAATTTGCATAGCAATTTTGCATTCCAACAGATACATTCTATTTTGTGGGCGTTTCTAGGATTCATTCATGTCACGGCTGTTTTTTTGTCCATTATAATGATTAATATACCAAATTATGCTTTAGTAAGAGAGAAGGATAAGTTTATTGTTTCCTGTAAAACTTTTATATACTCCCTTATGATCAGTAATTTGATCATGTTTTCCAAAATAATCTGCTTACAAAGGTTTAGATTTATCTAAAGCCAAATGTATACAATGAGAAACTTTTTTTCTCCTGAATGAACTTGCACACTTGGCAAAGGAAGTCTGCTTTAATACCAATGTTAGAAATTGACTTTTTTTTATTAACAAGCAATATTTGCCCCTGGATTTGATTTTCAGCGGCACTTTATCTTTGATGGATTTTTTTTTTTAACCATTTAAAACAGTGTGTAATACAAATGTTCAAGAATGAGAATTTGTTAACTCTCAAATCACATTAACTCATATTTAATGCCATAATATGTATAACAAGTACTATAACAGAATATTAAGAACTGTCATTATAAGAAAAATTCATTACAAGTTCATTCTTTTTCCCCCACGTATTGAATTTTGGGTGCATTTTTGCCCTAAGCTTCCCTTAATTTCTGTCTCTGTTTTATTGTACACAATAAATACAATTTGTCTGCTGAGGGGAACAATTTTCAGGAGGATGAGGACACCAGTGGGAAAGCCAATCATCAATGCTTTTAAAATAGCTGAGTTTTCTAGTTCAAGTATTTGGTGGATGTGTACGAAATATCACCAAAGTAATACCTTAGCAAAACAAAAATGTTAGTGCATTTCGTCATAACTTTTAGGTAAACAAATAGAAGCCTGATCACACAATAAGTATAAATTAGACTTAAGGGTTTAACTACAACTTCACTCTGCATTATCAACACATGGTCTGAACCAAAGGATTTAAAACACAAAGGACAGCAAGGCTGTCTTACCCTGCTAATGGCCAACAGGAAGTCTAAGTGGTCAGACTTGTGGACAGAGTGCCTGAGTTTCCAGTAGAGCAGATGTTCCCAAGCAAAGACCAGTAGGCTGAGGCCCATGGCCACTAGCAACATGTAGAAAACACCTGCCATGTTGTCTATGTCCAGCTTGGAGCTCATGACTTCATTTTTCTCATTCTGGCATATTCCAGACAGCCATACTGTCTCCAGTCTCTGTGTGTCCCCTGCATGAAAGGAAATGGGGTCAGGAATAGTGCCAGAAACAGTGGCAGTTACAGGCTATTCAATGACAGAAACAAGTGGATATTATAAGAAACACATACATACTGTTCCTATAACATAGTGAGCTGCCTGCCTGGACAGCATTTCAAGACAAAATATGTATGCTACCAATGAAAAAGTTTATACTTTATATACATTTTATAAAGTATATACATTTTATAAAGTATATACATTTTATAAAGCTCCCAATTATAAATATACTTACAGTATATTTAATTCAATACTGAAATGTAATGATAAAAAAAGGTTAATAAAATAAAATAATGGTTTGTTTTACCCAATATTTGTGTGTGCTGTGTATTTTTATATTTATTAGATTACAGTGCTTTTATCTTAACACGTAAACGTTAAACTCTATTGTAATCAAGTCTCCCATGCAGAATGTTATGGACCCTTTTCACAGGCTGTGATGACGCATTTCCGCCTTGATTTAGCAGTTTAATCTGCGTTTTTATATTTGACATTTTTAAATCATTTTAATTAAATGTATAACATTACTCTTTATTTTATCCTGGCATTAATTAAAGGTTTTAAATATTTTTTTCTCTTCTGAGTGCCATAATCCATCTCCATTTTTTTCCTCTTTTGGAAAGTCATGCAAATGTAATAGTGGTCTTTTTTTTTTTCTTTTGCTTTTGGAGCAAATGGCAAAGCAAAAATAATAATTGCTATGTACCTGCTATAGTTTACTTCCACATACAAAACACAGAAATGTGAAAACTGTCCATTTGCATGGCATGGGGAGTTGTTGTGCTGTCCACGTAGAGCGTTCCAAATCAGTCACTTTTGAAGTTCCATTTCGATTAGGATGCTGTCTATGTAGGCAGTGAGGAACCAATGTCTACTGTGGAGGTTTTCTGATGCTGGTAGTTCGTATTGACATTTCATAACCTCTCAATTCTCAGCACATTGAGTAATAAGGCTCAATGTGATAGCTTCCATGATGGGGCAGAGGATATTAAGTGTGGACGAGTTCCGAACCCCTAACAGCGATTTACCGTCTCCCAGGAACAGGAGTAGAGCCAGGTCTATAGGACGCTTCCAACGAGAGTCCTTTTGCAGAGCAATGCCGTAGCCCGTAGTTGCGAACACCTTCCCACTACCAATCGTGACCAGCTTGCAGCCCTCGTCCTTGCCAGCCATATAATTAAGAACTGCTGCATCATAAATGAAGGCGTCCAGCTTCCTACACATAGGAGAGAAATGAGCCCAAGGCAAATAGTTTAATAATTACACATAAATTTGTCAAGTAAATAATTAGCTCTTGTTAATTCCTAATCCTTCTTTTTCCATTGATGGATGGTGAACAATACATTATTTATGTTTGTTTCCTCACCAGTGTTTCACTGATCCTCAGACATCTTTGACTCAAAATAAAATAGTCTGACAGAATAGCTTCTAAATGATTCCTAATGAACAATGGAATGACCCTTATTAAAGTTCACTAACTAAAATTTTCACAAACAACAAAGTATCATGGTTCTTACATGTTTTTTTTTTCCACACTGTACCATGTAGAAACTATGAAGCATTCAGTACCATGGTATGCCTCAAAGTACAGATTATAAATATTACAAACTAACCCTAATCTACATCCTAACCCTACAATTTAAAGACATTTTTTGCATCTTTAATTAATTGACTTTCCAAATTAGGATGTCGAATATGTCCCCAAAGACAGGGTTTGTCAGATTTATCAAATTTTTGTGGACATTTTTGTCATCAAAATATAGATTTGTATGTACTCAGAAACGCACACAAAATGTTGTTGAAGCCCACCCTGTTTTAAGGCTGTTGAGTGCTTCCTCCACTCCCTTCTGGTTGTATTTTATCATGTGGGTGTGCATGTCGGGGTAGTTGCTTCGAATGTTCCTCTCAGTGCTGCCGTTTGGGACCGTCCCGAAGCGAAAAGGAGGATAATGTTCCTGTGGTTTTTGAAACTGAAACAAAAAGGAATAAATTGCATTTAATTTGTTTAGATGAGGCAGGTTGCGGATTAACTTTAATAATACAGATGTAGATCAACAAAGATTACAAAGAATCACCTACTCCCTGGGTGGTAGTGACCTTGAAAAGGAAAATTAAACAAGTGTTGTGAAATTCATTAACTTTAGGATCAGTACTGCTTTCTCTGATTTCTCTCCACACCGCTAAATTTCCACAATGCACAGTGGACCTAATAAGAGATAAAGGTAAAATAATGCAATTCGTCCAGAATGACCATATCAGACAGTAATGCACATTTTTCTCTCAAATCCTTGTGTCTCTACAGGCATGAAAATGTGCAAACAGGCCTTATATTTCAAAGTCGATTCTGCAATACCTTTGATGACTGGCCTTATGCAAAATGCATTCAGTAATATTACTTTATAACAGAGAGGTCCAGTCCTGGATTCTGATTGGTCATTCACTACATAGTAACAGCTATGGCTCATAACATTTAAATCACTGCACAGCACCCATAGAGGCCAACTACTAACCTTAGTTTAATAAGCCTTTATTTTCTAATAGAAAGATAGCACTTAACGCCAATGAAGATTTGTGTTTAATATTTTGTTTCATAAATCTTATTCCTAATCAATATTGTTGTGTTGTTTTTCAACTAAGGATAAACATCAATAAAATAAGATACATTTACTTTAGAAGCAAGATATTAAGTCTTAATTTCAGAGAAATATCCTTTAGAATTAAGTTGATTTTTCTTACCCTGTTTGCAAATAGTTTCTTCTTGTTTTGAGCGTAAACTTCAATAAATGTGGTTAGATTTCTCAGAAAATATGATAATATCTTATGTAATTTTGCTCAGCAAGAAAATGCATCTTGTTTCAATATTTAAAGAAAAACAAGACAAATACTGTGTAAGAAAATGCTTTTGCAGTGTTGTGTGTAGTTATGATGTATTTAAATTTCATATTTATTGTCTCTTACATTTAATCAAAGCAATTGAGGGTATGCTACATTGTGAATGCTGTGCGTCATACCTAACAATGCCCTTTGGATGAGACTATATGCTTAATATGGCACAGCCTGTCATACCTTATTGCTTAAATGTGTCGTGCAAGCAAAAAGCAAATCTATTAGTGTGGCTTGTTTTTGTGTGTGTGTGTGTGTGTGTGTGTGTGTGTGTGTGTGTGTATATATATATATATATATATATATATATATATATATATATATATATATATATACAGTATATATAAAAAATATATGAGCGATTCATCTATTGCCATTCTTCCCTGAGGTCAAGTTAATTTCTAATTTGCATTATTGTATTGATTTCTGTTACTTAAGGTTTTCTTAAGAAAAACAGTGAACATAAATATCACTGATCGTAAGGTAGACTTTAAGACATTAGATTGGATACCTGTCTGATCTGCTTGAACAATAATACAAAAACAAGGTCAATTCTCAAAAAATTTGTCAGGTCATCACAGTATGCTATTGGTGTGTCTTATAGTTAGTTTCACTTAAAATTGTTTTGTGAAAGTTTCTTATGCCAAGGCATTTACTCTAAACTGTTATACACCTCATTTACAATTACACACATCTGTCTCACCTTTTTGTCACTAAGTCCAGACACAGTGTCAATGTATTGCTCTTGGATCATGAAGGCAGCTAAATTGGCTGTGTAGCTAGCAAGGAAAATGACAGCAAAGAAAGCCCAGACTAGGACCATAATTTTGCTCGTTGTGCCTTTGGGGTTTTCAATTGGAACAGAGTTGTTGAAAACGATTCCCCACAAGAGCCAGACAGACTTCCCGATGGTAAAGGTGGGACCCCCAGGGGCTATGAATATATGAGCAAGAAAGTATATGAGAGAGTATACATTATAGTATTGACATTCAATTATTAAAATAATACTTTAAATTTCACGTGTTATGAATACATAAGGCTAAGCAGTTGTTTGTTGATGCTTACAAAACCAAGCACAACAGAATGTATGTGCACCCTTTATAACAGATGTTCTTAGTCACAGATCAGGACACACGTGCAAAATTATTTAATGCTGTGAACAATTGGTAGGAATTACTTTTCAAGTTCCACCTTGACATCAGTTCTGAATGGGGTACTTGTGTGAGAACTAAAAAGGCAAGCAATCAATCAAAGTCAAATTAGCAAAACGACAAACGTTAATTAAACCTCCGAAAAATGACCTTTTACACTAGGAGACAAGTACACACCCTGTCAGCTTGGTTTATGTGGATTGATTAGACTGGTTCCACAACTATTCTTCCCCTCCCAGAGCTTGGTGCCTGATAACAGTAAAGACTGTTTGAAAAACCAAGGCTGACCTTTTGCACTGACAAGGCTCCGGTTGTACCCAACAGGACTGAAGTATTCAAAGACGAACACGGTGACTGCCACAACAGTCAGGCACATTACAAACATCATTACCCACACGGCTGGACTGTAAGGCTCTGGAAGTCAGAGAATATGAAGCAATGCATAAATTCAGATGGCAAAGAATTTCTCATACTCATAACAATGCAAAATTGTGTTTATCAGATGCTGTACAATTAGTGTGAATAATTAACAAATTATTGTTTAGCAGAGACTAAATGTCTCATTCTCTCTGCTTGTGTTCATCTTGCTAAAAACAGCTTAAACCAGCCTAAGGTGGTTTGTTGGTTTTAACTTGTTTAAGCTGGTCTAGCTGGTCTTCATGTGGTCTAGCTTTGGTCTTGCAGCTGTCTTTTAAAAACTGACAAGTGCTTTAAACCCCTCGAAATACAGTAGAGCCAGACCAGCATACCATCTTAGGCTGGTTTAAGCTATTTGCTTATTTATTTATTATTATTATTTGAGAAGTGCAGAGTTAGAGATTCTTTAGAAAATGTTTTTCCTGTCTAGGTTTAATTCTCTTTATTCTAAATTGTAATCCAACACAGGCATAAAATGTTAATATAGTCATATTCTTATCAGAATCGCCGTTGGCGGTAAATATTTCAGACAGTCATCAAGCATATCTCACAGTCTGGATAGCTAATGAAGTCTTCTCACCAAGAAAGGCAGAGGGTGAGACTGTTCCATTGCTTCTGGCCACCATAACACTAATCCCAGTCTCCACGAATGGCACTGAAAAGTCAACAATCTCTGACCGCTCCTCATTGATGGTAAGAGAGCCGATAGCCATATCAGCTCGCTTGTAGAAGACCTTGATCAAGGAACAAAATGGGCAGCCATGACATAACACAGCCTAGCCATGCCATATTATTGAACGCAGATGTGTAAACAGTTTTAAAGTAAAAGGTAAACTTTTTTTCTTAGCTTTAGAAAAAGGTAGATGATTTCAAGAGAGAGTTTTTTATTTTTGTCCATTGATGCACAAATTTGGTAAAGGAAACACATAAATCTGTTAAATCACAATATTCTTATTCTGTGTCTAGGACACACCAGATTTTAAACTGAAACTTACATCCAGGAATTGTCACGTTTGTAATTTGTGTATTTGTTGTTAAATTAAACATTTCAGTATAGTTATTGACTGATTGTCGACAGTGTTCAAACTCAAGTCAAGTTCATTCAACTTCAGCGATAGTTATTATTAAAAAGTAATGCGTTAGGTCGAAAATGGTTGAGGATGCCTCTTCACAGGTACGAGTGGCCAGTTGAAGACAGTTATATTTTGTCCTGAAACTGATATCATTGGCTGTTTTCGTAAGTAAAGACAAATTTGTGGGAGCACAAATTAATTAGCTTTGATTTGAAATAGCTCAGTAAAATTTTTATTTTTTCACTAAAAAGGTCAATCTCATGTAAAGCTACCTCTGAAAATCAATTAATTTATATTTTTCAACACATAAGGGCCTACATTAAATATTAATATTAATATTAAAAAACAAAATTTAATAGATTGGAGTGTTTGCCTCTAGGTCAGTTGTCTTCTCCAAAAATGCTGCCTTTTTACTTAGATAAACACAGTGAGTTGATGCAAGACTTTATGTAGAAATTAGCATGTTCTCCGTATTTGCAGGGACACCCTTTTTAATATTTTTTGCAAAAATTTGACCAACTCACTCATTGCTCCTCTCCCTTGGCTCTTAAATATTTTTGACCCACAGGATACAAAAACCTTTTTAGGGTTAAGAATGATCACCTGTGAAATGCTGTGTGTGTGTGTGTGTGTGTGTGTCTGTGTGCACAGTGTACTTTGAAGGTCTGAATGACAATAGTTGGGCTTCCATCCACATATAATTAAATTAAAATTTTAGCTTATCACAAAAAAATGCTGGATGGAAACCAAAAAAAAAAAAAAAAAAAAAAAATATATATATATATATTTTTTTTTTTTTCAATTAGACAGATATCATCACATAGCATCTGAGATGTTGCTCTGTTTATTATAAAATGCCAAAGCATCTCATCAAAATGATTGGCTACTATTATCTTTCAAAAATCTGTCTGACACACTTTTGTTCCCAGACATGATAGCTAAAAAACATGTCAGATCGTTTTTTTCTCCGCACTCTAAAACCACAAGTAGGAATTTGTTACATTTAATAAAAGAACAACAGTGGCTTCGAGTTGCATTTTCATTTCTATTTTGCATCTATTTGCATTCTATTTTGGGAAAGAAACGTCTCGGTTACTGTCGTAACTTCCGTTCCCTGATGGAGGGAATGAGACGTTGTGTCGATGTAGTGACACTAGGGGTCGATCTTGAGAGCCCTGATCACCTCTGATCTTTGAGAAAAGGTTGGTGAGTGGAATTTGCATGCCACTCCCCCGGACATACAAGTATAAAATGTAGTTGGAATGCAGGATTCAGGATTTTGTGCTGAGGAGCCGAGACACGGTCCTGGCCATTGCAGCAGCTAGTACAGTATTGTGGCAAGAGGGACACAATGTCTCATTCCCTCTATCAGGGAATGGAGGTTATGATAGTAACCGAGACGTTCCCCTTCTGTCACTCACTCGACGTTGTGTTGATGTTGTGATACTAGGGGTCCCTATGGAAAAACGGCACAACAGCTGACCCTTGTTACATGAACTGCCAATGCAGGTGCAAGCAAGCTGCTGCGTATGTAATAGCAGGTGCATCAGACTGCACATAACCTCCCCCAATGCCCCAAAAGACGTCATGTAGTTCCCCACATTCCTGAGTAGGGGAAGCGATGTAACTAACATGGGAGCAGGCCGCACCAGCCACGGCCTTTTCTCTCTATGTTTTCACTCCACAGATATTAGATTCGGCTGGGGCCATCTAACGCTATCATATGCATCGGGGATGATGTTCTTTTCCTTTCCTATTCTTTCAGGGGGAAAAGACACCGCAGAGACCACATTCTGCCCAAAAGGCGAGGTCAACAAATGTCAATATGACACATGGGCTCAGCAGCAGCACATGGAAGAGGCACTATGGTAGGTGACTCTACAAACACAGTGACCGGGGGGCAGAGAGAGCTCTGCCCAAGGGAGACACGGGTCCGCTGACTGGGAGACTGTACCGCGGAATATACATCACAGGGATTACCAGAGTAATTGGCACCTGTGGAGCACCTGTCCCAGTACAGGGCATATTAAACCCTGTAGTGGGGCTGGCTGCGAACTCCTCTGCTGAGTTCGTGAGCCATAGGGCTAGGGAGGAAGGGCATCCAGGGTCCACCACTTTGTGAACTCGACTGAGAGTAAAAGTGCAAATTTTTGCCTCAGGGGAGTGGAAAGGCACTACACACAAGCGATAAACCTGGCCATCTGTTCCGTATTACTGAACACTAGCTGTTCTTACCTGAAAGAACAGAGGATAAAACCGGATCAACACAGAGATTGTAAAATCTCACAAAGGTATTGGGTGTTGCCCAGCCCACTGCTCTGCAGGTGTCTGCTAGAGAGTTGCCATTGGCCAGTGACCATGAGGACGCACACTCCTTGTAGAGTGTGCTCGAACCCACAAGAGGAGGGCATGGCCTGGGTCTGGTAGGCCAATGCAATTGCGTTCATGATCCAGTGGAAAAACCTCTGTTTGGAGATGCCATTCCCTTTCCGCTGTCCACCAAAGCAGACAAAGGGATGCTCAGAGCATCGAAAGCTCTGTGTCCAAGTAGGTGCGCAAAGCATGCACTGGACACAGCAACAACAGGGCTGGGTCTGCCTCCTCCAGGGCAGTGCTTGCAGGTCCACCACCTGATCCCTAAAGGGGGTAGTGGGAACCTTGGGCACATAGCCCGTTCGGGGTCTCGGGATCACGTGAGAATCTGCCGGACCAAACTCCTCTTTATGGAGGTGAGCGCAATCAGGAGGGCCGTCTTTCAGGTCGACTGACTCTAATGGCTCAAATGGGGCTCTCCGAAGGCCCAGGACATCCACGGAGAGATCCCATGGGGGGCAGAGGCATGGCTTTGGAGGATTCAGCCTCCGGGTGCCTCTGAGGAACCTGATGATCAGGTCGTGTTTCCCTAGGAATTTACCATCCACAGAGTCATGGCTATACGGCTACGTATATCTTCAAGGTGGAGCAGGGACAGCTGCCCTTCCAACCTCTCCTGTAGGAAGGAAAGCATTTACCCGACTGCTCATCTCTGGGGTTCTTCGCCTCGGAAAGAACACCAGTTCGCAAACAGGCGCCACTTCAGGGCATAAAGCTGCCTCTTAGAGGGAGCTCTGGCCTGAGTGATCGTGTCAACCACTGCTGGTGGTAGGCCAATTAGGTCTTCTGCGTTCCATCCAAGGGCCAGACTTGGAGGTTCCAGAGGTCTGGAAGTGGGTGCCAGATTGTGCCCCATCCCTGAGAAAGAAGGTCCTTCCTCAGAGGAATCTGCCAGGGAGGTGCTGTCTTGAGGGGCGTGAGGTCTGAGAACCAAGTCTGGTTGGGCCATTATGGGGCCATGAGGATGACTTGTTCCTCATCCTCCCTGACCTTGCACAGGGTCTATGCAAGATGGCTCACTGGGGGGAATGCTGTGTGCCAGCGTATCTGTCCCGAGGGGGGCTCCCGCCAGTGAATACTAGAGCGGGCAGTGTGAGGATTCCCGGGAAGCGAACAGGTGTATCTGTGCTTTGTCGACTCGACTCCAAATCAGCTGGACCACCTGGGGGTGTAGTGTCCACTCTCCGCTGAGCGTTGCCTGCCACAACATAGTGTCTGCTGTGGTGTTGAGGCTGCCAGGGATATGAGTGGCCCGCAGCGACCTCAACCACTGCTGACTCCAGAGGAGGAGATGCGACATGCGACGAGAGCATACGCCACCTTGGCGATTTATATAGGCTACTGTCACTGTGCTGTCAGACCAGACCACCTTATGCTTGCCCTAGATCAATGGCAATAGCCTCCACAGGTCAAGTAGTATAGCCTGCAACTCTAGGCAGTTGATGTGCCAACCCAGTTGCGGTCCTGACCAGGAACCGGTGGCTGCGTGCCCGTTTCACACCAGTTTGGAGGCATCTGTGGTGACCACGACATGTCTGGACACTTGCTGTAGGGGAACTTCAGGCAGTTCAGCACGGACTGCATGCGCTCGCTTGTGAGGCACGCTATCTTTGAGACAGAGTCTAACTCCATGCTGAGAAAAGAGATGCTCTGAACCGGGGAGAGCTTGACCTTTTCCCAGTTGACCCGAAGCCCTAGACGGCTAAGGTGCCTGAGCACCAAATCCCTGTGCACGCACAGCAACTCTCGAGAGTGTACTAGAATCTGCCAGTCGTCGAGGTAGTTGAGTATGTGGATGCCCACTTCCCTTAAGGGAACTTTCATGAAGGGGAGCCACGTGTCGGATGCTGAGGACTCACTCCCATCTTCGGGTCTGCCCGCCCAGGCATAAATTCAGTTCAGAACTTGACTTATATATTCAGTTTCAATATACTTTAGTACAATTTTCCAAAATAATACTTAAGAATCATTATGAAGTACAATTACTTCAGTACTTTCCACTCCTGAGTCCTGAATAAACTGAACTGTGTTTTTGAGAATCATTTTGTGGATATTGCAATTTACACATACTTTTATTTGTTTTTGGCTTCCAGATTCCAGTTTCTTCAAGGGATGGAAAAAAGACATGAACCACTAGGTATGTCATCACAAAACGTGTAACATCGCAAAGCAGCAGAGACAGATTTGTTTTGCCGTCAACCTCAATCAACCTCACGAATGGAAATTCCTCACATTACACATCAAACCTGAATGCAAACATTTATTGAACTACTCCTCACCCGGTGTGAAAAGCATTTAAGCCTTGTATGTGAAGCGAGGGTTTGCTATCTTTAAACTCATCAGCCTGTGAGCAGATGCAGGTGATGAGAACCCATGAAGTGATCAACAGCTGTTGAAGACACTTAACCACCGGATTAAGTGACACTACACGCAGCAGGAGATCACAGGATGGAATGTGTCAAGATTGCATTTTAAAGCAAGTTTTTGCTCCATGAATGCTCTTAATAACTTGACTTGTATCTCACGTAATAATTGGAGGTTTCAGAAGATTCTTGTTAAATAGGGATAGAAAACAGGGTGTGAGTAATGTTAGGAAAAGCGTGTTGACGCTATCATAAGAAGCTGATTTATTTTTTTGAATCATGCTGTAAACTGTTTTATTTTTATATGCTCAGATGCTAATTTAGCTCATTTCCCATGAGCTCTGAACTGTTGACATGTTTGAAGTGTGAGTGCGTTTATGTGAGAAAAAGAGAGAGTGAGAGAATTTGCCATTTCATACCTCCCCAATCATCCCATTCCAGACGCCACGAACCATCTTGCCATGCTTCCCATTGGTGACCAGATAAAGGTCGTATGAAAATTTGATGGTTCGTGAGAGCTTCTTTAGGATGTCTATGCAGAAGCCTTTGCAGCAGAGTTTGGTGTAAGGTTCTGTGTGACCGGTTATACTGCAGAAAGGAAAAAAAATAATTTCTATCATTATTTATCGTGATGTTGTTCCAAACCCATATGACCCATTTCTAATACAAAAAGTACAATTTTGAAGAAGGTTTCAGCGTTTCTCAAGTTAACAGCAAACTGAAGGGGTTGATTATAAGTGAATAATGACTGTTTCTCACACTCACACTTATCATATGACTTCAGAAGATTTTGAATATATTGCACAAGTTGTATGGACCACTTTTATGACAGTTTTATGTTGTTTTTGTATTCTTTTTGAAGCTTGAAAGCTCCAGTCTCCAGTGCAGTCAATAATTTCTCCTACTGTGTTCTACAGAACAAAGATAGTCAGGTTTGGAACACATGAGGGTGAGTAAATGATGACAGAATATTTTTTTTTTTGATTATTAACTGTTCCTTCAATTTTCAAAAAACTTCAAGTTAACCAAATCAGGAATCAGTCAAAAGGACATCAACAATCATTTCATACACTCCGATTAAACATTTGGTGAAGAGGATCAAAGCGTGTGGTTCTAGAGCAAAACATATGGTGTGACACACATCTGAAAGAGACATTACTGACAGAAAGGCTAATTAATTTTGGTGGGTAACAAACTAAAATAATGCAGACATGAAAAAGAGAGAGGAAATAATTTGTGCTTGCCGTTTTAGGATTAGGAGCAAATTATGGACAAAAAGAACATTAAAGGACTTCTCTAACAAAGGTAAAATGTCATTGCACACCTGAGGGCTTTTCACTTTTACTGACCTGTCATCGTCAAGTCAATAAAATCGTAGTACCACCACAGTGCCAGCCAGTTAATTCTTAAAGTCATAGTTCACCAAGAAATTACATTTCTGTTATGATTTACTCACCCATATGTCTTTACAAACCTTCAGTATATGTGTTTTTTCTCTCTTTTGTAGAACTCTTTTCCATTCAATGAATACAGTGAATGGTGACTTGGAACAGTCAAGCTCTAAAAATGATAAAAAGCACTATATACTGTAAGTAGCCCATTTGACATGCTACATAACAAGACTTCTAAAGCCATTTGATGGCTTTGTGTGAGGAACAGACATTTAAATGTAAGAAATGTAAGTAATTATTCACTGATAATTTTTGTCTGTTCCTCACACAATGCTATCATATGACTTCAGAAGATTTGGAATATAGTGCACAGACTATATGTACTGTACTATTGATGTTGTACTTTTTTTTGGTTATTATTGGAGCTTTACACCCCCTGGTCACCCTTCACTTTCATTATATGGAAAGTGAGAACATCCTACTTAACATCTCCTTTTGTGGCCTAAGGGAGAAAGAAACCATACAGGTTTGACATTCTTGGGTTAACTGTCCCTTTAACAGGAGCCCAAATAAAAATGTAAATGAAAAAATGTAATTAACTTAAAATATAATTTATAAAGAAGGCCTACATAATTATGTTTACTCATAAAAATAAGCAGATGCTGCTAAATAAATAGGGGGAAAATAAAATAAACGATTGCATCTCTCCAAACTGCTGCAATTGAAAAACCTTGTTGCCCAAAATCTAAAAATAACATCATCTTGGTTTTAAGCTTTCACAACAAAATGCTCAAAACACATATCCAAACCAAGTGATGGCCTCCATTAGCCATTAGATGCTGGGGTCACTCAGCAGAGAAACTCCGAGACCATAATGGTATATCAACTCTAACCTCCCCAGACCTCCAGCGTAATGAGCTGTACAGGGAGAGGACTTGGGCAGAAGGATGGCAAAGCCGTGTGCATCGCACTGGCAGCAACCACAACAAAGAAAGACAAATGAAGTGTTTGATGAGAGTCTCCAAACAGTCTGGACGTAACGTAAACAAGCTGCTTTCTCTACTACCCTGTATCAACACCTGCTCACGGTGCTGGCACTTTGGGTTAAGTGGGCTGTGAATTGAGGATGAGAAGTTTAATCAGTCAAACATACACACACACACACACACACACGCAAAGCACAAGGGATAGTGATGAAGAGGAAGTTGGTGGCAAAGTGCATTAGTCTGTTTTCTTGGATAATAGACATTGGCACACAAACCTCCCTGTCTAGGGAATGCCAATCAATTATTTCTCCTTTAAACCAAGTTAATTAAAGTATAAAGTAAATTGAGTAATATTGATCTCTGTTATAATTGGTGTACAGTCATAATGAAAACAATTACAGATGAATAAGAGATATACAGTGGCTCTGCCCATGTATTGCTTAAATTAGTGCAATGTATCACATTTGGAAGTAGAACTACTTTAATTTAGATGTGGTGGACTCACGCATTTCATATTCAAAAAGAGTGTCATAGTAGTACCATAGTCTAGACATTGCTGTCCTTCATATAGATGGGATTGCACTGGAATTTCTGGTGAGTGACTGATGTTATTTGGTAAGAATATCATATACAGTGGCTTAAGCTCTTAAGCCACACTTAAAAATGCATACATTTCATTGCAATAGATAATAAATAACCAAGCCAAGTGGCATTTATTTTACAGGAAGACTGCATAAGCACTTTTTAAGCAAAACATTTCACAAAAAGTTTTGTGATAAAACAAGAGATCTACTGTTCTAAATTAAATAAATATCCCTGGTTCAATCCAAGTTAAGCTCATTCGACGACATTTGTGGCATAATGTTGATCACCACAAAAATGTATTAAGACTTGTTCTTACTTTCATTTAAAAAAATAAAATAAATCAGGGTTACAGTGAGGCATCCACAATTGAAGTGAATGGGCCCGTTTTTGGAGAGTTTAAAGACAGATATGTATTGCTTATAATTTCATGAAAGCATCAATACATGGATTCTTCACGTGTATAATTTGAGCTGTATCGTTTTTTTTTGTTTTTTTTTGGCCATATTACATAATGGCAACAAAGTTAAAATTGGATATAATTTTACACAGAAATGTTACTAAGTGATTTTATCACACTAAAATCAACACATATTGTTTACTTGTTGTGGCTATACTTTTGAAACAATGTGTATTTTAATGCTTATGGAATGCCCACATTCACTTCCATTGTAAGTGCCTCACTGTAATACAGATTTGTTTGCCTTTTTTATTTATTTATTTTAAATGCCCCTTTTCACAAGATGTAATTTAAATATTTGGTGTCCCCAGAAAGTTTCAGCTCAAGATACCCTACAGATAATTTATTATACCATGTTGAAAATGCCAATTTTTGGGTGGGAATTAAAACTAGCTCTTTTTGTGTGTGTGTGTGTGTGTGTGTGTCTTTAAATGAAAATGAGCTGGTGCTCCCCTTCATCACATGGTTTTGACGTCTCCGCTTCGGATAAAGACATAAGCAACATGACTTACAGTGAAAATAGTGGTGTTAAGCCCTATATGTTTGAACCGGAGTCAAAAACTGATGAGGGAGAGACTCCGTTTATGAATGGTTATTTGATACATTAATTTATTTGCTGTAGAGTTTTTTCAGCAGTTTTGCAACAATAGATGAGCAACACACACACACACACACATATACTGTTACAACATTCGCTATGAGCTATAATGAAACAACACACACAAACAAACATGTCGTGGGCTGGGCTTGTACAAAGTGACATCATTTTGTACAGAATCTGCAAACGGCTTGTGCTGAGACAGTGCTTATGATTGATGGGGATTAAAAAAAGGACTGGGTAGATTTTTATAATTATAGGGTGGTTGTGTACACACACTGCCAACACACATTTATGTTCAAACAAATGTAAAAGTGAATTTTGCATAATAGGTCCCCTTTAAGAAAATGAGGGACAAGTCGATTTTTGAGGTAATCAAGCCCATACTGTCAATGTTGTATTGAGCTTAACTTGTATTGAACCTGGAATATTCATTCAAGACAAATGTATTTGGACATTTTCTGGTTGCCAAAGTTAAAGGATTAGTTCACCCAAAAATACAAATTCTCTCATAGTTTACTCACCCTCATGCCATCCCAGATGTGCCAACACAAATGAAGATTTTTAGAAGAATGTTTCAGAAACATTTGGAAGCTCCAATAAGCACATATAACCATCATAAATGTAGTCCGTTAGACTCCAGTGGATATAGGAATGTCTTCTGAAGTGAAACGCTAGGTGTGTGTAAGAAATGGATCAATATTTAAAAAACGTTTTACAAAAAATTAAAGAGGGTCAAAGTCAAGCGCATTGGCAATTTCACGCGAGAAATGACATGTGAAATATGGAAAAAAAGTAGAAGCGCAGTGTTGTTTACAACAGAGAAGCATAGAGAATCATACATAAATGCCTCCTTCGGCTGGTTTGAATACATCAACTGTGGCACCATCTTGGAACAGAGAACAAGGAGAGCAATTTGAATCAGTTTGAATGCAAGTGAGTGAGTGGAGGAGATGCTTCAGACCGAGCTCCTTGCTCAGACCACTGCATAAACTCCTTATGTGTCAAAAATGAAACGCGTTCCATAGAATAAGAGCTAATAAGGGATCTACATAGGAATATCTATGCAGAGGAGGCTTATGTGCCTACATGATGCAAGAGGCAGTTTGAACTCCACCCTTCTCAACGTACAAACCTCAAGCTGGCTGGAAGCAAACATTTTTAGTAAAAGAAAATTGTAATATTGACCAATTTCTTACACACACCTAGCGTATCAATTCAGACCACTGGAATCGTATGGATTATTTTTATTATGGCAATATATATTTTTTGGAGCTTCAAAAAGTTGCCACCAATTTACTTACCTACAGAGCTGAAATGTTTTTCTAAAAATCTTCATTTGTGTTATGCTGAAGAAAGACAGTCGTACACACTTTAGATGAGTAAATTATGAGATAATTTAAATTTTTGGGTGAACTATTCCTTTAATGGGACATTTCCATAGTTAATGTGATGAACTACACTTGTGGTTACTCTGCTAGGGTATCTATGTTAACTCGAAGGTAAATTACTCCATACATCCACTAAAAATAACTGTGAGATCAGCTGATTAAAAGTAAATACAAAGTTAGCTCTGAGAAAAACTGCAGCATCATTTGCTTGCAGATGCCACTATATACTATTGTTATACTGACTATATACCAGCATGACAAGTGTAATTAACAAATGTAAATAAACAAGAATTGGGATTTTTTATTTTTTTTTGTACCATAAATTCTCTCACATCAAACATCCATTGTTACCATAGGTCCAATTAAAATTGTTGTCACATTTCCCAGAGCTTTGTGAGCACGGGTGCCAATTAGCATGAAGGTGTGTGATGGGCCCAGAGCAGAACATTTCACCATTAGTATTGATCATTGTTTCCCCCTCAGCTATCACACGCTCCCCGAGGGGTGATTACTCTGCTGTATGATTTATTTACACTTTCTCCCCTCAGCATGGAGCCATAATGAGTCTGTCATCTCTCTCTCTGGGCGCGCCATGCTCCTCACTCACCATGTGTTACCTCCAGAGCCGCAGAATTAACAGAAGATGCTTTCAGTTACCCGAGGGAAGACTAAACTTTTGGAATGGCACTATTTTCTTATTTACGTCGAGGAATTCCACTGATAGGGGAAAGTAAATTGCTTGAGGTCTGTGATAAAAGGGTTTGAGATTTTGCTAGTTTATGCCTAAGGCAAGAGGGGGCTGGGGGATTAATTGCTGGAATGAGCAAAACAGTGATAATAATAGGTTTGTGGCAGACTAAGGTCTTCAATCCAATGAGTTGCTGTTTAAATCATTAAGGCCCTTTGGTGAATGAAGATGAGACTTGAATTTCGCAGTCGGTTTTGGGAGCCTACATTGTACTTGAGTTGTACTTAATTTCCATTTTTTAGCACTTTAAAATTCAAGGCGAGAAAGTCTTTCTTTTTTACGCTCTTTCCCTCTAAGGTGTTATTCTCAAATAGGAAGTAAGCTACATGGTTTCTAAGCAGGACTCAAAATTTGTGGGAATTAGAAATCAGTTTTATTTATGGCCAACACCTCTTTCATCTCTACCCCCCTAAAAATCAGTGATTATGTGATCTCTCTCTTCCTGTTTGTGGAAAACTGTGGGTTATTTTAGGCTATTTCACTATGAATCCTCACCTACTAGTAGTAGGTATGTGCCCGAAGCTGAATACCTTATTTGGAAAGGCACGAATAATGACTTCAAAATGAATAACGAATTAATCAGAATAATAAAAAATATATTCGTAAGACTGATCATCCAACGAGCACAAGCTCGTATATATATTTTATATTAACCTATAGAAAATTACAAAGCAATGATGAGTCAGGGAAGCCAATATTACTACGGGTTAAACTTTTTGAATGAAAATGCGCATGGTGATTTTATGTTCAGATCAGATGGCCACATTCTCGACTCCATTTGCAGTCTCTGTTAATTATGCATGTCTTAGAAATCTAAGCTTGTAAAGAGTATTTACTATATCATACACATTTTCCACTACTTGAAATGTCTGTTTGAAATGTCTGATCACATTAATGACAAATGTTTCACACAATTCACACGTAAGGATTTATAAACCAACCTGAGCACGGTGTTTAATTCCTGAACAAAGAAGTGATTTTATAGTGGAGCTTGACTGCAAATTGATGACATTTATATCCACATTAAGGTAATTATTTGGGTAATCCTTTATTCCCCAAAATGTTAAATGCTGCATTTAGGTATAAATACTTAATAGAGCGTAAATCTATTCAGAATATTCCTACAAAAAAAAAAAAAAAAAAGCTATTTCTAGAAATATTGAGAAGCTCAATCTTGCAATTTAATTAATTCTGCACATGTAATTTAACTAATTAATTATGTCATCCACAAAAATATGTGAACACAAAATAAGCCTCGAACTTTCTGAAAGAGATTTACTGTGCTTTCAGTTTGTAGGCTATATTCATTTATTCTCATTTCTTTTAATATTTGTATTTAATATTTGCTGCAAAATGTGCTTTACATTTTATAATTGCTTGACACCTCGTGCCTCCAGAATAACATTGTTAATTACACACTGCATTGGCATAAACTAAAATGTTGGTTCAGCATATATTACTGTCTGAATTACCAGGAGAAACCACAGTTAACAACATATTCCACAGTTTATGTAGCCTACATATTCAGCTTCATATCTGGCTATTATCCTTGTTGTTGGTATAATCCATATACTGGACACTCTTTATTGCTCCGTTAATAAGAGACTCATTTTTAGGATCAATGTAATTAAATTAGTAGGTATGTATGTGCAGCAGAGAGAAGATGAGCTAGTGTAGAGGCTGTGCTCTTCATGGAATTTCCCAGATATAAGTCTCATATACAAACCTATTTGTGGATAAACTTAGTAAACAGCAGCAACAAATTTGGACCTTTATGCTATCAAGAGTCACATTCACAGGTCTACATGAGAAAAGATGGTTGAGAACTCACCTCTCAGTTCGGTTGGACTGGCGACGACAGGGCACAGTGTTACGCACACAAGTGCCCGTGGCAGGATCAACACTCTCCACAATGACAAAGGGCCTCTCCTCCAGCGTGGCCACAGTCAGGTGTCGGTTGTCAGACACAGGCTCCAGGAAGCTGCCGTAACGGGGCCATACAGGATAACGCACCTGCAGAATCCCTCCTTCGTAGTTGCCTACCTGTGGAGGGTTTGAGCATAATTTAAGGGAGGTTTTAGTGTGAAAATTACTTGCAAACATAGTAATTAAAACATTTTTTTTTTCTAATTCTATAATATAATTTGAATCTTGTCGGGCACTTCTCACGCACCTTACAGTCTAGCTGATCCCACAAAAGCTCAATGGGGTTAAGCTCCATAACACCCTTTTCCAAATATCTGTTGTCCAATGTCTGTTTCTTTGCCCACTCTACCTTTTCTTTTTGATTTTTCTGTTTCAAAAGTGGCTTTTTCTTTGCAATTCTTCCCATAAGGCCTGCACCCCTGATTCTTCTCTTTACTGTTGTACATGAAACTGTTGTTGAGCGGGTAGAATTCAATGAAGCTGTCAGCTGAGGACATGTGAGGCATCTATTTCTCAAACTAGAGACTCTGATGTACTTATCCTCTTGTTTAGTTGTATATGGGCCTTCCACATCTCTTTCCTTGTTAGAGCCAGTTGTCCTTTGTCTTTGAAGACTGTAGTGTTCACTGTTGTTTGAAATCTTCAGTTCCCAGAGAGCCTCGGTTACCTCTATCTTTGAGAAAAGGCCAATGAGAATTGACAAACAGAATTTGCATGCCCCTCCACCGGACATACAGGTATAAAAGGAGGGAAGTGTGCGTCCGTTCAGACAGATTTTTTCTTTGGAGCTGAGCGGTTGTGGATCAGCGAGCTGAATAAATAAACTGCTGTTCCACTCACCTTCTACAAGAGTGTATGCTGTTGGAGATACAGTGCAAATCAGCGGCTTTTCTCTTCTCTGCAAGTCAAGTCAATTTTGTTTGTGTAGCGCCTTTCACAACACACATCGTTTCAACGCAGCTTTACAGAAAATTAGGCATTAACAGTGTGGCTGGCGCTGGCACCCCAGTGCAGACCATGCCCCTGGGTGCTTCGACAGCCTATCTAAAAGAGTATATACAAGTTAAAAGAGTATATTTCTCTAAAAGAGTACAACAATTGGACGTTGAACATCTTTTTCAAGATGCCCTTCAGTCCTTGTGTTATTCCTGGATGTGGTCATTACCTCTCCGCTTCAGATGGCCACAGGCGCTGCCTCACATGTCTGGGCAGAGAACACACTGAGGCAGCATTTGTGGATGGTTCATGTTCTCACTGCAAGAACATAACCATGGCAACGTTGTGGTCGCTGCTTTCCTTCTGGGGGGAAAGCCACTCTAGCCTCCCCCGTGTTGCGCCTTCTATTCATGGGTATAGGGCCGGCGTGGCTGGTGCTGGAGGCGGTTTTGTCAGGTAAATCCCCACGGACCACCCGTTCCCCAGCACGTTGTCTGCCCCCGTCCGGGTTCGAGCACACTCAACAAGGAGTGTGGCATCCTCGTGGGCACTGGCCAATGGCACCTCTCTAGCAGACATCTGTAGAGCGGCGGGCTATGCAACACCCAATACCTTCACGAGATTTTACAATCTCTGGGTTGAGCCGGTCTCGTCCCGTGTTTGACAGTGTTGACAGGTCCAAACACGTATAATTCTGTAATACGGTACAGCTGGCCGGGTGTATCTCTTGCGCATAGCGCCTTTCCCCTCCCCTGAGTTGAAGACGTGTGCTCTACTCCCCCAGTCAAGTCCACAAGTCACTACGTCGACACAACGAGTGAGTGACAGAAGGGGAATGTCTCGGATACTGTCGATACCTCCATTCCTTGAAATGGCCTGGACTTTACTCTCGGCTCCTCAGCTCAAAACCTCTCTGACCAGACGCATGCTTTCCTCCTTTTATATCTGTATGTCCAGGGGAGGGGCATGCAAATTCTGTTCTCCAATTATCATTGGCCTTTTCTCAAAGATAGAGGTAACCAAGGCTCTCAAGAGAGACCCCTAGTGTCACTACATCAACACTATATCTCGTTCCCTCCATCAGGGAACAGAGGTTACGACAGTAACCAAGACGTTTTTTGGCAATTTCAAGCATTGCATAGCCTTCATTCCCCAAAACAATGATTGACTGACAAGTTTCTAGAGAAAGCTGTTTCTTGTTTATCATTTTTGACCTAATATTGACCTTAAAACATGCCAGTCTACTACTTACTGTGGAAACTCAAAAACAAACACAAAGACAATGTTAAGCTTCATTTAACTAATCAAATAGCTTTCAGCTGTGTTTGATATAATGGCAAGTGATTTTCTAGTACCAAATAAGGTGTTGGAGTGATAGCTACTGGAAATAGGGCCTGTCTAGGTTTGATCAAAAATGACTTTTTTCAAATAGTGATGGTGCTGTTTTTTTTTATATCAGTAATGTCCTGACTACTTTGTGATCAGTTGAATGCCACTTTGGTGATTTAAAGTACCGATTTCCTACTCACTTTTAAGAACAAATTTGCCCCCAAGCTATAAATGTGGATACATATACCCACACACTCTCAAATACATGGAAGCAAATGCCATAAATGTTAAAAGAAAATGTTCCAAAGTGCAGTTCGTAGTGTCTTCCTCAAGGATATGTTGCATTTATCATGTGCTATTCAATCCAATGCATTATTCTTATGCCCTACCATCAGTATGATGTATAATCAAATATCCCAAAGCATTTTTATGTTATTCTCCTTTATTGCTCTTATTTTTTTTTAGGTTTTTCCTGAACTTGGAATTTATTTGTAATAATGGTTAGAATTTATACTTCTTCAGTAAAGCCATAAATCTCCCAGGGCTCAAAGGCTCATGGGAAATCTTTACAGAGCTGTTTGTAGACTGTGAAAAAAATCTTCATTATCTAGAGGCAGCTCAACCTACTGCTCCAGCTCAGCTTAAGAGACTACGGAGAGCTGTTTCAGCTCTGCTTCCACGAAACTTTCCCAAGAATCCATGCGTCACACCTAAATACCGTACGGACTGGAGTACGAACCTGTTCCCTGTCCCAGAGTTGTTTTGGTATTGACATGGTTTTAAATTTACAAGAGAGAAGAACACATACTCCCCCTTCTACTAACAGCTAAGTGGTCTGTGCAGTCCATTAGCTGGGGTTGTTATTCCCCATCTGCTTCTTGAATGCATGACCCTTGCTGCTGGTTTTGTAACGAAGCAAACCCGATTTCTCATGAAAATTTGTACATATTTTATGAGTTGGCTATTTCGTATGATTTAGTTTGTATGAATTTCTACGATTTCATTACGTGCAAATGCCGGATGTCTAATGTGGAAGTAAGTGCGAGTTCCGCGCATGAGGCGTTAAGGACATGATTATTAATATTATGCCCTTACCCAAACCCCTTATCTAAACCTAACCGATCAGTAGAGTGTGTAAACATGATAGGAAGATGTTGTGTGTGACAGAAGCAAGTATTTGTCAAGTTTCAGATGGAAAGGATGCCCAGCAACATCACTGGCTGTGGTGAAAGTCATAGAAAAACAAACGAGTGCAGAGGCACGATATTATACAAATTAGCCAAATTTAGAAAAGTTGTACGAATCATTACGATTTCGCTGTGAGACTGTGTTGAACAGAGCCACCGCAAAAAATAATTTTCTGAATCAGTGTTTTGTCTTGTTTTCCAAATAAAAATATTTAAACATCCTCAAGATCCAAAGTAAATTTACTTGAGAAGCAAAATTGCAAAAGATATTAAGATTTTCAAAATATATCTTGAATTAATAGTTTTGGATCTCAAAAAATAAGCCGTATCTTACATAATACACTTGCTTCTTCGGTAATCCTTTCTCATTTTAAAGATTTTTAGAAAAAAAAGACAAAAATACTGATTAAGAAAATTACATTTGTAGCCTGTACTTCACGTGCATACTACATTTCATTGCAAAAATAATTACATTTTATTTTCCTCAAAAATACCTAAATATCTTTAAAATACAATACATTTACTTAAGAAGCAAGATATTAATTCTAAATTTCAGAGAAATGTAACATTTGTTAAGGAGTTATGCTTTAAGCAAGACTAAAACTGCAGTATTTGCCAATGCAGTGCATGTGTAGTTCTGACTAATGACCAACATGTTTCACCAACAATATTTCTTGAGAAGTTTAAAAGAGCAAAATAGAGTACATTTGTTCCATTTCCTTTTAAGACAAAAGACAGGAAATCTCAAGAAAGTGTGCTAATTGTGCAGCAGCTGTTATACAGCCTTGCCCAAATGCAGGGGAGGCTTTTCGGATTGGGAATTGTAATCCATATTTGGTTATGGTATTAGCTGTGAGGGAAAGGGAGCGTGATAAGCCTTGGCAATAGGGATATATCGAAGGATCATTCATAAACTTCAGCAGAACAAATATATTCAATCTCCAGGCTCCAGGTGTGGGTAACGTGACAGCTTTGTGGCAACAAATTTTTTTATCTCATCTGATCATTAACAATGATCAAGAGAAGTCTATAGACATTCAGTGACCAACATTTTATTTGTGCATCTGTAAAGTAGCAACTAAATAAAATTTGACCGATATGATTTAACCATATAATAGTTAATTACGTGTAAAGAATTACTCCAGACAAAGCCAAGCAGTTATTTTTGTCTGTGCTAGTTTTAGTGAGCACTTTCAGACCACAGACTGAAATAGCTGTATAGCGAAAGTAAGTGGTACAGTAATTTGGTAGAATATAATGGCTGTAATAGCAGGGTATTCGATTCTTGTTCTGAAGAGCAAACCAAATTTCATTCTGTTATTTGGAATAGCCTATTTCATTTTGCAGCTGCGGTGTTATGTCTAAAAGTCCAATACTACTAACATAGATTTCCAAAAGTCAATTTCTATCAAGCACTAAATTGATCTAAATCTTCATGTACTTCTTAAAATGCAATGGCATATTGTGGATTGAGCTTTAAAGCTCAGTTTATTAGTGGTGCTTGCTAAGACTCACTTGTTATAAGGGACTTCAAGAAACTCATAAACTTAAGTAATAGAGGGTTAGTTCAACAAAAATGAGAATCTTGTTCTAATTTATCTCTCCTTGTGTCTTTTCAAACCTGTGTCTTAAGGTACAGTACACTATGTAAAACTGACTACAGCTGTTGTGGCCAAACATCTCCATTTGTGTTTCACAGAAGAAAGAAAGTCTTATGGGTTTAGAACAACATGAGAGTGAATTAATGAAGATAGAATAAAAATGTTGGGGTAAGCTATCCCTTTGAAAGCTACTGCATAAACTGCACCGTTTTTGTCCCAAACATGCATAATACCTTAAATCATTAAGCTTGTTAAAGAGAGGTGTAAAACGTCTAGGTTACTGATGTAACCTCCGTTCACGAGTGTCTGCCGCGAACCGTAGAAAGGGTCGATGTCGAGGCAATATTGAAATGTGGAAGTACGCGTCCTTCAGGTCTACCACTGCAAACCAATCTAGACCGGACACAAGTTAAAATGTGTTTTTGCGTGAGCCTTTTGAACGGGAGTTTGTGCAAGGCCCGGTTGAAAACTCGCAAGTCCAAGATCGGTCGTAAGCCGCCGCCTTTCTTGGGTACGATAAAGTAAGGGCTGTAGTAACCCTTCTTCATCTCGGTTGGAGGGATGTGGGAAGTCACACACGTCCAAACTCCGAGCTAGGGGCACTAAGGGGACGATTGCGGGGGGCTCAAGAGGATAGGCAGGCTGGCTGTGAGGCGAGCCGCTGTTGCCTCGAGCCCGGACAGAAATTAATGAGCATGCCGGGGGGGTGGGTGACAAAACCAAGCCCGCTTCATCAAGCCCGCATCATCAAATCGCCTCCATCGCCAGCCGGGTCATCCACAATCCCGTGGGAAGAAGGAGCAACGCAGGGGGCAGCTGAAGTGGCGTTCCTTCTGAGGAAGGAAGGCTGCGACCGCAACGTTGCCATGGTTATGTTCTCGTAGTGAGAACATGAGCCATCCACAAACGCTGCCTCGGTGTGATCGCTGCCCAGACACACGAGACAGCGCCTGTGGCCATCAGGAGCGGAGAGCACTCTACCGCATCCAGGAACTACATGGGCGGAAGTGAATCTTTATAAAGATGTGTCCTGAAAAGTACGTTCAATGCCATCTGTATATTGCTTTTTTAGAGAAAATAACTCTTTTAGAGAAATAAAATCTTTTACTGCGCTGTCGAAGCACCCAGGGGCAAAGCTGGACTGCTGTGCAGAGAAGGGAGGAAGCCACTGATATGCGCCGTAGATCCAACAGCAATCATATTCAGAGATGGGAGGAAGAGTGTGTGACTCGCAGCTCTCCGAAGAAAATTTCTGAATGAAACCGACGCATTTCCCTCCCTTTATAGCAATATGTCCGGGGGAGGAACATGCAAATTCTGTCTGCCTATTTCTCATTGGCCTTTTCTTATAGATCAGAGATGCGAAAGGCTCTCAAGAGCGACCCCTAGTGTCGCTTCTTCGACACAACGTCAAAGTGAGCGACAGACGGGGAATTACTGTTCTAAATGATTACTTACAATGTTCGACTGCTGAACAATAAAATGGACAACAAACAAACAAACAAACAAACGAAAAAAAAAAACATCCCATTGACTTGCATTGATTGAGAGACCCAGGTCAAATATAGGGACCAGAATGTCATAATGGCTCTTCTGACTTGAGCCAGTAAGTACCCACCCAGAACCGCATAGCAATGCACATAGAGCACCACAGCAACCACACAGCACTGCCCTGCCAACCATCCACAACACCACAGTATTATGGTGGCAAGATTTGCATGAGCAAGTACCACACACATTTACTTAAAAAAAAATGTAAATCTGTTTTTTAAAAACATGATCGTCACAGTAACATAAGGACACTTACAAATGCAATGTTTTTTCTATGTTGATCTGCGTCATTTGGGCTTTGTCTGTCTTTGAAAAACAACCATGGTACCAACAGAGAAAAACAGTCTCTGTGCTGTCAGGCCTGTACTTTAAAATAGGGAAGCAATGATTCATCTCGCTAATGACTTCAGCACACAATATGAGCAGCACGTGCACAGTATGAGAAAGTGAGGCAGTGCAAAGAGTGTCAATGGGAGCATGAGGTGGTCTACAGAGCAAAGTGACCAGATATAGATAAACTGTTATGTCACACAGTGGATGGTCAGGCAAGCTGTGAAGGCCACAGGCCTAAAGCCTGAATAAAAAATAAAATCTTTCAAAACTATCATAACTTTTTAAACTAAATTTTTTGGTTGGATTGCAGCTTGTTCTCATTTAAAGTTGACAAGGCCAGTCTAAATGCTAATCTAAATTCCAGGTGTGAATGATTCATCAGTGCTACGTTACTCTAAAAATAAAAAAAATATTCCTCTTTCTCTGAAATTACTTTACTTTTCCGCTGATGTCACTTGGGATAATGGACTATGAGATAATGTTAACCAATAGACAAATAGCTATTTAGGCATTGTTTTGACAAACTCCCATTCAGGACTGGTTCCATAGTTGTTTGCAATATAAAGTCCCATCCATTGTTTTTTCATTGAATATCTTTTCACTCAGAAATATGTCACATTATGGAAATAAAATGTGTTGCAAATGGCAATTTGTGTCGAAAGGTGAAGTATGTCATTTCGGCACAACTAGCGTTACTGCACGTAAATGCAAAAAGAATGAATGCTTTCAAACAGGTTTCCCTTGTCTTCCATTGGTTGGGCAAACAAAAAGTCCCGTCCCAAACTCAGTGTTTGGAAAAACAATGTTCCTGGTCAAGCTAGTCAGGATACTAAAACAGAGCAATGAAAGGACAACAGAGCTATGGTGTTCACATCATTTGGGGGAATCAACCTGAATGGCTAACTTAAGTTGCCTCTATATATAACCATAAACTAGAATACAAGAAAGTAGTTGAATTATACACTACACCATTAAATCTACTTGTCATCGACTTATTAATGGAACGGAGAATCTGAGTGCATTTACTCAGTGTTGAAGATTATACCACAAATGATCAGACAAGCAAGTTTTTATTGTGGCCTTAGATGACAACACACATCCTCTAATATCCTTATCCTTTAATCCACCTAGATGAGGGTGTGAATTTGGGTGTCAGTTTTATCTCTGTTTTTCCTCTAATCTCTTATTGTAGTCAGGTGGTGTTCACACATTACCAGGTTGCCTACACATGCCCCTGTCACAAAGGCCAAAGATCTGCAGGGCTGGCCATGTGAGGAGGAAAGGATGATGCCAAGTGTAATTGCATCATAGCCTGGTGTGAACAGTAATACATTTACTGTGTTGGAGGAGTGTATAAAGATTCTCGCTGCATTTTTGTGGAAATCTGTGATCAATAAAAGCTAAAAAGCCAAAGTTATTGAAATGTTGCAACTTTTAAATGGTGCAGAAGCAGTTGTCTATATTTATCTATATCAAACAATTTATATTTATATATTGCTAACAATATATATACTGTGCAAAAGTCTTAAGCACATTATATTTTTCACAAAAATGTCTTTAAACAATTATTTTATATTTTCTGCTTTTAGGATAACAGTAGGAAATGTCAGTTTTCTTCAATGAAAAGCAAATTTTCTAAAAAAGTTTTCTTGTATCTTCCTTAAAATTATTTAATTACAATGTAACCGATTTTACTTACTGAGTAATTACATTTTCTGTAATATTATTTAAATGGGTGTTCCAAAAATAGATGTGAATGCCAATTTACTTCTAAAAGGAATATATATATATATATATATATATATATATATATATATATATATATATATATATATATATATATATATATAAAATATACAGGTTGCATCTCGTGAGCCTGTGTCCATGTTCTGCACAGTAACCTCTTCATGCATTAACATTTTACTGCTCTTGTCACTTCAAGTTCCAACAATAAGTTTTACCTTATCCCAGTGTCTCTCTCTGTCCAGAGCAATGATCACCATGGAAGGATTGGTGAGATAGCCATCAGAGTTGAAGGAGAGGTCCTTGTGTTCCCATGACACATTTAGCATATGCCTGTTGAAGAAACCAAATAAATAGCACAAGCTCTGTTACGATCTGTGTCCATAACCTGACTGCAAAGACAACATAAGTCCTGTTAAGATCCGTTTTTGTTATCAACATCAGTACCACTTCAGTACTAGCAGCAGATGTATTGCTAGGTAACAACTTAGGATGATGATGCCAAATTCACAGTTTTATTCATGTTTTTGTCCCTTTGGATTTATCAGTAGATCTTTCCAATTACAAAACGGCACTTCAGGTCATCTGCCGTTGATGCATTGCAAGGGATGCAGAAACTGTGAGCTGCTTTTCAAAGGCTATTTAGCCTTAGACAACCTTACTTAGTTATGATAAATGCAAAAATACTGTATTACGTGTAAACATAAGCATGCAAAGATGTAAATTATACATCAACAATAGTGGTTCACTTCCACAATTTAGCACAGATTGTTTTATACCAACTACGAACTGTAGCAAAGTCCAAATAAAACGTATCCCAGGATACTTTTTCAAGCGGACTCAAGTACAGTTTGCTGGTGCACACCTGAGCTTAGAAAACTGCTTTCACACCAACCAAACGAATCAAGCTTTGACATCAAACAGACTCGGATCCACACCAAAGGCTCTAGTGGGAAAGCATCCTAACCCAAAAAAAGTAGATTTGAATTCCAAATGATTGTACAATTGCCATGGATTTGATCCATCTCTGAAATGAGACGGAAGAATTAGGCAGAGAAAGGAGGACATTCCAAAAACAATCAAATAATTTTTTTCACTAGGTCAAATAAATATAAATCAGAGACAACAGACACTAATACATCTACAGTTTTCATTCGTCTCCTTTTAATCCTCTTTGTCTCAGAGACCTGGACATTTTTTGCTAAACAAATAGTTCACTTATAGAAAAGGGCATGGGTGGATCTGAATATGAGTTAGGATTTAACATTGTAGTTTGATTGTTCTGATGCACAGTGATGTGCGGCAAGTGAGCTTAATTCAGATTGCAGTAGTAATTAATAATAGCTGAAATCATGACAAGACTATTAAAAAAAATCTTCATAAGAGTTCAAATACACTTTTGTATTTGATCTTACCCACTATCTATATTGCAAAATATCACAAGATTACGCCCTATGCTAACTTTTTCTCTGGCTGAAAAGCTGATCAACACCTTTGTCTTTTTCCGCATTGACTATTGTAATGCACTTCTTGTTAGAGTCTCTTAATCCACATTTAACAAATTGTAATATGTACAAAATTCAGCAGCTAGGATCCTGACTTGAACCAGAACAAGTGACCACATTACTCCTATTTTGGAATACTTGTGCTGGCTCTCTGTCATGTATTGTGTTGATTTTAAAATACTTAAGCACTGCATGGTCTGACTCCTCAGTATTTGTCTGATCTTTTAACTATATACACCCCAAAGCATAATCTGCTTTCCTCCAAATCTGGTCTTTTGGCGGTCCCTCAAACACACTTACATTCCATGGGTGACAGGGCTTTTTCATCTTATGCTCCTAAATTGTGGTTTTTATTTCCAGTTGATATTTGTGAAGCACAGACTTTAAGAAAAACATACTTCTTCAGGTTAGCTTTTATTTGATTATTTAAGTTTTGTTTTCTGATTTAGTATTAGTTGTATATTTGATATACATGTTTATACATATTATTAATCTTTATGTTTTGTATTCTTATATGTTTGTTTTTTCTGTGTAAAGTGCCATGAGAAGCTGCTTTTTAAGATGCTATTTAAAATAAAGTTTATTATTATTATTATTATTATTATTATTAATAGTAACAGATTTATAGCCCCTGCGCAAACAGCAAAGACTGCAAAAAATGATACATTTTCAGTGGCGGTAGAGAATTCAAAATATCTACACTAAATATAAATAAGGACAATAGGACAACATGAACTTAAAAATAATTTGATAATGAGCAAATTGGCACAAATGTTAATTAGGGATCTGTATCCTGTCTAATCTAAAAAGACAGCTCTTTAAAGTAGTGATATCATAAATCTTTTATATTTAATAGAAAAAATGTCACCTGAGGTCCACTTCTAATATTAGTCAAGTATTACTGCCAAAAACTGTCATGTTTTAGTTTTTCATGACCATTTCCCCACCCACTCATTGAGCTTAAGAATTAAACAACAAGTGTGTAAACATCCAATAAGAGTCACTGATGTATAAACTTGGACTATGCAATTATGGCATGTCTTACAAATTATGTTAATATCCATTTTGGCCAATCCATTTGAAACAAGACAAAATTAAATACAGGTCTTAACCACATTCAAAACAGTTTGAGATTTGTCCATTTCAACCACATTCAGAGGTTGTCAAATAGACTTTTGTTGTGTGTACACTCATACATCCAACCAGAAATGTTGTGTAAAGACAACCAGGTATAAACTATGATGTGTCTCCACTCTGACCACTTGTGAACGGATCACTGAAGGCAGATCTTAATAACATTTGTAAACAAGGCCTTCAGTTCAGAACAAACCTTTTTTTTTGCAGCTCATTTTCAATAACTGCTCTTATTGGACTGGAGAGGTGGTTTTGATTTCTGAAAATTACACTATTTCTTTATAGTACATCAAGCTCTTTTATCTCAAAAGATCAAAGAAAATTATCTTTCCTCATGAAATGACCCCTTTAAACTTTTTTTTTTAAACTATCTTCTGACAGACGTTGATATATATATATATATATGTGTGTGTGTGTGTGTGTGTGTGTGTGTGTGTGTGTGTGTGTGTGTGTGTGTGTGAAAGATGGGCAGAAGCCAGAACAGCACTGAAATCTGGAACATGTCAGATGGAGGACCCAGTAGGGCTGGGCGATTTGACAAATACAATAAAACTTGATTTTTATCAAACTTATGGTGATTCATGATTCACAATTAGATTTTTTTTAACTTTTAAATGTACTCCAACATGATCCAAATTCTATGTTCTTTTATAAGAATTCAAGGCAACCTGATTAGAGAAATCCAAGTTCCCTGTCTGACGCTCACTTCGACGTTGTGTCGAAGAAGCGACACTAGGGGTCTCTCTTGAGCACCGAATATGCCTCTGATCTATGAAAAAAGGCCAATGAGAAGTTGGCAGACAGTATTTGCATACCCCGCCCCCGGACATACGGGTATAAAGGCGGGGAAATACATCTAGTTAATTCCAAAATTTTATTTGGAGCCGATGGTCGTGTATGCAGCGAGCTGCGAGTCACACACTGTTCCTCCCACCTCTGAGTGCGATTGCTGTTGGATCTGCGGCGCATATCAGCAGCTTTCTCCTTCTCTGCATGGCAGTGCAGTTTGCCTCTGGGTGCTTCGACAGCACAGTTAAAAGAGTTATTTTCTCTAAAAGAGTTAGTTTCTCTAAAATAGCAAATACACAGCTGGTGTTGAACGTCCTTTTCAGGATGCGTCTTTGTAAAGACGTCTTTCTGACTCTGTGTAGTTTCTGGATGCAGTTGATTTCTCCCCACCTCTGACGGTCATTTTACTGCCCGAAACCGGCTTCCTCGCTCCTCCGCTCTCACTACCCTTGACGGTGGAGCGGTCCCAGACCGCTTCCGCCCTGCATGCCATGGCCCCTCCTGCAAACAACACCAGGCCAAGGCACTTAAAAACTTGTACTTGGGTAGTCTTGTTCTTGATGTGCTGCAGGAACTGCGCTCAATGACCGATTGCGCCCCCCGGGCCACGAAGGTCAGAATCGCCGGCACTCGGAACGGGCGATGGCCACCCGTGTGGTCCAGAAACGTAATCTATGGACTGGACCTGGTCGAAATACGGGAGGTAGACAATGCACGCTTTCTCGAACGCCCCCATCTCCCAGCTCCGTCCATTTGGCGTCACCATTGACGACTCCGCCCAGCAGTCCTCAGCGGTGAAGAAGCAGATGGAGGCCATTTCACACATCCTGCCCAGCCGCAAACCTGCCGCCATGGGCCATGCCCCATCTGCTCGCCGAGGGCGTCACCTGGCCCGCAAATGCCATTCTCACAGCACTCTGCTGCCACACCTCAACAGTCCCGGCACGCTGGATGCTGACCTCTCGCCTTCAGCCCCACGCCTGTTCCCCGGCCGGCCGGTTCTGACGAGTCCAGAGGACGCCTCCACCGGACCTCCTCCTCAGTCACTAACCCGCCCCCTGCCGGTTGTGCGGAGCAAGGTAAGTGCTTTGAGTCTTTTCTCAGTACCAGAGCCTTGGGACGTTTCTTTGCCTCCCGACGCCGCATTACCTGCTCCGCCCCGCTGTGAAGCCCTGCCGGGTATGTCGGAAATAGTCGTCCCCTTAGTGCCCCTAGCACGGAGCTTGGATGCATGTCTTTCACTTCCCAATCTGTCACGCTGGCTGGCCAGGGCCATCCGACTCGGTTACGCAATTCAGTTTGCCAGGCCTCCGTCCCCCTTCGCGGGCGTCCGCTTTACCACTGTGCACGGTGAATATGCCAAATTCCTGCGTGTGGAAATCGTCTCTTACTCAAAGACGTGATAGAGCCTGTCTCTGCAACCGAGATGAAGAAGGGTCCCTACAGCCCTTACTTCATCGTACCCAAGAAAGGCGGCGGCTTACGACTGATCTTGGACTTGCGAGTTTTCAACCGGGCCTTGCACAAACTCCCGTTCAAAATGTTCAAGCAAGACACATCCTAACTTGCGTCTGGCATCTAGATTGGTTCGCAGCGGCAGACCTGAAGGATGCATACTTCCACGTCTCAAACTTGCCTCAACAACGACCCTCTCAACGGCTGGTGTTCGACGGCCAGGCGTATCAGTACACGGTCCCCCCCCTTCGGCTTGTCCCTGTTCCCTCTCGTCTCTATGAAGGTCACGGGGGCTGCCCTTGCCCCGCTTCGGGAAGCAGGCGTTCGCTTACTCAATTACCTCGACGACTGGCTCATCCTGGCCCACTCCTGAGAGTTACTGTGTGTCCATGGGGACCAGGTGTTCAGGCACCTCAGCCATTTAGGTCCTCAGGTCAACCGGGAAAAGAGCTAGCTCGCCCCGGTTCAGAGCGTCTGTTTTCTCGGCGTGGAATAGGACTCAATCTCAATGTCAGTGCTAAAATGCCTTGCCGCCTTCAGGCCGGGCATGGCAGTCCCTTTAAAACCTTTCCAGAAGCTCCTGGGGCATATGACATCCTCCGCAGCGGCTGCGCTGAGCTCTAGATTTTCTGAGAAGCTCTTTGTCTGCCTTGGTGGACAGTGGAAAGGGAACTCTGTCTCCAAACAGAGGCCTTCCCACTGGGTAGTTGACACCATTACATTGGCTTATCACACCCAGACCGTGCCCCTCCCCTTGCGGTCCGAGCACACACAACAAGGAGTGTTGCATCCTCACGGGCACTGGCCAGAGGCATCTCCCTGGCAGACATATGCAGAGCAGCGGGTTGGGCAACACCTAATACCCTTGCAAGATTTTACAATCTCCCCTTCCCACGATGCGTGTAAGGGCCCCAGCCATTTGGCTCTATGCGAGAAACATAAAGAGAAAAGAGGCCCCTGTTTAGGGTAACCAGAAGGATTCCAACGACTTTTATGGGGCATTGGGGAAGGGTATGTGCAGTCTGACACAGCTGGTCGCCTTTGCACGTAAAATACCTGTCCACTCCTGTGTCAGCAGTACACGTACATGGCTCAGCGCATGATTTAAATTGGACCCCTAGTGTCACAACGTCGAAGTGAGCGACAGACGGGGAACGTCTAGGTTACATATGTAACCTCCGTTCCCTGATGGATGGAATGAGACGTTGTGTCCTCCCGGCCACATCGCTGAGCCGAGCCAAGCCACTGTTGGGGCCGGACCATTTGCGGCTCCTCAGAAAAATCCTGATTGAACAAGACGTATTTCCCCACCTTTATACATTTACATTTACATTTATGCATTTGGCAGACGCTTTTATCCAAAATGACTTACAGAGCCCTTATTACAGGGACAATCCCCCCGGAGCAACCTGGAGTTAAGTGCCTTGCTCAAGGGCACAATGGTGGTGGCCGTGGGGTTCGAACCAGTGACCTTCTGATTAGCAGCCCTGTGCTCTAGCCACTACGCCACCACCTTTATACCTGTATGCAAATACTGTCTGCCAACTTCTCATTGGCCTTTTTTCATAGATCAGAGGTATATACGGCCCTCAAGAGAGACCCCTAGTGTCGCTTCTTCGACACAACGTCTCGTTCCCTCCATCAGGAAACAGAGGTTACATACGTAACCTAGACGTTCTTTTCATTATAGGAAACATAGGTGTTCAAGAAAAATTTACAAATGCACCAAATGGGGAAGTAGTCACAGACATCGAATAAACCCAGATGTTCAGAAATAATAGAATAAGAAAACTGCTAAATAATTCTTAGCCAGTGTAGGTATTAATTTAATCTTAACCAAGTCTATCTAGAAATGTATCTAGAAATCAATATCTATACATTTTAAAGTTTATCTAGAAATTAAATGTTTGCTATGGATTTAGTAAATTTGAAACACGTCACATAACAAAGCATTAATTAGCAATCTATCTGAATCATCATGGTAAAGGAGCGTTGGATGTTTGATTCTCCCATATATAACATCTCCATGATTTGAAATGAAGCGCATTTTCTGTCAGGTAAATAAAGTTTTTTTTATGGGTAAAAAGAAAAGAAAGGAGGCCGTTCATCAACATGCGCACGCCGAGGCCAGTTATGGAAGCTGAGCTACAATCACACTGTGTACATCTGGGAATATTATTGCTATCTTTAATACCAGTCTCTTGAGTTGTTAGCCTGTCATGTTCATTTGGAGCGCGCCACACACGTGCAGCTGATAAGCTTGGAGCGCCATTAAGACAATAAATTAAAAAAACGGTGTTAAAAAGAAATAAATCGGAAAAACTGCCCAGCCCTAGGACCCAGTCACTCATGTGTCTCTGATACGCATAATCACAGAAAGCTTGGAGAGGCAACTGGAGCTCTCTTTAATGAGGACGGAGACTCCCAGGTGAACAGCCGATTTAACAAGGAAATCTGGAGAATCTCCCAGTCTCATTACAACGGAGGGAGACCACAAGAACATTCTGTTTTGTCTGGAAATGCAGAGAAGGAAGCTATTTATGATGAAATCTCCAATGACCAACTAAACTACAAGAATTATAAAGCCAGGATTTTGAGAATTTGTAAATTTGCCACCCACTTTTTTCTGTTTAACAAAATTTGTGATCAAGTTGGACAAAAACAAAAAAAATAGGGCAATGTTAACCAAGGGAGAACTAAATATATGACAGCTCCATCAAACATAACTGGCAGTCTGAACCCTCCAGATATTCCAAAGGGTAAACTTTGACCAGGGGTTTCACTTCGATTCACGTGGCCTGGGACAATATAAGGGTGAGCCCCATCCGCCATACACTGAGCAGTGTTAAGTGGGCCCCTGAATGACAATCAATCTAAAATGTCAGAAAAAGCAAGGAAAATATTATGATAATATTATTTTACTTATACTTCTTTTTCATTAAATACTGGAAACTATTACAGTTTTTCTGAATGGCTAGATTTGGTTCTTCCTGTGTTTACCATTTTGCAACACAAGTGCTCACAGTCCGAAATGTGTTTCAGTGAGTGAGAATATGTTTAGAGTTTTGCAAAAAGAGTGATTGATTCAACAAATGGCTTAAGGCCTCTGAGCATTTAGTTCAGAGAATGGGGTTTAGTGTTGTAGCTATTCAGAAAAACTGTAAACACAACTACAACACATTTTTTGAATGTAAAGTCATGTGTTTTTTATTTAGAGTGTTCTTTGGAGTTTTGAAGTTGGACTACTGTATTTGTACAGTATGCAAGTGCTGAATACATAGACAGTCAATACTGTATTACTTGCAGTACTTCTAGTATACAATATATTCACTGTACTACAGTTGATTACTTTTTAGACAGTAATTGCAAAATTAGCTTACTATATACAACAAAAAAAACATTTCTGTAAATACATGCCCTGTACGTTGTGTTCTCCATTTTCTGATGTGTGTCTAATGAATGCACTTAAGTGTTTATATATTGACTTGCTGTGTGTATGATCTGAAAGCATTGTTTGATTTTGAGCACAGATGAAATGGTGTATGAGAGGCTTCAAACTTCAAACTCTGTTGGATAATGTGAGTCAAGGCTCCTATAATAAGTGCTATTTTTGTGTCGTGTAAAGTTGCTGCATATGAAGAGTGCTGCAGATCGGTGACTTATGAGTTTCCATCTCTGTTAGGATGCAAAGCAGCTTCCTTTGCAGACAAAATAAAGTGAGGCAGCTCACTAAGTTTTGGACCCATAATATTATTTTTCGAGGCATGATTTTGATGCGGATCAATAAACCAGAATAACGAGAGAGGTAAGATTAGTTTTTGAATTCTTTCACTTCAATATAGTAACAAGTAAACAAACAATTTGGAACATTCCTTTACTTAGCTTAACTGTCTTAAAGCTGTTCACCCAAAACTGGAAATTCTTTCATTATTTACTCACCCTCATGTTGTTTCAAATCCATTTGTATTTTTTTCTTCTGTGAAACACAAAAGGAGATGTTAGGCAGAATGACAGACCCAGTCACCATTCACTTTCACTGTATGGAAAAAAAGATGCTATGGACGTGAATGGTGACTGAGGCTAACATCCTCCCTAGCATCTACTTTTGTGTTTCACGGAAAAAAGCAAGATTTTTTCTAATTACATGAGGGTACGTAAATGATGAAAAAATTGTCATTTTTGAGTAACTATCCCTTTAAAAATCTCTGTAAAGTCTTACCTGAAGAGAGAATTGTTGGTATGTGGTTTGGCAGGACTATTGCAGTCACTATGACCCTCAGGAATGAATCCTCTGTGCTTGTGGAAACTGTACACCCCTTTTACAATGACCGCCACACCTTCCCGTACCCGCTGGCGCAAAGTTTTCCTCCAGCGGTCTGTGATAATACTGATGACCCCCACTGGGAAACTGTCTGGAGGGGGCACTTCAGGGTTCCCCACAGTCAGGCTAGGGATGACCCAGATGTATCCGGGACCCAGTAGCCCAACATCAGATGCCATCCTGAACAAGTATTGAGCCTCCTCATGTGAGCAGTACACCAGGTATACCTGTGCGTCCACCTGCTGTAGCATTCTGCGTGTGCGGATGTCATTGGCCCCAACTGACATCTCGAAGCTTAGCACATCCTGCAGCTCCCACAGGAAGTAGCTGGTGTCCGTGAAGGACCGGATGTAGTCCACAAAAGTCTCGTAGCCAGGATACAAACTGGTGATCACCACGAAGTTACCCCAGTTGTACTCCTCCATCACTTTGAACATTGCATTTATCTGCTGCTCTATAGAAGCGCCCATTTGTAGAAAGGTAGAACCTTCAGCCTGCAGAATTAATGCATTTTGAGTATAAATGTCTATAGCTTTATAACATTATTAAAAAATATATTAATTCATGTGGGTACAATAAAGTTGTCATATCAGGATACCAAGACATTTCATGTGATTTGCAATCAGAAGAGATCTAAGCACCATTCATCATGGTAAATAACTGGACTATCTAAACACCACTCATTATTGTGTCTGTACAAATCAAAATGAGTTCAGGCCAGCTCATCATGATCATCAGGTAAAGGAAACGATCCTACAGTCATGTGAGTTATGTCTTGTACCAGACATACACCAGCAACAAATAAAAATTGTAAAATGTAAAACTATGAATTCCAACCTGGTCTCATAGAAGCATCTCACTATACCAAGATTTTAGCAAAATAATTTTTACATGCCTCTTTTTAGATGGAGCCAGAGAAATGACAAAACAATTTGAATTGTGTAAATTTGAATTATAGACTTTTGAATTTGAATTATAAGTGTGATTTTGCCAAACGTTGTATTTTAAATAGGTTTGAATTAGAATTAGAACTCCAATCCTGGACATTTCATATTTAACCAAATTGAATTGTTTTATTTTATGGCACAATTTTATAAATATGTATTTTCAAACAGCACATTTTTGGTTCTGAATTCTTACACTGTAAATATTCCATTTTAAAAAATACCGCTTCAAGTTGTCAAGATGAAGAAGAAATTCAGAACACCAAATTCAATATTCTAAAATTCAAACCGCAGAAATTCAGAACTACAGAAAGTGGGTCAGAGATCAAGCTTCCGTGTTCCACAAGGAAGAGTAGAGGGTCTCGGAAAAGTCAAACGGAGCATTTTGGCCAATTACAGGTCGAGGTGCAATAATTCTCTGGCATGAGCTTTAATTAGTAAACAAATAAATTTTTTGTGAACTGCATCAATCAATTCAATGAATAGATTTAACTAAAAAAAGTGATACTTTCGCAAATCAGATATTGCTGCTTCTCTCATGAACTCTCATGACTGTGCCAAGGATGGCAAGAATTTCAGTGAATAACAACTTTTTTCTTTGGCTGTTCTTTTCATGAATAATTACAGAATTATGAATTATTCATTTTTGGGTGGAACATATCTTTAAATACATATTTAATTGTGATATCTTTTAAATTGGGTAATAAATGAGCCTCTGATAGAACTATAACTCAGACAGGACTTTCTTTTACCATTGTATGAGATAATAGCAATAATATGTATCACTGAGTAAGAGTAACCTTGAACACGTTCCAAAGTGTGAGATACAAGAATTGAATTTACAAAGCAAAGACAATTCACTAGAGTCTATTGATCCTATCATTGCCAGAGCCACATGTATCAGACTTGATGTATTGCCTGACCATTATTCCTCTTTCTGTAATCTTTTTGAATAGATTTACACTTGACACCTTATACACGTTTATCCAAAGAGCTGGTATAATATTGTTTCTGTGTGATGCGCTCACTGGAAAAACGAATGCACAAATTATATGTACATACAGAAATGTGCAAATCTGCACCTAGAATAGGATGAAGGTGCTTAGGAAGCAACATAAAAAAATTATATAATCTTTTATGCGGCTGGTAAGCAGGGGTTAAATTTAGATTTTTGTGGTGGGGGAGCCCTAACTTAAAAAATAAACGTTCTACCATAATTTACTTCTTGTTCAAAATCTGTTATACCATCTTTCTTCAGTGGAACGCAAAAGGAGATATTAGTAAGAATGTTCGGGACAGACATCCTCAGTCACCATTCTCTTTCATAATACAGAAAAAAAGAGCACCATCAACATGGTTAAAAATGTGTCCTCTTTTGTTTTCCATGGAATAGTGCAGGTTTGGAATAAGATAAGGATGATTAAAGGATGATAGAGTTTCAGTTTTGGTGAACTAACCCTTTCAGCAAAAAGGCATAGTAAATATCTTTGACTAGCTCACTGTCGTTTTATTTGGACAATATGTGCTTGTATCATGCATAATATGCTTAAACTGTGTTTTGTTTAGGTATTTTATTTTTTTTCTATTTACATAACAAATAATAGAATAATAGGGTTAGATAATGTGCATCACACTTAGTGTTATTCGTATTTCAAGCTTAAACTGTCATGGAAGTAAAAGCTTAGTATTGTTTTTATTTCATATTAGTTAAATTCACACTGTGCTCAGTTATGCATCAAAGTGAAGAGTCCTAATGCCCTACACTGCCAAATGCATTTACTTCCACTGCACAGCATGAGATTGCTCAATAGTACAGGAGGAGGTGGTGTCTAATTAAGTTCCAAAGTGAGAAAAATGGGTGTGGAGGTCTGGGAGTATCAGAAGCCGAGGGACATCCTCCCAAGACTCCTCTCTGATTTCAGCTTACCCCTTCTTTGACAAACTGGTCTGTTGTCCTTCAAATAACTTCTACAGTTAAAGTAGGTTACCTTATGGAGAGAGAAAGGGCCTGTGAATGTCAGGTGCTTTGGGATTCACCATTCCTCCTTCTCTGCCAGATTTCTTTCTTTGAGAAGTTGTGCAACTCACCCAGACACGATTCATCTCTCCTGCTACTAGCACTCATGAGCTTCGGTAAGAGCATTTCAGAGTCATGCCTTATCAGTCAAAGATGTTTTTGTTTGCAAATTACTTGCACTCAAGTGCCACCATGGTATTTTTTTTGTAATAGACGCTGTGTGTACTCTGAGTCTCCAGCATTGGAACATGATTAATAAACTGGCTATCAAATTTTTTAACATAACGTAATTGCAACAAAGAAAAAAAGAAAAAAAAAGAAAAGAGAATTCTGTCATTATTTACTCACCCTCCAATGTGCTAAACCCATGTGCTGTTATTTTTATTTTTTAAATGTTTTTAAAGAATATATTCGGGGCTCTAGCACTGTCACCTCACAGCAAGAAGGTCGTGGGTTCAAACCCCGGTTGCCCCGGCCTTTCTGTGTGGAGTTTGCATGTTCTCCCCGTGTCTGTGTGGGTTCTCTCCGGGTGCTCCGGCTTCCTCCCACCATCCAAAGACATGCAGGCTAGGTTAATTGATGTCTCCAAAAATTGCCCTAGGTGTGGATGTGAGTGTGAATGGTTGTTTGTATATGTGTGGCCCTGCGATGGACTGGCGACCTGTCCAGGGTGTACCCCGCCTTTCGCCCAATGTTAGCTGGGATAGGCTCCAGCCCCCCGCGACCCTGTACAGGATAAGCGGTTGACGATGGATGGATGGATGGATATTCGGGGCTCTTTTCAAAAAGAGCTTTTCCATTAAAGCGACATAAAAGTAGTCTATAAGCAGTGTTGGGAAGTAACGGAATACATGTTATGGGAAAATGTATTTTAAAATACAAAATATAAGTACCTGTATTACACTACAGTTACAATTTAAATTATTGGTTAGAATAGTTACATTCAAAAGCTATTTTGATTACTGAAGAGATTACTTTGCCGTTTATTGTCATTTATTTAATTTAATATTTAGTCCTTTCAGATGGAAAACATTTATACATATAAATGATGAGATCCAAAGTCAATTTGAACAGCGATGAAACACTTTCTTATGATGTGTTACATTCATACGAGCAACAGAGAAGTAAGTTTGAAGTAAGTTTGTAGCACAAGAAATTGAAATAATCCTTATGTAAATTGTTAGCTTTACGGTAAACTAAAATGCTATTTCTAGACATTTTACATGCACATGTTACCAGGCATGATCATATTTATGTATGTTAGATCATAATTAATTTTTTTCTGGTAAGACCTTTGATACTAGTGCAAAAATTCTATTCTTGATAATAATGATTGTGTTGTTTTCCTGTAAAATTATCTAAAAATCCTTAAAAAAAGATCAATTTGATTTATCTTGTTTTAGAAACAACACTGCATATGATATTGAGGTTTTTCAGAGAACGTATTTATAACATTTAAATTTTGACATGTGTATTTTGTCTTACTGGCAGAGTTTTTATTGTCAAAACAAGTGAAAAATCTACCAGTGCTGAAGAAGTAATCCAAAGTATTTATAATATGTTTCTTACCTTGAGTAATCTAACAGAATACATTACAAATTAAATTTTACAGCATGTATTCTGTAATCAGTAGTGAAATACATTTCAAAAGTAACCCTCCCAACCCAGTCTATATGTCTTGTGCAGTATATTTCGTGTCTTCTGCAGCCATATGATAGTTTTGTGTAAGGATCAGACAGAAATGTAAGTTGTTATTCACTGATACTTCTAAATAATACACTCAAAAGACATTGTATGGCTGCAGAAGTCTTGTACTATCATAGACAAGTTGTATGGACTATTTTATTTGATTGTTTTTTTGTCCTTTTTGAGCATACACAAAAATAGTCACAGCAAATAGGTTTGGAAAATGAGGGTGACTAAAATTTGGCAGAATTTTCCTTCATGGGTGAACTACTCCATGAAGTGCAAAAGTGATGCAACATTTAAATATCACATTATTTATTTAGTGTTTTATTGGAATTGACATGGCAACTGAAACTGTGTCCCTTACACTGGGATTTCATGAAAAATCCCATTCCAGATGTTTGCTACCTCCAAAACAATCCCTCGAGGTAAGAAGGTTTTTTTTTTAAAAGCGAAAATAATCAGGAACAGCTTATTCAATTGCATAGGATTTCCATGCACACTATATATTTCTATTGTTTTGTCTAGCTGTTGCAAGACCAGGCTGTCCCGTGTCTCTGACTCCCCCCACTGCATGGCTATGCAACATTTTATAATCCCATCATACTTATATGATATGCATGCATTTCTCAAAGGAGATTAACGGCATTTAATGAGTAATCCACAATCTGGAAGTGTGGTTGTCCCATGAAATCTGCTTCATAACTTTATGCAAAAATATTTTTTTTTGGTGAAGTTTCTAATTTGATTGATGCAGTTATTGATTTGTTGATCTGTAAGACAGAAAAACATAATAGTAATACATGTTTTGTTTTATTCTGCAGTGGACTTTAGTGTGCTATCTGAATTTTAAAACTTTATTATGTAAATAGGAAATTATAATATGTGGACAGTATATACAGTATAGTTCCCCGTCTGTCGCTCACTTCGACGTCGTGTCGAAGAAGCGACACTAGGGGTCTCTCTTGAGCGCCGAAAGATACCTCTGATCTATGAAAAAAGGCCAATGAGAGTTGGCGAACAGTATTTGCATACTCCGCCTCCGGATACGGATATAAAGGCGAGAGAAATACGCTCGTTCATTCAGTAATTTTCTTCGGAGCCGATGGTCGTGTGTATGCAGTCAGCTGCGAGTAACACAACTGATCCTGCTTCTGATCCTCTGACGCTCTGCTTTGCTGTTGGATTTACGGCGCACTACAGCGGCTTTTCTCTTCACTGCCGGCGTGCAGTTTGCCCCTGGGCGCTTCGACAGCGCAGAGTTAAAAGAGTTGAAAGAGTGATTCTCTCCATAAAAGAGTTTATTTCTCTGAAAGAGCATTACACAGCGGCGTTGAACGTCCTTTTCAGGACGCGTCTTTTTAAAGATGTAATTTCCGCCCCTGTGTAGTTTCTGGATGCGGTGTTTTCTCCCCACCTCTCTCGGTCATAAAACACTATCTTGCATGCCTGGGCTGCGATCACATGCAAGCAGTGTTTTATGAATGGTTTATGTTCTCAGTGTGAGAACATGGCCGTTATAGCATTGCGGTCGCACAGCTTTCTTTTGTAATGAGAGAAAGCCACTTCAACCGCCCCCCGCGCTCCGCCTTCTTCCTACGGGATCGGCGCAGGCGCTGCGGGCGATGAAGGCGATTTGGGGAATATGACGGGCTCTGTTCGCCGGGTAAACCCCCTCGAACCGCCCGCCTCCCCGGCACGCTTGCTTGCCTCAGAATTGGATGACATCACCGCTGCATCGGAGAGCGTTACAGCGGCATCGGATGCTGATCGTTCGCCTGGGCCGCCACCTTCGGGTCTGCCGCCCAGCCTGAGCCTGACGCACGGAGATCCGCTATGCTTTCCCGGGCTACTTGATCGGTTCCGCGGGCAGGTGCGCCGCTCACAGCCACGCCCCCCCCCGTTCCCTTCTTCCCGGACGTGCACGACGAGTTGAGCTAAGCCAAGGCTTTTTCGCTCCTCCGCTCTCACTACCCTCGCGGTGGAACGGTCCCAGACCGCTTCCACTCTGCACGCCACGGCCCTTCCTGCAACCAATGCCAGGCCAAGGCACTTCAAAACCTGCACCTTGGGTAGTCCTGTTCTTGATGTGCTGCAGGAACTGCGCTGGATGACCAACCGCGCCCCCGGGCCACGGAGGTCAGAAGCGCTGGCACTCGAACAGGCGATGGCCACCCCTTGTGGTCCAGAAACACACCTGTGGACTGGACCTGGTCGAAATGCGGGAGGCAGACAAGGCACACCTTCTCTCACACCCCCGTCTCCCAGCTCCATCCATTCGGCGCCACCGTTGACGACTCCAGCAGTCCTCAGCGGTGAGGCAGACGGAGGCCACTGCACATCCTGCCCCGCCGCAAGCTTGCCGCCATGGGCCATGCCCCGTCTGCTCGCCGACGGGCGTCCTCCTGCGGCTATGAAACACCCTGCTCCGCCTCAACCCGGGCCCAGCTCTCAGCCCCAGCGTCGAGCACGCTGCAGGGAACGGACGCCCCCGTCTCACGGACCCCCTCGAGGACCCGGAAGGCTCCCAGGCTGTCCGTAGACGTTCAACCCAGGGACCAAGATGTTAGCTCCGGAGGCTGGTAAGACCGCTCCGTCCCCGGTGGAGGGCTGGGAGGAGAATCTTTTCTTGTTGAATTAATTTTCACATTCTCATATTCTCTGTAATGAGCTATTTCCTTTTGTCTCTGGGTCACCTGGCCCGCAAATGCCGTTCTCACGGCACTTTGCCCCCAGATATCAACAGTCCTGGCTTCCTGGACACGGACCACCCGTCTTCAGCCCCACGACTGTCCCCCGGCCGGCCGGTTCCGACGAGTCTAGAGGACGCCTACCCAGGACCTCCTCCTCAGTCGCTAACCCGCCCCCTGCCGGGTGTGCGGAGCAAGGTAAGTGCTTTGAGTCTTTTCTCAGCACCTCAGCTGCGGGTCGCCCCGTCGCCGCCCAACGCTGCCCTACCTGCTCCGCCCCGCTGCTCCGCCCCGCCGGGTACGTCAAATTAATCGTCCCTTTGGTGCCCCTAGCGCAGAGGTTGGACGCGTGGCTTTCACTTCCCAACCCGTCTCGCTGGCTGGCCCGGACCATCCGACTCGGTTACGCAATTCAGTTTGCCAGGCCCCCGTCCCCCTTCATGGGCGTCCGCTTTTCCGCAGTACACGGCGAACACGCCCACTCCCTGCGCGCGGAAATCGCGACTCTTCTGGCCAAAGACGCGATAGAGCCTGTCCCTCCAACCGAGATGAAGATGGGTTTCTACAGCCCTTACTTCATCGTACCCAAGAAAAGCGGCGGCTTATGACCAATCTTGGACCTGCGAGTTCTCAACCGAGCGTTGCACAAACTCCCGTTCAAAATGCTCACGCTTAACCTGCGTCCGGCATCTAGATTGGTTCGCAGCGGTAGACCTGAAGGACACGCACTTCATGTCTCCACCCTGCCCCGACACTGCCCCTACCTGCGGTTTGCGTTCGGGGGCCAGGTGTATCAGTACAAGTCCTCCCCTTTGGCCTGTCTCTGTCCTCTCACGAGAGTTACTATGCAAAACCCACAGAGATCAGGTGCTCAGGCACCTCAGCCATCTGGGGCTTCAGGTCAACTGGGAAAAGAGCCAGCTCACTCCAGTTCAGAGCATCTCTTTTCTCAGGATGGAGTTAGACTCGGTCTCAATGTCGGCACGTCTCACCAACGAGCGTGCCCAGTCAGTGTTGAACTGCCTCGCCGCCTTCAGGCCAGGCACAGCGGTCCCCTTAAAACTTTTCCAGACGCTCCTGGGGCATATGGCGTCCTCCGCGGTGGTCGCGCCGCTGGGGTTGATGCATATGAGACCGCTCCAACACTGGCTCCAGACCCGAGTCCCGAGACGAGCATGGCGCCACGGCGCCATATGCAACGGGCACGCAGCCTCAGGCCGTTGGAAAGGGGCCCAGCTGCGTTGGCACATCAACTGCCTCGAGTTGTTGACCGTCCTTTTTGCCCTGCGGAAGTTTCTCCCGTTAATTCGGGACGAACATATCCTAGTCAGGTCGGACAGCACCACTGCGGTCGCGTACATAAATCGCCAAGGCGGCGTATGCTCCCGTCACATGTCACAACTCGCCCGTCGTCTCCTCCTTTGGAGCCAGCACCGACTCAAGTCGCTGCGTGCCACTCACATCCCCGGCAACCCCAATGTGATAGCGGACGCGCTGTCATGATAATGCTTGTCTGGCGGAGAGTGGAGGCTTCACCCCCACTCGGTGCAGCTGATTTGGGAACGGTTCGGCAAGGCCCAGGTAGACCCCTCTGCCTCCCGAGAGACCTCCCACTGCCCGCTCTGGTACGCCAGTTAAGAGGCTCCCCTCGGGGCAGATGCACTGTCACACAGCTGGCCGGTGGGGCTGCGCAAGTACGCATTCCCCCCAGTGAGCCTTCTTGCACAGGTGCTGTGCAAGGTCAGGAAGGACGAGGAGCAAGTCACTCTCGTGGCTCCTTACTGTCCCATCCGGGCCTGGTTCTCGGACCTCATACTCCTTGCGACAGCCCCTCCCTGGCGAATTCCCCTGAGGAAGGACCTTCTTTCTCAGGGACGGGGCACGCTCTGGCATCCGCACCCAGACCTCTGGAACCTCCACGTCTGGTCCCTGATGCGGAAGATCTAGCTGGTCTACCACCCACGGTCGTAGCCACGTTCAACCAAGCCAGAGCCCCTTCTACCAGGCAACTCTACGCCCTGAAATGGCGTCTGTTCGTGAATTGGTGTTCTTCCCGGGCAGAAGACCCACAGAGGTGCGCAGTTAGGTCAGTGCTCCTGTCCCTACAGGAGAGGTTGGGGGGGAGGCTGTCCCCATCCACCTCGTAGGTGTATGTTGCCACTATTGCAGCTCACCACAACCCAGTAGACAGCAACTCTCTGGGTAAGCACGACTTAATCGTCAGGTTCCCAAGAGGTGCCCGGAGGTTAAAAACCCCTCCTGGCCAAACCTGTTCCCCTCCTGGGGATCTCTCGGTGGTCCTTGCCGGTCTTCAGAGATCCCCCCCGAGTCGCTAGAATCAGTTGGCTCAGGGCCCTCTCCTGAAAAGACGGCCCTGCTGATTGCGCTCACTTCCATCAAGAGGGTCAGGGACCTGCAAGCGTCCCCTACTAACGACACTTGCCTGGAGCTCGGTCCGGCAGATACTCATGTGATCCTAAGACCTCGACTGGGCTATGTGCCCATGGTTCCTACCATGCCCTCTGGAGATCAGGTAGTGAACCTACAAGCGCTGCCCCGGGAGGAGGCAGACCCAGCCCCTCTCACTGTCGTGTCCGGTACGTGCCTTGTGTGCCTACCTGGACCGCCCCCAGAGCTTCAGGCGCTCTCAGCAGCTCTTTGTCTGCTTTGGAGGACCAGCAGAAAGGGAACGCTGTCTCCAAACAGAGGTGTCTCACTGGGTGATGGATGCCATTCAGTTGGCCTATCACACCCAGGCCATGCCCCCCACTTACGAGTTCGAACCCACTCCACTAGGAGCGTGACATCCTCATGGGCACTGGCGAGGGGCACCTCCCTAGCAGACATTCGCAGAGCTGCGGGCTGGGCAGCACCTAACACCCTTATGATCTCAGGGTTGAGTCAGTCTCGTCCCGTGTTCTCTCAGGTCCGAGCCCGTAGAACTCGGTACACGTCGACGATCTGACCGGGTGAACCGCTTGTTCCAGCGCCGTTTCCCTCTGCCGAGGCAAAACAGTGCGCTTTTGCCCCAGAGGACCCAGGTCCCTGGTTGATTCCTCCCTAGCACTTCGGACCCGCAGCAGTTCATCGGAGGAACGTGCTGGTCCAGTCCACTACGGGTACCTCCGGCTACCCCTACTGGAATAAGTGCTCCACAGATCAGGCCTCCTACGGGACTCCTCCTGTGTGTATTTCCGCGGCACGGTCACCTTACGAGCTGACCCGCGTCTCCCTTAGGCAGTCCTTCGCTGCCCTCCGGTCGCCGTGTTGTAGCAACTCCCCCCTCCTTGAGGTTGGATCTACCACCGTGCCATTTCCTTCCACATGCCTAAGTGGCCATGTGATGTATTTTGCCACCTTTACCTCCCCTGTTGGGCGGGTGTGGCCTCCGCAGGGTCTTTTCCCCCTAAGAATAGGAATTTGGAATAAGACCCCCTTCCCTCGATGCGGTAAGGGCCCCGGCTGCTCTTGCTCTATGCCGAGAAAACATAGAGAGAAAAGAGGCCCAGCCAGGCTTGGCCCGTTCCCTAGTTGGGAGCGTCACCTTGTTCCCCCCTAGGGTAACCAAAAGGATGCTGACGCTTTTTCGGGGCATTGGGGAAGAGTACGTGCAGCCTGAACACAGTTGGTCGCTTGCGCACGTGCAAAATACCTGCCCGCTTCTGTGTCAGCAGTACACGTACACGGCTCAGCGCATGGCGAGTTTTGAAGTGGACCCCTAGTGTCGCTTCTTAGACACGACGTCGAAGTGAGCGACAGACGGGGAACGTCTCGGTTACGTATGTAACCTCCGTTCCCTGATGGAGGGAACGAGACGTCGTGTCTTCCCGGCCACGTCGCTGAGCCGAGCCGCTGAGATGCCTGGAACACTCCCGGCTCCTCAGAAAAATCCTGAATGAACGAGCGTATTTCTCTCGCCTTTATATCCGTATCCGGAGGCGGAGTATGCAAATACTGTTCGCCAACTCTCATTGGCCTTTTTTCATAGATCAGAGGTATCTTTCGGCGCTCAAGAGAGACCCCTAGTGTCGCTTCTTCGACACGACGTCTCGTTCCCTCCATCAGGGAACGGAGGTTACATACGTAACCGAGACGTTCAACATATTTCATGCCATCATTGCCAGAATGCATAATTTTAATCAAATTCTTACACAAAAACCTGACATTGGAGGCACACTCGTATTTTTTGGCCTTCTGTTCCAATTTTATCGCCCTTCATCAATTCAAAAACCATGGGAGACTGAAAGGCATTTGAAAAATGACAGCTGAGCAGGAAGGAGTCCTCTCTATCTGGTATTGAAGATACTCATCTGTTCCATTGAATCCAATACTTTTGTGTTTCTCATTTAAAGATATATATCTTCTACCACTCTATTTAAGTAATGATTAATGTCCTGTCTTAAAAATTTATGATTTTTTTAAACTCTTCTTTTGAGAAATTAATTTCAGCATCAGAATACAAACACAGATGTTGGGTCCATACTGTAAAATCCACTCAGTAAGTGCTAAGAGTACCAAAACAATATGACCACATATTTTTAAAGTTTTGCTAAAATTAAAGGGATTGTTCAATCATAAAACAATTGAAGAAGGTTTGTAACTGACGGTGAGTATATAAAGACAGAATTTTCATGTTTGGGTTCCAACTGTTCCTTTAATTTCAATGTTCCTTTAATTTCATTGCTGCTCTGTTCACTGAATTACACTGTCAGTTATCATTGGATATCAGGTGTTTCGAAGGGATAATGCTAACGTCACTCTTTAGCTTCTAAGCATGCCCATGTTTTTTTACAGAATTTAATCTGTGCACACTGTCAATGTAAAACATACAACATTTATATATTAATATCAATATTAATATCCTATATTAACAGTTAGACAAATTAAAATTAAATAGAAACTTTCATTGCATTTTGGTTTTGATATTGTTTTATTATTATTGCTCCTTTAAAATATGTAATGCTAAATTTTATATTTTTTTTTTATAGCCTATATATACACAGACATTTTTATCAGGGGTTCAATGTATGCTCTATGAATTTGTGTATGGTGATTTTAATTTTATTGTGAATCCTAAATAGAATGAGGTACATAGTAAATCTCTGTTCCTAGAATCACTTATTGATGGATCACATACAGTAAGGTGATAAAAAACATCTAGTGACAGTGACTGAGCTGTCACAAAAGAAAAACAAGAAAAACTGTGTTCAAATTGCTTTCCGTTCATTCCTTAAACTTGGCGAACAATAGACAAGAGTCTGTCATTTTTGTTTCATTTACACTATACGCAGTATGAGCTGCCACCAGACACTCAATACTATACACAAAACAATCACTACAATTGCTTTAACGTAACAAATGTAAGATTACAATCAAATCTATATGCTGTTGCTTTTATATGCATTGAACAATTTAAATTTGACATTATAATTTTTGTTATGGTTTTCAAACGTTTGCCCTTCTCAGTAATCAGTGGATAATAGGACACAACTGTTTGGAGCTGGTTATACATCATAACACCTATTGATTTTCACACCTCACAAAATCACTTTTCCACGCAGCTGTTCAATAGCATATCAGTGTAGTGTGCTCCATGGAAAAATACAGGCACAAATCACATGTACATCCTTACATTTCTCAACCTCACAGTAGTTATTTTGGACTCACTGTGTTTCTAATAGGAGTGTTGAGAAGAGTGTTAGTGATTAATTCACAGATACCCCTGATTAAATCTGGATTTTATATCTGAAATGTAAATATATTTTTTATATTTTTTTTTTCTGTGAAGTTTACATGTAATCTGAGTAAAAAACTCTGGGTTATTTTCACTATTTGTAAATTTTGTTGCACTGACATACAGATCATTTGTAATATTCTTTTTGCGTAATGCATAGATGATCGGCTAATGTTTATGAACCATAAGTTGTATGCTGGCACACACAATTAATGCATTTTATATGAACAATAAGTGGTATGCTGGCACACAAAAAGAATGAATTGTTATTCATTTAATATTACTTTTAAGTGAACCAAAGGTTTTTAATCTCATTTGGAACGTCAAGGATTAGTTCACCAAATATGAAGATTAGTCATGATTTACTAACCCTCCATCAAAAACCATATGACTTCTGTTCTTCTGTTGAACACAAAAGGAGTTATTCACAGCAGATTGTCCAAGCTGCTCTGTTCCATACAACAAAAGAAAATGGTGACCACAGCAGTCAAGCATCAAGGCAAGAATTTCAGTGAATAACTACTTAAATTTCAGCATTTCACTGAAAATATAACTACTTAAATTTTTACTTAAATGCAATCATATGACTAAAGAAGACTTTGAATAGAGCACACCAGTCATATGGACTATTTTATGATAATTTTGTAGGATTTTTTTTAATTTTTTTTATTGACAGCCTGTGGTCCCCATCCACTTTCATATAACAGAAAAGAGCAACTCTGACATTCTGCAAAATCTCTCCTTTGTAGCTCCAGGACAAAGAAAATTATGTTTGAAATTACATGAGGGCCAGTAAACGATTACAAAATTTTTATTTTCTGGTGAACTATCCCATTAAGTGTTCAGTATTGAACTTTTGTTGGTGCAATGAGACTATGTCAAGTTTGTGATCTCAGGAAATCTTACCACCTTTTCAAACACTCACTTTATGAGGGATGACTACAGCAGAACCTCCACTGATGCCTAAAATGGGGATGGACGTCTGGGAGGAGATAAAGTCTAAGATTTGTGCCACGGCTTCTGAGTCCACATCATCTTCAAACACCACACCGTGAAGGCTCTCTGCAGCCATAGTCTGACAGAGACGTGTGAGTAAAGCTCTGGGGTTAGTGTCATTCACCAGCACGGTGATGGGGTTAACTTCCAGCGGCATGTCTAAGAAATTCTCTGGACTCAGACGGCCCTTGATCTCCCCGTGGTGGGCCGAACCACTGAAAACCACAGCCACATTGACCGAAGGAGGGCCGAAGAATGGACGTCCCTGACAGTGAGGCACTACATTGAGTAGGAGATGGAGAAAGAAGAGTTGAAAAGAGGGACCCCAAGACCCACGAGGAGTGGCCATTTCAGCCTCCTACAGCCTAAAACAGAGAAAGAGTGCACTCATTTAATTTGACAAATTCAGAATTGTTGTTGTGTTAAGTATCAAGTATTAAGTTTGGCATATACATTGGCCCAAAAAAATATCTGGACACTTTTGGGCACTCATTTCAAACTTAAAAATGTCTAAAAAGTCATTGCAATACATAGCAAAATATCAAACTCTCAGAACTACAGTAACATCACTTTTCTAAGACAATATGCAATTACTTTTAAAGCAAATGGTGATTTTTTTTTTGTGAATGTATGAAGTTATGCATGAAGTCAGTATGTCATATTTGCATGCATTGAAATATATATTTTTTTTAGATCTATGGACTTCATAAAGAATTGAAGTATCGATAAAACATTTTTCACACACTCACTATTTTTACTTCTGTTTAACATGCTTCACTAAAGATTTATGTAATATTGGGCATTTTTATGAAAGTTATAAACATTTCCATCCCAGTGTAATATCCACCATATCTCGAATTCTGTGGTCGAAGTAACGATGATGGAAATGACATTTTTGGAATAAAATTTGTCTTTTTAAGGCTAATTTCATAGATCAAATTTTATGTATCCAACAGACACACAAAAAAATAACATTCATAATTTGGTAAAATTACAGCTTGACTGTTGACAATTTTGTTGAATTGGTTAACAAGTAAACTAACATTTGAAAAAAAAAAGCTTAATAAAGGCAAACTGTTAGGTGTGGTGGAAATGACGCCTGTGGGAGAGACGTGTGGCTTGACGAGGAAAGAGGCTACAAGATAGTTGAGGTTAAGCTTTTGCGAGCAAAACCTTTTATATTGCTTTATTACAATATTGCTGCACACCAGCTGAAAAAAGGCCCCAGCACTGAGGGACCTCACCTGACCCTTACGGCCCCTCAAGCAGCCCAGTCCACAAAGGACCTCTGCATCGGCAAACATTGCCTGTCCCACACGGCTCCTCAGTGACACAGCCAGCCTGCAAAGGACCCTTTGAAGACTCAACTGACCCATTTGCCCAGTCAACTCTTTAAGGACCCTCTTGGTGCAACCGAAGTTCAGCATCCTCCAGCCCAGCGTGGCAAGGGCTACTGAATCGCAACTCTATGCCCTTCCCACTGTATGCTACCTGCATCACCAGTGGAAGACTTCTCTATTGCTGGACTGATCACCCAACTGTGTGGAACATTTAAACTTACCAAACCTTTTCTAGAGACCTTGGAATTAGTTTATACCTGCAGCATATGTTTTTCTAACTTGCTTAGATAACAGTTACCTTGGGTCAGCTTGTTACAAATAATAGGTATATTATAATAGGTATATTATTTGTTTAATGATAAATATGCATTATTTATCACCATTTTGCCAGAGACATTAGGCAGTTTCCCATAAGGAGCATTCCCATACAATTCTCTCCCATTGCAACATTCAGTTGAACAGCATTGGATTTATCCACTCTAATGTGTTCAAATAATTTATTTGTTTTATTGTTTAATTCAGTACTTTCCTTTTTGGTTATTAGTTTATTATCCTTTAGCAGTGCATATTCAATGAATTTGCATTATTAATCGTTGTGGTATTTACTCTTGCATATCTATTGTTAAAACATTTGATTAATTTTATTACAAACGTGTCTTCATTGTGTTGATGATCAAAGACTCTACTAGTTGTCCAGACTCTCATAAATCCTTCAGATAAATCAGCTGAGCAACTCCCTCAAAAGATTACTTTAATTCTAAATTATCGAACAGCTCTTTTGGGAGTGTTCTTATATTGTTAAAATAGTATTCTTAACTGGTGCCCCATATTGCAAATGCGGAGGGGTCATCTGATACACTCATAACCACACCTTTAGTGACGTGTTCGAAAATCACTTTGTCATTAGTGAATTGAGTAGAAATCACTACAGATGCAATATTTGAAAAATGTACAGAAATAATTTTCAAACAATAAAAATTGACATGGTTTATGTTTAATCTACTTCTTATCAGATTAAAACATGTAATATTTAGTATTTTTTTTATATAAAGTATTATCATAGTTTAATACTGAAAGTCAGGGTCTGGGACAAGTCTAAAATATATACATTTACACTACCGGTCAAAAGTTTGGAAACACTAATTCATTCTTTATTGTAATTTATTTATTTATTTTCTTCACATTTTAGAATAATAGTAAAGCCATCAAAATTATGGAATAACATAAATGGAACTATAGGAATTATGTTGTAACTAAACAAAATCCCAAATAAATAAAAATTGAGTTATATTTTAGCATCTTCAAAGTAGTCACCCTTTGCCTAGAATTTGCAGACATGTACTCGTGACATTTTCTCAACCTACTTCTTGAGGTATCATCCTGGGATGCTTTTTAAACAGTATTGAAGGAGTTCCCATCTATGATGGGCACGTATTGGCTGCTTTTCTTTATTATTTGGTCCAAGTCATCAATTTCAAAATTTGAGTTTTATAATGAAATAAATTAATATATTAGCACAAATACCTTTCTTTTTACAATTTAAAAAAAAAAAAAATTAAGCATACGCCTTCAGATCAAAAGATTTTTAAGATCATGAGAAACATTTCAGTCAAGTGTTTCAAAACTTTTGACAGATAGTGTATATATATATATAAAAATAAATGAAGGCATGGAAAAATATCTCTCCAAGTCAGTTTTAATGTGACCTTTATATAACAAAAAGGAAAACAGTTGAAATCCGTTTTATATATATATATATATATATATATATATATATATATATATATATATATATATATATACTGTATATATATACTGTATATATACAATAATAGAAAAAACACAATTGCTCTCTCAACTTTAAAACTGTTGGTAATATTGTTGTTATGGCACATGATCTTATTGATTATCTTACAAACATATTTTGTACATGCAACATGAAATTGTTGTCTCATGTAAAATAAATACACATACAAGTGTATTTTAATGTATAGTAATCCTGTGTTTAAAACAATGGAGATGGAGCATTCACGTGGTTTGAATGGCTATTTCTGTCACTCATAATCTCGGATTGCGTGTGTTCTGGTCACAGTGCGCGCTCGTCTGTGTGACACAACAGGCCATTAGCAGACTAAGTGGGAGGTGTACAATGAATCTAGCAGGGATTCACAGCTAAACTCAGCACTCGTCACTTCACAGGGGCAGGTCCTTGATCCCTCAACCCACAGATGGTGCGGGCCATTGACAAACAAACCTTTAGTGAGCATTAAAAAAAAAAAAAGAAAAAAAAAAGAGGAATACTTGATTAACAATTTCATATCACACCACTATAATTTGTGAGCAACAGATGTCTTTATCACACACATATTTATAGCTTATATATAGTCTTATTCATGAACATATAGGCCTTAAAGGAGATTATGTGAGAAATATGTCATCATTCACTCACCATCATGCTGTTCCATCTCTGTATGACTATTTTTCATGGAACACAAAAGGCAGAATGTTATCCTCAGTCACCATTCACTTTCATTGAATCTATTTCCATGCAATAAATGTGAACGATGACTGCCAACTCCTTTTGTGTTCCATGAATGAAGACTGTTATAGTGGTTTGGAACAACATGAGGGTGAGAAAATGATAGAATTTTCATTTTTGGGTTAACTTCTCCTTTAAAATCTATTAATTTCATTGACAGCCCCCTTGGAGCAATTTAGGGTCATGTACATTGCTGGTAACCATGGTGATAGCACAGGATTGTGATCTTAGAAACTCTCCAGTTTCTGGGTCACACCCACTTGGAAATGAACCAGCAACCTTTAAGCTGGCAGAGCAGAACCGTAACCATTAGGCAACCACCACACTTCTAATTGTGTTACAGTTCACACAAATACAACTGCTCAACACAGGAGGAGGACTTTCTTTTCAACTGCAAACTAAACCAGAATCTGATGAGATGCACTTGAATTAGAATCTTAAAGGTTAGGCCCATCCATCCATATCAGCATCTTACAACGGTGACACCACAGCCTATTAAACTATCACCGCTAGCTGTAGGACTATGCGCTGTAATTACTCTGAATGATAAATGTACGACTTGCATTCTGATAGCTATGTTGTTCTTTACACTTTAACACTTTACAATAAGGTTCCATTTGTTAATATTAGTTAAGAGCATTAGTATTTATATGCTTATTAGAGTATAGCATCATTACCAAACTCCAATGAAATCAGTAGTAAGGCAAGTCTCATGTGCGCTTCATGTGAGGAGTTATATTTGTGTGACATGTTAAGTCGCTGCCGATCCACATTTTACCATTCATAATGGAAGCCTGTTGTGTTTTCTGTCTCCGGTGTTTTCACTCGTATTGGCGTATGTTTTTTACGGATAATGCAATGTTTAGCATATTCAGTTGGCAAATAAAAAAAAAGTGTGCCGATCCTTTACAGAGTCACGTTGTCTGTCTTTTGACAGTGTCTCACCCGAGTGGGTAGATGACATGAAGCGATGGCACGAGGTAGTTTTGTTGAAATTAACTACTTTGAGTTGTTATGATGCACAAGTGGAGCCTAAACTCTTTTTTTCATCCCTTTTCTCCCCAATTTGGAATACCCAATTCAATGGCGTAGTGACTAACCTCAATCTGGGTAATGGAGTTCAGTTGATTAAATCTCATTTGCCTCCTTGTCTGAGACCGTCAATCCACATATCATATCACGTGGCTTGTTAAGCACGTTACCACAGAGATATAGCAAGTGTGGAAGCTGCACACTATTCTCCGCGGCATCCACGCACAATTCATCACGGCCCCACAAAAAGTTAAAATAGTTTTTTATTATTAGAAAGGAGTCATTTTTATGTTTTTTGGGGATTCAATTAATTATAGGCCAATGCATATTTATAATTAACATTTTCTCTCACTTCACCTGCCATTTTGGATGGATTTTTTCCACATAGCTCATAGCTCTGCGTTCGGTCCAAGTAGGTACGCAAAGCACGTACCGGACACAGCAACGAAGGGCTGGGCCTGCCTCCTCCTGGAGCAGCTTCACTTGCAGGTTCACAACCTGGACCCTGAGGTGAGTCGTAGGAACCTTGGGCACGAAGCCCGGTTGCGGTCTTAGGATCACATGAGTGTCTGCCGGACTGAAATCCAGGCAGGTGTCTGTGATGGTAACAGGCTTGGCCAGGAAGGATTTAACCTCCGGGCACCTCTTAGGAACCTGATGATTAAGTCGTGCTTTCCCAAAGACTTGCCGTCTACTGCGTTGTGGTGGGCCGCGATAGCAGCCACATGCACCTTCAAGGTGGAAGGGGACAGCCTCCCCTCCTGCCTTTCCTGCAGAAATAAGAACACTGACCTAACTGCTCACCTCTGTGGGTCTTCAGCCCGGGAAGAACACCAATCTACAAACAAGCGCCATTTCAGTGTGTAAAGTTGCCTGGTAGAGGGAGCTCTGGCTTGGTTGATCGTGTCTACGATTGCAGGTGGTAGACCAGATAGATCTTCCGCATCCCGTCCAGTGGCCAGACGTGGAGGTTCCAGAGGTCTGGGTGCGGATGTCAGAGCATGTCCCGTCCCTGAGAATGAAGGTCCTCAGCCAGGGAGGGGCTGTTGCAAGGAGTACGAGGCCCAAGAACTAAGGCCGAGTGGGCCAGTAGGGAGCCACTAGGGTGACTTGCTCCTCGTCCTCCCTGACCTTGCACAGCACCTGTGCAAGAAGGCTCACTGGGGGAAATGCGTACTTGCGCAGCCCCGAGGGCCAGCTGTGTGCCAGTGTGTTTTCCCTGAGGGGAGCCTCTGTTTGGGCATACCAGTGCGGGCAGTGGGAGGTCTCTCGGGAGGCAAACAGGTCTATCTGGGCCTTGCCGAATCGTTCCAAAATCAGCTGGACCGACTGTGGGTGAAGCCTCCACTCTCCACCTTGCAAGCTTTGTCGTGACAGTGCGTCCACTACCACATTGAGGTTGCCGGGGATGTGAGTGGAGCGCAGCGACTTGAGTCTGCTGGCTCCAATGGAGGAGATGAAGGGCGAGTCGTGACATGATGCGGGAGCGTACGCCACCTTGACGATTTCTGTAAGCTACCACGGTGTTGGTGTCTGACCTGATTAGGACATGTTTACCCCAAACTAACGGGAGAAACTTCCACAGGGCAAAGAAAACAGTCAGCAACTCTAGGCAATTGATGTGCCAGCACAGCGGGGCCCCTTTCCAATGGCCCGCGGCTGCGTGCCCATTGCACTAACTCTCTAAAAACTCTTTTAGAGAAAATAACTCTTTTAACTGCACTACCGAAGCGCCCAGGGGAAAAGTGCACTGCCGTGCAGAGAAGGAGAAAGCCGCCTAAATGCGCCGTAGATCCAACAGCAGAATCAGCTCATAGGAACAGGAACATGTGTGTGACTCGCAGCTGACTGCATACATGACCATCAGCTCCGAAGAAAATATCTGAATGAACTAGACGTATGTCCCTGCCTTTATACCCGTATGTCTGGGGACGGGGTATGCAAATACTGTCTGCCAACTTCTCATTGGCCTTTTTTCATAGATCAGAGGCATATTCAGCACTCAAGAGAGACCCCTAGTGTCGCTTCTTTGACATAACGTTGAAGTGAGCGACAGATGGGGAACTTGGGTTTGGAGCGACTTGAAGGTGATTATATTATGACAGAATTTAAATTTAGGGTGATCTTTTCCTTTAAAATGCCTACAGCACAAATCGTTTTGGAACAGATCCTCTATATGAAGACTAGTTTGTCCATTTATATGCATTTTGCTGTTTTGTTTGTGACAGTCTTCTTTTTTAGTAGCACTCTTCGCTAAATGTGGGCTAGCAATTACTTTCTGGTCTAGTGGAAGACAGATGTGAAGTAGGAGCAGAGATATGCATACCAATCACAAAAACAACAAAACAAAATCGAAGACTTACCAAAAGAAACCCGAGACACTTACAGAAAGTTAAAGCCTTCACGGTGATAATTCATATCTATCTATCAATCTATCTGTCTTATCCTCATTAAAAAGACACTGTTGTAACTCAACTTAATACTGGCAATGCATCAATGAGCATAAAACTCAATGAAATCCTCACACTTACTCAAGCATTAGAGTTAACAAAGCAACATCTGTACAAGTTTCTAGGGAACATGAGTGAAACAAATAGAGAACATTTTTAAATATATAGAGGCTAGAAAAATTATGTGAACCCTTTGGAATTTGCTGGTTTTCTGCATTAAGTGGTCATAAACTGTGATCTCATCTTTTTCAAAGTCACAAGTATAGACAAACACAATGTACTTAAGCTAACAACACACACATTTTCATATTTGTTCATGTCTTTATTGAACACATCCCATTAAACATTCACAGTGCTTTGGAAAAAGTAAATTAACCCTTGTATTTAATAACTGGTCGATCCTCCTTTGGCATCAACAACCTCGACCAAGCGTTTCCGGTAGCTGCGGATTAGACCTGCACAATTTTGGACCATTCTTACCTCCTTACCAAACTGCTACAGCTTAGCCATATTCTAAGGATGTCTGGTGTGAATGGCTCTCGAGGTCACTCCACAGCATCTCTATTGGTTAAGATCTGGGCTCTGACTGGGCCACTCCAAATGTTGGATTTTCATATTTGAAGACATTCTGTAGTGGATTTACTACATTATTTTGGTCATTGTCCTGCTGCCTCACCTAACTTCTACAGAGTTTCAGCTTGCACACAGCTACCCTGTAAGATACAGTATCTTGATAAACTTGGGAATCATTTTTTCCCTCTATGATCCCAAGTGGTCCAGTCCCCAAAGCAGCAAAGTAGCCCCAAATAATGATGCTCCCTCCCCCATACTTCACTGCTCGGATTATGTTCTCATGTTGGTGTGTAGTGCTCTTTTTACACCATACTTAGTACAGAGTGTTCTTCCCAAACAATTCAACCTTAGTTTCATTTTTTTCCAGTAGGGTGGTGGAGTGTCAAGGTGGTCTGAGGCCATCGCCACACCCTTCCAAACAGCGTTCGTCCATCCTTTAGGCCTGACTGACACATGTTCAACTACTGTTCACATGGAACCCTTCTCCACTTCGGCCTTCAAAGCTCTCGTATGAATTTTTGCTACTACCACCAAGAACTGCACCCATGGTGGCCTTTTTTGTAAGGCATGGTCCACATCAGCAGATGCTTCTTGAGAATAGCAAACTCAAAATGAGTGCTTTTTAAGAAGACAATGTAGCTCTAACCCACACCTCCAATCTCACTTTATTAATTAAATGTCTGTTTTGCCACCATGAATAAGCTTTTGTTGACATCATTAGCCTAGGGGTTCACAAACTTTTTCCAACCAACACTGTGAATGTTTTAATAATGTATTCAGTATATACAAGAACAATACAATGTTGTGTGCTATTGGTTAAAACAGATTTTGTTTGTTCATTATTGTAGCCTAACTTAGAATAAGATCAAACCAGATTTTTAGACAAACTTATAAACAAATGATAATTCCTAAGGGTTTGCATACTTTTCTTGCAACTGTATATATGTACTGGATGCCTTTAGTTGCTTAAAGCTGTAGTTCTTAACTGATGGATCACAGCAGGTCTGTTCTGATCCTTAAATCCTAAAACTATCCATATACTGTAATAATGCATCTTAAGGATGGCAAAATAAACAGAGCTTCTGTTTTAATGAATTTCAAAATGGTCGATTCCTATTCAAGAATATGTTGGGATATACTGTACGTATGTAATACTAATAATCTCGATATAGTTGGGCATATGCAGTTCATGGTACTGTAGCATATTTCATGCTTTTGAACTTCATCAGGAAGAATCAGCAGGAACCTGGTAAACAAGATTACATCAATATCTGGGTTGCAATTTGATAAAATTGTGATCCTTTATGTTCAGTTTATTGCATATCAAAACTTCACTTGTTTCTCATTCTTCATCATCATCATCTTCAATGCTTTGTGCAACATGTACTGCACTTTTTGCTTCATTGTATTGTGAAGTGTAAATATACCGAATATATATATATACATATTATATTTGGAATAGTTCACCAAAAAATTTTAATTCTCTCATCATTTACTTAGCCTCATGCCGTCCCAGATGTATATGACTTTCTTTCTTCTGCATAACACAAATCAGCTCTGTAGATCCTCACAGCAAGTGAATGGTGGCCAGTTTGATGCTCCAAAAAGCTCATAAAGGCAGCATAAATTTCTGGGTAGCTCAGCAAGTAAAGACACTGACTGCCACACCTTGAGTCGCAAGTTCGAATCCAGGGCATGCTGAGTGACTCCAGTCAGGCTTCCTAAGCAACTGATTGGCCCAGTTGCTAGGGTGGGTAGAGTCACGTTGGGCTAACCTCTTCGTGGTCGCTATAATGTGGTTCTTGCTCTCGGTGGGGCATGTGGTGAGTTATGTGTGGATGTCGCAGGAATAACATGAAGACTCCACATGCGCTATGTCTCCGCGGTAGCTGACTCAACAAGCTGCCCCCTTCCGGACCACTTATTCGTTCAAGTTAGTTAAGATTAATAATGAAGGAGCAGTAGCAGTGGTGGAGGGATGCCAAAAGAGATGTCACAGGAGTGCGGTAAGCAGCTGCTTATATGTGCTTGCATTATGATTGACAGGACAAACTTGAGCTCCTCCCGAACCTTTGTTTAGAACTCCATTTTTGTGTGAACTATTCCTTTAATAATGTTAATGTAAAAAATGTTGTTTAAATTAAATAAATGAAACTAAATGAATGACGTTTCACATTATTATGAGTTAAAGTATTGTGCAATGTAAAATGTTCTGAAGCAAAACCAGTTGAGAACCACACTGGTTTTGAGTGTGTGTTTGTTGGCCATTTGCACGTGACACCCTGAACAGCAGTGAAACACCTGCAGCCTTGCTTTGATGACAGTAAATGGAACACACACACACTCACATTCAAGCACACTATAGCTGCATGCTAATATATCCACACTCAGTCCATTAGATCTGCTGTTGATATGAAGATCTTCTCTTATCATTTTCAAGTCCTCAGATCTCTTTTAAATGGGACACTTTGATATGTGCTTGACCATAGATCCTATGGACAATCACATGATACAGCTAGAGCATGTGTTCTTATTATACAATACTAAAACAAAACAACAAAGGAAAGAAAATCAAATTGAGTAAAGATGTGTCGATCAATTTCAAGCAAATAACAGCTGCCATTTATTCTGTTTTATGCCTTCATTACATTGGATATTTATAGCACTTGCATAAATGTAAAAAGAAAATGCCTCACAGGGACATTTACCCAAAATGTAAAATTCTGTCATCATTTACTCACCCTCATGTCTTTTGAAATATGTATGATTTATATTCTTCTGTGGAAAACAAAAGGAGTTATTCATAGCAGAATTTTCTAGTTTCTATTTTCCATTCTCTGAAAGTACACAGTGACCATGCTTGTCCTTCAAGATTTTCAAAGAAACATTTTCAGTGAAAAAGCTTCAGAATAAGGTGCATGAGTCATATGGACTACTTTTATGATGCTGTCATATAATTACATTTTTTTGGAGCTTGACAGGCACTGTGGTCCATTTTCATTTAAAAGGGAGGGAGAAGCTTGGACATTCTACTCAACTAATCCTTTTTTACTTTGTTCCACAGAAGAAAAAAGAAAGAAAGTCATACGGGTTGAGTGAATGATGACTAAATTAAAATTTTTCGGGAGAACTATCCCTTTAAGCTTTCAGCATTTTGTTGTGAAATCATGGAAAGAGAGAATATTTCTCACAAGTTTGTGATAAATCCACAGGGGTGTCTATGTTTTGTAAAAACGACTGTAAGGGACTTCACTGGATTCACAGCATTACACATAAACACGAGTCATCACTAAATTTAATCTGCACCTACCATGTAGATAGAAATATTTTCAAAGTAAAACACCAGCTGTGGGTGCCAACTGTCCATTTGCCATCTGATAGGTGAAGATGATTAAAGAACAATGGCTTTCAGTATGTTTTGTATTTCTACTTTCAGAAATTTTCTTCGGAGCCGACTGTTTGTGTGAGCAGCGAGCCGCGCCTCGCCTTCTTCCTACGGGATTAGGGCAGCGCCGCTGGCGATGAATGCGATTTGGGATAATGACGGGATCAGTTTCACTGGTTAAATCCCCGCGAATCATCCGCCCCCTCGGCACGCTTGCTTGCTTCTGTCTATGGTGGGACCTTCCTTCTCAGGGACGGGGCACCCTCTGGCATCCGCACCCAGACCTCTGGAACCTTCATGTCTGGCCCCTGGATGGGATGCAGAAGATCTAGTTGGTAGACTGCTGTCATAGACACGATCAACCAAGCCAGAGCTCCCTCTACCAGGCAACTTTACGCCCTGAAGTGGCGCTTGTTCGCAAATTGGTGTTCTTCCCGGGCTGAAGACCCACAGAGGTGCGCAGCTGGGTCAGTGCTCTCTTCCTTGCTCTCTTTCCTGCTCCCATGCATGGCACGTCACCTTGTTCCCCCATCGGGGGGTAAAGAACCAGAAGGCTTTGATGATTTTATGGGGCGTTGGGGAAGGGTACATGCAGCCTGACATAGTCGGTTGCTGTGGCACGTAAAATACCTGCCCGCTCCTTTGTCAGCAGTACACGTACAAGGCTCAGCACATGGCGTGATTTAAATTGGACCGCTAGTGTCGCTTCTTCGACACAACGTCGAAGTGAGCGACAGACGGGGAACATCTAGGTTACGGATGTAACCTCCATTCCCTGATGGAGGGAATGAGATGTTGTGTCCTCATTGTTTGCTGAACCGAGCCACTGTTGCGGCCGAACCTCATTGTCGGCTCCTCAGAAAAATCCTGAATGAAACAGACGCATTTCCCTCCCTTTATACCCGTATGTCCAGGGGCGGGACATGCAAATTCTATATGTCAATTTCTCATTGGCCTTTTCTCATAGATCAGAGATGCAAAAGGCTCTCAAGAGAGACCCCTAGTGTCGCTTCTTCGACACAAAGTCTCGTTCCCTCCATCAGGGAATGGAGGTTACATCCGTAACCTACACGTTACAGTATTTAGTGTATTCTCACTGCTAAACATCTACAGTATTTATTAAAAATCTATTTAAAATTGTATTTTGAATGCAAAACATTTTCAATGCATTTAAAATGTAATTTTAATGACCAAAAAAAAAAAAAAAAAAAACCCTGTCATCTGTTAGTATATAAAAATATATTTTTATAATATAAGTTTATTTCCCATCAATAGGAGAACTTTAATTGGTTATAATTTGGGCTTCACTACATTGATTACATTTTAATTTTGGTTAGATTAGATTAATGACATATGTGGCAATCAAAAATTACAATCAAGAGCTGTTTAACCCACATGGAATGTCTTACACAGAGACCAGATGGTGGGAAAAGTGTGGGAGCTGGCACGCTATATAAGCACTGAATTAACATCTTGTGCATTTATAGTTACACTTTTGCTGCTATTTATAGCATTTTCTCACTCAGGTGATGTTATCTCACACAAAGCCAATTCCTAGTCTCACTGTAGCTTTCGATGAATGATCTGCCTGCTTTCTGTCATGCCAGACATGGTATTGTAGGTCTTCAATGATGTAGGAAAAGAGCAGGATCATGCTAAGTGTCCCTTTTAAGCTTCGACCACAAAGGCTATGACAGAATCCCTCTCGTCCAGATGTTACAGACTGTTTTAGCCACTGTGTGAGCAACCGCATGCTTGCTGAAAATAAACCAACCGAACCATAGATGCATGATACGCATGACCACACACACACACAAAAACATAGCCTTTGCCTATTTTAAGAGAGAAATGCACCACATTTGATTGATAAACTTATCAGTTTGCCTACCCAAAAAAATCTGAAAGTCACCACACAAAAAGCTTTTGTAGGTACACTGAATATGCACATGTTATTTTTTAAAAGAGTAGTTCTTAACAGGTATCATTACCCAAAAATTGATTGTAGGCCTGGTCTGATAGGTCACAGACATTAGGGAAATAAACAATGCTAAATTAAAATAATAATAATGTAACCAAGTGGATAAAATTCATGTAATTTAATTCTATCATAAATTGGCCCCTTTAAGAAGTTTTGCAACACCTCTTGTGACAGAAATGTGAGAACATACATTGTGCAAGAGAGCTCTCGGTTTTGTTAATCATTTCAAAATTCTTTGGGTAAATATTACATTTCAAACAAAATGCTCATAAATTGCATTAAAAATTTGTTCAGGGGAGTCACATGTGAAAACTGAGTGTTTGTTATGGATAATCTTTGAAGGATGCATATGGATTGCATGTGTGGAGTTTGACCACGTTTTGGTTCACATGTGAGAATGGGGTATATTAATTTAGTATTAATCATATCCAGGGTTGGGGAGTAACGAAATACATGTAACGGGATTACATATTTAATTTACTAAATATAAGTAACTGTATTCCACTACATTTACAATTTAAATCATTGGAGATGGTTAGAATACAGTCACATTCAAAATGTATTTTGATTACTGAAGAGCTTATTTTGCATTTTATTGTCATTTTTTTCATTTAATATTTAGTCCTTTCAGATGGAAAAATGTATACATATAAATGATGCGAGCCAAAGTCCATTTGAACAGCGGTGAAATACTTTCTTATGATTATGTGATTACATTCATGCAAGCAGACAGCGAAGTAAGTTTGAAGTAAGTTTGGCACAAGAAATAGAAATAAACCTTGTGTAAATTGTCATCTTCACGCTAAGCTAAAAGGCTATTTCTGGCCATTTTACATACATATGTTACCAGGCACGATCATATTTTTTTATCAAGAAAATTCAAGTTGGATCATAATAAATTTTTTTCTAGTAAGACCTTTGATATTAGGGCAAAAATCATATTCTTGAATAATTTTTGTATTGTTTTCCTATAAAAATATCTAAAAATCATTAAAACAAGATCATCATTTATCTTGTTTTAGAAACAGCACTGCATAAGATATTTAGGTTTTTCAGAGAATGTATTTTTAACATGTGTATATTGTGTTGTACTGCTGTACTGGCAGAGTTTTTATAGTCAAAACAAGTGAAAAAAATCTACCAGTGCTGAAGAAGTAATCCAAAGTATTTAGAATACATAACTGACCTTGAGTAATCTAAAATAATACGTTACAAATGAAATTTTACAGCATGTATTCTGTAATCTGTAGTGGAATCCATTTCAAAAGTAGTCCTCACAATCCTGATCATATCGTGTTTAATGATTTATAACCCAGACTGTTTTCCAGTTTAGTGAATAAGTGTAATTTGTTTTATATGCGAAAGCATGTGTAATAACAATGATATGGTTTTAAACTGTTGTACATGCCCTTAAAGCCTGGTTAAAGAATACAATACATACAGCAAAATGCTTGGAGTGATTTAAGCATGTGTTAAATGCATCAAATGCTTTCAGTGATTTAAGCAAGTACTTAAATACATAAAATGCTGCGAAAGGGCATGTAAAAAAAGTGATGTATGCTGAAGCATATGGTAGGCTAATACCCTGTTTGTATTTTCTTTTGACATTAGCCTCTACCATATTTCGTTAAACCATATTTCTTTTTTTTGTATTTCATTTTCTGTATTTCATTTCCGTATTCCATTTTTTGTATTTCATTACAATAAGTGTACATTACATTAATAAAAAAATAATAAAGAAAAAAGAAAAATCAACTGTGCTTTGAATTTAGTTTTTTCTTTTCAAAGAAAATGGGCAAAAAGCAAAAAACAGCTTGTTTTTTATAATTTGTTTTGTTAAAAAAAAGAAAAAGAAATTAGCTTATTTCATGCTCTGTAAGGAACCCTTAACTGGACTGCTATTGTTCTACTGGTCAGCAGGTGGCGCCTCTCACCTGACTCCTGCTGAACACCACACTCATTATGCCTGATGTATCACACCTGTGTGTTGCCCTATTTTAGTGTGTTTGTGCCATGCTTTATTGTTCAGTCTTGAGCCTTTGTTACCTGCTGCAAGCTAGTCTGTGTAAGGTCTGTGTTTATTTCATTGGACCCTTGTGTCTATCTTTCTTTTCACTGTTCCTTGGAAGCCCGGCTTCCTTTGTTTTGTTGATCTTTTATCAGTAAAGATTGTCTTTTGCTGAAGACCTACGTCTCCTTGCCTTTTGACCACCTCTGTTCTTGGATTCATTTATTGGGGAGTTAGCTCAACCTGTTTACACAGTGACTTGGAACACGAGAGACCCGGGTTCACTCCCCACCTAGAACAGCCTCGTTACAGCAAGACTGAACCTTAACATGAATCCAGCGGAGGAGAGTTCACCGCCCTCTAATGTGGATCGCATTCTCTCTGCCATTCAGTACAAGCTGCAGCCATTCAGCAACATGAGCAGATTCTTTCTGAGATTCTTCAACGTTTAGATCTGCAGACTCCAGTCCCTTCAGCTGAAGAGTCTCAGCCGACACATGGTAATCCTTCTCAAGCAGTGGTAGTTTCCCTGTCAGAGCCCAAATTACCAGCACCAGAATGATTTGATGGCAGTCCTGAGAGGTGTCGTGGATTCCTCACCCAATGCACCCTAGTATTTCAACTACAACCTGGCAGCTTCCCCACAGAGAGCAGCAAGGTTGCTTACATCATTACCCTTCTTACTGGCAAGGCTTTAGACTGGGCCTCGGCTTTATGGGACCAACATGCACCACTCACTGCAAACAGTGGCAGCTTCATTGCTGAAATGAAGAAAGTCTTCCACCATCCAGCCAGTACAGGTGATGTAGACTACCGTTTGCTTCAACTCTCTCAAGGCACTCGAAGTGTGGCGGAGTTTGCCATTGAGTTTCGTACCCTAGCTTCAGAGAGTGGATGGGACCAGCGAGCCTTGAGGGCCACATTCCACCAGGCCTTGGCTCCGGAACTCAAGGATGAGCTAGCATTTAGAGACCCTTCTCCGGATTTGGAATCCCTAATCGAGGTGGCTATCCGAGTAGATCATTGTCTCCGAGAACGACAACAGGAACGACGTTGGGAGGCCAGTGTGTATCGTCCTCAGGAATCTTCCAACACTGTTGAACCACTCTGGAAACCCAGCGATCTGGAGGAACCCATGCAGCTGGGTAGAACCAGATTAACCCAGACAGAAAGGGATCGACGAATGAGGGAGCGACGCTGTCTGTACTGTGGAAAGTCTGGCCATTTCCGATCCAACTGTCCTGAACTGTTGGGAAAAGCCAGTTCTCATCCAGGAAAGAGGGAACTGGAATGAGAGTAGACATCTTCCCTCATCCTGCAACCTCTGGAGTTACGATCCAAGCCACTATCTTCCACAACAACCAGATTCACCAGCTAGGTGCTTTCATTGACTCTGGGGCTGCGGGAAACTTTTTGGATGTAGATATAGCCAGACGTTTGGGCATTCCATCTGTGCCCCTACAGAAACCTCTAACCATCACAGCTCTTGACGGCAGGCCTCTGGGGTCGGGACAGGTTAGTCATTGCACTTCGCTTATTCAGTTTGAAATTGGGGGTCACAAGGAACTAATACAGTTTTTTTTCTCATCCAGTCACCAGAAATCCCCTTAGTTCTTGGATTTCCATGGCTAACTTGTCACAACCCAAATATTGATTGGTCAAGAGGTGTAGTTAAAGGTTGGGGAACTAACTGTTGTGTTTCTGCTCTTTCCTTTTGCCGTTCTACTGAGATACTGGAGGTATATCCAGGACCATTGTTCGACATTCTCCAGGAGGCCTGCCAACCTCAATCCAGACATGTCTAGCACTCAAGGGCTACCTTTTTCTCAGTTCAAATCTGCCACCGGGAAGCGCCCAGCCTTTCATTCTGAGCCGTCTCAAGTTCCCCAGGCCACAGATGCACTTCATCTTCCCATTTCAAAGACCCAGAGTATTAGGCCTCCAATGTTTCCCCCTGAGCTTTCTAGAGTTCCTCCAGAGTATGCTGATCTCAAAGAAGTCTTCAGCAAGTCCCGAGCCACATCCCTTCCTCCGCACAGACCATATGACTGTGTCATAGACTTGGTTCCTGGAGCATCTCCACCACGAGGTAGGCTTTACTCTCTCTCTGCCCCGGAGAGGGCTGCTATGGAGAGGTACCTCAAGGAAGCTTTGGATAGTGGTTTTATTCATACTTCGACTTCACCTGCTGGAGCTGGGTTTTTCTTTGTGGAGAAGAAGGATGGTGACCTCAGGCCTTGCATCGACTACAGGGGTCTTAACCGCATCACCATTAAGAATCGTTACCCCCTGCCCCTGATGACATCTGCTTTTGAGATCCTGCAAGGTGCCACCATATTCACTAAATTAGATCTCCGAAATGCCTACCACCTGGTCAGGATTCGAGAGGGGGATGAGTGGAAGACTGCTTTCAACACCCCGACAGGCCACTATGAGTACAGAGTTATGCCCTTTGGCCTGGTCAACGTCCCAGCCGTCTTCCAGGCATTGATTAATGATGTCTTGCGGGAGATGTTGAACAAGTTCGTTTTTGTCTACCTCGATGATATCCTTATTTTCTCATGCAACTACCAAGAACACGTTCAACATGTTCGACAGGTCCTGTCCCAGTTACTTAAACACAGTCTCTTCGTCAAGCTGGAGAAGAGCGAATATCATGTGTCTTCAACCCCATTTCTCGGCTTCATCGTTTCCAAGGGCATCCTCCAGATGGATCCTGGCAAGGTGCGTGCAGTGCAGGAATGGCCTCAGCCTAACTCCGTGAAGCAGGTACAACGTTTTCTTGGCTTCGCCAACTTTTATAGGAGGTTTATAAGAAGCTTCAGCTCTGTTGCAGAACCTCTCTCCACACTCACCAAGAAGTCTGCCCGACCATTCTTGTGGACTGAGAAGGCCAATCAAGCTTTTAACAAGCTCAAAAGACTCTTTACGTCTGCCCCTATCTTAACCCTTCCAGACTCAGAGTTGCCCTTTGTGGTGGAGGTTGACGCTTCTGATGTGTGGGTAGGGGCAGTCTTGTCCCAAAGAGCCAGGGTTGACAACAAGCTTCACCCATGTGCCTATCTGTCCCGTTGACTAACTGCAGCAGAGAAGAATTACGATATTGGAAACTGAGAGCTGTTGGCTGTTAAGGTGGCTTTGGAGGAGTGGAGACATTGGTTGGAAGGGGCCAAACATCCATTCCTCATCTGGACAGACCACAGAAACCTTACCTACATTCGGGAGGCCAAGAGACTGAGTTCCCGCCAAGCACGCTGGGCTCTGTTTTTTAATCGGTTTGACTTTGTTCTTTCTTACCGCCCAGGTTCCAAGAATTCAAAACCAGATGCACTTTGAGGCAGTTTGACCCCCCAGAAGAGGAGACCAGACCAGAGCCCATCCTACCCACCTCTAGAATAGTAGCAACTGTCCAGTGGGGCATTGAGGCTGCCATTAAGAAGGCCCAACGGCAGCAGGCAGATCCAGGTAATGGTCCACCTGGACGCCTTTTTGTACCTAACCGTCTACGTTCTGATGTGTTGCAGTGGGCACATGCCTCCCTCCCCTCCAGTCACCCTGGGGCTACTAGAACTTGCAGGCTCATCCAGAGGAGGTTTTGGTGGCCAAAGTTGCAAAGAGACGTCCGGGGCTTTGTTGCCGCTTGCACTGTGTGTGCCCAGAACAAGGAGCCCAGAACCCACCCTCAAGGACTACTTCATCCTCTACCTATCCCTAAGCATCCTTGGTTGCACATATCTCTGGACTATGTCACAGGTCTGCCCAGATCCCAAGGTAATACAGTGATTATTGTGGTGGTGGATAGATTTTCCAAGGCCTGTCACCTTCTGCCTTTACCCAAACTTCCCACAGCCAGCCAGACTGCAGAGCTCCTAATGCAGCACGTGTTCAGGATTCACGGCTTCCCCCAGGATATCGTCTCCGATAGAGGTTCTCAGTTCACCTCCCGGTTCTGGAAGGCATTTGGTCGCCTCATTGGATCTGACATCAGTCTGTCATCTGGTTTTCACCCCCAATCTAACGGGCAGACAGAGAGGGTGAATCAGGAGATAGAGAAGACGTTGAGATGTTTGGCAGCAGACAATCAGACGACTTGGAGCTCTCGATTAGTCTGGGCAGAGTTTGCACATAATACTCTCTACCATTCTTCCCTAGGCATGTCCCCTTTTGAGTGCCAGTACGGCTTCCCTCCTATTTTGTTCCCTGGACAGGAGCCAGAGGTATGTGTTCCTGCTGCTGCTCAACTCGTTCGCCGTTGTCAACGGACTTGGAAGAAGGCCCGGGCAGCCTTACTGAAAGCCTCTCAACAACAACAAAGGCAAGCGAACCGGCGGCGGAGGCAGGGACCGATGCTTCGTCCGGGTCAGAGGGTGTGGCTCGCAACCAGAGATCTGCCTCTGCGGGTGGAATCTCGCAAACTGGCTCCACGTTATATTGGTCCTTTTAAGATCCTCCGGAAGATTAATGCAGTAGCTTACCGTCTACATCTGCCCAGGTCCATGAGAATTCACCCAACTTTTCATGTCTCCCGGTTAAAGCCTGTTGTTTGTTCTTCTCTGTCCCCAGCTCGCAGAGCTACCCCAGCTGCCCGCATCATCGACGGACAACCAGCTCACACTGTGCGTAGGCTGGTGGATTCCCGTCAGGTCCGTGGAAAAGTGCAGTATTTGGTCGACTGGGAGGGTTACGGCCCAGAGGAGCGCTCATGGGTGCCTGCTTGAGACATTCTGGACCCTACACTCATTACGGATTTTCACAGAACCCAAAGACTCCACAAGGTGAACGTCAGGAGCCGTTCTTAGAGGGGGGACTCCTGTAAGGAACCCTTAACTGGACTGCTATTGTTCTACTGGTCAGCAGGTGGCACCTCTCACCTGACTCCTGCTGAACACCACACTCATTATGCCTGATGTATCACACCTGTGTATTGCCCTATTTTAGTGTGTTTGTGCCATGCTTTATTGTTCAGTCTTGAGCCTTTGTTACCTGCTGCAAGCTAGTCTGTGTAAGGTCTGTGTTTATTTCATTGGACCCTTGTGTCTATCTTTCTTTTCACTGTTTCTTGGAAGCCCGGCTTCCTTTGTTTTGTTGATCTTTTATCAGTAAAGATTGTCTTTTGCTGAAGACCTACATCTCCTTGCCTTTTGACCACCTCTGCTCTTGGATTCATTTATTGGGGAGTTAGCTCAACCTGTTTACACAGTGACTTGGAACACGAGAGACCCGGGTTCACTCCCCACCTAGAACAGCCTCGTTACAGGCTCATGGATATAAAATCAGTATATGGCTTGAATATTTGATTTGCACATGTTTGTGGGTCAGAAACATGATTGGTCAACATGCGCTATCATCTTTTCTTCCTCAATAAAACACTTTAGAATAAGAGTTCAACACGATTTAGCTCTACAGGTGGATTAATCTCATTTTTAATTCAGAACATTAACATTCTTCCAAACGTTTGACAGTTGCATATTCATTACAACTCTGCTGTTGCTTGTTAAGCAACTGCAATTTATCCAGCAATTTACCAACTTACATGGCAATACCTTGCTAAGATGCCGTAGCTCTGGTTTTAAATTGCAGGGTATAGATTATTATAAATGTATATTTATCATAACACCAATCTTATGTTAGGCAATGGTGTTTGAGCCCCACCCTTTTAACGGCCTATATATGCTGGCACTCACACCATTTCTTCAGAATTTTCTGACTGAGAACAAGAACGCATCACTTGTACCTTTCTTCCAGCTCTACCTTGCAGCCCCACGTGCTTCCTCATGTGGTACCTCGAGCCTTAACACAAAGGAAGCAGCTGGGAGGACACATGAGGCAGAATCATCCCTCAGAATGAGGGTAACCCAAGAGAGGAGCGTCTTGAAACTCATATCCTCACAGTGAGGGCAGTCTGTCCCAATGATAGCTGCTTTGGCGCTCACAGGACCACTTGCAATACAACATCTTTAAAAAGATGCATACACACAAGCAGCTTTTTTATTTATTTTTTTTTCCTTTTTTTGCATCACTATATACTGTATATATATATATATATGAAAGGATACAGCTCCTGCCTGGATGCTGCAGGAAGCGAGTGGATGTTTTGCTGAGCGAAGAACCCGATCCGGCGGAGAGGCGGAGAGACTTCTTCGCCGGGAACACCACAGGGGTGGGTGATCATCGCTGCAGGCTCTGAGAGTCAGGCAAAGAAAATCCTGATGCATCTGCAGGCAATGGGTGTTCATAGATCCAGGTGCGTAGTCAAGACAAGATGATGTCATTCTTGAAGGAATAAAATTCTGAAGAAATGGTGTGTGAACGCCCATTAACATATATAGCCAAATGTGCACCTAAAAGGGTGGGGCTCAAACACCATTGCCAATCACAAGATTGGCATACAAAGCCATGACACAAAGGTTTCAACTAGGTCATGGAAAATAAATTACTCCAAAGCGTTCAGAACTGATTTCTCTACAAGCAGCAGAAGTGATGAAGTGTTTGTTGTTGTGTAGCTCAACGAGAAAGAAAACATTCAAGACACTTCACAAACTATTTCAGTTCAACTGCTGGACAAGTTGAAGAGTGATTAGTAAGAATCAAGTGTAAAATAAATAATATTAATGGTTAAAACATGTTATCATTTGAAATAAGAGTGATTACATTCCACTGCTACACATGTACTGTATGTTAACTAAAAAAATTATTCACTGCGTAATGCACACATAAAATGACTGTTGTAACAGATGTTGTCCATTTGTTTGATTGTATCTTATTGCATGTGTATCTAAATTTGCTCAAAACATGTTACTAATTAAACGTGACTGCATTTAAATGGCCAAAGAGTCTATACAAACAAGAAATACAACACCTCACCCAATGAACCATCTTCAGTCTGATCCATTCTTCTGTTTTTGTGAATATCTCTTACTAAATTATTTAATTATTTAACCTCTCTGGGAACCAGCACCTTATCGTGGTGGAGAGGTTTGTGTGCCCCTATGATCCTGAGGTCTGTGTTGTCTTGTTGATGGAGGGCTCGTCGGCGAGCGCCTGGTGGCCGGGCTTGTCATGGAGCCCGGCCGGGCACAGCCCGAAGAAGCGACGTGACACCCCCCTCTATATCCCTTGGGCCCACCACCCATTGGAGAAACCGCAGGAGTCGGGTCCACTGCCATATGGGTGGCAGTGAAGGCCGTGGGTCTCGACGGACCAGACTAGCAAAGGCTAGCTCTAGGTGAACTAGAACTGGTGAGGGAGGTGGAGCGTTACCAGTTGTATCTGGTGGGGCTTACTTCGATGCACAATTTTGGCTCTGGATCCGTACTCCTGGATAGGGGATGGACTCTATTCTTCTCTGGAGTTTCCCAGAGTGTGAGGCGATGGGCGGGTGTGGTGATACTCACGAGTCCCTGGCTGAGGGCCGCTACGTTGGAGTTTACTCCGGTGGACGAGAGGGTCACCTCCCTACACCTACGGGTTGTGGGGGGAAAACTCTGACTGTTGTCTGTGCATATGTACCGAACAGCAGTTCAGAGTATTCTGCCTTCTTGGAGACCCTGAATGGAGTCCTGAATAGGGCCCCAGTAGGGGACTCCATAGTGATGCTATCAGGGACACCTGGAAAGGCGTGACTGGGAGGAACGGCCTCCCCGATCTGAACCCGAGTGGATGTTTGTTATTAGACTTCTGTGCTAGTCATGGATTATCTATAACCAAGAGCACCCTAGGCTGAAGGTCGATGATAGATTTTGTAATCGTGTCATCGGATCTGAGGCCATATGTTTTGGACACTCAGGTGAAGACAGAGGCAGAGCTGTCAACTGATCAGCATCTGGTGGTGAGTTGGGTCAGGGGGTGGGGAAAGACACTGGACAGACCTGGGAAGCCCAAGTGAGGAGTGCAGGTGAACTGGGAACTTTTGGAGGCGGTCCCTGTCTGCGAGATCTTCAACTCACACCTCCGGCAGAGCTTTTCAGGCATCCCTGCGGAGGTTGGAGACATTGAACCGGAGTGGGCAATGTTCAAAGCTTCCATTGCTGAAGCCGCGGTGGAGAGCTGCGGCCTCGAGGTTTTAGGCGCCGCAAGGGGTTGTAACCCTTGAACACCGTGGTGGACACTGGTGGTCAGGGAAGCCTTTCGACTGAAGAAAGAGGCCTTCCGGGATTTGTTGTCCCGGAGGTCTCCGGAGGCAGTTGCAAGGTACCGACAGGCCCAAAGGGCTGCGGCCTCGGCTGTGAGGGAGGCAAAGTAGTGGGTGTGGGAAAAGTTTGGAGAAGCCATGGAGAAGGACTTTCGGTCCGCACCAAAGTGCTTCTGGAAAACCGTCCACCACCTTAGGAGGGGGAAACGGGGAACCATCCAAGCTGTATACAGCAAAGATGGGACGCTGTTGACCTCAACTTTTGGGAGGTTATTGAGAGGTGGAAGGAACACTTTGAAGAAATCTTAAATCCCAACACACCCTCTATGCTAGAGGCAGAGCCGGAGGCTGATGGGGGATCAGATTATATTTCCCTGGGGGAGGTCACTGAGGTAGTCAAACTACTCTGCAATGGCAAAGCCCTGGGGATTGATGAGATCTGACCAGAAATGCTGAAAGCTTTGGGTGTGGAGGGGGTGTCATGGATGACACGCCTCTTCAACATTGCGTGGAAGTCTGGGACAGTGCCTAAGGAGTGGCAGAACAGGGTGGTGGTTCCACTCTTCAAAAAGGGGGACCAGAGAGTGTGTGCCAACTACATGGGTATCACACTTCTCAGCATCCCTGGTAAAGTTTACTCCAAGGTGCTGGAGAGGAGGGTTCGTCCGATTGTTGAACCTCGGACTGAAGAGGAACAATGTGGGTTCCGTCCTGGCCATGGAAAGATGGACCAGATCTTTACTCTCGCAAGGATCCTGGATGGGGCCTGGGAGTATGCCCATCCGGTCTACATGTGTTGTGTGGATCTGGAGAAGGCGTATGACCGGGTCCCCCGGGAGAGACTGTGGGAGGTGCTGCAGGAGTACGGGGTGCGCTTTGTCACCATTCCTGTTTGTGATATTCATGGACAGGATATCGAGGCGTAGTCAGGGTGGGGAAGGTGTGCATTTCAGTGGGCTGGAGATCTCATTGCTACTTTTTGCAGATGATGTACTCTTCACGTCATCATCGGTCCGTGACCTACAGCTCTCACTGGATCGCTTGGCAGTCGAGTGTGAAGCAGCTGGGATTAGGATTAGCACCTTTAAATCTGAGGCCATGGTTCTCAGCAGGATACCGATGGAGTGCGTACTCCGGGTAGGGAAGGAGTTATTGCCCCAAGTGAAGGAGTTCAAGTACCTCAGGGTCTTGTTTACGAGTGAGGGGAAAATGGAGCGGGAGGTTGGTCGGAGAATCGGGGCAGCAGGGGCGGTATTTCACTCGCTCTATTGCACCGTTGTCACGAAAAGAGAGCTGAGCCAGAAGGCAAAGCTCTCGATCTACCGGTCAATTTTTGTTCCTACCCTCACCTATGGTCATGAAGGCTGGGTCATGACCGAACGAACTAGATCGTGAGTACAATCGGCCGAAATGGGCTTCCTCAGAAGGGTGGCGGGCTTCTCCCTTAGAGATATGGTGAGGAGCTCAGTCATCCGTGAGGAGCTTGGAGTAGAGACGCTGCTCCTTTGCATGGAAAGGAGTCAGTTGAGGTGGTTTGTGCATCTGGTAAGGATGCCACCTGGGTGACTCCCTAGGGAGGTGTTTCAGGCACGTCCAGCTGAAAGGAGGCCTCGGGGAAGACCCAGGACTAGGTGGAGAGATTATATCTTCACACTGGCCTGGGAACGCCTCGGAGTCCCTCAGTCAGAGCTGGTTAATCGGGCTCGGGATGGGAAAGTTTGGGGCCCCCTGCTGGAGCTGCTGCCCCTGTGACCCGACTTCGGATGGATGGATGATAAATTATTAAAAAAAATTCTAATAAAATCTAACATAAAACAAAGGCAATTGTAAACACAAAATACAGTTTTTAAATTAGAATATTATTTATTGAAGCAAAAAAAAAGTATCCAATACCAACTGGGCTTGTGTGAAAAAGTAGTTACTAATTCCCAAAATCTATGAAAACACATGCATAATGGGGTTCAACTGGACTAGACACAGCCATACCTGATTACTGCCAGCCCTGTTCAATCAAATCAACACCTAAATAGAACTTTTACAGCAGTGTGAAGTTGGCTAAAATGTCTCACCCAGTAGCACTCTATGCCAAGTTCGAAAGAAATTTCCGAAAATACGAGGAAAAGGGTGATTCAAATACATCAGTCTGGGAAGGGTTACAAAGCTATTTTAAAGGCTCTGGGACTCCAAAGAACCACAGTGAGAGCCACTATCTCAAAATGGAGAAAACTTGGCACGGTAGTGAACCTTCCCAGAAGAGGCCGACCTTCCAAAATTCCTCCAAGAGCACAGCGATGATTCATCCAGGAAGTCACAAAAAATGCCAAGAACAACATCCAAGGAATTACAGGCCTCTCTTGCATCAATAAATGTCACTGTTCATTACTTGGATAACTTCTTTACTTCAATAAAAATATACATATATATATTTGAAAACTGTATTTTGTGTTTACTCAGGTTGCCTTTGTTTTATGTTATATCTCTGTGTAGGATATTTGCTAAGTGACATTTAGAAGGGAAATTTAAAGTGCCTCCATTCTCACACCATTTGGTATGCTTAATTTAGAAGAGAATTTAGGGTCTCGAAATATGTGAGCTATGAACTGAATTAAACTGTCCTTATTGTACATTATTAGGTAATGAAATGTATATTGAAATTAGTCACGTTCAACAACCATTATAAATTAGATAAATGACAAATAACTAGATTATTTGTCTGAATAAATTCTCCACCATTAACATCGTAATACAACATCTAGATGTGTCCGTTCACAAGTTCTACTGTAATAAATTAGCTTTAATAAGTGAACCATGATTAATTCACTTATAACAGTGATATTATTCTCATGGCTTATTGAAAATAATATCACAAGTATTTAGGTACAGCTTTGAAGTGAAATCTTTTAGAAACAGGGATGAGATTATTTATCAAAATATACCACAGTCAATCATCTTTGAATACAGACAAACTTCAGTACTATTCTAAACATAAATCTAATCTAACACAGGTATATACATGACAGAATGTGAGGCAAATTATCAATACAGTGAAAATGAACTTTATGGATTCTGTAAACAATGCCTTAAGAACCTTTTACCCTTCTTTGAGTCTACATCGATTTGCTATCGGATTATCCAAAGTATTTAGCAAATACACCAGCACTTTGAGCACAATACTGGAGATGTAGTTGCGTGTAGTGGTGTTTCCTTGCGTTCTTTGTGTTGCTTGGTTCTTGGCTCTTGTTCGAAAGTTTGTTCCGTCCATGTTTTAGACCTCTGTAAGACCGTATAGTTATTGTCTGGATGAATGATAAGGTTGGCTTTGAAGCGAGGCCTTCTCATGTGTGTGTAAACCATAGAGAGTAACAAGATTTCTCGGGACGTAGAGTCCCGAGCTTCCTTGGACCTCACATGGCATGGATCGTGTTCCGATGCGATCCAGAGAAGACCACGTGGGAAGAGTCAGAGCGAAGTCTGAGCAGTCAAACTAGCAGAAGATGAACCGCGTGAAGACGGCAAGAGAAGAGACTGAAGAGAGAGTATTCTTCCTGTTTGGAAACATTTGAACTGAAATTGTCCGCATCCCCATAGGTGTCCTGTGCCAATCAGAAGTGACTTTTTAGAGTCACATGGTCAACTGTGCAGTCTTTTCTGACAGTTGATTTATGGTACTTTGTTTCAGATTCTTAGAAATCTCCCACTCAAAAATAGTGCATATTTAATCATGAACATTTATATCTTGAGAATGGTACAAGAGGCATTATATGCGTTGTCATCAACTTCCTCCATGTACACTAAGCGAGCGTTTGCATACTCAATTTGACATTCTTTCATTAACATTTGTACGTGTAGGTAACAAAGCATGAAAATCCCTGCTTACAAATCATACTGGTTAATTCCTTGGTTATACAACATGGATAAAACTTTACACAAATTTTAAAGCTTAACGTTCGTTCTAGTTGTGAAGGGCTCGATAGGAATTCATTTTTAGATTAAAAAAAAATGTTAATCACTGTGGAAAATCGCATCGAAACTTCATGTTTGGTGTGAAAAGGCCTTAATGCAGCTGCATTATTTGTTGCTGCATTCAGTTGGTGGGCTGTCAGATAAATGCATTGTTTGGCTGCTTTATGCACGAGAGCAAGTATAATAAATATGCAACTGTCAAACATTTGGAAGAATGTTAATGTTCTGAATTAAAAATGCGATTAATCCATCTGTAGAGCTATATAATGTTGAACTCTTATTCTGATGGGTTTTATTGAGGCAGGACAGATGACAGCGCAGGTTGACCAATTGCATTTCAGACCCACCCACATGTGCAAATCAAATATTCAAGCTGTACATTCATTTTATATCCATGAGCAATAAACACGAGAAATTAGCTAATTTCTTGCTTTTTTATTTTTAAACAAAACGAGTAATCATCATCCATCCATCCATCCATCCATCGTCAACCGCTTATCCTGTGTACAGGGTCGCGGGGGGCTGGAGCCTATCCCAGCTAACATTGGGCGAAAGGCGGGGTACACCCTGGACAGGTCGCCAGTTCATCGCAGGGCCACACATAGACAGACACACACTCACACTCACATCCACACCTAGGGCAATTTTTGGAGACACCAATTAACTTAGCCTGCATGTCTTTTGGATGGTGGGAGGAAGCCGGAGCACCCGGAGAGAACCCACGCAGACACGGGGAGAACATGCAAACTCCACACAGAAAGGCCGGGGCAACCGGGGTTTGAACCCACAACCTTCTTGCTGTGAGGCGACAGTGCTAACCACTGCGCCACCGTGCCGCCCAGAGTAATCATCATATCAAAGCATAATTTATTTTTTATTTATTTATTAATTTCTAAATTGAATGCTTCCCTTATTTTTTATGGTCCAATCAAACTCATAAAATAGAGTATTTTGCTGTAAATTCATCTACCACTTGGTAGAATCTACCCATATTAAGTAGATACCAACATGGACAAGTTACTTGACATGTTTTCAACCTTGAAAACCATGAACAAACCTATGTAAGGTCAGACAAATCACAATTCTGCTGTTGTTTATGCATTTAAAAGTTTTCTAATTCTGTTACGGATAACATCCCCAAGCGGCCAGTAGAGGTCGATAGAAGGCTAGACTTCTATTTTGAAATGAGATTTTACTGCTGTTGCTTTGTCTTAGTTAATTTTCCCTTCCTTATTATTTACAGGTGTTTGTCGCAGGACTATCTCCATTACAGAATGCAAGACCCTACCATGAACCCAGCGGAACATATTGGCCAAAATTGCCAGGGATCCAGATCAGGAATTTTGGAGGTTGGCATCTCAGACTATTATGCAGGAGAGGGCACTTAGAACAATATTCTGGTTAAGACTTAAAATGTATTTAAGGGAATTGGTGCCACTGGATTGTGATTCCCTACCAATGAGGGAGTTTACTACCAACATCTTGCAGGCAGACCAGCAGGGAGGTGGAGCAGCTTCCCCAGAGACACCCTGTTCTCTCTCACCAGCAGCGGAAGACTCTAAAAGGAGGAGGAAAAAGCCTTCTTCAATGGTCCTGGAGTTTTTGACGAAGGAGGCCCCTCTGTTCCCTTAAGTGGTCTCAACCTCGATAGTACAAATATCAGTGCTTTGGTGGTCCGAGCTTCAGTGGTCCTGACCTCACTGCCCCGAGTCCTTGGCTGCCCTGCGGTTTCCTGCTGCCTCAACCTCGGCTGCCCTGCAGCTTCCTGCTGCCTCGACCTCTGCGTCCCCAGCTGCCTCAACCTTCACATCCCCTCCGGGTTCCCAGCTGCCTCAACCTCCGTGGTTCCTCCCCCAAGTATCCACATCCTGTGGCTCCATCCCCAGAGTATCTGCCTCCTGTGACTCCATCTACTCCGCCTCCTGAGCCACATACTGCTCCTCCTCCTCCTGCAGCTCCACCAACTGAGATACCAGCGGCCCCGCCCCCTGAGATTCCAACATGCCCCTTTGCCTTGTCGGGCCCTGTTCCACAGCCCAGGCTTCCTCCATTGCCTCATGGACTCCCTTCTTAGATACTGCCTGGCCTTCAGACCCCTTCCCCTTTCTGGAGTTGCCACCCAAACCACCGGATCTCGCTCCCTTCCTAGTACCACCTTCCTGGCCTCTGGACCCCGCCACCTTTCTGGAGCCTCCACCCAAACCGCCAGACCCTTCTTTCTTGTTTTATTTTTGTGTTTGGCGTCAGGAGCTACCTATTAAAAGGGGGGACTCTGTCATGTATAACTTCCACTAGTGGCCAGTAGGGGTCACTAGATGGATGGACCTCTATTTTGAAATTTGATTTCCCTGTTATTAGTTCACTAGTTCATTTTCCCTTCCTAATTGTTTACGTGTGTGTGTGTGTGTCTGTGTGTGTGTGTGTGTGTGTGTGTGTGTCCCTCCTGTTCTCCCTGTTTTTGTCTTTTATTGTTAATCGTATTGAGATGAGTTTGGTGAGTCTTAGTCTTGTTTCTTTTGTGGTTACTCTTGCTCTGGATTATTTTCAATAAAGAAGTCTCTGCAACTGGGTTCTAAACCTTCACATGGTCGGACATATTCAGCCTGTATCATTAATATTTGTGTAATATTGTAATCATACATTTCAGTGATTGCTTTTAAGGACATTTGTGCACACCTTTGTGTTAAATAAATTTGGTCCTGTGTTATTGACCCCGAATCTTGATGTTCAAAGTAAAACCAGTTAAAAACCACTAGTTTAGAGCAAATATTGTCCAAAGAGGCCACAGAGTGACTCCTTTAAACACAGATCACATGGACAGTGCTTATTTAGTTTTAAAAACAAAACTATTACTACTAGTTTCAATGATTCTTCTGTTAAGAAAACTGATTAGGACATTATGGCAATGATTCACAATTATAATATAGAACAGCAGCCTGAATGGTGTAGTATCATAATTGCCAGCATTCATAACCTGACGTTTCAGACAGAATCGGGTATTAATTGTGATGTATTAGCCACACTCCAAACAGTTGTGATTGGACATTAACTGATTAGTTTTTTTGGCAACAATCAGTAGTTCGGTCTTATGAATGCTAAGAAGAGGCTGAAGTGTCTGTCATAAATAAATCATCAATCATCAATCAATAATATTTAAGACATGTCTAGAGGGCTCTGACTATCTCTTGAGACAGGAATACAAAAACATACAAACAGCATACATATGGATTATATAGGATTATGATATACTTGTGTATAAAGATGTCTATGAGTTAATGTACTTTGAGTCTATCTCTCTGTCACTTTTAGTCGGATTTATGTTATTTAGAAAACTTGAAATGGATGAATAAATACAATAAATTAAACTTGGCACAGATAAACACATAAATATGTCAGTCACAGGCACTCACAGAGATGCTGAAACATATTTTTCAGGACCTTAATTTCAATTTGAGAGAAAAATAAATAATAAGGAACACATAAAGACAATTTACAACAGCCAAAAATTTACCTTCTTTGACCTTGGATAGATTTCCTATTAAGACAGTCAATAATATGTGTGGATGTTAATTGTAAGATATGATCATATCTACAATCTTTGTGAGTGGATCAATGTATCTCTGTTTAATTTCCAGTGAGATTATTATTTGATTTAAAAAATTTAAGTAAAACACAAGATGTATGCCTTCTTAACCATAATTTAAATATTATTCTAAGAATTTATTATTTTAAGAATTGCCACAAATACTACATAACCCACAGTTTCCCTCTCTCTCCTGTTTTATTTGCATGGAAAAAACACAAGCGTGTCAGTCAGACTGAGTCAGACAGAGATTCAGACAGCGAGCTTAAATATGCACGCCTCTGACATTGCCAATGACAAAAAGTCCTGCTGCAGGTATGTGTCTGGACTGCATGTGTCAGAAAGCATTCAGATCTCCAGAACACCATTCACTCTTCCTGTTATGCTTTCGAGGACTGTCTCTGCGCTTTCCGAGCGAGCATCCATGAGAGAGAGAGCAGTGTTCCACCTGTTAACTACGGCAGCTTTAGACCCACAGGCATTTCCACTAAACCCACAAACATGAAGCCGCTCTCTGTGGACACATGCCACTGAACCAGAGCGCAAGGTCCAGTGAGTGCGCCTCTACTGTTCCCATTGAGTTAGTTACTAACACACAGGCAGATTGATTCAATGAATGGAAGTTTCCTTACCTGCACTGGCAGGATGCATCCGAGCCCAACACCAAGCTGTACATTCTTCTGCTGTGCTAGTTTGCTCTTCCCTCTTTTGTGTCCTCACACTTCCTTTTGGCCTTTTCTGTCTTTCGCACTGTCTCTCTCTCTCGTTCTCACACCACTTGTGCGAGCCTACTTGTGTGGCAGATGAAGACCCTGCTGTGTTGATGGCATCTCTCTCTCCTCCTGGCAATGAGGGTCAAACTGAAGATGGTGTCAGTGACACAGTGAGGAAAGCGATAGAGGGAATTAGTGAGAAATTAGAGAGACAAGTGTCCAAAAAAAGCAGCTGTTAGCAGCTTTGCTGGCTCATGACGGTGATGAGAGGCAGCTGGAGAATTGCAGTTGTGATCTCTGACTGTGGAAAGGTGTGAGAGCAGGTGGGGAGTTGCGCTGAAGAGCATGTGGTGACTTCCTGCGTGTGTGTGTGTGTGTGTGTGTGTGTGTACGGTTGTATCTCACTCTATATATCTTGTATCTCACGTGGGTCTTGTTTACTTGTCCTAACTATCAAGAAGCAAAAGTGTTCCAAAGTCCCCTTCAAAATGAGTCTGAGCTTATAAATGTGTGTGTCACTATGTGAGAAGTGTAGAAAGAGTAAGTGATGGCTGAATGTAAGAGTAAGAAAATTCTGGCCTGGACCCCTCACGCTCAATCAGACCGCTCATCCATAGCCTCCACCCGCTCCATCGCAACCAACCTAGTTCTCCAACCTTAGGGAATAATCATGATGAAATGAGGAGGATGCTGGGGAGAGAGCACAGCTGATTAAAATAGATTCAAATGGAGACTGGAGCTGTGTTTCTGACCTTTCCTTCTGTTGAGGTGGAGTCTTCTGATTTTGAGGAAAAAGTCCATCAAGATGCTTGCTTTTTAAGTATCTTTTATATCCACAGGTGCTACTCCGGTACAAATTTTGGATTTAGTCTTAAATCCAAAAAGTTTGTTAGGGTAGGCTCCCTATTGTAGTGTGGACAAACTGAGACAACCGTGAGAGCGGTCCAAAATAAATACATAAATGAATATTCAGGAATGGCGTGTGTCCAGTTTGTAGAGCAGATGTGCTGAGCGCCTCATCTGTTTGATGTGATCTGCCTCGTGCTCTCCAGACCACAGAACAAGCTTCTGATACCTAATCATGATGCGGTACAGATTTATCCTCCCCCTCCTCACTCACTCATGCTTTTATTCTCTCTCTCTTTCTCTCCTTCCTGTCTCCAAACACTTTCTCTCGTTTTTTTTTATCCTCAAACAGTCTGTTCTTTAATTCTGTCTCCTGTCCTGTTTGTTCTCTCTACCTCTGTTATTTGTTTCTGTGTCTTTCCTACCATCATTGTTATTATCCCCCTTCTCCAATTTAAACTCCTTCTGTTTATTTCAAGCTTATTTATTTCTTGTCTTTCTTTCAGGATACTTCTATCTCCCTTGTCCTGTTGATTTTCTCTCTCTCTCTCTCTCTCTCTGTCTTAGGCAGTCTCTCTCTCTCTCTGTCTCTCTGTCTCTGACACCTCTAGTCGTTCCTCCACATCCTCCAACCTTGCCCGTCCTTCAGATCTGAGGTTGTCACGAATGCAGTTTTGCCCCTTTAACTGGAAAGCTATTAACAAATCTATCCACATTCTCAAGGCATTGGTGAAATAAACACACACACACACACACACACACACACACACACACACACACACACACACACATGCTCAATGTTGGTGCAGCTATCATTATGGGGACTCTCCGTAGACATAATGATTTTTATACTGTACAAACTATAGATTCTATCACCTAACCCTACCCCAAAACCAAACCCTCACAAAAAACTTTCTGCATTTTTACATTTTCAATGAAACATTGATTAGTATGTTTTTTTTAAGCAATTTGAATTATGGGGAAACTATAAATGTCTTCATAAACCACATTTATTGCATAATACCCTTGTAATTAACAGTTTTTAACCTAAAAAATGTCCTCGGAAACCACTTAAACATGCGCACTCACACACACACACACACACACACACACACACACACACACACACACACAGCTGTTTTTCTATTATGGTGGGGACTTTCCATTGACTTTAATTTGAAAACTGAACTAATGATATTTTCCAATAATACCTCTACCCCCAAACCTATTTTTAATCACATTTTTCAATTATTAGTATGCATATTAAGCAACTCTCATGGAAACAGTGTAGGTGATTTAATATATGTTTCACTAAAAGCACAAAATGATTCAATAGCAGAGGTACATTTTAAACTTTAAATTAAATTATCAAAGTGAAAAGTTAATTTTATGATCAGATGTAATTAAATAAAAAATATTATAAAATCTATCCTAGTTTTTTTCAGCTGACATTGCAAATTAAAACTTCCACCTGTGAGGAAAGCTTTTAAATGTCTTAACACTACTGTAACTCATAATATCCAGTGTAAATGTACTACTTTTAATAATGTGTGTTAAATCAGTGCACTACACATTGTTTCCATTTGCCATATTTGATTGCTGACATTGTTAAAACATATCTTCTGCACCAACAGGATGTTCAAAACTAAATCTGTGCTATTCTATTTAAAAAAGATCAGCCATGATGCTGTCATGTTACACAAATGCTGAGTAAAAGTTTTTTCCCCGAGCCAGCTTTAAAGAATTTCTGCCTCCTTTTATTTTCTGTCCGCTCAAAGGGAACTCTTTAAATTGTTTATATTGCACATGGCTGCTTTTAAGAAACTAATAATACTGTGTGGTACTATTTTTGAGCAGGTATGATGAGGCATACTGACAGGATGAGAAACCAGTGTGACTCTATGTGAGTGAGGAGTCACACATGTCCAATTTGTTCAAGAGCAGCAAATGATTTCAAACATATGCCTGACAATATAAGAACACTTTTAGAAAAAATAACTGAGGCATAAAGTTCTTTGACAGGGTGTGACAGCTGTAGTGCATTAGACTGCAAATGGGATTTGTTTTGCTTGACACATAAGTACATTTAACATTTCATGCTTTACAGAAAAATTACCTTTTTGAGTGACCTACCTTTTTTCCTCAACCTACTTCCTGATTATCCATTCCAAGAAAGAGAATGGCAACCTGGTCTCACAGAATCCCCTTACTATACATCTGCATTTTTCCTAAATAATTTTTACATGGCTTGTTGTATGTATCGCAGCAGTTTTCTGATGAAATGAACACAATAGTCACTACAACAACAATTACTTTTATTCCCTTAAACACAAATCATCAGTAAAAAGGCAGATGATCAGGTCATAAAGAAAAAAGCTTGTATGAATGTGATTCAGTTGAGCTTAGTCAGTACCACGCAATTTGGAGTGCTGTACTTGCGATGCAAAGGACTGGGCACAAGTCCTAAAGAGCATGCGAGTAACATTAGTTTGTTCATTTGAATGTTATTGCTTATCGCAATCCACTGTATTAAGAAAAAAATCCATTGGGGTTTTACATTAGAGATATTGTGTGTGCATGTGCATAGCAAGATTAAGCACAGTAAGATGTACCTGGAGCGACAGATTGTGAGTTATAGAATTAATCTGTGCTCATGATTTGCTATGTATATACTGTGGATCGCTCACCTTGGTTGCACCCTGAAAGCGTTTAGAATTGAGCTATCGCTATGTGCTATTCTCATGATCAGGGTCTTAAGTTCAAAGCAATTTAGTCATCTTTGGCATTCAATAAAGTGAAATTCATTCATCATGATTGTACTTACACTACAACTGCCAGGATTGTAATAGTTTTTATGCTGAAATGGGTTATTGAGTTATTTTGTGAAATTTGAATCATGTGACCTGTTCTCAGTTACAATGTGTAACAACATAAATCCACTTGTTCAGCCACAGAACAATGCAAAATTAGTGTTTGTCTCTGGTGTAAATTGAATGCAGAAACTTTGGGTTCCCCAGGTACAGCTGGTAGTCATGTCAGGCCCTGGGGAGAAACTGCTGTGCAGCCAAGTGTCCCTTGAGGGCACAGGTGGAGGCTAGCTGTCCATCAGGTGTCTTAGCATCAGCGACTAGCATGCCAAAGGCAAAAATCTGCCAGCTTTACACTGCGTCAGATGGACTAAGACAGTGGAAAATAGCAACATTGTGGAAATATATAAATATTGCCATGCATATAAATAAATCCAATCTGTTGTCTTTGATCTATGAAATGTGACATTTTGGATTTTATTTATTGCTGTGCTGCTGGCTATTATTAGACATACATTAGTAAGAGAAGCCACAAATGAGAGGAAAACATGCATTCAGGTTAACTTTGTTGTACAACTCCCCTGAGAATCTGCCGGAAGAATTCAGAAGATTCTTGATTCTGACCGTAACTTTGCTTTAAACCTTTAACATTTGACAGCATCTTCTAAACAAATAAGCAGATAGACAATAACTCAAATCATTTTGAGTTTTGAAATGACACATTTAGATGCATCTGAAGCCAATCAAGCTTCTCAAAAATGCTCCATATGACCAACATGTGAGAGTATAATGTGACTACAGTGACAACTAGATATCCAGGAGAGTTTTTGTTCATCTAACATCTAAAAAAGCTAATCAAAAGTGGGCTTTGCTAAAAAATTACACCAGCTTATTTTGTACAGCATATGTTGTACATAAATACAGAAGTTATACTGTGTTATTATTTTACCCTAAATCCTGGTTGGAAATGTTTGATGATCATGCACAATGATGGTGGGTACTAGACCCCTAATATCTTTTTAATTTTTCATTCTCATTTGAAATAAGGTTTGTCAGGATGCGCACAGAAATAAAATTAATTCTTCAAAGGTTGAATGTCTATTAAGTGGGGAGAAACCACCTTTATATTCGGAATGCTCTATAACTTCTCTTAAATTGTGTTGTATCGATGGCCAGTTGGTGGTTAAATAGTTAATTGAAAATTCTGTCATCATGTACTCACCCTCATGTCGATCTTTTTGTGTCCTTTTTTCTGTGGAATAGAAAAGAATATGTCAGGCAGATTGTTAATTTTGTTTTCCATACAATCAAAGTGATCAGGGGCAGATGCTCTCTAGCTTCAAAAAAATAATCATAAAATTAGTCCATTTGACTCATGCACTATATTCAAAGTCTTCTCAAGACATTGAGCAGCTTCATGTGAGGAACAGACTGAGATTCAAGTCATTATTCACTGAGAATCTTCCCCTCGTGGGTAATTTTCACTAAAACCGAGCTAAATGAGGATGTAATCAGACAAGGTTTTTAAGATGAATTATAGATGGGGGTTTTAATAAGTGAAATGTACCTCCCTAACCTAACACTTTTCCCTAAACCTAACCAAAACTGTCCGAAATGATAAATGAGAGTTTAATAACACAGACATCCTAACCCTTAACAAATACCTAAACCTAGTGTTGTAAATACCTAGTGTTGTAAATACTTAGTGTTGTAAAATGCAAATTTGAAATAAAAAAAAAGAAAACACACATTAACTGAAGCATTCGCATAATTTTGCTTCAAAGCCACTTTCACTTTCGTGCATCTTTGGCTGAACTCAAACCTCAGGCCGTCGAGCCTAAAGTCCAGTGCTCTATCAGTTGAGCTGATCAATCTAGTGTATGTGTATTCTATATTGTGTGTATTGTTTACTGTACATTGTATATCAGTACTATGTTGTGTAATTATGTGTACATTTGATATGTAAATTGTTGTGTAATTATGTGTACATTTGTTATGTAAATTGTGTTGTGTAAATATGTTGTTTATTGTAAATTGGTATATGTGTCGTCACTGTCATGACTGCAGTGTTGCTCGGAACTGCACACAAGACTTTCACCTACTGTTGCACTCGTGTACACAGTAGTGTGACAATAAAGTGATTTGATTTGATTTGATTTGATCAAGCAAGCTAATGACACTGGAATAATTGTTTATATGCAGGTGGGTCTGTAATACATGTTTTTCAAATTATGCGTTAAAGTAAAAGTGTTTTGATATCATAACATAGCGGGGGTGAGCAATAGAGTGAAATATACGTTTTTATCAAATCAAAATCAGCAATTTTACTCGCGATTTGTGTGACAATGATTAAACCACACAGTTGTTGTAGCGCCTCTAGTATTCATTTCACAAGTCAGTTTGCTAAAATGCATATGGAGTAATATTCATTCTATGAGACCAGGTTGGACATGGCATATAGTGTATGAGTTGAATGAACACATTTTTTGGAGCTTTTTTGTCATTTTTGGAACTCGACAGCATCCCCCACTTTCATTGTAAAAGTGAACCATGAGTATTAAGCCAAAGGCTTGAAGTGAGTTGAGGAATTTGCATTTTTGGGTGCAAAATCCCTTAATCTTGTAGCGCTAACTGCTGACAAGAAAATAAAGCAATATTTCATAATAAATCATATTGCTCTCAGGAGCATGAAACATATGAGCACTATAGCTGAAGGGCAAAATATTTTGATTTTCATTAAGAACAGCCCTAATGAATGTTATTATACTGTACCTTTCATGCAACCTGGTAATACAGTAAGCGAGCCAAAAGTGTCAAAGAAAGGCCACAAAATGACAAATTTGATTCACATTTGCTTCTTATGAGACTATCAGTTAGGTTTTGTTTATTTAAAAATCAATAGAGCATTAACTTAAAAAACTTCTCATGCACCTTACAGTCTAGATGATCCCACAAAATGGGGTTAAGATCCATAACACTCATTTCCAATTATCTGCTGTCCAATGTATGTGTTTCTTTGCCCACTCAAACCTATTCTTTTTGTTTTTCTGTTTCAAAAGTGGCTTTTTCTTTGCAATTCTTCCCATAAGGCCTGCACTCCTGATTCTTCTGTTCACTGTTGTGCATGAAACTGGTGTTGAGCAGGTAGAATTCAATGAAGCTGTCAGCTGAGGACATGTGAGGCGTCTATTTCTCAAACTAGAGACACTGATGTACTTCTCCACTTGTTTAGTTGTACATCTGGCCTTCCACATCTCTTTCTGTCCTTGTTAGAACCAGTTGTCCTTTGTCTTTGAAGACTGTAGTGTACACCTTTGCATGAAATCTTCTGTTGTTTGGTCATTTCAAGCATTATATGGCCTTCACTCCTCAAAACAATGATTGACTGACGAGTTTATAGAGAAAGCTGTTTCTTTTTTGTAATTTTTGATCTAATATTGCCCTTAAGACACGCCAGTCTATTGCATACTCTGGTAACTCAAAATCAAACACAAAGATAATGTTAAGTTTCATTTTCACGAACCAAATAGCTTTCAATTGTGTTTGATATAATGCCAAATGATTTTCTTGTACCAAATTAGCAATTTAGCATGATTCTTCAATGATAAGGTGTTGGAGTGATGGCTTCTGGAAATGGGGCATGTCTAGATTTGATCAAAATGACTTTTTTCAATTAGTGATGGTGCTGTTTTTTACATCAGTAATGTCCTGACTATAATGGGAAAAAAGACAACTGAGTGTTTTAAACTTACATTTGTTTTGCCCCATTTGTAAATGCATACAACTGTAAAGCTTAATTCAAATCCAGAAAAAGGTTGTTTGCTGTAATTTTTTGAGGTGAATGTTGGACATTATATTTCCAGACAGTCATTCACACTCCCTCACTAAACACATTCCTGCCACCGGAACGCACTGCCATAAACTTCTTTAAAGCCTGATTAAGCTACAAACCATCTTTCTTCTGGCCCTATTGGATTTCCATTTGTAAGAATTAGGAAATATGCACAATTGTCGCAAATATTTTGGCTCTGGTCTTACTTGTTGATGGGCACTCCAGATTTGTGGCAAAACCGTTTATATACTGTATGTACTATATAAACCTATGTATATGCACTTTTGGTACAGGTTTGTAAAGAAAGGGTGTATAGGTAACAAGTACAAGAGCTCTTCTGTCTTAGAGAGGCATGCTATTTCAATTCAGGTTCAAACTTTATCAGTTACTCTGGAGACCACAAGCACACAATACATGATCATCCTGCATGAATGAGTTTGCACACTGTATTGCTGTTCTGTAAAAAAAAAAAACAGAGGGAAGAGCAATATTCACATTGGTGGTGAGAGAAGAATCATACCAATCTTCGAGTGGTTTGTAAAGCAAAGAAACCAAAATCCCCAGTGGAATGAAGAAACATACACCCTAACCCTGATCGAAAAAAATAAATACAAATAAAATAAAGAATGAATCTTTTGTTCTTTTGAATATTTCTAGGTCATGAGTGCTCTGTACTCTGTAGGTACACATGCACTACATGGTGATCTAGTTTCCAAAATTAGACCCTTAACATGGTTTGAAAAGTCCATTAAAGTGCAGGTGAATTAATTGCAAATTAATTATTAACAGCCAACTGTAAAAGAGTTGATACTCTCAGTTTAACAAGGACAGAGGTTTTCACAGGGATTGGAAGCACAGAGGGATAGACAACTAGATGTTCTTAATGATCATAAAGTTTGAAGTGGCTCTTTGTGCTGCCCAGATGGCTGTCTGGGAGGTGGGATGAGTTTTGACTCCATATGCGCAACCACATCTGTGAACTATGAGTCTGTTTTTTCACTCAACATGCTCTTGGTCAGAGAATGGTGAGAGACAGTATCCAAACACTGGGGCTCAGTGAGGCACATCTTATCTGACCATTTGGATAACATAGCCTGGGGTGAAGGGCTATGCAAATTTGTCTGATTTAATCGCCACAAGACTAGATGTAGTATTTATCAAAAGAGGCAAATTATGTTTTTGACATGAACCATGTTGAAGCACCATTTAATAGAAAGAATCATCATGAATATTTCATCAGGGTGCAAACATTATCTGTTAAACATGTAAGAACACAGCCAATAAAACAATGGCCCATTCGAGCTTTCGTGGCAGTTATAAGATAAGTGTGAAAACATCCTGTAGTTAGTGTGACAATGTAACCTTAAAGATGTGTGCTTTCTGCATCACTATAAACAGAATTTATAAAATGATTGACTTTCCAAACAGGTTTCCAAAACAATGTTTTGCTAATGCCACAAAAACAGAGTGTTTACACTTTTCAGGGAAATCAACCTGCAAATTGCTTAGTATTCTCTGTATATTAAACTAGGATAGAAGAAAGTATTTTAACATTGACAAAAATACACACTTCATTTTTAAATCCAGAAGTGTTTGTGTTCTTGAACATGTGTGTGTTTGTGTGTAAATCGAGTGGGGTCACTATAATGTCCTTGCTACATGTTTATACCGAAACACACAGTACATCTCGGCACACGTAATTTAATATATTTTCCCATCTTTTTGACAGTTGACCCTGTATAAGCTTATTACTATGAGGCAGGACACAATTAAAGGCCAACTGACCAGTCCATAGGGAACTTAAAGCTCCTCATAACTCCTGTCTGACAGGTCCACTAATCCAATGTGTCACTGTATGAGCATATGCATGTGAACATGCCTGTTCTTGACCTTCTATTAGTGCAATGGGTCAGCCATTTGTCTTACAGTGACAGGGTAACTCACCCTATGCCTTGAAGAAAGGCATCTCCTTATCGCTCTCTCTCTCTCTCTCTCCGTATGATGTTATATGGTCAATACCTGCTCAGGCCTGACAGTGTCATAAGATGACACCATATACATCCCCTGTGATAGTCCATTTCAAACCGCATGACAATATTTTGACAAATGACTGTGCAAATTGGATGGAAAATCATTGCATCTATGTGAGGATGACCATCACATTTTTAGAGAGAAAGCATGTCAAATAGGCAACCACTGAATGTAAGATAACAAGACGAGACTGCTAGAACAAGAAAATGCCAAGGAACAAATGGAATTGGAAACAAACCAAATGGCATCTTTACGGAATAGTCAAACATTGGTGAGGTACCTACTACAGATTACATGTAGGATCCAAAGCAAGTGTTTAGGAGCTTTGGAAATCCTGCTGATATTACTCTAAAGCTCATAGATTTGAGAAGTATGCCCTCTGCAGGTTGCATTATATCTATGGATTTGTTTGATGATGAACCTCTCTAATAAAAAGGGGATTTTTAATGAACATAGAATATAGCAAAACAGTGTCCTTAATATATTCTCTCTGAGAATTTAGCTGATTGTGAAAATTTTAGTAAGATGTGTTTTGTTTACATGACCTGACGTTATACATGGCCTGATGCCTATACATTATAAAAATGGTCTGTTGTAACTGTGCCAATATTTTAATCAAATGAATTTAAGGAATGTCCCAGTTTAATACAATTTAAACTAATATTATTACAGTGGTAGTTAAGTGACAATGTATTGCACCTGCATAAATGTTAAAATATACACTGTAAGGATATAGAGCCACACGACTTAAAGGTGCATTCAGTAACTTTTTTGTTTGTGTTGTCTTGGACTTGCAGTATTATTTAAAATCAATAGTTTTTAGTTACAGGTGGCACATTCTATTCACAGTCAGTCATGATTCAATTAATCCAAGAGGGAAAATATTACTAGGTGGTTACTGAGATTAAGTGAGACATATTCGACTGGTAATATGATTTTAACATGACAGCCCCCTTGAGAGGACCCTCTCCTTGTAGATTTAAACAGCTTTTATAAGGTTACCGACGTGACTGAAGTCTTTATCTCATGTGAATGCTCATACATAAATTACAATTCATTGCTTTAGGAGTAAAACTTTTTTAATAAGAAAAAAAATCCTTTAAACATTTATGTTTACATACGACTAGTAGGATATAATCTTCTACTGACCTTGTCTCTGTAATAAAAGAGCTATGGAAATTCTGCTGGTGTTGCTATACATCTCATAGATGTTAGATGTATGCCCTCTGTAGGTTGTATCTACAAATCTATGGATTTGTGTCATGTTGAAATCAGAAAGTAAGCATATACTTAGCATATTTTCTTATTTAGCTTTCTGAACTTTGCACCGTATCTTTTACGTGATGCATTTATTCGTGAAAGGATACCAGAAAGACAAAAATCCACCAAAAATGAATCCGCCTAAAACTATAGTATCATAGCTAGCTAGCTATATATATATATATATATATACATACATATACACACACTCACCTAAAGGATTATTAGGAACACCATACTAATACTGTGTTTGACCCCCTTTCACCTTCAGAACTGCCTTAATTCTACGTGGCATTGATTCAACAAGGTGCTGAAAGCATTCTTTAGAAATGTTGGCCCATATTGATAGGATAGCATCTTGCAGTTGATGGAGATTTGTGGGATGCACATCCAGGGCACGAAGCTCCCGTTCCACCACATCCCAAAGATGCTCTATTGGGTTGAGATCTGGTGACTGTGGGGGCCATTTTAGTACAGTGAACTCATTGTCATGTTCAAGAAACCAATTTGAAATGATTCGAGCTTTGTGACATGGTGCATTATCCTGCTGGAAGTAGCCATCAGAGGATGGGTACATGGTGGCCATAAAGGGATGGACATGGTCAGAAACAATGCTCAGGTAGGCCGTGGCATTTAAACGATGCCCAATTGGCACTAAGGGGCCTAAAGTGTGCCAAGAAAACATCCCCCACACAATTACACCACCACCACCAGCCTGCACAGTGGTAACAAGGCATGATGGATCCATGTTCTCATTCTTTTTTCGCCAAATTCTGACTCTACCATCTGAATGTCTCAACAGAAATCGAGACTCATCAGACCAGGCAACATTTTTCCAGTCTTCAACTGTCCAATTTTGGTGAGCTCTTGCAAATTGTAGCCTCTTTTTCCTATTTGTAGTGGAGATGAGTGGTACCCGGTGGGGTCTTCTGCTGTTGTAGCCCATCCGCCTCAAGGTTGTGCGTGTTGTGGCTTCACAAATGCTTTGCTGCATACCTCGGTTGTAACGAGTGGTTATTTCAGTCAAAGTTGCTCTTCTATCAGCTTGAATCAGTCGGCCCATTCTCCTCTGACCTCTAGCATCAACAAGGCATTTTCGCCCACAGGACTGCCGCATACTGGATGTTTTTCCCTTTTCACACCATTCTTTGTAAACCCTAGAAATGGTTGTGCTTGAAAATCCCAGTAACTGAGCAGATTGTGAAATACTCAGACCGGCCCGTCTGGCACCAACAACCATGCCATGCTCAAAATAGCTTAAATCACCTTTCTTTCCCATTCTGACATTCAGTTTGGAGTTCAGGAGATTGTCTTGACCAGGACCACACCCCTAAATGCATTGAAGCAACTGCCATGTGATTGGTTGATTAGATAATTGCATTAATGAGAAATTGAACAGGTGTTCCTAATAATCCTTTAGGTGAGTGTATATTTAACAATAATTCAGTTTATACATTAGAAACCTACTGCTGCCACTTATGTAACTCCCAGCGGCCATCCCAATCTCCACCACAAAACTAAACCATACCAAAGCACTTTTTGTGCAAGTCAATCGAATAGGCCGCCATTTTTGGAAAGTTGATGTTATGGGTACAAGCAGCATAGAATTACAGCTCCTATCTACTTGAATGGGAAAAGACTGACATTTCCAAAATGGTAGGTCAATGGTATTTCAACTCAGCCATTCAATCTGACAACAATGATAGCCTATCATAAACTCTGCTTCTTTAGCTCAGATCACGCAAAAAAAAAAAAAAAAAAAAAAAAACGCTGGTCCAGCTAATGCTCATGCAAGTTCTTTTGAGTTGACTGCTGTGTCCAAAACCAAAGCCTCAGCAAACCTTGTTGCCTCGCTGCCCTGTCAGTCAATGACTCAACAGAGTTTGAATACGAAGGTACCTCCAGAAACTGGTAAAGTGTCTGCTTCATTGTGGTTCGGTTGGACTGAATGGTCTAATAATCTAGAACAAAATCAAGGGCGTGTTGGTGATATCCAAGTGTATATTTAATAACTTAAGTAAGAACTTTCACGCTAGAAATGGAATCAAAGTTGGAAAAGTTAATAAAAAGGCATATTTATAAAATAGATTAGCTATCAACTGCCTCTCAAGCCACCATTTTTCCTTCTTCAGCTCAACCGTTGTGGAACTGGACGCACAGGATTATGGGATTTGATTCATTCCAGCGTAGGATTCATTCATCTGTGCTGCCTTCAAAAATCGATCAGATGAAGGTATCTCGGTAGACAGGATGTGGCGCGAACAGTGGATTCGGACGTGCCTTAATCCCTTCCTATCTCTATACAGCCTCCTGAGGCAGCATTTTCTTGGTTTTGGACGCAGCCGATGACTGGCGATGTCTGTAAGAAAAATGTGATTGACACTTTTACCTGTACCGGTGGGACTTCCTGTTTCTACATCCACCATATTGTGAATTTCAATTTCTCCCCTTCATTTTACTACAAGTGTTTTGTCTTGGACTAAACAATTTTACCGTCAAACCCAGACTACATAAAGGAAGAGCTGCCCTCTAGTGGACATTTGTTGAATATCGGAATATATGACCTCTTGAATTTATCACATGGTTTTATCTTTATTTAAAACCTGATATGACAGCAAATTAGAAATTTGTGTTTGCTTGCAGTGTAAATCAGAACTATTAGTGTTGTTTTCAATCTGACAAATGAAGTCACATTGTAGCTAATCTCCCATGTCTTTGGTGTGTTTCCCATATAAAGTTACAATATTGGTCACCAATCAAGTGTATCACAATAATAAATTCTAACAATGTAGTATCAAACAAAAAAAATAATATATACACAATACAAATAGCTGCGTGTGTCAACCTTGACTTTTCTCTCTTTGCCCCTGAAAAGTATGTGAATAAAAGTATTAAAGGAATTTAAGCTGGTATTACTTCTTATCAGTAAGGTCCATTTTGTGATCACAAAGCCCCTTGTGTTTCTCCTGCTGGTTTGGTCCAAGTTAGGTAGTAAAAGTGTCCACCACAAGAAAATTCAGTACCATCAAGTCTCAATACATTTACAAGACAAAATAACTTGTACATATATTTAAACAACGCAGAACATTATAAAGGCTTGGCGACACTTAGATCCTCACTTGAAAGTCTGTCCAGTCTCTTTCAGCAATCACTACTGAATATGGCCAAGAGCATCTGTTTTAATCAAGCTGACATTGTGTACATGGTTGATCAATCCCCTTGATAGATTGAAGACATCATAAGCCACAAATCTCTAGCTTGTTTGTGTTTATTGTAAGACTGTGTTGGCTTTGAACACTAGCTCCTTGTTTAAATTGCATTTTGAGTGTTTATTTCAATGTACAGAAACGGCATTGAACTATGAAATCTTGCAGGTTGTCCGTGCGCAGATCTGGGAGGGGCTCATTGGTGGGTAGATGACTTTGGATTTTTTGGTTCCGTTCCTTTTTTTAGCACTGCTGGTTATGACTGAGTAGGAACGGCCATGCATCATCCTGGCGTTGAGGCCGTTAGCCATGGAGAAGGACTTTAGATGGCTCTTTAAGGCAACAGGAAGGGGAAGTTTGTCCACGAGGTGCACTGGAGTACAGGACACGATAGATCGACAGCACAGGTCCTGCAGGCTCAAAACTGTATGAAAGAAAAGCGGAGATGAGAGTCTAACTATTAATGCATCTAATAGTTTGCAAAACTCTGTTACACTATATATACAAAGTAGACTTACATTGCATGCAATTAACATATCTACCCCAGAAATCAATGAAAAAGTTATTGATAAGTGTATTTGGAAAGCAATATAATGTAGCAGAAATATTAGGAAAATAAGCATACTAAACAGAATAAACAAAGCCAAATATACTGAATATAAAGTCACTGGCCAATTTATTAAGTACACCTTTGCATGTACTTATTCATGGTAATATCCAATCAGCCAATCAGCCAATCATGTGGTAGCAGTGTAATGTATAAAATCATGCAGATATGGGTCAGGAGCTTCAGTTAATGTCATGTCGATGACAATGACAATGCACAACATGTCGAACCTTGAGGCGGATGGGCTACAACAGCAGAAGACCACGTTGGGTTCCACTTCTGTCAGCCAAGAACAGAAAACTGAGGCTACAGGGGGCCTACCATTTGCGTACCTCAGCAGAAATCCAGATTTGTCAGACCAGGCAATGTTTTTCCAATCATCTACTGTCTACTGTGAACCTGTGCCCACTGCAGCCTCAGTTTCCTGTTCTTAGCTGACAGTAGTGGTACCCCGAGTGTTCCTCTGCTGATGAAGGCCGTCCACCTCAATGTTCGACACGTTGTACGCATACCACAGTTGTAACACGTGTTTATTTGGGTTACTGATGCCTTACTGTAAGCTTAGACCAGTCTGGCCATTCTCCATTGACCTCTGTCATCAACAAGGCATTTTCGTCCACAGAACTGCTGCTCATTGGTTGTTTTTTGTTTTTCACACCATTCTCTTTGCACTCTAGAGACTGTTGTGTGTGGAAATCCCAAAAGATCAGCAATTATAGAAATACTCAAACCGGCCGTCTGGCACCAACATTCATGCCACGGACTAAATCATTGAGATCACTTTTTTTTTTTTACCCATTCTGATGGATGATGTGAACATTAACTGAAGCTCCTGACCCATATCTGCATGATTTTAAACATTACACTGCTGCCACATGATTGGCTGATTAGATAATTGCATGAATAAGTAGATATACAGGTGTACCTAATAAAGTGGCCGGTGAGAGTATGTATACTGCTGTTTAAATGTTTTGGGTCACTTGAATGAAATGCTTCTCATGATCTTAAAACCTTTTGATCTGAAGGTGCATGCTTAAATGTTTGAAATTAATTCTGTAGACAAAAATAAAATTGTGCCAACATATTAATTTAATGTTTTTCATTACAAAACTTTTTTTAAATGGATGACTTTATACTGTATAGTGTGGGACAGTTATAACATCGGAGTCTTGGGAGATGTTTGCCTTTGAAGGATTAAATCATCCAACGCAAACCAGTCTTATCATATTCCTTGGCCTAGACTTAAATGCAGCATTGGTTTAAGAGAAAAAAACAACGACATGTATTGCTCTTCCTTATGTGGTCATTCTCAGAAATTGCTCAACTAAAAGGTCTTCTTTAATCTGTGACAGTGTTCTTTGATGCATCATCTAATGTCAGAAGCATTTATGGTGAAGCATGTTTAAATCCTTGAGAGAACATTTCCAACCTCAACAACATAATGAGTCATGGGGAGATGTTGATGGAAGTGTATTGAAACATGACAACAGTGGTACAGTTGTGAGTCATCTCAATTATTGTTTTATATGTTTTATTATAATTTTACACAGTTCTCCAACTTTCTCAGTGCCTTACTAGCGATTTAATTTTTGGTCTGTTTCTCACACAAAGCTATCATATGACTTTAGAAGGCTTGGAACATACCTTACAATTAGTATAGGCTGCTTTAATGGTACTTTAATGTTTTCTTTGTGCTTTTTGGAGCTCGACAGACATGGTCAGAATAATCTGTCTTTGTATGGAAAAATCTATGCCCTTATTGCAAATAAATAATCTATTTAGTCTTTATGAGGTCTAACAGTAGAGGTACCTTTATTGGGTCTCCAAAGTCGCTCCATACCATGCCTCATGAGCACAATCCGGGCCAGTTCAGTGAAAGACTCAGTAATGTTGAAGTTACAGAGAGGGCTGACCTCAAAGAATGTGACGCCCAGTCGCTCTGCAAATGCTTGGGCATGGTCTGTTGTCACTTGACGCTTATAGGCCAGGTGAAGCCTGTTCCCCACCAGGATTTTGGGAACACCCGGTGCATGCTGTGTAAAGAACAGTAAGTCAGTGGTTCAAGAGCTCTTCAAAACACTGTTTTGTTTTATATTTGTCAAGATAACTCACACAGCCTTCACTCATTAGCCTCAAATTTCTACACTATTCATATTCATACCGCACAGTTATCATTTAACATGTTGATTACTGTAAAAAGTACAGGCTGTGGTTTTGGATCTGATTTTACCTCATCAATCTCTTTAATCCATCTGTCGATGCCATCAAAAGACCATCGGTTTGTGATGTCATATACAAGGATAACACCCTGTGAGAAACATGTATTGGTTTTATCGTACAGACAATTGAACATGAAACTAAAACGCATTTTATATACTGAAGGCAAAAAAATGAGACAATAGATGATAATGCTGAGATCTGAATGAAATGAACAACATGATCATTATCAGAAAATTCAGAAGTTGACACACTTTTACAATGTTCAATAAAACAGTGGTTCAAAATTTAATAGCACAATGTCAATAAACCACTGATATGCAGCTTTCCTTAGAGTGTGGTGGTTATTAGGATATCTGTGTTTGCCAGAACAAGGAAATGTCATATCAACAATAGCAGCCAACTCCAATTTATTGCATGCAACACTTTCGACAGGAACTGCTGATCTTTGGGTGGAGTGTTTAACAACGCTGTCTATGAACACTAGGATTTCACAGATAGTCAAAAAACATTTCCTCAAGTCTCTTTGTCCATTATATTAGGCTCACACATAAACCCAAAACAGTTTGAAGAATATAGTTACACTGCATGCAAAAAAGTCATTTTCTTTAAAGGTAGTTTGATTTGTTTTACAGTACAAAATATATAAATATCCCTAAAACAAAATACATTTAATTGAAAAGCAAAATTGCATGACATATTAAAGGGATAGTTCACCCAAAAATGAAAATTCTGTCTCCATTTTCTCAGAATCATGTATTTGACCAAACCTATATGTCTCTTTCTTCAGTGGAAAACAAAAGGAGATGTTATGCAGAATTTTAGTCTCAGTCAACATTCACTTTTATTGTATGGAAGAAGAAAAAAAAGATGCAATGAAAGTGAATGGTGACTGAGGCTAACATACTGTCTATAATATTTTTTAATGTTCCATGACAGAAAGAAAGGCATATGGGGTTGGAACAACATGAGGGTGATAAAATAATTACATAATTTTTATTTTTGCGTAAACAATCCCTTAACTTCAATTAAGTTGATTTTTCTTACCCTAATGGCAAAAAGTTTTTTGCTTGTCCTGGCATATTTCTAACAAAATTTAGTGAGTTTTATGCAAAAACAAGAAAAATGTGTTTGCTAATGGGATAACAAAAACAAACTTAATTCAAGATACTGTATATTCTCTAAAAAAAAAAAAGTCTTATTATCTAAATTTTGTGGGAAGAAAAGACAAAAATACAGTTTAAGAATTACCAGAAAAATAACAGTAACACTTTCTATGAAGCCCATATTTATAATGCATTGTAAAGACATTATAAATGCATTGTAATGCATTAGTAATGTCTTATAATACACAATATAATAAGTTATAACTTCTCATAAATTATTCTAACCACAATTATAATACATTGTAATACCCACTCATAGTTGCACCTTAGAATATAATGCATTGTAACACAAGAAACATCCGATTTGATCTGCAGTTATAATGTATTGTATTATAATGTATGCACAGTATATATTTCTATTCTAAAAAGTATATTAGGTATGGTTTAAATAAAGTGACAAAAGCAGTAACTGCCATTCAAGAAAAATAAAAATGTATGTTGACCAAACATGTAGCCAAATCTTTGTCACTTACACAAAAGACACCCAAGAAAAAATAAACAAACTCATTCTATGCTGGAATCTATTATTTCTATTTCTATCTATTATCATCTTATTTGGAGACTTAATTTTATATACAGAATATTCCATCATATGAGTCTGACTTGATATATTGTATGTACAGTATGCATGTATTGCATTTATTTGATTAACTTACCAACTTCTGCTGATAATACTGGATATATTTTGTGTTATAATGCATTATACTCTTTAAGGGATACGTATTATAATATATTATAACTGTAGTTACAACTATTTATGAGAAGTTAATACATATTATAAGTTGCATTACGTGACATTATGAATGCAGTAAAATGCATTTATAGTGCCTTTAAAATGCATTATAAATATGGGCTTAATAGAAAGTGTTACCAAAAGAATTTTTGCAGTGTATTCTATGTATTGTTCACAGTGTCTTTATAATTTATTACTGTTGTACCTGTGCCCCTCTGGAATAAGAGCGGAAAATGGTACAGAATCTGCCTTGTCCTGACGTGTCCCTGCAAAACAACACAACACAGAATGTCCATATCACAAAGCACCCATTCAACTTCCTTCTGCTCTTCAAAACATCTGTAGCTGTTGTGATTCACTGTGTACTGTGACATGAGGAGCTCTCTGTGGTTGGTGCCAAGGCAGCAGACTTTAAGTAGGAACAGTGAAATTAATCATTCACCATCCAGGGCTGAGCACATAGACAAGATGTGCCAGTCATGTTGCAACGGGTAGAACTCAAGTAACACAAACACTGCTCTCTAAAATGCTTTGTCAAGACCAGATTATCAACAATTGATTCCAACCTCTAGTAAAAGCTCAGAAATTATAAACAACTTCCTGGCATGGCTAGTCGGGTTGACTTGGCTGAACGTTTCAATGATAGAGATTGCAAGGCAGCGCTGTAATTAGCATACCCTGAGATTAGGCATGTTCACTTCATATTTTGGAAACCAACAGAGCCTTATTGAACACATGATGGAAAGGAAAAAGTGATCTGTAGTTTCTTCTCATGCTCAGTTTGAGTGGTAATTACAGGAAGAAGCTGATCAAGCAGAAGCTTGAAGTTCAACATAAATGTCTTGGGGCTGTCAGGTGCTGCAGTCTTGGGTTTCCAGTTTATTATGAAAAGTATGAAGTGAGCTGTGTCAACTCTGATGTAATGCTACTCACCAAAGCTGGAGCTTGACCCTACGTCCATCGAGCAATATGGTAGTTGTTTTGTAGTCAATTCCTGCAAGTAAAGAAGAAATAAGGAAATTACTTAAATAGTCTTCAGATTATAGATTGTGTGGATTCAGCTGCTATATTTTTCCTTTGGATGTAGGTCTTTATTCTATCACATATAGTTTTCGGGGCAGCAATGGAAAATAAACTTATCATCCTCCATATTTCATCCTGTTTTTTTTTTTAATACTGTATATAATGTTGAGCATTTTGAATATTTGGCATGGGATGTGTACATTTATCCATACATTTTTCTGATCTGCATTTCTAGTTAGGGTATTGTGATATATGTATATGAAATCAAACACTCATCAACACTTTTAGCATATCAACTGTTTTTTCACTCTGTTACTTTTTTTTGTTATAATTAGCTGCTCATACACCATAACCAGCTGACCCAGTTACCTTGTACACTTTAACATATTTAATGACTGAAATCTGTCCATCTGCTGTTGTCTGAATATTTGTTTCAAACTCTGTTTTTAATATATAAAATATTATAATATATATTATAATATATAATATGTTATATATATTGTACATTGCTTATGTATGTACTTCTCCTGTTATGACATTTCTTTACATCTCTTCGGTTACATTCCTTTTCTTTATGTGTGTGTGTGTGTTTTATACTGTATTGTATCATGTGAGTGCTTATGTATGTATTTCTCCTGTTTTATGCCTTTTTTAAAGGGATAATTAACCCCAAAATTAAAATTCTCACATGATTTACTCACACACAAGATGTGTATGACTTTCTTTCTTCTGCAGAATTTTTTAAAAATATATTTAGAGGAATATTTCAGCTCTGCAGTTCCTCAAAATGAATTTTAAACTGCAAAATCCACATAAAGGGAGCATCCATATGACTACAGTAGTAAAATCAATGTGTTCAAATATGATATGATAGGTGTGGGTGAAAATCAGATCAATATTGAAGTAATTTTTTGTCATAAATTCTCATCCCTGCCCAGTAGGGAGTGCTATGCAAGAAGGATGTGAATCACCAATAACTGAATAAGGAGAATAAGTAAAAATAAAGTGGAAATAGACAGCAGGGAGAACAATTTATAGAAAAAAAGGACTTAAATATTTCACATTCGCTTCTGAAAATATGGATTTAACCACCAGAGTTGTCTGGAATACATATAATAATAATTGTATAGTCAGTATTTTGTCTTGTTTTCCAGTAAAAACATTTAATCAGTTTTATCAGTTTTTTGTTTTTTTGCTTGTTTGCAAGCATACTGTATTTCTAACAGCATTTAGTGAGGGACTGTGCTTAAAACAATTAAATTCAATTAGCTAATTATCTAGGTGGTTGCAGATGTTAATTGGCTGCAAGGAAGTCAAAAGAGCCAAACCCCAAATCTCCATGATATTCTGGTTCCCCGACATGGCTTGGATCTATTCTTCAATATAAGCAAGCTGGTTTATTTTCTGATATGAAGTAATCACTGCTCTCTCCAATTCACCTTATTCAGCTACGCCCCTTTCTACGTTCTTCCGAATTTTTTTAACTTCCTGTTTGTATTGAATCTACGTAGAAGAGTCCATCAAAATGAATTACGTTCAAAATTTTCTTTTTTTCTCACGGAAATTTGACAAGTAAATTTGATCTGGAAGATCACGTTCAGACAGCTATGACACCCTGCACTTTTTCATGATACAACCATTTTATTGCCATACGTGTAATTCTGCTTCATTTTTTAGGTTTCAACATGTTAGTAATTTGCATTAAAATATGTAGTTGATATGAAATTTCCAACAGTGACAGCTCATACTGTTACACATGCAAGTTCAAAATGAAAGAAAATTACAAAAGTACAATTGTACTTTTTAAAAATTATTTGTATGTGTGTAAATATAGTTGCTCCCCTTCCCCCATCCTGGTTTAATGCTCCAAAAATATCTGCTTGTCTTAACTATAACGTGAAGGGTAAATGACATGAGAAGATGGTAAGATGTGCCGTGCAGAGATATTTTAATGACTTTGTGTTGTCTCTTGGATTTTCATGAGTACACAGAAGAATATCAGTACATCCACTAGGGGTGTCCATGGTTAACCGATTAACCGATTAACCGTTAAAAATTGCGTAACCGAGTGAAACATTTTGCTCGGTTAAGCGGTGTCAATGGCGTGCATTGAATTTAGTTGTAATACATTTTTGCACCACCAGAGACTGCCAGAGCGCTCCCAGACATTTGTAATGTCCACAAGAAGTAGTCTTGACCAGTTTTCTAATATGAAGCGGGCAAAGAAAAGCACAGCGTGGGAGCACTTTAAAATCGAGAATGACGGGGCAAAATGCAAGTATTGCAATGCAGTGCTTAGATATACTTCAAGTACAACCTCGTTGTTGTACCATCTCAACAGCCAACACCCGGGCACACCAGGGATGGAAATTAGCACCAGCCAAATGCAGGTGATTTTGTGTTGTGGCGGGTAAACTCGCTTCACCTACCGTCCACCGTGGCGGGTAAATAAAAATAGCATCATGCGACGTTCGTCTGTTAAAGGACAAATTAGTTTGAATAAACGAGGAGACACTGATTAGCAAGACAACTCAGTGAATGTGCTTTCCATTAAATGAATCACACACACAGTAAACAAATCCTTAACAAAAAAACAGGCCTATTCTGGTGGGTGCAGTCACGCGCTCATGTAAGGGTGGCGGCGTGGCGCTGCCAATAAAGCTCCTAAAATCTGTCACAAAGAACCGGCAAAAGTAATGATTATGAATATGTAAAATATAGCAAGGAGATATTTTAATTATTTATTAATAAACAAGTCTTTTCTTTGTCCATGTCATTTGCAAAGATGAAGTTGACGATGCTGACTCGCGGTCTTCGCAGTAACGCACCAGAGAGAAATGCACATTTCTTACGGATTACATAAGCAGAGAGCAGTCTGTGTCTGTTTTCTTTAGTTTTGAATTATTTGTGAGGCAAGGCTACCTTATACACTGAGTTTCGGTTCATTTATGAGACAAGCTCCAGTTCACGCGCCGGGTCTCCGCTTCGTGATTATATCGTCTGCTATATTTAATTCTTATTTATTCAATCCAGGCAATTGGTTGATGAAACATTGATTAAAATTAAGACACAATTAATACAAAACGAAATTCACTTTAAAGAAAGGTTTTGTGCTTTCTGTTTGATGTATCTGTGGAAGTTTTAAAGCATCTTTCAGTGCCGCTTTCAGAGCGCTCACGTCTGTAACATTGTGTTTTCCTCGTATGCGAACTGAAATGAATATCAGTTCATGGATTGTGTGTGTAGACTATAAGAGAGAAAGAGAAAATGCCAGTATTTCATTGAGACTTGAGATTAAATAAACGGCTTAAGTATTGTAGATCTTGTAGTATTAATTTTCACGTGCAGTTACACATTGTCGGTTAAAAACAAGAAAGTGGCTGGTAAAAACATTGAGTGGCTGGTAGATTTTGAAATCCACAGTGGCCGGTGGACAAAAAAGTTCATTTCCATCCCTGGCGCACACTATGGTTAACCGAGTATTAACCGTTAAGGGCCTCGGTTAACGGTTAATGAAAAACTTGAAAACGTGCAGCCCTAACATCCACCGCATAAAGTTAAGATCTTGTGTATTTATGAATTAAGTATTCTTGTTTTAAAACCTCCCTGGTCAGTTAGATGTTATGACATCCAACAACACATTCAAATACTCATGATAGCTTTTGACACCTCTATAATCTGTAAATCCACTTCACTATCTAATTACACTTTAACATCAACACCATAGATATCTATATAGTACCAGAGATTATAATAGAACTGCTAGAACGGAAGTTCTGAGACAACATTTTCAAGATGGCTGCACACTAGTTTCTCTGACATGCATAAAATGCACAATAATTCATATCTACAACACAAATAGTTTAGGAAAAGATATGTGCCGAGATTTAATACTTTGGGTAAAGGGGCTGTTTAAATGTCTTATAACAGTGATGCTTGCCATAGCAAACACTTATAATGGATTTTTTTTTACTTGTTTTGACCATTAAATGACTGAATGGGAGAACTGCAGCAAAATATTTCTGAGAGATTGTTGCATACTGATACTGTATTGTTCATTCATTGCTAATAATTAATTGCTAATGTCCCTCTTTTGATCTAGCATTTGGGTGATGGCAGCTATGATTAAATGAAGTCTGCTGTTGTAAACATGACACTAGAGGAGGATGCCTGAGCTGAGATTGGAGAGCTGTTAATGTCAGCTCTGTGGGGGTTCCGGATTCTAAACACATATACACTGGCATTCTGATCACTCTTCTCCTATAGGGAGACATTCATCACCACTGTGATGAGACTGAAATCCAACACTGTAAAAATATACATGGAACAACTGGGAGATTCCATTTAGATGACAGAACGCAGATTTGTAAAGACAATCACTGTCACTAAAGAACGAACCAAAATTAACCAGTCACATTCCCAGTCACCTTGTGAACTGTGAGGTCACTCTTAGTGAATTACAACATATCAGTAACATTTTACAATAAGGTTCAATTAGTTAACATTAGTTAAATGGCAATTAGCTAATTAGGTTTCATGAACAAACAATAAACAATATATGTTTTACAGCATTTATAAATCTGTTAATGTTAAGTTAATGTTATTAATAATAATACAATTGATTATTGTTATTTCATGTTAGTTCATGGTGGATGCTTTTGATTTCAAATCAAACTTTTGATTTTAAAAATGCATTAATACTGTATATGTTGAAATTAACATTAACCAAGATTAATAATTTCTGTTATAATATTGTTCATTGTTAGTTCTTGTTAACTAAAATTGTTAAAGTGTTACAGACAAGTCAAAAGGCAGGCACTAATTGTTAGTTTAACTCAATCATGTCCTGTTTGAGGTCTGAGAAAGCTAAAGGCCCTTTTAATATCTAATAAAACACTTTATGAATTTCCCCTCATCTTATCAGAACTTGATAACATATTTCAAAAATCCTCCATGTAAAATATTACATATACTTTTTGGGTCTCATAAACCATAAGTATAAAAACATGATTAATTGCAATACATTTTCATGTGCTAATATTTTCTGATTGGTGTGCACGTTACAGTTCTGTTCAACACACTCCTGCTGTCTATTTTTGGTTTTGGATTTGTTTTATTAACTACAGTCAAACTGACCCCAAACAGAAGCAACATTAATGTATTAGACAAGATTCACATTTGTGAAAAGTCTATGTCTACTTTATGTCCCCACGAATACTGAGGTCATTTGACTGCATAAAATTCTGGCGTCAACACATAAGAGAAGTAGCTGACCTCAAAATATTTTCACGAGTTACACAAGCTGAATAGTTAAACATACATTTAATATTTTGAAGAAAAATTATTTGGACCCAAATGTGTTGGAAAATACTGTAGCAATTAATTAATTTGATTTAAAATAAGTTAAAATGGGAAATAAGTGGTTAGTTTTGAAATCACAATAATTGTTTTTATAAATCATTGTGTTTTCTGGGAGCTTAAACATAAATGGAGAAACCGTGTGCAACATCTTATCCAATTTTTTTAAGAGCACTATAATTCTGAGTGCATTTTGCGTGCCAACACAAAGCGCAAGTGGCCGTGGGTGTGTTTGCGCTGTCTTTAGGTGTATGCATACAAACTGTGGGTGTAATGTATGTTAATGAAGTGACTCAAAGTGCAATTTGCTATTTTCCTGAGAAATAGGTCATTGCACTAAGACATTTCAGACCAAAATAGATTTCATGTCTAATCTTGGCGCAAAGACCAAAGTCAGTTCCTGCTTTTGCAGTTTGGGGATTCCACCAGCAGATCATATTAACGAGCTATCACTTTTTCACCTGATCAGCTATCACCTGATTTGTGTGTCAATCAATAATAATAATATTACGTTTTATGCCACATATCAAAGCACAAGGACACTGTACACAAAATAAAACATTGAACAAAGAAACATAAAACAAATATAAGTACATTAGATACAATGGACAATGGGAGAGCAGTAATGCATGTTTCAAGCGTCTAGTAACACCATCAAGTCTATAAGTGAAACAGGCTGATAGAGAACATAAACATAGTGTTCCGGAGGAAGGAGACACAAACTTCCTCTCTAGAATTTCACCCCTAAACAATATAACACTGGAAGGATGGCAGACAAAAACGGTTGGGTAACACTTTACAATAAGGTTGAATTTGTTAACATTAGTTAACTCCATTAGATAGTTTAAGGGTTAGTTAACACAAAAATGAAAATTCTCTCATAATTTACTTACCCTCATGCCATCCCAGATGTGTATGACTACCTTTCTTCAGCAAAACACAAAGATTTTTAGAAGAATATCTCAGCTCTGTAGGTCCCTACAATGCAAGTGGATGGCGATCAGCACTTAAAAAGCACAGACAGTCGTAGTAAAAGTAATCCATAAGACTCCAGTTGGTTAAATTAATGTCTTATAAAGCGATGCAATTGCTTGGGGTGAGAAAGAGATCAATATTTAAGTCCTTTCCACTATAATTGTTTACTTCTGGTTGCTCTCCAATGCAACTTGACGTAATCGTGTTGGCGATGTTCAAGCGAGAACTGACACAATACAACAAGTAGTGCAGCTTGATTTGTTTACAAAAGAATGCTGTTCACAAGCTTCATTGGTTTTGCTGTCATCTGAACACGCCACTTGCAAGAGTGGATTACTTTTACTACACTTATCTGTGCTGTTTGGAGCTTAAAGTGCTGATCATTGCATTTTAGAGACCTACAGAGCTGAGATATAAAGCTTAATTTATGTTCTGCTGAAGAAAGAATGTCATACACAGCTGGGGTGGCACGAGGGTGAGTATATGATGAGAGAATAAAAATTTTGGGGTGAACTACGGTAACCAATTAATATTAACTAACAATGAACAATACTTTTACAGCATGTATTAATCTTAAATGTAAATTTTTACATATACTAATAGATTTTTTAAATTAAAAGTTGTATTTGTGAACATTAATTAATGCACTATGAACAAACATAAACTAACAATGAACAATTGTATTTTTATAAACTAATTAACAAAGATACATTATGTAATATTATATTATTGTTCAATTGTTAGATGAATGAATGTTTATTTATATATTTATATTATGTTTTAATGAATCCATTTATATAGCACTTTTTTGGAAACTACACTCAAAGCGCTATACACAGTGAAGAGGGGACTCTCCTCAATCACAACCAGTGTGCAGCATCCGCCTGGACGATGCGACGGCAGCCATAGTCCACCAGTACGCTCACCACATGCTAGCTATTGGTGGTGAGGAGAGAGTAGAGTTATAGAGCCAATGTTCATAATACCTAATGCATTAACTTAAGAAAAACCTTATTGTAAAGTGTTACCAATGGGAGAGAGTTCACAGCAAGAACGTAGTTATTGTGCAATAGAACAAAAGACGCAAATGGTCCTTATTTATATTCTTCTAATACATTACATACAGCCCATTTACACTACCAAATTCTTATATATGGACTGTCTTAATTTACATTGACGTTACTTGACAGGGAATGTTCTGGTTCAAGTGAAATTTCATTCGCGCACAATTTCACCAACATTCTTGCGCCTAGACCTATTGCATGCTTGGACAAAAAAAACTTTATGGCCATGCCCTCAATCTTTGCTCATAAGATGGATAGCATAATGCTGCTCTTTAGGCTTACCACTCTTAAAATAGGGCCAAAAAGTTGATCTCAACACAACATGAGGGTTAAACTCTAAAGCTAACCTGATGTAATCTATTAGTATAAACGAGATGTAAATACAGTATCAAAAAAAATTAATTGCTCCCCTGTCATATTTTCCACAACTGTATAAAGCTTTTATCAATATGTTGATTATTGTGTGATTATTTAATTTAATGCAGTGCATCATATTTAAGCAAATCCAGTATAATACCAGCTCTCTACTATTTTGTCCTTAATAAAAATGCCTGCCTGTAGGATGCAGTTGCAGTCTTCCTGTTTATGTGGGCAAGCTCTGATTCAGCCTGACAGATTTTTTCACACTAACTTTTTCTCTCACCCCGTGCAATTACCCTGCTCTGCACCTCTCCTCACCTCTCTCTCAGCACCCAGCAGCGAACCATAGACATTTTCTGATGAGAATGACACATGGAGATCAACAGTGGTTGTTCAAAATATAGAGCTCTGAGAGAAACAGTTACTAACATTTACTGATCCATCCCGATGCAACCTGAAGTCATAAAATTATACAGTACACAAACAGAAATATCGTCAGTCTGTTTGAGGGTTGTTTTCTTGTCCAGAAGTTGTCAGTCCCTAACATTCTGCCTTACTTCTCCTTTTGTGTTTTACAGAAGAAAAAGTCATACAGCTTTGGAACCACATGGGGGTGAATAAACGATGAACTCTCAAAGGCATTACATAACATAAAACATATCGAGCAACACATCATCCTGTATGTTATTTATAAGACATGAGATAAATTGGTCAGTTGCACAGAATTGTATCTGATTTCTCTCTCAGCATGACCACTGTAAGGAATAGCTGCAAAGCTTCAATTGTTTCTGTCCCTTTAAGAACAAACATGATAGTGAACACTCACTTTTCATCATTCAAACAAACAAGTTGCTTGAGAGGTTCACGCAATTGTTTAGATAAACATCAGAATGTTCCACTCTTTCATCGCCAGCAAACCTTGGCTGGATTCTCATTCCCTTCAGCAATATTTTGCTCAGTGCCTGGGAGCCATTGGAGAGCAGTTACGTAAGAGCTTTGGCCAGTAGTAATAATCTCTATAAACAAAAATTCCAACAGAGTCTTCTGCTGGCAAGGTTGCTTTGCAAGAGCTCTCCCTGTCTATTCATAATCAGAAAGTTGTCTCGAGGTTACTATACAAAAAAAATATACAGGTAATAGAACATCATGTCATATCCCTCCATAAAACAAAACTTCATCCCATTTCTATTAATTGCTTGCATGCATAATGACTTGGTATATGTTTTCTATGCATTAGCATCCTGGCAGAGCAGTTTACTAGCCTTAAGGGGGCAATATTTTTATAGAGAGTATGTAATTGAATGTAGTATGAAGTCTCTTTTACATACCAGCACTGGGGAATTAATTTTTCATCACTGTTGCACTGGTTTTGTCTTTGTAGACAACTTTGCTACACACACATTATTGTGCAACTATAAAAGAGTTTAACCATTTGAAGCAATTGTTACAAATTTGTTATGAGAAAAACTGAAGACATTGTCCAAGGCAATTCAAAAACTATTGAAAGGCATTTAGTCTAAAGATTTTTTTTTATTCCTATAACCTGTTGCCCCTTTACTAAACTTGGCTGGCATTCCTTCCTCAGCTGTTTAGATAAATAAGTACACAACTGTGCAAGCCACCCAGATCTCAGTCAGCCTATGACCTTAAATAAACAGGCTCTTTGTCAGTTTACAGGCTGTATATATCGCTATGAGTAACTAAATTGCTCTGGTGTATTTTAAGATGTTAAAATGAGGCTATAAATGTTCATTAGACCTTGGACTGTGGCCCAGTACCCCCTGACAATGAAATGAAATCGCCACACGTGCAACAGATCAATACTCTGTTGAGATGTGCACAATGAATGGAGGGGAAAATAACAATAAAACAACATAGATTTGGGTGGGCCTGTGGTAGCGTATTAATCACTGAACCAGCAGAGCAAAACACTGTCACAACAAGATCTGATTATTACAGAGTTAATAAAAGATATGCAAATTGTGACACATTTACAGATTGTGAACTGTTATTTATTTTATGCCAGACACTTGCATGTAAAACATTAATGCTCTTTTAGACACATGAAAAATGTGTTGTGTTTATGCCATTTCTAAAGAGGTTTCACTACAGTTGGTTCTGTCCCTTGAGAAGAGTAACTTTTTCCAAAACAGGGAGTACAGTAGGTTATGACGCACACCTACTACTACAGAGCATTGAATTTATGAGCAAGACAAATCGGAGACAGTTGAGCAATCTGATCCTGGCGTTTCATTTATATGCCATATTTTGTGGATCCAGATATTAAAAATAAACTAAACATTCAAAATAAATGTACAGCAGATGAACAAACAAAAAGAGATCAATCGTTTTAAGAGGACATGTGATTTTTTTTTTGTATACTTTGTCTAAATTGACAGCATTTCTAGTAACAAAAGAATCCAAGTGTTGTACATGCAAACTTAATGCTTAATCCTATTTTTTTCTAACTTTTTAAGATTTTTGATTGTAATGTGACCATGATGGCATATAATACAAATGCTACATAACCTACCACTTATATTACAATCCATTATAATGGATCCATCTGAAAAATGCACAGACCAGCTAACTTTTGAGTCTCATTTGTACAGTGATCATAACTTACCCATATTGTATCCATAGGGTGACTCACTGGAACCATCCTGTAGACTAGCCAGTATTTCCCCTTTCCCCACATCACTGTCTCCAACCAGCAGGAACTTCAGAAGGAAATCATAAGCCTTTGCTGGGCTGCTTCTGTGGTTCATCTTCACATCAGCCCGATGACCCATTCTGGTACATCATGTAACTGTTCCTTGATGGACTTAAATTACTCAGACAATGCCACAAAACAATATACCTGATTCAAAAACAAATCTATCTTTTCATCACAAGGCTTTCGTATGTTTAAAATCTCACGTCCACTACATCATTAAAGCTGTCCTATTGTAAGCGTCTGTGGATCCACTGATGCTGTTGCGTCACATTAGGAGGTAAATAAAACCCCTCATATGTTTACAGTATAGTAACATGAGCCAGTTAACTTCTTAAATGTGGCTGCTTATATGTATAAGAACAACAAAAATGCTAATCTTCATAAAACTGTCACTAACGCATCCCTAGGTTTTATCGCCTCTTCTCTTTCGAGCAAACATTGTCCATTGAGCTGTTCTGCCACGATCCCTCTCTTCTATCAGCCTCCTTAGATTTACTGTGATTGGTTCCTGTCTAGAGTTGCTAGGGTGGCTCTGCTCTTTCATTGGAGGTTTAACGCATCAATTAATTCCGTAACCGCCCGTTCTGTGCTATAGAGGGTGTGGCCAAGCCCATGTTTTCATCCTGTAGGCGCTGATGCCAGATCAGCGCACGTATGTTCATACATTTAGATTTTGTGGCGCGAATGGTGGCTCAGCTGATTCTGCTTCGGCGCGCTCCAAGCGCGTGCTCGGGTTTGTTGTTTTCCGGAGCACGAAGAATGACGTAGTGCAATAATGACGTAGTGCAATAATGACGTATACAAAGTATTGTAAAGTGCTAAGAATTATTGTAGTTTTTACAAAAAAAAAAAAAAAAAAAAAATTCTCTGTTCTGCTTGTAGAATTACAGCAAAACATTAAACTATTTTAAGTCCTATACTAAGATATCAAAGAGCGTTTGCTCTTACATAAAAGACTAATGTTCTTGTTCGCTGCGTCAGCAACTGCCAATTATATCAACTCGAGCTTCCACAAATAAATTTCAAAGTATACTGCTTTCGTGTAAATGCAAATAATATTTTTTGTCACGTTTTACTGAAAAAAAGGACCAAAATAAACGTGCACAAATACTACCATCTAGTGTCCTACAGAAGTAAGCGCTCCATTGACGCATGAGCAGATAGCTTGGTTCAAATTGCTTTCACAGGAGGAACAGATTAATCAAAAATAAACTTTTAAAGTCTGTGCTTTGGGTGCTTTTTACAATGTGGATTTGTAAAAATCACCCAAAGAAATACATTCAGGATTAACCTATAATGACAACTCTTTGACTATGGACAATGTTTATTTTCAGTGTTTAAAACAGGTCCATTATTTTATATATTAATCTTAAATAATGTTCAGCATAATAGCTAAGGAACATGTATACCTGTCATTCAAACACTTTTGCAATTTACACAGAACGTTCAACATCAAAATTGGTAAGAATGTCCATGTCATGTTGTACAAAAAATATTAACTTAATTTGAACAGTGGATATGAAATGCCTCCATTGCTATTAAATATTAGCACTGACTTTCAGTGAGTATTACTTATGATGGCTTTACTCATGCTTTACAATCATCTTTTCATTCTCTTGTCTAAAGAATGTATCTGATTAAAAGTCTCTCAATAATTTAGCTGTACCCAGGGATGGGTAACCGCTGTCTCTCCTTGGCTTCAAAAAAGGTGAATGAGAGTGCTATAGTGTCAACTTGTGCCATTCTAGGGTCTTCACACACTCTGGATCGATGTTAAAGAAACAGGCATGTCTACCTCATGTGGATTTAACCTCTGTTCCTCAAAACAGAAACACTGAGGAAAGAAAAGGGCAACATTTTAGAGATGTATCAAAATGAAGTAAGCTAGGAGGGTAACACAAGGAAGAAAATAGCTTTACTTTCCATATATAGATTTCAACATTAAATCAACACATTTTATGGATATATTTGAATATATTTTGAGTTTGCATTTTACATAGCCAAGGTTGAAAAACCAAGACTTAAAAATATTTAGTATTAGCAGAACATTTACATTTAGGAGACACTAAAAAGACACCAAGAAAATTACAAACAAGTGAATACTACTGCAAAAGCAATGGGCAACAGTAAAACGAGAATTGCCATAATACAAAGATCCAGAGTACAGGTACAAATCAGACATCCATCATCAACCGCTTATCCTGTACAGGGTCGCGGGGGGCTGGAGCCTATCCCAGCTAACATTGGGGAAAAGGCAGGGTACACCCTGGACAGGTCACCAGTCCATCGCAGGGCCACACATATACAGACACCACTCACACTCACATCCACACCTAGGGCAATTTTTTGGGAGACATCAATTAACCTAGCCTGCATGTCTTTGGATGAAGCCGGAGCACCCAGAGAGAACCCACACAGACACGGGGAGAACATGCAAACTCCACACAGAAAGGCCAGGGCAACCAGGGTTTGAACCCATGACCTTCTTGCTGTGAGGCGACAGTGCTAACCGCTGCACCACCGTGCCGCCCAAATCAGACATAAATGATAAAAAATAATCTTAATTATAATCTTGATCTCAAACTTCTGTGGATGGAAATTCCATTGCATGTGTGTGTCTGCATTAAAGGTCACTTTAATAACAGGCTTCATTGTCTCCACTTGCTCAGTATCATGCCCCGCTACCAAAGTGCCACCCAACCCTGTTGCCTACAAGTAAGAGAAGAAAATGATACAGTAATTACACAAATCTACTGATGAAAGGGGCTCTGAGATGTTGGATTATCAGTTTAATACTGAGATGACAGTAGAGTCTGTACAGTGGAACAGCAGCATATGGCATGCCAATCATTCCGACCCCAGCTGCAGCAATGTACGTGAGGATGGTCTTGTTCCTTTTCTTCCAGTCATCTTCCTGTTGCTTTCTCCTGTGAGTCCTCCTGAGGAAGAGTTGGCTGCTGGATTTATATATATTGAATTGATAATTCATGTCTAGAATTTGGCCCCATCTTTCAAAATCCACCGTCAAACCCAGAAAAGGCTATGTGCCTAAGGTCCAAACCACACCCTTCAGAGCGCAGGTGGTTCACCTTCAGGCATTATTTCCTCCTCCATTTAATTTGGATGAGGAACAATCATTGCATTTGCTATGCCTGTGCGGGCACTACACGCATACGTTGAGGGTACATGCTAGTTCAGATTGTCTGATCAGCTCTTTGTATGCTTTGGAGGATGCAAATGAATGGAAAGGAATGTCTGTCTCCAAGCAAAGACTATCTCAGTGGATTGTCGATGCATTTGCCCTGGCTTATGAGTTGCAAGATAAGTCTTGCCCAGTTGGTGTTAAAGCACACTCAACTAGAGGCATGGCCTCCTCATGGGTATGGGTGCATTGTGTGTCCTTAGAAGACATATGTTTTGCAGCAGGATGGTCTTCTCATAACACATTCGCAAAGTTTTACAACCTACATGTAGTGTCTTTTCACAAGTCCTCTCTGTTTATAGTGCTTGCTATTCATTGGCCAAAGTATGTACTGAGACATAAGTATGTACTCTTTTCATGAACCGACAGTTCATGAAAACACTGTTCTTTTTTATACTCAGTAGCTAATAACGCTATTTGAAAACATGTGAATCATTCACAAAATAAAATATGCTAAATATGAATGAACAAACTAACTAATGTATATAATAATATAAGCAATCCCAAAGCTTTTTCAAACAGATGTTCCTAAGTCAGTCCTTCTGTAGGCAGCCGATGGAAAAAGCAGCATCTGGGACTGGAGCGCTTTGCTTTGCGAGTGGTTTCTGATCATAACATTGCTGTTTTAGATCAAATTTAGTTTCGCTTGATTATTAGGATAAACATTAACTGCAAACATTGTCTGGGAAATTTTAAAGACATCTTACAACATTTAAAAAGCAAGAATCTAACCACATGACACGTAATCAAGCAGATACCGGCTACACACAAAACGCCAACCAATCGCACTTCCGCTAGTCAACCAGAAATTCCACCCACCTAGCAAAATACAGTGGACTCGCTGAGAATATTGTGCATAGTATGTCAGCAGTTTGAAGAGCAGGCTGTGCTCAATGCTTTTTACCAGTAGTAGTAGTTCTCTTCATCATTTAACCCTCATTATTGCACACCAAAATCCCTTAAATGTGCACTCTGTCATTTTTTCCTCATTTAAGTTCTTTCACTTTTAATGAAATAAATAGCAATTTTAAAACATATGAATAATATAATTACCACTCATTTAAGATGGAGACCCCAGTCATATCAGTAACCTTATAAAAGCAGTTTTATTCTACATGGAGAGGCTCCCCTCATGGGTGCTGCCATGTTAGTATCACATGACCAGTCAAATATACTTGCTCAATCTTAGTATCCACCCTGTTATTGGCAGGGTTGGGGAGTAATTGTTAAACATGTAATGGGATGACATACAGTATTTAAAATACAAAGTATAAGTAACTGTATTCCACTACAGTTACAATTTAAATAATTGGTAATTAGACAGTTACATTCAAAAAGTATTTTGTTTTCTGAAGAGATGTACTGCACTTTGTATTTTATTGTCATTTGTTTAGTTTAATATTTAGTCCTTTCAGATGGAAAACATTTATACATATAAATGATGCAATCCAAAGTGCATTTGAAAAGTGGTGAAACACTTTCTTATGATGTGTTACATTCATGCTAGCAGACAGAGAAGTAAATTTGAAGTAAGTTTGTAGCACAAGAAATAGAATTAAACCTTGTGTAAATTGTCAGCTTTATTCTAAGCTAAAATGCTATTTCTAGCCATTTTACATGCACATGTTACCAGGCATGATCATATTTTTTTTTTAGCAAGAAAATTCACTTTGGATCATAATTCCTTTTTTTCTAGTAAGACCTTTGATATTAGGGCAAAAATCATATTCTTGAAAATAATTTTTGTATTGTTTTCCTGATTTAAAAAAAATAATAAAAAATCCTTAAAACAAGATCATTTTGACTGATCTTGTTTTAGAAACAACACTGCATAAGATATTTAGTTTTTTCAGAGAATGTATTTTTAACATGTGTATTTTGTCTTACTGTACTGGCAGAGTTTTTATAGTCAAAACCAGTGAAAAAAGTAATCCAAAGTATTTAGAAAACGTTACTGACCTTGAGTAATCTAACAGAATACATTACAAATAAAATTTTACAGCATGTATTCTGCAATCTGAAGTGGAATCCATTTCGAAAGTAACCCTCCCAACGCTGGTAATTGGCCACTTTCACTCAGGGATTAAAATAATTCTGGCTGACTGTGAATAGTGAATTTCTACAATGGCATCAGTAACTAAAAACTATTGCGTATGACTGATGCTGAATGAATCAACACCCCAAGATGTAAGTTCAAGACAACATACTGCATTCAAGACTGGGTGCACCTTTAAATGTCTGCACAGAAGTTATTGTGATTGTGAGAGAGCACCTCCTTGTTGTCACTAGCTGAATGGCAGTGTGTAATATTCCTGTCTTTCTGTATGGTGGCATTCAAGGACTTTGGAATGGGTTCAAATATTTATTTATTTATTTATAGATTTATTAAAGCCTCAAGACTGTTTTGAGGAACATAATTCTGGTATTTTTATAGGTAAGTTGATATTTTCTTGACTTTTCAAAAACGAATGAAAAAGACAAACCAATGGAATGTGGGAATGTGTGAGTGTTAGAAGTTAGAGATGTGTTTTTTTCCCTCTGTGCCATCATGAGTTTTACCTACTATTTATGGATTTATGTTTGCTTTATTTATAAAGTTATGTGGGCTGAGCTAGTTTGTATTTTTTCCCCTTTTTTTCTCCTTTGTTTTAAATAAGCTTGACTTTAACTAGATTCTAGACTGAGAATGATTTAGTCAGACATTGACCACGTACCCCCATTCCACATCACAGAGCCTAGTGTCATGTTTTGTGCTTTCCTGCCTCCTGAGAGGCAGAATCATCATCAACAGTGACAGTGAAGGGAGAGGTGAGGCAAACCATGTGACTGCAGGGTATCAGGAGAGATTAGTGGATAGGTAGGAGTGTTTCTGTTTCTGTCTGGGTAGATTGCGGTCTCCCGGTCATCAAGACTGATCTAATTTGAACCAACATTTCCCCAACCCAGTGACAAGGTTGACTTTTTTAATACATCATCAGTTGCTTGTGGACCTGCTGAGGCAATGCTTCCACAATCAATGGAGGCAGAACACTTTGACGGGCTATCACTCCTCTACTGGTAGGAAATGCCATTATCTGATTGTTATCTGGCTGAATGACTTTAGATTAAGCAAATACTACTGCTTTTAAAGCTTATTTGGTTTCTGTTGTAGCTTTGTTTGCCTTGCTTGTCTAGTTTGTGTTTGGTGTCACAAAATTGGCAAAGTTTATGCTTGTTTATTTGTGTCTGAAACATATGCACAGATTCCACATTTCACCAGGAACATTTGAGCATATGTTGATTTTCTGATTGTCATTTGTGTTGCTCTAGTGTGGATATAATTACTTTATTTTAAAATGCCTTTCAATGGTAAAGCAAAGCTCATTAAAACCTTAGCAGAGAGTAAATAACATGCTGTTATTCAGAGTCATTTTAAGTTCATCATCGTCATGGTGATGAACCAGCAGGAAGTGGATACATAGCAAGACTGAGAGGATGCACCCTGGGGGTATACCTGCGTAGGTTTGTTATAGTGCCTCATCCTCACATGGTTTGTGGAAGGTAAAACAGATTAGGCAGAATTAAGTGATCAGTTTAATGCTGGATCTTTCTGTAATGCAATCTCAGGCACTACATTTGAGCTCACTTCATTCAGAGTGCCTTAGATGTTAATGGGTGAACAAATGCGTTTTGTTCTAATGATACTTTATGATTGTATAGACAATGTTTGTGTAGGAAAAATGCATTTATAAAACTTTATGTAGGTGAAGTTGCAGGATCATTAAATTGAATAACACTGCACAATTTAAGCAGACCTAATTCTCTTTGTTGCTCTTTTGTTGTGACAAATAGATTTATGTGCATTGTTTACAGTAATATAGGAAAGAGCAAAGAATACTACTTGGGGATATGGAAACCAGGTCAAACATATCACTAGAAGAGAGCATGGTTGTTTGCCCTTGTCCTTCTGTTCAGTTCACTCTGACCGCCACATGAACTCAAACAAAAACCTTATTTTGGTCTGAGCTTACAAGAGTTGAATCACTCACTCAATGGGCACTGTTTCTTAGTTGGCATGATTATTCTGAGTTTAGCATCATGGAACACATGAGTGCATCTGTGCCAACTGTTTTATAACTTGACATGTTTTTGAAACCAGTACTGTATACTGTATATTTTCTACATGTTAAGTTTCTTTATTCTGTTCTTGCTTTCTGCAATCCTATAATTTGCGTACTATGCTGACATATCTGATGCAAAATATAAGCATGGATATTAATAAATAATAGAAAGGAACAAATTGTTCAGAGATTTATTTATTTATTTAGTCTATGTTCTAGTTAAAGTCAAAATATTGTACTCTGTTGCTTTCAGTCTGGTATGGTGATAAAATGCAATAGAGATCAGGCTCTCGTTTAACAAATTGGATACATACCGTCTTTCTAAATGTCTTTACCACTTACCACTCTCAGTGTTTACCTACATGTTTGAGTGATTTTGAGATAAATTTAAGCACACTTTTCCTTTATAAGCACATTTAAGAGGTGATTATTCTTGCTATTTCTGTTTCCTGTATTCATAAACAGCGGCCCACTTTATTTTAAATTCATACCTTTAAATATTATAATGTGGTGTGAGTGATTTAGAACTATAATCAGAATACAGTCAGGAATGCTGTTGTCAACTTTTATTATTATCATCCACTAAGCATAACCTGTATGTTTAGAAACTAGTTTTTAATTTAACCTCTGGAGCATTTCTTTGAAATTCTTTTATTGTCCAGTAATTGTTTTTTGTTTGTTTGTTTGTTTGTTTTCAATGTAATTACCTCTTGTACTGATATTTATGGGAATAACTGCTTTTCAGGACCATAATGGGACCCCATGGTATCAGACGTGCTGTGGAGAGACTAGACTTCACAGACTGTAAGAAAGGACTTGGTGAGTTTATTAAAAAAATCCTAAGAGTGTTGATTTACACTGCACTGAGCAAAGCACACACTTTGATTTAATTTATTCTTTCATACCTATTCAAAGAATTAATCTAAAAAAATCTTAATCTTAATCTGATAGGTGTGAAGATTATTGGGGGCTACAGGGAGCAGAGCGGTGAAGAGTTCGGTATTTTCATTAAAAGGGTTTTACCAGGTGGTGTGGCGGCACATGATGGTATGCTCACTCTCCCAAAATCTCCAATAAAAGTACATGAACGTGCAGTCAAAATGTGGACACAGTTATACATACAGTCAAATATGTTTCTCGTGGTTCTAAAAGTGTTTTGATCTAAAGCCTAAAGCTTAAATGCTTGAATAGTTTTTTTAGACAAACATTAATTTTGCCTAGGTTTGAAATTATTTACTAAACTAAAAAAAAACAAAAAAAACACAATAAGAAAAAAAAAAATGGTAATTGCCATTGGGCATTTTTGGTCACCACATAATTCCCATACTTTCATTTGTGTTGTTTCTTAGTTTTGAAGACTTTGTCAGATGTTCTAAGATGTGGAAAATAGTCATAATAAAGAATGAGTGATTGTGTCCAAACTTTTGACTGGTATATGTCACAGGTATTACAGATGATGCCTCCTTTTTTCTCTTTCAGGGCATCTTAAAGCAGGGGACCTCATTTTAGATGTCAACAACATGAATTTAGGGGGTGTTACAAATGAAAGGTAATATACAGTATTATGAATTGAATTGACAATGGAAGTGTGTCATGGTTTTATAGACTGTACAATCACCTCTGTAATTTACAGATACATTACCCATTCCTTGAAACATTATTTGTATCAGAGCATCTAAATATAGGTCAAACTTTCTTTGTGATGTTTAATCAGGGCAGTGGAGATTCTTCGCATGGCATCAGCTACAAATCACATGTCTTTACTGATCGTTCGTGATGAGGCCTCCAGGTAAGGTGACTTTTACAAATTGGGCAATATTTTAACAATTTCTACATCTTAAAACATACAGTAGGTCAACTGTCTAAGATAGCTTTAGAGTTATTCAGTATTAAATGGAACCTCTTGAATATTCTATTTTCAAAATGAAAGATGTCTAAGTGATTGCAGGGATTTGTTTTGTATGCAGAGATTTAAATTATATGGAGAAAGGTAATATTGCTTGCCAGGTACAGCATGTACACAGTTGGATATCATACAAAGTAATCCTATAAATGGATGAGTACGGAACCTCTTGTTTTCTTTGTCTTTAGTGATTATTTAAAAATAGTACAGTATGTTACAAAACAGTACTTACAGTAGTAAGTACAATAAAGTCTTTAGCAATTCATTGAGAATTTCCAAACTTCTTGAAGTATGATAGTATTTTTCCAGCACTAATTTACAGTAAGTCCAGCTGTTTTAAAATTTTCCTAGGATTCTTGATCCATACTGTAAGTGTGTACTGACAATATGGAAATGCTACTTCATGTTAAGGAAATTTTTGAGGATGCATACTGAGATATTTTATTGCAGCACTGTCTGTTGGCAGAAGTCTATGTTTTGAGCGGTTGTCAAATACTTGCTTGCTGTCTCAGTTTAAATGGAGCTGGCATTTTGCTGGTCTCAGACTTCCTGACACACACGTTTGTTCTCACGGCTGAACAACTGTTGACATATTCGGGCCACAAGTCTATCAGATTTGTCCTGATTTGAACCGGCTGAGGGCAGGTTTTAAGCTTTTGTAAAAGGATTACAATCATCATTAATGGACAATCAGGCAACTCAAACAAAAAGCTTCACTGCATTACACAGAATCTGAGAACATTATGTCAAGACTTAACAGATAACAGGACAAATCACATATCTGATTTGGAAACAGTTTGTCTTTTAATTTAGATACCAAATTATCTGTGATTACTTTCCTAATCTAATAAAGTGCTTCTAAGCCTCTTTGAGGACTAACGAGGAAGTTGCATTTAATGAGAATTTGTCGTAGTAAATTTCCAAAGAACAAGTTTCAAGCCGTAAGTGCTTATGATTTTTTTTACAAACTGAACTGTATTTTAAAACCACAAATAAAATGGGATGGTCTCTATTCAAAGAGAAATATGCTTCATATTCCTGCAGCACATTTTCCCAAGATCAAGTACATAGACAGTTTATTGTTTCACAGGAATGGAATTCTTAATTGTGTGTGTTTATATGTTTATCATTAGGAGGGAATTTGCTGAACTAATGGAAAAATACGGCTCGAGCAGTAACACTATTTCAGGATCAGACAGCACATCTCCCACCTCTGTTTCCACAGGTATTTTTTCATTATGTTCATCACCATACTTCAAGAGTATATTGAAATGATGGATAACAATAGCTTTCAGTATTGTAATTAAGAAAAGGCTAATTTGGTCCCTTCCTGACATCCTTGTTTCCTACATACTGACAGGGTTGGGCTGTAACGGAATACATATAATGGCATTACTTATTCAGAACAGTTATTTCATTAACATTTTTTAGAATACTTTTAGAATGCTTCTCTCATAATGATCACAAAATAAGGCAGAAATAAAAAAAATTCTTGTCAGTCAAGTGAGAAACTTGTTTGTTTTTCTGAACAGCGCAGATGCGAGTAATGCTAAATGTGGCTAATTTGAAAACACAATCGCGGGTTAAAATCAAAGAATTGTGGGTTGTGTTTTTGGGATACTTTAAAAATGGTACGCGGTCAACAAAAGATTTCCCGGATTTAATATCGGGCAATCGCAACGGCACAACTTAACAATCAGTGCTCTTTCAGCTGTGCAGCAGTATCAATACAGTCTTCAACATTATTTCCACAAATGTAACATTCGTGCACATGATACGTTGTTACCCGTGATTGCTTCTGTGTAAATACATTTATGCAGCAGCTGCTGTTGCGTGCTTCTGTGTAAAGACAGATCGCTCACGATAAGCATTTGGTGAGCAGGGGTGTAAAGTAATAAAGAGTAAAAATACTTTTTCTTTGGGATTTGTACTTTACTCAAGTGTAATTTAAACAGAATACTTGTACTTTTACTTAATTACAATTCCATTCAATTGTTTTACTCCTTACAATTTAATTAAACTTGAAAAGTACTCACTACATTTTTGAAGATAATTTTCTTTCATCTTACCGGACTGAAGTCACCTTTTCACTGCAACCGACAAATGACAGATGACAGACCAGAGGTCAGTTATTTTAAATAGAGTGTCGCACAGCGGCTGAGTTCCGACCAGTTCCGAAACACTGATGGTTTTTGTCCTGAACTTTATTCTAAACGCCTTGTAGAAGCAAATAATGTAATAACTGCCAATAATGTAATACATTTTCCATTCTTAATGTAATAAAAGTCAATAATGTAATAACTTACCAATAATGTAATAACATTTCTGAACCAATAACATAATAACTTTTTGCCTATTATGTAATAAGTTATTACATTATTGACTTTTATTACATTAAGAATGGAAAATGTATTACGTTATTGATGGTTATTACATAAACAGTAGTAATTACATTATTGGCTCCTACATGCCTGCTACTTTACAGATTGGACAGTTATGAAGGAAAAAATTATCATTCACGTTGCAAATATATATTTAAAAACAAAAGGCTTTCATAATTAGATGTCATTTATTTTTACACTTGGCTTTATTTGAGCACTTGAATAAGCTTGTAAATGTAGTTGGTTATGTAGTGCAAACATTAAAACGAGTCATAGTAAAAGTGTTTATATGTCATAAAATATCATTGTGTGAAGAATAGAGCAAAAAGTAAGTGTTTATAATCTGATAATCTGTAGATTTGAGTGAAAGGGGATAAAAGTCTTTGTTGTTCTAGTGTTAATTCCATCTGGAAGTTGCCATGTTGCCTACAGCAGGCCAAATCAAAATTATTTTGCAAAAATATAGTTATTATAATAGGATTTTATGCCCAGGTTGCAAATATCAGAAACATCGAATTTAACAACATCCTCTCTCACACAGTATCCTCTCTTGATTTCATTCTAGCAAGGAAAAAAAGTTAATTTAACTTAATTCCTCCAATTATGCTTAGCCTTTATAAATAAACTCAGCAAAAAGAGAAACGTTCCCTTTTTCAGGACACTGTAGTTTAAAGATAATTTTGTAAAAATCCAAATAACTTTACAGATCTTTATTGTAAAGTGTTTAAACAATGTTTTCCATGCTTGTTCAATGAACCGTAAACAATTAATGAACATGCACCTGTGGAACAGTCTTTAAGACACTAACAGCTAACAGACAGTAGGCAATTAAGGTCACAGTTATAAAAACTTATGACACTAAAGAGAACATTCTACTGACTCTGAAAAACACCAAAAGAAAGATGCTCAGGGTCCCTGCTCATCTGTGTGAACATGCCTTAGGGGCATGCTGTGTGGAGGCATGAGGACTGCAGATGTGGCCAGGGCAATAAATTGCAATGTCCGTACTGTGAGATGCCTAAGACAGCGCTACAGGGAGACAGGAAGGACAGCTGATGGTCCTTGCAGTAGCAGACCACATGTAACAACAGCTGCACAGAATTGGTACATCTGAATATCACACCTGGGGGATAGGTACAGGATCGCAACAACAACTGCCCATGTTACACCAGGAATGCACAATCCCTTCATCAGTGCTCAGACTGTCTGCAATAAGCTGAAAGAGGCTGGACTGAGGGCTTGTAGGCCTGTTGTAAGGCAACAACGTCGCCTATGGGCACAAACGCACCTTTGCTGGACCAGACAGGACTGGCAAAAAGTGCTCTTCACTGACGAGTCACGGTTTTGCCTCACCAGGGGTGATGGTTGGACGTTTATCATCGAAGGAATGAGCGTTGCCATTGCATTGCAATCTCAACACTGTGCGTTACAGGGAAGACATCCTCCTCCCTCATGTGGTACCCTTCCTGCAGGCTCATCCTGACATGACCCTCCAGCATGACAATGCCACCAGCCATACTGCTCGTTCTGTGAGTGATTTCCTGCAAGACAGGAATTTCAGTGTTCTACCATGGCCAGCAAAGAGCCTGGATCTCATTCCCATTGAGCACGTCTGGGACCTGTTGGATCGGAGGGTGAGGGCTAGGGCCATTCCCCCCAGAAATGTCTGGGAACTTGCAAGTGCCTTGGTGGAAGAGTCGGGTAACATCTCACAGCAAGAACTGGCAAATCTGGAGCAGTCCATGAGGAGATGCACTGAAATACTTAATGCAGCTGGTGGCCACACCAGATACTGACTGTTACTTTGAATTGATTTGATTGTTTAAGCAAAATAATTTGCAGACTGTTCTTATCTTAATTGCTTTATAGGACTGCTATTCTAGAAACCATTCAGCATTTATTTGTAGCATTTTTAAATGTAAGAGTAGCAGATGATTTCTTTAAGAGTAATTAAATAAAAATGTTGTGCTCAGGTAAGATGACAGACACTGCCTCATCCTCCTCATCATCCAGATCAACAAGTCCTCTGCTTCTGAGCCCTAAAGACCCAAACCCAGTATATACCACTGCCTGCACTGCCTCCCCATCTCCACAAGTCTGCACGTGAGAACCAAACAGCACACTGTACATTTCATTTTTTATTTATTTAATTACATTTAATTTTGTTTATTTAGGAGCTTTTGATAATTTGATAATTTTGTTTTTGAATGTGAACATACTCAAAATACTTATGAAAATATATATATATATTATATTATTATATATATGAGATGTTTATTTATGTATTTTAAAATATAGAAATATTGGCAAAAATACATCAGGCAAATATGTTGGTAATATTATGTATTATGTATTCCTGTAATTTGTACCTATTGCTTGGCCATTTCCTATTATTTTATAATCTAAATGTATACATACTGTCAAAAATATAAAGTATTAAAAAAAATACATTTCAGCAAGAATAGAAAATATTTTTTTCTGTTGGTTTTAAATTTTGTTGTACCTACATTAACACATCACATTTATTAATTTAGCAGATGCTAAAACAACTTGCTGTGCATTCAAGTGCACGGTTCATTTTATCAGTACTTTTTGTAATATATTTTGAAGCTTTAAGCAAAAATATTTCTTTCAACCATGCTGATTACAACATATTTTAACTGTAAGGTTCCATATATTTTGGTCAGATTTTTGTTGTCATAATGGAATACTTCTAGTTTCAAAACTATTTGAATCTTTGGATTTCATACATTAATGCAGTTAATACCACCTGAATTGAAGGAGAGCTTGAATGAGAGTGAAATCCCACAAAAGATTAATTCATGGTCATTGAGAGAAAAATATTAATCACCTAGCTTGTCATTGTGTCTTCTGTTGATCCCGCATGTTTACCCCTCTTCCCCAGAGACTGCATGATTCAGTTGATATGTGTTGCTAAGGGGACAGGATTAGGCCTGGTCATTAAAGGCGGGGCTAACCGTGCAGAGGGGCCAATGGTGTTCATTCAGGAAATAATGCAAGGAAGCGACTGCCAAAAAGTATGCCTATATTATCATTGCTATTTTGTAATATAAAAAACTCTATGCGAAATTATGTTTAAAGCTGCTTTATTTAACTAATACAATTTGAATTATTTGAAAATATATACATTTCTGTTTAATTTTTGGTTTGTGAAACACTATGGTAATTGAGGGTTTATTTTTCCTTTGTGTGACTCCAGGATGGGAGACTTAAGGCTGGGGACCAGCTCATATCTATCAACAAAGAGTCATTCATCGGATTAACACATGAAGAAGCCAAAAGCATACTAACTCGAACAAAACTTAGGTTGAAACTCACATATATGTCTATGTTTTAAAGTAATAGTTCACCCAAAAATGAAAATTCTGTCATCATTCACTCACCCTTGAATTTCTTCATGGAGAAATTTGGAATAATATTGAATATTTCTTTTTAAATGTCATTATGTTACACCTACAGGCCAGACCCTACTGTAGAGATAGCATTTATCAGACGAAGGTCTTCTTCAGGCTCCAGCAGTGGACCTCACAGTCCCATCTCCCTTCAGCCTCCCATCAGTACTGTCCCCCAGCTTAGGCCCACTGGACTGGGGGGAGCAACTCTGTCTGGAGGCCTTGTTCCCAAGATATCCAACACCCCCAAATCTGGAAGTGAAACATTGCCTTCAGTAGAACTTACTAAGGTAAGACATAAGACTTGAAGCCAGTTCCTTCAAATCTCCATCTGGTGAAAGAGATTCATAAATGCAGTAGCTGTTTCTTTAACACAGCTTAAAATGGTGTCTGAGTTTGGAATTAAATACTTGCATACTACTTACTGTACAGCATGTGCTGTATACTGCCTACTATTTTTTATTAACTGTATCTAAAACAGAACGTATTATTCAACAATGAACATGACTCTTCTACATTGATGTCACATGATGTAAAGTTGATCACATGACCTCATTATGTAACATGCTTAATTCAGCAAGTCATCTTGGAAAATTAGCATTTTTAATACAAATTTGTGTAAAAACGTCATAACATTTGGCAGCCCAATTAAATATCGAGTCTAGAATTAAATGAAAATTTCCTCTGATGTTACTTCCAATTCATCCATCACACTGAAAAGTATTTCAAGCAGTAAGATCTGTTGTAATTTTGTACTGGTATTTCTTGCATACATCAAATTTGCATACTATGCACAGTACTGTAGACATACTCTATGCTGCAGCTTATGTTATTATCCTACTAATATGATATTCCAAACAGCCAGTTGCTATGTTTATCTATGTACATAGATATGTCAGATATAGTAGTAGAATGGTAGTGTGCTATTTTGAGCCCCATTGTTTCATTCTACCTCAGGTACGAATAGCAACAGCACAGCCTGAGTTCACCCCTGTATCCTCACCTGAGAGTGCCTGCTCCACAGTGGCCAACTCTGGTACTGCAAACCCTTTATTACATTAACCCTAAACAGTCATATTGATATTGCCAGCTATTATATTTGTTCATTCTCAAAAATATGTTTATTTTTCCAAAAGCACTGCATTGTAAATGGCATTTTACATTAATACAATCTAACAATCTAATAATCAGAAATAAATCTTCTGGCATAACCTGGATTAGTCTACCTGTTCAGCAGACGTTTAGATGGATGTGTCCAGCTGGCATGGTTCTGCTGTCAGTTTTAGTTAATGAAAATAGATTCAACCGTTAACAAGACACAACTCCAGGTCAAATCAAGGATACAGAAATCTGTTTAGGACAGGGTTTAATTTCATTTGTAAGCTCCCATGATAAAGCTTTCCCGTAGCAAAGATTTGAAGCAGATTTAAACACCAGGTGTACAGACCGGCAAAAATGTGAAATGAGGAACAGGAACGTTTTGTTTTCAGATTCCATTTGAATCTATCATAGTGAGAATGTTGATGGTTGTGTGGTCAGACTAAATTCTGACCAGATGGATCTCTGCTGGAGGTTAAAGGAGAGGAAAGGTTTTTTTTTCAAGGTGTCTAATAAAAGGATCAAGAATTTTTATGAGATAACTAATGTGAGAACATCATCCTTGCAGGGGAGCAGGTAAAGAAAGACCTCTTTTTATCCACCAAGCTCTAAGGGTCTTTGGATGGAAGCAAATATGACCAAAGTTTAGCCTTGAAACTCTATGTGGCGCAAGCTGATCTGAGCTGTTCTTTGAGCTTGTTATCTGTTAGCCAATCAGCTCGCTCACCTGTGACATGTGAAGCCAGTCGGATTGCATGGTGTAAGCTGACTGGTCCATTTGCATGTAATCGGGTAGCCAACCAACTTGTGTCTCTTTGTGTAACATTGAAATTGCTCAATTTTGCAGAAAAGCTGGTTTCACTGCAACACGCTGAGAGAGTTTTTCTCTTAAACCCACCTCCACCCCAGCTCCACATACTTAGATCTGCTACATGAGGATCATTTGTAATGTCTATTTGTACAGCAGCATGTTCATACATGCTCAATGCAGCATGTCTTGCACTTTGTCTAATTGTTCAGCAGCAGCATGCCTACATGCTAATGCATTATGTATGCATATTTTTTAGAAGTAGCAAGTCTGTACTTGCTCTGCAGCAGCGGCAGCAGTGCAGTTTCGCACTGTCTTGTGTTTTTGGTCAGTCTTGTTTCATGTCTGGAGCATGGTGTCTGGATCCTGACCCTTATGTCTGGTTCAGTTTCTGTTTTGGTGTCAGTATCCAGACACTCATGTTCCATGTCTTGTCCTGTATTGCATGAGTGCATTGTGTTTGTCACCCTGGTGGCATGCACTCGCGTCAGTAATCTATGTCTGTCACTCACGACGGCGGACATGTGTTGCGCTGCGCGGCCAGGTTGCGAGCTATCTTCACGTAGTGCTGAAGTTTGGTCACTTCGGTCTTAGATTTCATGTTTATGTGTCCGAACTCTTGCTCAGGTGTCCAGTCTTGTTTTTGTCTCCTGTTGTGTGTATCATGTGGCGTTTAACTCATGACGTACGTTCAGGTTTTGTCTAGTGTGAGAATGTGTGGCATTGCTTTGTTTGGCATTACTTCGCATTCTCACGTCTTGTTTGTTGGTTGGCATGGGCATATATCGCCTTATTGTCTTGCCGATGTGCGCTCATTTGCAATTTGGGTGTTTTGTTGTTCCCCATTTTTCGGTCCAACCTGTTTCCACTACCCTCTGCCCCAGCCTGGACACCTTTTTCCCCTATGGGGTAGTTTATGTTTCCCCCTTGTGGGAGCTGTTTTTTTTTTATTCATTTTTGTATTTAAATAAATTCCTTGTATTTTGAATCTCTGCGCATGGGTCTTGAGCCTCTTATTACTGACACGTAGCAGATCTATTCTGCCAAGACCAATAACTTATCAATAATGTCATACCCAAATTAACATGCTAAATCTTTCAGAGATTTGTCATTACAAAATGTATATCATTCTAAATTGCTTTGAATTTTTGAGAAATCATGCTCTGTAAATTAAACCAATAAGAAAATTATAAATGATTAAAGGCATTTTCCACAAATAGGATTCAGAATATAGCTTTAAACATTAAAAAATGAGATTTTTTATTTTTCAACCAAAAAAGAAAGGAAAGGAGTGGCTTAATCTTCAGAAAATTTAATCATCAAGCTTAGGAGGTTAAACATATGTAAAGTTTTTAAAACAATTTGGGACATTTATAAAGCAGTTTAGAACCCTGATTTGTGTTATTTTGGTAATGTTTTTATTAAGTTATCACTCAGGAAGTACTAGCTATTCTAGGACCAAATGTAGATTTTAAATGATTGATGAACTAAACTTTCCCATAAATTAAAGAAAAATATTTGGTGGATAATTGTGTCTTATAATACTTGCATAACAGAGTTGATTGGGTCCATATGTGGTTATTTCTTGGGTGTTATAATTTTAAGGAATATGAAATTTTCAGAGGAGTACATGTATCTACTGTAACATATCAAACAATTTTCACACACATACGCACGCAATCAAGCACGCACACACACACAACCAAACAAAAATAAAAACAGGATATGTGTCTCAAAGGATTGAGACATATAAGTGTACCCAATTCTTGAAAGTGACACAAAAATATGCAGATACTGAACAATAAATCATGAGATTGTAAACTCAGTGGTGCAACTACATACAGGGAGGGCAGAGTGAGTAGCCACCCTAGGGCCCGGGGTGAGAGCACACCGGCTGGCCAAATGGGAATTATAATTATGTCCGCGGGCCGATGGGTGATTAAAAATACCACCCCCCGGAAGGTGAAAAATTACAGATGGGAAAAGGGCCCAACAAGTGCTTTACTGGGGCCTGTAAGATCAAAGTCACTCCTCTTAGTGAACTCATTGTCAGAACTCATACATATTAGTTCAGTTACACAGTTATTCATCATAACAGGATTTAACAGGGTTGGCACTATTTTGAGCAAAGCATTGTGTTTCTCTCCAGTTCACAGATTAGGTCATGGTTGGGATATGGAGAAAAAAATAGCCTGTGTAAGCTATTTGAATTCCTGCTTGTATACAATGCATTATTCGTGGCATCATAAGGGATCAAATACAATGTCATTAAATTTGGGTGAGAGTAAGAATTGTTTACAGATGTGTAGCTAATGTGATTTTCAAATATTTGATGGAATCTACTAGAATTTGTGTTATGTAACAGAGCGCAGCAACAAAAAACAATGTGATGCCCTTGATCAAAATAAAAAAAAGATGTTTAGCCACACACATAGAGAGAGAGAGAGAGAGAGAGAGAGAGAGAGAGAGAGAGAGAGAGAGAGAGAGAGAGAATGAGAGATTTGTTTGCAGTTTTATGGTTAAGCGCCACTAGTGGCACCAAATGGAATAGGAGATGACCAGCGCAGTTTTCTTTCCTGTGTTCACATATTTCTTATTGAAATTGGAAAATGGATGTGACATATTGAAGGGATTGACCTTTTTTTTTTTCTTTTTTTTTTAAATAGCCAATAGGCTGTAGTTACAGTATGTCATATAGCCAGGAGCCATGATATGCTACTTGTTAATTGGTTGCAGGTGTTTTTAGGGGGAGGGACATCCTCATTCTAGAGAGCATGTGACTGGACAAAAATATGTGTAGTGCAGAATGAGTCATCAATCATTTTGGTCCTTTCACCGAAAATTGAACATTTTAAATGTGTATACCCACTGAAGGTTAATTGTGTGTTTTAGGTGTACACTAGCATATGGATGGTTTCAAAGCTTATAGACATGGACTAATTTCTATCTAGTTTTTAACTAATTTGGTCTCTCTTTCTCTTTCCTCAGATGTAACCGCTACCTGTAAGCCCAGCAACACCTTCAGACCCTCAAAACCGCCACCCTCCAACCCCAGCTCCCAGCTCAAGCCGGAGAAAACTGAGCAGGTCTCTCCGATCATATCCGCTTAGTAGCCAAATGAAAGTGGTCACTAACAAAGCCATGACCATCCAAAATACAGAATTACGAAAACATCTTGTGTTTAAGGCAAGGTCAAATGTTGGTTGTCCCTCCCAGTGGGCTTTAATGATTAGTTACCCATCAGCCTCAATACGGCATTGATCGTTTACTGTTTTACTGTCATGTGCTGAGGGGAGCTATCGGGATAGCGTGCTATCCCGTATCCACACCTCCTATGGTATGATGGGAAAATCAACACTGTTCAATCACACTGGGCTGCTGCACATTCTGTATCTCTGTTGCCATGGAAAACAGTGTAGAGGACAGAATATATTTAGAACCTTTTAAACTCCAGAAGATCATTTTAATATATACATTTACGTATGTAAATAAGTGAAAACAAATGTATACATTTTCATTTACAATATTTATGCATTGGATATGTTTATAAAAATAAAATGTATATAAATTGCATTAAATATATTAAATAGATTATTCTAATTAATAATATATTGTACAAACAGGCATTGAAGCATGTGTGTGTGTCTGTGTGTGAGCGAGAGAGAGTAAAGCAGTTAGCATGTTGTGCTCATGTAATGAAATGTTCTAAAAGGGCATTGGCTCTGTACACAGACACTGGAGATGCTGGGATTGAAGCCTACTGAGATGCAGGTCCAGACTCTGAGAGAAAGACTGCGTTTGAGCCCAGCAGGGACAGTGTCCAGTGGAGGTAAGAATAATAATGTATATCAGTCTATTATTAAATAAGTACCTATGCAGTACATTTATAGACACCGAAAACTTTGGATGCTGAAGCTACACTTAATGACCTGTATGATTTTAATTGCATTAGACAACAACGTATAAAACCAAGTGGCCTTCAAAAAAAAAAAAAAAGATAGCGAGAGCACACTTTTCAAGCAAAACATTTCATTTATTTTTTTTATTTTATTTTTTGTTAGGTTTAAAATGATAAAACAGTTTATACACTGTTCAGGGTTCAAGAATTTGGGAACTTTTATGGTAGTGGAAAATGTTAATGTGATGAATTACACAGGTGGAACTGTGAGGAACTGACATAAATCCACTAAAATCCCTTTGACACCAAAGTAACTGTTAAAACATAGCTCTGAGAAAAAACTCTAGTGTGTGTATATCTATCTATCTATCTATCTATCTATCTATCTATCTATCTATCTATCTATCTATCTATCTATCTATCTATCTATCTATCGATCGATCGATCGATCGAACTGCAATAACAGATATTTTCAAGTGTTTCTAAATGTCCATGTGTCCACTCTTTGGTTCCACCGTATCTATTCAATTTAAAATGATAAATGTACATTATTATTAAACATATTTTTATAGTCATTTCATTTTCCCCCCATAAGATTTTGAGAGAGTTGCAAAGGAACAACTGAGTCTACCGTCTAAGTCTAACTTAGAACAGGAAGTAGCAAGATTCACATCAGATGATCTCACTGACTCTTCATTAAACCCTACGGTAAAGACAAAGAATATTTTATTATTGCAGCAGAAACATGAAAATAATAAGTGATTATTAGCAGATAATAAAACCGTCATTTTTGTTTTATTAGCCATCGATATCAGACTCTGATGATTTGGATGAGATGGAGAGACTAAGAAAAGACCACATTGACGCCTTGAGAGAACTCAAGAGACTACAGGTAACATGACAACAGTTTTTGCAGCCATTACGGTTGCAGGAAAAAGTATGTGAACCCTTGTGAATGAGAATTGTGTATCATCTGTTAATGTGTTGATTAAGGACACTGTTTGTCCATTGTTGTGATTTTGTAACCAAATTCTTTAGAAATCCATGGTAAAACCAAGGGTTCACAACACTGAAATGTATGGCATTCATTCATGTGTTGTTGACTGAGACTCACATGAATCCTATTAGCAAGAATGAGTGAGCTAACTCTAATGCTGACTCATGCGAAGATCTGTGTTATAACAGGATAAGCTGGCAGAATCCGAGAGCCTTAATCATAAGATGCAGCAGGAACTGACAAAAGTTAAACAGGTGCGCAACCCTTTCTTAAACCTTAAGTTCTTGAGCATCTGTTGTTTAATTTCATTTGTTTGAGTTTTCTCTGTTCCATTGTCAATGTTCTTTGTAAGAGATGCCACAGGGGGGCGCTCTGGACCCATGTTCATGTGATATGCAAGTCTTGAACAGAGTTTGAGGCAGAAACCACACTGTCCTCTCTAAAGCATAATACAGAACTTATATGGGAAATAATTCTGAAAATATGTATAAAAAATTACCATACTATGAGTAATATCCAGATTCTATTTTGAGCATCTTGTGTGTGTGATTACATGGAATGTGCTCACTACAGGAAGCTTGAAACACCCACATTAGTACATCATGTGGGAGAGGACATTGAGGGATGTCAATCGCTGTTTGGAAGTTGTTCAGTTCTAGTGGGTTATAAAGAAATTAACTTCTACTAGCCTTCTGGGTTCTATCGCAAATCCAATGAGCTTCAACATTTATCCAAGATTAATTGGACCTTAATGGTTTTATAAAACTGTTACTAATGTAGCAGAACATTCTGAATGAGAAAAATCATTTTGCTGTATAGAATGTTGCCAGTTCAAATACATCCAGCTGAGTTAAACAAATCACTATCATTAAGTATTGAAATTTGGTCCGTAACTCATCCCGCACGAATGATACCTTAAATTGTGCAGTTTAGCATGGGGGACAATAAAACAGGCACAAAAAAAAAAAAAAAAATCCCACGTACATAGACTCACCCTCATGTTTCCAACCCCATCTGATGTTGTTATGATGACATTATAAATTATGTAATTGATGACAGAATTTTCATTTTTGGTTGAACTATTCCTTTAAAAGCTAATCTAAATAAACTGGAAGACACAATCAAAGAGACACAAGACTGCTTGGTCAGCTGTTTGAAGCCCTGTGGCATTTTAATTGGTGACAAGGTCAATTAAACTTCTGTCTCCCCATTCTGAGAGTGCTTTGCTCTGGTCTGTGGCATTGCTCTGGTCCCTCCTGTACCTCCACCGAGGGCTCAGTTTCTTATCTATTTTATCATAAAGGAGCTACACTCCCCATAGTGTGGAACCAATGCTTTTTCAAGCCCTGTGTATTTTTTTAAAGCATAGTTCTGTATTGCTCAATCCCTTCTGCTCTCTTCACCTCCACCTACTCACTACCTTCTATATCTGCCATTAGAATAACAGGTAGGCTGATGGGTTTTTCAGTGCTGAAGCAGTAGGCTTTTAAGCATCCTCTCCGCAGGCGAAATCACTATCAACACAGTGCATCCCCGGCTATATTGCAGTAAAACATGTGTGGGGGGGCATCCATGTGAGGTGTGAGGTGCGCTGTCCATGTGGCTCTTAGGATGAGATCTTTCCTTTTGAATCTTATCTGAGTGTTGTGTGTGGGGTTTAGGGTTAAAGGAATAGTTTGCTCAAAAATGAAAATGATTTCATTATTTATTCACCCCATGTCGTTCCAAACCTATATGCTGTTGAAGAATCTTCATGCATCTCTTTTCCAGACAGATTATAGTGACAATAGCTGTCAAGAAATCATCCTTAAAGCACCATCAAAGTTGTCTTCTAAAGCCATAAGATAGCTTTGTGTGAATAAATGGGTCTTTTAAAGAGAATTAATTTTCATCTTTCTTTTTTCCACTGAATTTCTATGTAAACATAAGTCTTTGACATTGCATCACGCAGGAGTGGCACCTTTTTTAAGATGCCGTGTCAAGTAAAAAAGGAACGTCAACTTTTGAAAGTACTTCTCGAGACGTCCTTACTGTATATGCGTTGCGCTGCATCTAGCTTTATTTAGCACAAGAGCATGTTAGGTCTGAACGGCCCCTAAGAGACCAAAATGTAAATTTTTCACTATAAATCTTCGCATCTGCGGCAGCTCTCAAATTTCATTCTCCATTCTGTATATTTAAACTGGCGTGTCATGTGCAGTTACAATATACACAAGAGTCAAGAAAACTCAGTTCAACACTTCCCCCACTCCTTGTATGTTTGTTTAATATACTCTATATTTTGGTTAATTTGGGTGTGCTTTCAGCTACCAAGAGAGTATAATAGCCTACTTTAAACAATAGATGTTTAAATCTATTCCATAGAATTCCTCAGATTTTCCGTCAAAATAAGCAGAGAAAATGCAGAACAAGTCTGCAGATAATGTTTGGGCCTGGTCATGTGGACTGCTTCCATGCTTGCTTGTTTATTTATTTATTTATATATTTATTTGTTTTTGTTCTTTCTGGAGTTAGCAGCCTTGTTCACCACAAAATGTCAGAATATAGAAAATTACATTAGCTCTAACCAATCCAGGATCCTTATAATAAACGTTGCATATTATACATTATGCATAGACATTAAATGGATATATGTAATTGCTAATATATATTTCTTTCTGGGAAAAAGTGTCAATACAAAATCTATCATGCATATTAAATAAGTTGTTTCATTCAATATTATCTTTACTGTAATCTTTTCATAGTTATTCATGGAGTTTAAGCTAAGTGATATTTATAAGAGCTTCTCATGATGAGTAAAGTCTGCAGTGTGAAAGTCAAAGAAAACGGGGGAGGGGAAAGCCCCAAAAAGGAAAATTTCTGGCCTCTTCTTGTGCCCATTTAGGCTTAAAGATTTAATTGTGAACTATCACAGACACTTTGCAGAAAACAACAACATTTGGATGTTGGATTTACTTAAAAAAATAAGTGTCTAAGTATTTTTTTCCTTTACGTTTTTTAAGCATATTTAACGTATGATTATTTTATATCAGCACAACTAGAAAACCTTTGTTAGATATACAAAAATGTATCAGTTCATTCAAATATATTAGGATTTGTGACCTTAAGGAACTATTTCTACTTAATCTAACCCATAAAAAATTATTTTTGTAGGTGTAACCAAAATTTTCAGGTAAATTTATTTCAGATTTGATACATTTTTTAATTTGAACCAAATCAGTTAAGTACTTTTTGACCAAAAAAAAACATGCTTAAATTACTCAAGCACAAGGGCTTATGGGTATTCCTCACATCCTCAGTTCTGTACTTGATCGTTTGAGTTAATAGTCCTTAAAACCTTAATTTTATGGAATTTGAAGCAAAAGAAGTTCAAGGAACTCACAATTATTAATATACTTTATCATTTCAAGTTTCGCCCAATGTTAGCTGGGATAGGCTCCAGCCCCCCTGCGACCCTGTACACAGGATAATCGGTTGACGATGGATGGATGGATGGATAATTTCAAATTCACCTTAAAATTTATATTTTGTGTTGTACACATTATGTTAATACGATGTGGGTTTGAGCCATCAAATATTTTCAGTGTTGCATTTGCAAATCCTTTCAGTGTGGTTTTCACAGAATGTTTCTCAAGCGAAGATTCTCTTAAGCCACATTTCATGTCACCTTTCCATTAAAAGCATCATCAGAATCAGAATGAGAGCATTATTGCCAAGTATGCTTCCACATACAAGGAATTTGTTACAGAAGCTTCCGGTGCACAAACAATTCAACAACAAGAAATAGAATAAAAATAAAATTAATAGAATATAGAAATACACAATAAGACAATTATATATATATATATATATATATATATATATATATATATATACAGTATATACTCTATATAGGTATATACAAATACAAATCTGTTATATATAGATGCAAGGGAATGTAATGGCAGAAGAGGTAGGATGTGTTGGATAAATATAAATAGACAAAGCTGTGTATTGCACATCATTATTGCTCAATGGGGCAGTTTTAGCTGTTCATGAGATGGATAGCCTGAGGGGAAAAAACTGTTCTTGTGCCTGATGGTTCTGGTGCTCAGTGTTGTGTAGCACGGGCCAGAGAGCAGCAGTTCAAAGAGGTAGTGGTATCATACCCCACAGCTTCATAATTACAGTGGCCCAGTCACCTTTCCTTTGTTTGACCTCTATTGACTGATGTGGTGCTGACAAGTATCCAATTTTGTTGTGGTTTTCATTAACACCAAGGCACCTTTCTGTGCCTGCCTTATGTAATAGCTTGTTTTTCTGATTCTACCTTGCACCTGTCAACATCTGCTCTTGTCTTTTCTTTATAGCTGAAATGGACCTAAAGAAACATGTTTGCACATGCCATATTCAAAGCAAAATAGACGGGTTAAAAGAAGCAGAGCAATGCTTTGTCATGCAGAGAGTCTGGAGGGTGAGAGGGAAAACTTGATGGGGGTGGTAGGGAAGGGGGGTGAGACAGTCAAGGCATGTCTTTTCAAGTGCCCTGCAGTTTGCAATGTTGGGGGAGAGCCTCTGAGCACTTTAGCGCTCTACTGTAAATGTATTATCAGCAGTGTTGCTCTAAGTGGAACTCTGCTGTTGCAGGAAGCAAAATCTGCCATGGAAGAGAGCCGATCCATGAGGACCCGGATCCATCTGGCAGAGGCAGCTCAGAAACAGGTCCGGGGGATGGAGATGGACTATGAAGAGGTTATCCACCTCCTGGAGGCTGAAATTGCTGAAATGAAGTCGCAGAAAGCAGAGCAGCCTGGCCAGGGCAAGGTATTCCACTTTGAGAATTTGTTTCCAGCCTACTCACTCCCAATCCGTCTCCACTGGAAATGTCCAGGCTTTACCACTATCCCGTTCTGCAGAAAGTAGGTCACTGTTTGCTTTGTATTATTCAGTAACTGGGCTGATGTGATGTGAAGGTTTTAACATGATCTTGCAAGGTGATGTGGGCTGATGAGGTTATTTTTAAAATCTTTGGCTAGCAACCTTGCGTGTCATGAAGGAAAACTTTTTTCTCAGCAATTTATAATTTTAACAGACTTTTGTTACTTCTTAATCACTTTTTTTTTTTTTTTTTTTTTTGGAAAGGATTTATAGCACACATAATTCTCATCTTCTTTAAAAAATGTAACTAAAACTTTAGAGATAGTTCATCCCAAACTGAAAATTCTGTTATCATTTACTTACCCTAATGTCATAATGTTGTTACAAACCTGTGTGACATCCTTGGTTCCATGGAACACAAAAGGAGACGTTAGACTCAAAGCAATGAATGAAAGTGAATGATGACTGAGGCTAACATTCTGCCTAAAACCCTCCTTTGTGTTCTTCAGAAGAAAGAAAGTCAAATGGGTTTTGAACAACAAATGAGGGTGAGTAAATAATGACAGAATTTTCATTCTTTGGGTGATCTCTTGAAGTGTATATAACACTGGTAAATTATTTTACCATGTCGAGTAGCACATAAAACATGTCCAAAGTTGGATTTACTGGCAGCTTAACTTTGCAGTTCTTGCACACAGGAAATTGCTTGATATTAGACAGACTAAATCAATGCTATTTTAATGGATATAGAAGAGTACATTTTATTTATCTTTCTTTGTCTGTATTGGTTTTTGAAATTGAGGTAATTAATATATCAACTCTGATATTCACACAGGAGGCGCTAGAAGACCTGAATAAGAGGATTGCTTTGCTTGAATGTCAGCTGCGGAAGAGTGAAACTGCAAATAAGGGTTTTGAGATCTCTACGGGTAAACTTCTACAGTTTGTGGAGGTGATGTATATGAATATTAAATTACAAAGTATAACCAAATAACAGCAACAACAAAAATTGGTATTTGAAAATGTCAAAAAATCTCAAAAATCTGCTTTAAAAAGTCTCCTAGGATAAAGTTCTTTAGAAAAACGCCACATCATCACATCCCAGCATTCTAAATAAGGTTCCACTATAAACAGAGTTTACATTGAATGGCTCAGGATGTTAAATAAAAATACATACATTCCTATTTAATTATTCTATTTATATACAGATATTATATACAGTTTCATATTGTTTTTCATTATTCCAAGAGATCTTACCAAGCACCAGGGCCTTTAGTGGGTCTGCTGGTCATTTATTTGAAAATAAGGAATTCAGCTAGATTTTGTTTTAACAATCTGTTCTGGTAGCTTGACTGGTACAGCATAATGCTACAAATGCAAAGATCATGGGTTTGAATCACAGGGAACACATAAAATACATAACATGTATAGGCCTACATGTAAACATTGCTTGAATGCACTTTGTATAAAAGCCAAGTGTGAAAATGTGCAATCTTTTCTGAAACAAAATAATTAATATGATCAAATTGTCTTTTTAGGAATATTTAGTGAAAAATTAAGAAGAAAAATAAGAATAGTAATGACTTCCAATAATCCTAATCTTTTCATCAATACGCTGATGATTTGCAAGTCAAAGTTTCCTTGTGGCTATCCCACAGAGAGTGTCTCCCCCAAATTACCCACAACACTAATTATATAGATAACTAATTATCAATTAACATGGGGAAAACCAATCAAAACCTCCCATGCTCTGCTCTCTGTTCACTTACACTAGATGCCCACAAATTGATTAGCACTCTGCTGAGCTGCATAGTGCATAAAATCATGTATGTTCTGTTGTCTCAGAACTTTCTGCAGCTGAATAAAAATAAGACAGAGATGTTTTTTATCGGAAATGGTGCGCATAGAAATGCAAGTCTGGCACATCTAGACTTCTTGACTTTAAAGGCCAATAACATCAAGAATTTAGGATAAATGTTTCATAGCGATGTTTTAAAAAACACATTAAGCATTAAACATCATATGAACACTATTGCAGCATCTCTAAACCATTAAAATACACCCCAACCGATGGTTAGAAGGGTATTCATGGACATTCAGTGTGTGTTTTGGTTGGCCTATGTAAGAGCTCCACAGTTAAAAATGTGGCTGCAAGAATGTATTAATATATATGTACATATACACGTATATGTTTATTTTTAGTAGTATTGCCCCTATGTACTTTAGCAGTATGATTACTGAATATACAATTTGCATCTCTCTCCTAGACAACCCATGAGCAGTTGACTCAATTTGCACTTTTTTAAAGTATCTCTAATTGCACTAGGGCACATTATTAGTTACTAGGGCTTTTCCTCAATCCATATATTTCTTCTCTCGTCACATTCTTTTGATTGCAATTTCACTCTTGTCTATTTAATCTTCTTATCTCCCTTCAAATCGATGCATGTGAATGTTTTTATGTACATATATTCTGTATGTTATCTGTAAAGCACTGTTTTATGCACTGCTATAGAAGTAATAATAATTATTTAATAATTAATGGGATAGTTCACACAAAAATGAAAAATCTCTCATTATTAATTCACCCTCATATCATCCCAGATGTGTATGATTCCCTTTCTTCGACAGCACAGAAATTAAGATTTTAAGAAGAATATTTCAGCTCTGTAGGTTCATACAATGGAAATGAATAGTGACCAGGACCCAGAAGGTACTTAAAGAATATAAAGGCAGCATAAAGGTAATCTATTAGACTCCAGTGGTTAAATCCATATCTTCTGAAGTGATATGAAATGTGTGGGTGAAAAACAGAAGTCAGTTTTTACTATATAAATCTGTTTTCACTTCCATGTTCAGGTGTGGAAGTGGCTTTAACGTTCACATTCAGCCCCCTACTGGTTGGGGCTGGTCAAAGGTGGAGAGTTATAGTAAAAAAGGACTTAAATATTCTTCAAATGCTTCAGAAGACATGGATTTGATCAATGGAGTCAAATTGATTACTTTTATCCCTCCTTTATGTCCTTTTTTGGACCTTCTGAGTTCTGGTTACCATGCACTAGCATAGGAAGAACCTACAGAGTGGAGATATTCTTATAAAAATCTTCATTTGTGTTCTGCAGAAGCAATAAAGTCATTAACATCGGGAATGGCATGAGTGTGAGTAAATGATAAGAGAATTTTAGCTTTTGGGTGAACTATCCTTTTAATACTATTATTATTATTATTATTAGGGTACAACAGGGGGTAAAAGGCTCCTTTTAATTTATTTTCTCCCAAAACACTAAATACCAACACAAACTACCACAGTACTCTCCTAAACACCTGTCTGTCACTATACACTGGAACATTTTCCTGTTCTATGAGATCTTTGCGTGTTGTAGCGAAGTGTGGGATAAAAGGCTCCCTCATCACCTTTCTTTTTAAAACTTAATTTTTATTGAAACAACCTTCTGTAATTCTTTATATTCACTCAAATTATGTTGCTCCATCAATATTCAATAAAAATACATATATTTTTTTTTACCTTGATACATTTTGTGACCAGAAAAAAAAAATCGAAATTTCCTTCAGGGGTGCCTTTAGCCCCATTGTATCCTATTATTATGAGCAAAATGTTAAGGTGATATTATTCATTATTCATATTATTATTATTATTATCATCATATTGTTATATTTATTTTTATTTAGAGCAAAATGTGAAGTTGATACAGTACACAATTTATTATTATTTTTACTACTACTACTACCACTGTTGTTGCTGTAAAAGCATGATGTGAAACTGTGTTAAATCTTTTATACTGATCAACCGCAAATGGTTAATCTAACCATCCACATTTTATAAACCCCACAGGCTGTCCAAAGCTTCCTGTCTGAGAACCAAAGTGGTCCAAGAGGCTATAGGTAAGAGATTTAATCTTGTCCCCTTTTCTGTCAAGGCAGAGCTAATGAATCCACTCAATCCTAATCTAGTTTGTAGTATGTGCCTGACAGCAACACTACACTTTGCTAGCAACAAGTGTGATAATTTAATAAGAAATGCTTTTTACCTTTAGGGGCCTTTTGCCAAATCATGAAAGTTTACCATTAATATTTTGGAGACTGTGTATTAATAGCGTGTAAATGGTAACTTTTTTTTCCAGAGCAAGTTCTCTAGCTTCTGTTCTATTATCAAACTTCTTTGGTGGCAAAAGACAGGGATAGATAATGTGCAGAAGTCAGTACAACACTTTCCTGTGGCATTGATGTTGATTAGACCCAGTAGACATGGCCTCCTGCTGCCTTCCACCTCTTGCTCAACTAGCAGGTCTCATCAGGAGAGCCTTCTTTTCCCCTTATGATCATCCCCACCGACTGAGGCCACTGTGTCTTCGTCTATTAGGGCTAGAAAATATTACATGTCCTGATTAATCAAAAAACACAGAGGACATTTGAGGTTTATTTTTGAAAAAGGGGACATGTTGTTAAATTATCTCTTGGACAAATAAGTTGGCCTACCCTGAAACACATCAGAAAAATGAGGGATAATTATTTACATTAAACATTAAGGCTGAAGTGTGTAATATGTGCACCATTAACATCACTGAACTGAATTGCAGAAATAATTACTGTTTTCAAACATATTCCACAAAAAAAAAAAAAAAAACAGTTGTACTGTACAAACAGATTTTCTGGCCCTAAACTCAAACCACTGGCTGAGCCAATGGTACTGCCTGGTCTAAAAATAAACAGAGGACTGTTTTGATAGCGCCACAGAGCCAAGAATATTACTTTTGGGTCACTTTTGGGTGAAATTAACCTACAAATGGTTTACTTGCAATAGTAGGTAATTCTGCATTATCTGCCAGCCACAGTGGGAGGTGATCTGTGTCTGATTGATTTTCTTTGACATGAAATGCCACACGCTCTTTTAGAATTTACACATTTTATTATATTTTGAGGCACAGACTCTAGAGAGGATTCAATTGTAAAAAAGCACAAAGATCACACATATATCAGGATTTAATGTTCATTCAGTATTATACATGTTGAGTTAATTTATAAATAAATGAATAAAAATGACTGGTAAAAATAATCTGAGTAAAAATAATGTCATTTCAGACCATTTATTGGTATAATGTTGTTGAAAACCATCATGAAAAACCACACTCATACGTATAACACATTTTTCATATGTGTTAGGCTGATGTGTGATAATTTAAAATGTGCAATGACACAAGCAGATTAGAACATTTATAACAGAATATGTCATATTGCTTTGAAATTCCATCCTATATCAATGATTCAAATTGATTTTAGAGTTCATCATTTTCTATTCCTTTTATTCCTAACATGTTCTCATTCATTTGTTATGATTTCAAAGGAATTACTGAAGTCTTTTGAAGTCAAACAGTGGAATATTTTAATATGCTTCAAATGCATGTGATAATTCAATCAGTCTGGACCAATTCATAGCAGTTTTCTTCAAATGACCCAAAAGTGTGGTAGTTTTATAATATGTTTTCGTAACACCGATCCATCCATGTCAGTGGGTCTGATTCCCCTTCCCCAAAAATGCAGCCTTTAGTAGACGTCATGCTGCGCTCTTCTTTTGTGCCAACTTGCCCAGCATGCTTTGTTAATTTCAGGTCAAAGGGTCAACACTTTTCCACAGCTTTTATAACAAGACAATCATACAAGACTGGCACAATTTTCAACCTGAGAGGGTTGTTTTTCATGACAGAATAATACTAAAAACGAACTGTTAAAATTGATTTACAATGTACATAAACAATTTAAACAGTATATTTACAATTAAGAAATTCAATGACTTGGCATAGCATATAAAAATGTTCTTATTTTTATAGTTTAATGTATTAATAAAGTAATAAGCCATAAAAGGCTGTGTGTCACAGTGATTTTATCTCCGGTAAAGGGTTTTATTCACGGAGTGCTTAACAAAGGGCCTCTCATGACATATTAAATGAATGCCTTTATTCCAAGGAAAACAAAAGGATTTTTGGCAATATGTCACACTCAGCCACCATTCACTTTCATGACATCTTTGTCTATACAATGAAAGTGAAAAGGGTGTCATTCTGCCTAACATCTCCTTTTATGTTCCACGGAAGAAAGAAAGTCATACAGCTTTGGAACAATATGAGGGTGGGTGCATGAATTTTCTTTTTTGGGTGAATTATCACTTCAGTACAATAGTCTTGTCTTTTTTCCATTAGCTCTCCCAGTGATCCAAAGCTGGCCACACTGTCTCAGACTCTGGCTTCTCGAGGTGGCAAGAAACCACCCTGGACAGCATCTGCTCTCGCCTTGGAAGCTAAAGAACTAACTCATGCTGTTAGAGCCATTCTAGAACTGGACTGTAAGTGATGTGCATGAGCATGCTTTCTACTTCTCCATGCAAAACAAACATAACAACATCTCTTTAAATGCCATTGTTGTCCCCATATCAATGCAACTGTGAACGTTGATGTTGTCTGGCCCTTGACCTGCTGTGTCACACAAAAGTTCATGTAACAGTACCAGCAGTTTGACTAGAACAATGCTGGATGAGATGGTGTTCATTTTTGCAAGGAGAATAAACGTCATAAATGTAATAATTGTGTCATCATAGTCTCAAAATCAGTTGTATCATGGATTTTAGTCATTAATCTGTATTATTCATAAATTCAGTCCTGTTTTTGCTTGTTTGTCTGTATTGTCAACAAGGTGACTTTTAATAAACAATCTGACATATGAAGTATATTGTACTGTAGTATTAGCCAGAAAATCCAAATATTTGTAATACTTAACAGATCACTGATGTATATTCAAATATTTAAATATTGTATGTCTATATATGAAACATTAATTAATATATTTTCATTCAGTATAATGTATATTCATATATTTGAATGCATATGAACTGTTACTGATCTGTTAATGATTTATTAATGACATTTATTAAAGTTTTTCTAAAGAGCATTGAAGGTACAGTATAAATAAGTTGTAGAACACACAACTAAAGCTGTGAAAGATTGCACAATGTAGACACGTCAAGTATTTGCATGAATGCTAAAAAACATCCTTTTTCGGTACGTTTTGCTCCATTGTTGCTTTTATATAAGAAGCTGCTAAAACATTTTACATAGTATTTTTTTATGTTTAAGAGACTTTACAAGAAACAAGAAGACTCAAACAAAACATGTTTTGATTTCTGTCTTGTCAGCATCAGGTCTAATTTCTGAAGTGACTTTTTGACGTATGACAAGGAGCCACATACAGTCTCTAATTTAGCTATTGTTTGGCCTCCTGACACCATTCAGCTTTGTTAGTCAAATAAAAATATACAGCTTACCTTCCAGCAACTTATAATCCTTTACAGTTGCATCTAATGGCCTATACTGCCCTACAAAGCAAAAAGGCAGTAACTACACAGAGTGCAGAACTGAGAAAAATGACTTTAAAGTTATCCTGTCAGGGCTTTTTGCAGTTACTGTACAAACGACTACCATTTTTCTCCAAAACGACACACATTTGAGATAAAATGTTTTATCACATAACAAAGGATGCCTTGAATGTCATGAAAATGATAATAACTCATTTTTGACCAAAAATGCAGTTACTGCCTTTTTGTTTTGTAGGGCAGTATAGCTTTCAAATCATTTGAAATCATTGCATGATCCCACCTCAATATTACCTTCTTAAACTATTAAACCATCATTATGACAAAGAGAATCTATCTGAAATCATAAGTTTTCTCACATTTGTAATGGAACATTCTATTCATCAGCCAACATCCTGGTGATCTAGATAAGTTAATTCAATAATTTGTTTGTTAAATGTTTCATACCCTATCTGTTAAATTACTTTTGATATGCAACATATTACATAAAATGAGTCAAACCACTATAATCTTGAAATCTAACCCATTTAGATGCACTTAGTGAGAATAATTAGGTCAATCCAATAACAAAACACAATAGAAGGTGCATTTGCTATTAATACAAGCCTTTTATGGCGATTCACCTCACTGCTGTGATTGTTGCCTGGATACGAAGCAATGGGAAGCCACTACTGTCCACTCCTTTGTGGGAATTGCATATCATGTCACAGAATATACGCAAAGATATATACACTCAGAAAAGAGCAGATGGGGGAAAAACAATAGGATGATTGCTCACATCACAATGATTGAACAAGGTTTACTAATTGCAGGAATCCGGGCTTATTGGCCCAGTTAAATTAATCCATCTTGTCTAAACATAGCTGTTCCCTATCTGTCACTCACTTTACATTTTGTCGATGTATTGACTCTAGGGGTCGCTCTTGGGAGCTCCAAACACACCACTCATTCACAACGAGAAGCGCATGCTTTTGAATATACAGCGCATTCCAGCGGCTTTCTCCCCCTCTGGGCTTCTCAGCGCAAAAAAAGAATGAGTGGTTGCGAGCCAGCTCCTTTTATACCTGTATGTCCGGGGGAGTGGCATGAAAATTCCACTCGCCAAATGCCATTGGCATTTTCCCAAAAGATCAGAGGTGTTTGGGGCTCCCAAGAGCGACCCCTAGTGTCACTACATCAACAGAACGTCTTGTTCCCTCCATCAGTGAATAGAGGTTACAACAGTAACTAAGACAATAACAATCCGTTGAAAGCAGACTAAAAATTAAACAAGAGCCTGCATTTTCTTTTCCAGTATTATTTGCATGATTTATCCAGGAGGTACTATACATGTCCAAAAAAAACCTGATGACGTATGAAACAGAATGTCCTGCATTTATAAAATACTTTTTCTTCAAACATGGTATAGTGAAAGAGATAAAAATAGGGTCATATAGTAATGGAATAAACATGCAAGCTCAAATATTTGGTTCTTTGTATCTCAAAAAAGCATGTTGGTCTTATACCAGCAAAGACCTGGAACAGAGAGTTCAGGGATGTGCTGCAATACAGACAAAAGAGCATCTCTGGCCTTCTCTTATTCTCTGAATACACAGTCTCGGGCTTAACATTGAGGTTAATTGATGCTGGGCTTTTTTATCAAGCATTTAATTTTCTTTGTAGTGACATTTATGTGCAGTAAATATTACTCAAAATTTGTCTCAGAATGCTTAATTTTGGTGGCTACTATCATGTAAATGAGACACAATTTAAAAGGACAGTTTGCCCAGAAATCTAAATTCTGTCATCATTTACTCTCCATTGTGTTATTCTAACCCCACATTACTTTTTTCCATGGGACATAAAGGGAGATGATAGGCAGAAGGCTGGGGACTGTCAGTCTGAGTCGCCATTCACTTTAATTATATAAGAAAATGTGAATGGTGATTACTGATTGAATCGTGATGAAGATTAAAAGAATGTTCTAGGTTCAATGCAAGTTAAGCTCAATCGCCAGCATTTGTGGCATAATGTTGATTACCACAAAAATGTATTTCGACTCGTTCCTCTTTTTCTTTAAAAACGCAAAAAACAAAGGTTACAGTGAGGCAATTACAATGGAAGTGAATGTGGACAGTGAAAGTGAATGTGTCCAATTTTTGTAGGGTAAACATAGACACGTGAAGCTCATAATTTTATAAAAGCACTTGCTTTAATTCTTCTTTTAAAACTTGTGTATTATTTGAGCTGTGAAGTTGTTTAAATTGTCATTTGTACAGTCATTTTAGGGTTTGTTGACATTACATCATCATGGTAAAATACAACTTTACAGAAAAGGTTTGTAAGTGATTTTAAGTAATGTTATCACACTAAAATCGTGTTTACGAGTTGGATAAATTTAACTGATACCCTAGATTTAAATGGCAAATGATCACGTATTTATGACATGTATCTATGTATGACTACAGAGAGCACTTTTTGTATGAAAACAAGCAAATCCCGGGCATTTAAGGTGATTTAGAAATCCCGGTCTGACTTTTTAAGTCCCTTTCGGAGTTTAGGATGTATTGTCACCCTAAACAAGCAGATATTACAGATTTTCCTACTTACATTACAACTTGTGTACAGTTTTGCCACTTACATTGGTGATTGTTGTTGTGACTGAACACCAGGGCAGGTGAGTGCTCTGACATCATGATGTGTATGTATTCTCCCTCATGACAAATAGAATCCATAATGAGCAAATTAAAAATAAACATGATTATCACTATAGGGCAAAACAAAACTGTTGTATTCACAGGTTGGAGAAGGTGAAATGGTAATGTTTTTGCCTGTCAGTCATTGATGCTCTAAGACAGTGTTGGCATACCAAGATGGCAACTCGAACACCGTGACTTCACCTCCTGCTGGCAGTTTACCCTTGCATCAGCGATTCAGTTCTAAATATATCAGTAGTTTACATGCATGTCCTCTATGTCTCGTGGCTATACTTTTGAAAAAGTTAGTATTTTAATGTTGAAAAATTAGCCCCCATTCACTTCCATTGTAAGTGCCTCATTGTAACCTTTGTTTTTTACTTTTTTAAAGAAATGGAGGAACGAGTTAAAATACATTTTGTGGTAATCAGCATTATGCCACAAATGCTTTCGATGAAGCTTAATTGGTATTTACCCCAGAACATTCCTTTAAAAGCTCTAGTTGCTTAAGCACACAAAGTGCAGTGCTACGCGCAAGGAACATGCATAGCGCACGTCTTATCCAGTTTATGTGAGAGTGCTAATTCTTAGTGCAATTCTTTTGCCAACGCAAAGTGCAAGTGGGCGTTGGTGGGAGTGTTTGCATCTGTGGGTGTATGCATGCAAACTTTGGGTGTATTGTCTGGTATAGGTCATGGTTTATTTTTTTAATGATTATTATTATGTTTCTATTTATAATTGTATTTTTGATCTAATTTATATTGGTATTTTTCAATACTGTACTGCAAAAGAGGGAGGGAAAATGTTTGGATGGGGTATTTTATTTTTATGACCACTTTGTTATTTTGATTAGATTTTCATTTATTTGCTATAAATTTGAATTTAGAAATATTTTTCATTAAATTTTTTAATGTTTCAATAAATTTATTAAATTTTTCAAAATCAAATCGACTGGTTTTAGTGAATTGCATGCATATTCAATCACTGTTAATAATAGTCATGATTTGTGTGTGAGTAGATGAAAATGATTATTAATTCTTACACTTTTATAATTTAATGGATTGTACATCCAAATCTTGATGAGAATCACAATTTCTATGTGATGAGTGTATCACTGTCATAGAAATAATTCTATTCTTCTAATTCATTGCATACAGTCCATTTACACTACAAACTTCTTATGAATGCTGGTTGATGAGGGAATGGACTATATAGGACACAAAAGCTGCAATAACCGGAGAAGAACCTCCAAATAAATTGCACTTGTCCCAACCCATTAGCGCATTGTGCATGAGATTTCGCTAAACACACTTGTGCATAGTCATCGCATGCAGTCATGAAAATACCAAAACTTCATGGCCATGACCACTGACTTAGCGCTAGCACTCTTAAAATAGGGTCTTAAAAGTGTAGTCATTATTTTGTTTGTTGCATAGACCGATTGTTCTTACACTATCACCTAATTTGGATAAAGCATCATGCAAAAGTAACTGTTTTTAGCGTTTGAAGTCAACGCTTTATTTTTCAAAAACACTATTGCTCTCACAAGCAAGAGACACCCTCTTATTACCAAGAAATCAAAAGAGGTAGAGAGACGGATGGATGGATTAGAGAAGGAGAGGATGTGGGGTCAAAGGATCCGTGAAGCTTAAGGAGGAAAGGGAGGGAGGGAAATAAATCAGCTAAAGTGTGTGCTTGGGAACGGTGGAAACGTGTCCCACACGCTGGGCAGCATTTGAACTCTCAGCAAGTGATGCTCACATTAAGGCTGAATGCTCCTCGCAGGGAAGGACAAGCAAGGTTTTGTGTTGCACATTGAGAGCCACTCTCATCTCATTGATTAAAATCAAAGTGAGCAACTTCAGCTGAGCCCCAAGAGTGTCCGTTCACTGGTCTCCACGTGATGGATATTGTCCTAGCAATGTGACAGACTGCGTACTATTCTCTGTGACTCATTAATAAGACAGCCGTTCTTTAGAAAGTTCTAATAAAAATAATAAATATATGATATAAAAATTTGACAGAATAAGATTTTACATACCTCTAAGTGTTATTTTTATAGAATAAAATACAGTATCTTTATTGCTACATGACTGGGATGGTGGAAATAGCTGATAATAGAAGCCATCAATTGCACTAAATGGGAATCAGACCAGCATGTGAAAATTCAAGCAATGAACCAAATTAACCATCACTTTCCCAAATAGAATAGAATAATAATAGAATAATAGAAATACAATAGACAAAATCAAACCAAACACATTTGGGAGACTTTTAGAAGGTTTTTTAGCCTTCCCATTCTTTTCAAGGCACAATTTTCCAGGACATTTCCAGGACATTTTATGTGCCACACAGCAAAAACACACAAGAGGCTATTAAAATTGTGTTTTTGGAAGGTTATTGTTTTTAAATTCCATGTTCAACAGTTTAATTTAATTCATTATAATTGTGTCTAAAAAAATTAATTTGTTAAAACTTTTATCAAAGAAAATATTAAAGAATTATTTTAATTGGGCCTGGGTTGCTCAGCGAGTATTGATGCTGACTACTACCCCTGGAGTCACAAGTTTGAATCCAGGGCGTGCTGAGTGACTCCAGTCATGTCACCTAGGCAACCAAATTGGCCCAGTTGGGGTAACCTCCTCATGGTCACGATTAGGGATTCTCGCTCTTAGTGGGGTGCGTGGAAAGTTGTGCATGGATCGTGTCATGCACAGTGAGTCACGTGATAAGATGCGCAGATTGACTGTCTCAGAAGTGGAGGCATTTGAAATTTGTGAGATTTTGTGCCACTCGGATTGAGGTGAGTAACCGCGCCACCACGAGGACCTACTAAGTAGTGGTAACTGGGCATTCCAAATTGGGAGAAAGGGGGATAAAAAATATATATGTTAATTAATGAATTCAGTTTGTCAACATAACATTACATTTTTTTAATCAAATGAAGTGCTTTTCTACAAAATCCTCACAGCACAATCTGAAAAGTGCTTCACAACAGAACATCACAGATGTGAGATATTGCTTTAGTACATTATTATTAATTATTTAATTGTATTAAACATGATCTTTTCTAACATTTCATGCATCCATTTAAAACAAGTATTTATTTTGCATTTTCTGTGTGTTTTTTTCTCACCTCTGGATAAGCAGTTTGCAACATGGCCCAGTATGATTATTAAACCCCAAAAAGCTATGATTTCATTCAAATAACTAAATATAGTCTCTATGTGCAGCATGCTTCAGAGCACTTTACTCACTGTTATCTACTCCACATGTACTCACACCCAGAGCATGCATGACATTCATGATGATGTGTTTTCAGCATTCGAGTGTCCGCTTCACACATTCATTTTGAAGCATGCAGCACATGCAGAGTATATATTTTTTTAATTAAATTGCAGCCTTTTGCAGTTTAAAAATTACACTTGGACATATATAGAATTCAACTTGATTAATTGTGCATTGAAATATTCATTTTTGTCCCAATATGTCAAATTCCATGACATTCCACATTTTTATTGCTAATGCAATTTTTATGACTGGCTTCAATGATTCCATCTGTGTTTTCCACATCATGGAAATCATAGGGCCCTACACATGGTAATGGCAGTATAAGCAGATTCTGATCATTGAATTATTGAAAATTAATTTACTTACGGAGGTGTAAAGGCTGCATCATCTCACTGCCACCTCGGGGTGTGAATTCATTTAAAATAAAATCTGCTGTGCAATCGTCATCGTTGTCTAAAGTTAACAACTCAAATTATTTTGTAGTTTACACAACAGCTGTGTTGGAAATAAAAAAAAGCACTATATTAATACTTGTACACGTAACAAAAACCTTGTCAGCGGCACATTAAAAAAAACATGACTGGAAAAATTCCAGAATTTCCAGGACACCCTGTTTTTGCCTCTTAACCCAATGATATCTAATTAATTTGTCTTTTCAACATCATAGTGTTGAATTAACAAAATCATTCCCTCTTAGCAAGGCCCTTAGGAAACAAAGGGTTAGTTGACTTAAAGAGGCATATGATGAGCTACTAAGGCAATGTTTTTTTAATAAGTCATATTGCACATTCACAGCAAATTTGAAATATCATAAAGAATATCACAATTAATTACAAAAATAAAAAATAACCTAACAACAAATAACAATAACATAAATACAAATAAGCAACAACAACAGGTTACATACATTATATGATTCTTAGACCACTAACTTTCCAACTTTTCTTTTTCTCCAATAAAATAAAGTATCATTTGCATTAATTTTGAAAATAAAATTTGCACTAAGGCTTAGAACTACACATCATATATAAAAATATATTCATTTATATTACAGCGAACAGAAAACCTTAATCAATCACAATTCATCTTCAAAAAGCTCAATAATTTTGTCAGTTTTCTCAAAATCATCTCTTTTTTTGCTCTATGGACGCTTGTCATTTACTTTGCAGTGTTGTGATTACTGTAGTCTTCGGTAATGACCCATCAGCTGAAATTACCATGAAATGAGCATTGAAATCTTACTGTATTTTTCTCCCTTTTCCTCTAAAGATTGCTCGAAAAATTACATCTGTATCCATAAAAAATGTGTTTGTTTGGATATGTTACAAGCTAATATGTATGCAGGCCAAGGACAAGACGATAAATAAAATTGAACCTTAAAGGCTGGCCTAGAAAGTATCTGCTGACTTATGTTAAAATGTCAATTCTTGTACTGATTTGGGGTGATCGATGAAATTCAGAGGGATTGATTTAAACGTGGTGAGTGTTGAGCGGAACTGAGAGTACTACACAGTTGTTTATAACAGAAAATATAATGAAATTAGTCAAAATATTTCATAAATCAGCATACAAGGGGCAGACAATGAGTACAACATATGCTTATGTTATGAGTTATGAGCTTATGAGTTATCCAAAACCATTTTTTCACTACATCCAGCACTGTATATTTTACTGTAAAACTTGAGACTGCAGCAATTATACTTTGGCCTTTTTTCTGTCAAAATGTCAATTCTTTGTGTTATCTAGACAGTGGAATATACATCTAAATACTCTGTAGATTCTTTTCACCATAAAGGATAATTTTTTCATGTTTCACAATACGTGAGAAATTCATTATACAGTTATGTTAGTGCATTGTGTGCACTGCTAGGCTTTCAGTCAAAGGCACTTTCTGACCACACAGAGGGAGTGTCAAGATCAAAATCTGTCAGGCATTTGTAACCTAATCAGTTGGCATTGAGCCTTCATTTCGATGGTGTTAAATCCAGGTGTCTGCTTTCGTTCTTTGACTGTGATCTATCAATCTAACCTGACACTTGTTCCCCTTCTGTTGCTCACTCAACGTTGTGTCGAATTAAGTGACACTAGGGGACTTTCTTTTCTCTTCAAGGAACTTGAGAAAAGGCAAATGAGAAATTGGCAGACAGAATTTGCGTGTCCCTTGCCCGGATATGCAGGTATAAAAAGAGGGAATTGTGTGTCTGTCCTATCAGATTTTTTCTTCGGAGCCAAGCGGTTGTGCGATCATCAAGCTGAGATCACTTCTGTTCCACTTACCTCTGCAGAGCATTTGCTGTTGGATCTACGGCGCATATCAGCGGCATTCTCCTTCTCTGCACAAAATGATTGAAATCAAGCTATTTGCATGTATGCAAAAAATTAATACAAAAAAATGTGCAGTGAAAGCAACACGCATTAAATGGAGGCAAATCAGATTTTCTACCATTTGATGTTTGTTTTGCTTTCACTATACATTCTTTATTTATTTATCTATTTTGCTCATATGCAAATAGCTTCACAGACTATGCAGACATGCCAGGACACATGGCATATTCATATCCAACCTCAATTCATCCAGTTGCCAAGAAATTCTCAATGTTGTTTTTTTGGCTGCAGGCATCTCCAGCTCAATTGTTTTGCTTTTGTTTAAAAGAGATCTACAATCAGATTTCTACAAAGTCCCCATGAACCAATATTAAATACATGGTACCTTTATGGGCAGTTACAGTATAGTCTGTTGTGTGAATTTTAGCTAATGTGTAGGAAAATAAGAGTTCTAAAAAAATCATTATTTTTGATAACTAAGATAAACATGATAGAGATTCAATTCGTCATCTTGTCATTGGCCTTTAAAAATAAAAATGTCATCTTATGGCTCAAGATTTCCCCAGTATCTTGCCAATGCAAGTAAGCATGTTTTTTTTAGAGCTCAATTGTATTTAAACACATTTTTTAACTGAGTCTCATTTTTAATATTTGAAGGAAATAAGAATATTAAAAAAATGCACAGAGTTCCAGTGATGATAGTGTCTGCTGTCCTCAAGTAGAGTAAATTTAGTTGTTTTCTCTGCTGATTTTCCCATTCACAGGTTTACCTTATGGCTGGGATGAAGCGTACACTGCAGATGGAGTGAAGTACTACATAAAGTAAGTCAAAAGAGCAATGCCAAAAAGCCAATATGAACTAAATACACTCACAGAAAACAAAAGCTTCATCCACACTAATACAGTTTATTTTGAAAAAGCACTGATTTAGCTTTGTTTATGCCTCTCATCCACACTGAAACAGTGTTTACCTCCACCAAATGGAGCTTTTGGAAACACTCTCTATTATTGCATACTATGGAAAACAATGATATTACTAAACTGATAATGGATTAGTGTGGACGTAGCCAAACAAACAAACAAAAGTTAACAAAATATCCTTTGTTTATGTGCACTTTCTTAAAAGTCAAAATTTGCATTTTATCCAGCTTATGTTTTTTTTTTAGTCACAGATACTACGATATTATATTGTATATTATTTTGAATCTACATAAAAACATGTTAGAGCAACAACAGTCCCCCAAATGTTATCCTAACTAGCCTAGTTGCCTAAATAAACAATTTCATGTTAAACAGTGTTGCTGATTTGCGAGTTCCCAGCATGCATTGCAACATGAAAAAATACTTATTGCTGTTTGCTGACTTTATTATACTGTTATTGTTGTTGTTTTTTGTTGCCACAGTTAATCAATTATTGTGTGGGGATGTTAACAGCTCATCTTTTAACTTAATGAGGTTTGCTGCTGGTCACTGTTATTGACGTTTGTGTGTTAAAGGTTGAGGTCTATTGTGTGTCTAGGTCAAGCTTGCCTAGAAAGACATAGCTCTTCTCAGAGGCAAAGATTGCAGTTAACTTCACTTTAAAGCAATTTGACTAAACAAAGCTGTGTTACTGAGGACAATAATTAAGACACACTGTACCATGTAGCCTTGTTTTTTTTTCTTACAGTGTAACATAGTTCTCAGGTTCTAAGTGCACTTCATAAGGTGTTTGTGTGGCATGATGTTAACAGACCTAAAAGTCTGATGATAAACTGTTCTTTGTTCTCAGTTGATACATTAGAATATTGAAAAAGACTGCCAGTACTTGATTTCTAAAACCACTATTATAAACAAAACAACACAATATTGCTGCTTTAGTTTGGAACCAGACTGTTCATGTTGTCGTTGCAGTAGTCTGTAGTGTCTGACTAGAAAAAAATCTCCCCTTCTCACAAAAATGTTCCTTTAATTGCATAGCTTTCAAAACAGCCAAGCTGAAAAATGCAGATATCCATCAGTCTTTTAAGAGCTTTGAAGTCACATGAAACACAACACACCTATAAGTCCAGTCTTCTCCTTTACACCCAGGCTAGCACCAGAGCATTCACCTGCATGCTCAAAATTTCCCATTCCCGTTTGTACAGTAGTAGGTGTATGTGCTTTCTTATTATTCAAGACATTTCCCATTGAATGTGCTATTTATTTTTTCCTGCAGTCATGTCACTCAAACAACATCTTGGATATATCCTGTTATGAGCTCTTTGGGTCTGACGGAACCAGGAATAAATGACCAAACCCTGAACTCCCCTGAGTCCACAACTTAGACGAAGGCTGAAGACTGTGTGCACTATCCTGTCACTTAATACAACTGCAATTTTCTAGTGTTATCCAGTAAAATATCTAAACATTTTTAAAAGATAAACTTGTGAAGCAAAATGACGTAAAATATGAGGTCTTGTTTTCAAAGATATCTAACCAAATTTAGTGAGGTTTACGCTTAAAACTAAGAAAATAACACATTTGCCTAGAGCAGTGGTCTGGAACCTATGGCTCGCGAGCCACATGTGGCTCTTTGTTAAAAATCAGGTGGCTCGCCGGGTCTCTCACCATTCACCAACACATGAACATTTAAAACTTTCTAGAGAGACTTTTCCAATAGAAAATGTGGGTGCGATTGCAAAGCTCGAAGCCCATGGCACTGTTTTGATTTCCTTTCTCCCAAATTTTACAGCCTACTTCTAGTGAACAAGGTTTGAAATGAACACCCGCCAAATGCGAATTTTTCATGCCGAGTATTTTGCTGATATACCAGCCACTGTGGAAGGTGACCTGTAAGACTTCTTGGAGTTATATATTACAATAAATTAGACACAAAGATGCGCATTTGCTGAAGCGTGATTATATTTTGAAGACCAGACAAAAGAAAAGCCACTGATGCGATTCCCAATAACTATTGATCTTAGATGTTAGGAGGATTTTCTACGAGCGATTTTTTTTGAACATTCGTTATTTTTTATGTGCATCCAGGGTGTGATAGGCCTATGAATTATTATAATCATCTTTACATTTATAATTGTCTTTAGTTCTTAAGTTGTATGATAGTAATTTTCACCTGTTGCTGCATACGGATACTTGCTTGATGGCAAATGGAGCTGTTGGAGACGGTAAATGTTTGGATTTGGGTTGGTGGATGTATAGAGGATGTTTTTATCACTTCGTTATTTGTATTGCTTTTTCGTTTCATATAAAGTGCAATTTGTATTTAGAAATTGTCTTTTCGTGAGTTTTTCGTGTTTCAATAAATTAATAACATTTTAAAAGCAAAATCAATAAAGCAAAAATATTCACCGACCTTGAATATTGATATTTTAAATGCGATTATCATTCAAATGTTTTTTTTTTTTACCTATCCTGAAGCCAAAAAGGGAAGTTACATTTTTCATGAAGTAAAATTAAGTAATTTTATGGAGACCTGCACAAACATGTGTACTCAAATCCATATTGCAACATTTTACCTATTAATGTTTGCATATTTGTTTGTTATTATGTGTATTCTATGGGCAATATAAACATTTAATTTTATTGAAAAACGTTGTTTTTGAAAATAGTAAATTATTCCTTTGTGGTATGGCCCTTTTGAAAAAATGCATCAACCAAAAATTACAAATTTGGCTCCTTAGTGAAAAAAGGTTCCCAACCCCTGGCCTAGAGTGTAAGAAAGATAAAAAAAAAAATAAAAAAATTAAAAAGGAAATTAAATACAGTTTTTTTTTTTTTTCCTGATCTGAAAACAAGCCTTATTATTTGACACATATAGCCTAACAGGGGAATTTATCTTGGTTCAAGGATGTTTAGATATTTTTACTGGACAACAAGACAAGTATTCATTTTAATAAAAACTCTCAACAGCCATATTTGAAATTCTTCAATAAATGTATTCTCCAAATCTTTATAGTCCTTACATTGAACTGCTTGTAGCCAAAGCTCTTCGATGGGTCATGAATTCACATTCATTAGAGTTTTCCGTGTTTTTCTGTCTGTCCACTGTTTTTCTCGCATTTTAGGTATTTCCTCTCATGTTGTACACTATTCTCTTTCTGTTCTGTAGACAAAACAATGGACATGCCCAATCTGCTTTCCGACATTCAGAATAAGTCAAACATATTTGAAATGTTTGAAGTCAAAGGACATGACCTCTTTAGTAAAGCAGGAATACACTTTGGAAGGACACAGTGAGTCAATCAGGATTGACTTTGATCCTCTTTCTGAAAGCATTTTTTTCAGGCATAGATTTGTTGAAACAGGAATTTGTTTACTTTTGTTCAAACTTCTTCAAACCACCTATGAGCTCTGCAAAAGTTCTTGCATAGTTCACAATAAAGTATTAGCTTTTCATACATCAATGCATATAAATTCTGCTGTTATCCTTAGTAAAGTAGCTATTATGCAAGGTAGCATACCTGTGAAACTGTCTTCTCTTGCATGTGCATTGTTTGCAGTGCATCCATTAGCAATGTGCAAGTTGATTCCTAAGCCTTATACAGTATGTAAGTTTTTTTTTGGAAATGACACAACAAAGCACATTTGCTTAGTTGTAAATTCACTCTGCCAGCATAAAGTTAGCCTCAGAGATCTCTTTACAGTAGACTATTTAGATAGATGTTTACCTTTAAATGTGTGAATAATACAGTTTTGTGGTCCTAATAAAGATCAACTCTAAAAAATACATAAATAAAATGTGTCTATTTCAGGCTGAGTGTACACTTCACACACACTGTTAATGCTGTAGGAGAGAAATATAGTTTTTTTCTCTCCATAACAGGTACTGTTATATAAAGAGTTGCTTTCAGTTATTTCAAAACACATAAATGTTTATATGCTTGCCCAGCATTCCATCTATTACAAAGAGACAGCCTTCTCAAGATTGTATCCTAATACTATCTATCTATCTATCTATCTATCTATCTATCTATCTATCTATCTATCTATCTGTCTGTCTGTCGTCCGTCCATCTCTCTGTCTGTCTGTCTGTATGTAAGGACATATCTATTCTGAAGCACACCATATGAATTACTTTCAAAAGCAAAAATCTTGTCATTGCTAATTATCTTAATCATGAAGTGCAATTTGATGATGTCAATCTACACCTGATGCCCCTCCAGTACTACCATGAGGCATAATAGCGCACACATCATTAAAGTAATGAGTATGTCCTCTTGGAAAATATCTAAAGATAAAAACAAAAACCAATTAATAAATTATTGCAGAGTAATTACAGCCATCAAACTAGCTGCAATCTGTTTCCAATTTGTCAGTCATGTTAACAGGTTTGTTACAAAATGTGGTTTAGTTGTTCCAAATTAGAGTCGTGGCCAGTCGTGGCCCACTTTTCTGCAAGGAACATCACATTTGATTGCTATACAGAGGTGGGTAGAGTAGCCAAAAATTGTACTCAAGTAAAAGTACAATCACTCAAGTAGAAGTAAAAGTACTAACATAAATAATTAATTGAGTAAGAGTACGAAAGTATCCAATTAAAAAAGTACTCAAGTAGTAACTCATTACTTTTACAAAAGACATAATGGATGTTAACTTCCTTCTATTCCATTACATAATACACATTGAACATGTACTACAGAATTATTATTATTAATGGAAATTCTGTCTTCATTCACCATCATGTTCTTCCAAACCTATATGACTTTCTTTCTTCCATGCAACACAATAAGGAGATATTAGACAGAATCAGTGAATGTATATGTAAAGAGGTTCAAGTTCCCGGGCAAGGAAGAGGCGAGAAACCGGCTTGACATATAAAATAATAAAACCTAATGGAGAACTCAAAAGACAAACACATAAGACAATGGACATGTCCGTGAATGATCTCTCTCTCCCGCACGTCATCCGCAATTGGCCTTTAACCCTTGATTAGCCTAATACGGGACCGGGCGTGTTGAGTCACGACCCGGCCCCGCCCACCACCGTGCCACATTCCTCCCCCGTTCTTTTAGGCTGGGGGGGGGGGGGGGGGCAAGGGGAGGGAAACAACAATAATTAAAAATGGGGGGGCTGGTCCTTCCTGCACTGGGCAGTACCTCCCCTCCCACAAACACCATAATTTAAAAAAGAGGGAAAAGGCCAATGCAGAGTGGCAGTGAGAGAGAGAGGAGAGAGAGATAAAAAAAAATTACTCGCCGGTTCTCTGATACGCCGTAGCCGATTGCGACAGATGGCTGCGGCTGCTCCGCTGGGCAGTGGCGAGAACTCCACTACGGCGTATCCCTCTTCCTTCCCGGGTTTCGGCACCTTCTTATACCCCTTTATATCCGTATGTCCGGGGCGGGGCATGGAAATTCTGTCTGCCAACTTGACATTGGCCTTTTCTCAGGTTCAGAGGTACATTTCGCGTCCCAGGAAGACCCTTTGTGTCACTTCATTCGACACAACGTCGAGTGAGTGACAGAAGGGGAAATTACATGATGGCTGAGCCATCACTTTAAAGCGATAATTCACCCAAAGATGAAAATTATCTCATCATTTACTCAGCCTCATGCCATTCCAGATATGTATGACTTCCTTTCTTCTGTATAACACAAATTAAGATTTTTTAGAAGAATATTTCAGCTCTGAAGTTCAGTACAATGCAATTGAATGGATACCAAAACTTTGATACACCAAAAAGCACATTAAGGCAGCATTAAAGTAATCCATAAGACTCCAGTAGTTAATACTGAATAAAAATGTGAAAATGTCCCACAGGGACATTATATATAATGCTGAAATATAAAACAAAGCAAGATCATGTTTTATGAACCTATTTGTACCCAAATTTTTTCAGAATGGTTTCATGCAAATAGTCATGTTAATAATGTCCTAAATGAACATGCTCTGCATTTATTTTCCCCAGGTTTTTTTTTTTTTTTTTAAATTGTATTTGAATGTGTGGCAACTATAGTTGTCAGTGGGCAAATATGTTGTATGCCCCCGCCCTTCAATGTCAGATCTGAATAGGAGGTGAACAATTTGGCATCTAACTCAAAATAACTGCTTCCAACAGATCAAACTTTATTATGTATAAAAGTGTAAGAACATTTGCTGTGAACCCAAAAAAGGTGCCTCTACCTTATAATCTCTTGAATATGAAAACACTGAAAAATTTCCAAATTATGTTGAATACATGGAGATTTAAACAGCCATCAACAAACCCATTTGTCTTAAAGTGGTGGAACATAATGCAGAACAAAGTGCAGACATTTAGTTGCCTCAACAGGGCATTGTGTATTAAAAGTTAAATGAAAATAAATATAATGAAGGAAAAATAACATCAGTGCATACAGGCATTTTCTTTCAAAAGACAGAATGGGAAGTTATGTCATACATGCCCTCCCAGCTCTCCCTTTCTATCTCTTTTTCTCCCTCCATTCCTCTCCCTCCTGGGTAGAGTTTTAGTGGTTCACATGAAAGACCTTGAAGCACTCAACATGAAAGGCAACACAACATTTCTCACATGCAAAGGGAGTGCGTCCATCACATTTTCGACACCTCATGTACTTTCTCCCTGTGTTGTGGGGCCAGTGGTTCAAGTTGTCAAATCTGGCAGTCTCACATATTGCAGAAGCATGAAGCACCTTGAAGAAAGGGTCACCTGTGAAATTCATGTTATCCACAACATGAATGCAAGCCATTATCTCATCAAATCTGTTCCTCTGCATGGTCTCTTTAATGCTTTTGTTGTTGATTATCATTGTCTTCTGGCCAAAGAAGACTCAGTTGTACCCAGTGTTCAAAAGAATGCCATAGAATGTTAGGAGCTCTTCATCAGTTGCATTTTTTATTTATTTTTGCATATTTTAAAAGATTATACTCTCGATTGCATTTCTGTTCGCATATGGCAGACCAAGTTGTGTTTGATAACTTCATATGCTCAAAGTTTTTCTTTGCCTGTAAAGCAGTGGTTCTAAACAAGGGGGCTGGGTCCCATTTGCGGGCTGACTTTAAATTATTTGGAATGTCAATGTTAAAAATACGTGATTAAAATTAAAATAAAATCAAGATTAATGAATGTAAACTGACATATACACCACGCCCCTTTATTTGACTGTAAGCGTTTGATTTTTCCACCCCGTGTATCTGCATGTAATGGGATTCCTTTCATGTCACTTTCATGGACAGTTTCGGGCGTTTAGTAATAGCGATATAGCTATTCGTGGTAAACTAAACAAAGCAAACCTTATTAAAAGCATTTAGCTAAAATAATAGTTGGTAAATTAAATTCCATTTAGAAACATCAATCTAAACTGCTAGCGGAGCGAAAGTAGTCCAGATAGTCCCGCCTCTTACTGTTTGACGTCACACACCTCAGTCTTCACACATGGTCATGATCATCACATTTCTTCCCAACACAAAATCTAACACACACTCACACCTCAAGCTGCGTTTGTCTGTGCTAGAAGAAACTCTTTTCACTTGTGCTTATTAGACTAAGGCTTTGCTTTGAATTGTTTACGTTTTATAAATCGCCTCTAATTTAACTTTTCTTTTAAAAAACAAACAATATTTGCGCGGAATAAGTGCGATTATGTTCAGACCGCTCATCATGAATCCTGCTTTCCTACCTGCGCAAACTAACGGCGTTTTGAAGGCGCTCCTGGAGAAACCCATAAAACTACATTTGCACCAAGATGAAGGTGATTAACAGCTTTGTTACTTTGTGACGTCAGGGCGATAATTGTTTTGGGAAAAACAATTAGGCCTACTTAAAGGAGCTATCAGATGTTTCCTGTCATCTGGTAATTATACTCTCTAAAATAAATAGCCATTTGTTTTTGCAGTTCAAGTCTTTATTTTGAAGGTTTATTGAATACCTTTTTGTGCTGTCCATCAATATAGTCTCTCCCATCAATTAAATTAAACTTAACTTTATTGGATACAGTCTTCTTATTTTGTGTACTGTATATTGTATATTATTAGGTGTATATTGTGTTGTGTAATAGATGTGTAAACTGTGTTGTGTGTAAATCAGATGTTTATTGTAACTGTCATACTGATATGTTGCTTGAAACCGCACCCAAGACTTTCACCCACTGTTGCACTTGTGTATATGGTTGAGTGACAATAAAGGGATTTTATTTGATTTAAATTAAACTCTCTATCTATCTCTCTCTCTCTCTCTCTCTCTCATGAAAGCATGAAAATATAATGGCATTAATACATGAGTATCAAGTAAATATTAGTAAAGTTATTTTTAAAATATGCTATATAAAAACTGTTTATATTTTGATGGATCAAACTAAGATTGAAGTATAAATGTAATTCACTATATGCTTAAATCGTAGTAAATGCAGTTTAAAGTGGTTGGTTTGATCTAAACAAAAAAATGCTAACCTAAGAAATGTATTTCATGTGGCTAAGTCTAAATTAGCTGGTTTTATTGATGTAAAAATAAAACCTTCACATCACAGAATCAACCTGAATGCTTTATGTTTACCTAAAACATGTGCACACACACACACACACATTATATATATATATATGTATATATGTGTGTATATATGTATATATATATATATATATATATGTGTATATTTTAAGGGTAATATCCAGTCGAAATGGGTGGTTCATGGTTCGATCCCCACGGCCACCACCATTGTATCCTTGAGCAAGACACTTAACTCCAGGTTGCTACGGGGGGATTGTCCCTGTAATAAGTGCACTGAAAGTCGCTTTGGATAAAAGCGTCTGCCAAATGCATAAATGTAAACGGAATTATGGTAACAATTGCAGGTCACCACTTTTTACTTTTGTTGGTGCAGATCAATCTTGTCAATTCAGGCCTATTAAATGATATTTTGGTTCAACAGTTTGGTATATTCTTTCAGGTAAGAAGGAAAGAGAGAAGGTGAAAAAGTTGGAGGAAGAGGGAAACCCTCCACAATCCGCTTTCTTGGGGCCAACCCTTTGGGATAAAACATTGCCTTATGATGGGAATAGATTTCAGTTGGAGTATATGGACCTTGACGAGTTCCTTTATGAAAATGGTATCCCCTCCTGTCCTGCACAACATGACCAAAACATTCATCACCAGCAACAGCAGCAGGTTTCCATGCCCCAGGACCCCATCTCAGTCATGGACCTTAGCAACCGGGCCATCACCTCCGTCCACACAGGCATGGTTCCCCAGAACTGCCTCCACAGCCCAGGAAGACCAGGTAAAACAGCTTTTGTGTCCCACAGTGGAATGTTTTGACCCAGTTGTTTGCCTAATCCCCATAAAAACAAACCTCTGAAAAGATGTTGAGCACATGTCAATGTCTATATATGACAATGTATGTGTGGGTGGTAAATGGGAGACAGTGAATGCATTTGAGTGTATGTGGGATTTACGAGTGTAGTTTCCATCAGAGTATGCCAAACGTTATGTTAGCCGAGTAATTTGTGAATTGTCAGCCATCCGTATATGGTTGCTCTGTTTTATTCTTTGCAATAGTATTCTTTTGTAATTTATTATCAGTGAAACAAAGTTATGTATATGCAAGCCATAGAATGAGATCTAGTAGGAATTAGGTGGTAGGATTCACAGATTATGATACAGATGACAGATATGGAAGATTGCAATATAACTGTAGCCATCTGGTGACAAGCAAAAAGCTTCTATTGTACATATTGTATTGTAATTCTATTGTATGATTTTCTATTTGCCAGAAAATATTAAATTAGAGCTCCATGAAAATTCACTTAATAGCATATACAAAAATAGTCCAATGCACTTTTTCTGTCTTAAAAATGAAAAGGCTTTATTTGAATTGGCTCTTCACATTCACATTAAAAAGTTTAAAATCAGTTGTTGCACACTGAAGGATTTCAGCCATCCTCCTAAATACTTGAACTTGTCATTTTTGAGAAAAATGTCTGAAAATGTTTTTCTGACACGAATATGTAGCAGGCTTTCTGGGTAAAATCTCCCAATGATACATAGTTGATACATAGTTAATCTAGTTGAATTAAGTGGTCAGATGTGCCAGTTTGTCTTTTTTACTTGGCAATGGATACTCTATACATTTAGGTTTGAAAAGTAGTTATTTCTAATTTTTTTGAATTGCATGCTCAATTTTCCACCCCAAATGAACCTTTGGGAGTTTATCTGTTAAATCCCAAACTTGACCACTGCCTTTGTCTCTTTAGCTATGTTATACTGGTATTTTCCACAATTTGCATCCTTTCAAATCAGATTATTGTTTTCATAGTCTGAGCAATTGGAATATTCTTATAGAAGACTTTTGATACATTCTATTTTGCAATTCTATAAATAAATCTTAGAATCATGGATTTAATATCAGGGAAATAATTAAGCAATTAAGGCTACTAAGGTTACAAAAAATGTAATCTGGAAAAAATCTGAAAAAGAATCAAACAAAACTAAACTTTTTTATTGTCCTTATACTTAAAAAACAACAACAAATTTCTTTTTATCAGTATAGCATTTTATGTTGCATCTAAACCTCAGTTTTCAGTATATTAGCTACAGTTTGCTTGCACAGACAGTTTTAGTTAGAATTATCAATGTCTGGTGCACCCTCTAGTGCACTAAAGTCATCATAACAGCCCTTTCATCATGTGTCCAACACGACTAAATTAGCCAAGTACCACAGAATCGTTTCTGTAATATTTTTTTTTCTCCCACAGTTTTGCCTGCATCACGTAACACACCAAGCCCAGCAGACCCGGAGAGCATTCAGATAGCGATGAGCTATGAGCCTGATCCAGAAGATTTGGCTCTGTCCAGCGTGCCAGGCCAGGAGGTTTTTGACCCAAGAAAACACAAGTTCACAGAAGAGGAGCTGAAGCCTCAACCTATGATCAAAAAAGCATGCAAAGTCTTCCTTCCTGATGATATGAAGGTAATTTGGGGCTTGTTATTCTGTTAATAGCCTACCTGTGTATATAGACATTGTATACAGTATTTAGAAATTCCCAAAATTGGTCCCCAAATTCAATTTGGTCATTTTCACCCTTGACGATTGACCAGCTGGGCACCAGGCTCTTGCAAAGAAGCTTAAGTCCATTCATTCTTCCCTGGGCAACCAGGCCCATGTGATCTTCTTTTCCCTGGTATCGTGCCATTTCTGCTGGGTTTAGGATTAAAGGATTTGCCATTATTAATTTGTTCAAATAAAACTGGATCCCTCCCCAGCTTTGCAGCGTAATAAATTGCTTAAAGCTGATTGCACAGTAGTGAATGCGTGAGAAAACTTGTCGTCACAACGCCGAATAGTTCTCCCTTTTGCGTGATCTGTCAATCATAACTTAGCAGTGTGTCATTCACCAATAAGGTTTGAGAGGTTTGCTACAGTATATTGTGAATACAGTATAACACAATGTGCAATAGTGCCTGCAACCCCTTCATTTGTGACTTTAATTACAATAGAGCATTATTGCTTTTATAAAAATTGCATTTATTATTTTTGCGTAATAAAAAAATTGACTAAAATTTTCATTTAAATGTTATTTTATGAAACAAAGTCATCAAGTGTCAACATTCCACTAAAATAAATTGTCTCAGACATTATAGAAAGTTGCAAGGCAACATAAATAATGATCTTCTGTGTGTGCTATACAGGTGTTTCACTTCATAGTTGTTACTGTGGCATATTTTAATGCATCTGGAATGTTGTGTTGACCAATCATCATCCAGGAAAGAAACACTCTGTAATATTATTTTTTATAATTGTTTATTGTTTTAAATTGTATTTATACAATTTTATAGATTATATAATTATTATTATGTATTATAACTTACATTATAATTATGTATAATTTTATATAATTTAAAATTTATTTTTTGGTATCATTTGAAATCATTTAATATAATTATGTACAATACTATTTCAGATGTTAAGCAAAATGTTAGTCTCAGTCACCTTTTTACTTCCACTGCATCTTTTTTCCACACAAGGAAATTGAATGGTGACTGAGGCTTACTTTCTGCCTAACATCTCCTGTTATGTTCCAAGGAAGGAGGAAAGTCACAGGGATTTGAAACAAATAATTGAGTAAATGATGTCATAATATTAATGTTGGGTGAACTATGCCTTTATCTATGAACATAATATGTGTGTGTGTGTGTGTGTGTGTGTGTGTATATATATATATATATATATATATATATATATATATTATATAATAATAAGAGTTTTACTGTTGTGGCATTTTCTGGTTATGCTTAAAGCACTGAATAGTCATCACTGAGTAATCTTTGCACAATGTAAATGGGCTCCCTCATCTCTATCCCACCCCTTTGTTCTGCACATTTTGAGCAGGATGACAAATACTGGGCACGGCGCAGAAAGAACAACATGGCTGCCAAGAGGTCACGGGACGCCCGGCGTCTCAAGGAAAATCAGATTGCAATCCGGGCTGGTTTCCTGGAGAAAGAGAATGCGGCTCTCCGACAGGAAGTTGCTGACCTACGGAAAGAGCTGGGGCATTGTAAAAATACCTTAATCAACTATGAAGCTCAGCACGGCCCACTGTGAGGCCCTGGTGACCACGAGGTTCCCCCATCCCATGCCCATTCAATTTGAAGGACAATATTCTTGGGTTAAGATCTATTTGTCCTGCTGTTAAGCCAGTCCTCACCTCACTCTGTTCTTGGCATCTTAGACAGCAGAAAATGTTTTGTCATGTATTTATTATATGCATCTTACAGAGAACTACCTGCTTTCTATTTGTTATTGCAAACAAATCCATCATTGTTTTCTGATCATATTTCTTAATAGGACATACTAATTATATTTCAGTGTGTGGTAGCATTTCACTTGTCCTTATAACACAAATGTTTTGCCTTGATTTGCTGTACTTTAGCAGTAAAGTCAGAGCGAGAAGACTCTAAAGACTCAAACACTTAGTGTTGTCTATGAAAGTGGCACATGTCCATAGCTACTTAGGTCTTCAGACAGGTTTATGTTGTGTGTTTCTGTAAATCCATTATTCTAACAGACAGAACAGAATGTAGCAAATTTAACAATATTTGTTTGAAATTAGTTTCAATTTATAAAATAGGCCTTTATCTCAACCATCTCAACAGACTGGATGTTTACTGACAGTTACTTCTGTATACCTTAATATCTGACTCGACATGTTCTTATTAGAAAACAGACAATCAGGTTTATTCCAAAGCATTATAAAATAAGTATATCAGCTTTAAAAAAATCTGTGCCACATGGAGTGTTACTGAAATTGCTGTTACCTTGATTATGAACCCATAGTTGGATTTGTTGTCTATGTGGTTAAATTGACTTTCTCAGTTGTGAAAATGATATATTTATGTTATTCAGAATGTTTTCTTACAGTTCAGAATCTGTCCATACCCCATAGATTGTTTTAATCAGTTGACTAACTTTTTGTAAAACCAATAGTGGCTTGTGTGGGAAATTAATGCCGCTGTAAATTCTCTTAAAGTGAAACTTTGTTTAAGTGCAACTGGAGATTTTTGTATGATGGCATAAGCCTGTTGCAATCGTCCATTTTCAACAGAGACCATGAACATCATTTATTCTGCATTTAGCTTGCTTTTGAGTTTAAACTGTGATCAAAGGAAAGCATTGTGAAGATCCAATGCCATTATCACTTACATAAGGTGCGCTGTTTTGGCAAAATTGTATTTAGAGTATATTAATACAGAGGAGGGTATATTGCCTTTTGTCAATTGTAAAATGAATGTACAATATAAGTATGGTGTTTATTTTATGTCTATCACACTCACCTACAGACCAAATGATATAAAATACAAGAAGGCTATATTGTCATATTGAAATTAAATGTTTTCTACAAAGCTGTTTTTGTACAGTATTTTCATATGCATTTCTGAATATACTGTATTTAATTTGATGAATGTATATATTTATAAATGGGCATCAAACTATATTAAACACTTCTAAATTCTACAGGCAACTGTATGGGCATTATTACAACACATTTATGAACATGTTTTCATAGTTTATCTTTTAGATGTGTCTTACACAAGCACTTTAGTATTATGTGCATCAACATGGAAACAAATGTTTTAATGTTTAATGTTTTTTTTTTTTTTTTTTTTTTTATATATATAGTTACTAAAATTACATTGTCAATTCGTGTCATGTATTGGTGGTGATGTACATTTATGAAACATTTTGTTATTGTGTTTTTGCCAAATTTGGTATAAGAAAGCAATTCTCAGCCATGGAAACTGAGAATGTTGTATTGTGTATTTCAGCAAACCAAACAGAATTTTCTTTTATATTAAATATAGAAAATTACAGCATGTTTTAAATATTACCATGAATTATTTGTTCATGTGATGAATTGACCTCAATGTTTGCAATATGTGGTCCTTTAATGGTTAATTTTCCCTGTTGAGTTGCTCTTAATGAAAATAAAAGCTTTCAAAAAGTGATTTTCTGGAGACATTGTGCTTAATGAGTGAAAAAAAATGGTATATAATGTTATGCAAGAGAGTGCTGATCTTCATCCAACTCATTCCACAACATGCAAAGGCTTCTAAAAGCAAAGATGCTTTTAATTAAGATTTGTAGGGTTTATTTTGGTAGTGAAAAGATAAAGTTGGATTCTAAATTAGAATAAGCAAGAAGTTTATCTTTTTTATTGAGTACTACTCAGATTACACTATTTGATATAACAGATACTGTATAAAGGCTATGAGTATGCACAGTATATTCCACAAGACATTGATGAAATTTAAATGAAATTCACAACCATCAAAAAAGACTTTCTCTCCAATATGGAATGCCTAATTCTCTTAAAGTTCTCATGGTGACGTAGTGACTTGCCTCAATCCAGGTGGTGGAGGACAAATGCCTAGTTGCCTCTGCGTCTGAGACCGTCAATTTGCGCATCTTTTCACGTGGCTTGTTGAGCACTTATCGTGGAGACGTAGTGCATGTGGAGGCCCATGCTATTCTACCCAGGGGTGGCAGTCAGCATTGCTGAGCTTTCCAGGCCCCCCACTTATGTTATTTTAAGAACCAAGAAGATGTAAACATTTGATCTGGATAATTTGGGTAATTAATTTGTTATTTTGTTTTGTGGAATCTAAACATATTTTACGCAGCTTCTTCAGGGAAGAACTAAAAAAAAAAAAAAAAAAAAAGACAAATTATAGGCTATATGTATATATATTTTATATAAAATATAGAATGTTAATGTTATGCCTATATTATTCTACATTCTGGTGTTTCTTAGCATCCATTTATCCTAATAGTTCCTGGACATTGGAACTGTTCAGTCAATATTATGGTGTCTAGATAGGTAAAGACACTAATTGTCTCTAATTGTGATTGATGAATTTATAATTTATTCATTTATTCTCGTGAATTAAACTTCTGACGCTGTAAAATTCTCTCATCTGACAGATGTAAGCATCAAATGTACCACTAGAGAGCGTTCTCCATCCAAAGCAGAATGTTTGTCTCTCTAGTCTAAACAGATGTCGTCCAATCAATCCTATTAGTGTTACAAAATATTCTACAGTAATACCTCTTTCATGCACATTTTCATCATCTTCATTAATGTCAGCTAGCTAGCTAGCTAGCTAGCTAGCTAGATAGATAGATAATAAAGAAAATTAAACTGAATAGTAAATTTTTATAATACATAATAATACTACGTTTAATAATAATACATAAAGTATGTAGGCTAGATTTAAAAAACTATAGACATTACTTCCTTTCGAGAAAATATACAGCTAAGCAATACATGCCGTCCACATGCACGCAACCAGTTCACCTCGCTCTCTCTCTCTCTCTCTCTCTCTCTCTCTCTCTCTCTCTCTCTCTCTCTCTCTCGCCTTTGCATGATGTAGTATGAGCGGTATGATGGTTATTACACTCCAACAGTGACGTATTCAGAGCAGGCCTTCAGTACGTGCTGTTTGTGGGTGTGGCCTGATCGACCTCTTACTCCGGACAAACACTGATGACTTCCTGTGGGGATTATGTGGCATTTATCAAATAGACTAGGAGTTATATAAAGCCATTTGTAAACGCAGAGGGAGCAGATTGGGATCTAACAGTAATCCCTGCCTGCATTCAGCCTGGCTGCAATCCAGCTGAAAGAAATGACTGGCAACACGAACCACTGGTCACATCCTCCTCCTGTCCATACCCTTGGCTGCACCTAAATGCCAACACAAAATAACTGACCCTGATGAATAAAATAAATAAATAAATGTAATGATAGTGAATGGTGACTGAAGCTGTCAGTCCCTAACATACTTCCTAAGATGTCCATTTGTATTCCACAGAAGTAATCCATACAGATTTGTAACGACATGAAGGTGAGTAAATGATGACAGAACTGCCATTTCTAAGTCAGCGATCCCTTTATGTGACAATGTTCAATTATGGCTATTTGTGATTATTTAAGTGGGAACTGTTTCAATTATTCAAAATTTGTTCAGTAGTAGGAAGAAAAAGAAAAGGAATGGTCAACCACAAAGTCTAATTAGAAAAATTAATGACCTTTTATTTACCAATTTACAGGTTCATATTAGTAATTTGAATGGCCTGAGTGCGAATATATAACATTTCACCACTTTACATTTTTTTTGATTGTCTCAAATATCTATATGTATGTATGATTTTAATTATAGATATTTTCTAGTTGTAATTAACAGAAAATAATTAAACACATTATTCTTACTTCTTAACCTTATAGGAGAATGAAGGAGACAGTTTGCAATTTTGCAGATGATTTACATTTGGACGCAGTGGCGTAGCCAATGGTGGGTCAGGGTGGGCATGAACCCACCCAAATTAGATGCAGAACCACCCCCAATTTTAGAGTTTATTCTTTAACTACAAATACATATTAATAAAATAGTTTTTTAAATTGTATAAATTCAGATTTCTGAAAGTGTGAAAGAATTGTTTGAATGTGCCCCTTCTCTGTTGTAAGGAAATGGGGTGAACACTTGGCCCATCCATTTTTATCGAGGCCCACCCAAAAGTAATTTCCTGGCTACTCCCTTGTTTGGATGTACTAATAACAAATTACTCCTACACCCCAATCTACTGTAGCAGTTATTTTTTGTTATTGTTTTTTTATGATTAATGTTATTCTACTTTGAAAGAACTGTCAAAAATGAACATAATAAATGTTGACATTATTGCCAACACTTGCATTTAGCCAAGTATATTATCTCCTATTAAAGTCATTGAAGGTGAGTGAATATAATTACAGAACAATATATCTATATAATTATGTACAAACACACATTCAAAATGTATAACTGACACTTTTAGCACTCCACATGAGCAACAATAAAATGTCTGTTTGAGAAAGCTGCATGTGTAATCATATATGTCAGTTTGTATGGCAAATTACATTGTGACTGTGAACATGTCCAGATTTTTGCTCTACTGAGGCGTGCTCATGTGTCTTCAACAGGCCTCTATCCAGTGTCCAGAGGATAAAATAACTTTCAACATTTCCATGCTGAAATTCTCCACAATGAATTAATAAATGCAGATGCTCTGAAATAAAGAAAAGAAAAGACTGTTAAATTTGTGTTTTGACTACATGGCTCTAAATGGCAAAATACTGTTTGGTGGTTTTCATTTTATTGCTGGATGGGATAAAGAATGGGTCAAGTTATGTAATTTTGATGGTGTCCTGTCTCTTAAAACAGGTGCTATATGGAGAACAGACTGCAAAAATATGTAAGGGAGTTCATATAAGCAATACTTATGCTCTATGTTGTGGTTAATCACAGAAAGCTTTTGATATCTCACATATAAGTTTTTGGCAGGCTATGGCATAACAACCTATAACACTATATTTATAACTAAATCTAGACAAAGATGTTAATCAATGACAAGCATGTAAATGCAGAGCTCCTGAACCAGTATGAACTTGGTCAACCTGTACTACATTACTGTAATGTCATGAATTTTATTGCACATGAACATCCCAGGTCTTCAAGATTTGGCTACATTTGCATGTGGACCAGTTCATGACAATCGAAATATGGCCCAGTGGCATGACAATCGAGTAAACAGAAAAATGTATTGTTTCAGATGTTAGTTACTAATTAAATGCATTCAATTCAATGGTTGCCATGTCAACAGATCAGCGTAGTGCAAATTATATTGTTATTAACACAGATCGTTAAGTTATGTAACAGTGTAAGGTGTCATGACAGTGTATGTAGACATGGAACACCTGTAGGTGTTATATACTTTTTTTTTTTTTTAAAGCTGATCTACATTAGAATGACTGCTGCCTTAATATGGCCATCAACAATATATAAATTCAAACCAACAAAAGGATGCAATCTGGGGCAGGATAGAGCAGAAAATATGTATTGAGTGGTTTAGTTGAGGATTGTTGCTCTTTTAGTACTTAACCAAACGTTATAAAATGTGCTGAGGTTGAACAGAAGAAAAAAAAGTGACTAAGCTTAAATGTTGTTTTTTGCATTAGACCATTTCATGCAACTTTATTACAATTATACACAATATTTTATTTAACCATCTCAAATGGATAAAATAATGAATGCTGTGCGTGAAACACTACTTAAATTTTGGTTTGTATGTTTACACTGAAGTCACAATACTGTCAGATGATGACGCAATATTGCAGACACTTGATTTATGAACATAATCCCTCTGCTAGCAAATGCCCTTTCATGTTAATGGTCATACAGTCTAAAGAACCGTAAAACATTATATGACCCATTTTGACAGTCACTTCTTTTCTGAAAAAGGAATGTGTCAATGTAAAGCCATTGTGGTATTTGCAAACTACGTGAATAATGTTAAATAATGTTGAAATATAGAATGTGTCTTCATTACTCGTTTAAATGTAAAAATAAAATGTTTAAGTGGAAATTTTATGACAATTGACAATTTAAAAAAGTAACAACTCAAGAAAAAGTACTTGTACATTTAAATAAAGTATCTTACCTGTTTTCGTCAAAATTAGGTATAAAATTGTAACATTTATTAAACCATTTAAAGTTTCTGAAGATAGAAAAAATCAAACATCAGCAGCTTTTGAATCTATAAATCCATCATCAGACCAGAGTGCTCCTCTTCTCTCGCATGTCAGGGGTCACGGGTACAAAGTTGGAGGCAGCGGTGTTATTTTGCTCGTTATAACGGGATGAAGCCGGAGAGTTTTGCATCACTACAAGCCGTATTGGAGACTGCTGCTGGGGGGCAGGGGGCTCCGAAACATACTCCTTGGAAGGGTCTTTGCCACGGCAGTCATAAAGAATGCAAGAGATGAGAAAGACCAAAAGCAGGATCACATAGCTGGCAATAAGAATGATGAGATTTAGAGTGACTGGATCAATCTCCAGGTAAAACTCCATGAGACCCATGGCGACGCTGCATCCCTGACTCCGTGCTCCAAGAGAAACGTGGGCACCATGGACTCCTGTCTGGCTCTTCGGCAAACCGTGCAGTAGTATCTCAGGGATATCCCGGCAAGCAACAGCAGGGCCCTCTGCACAGATCAGAGTGGAGATGTCACTGTGCAGTTGAAAGACTTTAATCCCTCCCCTTCTATTCTAGCAACCTTAAATTCCTACAGCCAATGATTAAAAGCTGCTCATTTTAATAGCTTAAACTGCCATTTTAATTTTGCCAACTGCACATTGCAGGAGCAATTTTGCCAAATTATGTAGAAGCAGTCAAAGGGTGGAGTATAATTTTTAGCATGTCCCACCTCGTGTCCTTTCTGCCAAGAGCACATCAATCTGGGATTTCACTGAGTATTGTGTAATAAACGACTCATTAGTTATGTCATTAATGGACTGTGACATAACACTGAAGCCAAAGAGGACATTGAAAGTGGTATTTGATGGTCTTTAGGGAACAAGAAAATGTGGGCATTTTTTGCATTTTATTTGCATTTTGTATTCATCATTTTGCTGGATGCAATTTATCGTGAATTAATAAAAAAAATCACAATCCTGTTTGCAATTCATAAAAGTTTAATAATCACAATATAATACTTTTGACTTAAAAGTGACTAAGATACAAGTGTATATATTCTAGATTTAATCAAAATGTGTTCTGGGCCAATATGTAGAATACACTGTAAAAAATCCCTGTTGAATTGATGGTGTAAAGAAACTGGCAGCTGTAGTTCAAATTCACGGTAAAAAATATGGAGATAACATTTCAAGCATTACAAGACAGCTTTTTGGTGCCTATATATTTTCCAGTTCATAATAATATATACAGTATCACTAACTGATACAATCAAGAGTTCAATTGCTCAGTAAAAGCTCAATCGACAGCATTTGTTGCATAATGTGCAACAAATGCTGCCGAGGGTTACAGTGAGGCACATACAAAGGAATGGAATGGGGCAATTGTTTAGTTTAAAGGCAGAAATGTGAAGCTAATAATTTTATAAAAGCACTTACATTTACTCTTCTGTTAAAACTTAATTATTTAGTATTTGAGCTGTAACGTTGTTTTAAGTGTTATGCCATCATTTAAACACTAGAAAATGCATAAAACTGGATATAACTTTAAACTGAAAATGTTAGTAAGCAATTTTAGCATAATAAAATCATGTTAAAAAACATATTGTTTATTGTGTTTCAATGTTTACAAATTGGCCCAATTCACTTCCAATAAAAATGTTTTTAAATAAAAACATCTATTATGCCACAAATGCTGTTGACTGAGCTTAACTTTAAATAAATATTTTTGGTTCAACATAAGTAGGGCTTTCTGATGCAAATAAACATAGTGTGCATCCCAAACTGCACACTTCTGCTCTATTCTGTCATTCTGATGTGTAATTAATGCAAGTAGTATGTTTACACTGGAAATGCATCAAAAAGAAGTTTACTAAGTATCCGGATGATGCACTTCTTTAACCATCAAAACAGAGTGTGGAATTTTAGACACTTCATGCACTCAGTACTCACGGTTTGCTGTAAGTTGTCGAAAGGGGCAGAGTTTCCTGGCTGCATTGCTAGTCTGACAAAACAAATGTAAACAATGGAGAATGTAGCAACTAGCAAAATTAGAGTGAAGACAGCAACTTACAAATGTAGTTTAATCAATGGCATAACTTGGATCTTACAGACACCAGTGCAAAGCAACTGGTCGGGCCCCATCGATCCAAATTCCTCCGCTGAATTCGCCAGCCGTAGGGCTAAGGAGGAAGAACATCCAAGGTTCACCGTCTTGAGAACTCGCATGGGGAAAAAAGCACATGTCTTCCCCTCAGGGAGGGGAAATGCGCTATGTGCAAGTGATACACATGGCCAACTGCCCACACACTTACCTGCTCGTACCTGTCAACACACGGAATGAAACCGGTTCAATCTGGAGATTATAAAATCTCACAAAGGTATTGGGTGTTGCCCAGCTTGCTGCTCTACAGATGTCTGCTAGAGAGGTGCCATTGGCTAGTGCCCAGGAAGACACCGCACTCCTTGTGGAGTGTGCTCATAATCCCAAAGGGGAGGGCACGCCCTGGACCTGGTATGCCAAAGCGATGGCATCCACGATCCAGAGGGCAAGCCCGCCTGTTTGGAGACAGCGTTCCCTTTCCACTGTCCACCAAATAAGAAAAAGTGCTGCTCAGAGTATCTAAAGCCCTGAATGTGGTCCAAATAGATGCACAAAGCATGCACCGGACACAGCAACGACAAGGCTGGATCTGCTTCCTCCCAGAGCAGTGCTTGCAGGCTCACCACCTGATCCCTAAAAAAGGGTTGTGGGAACCTTGGGCACATAGCCCGGTCGGGGTCACATGAGAGTACTCTGGACCGAACTCCAGGCACCTGTCGCTGACAGAGAATGCCTGCAGGTCCCCAACCCTCTTGACTAACTAGACAGACTTAGGCTCAACTACCAGGGCTCTCCGCAGGCACAGCAGGACCACGGAGAGATTCCACAAGGGAATGAGGCGCGACCTAGGAGGATTCAACCTCCTTGCACCTCTAAGGAACCTGATTATCAGATCATGCTTCCCAAGGAACTTACCATCCACCGCATCATGGTGTGCCACTATAGCGGCCACATACACCTTCAAACTGTAGGGGGCAGTCTCCTCTCTAGCCTCTCCTACATGAAGGAAAGCACCGACCCGTCTGCGCATCTCTAGAGGGCACCCTGGCCTGAGTGATCGTGTCTACCACTGCTTCACGTCACATCCAGGGGCCAGATGTGGAGATTCCAGAGGTCTGGGCATGGGTGCCAGATGGTGCCCAGTCCCTGAGAGAGAAGGTCCTACCTCAGAGGAACTCACCAGAGAGGGGCTGTCGCGAGGAGCGTGAGTTCCTAGAACCAAGTCTGGGTGGTTCAGTACAGCGCCACGAGGATGACCTGTTCCTCGTCCTCCCTGACCTTAAACAAGGTCTGTGCAAGCAGTCTCACTGGGGGGAACGCATACTTGCTCAGCCCCCGGGGCCAGCTGTGTGCTAGTGCATCTGTGCCAAGGGGAGCCTCGGTCAGAGAATACCACAGTGGGAAGTGGGAGGATTCCCAGGAAGAAGACAGGTCAACCTGTGCTTCGCCAAATCGACTCCAAATCAGTTGGATCACCTGGGGGTGGAGTATCCACTCTCCCTTTAGCCGTGGCAGCACGTCCGCTGTATGATTGAGGTCGCCCAGGATGTGAGTGGCCCTCAACGACTTCAGTCGCTGCTAACTCCAGAGGAGGAGCGTAAGCCCCCTTGGTGGTTTATATATGCTACTGTCACCGTGTTGTCCATCTGGACCAACAAGTGAGGCTACGTCCCCATTGCCCACGGCACCCCAGCCTAACTCTGAGGCCTCTGTCTTAATATCAACACACCTGGACACTTGCTGTAAGGGGACACCTGCCCACAGAAATGCAAGGTCTGTCCAAGGGCAAAACGTGCTGCGGCAGATCGGCGTGATGGCCACACTATGCGAGCCATGGCGCCATGCCCATCTCAGGACTCGAGTCTGAAGCCAGTGCAGGAGCGGTCTCATATGCATCAGCCACTGTGACCACCACCGAGGTTCAAGTGATATGAATCTTTACGATTTCATGAATTAGCCAAATTTAGAAAAGTCGTATTAATCCTTGTGATTTCACCGAGAGAGTGTGTAGCCATCTGCAAACAAATGATGCTGGAGCTATTATCAGAAATATCTTCACTTTTCTGAGCCCTTTTTGCAATTACTGAACCAGCTGGTCTCAAGGTGATTTTTAGTAGATGGATGAAGTCAGTTCCCCTCAAGTTCACACAGTTTCTTAGCAGAATCACCACAGGTGTAGTAATTCACATAAACAATGGACATTTTTCACTAATGTTTGACAGCCACAAAGCGTCACAATACATTTTCCTTCATATTGAACAGCATATAATGTATTTTGTTTTATCATTTCAAACCTACCAAAATTCTTTGTGCCATATAAGTTGCTTGAAAGGAGTGTTTCTTTCTTTCATTTTGTTTGATATTTTGTATTTAATGAAATGACATTCTGTTTGTTATACTAAACAAATATAATTTACAGTAAAAAATAATACTCAATTTAGTCACTTTATTTTGTATTGTAATGTGGTAATTGTTAAAGCTTCGTGAACATGGTTCAGTACTTTACATTTTACAAAAAGTACAATATAATAATAAAATAATTGCCCAAATAATTATGTAAAAAATACAGAAAAAAATTTAAACAACTTTACAGAACAACCTTTTAACTTTTAAAATTGTTGTAATTTACATGACCATGCTAGCACTGTAAAAAATAAAACAAAAGTAAAAAAGTTCTGTTAAATTTACTGTAAATAAACGTCATAAATTCTTCTGAAACTAAAAATCTGCTTTTTATTATATAACGTATTGTTAGTCACCATACAAATTACAGAAGAGCACATGATGACATGAACTTCACCAATACTGGCTCATCCAGGTGCAATGACCATATGTATGTAGAGACAGTGCTCAGTGTCACTCAAACAAACACTAAACACCGTCAGGGTAACAAATGTGAAATTTAAATAATGCAGTAAACATGAACAAAACTACATTATGTATAAAATAGAACACCACATTTTACGTAACTGATATAAAAAAACAAGAAGAAACAACTATTATCATAAAATATAATGAAATATGATGGGTCAAGCAGGGAATTGTGGGAACGCCCGAATTGTTAATTGTTTTTTTTACTGTAATTTAAACTATAATTTACTAGAAAAAGTACATTTACTCTCTTGTTAAACACAATGTACATTTTTACCATTAATTATAAAGGAAAATCATACTTTTTACACTTTTCAACATTTTATTGTAAAAGCTACATGTATTGTACATTTAAAAAAAAATTAAAATAAATAAATATATATATATATTATATATATAAAAATATATATATATATATACACACACACACACACACACACATACACAAATTCTGTATATTTTACAGTTAATGCTTGTCAATCAATAAAAGTTTTTTCCTGTAGCATTTTTACAGTCTTTTACAGATAAATTACAGACATTTTTACAGTGTACTGAATCATCCCTGTGGTGGGTGAGTTTCTGGGTCACCAGGGTGCCACAGTATCCAAGGAACAAAAACAAAACTCTGCACCACAGCTGCAAGGCCACACACTCCCCAAGGTTCCCTGGCCATGGCGTCAATTAGAGACAGATGTTCAGTGCTCTCTGCATCTTTCCCTTTCATGTTTTTCCCGCTCCCATAACATGGTGCTCTGCTTGGACTCTGGTTCATCTGCATTGGATCTGTGTTTTATCAGAAAAAATTATCATAAAAATAATTTATCATTATCATTATAACACCTTCTGCTGGATTCTTGAAATTGTTCAGGAGACCCGTTCACTCTTAATGTTAGATATGAATGGGTAAAAGCTCCCCCCATGTAGTCTTTATAATGACTAACAGAGAAAAGACATTTAATGAGTGACACCAGAGATTTACTCTGGAGGCAAAAGATGTATATAAAACAATACTATGTTTTCATTATTATTAACATTAACATTATTCATCTGAAGTACTTAATTGCAATTAGTTAATTACACTTCCTTTATTCCTTAATTAAAACTTGTCTGTGTTAACATTAGTTAATGCTTCATGAAAGAACAATGTTTTATTTATTTTTATAAATTATGATTAAGATTAATTACGTAATGTGTTGAAAAAAATATTCTATTGGTAGTTCATGATACCCAGTGCATTAATTCATGATAACAAATACAATCTTATTGTAAAGTCTTACCAAAAATAGAGATGCATAAAAAAAAACTCTTAAAAAAAATCTTTATGCCAGTAAGATATATCAGTTGGCAATTTTTTTTTAACATGAAGACGAAGAACTGTTTATCTGAGTTAATTGCAGTCCCTCAATTTCCCCGGATAAACTACATAAATATTTCCTGTCTTATCTTACCACAGACAAGAACCTAGAAAACTGCACAGGACATGTTTTTAGTAAAAATCGACATCTGAATGATCAAGCACTCTTTAGCTAAATATTGGAACTGAAAGTTTGAAATTGTAACATCTCTGGATCACAGTTTCGTTAATGAAGAGAGATGGAAAGCTTATATCTTCGGAGCAGATGACAGTGGACACATTACTTCCTGATGGCGCCGTACAGGGATCATATTTGGTGAGTTTTGCAGAAATCGGTAGCGTTTATTTCCTAAATGCAATCGCCTGATCTGGACCGAAGAACGAGTTTTGCACTACGCCTGACTGGAAGACACGTAACGGGAAGTTTTGAGTCCAGTTTCAGGTTTTTTAAGGGAAGACGATGCAGATGTTCCGCTGAGGATCCGCAGCGTTTTCAGGAGTCCAGAACCGGAGAACAAAGAGGTACATTTCCCAATTTTCCCAAAACGAGAACTTGTTCGCGACAAATCCAGAACGCTCACCTGTTTACTCTTGAAAGTAGCGTGAAAAAGTGTAGCCTAAACTCTACAGTGTAGTTTACATTGTAGCTGGAGCGTTTGTAGTGAATATGGGTGTATGGGTGTATAATATCTATCTATCTATCTATCTATCTATCTATCTATCTATCTATCTATCTATCTATCTATCTATATATATATATATATATATATATATATATATATATATATATATATATATATATATATATCCCTTATGAAAATAAACAGACATATCCAGCCTAAACTGGTTGGTTGTGCTTAGCTGGTTTACGATGTCACTAGTTTAGGCTGGTTTTTACTGTTCTCTTTTCAGCAGGGGTTGAAGAGTACTAATTAAAGATTGAACTAAAACAGTGTTGAAACTGTTATATAAACCTTATTTCGGAAACATCCCTTTGTTAGAGCTCATTTGATTAAAAGCATTTTTGTATTGATTGAACACTTTTCCTTCAATGTGAAAGTCTACTGCCAGCCTTATTTGTTGATATTTACAATGTGTACAGGCATGCCTATTTTGCCAGCTTCTATTTGGCATCACCTATGGAGATCTGTGCAGAGAAATGACCTCAGATCCAAAACATTAGCCATGTGGAGAGTTGGCTGTGCAGTTTGGCTTCATTAGTGGCTGTTGAAGAAAGACTGTTGTAATTAGTAAACAGTTGACTAAAATGTAGCACTGTTTTACTTATGCTTTCAGAAATGGCTCAAGATGTCCTACGAGACAGAGAAAACGTACCTGCTAGCTCCGCAGGAGTGCCGCGCGTCATGTGGTTTCCACACAGCTGATGAGAAATATGAAATCCCAGGAATGGGAGAGGACAGGTAAGTGTAATTAAGCAAAATGCCAGGGCATCATCTTTCATGCATTGTGGAACCATGGTGTACAATTCATTTTTCATAAAAAAATAACTCACAAATGAAGTGTAGCAGTCATCTAGTAACATAAGGGGTTGCTAATTCACCTAGATTGTCTTTTTGTCCTTGAAGGAGAAATTGATGAGAGTCATTCCTGTTATGCAGTACCCTTTGAATGCCTAAACACTTAAAACACTAAGGCACTTTTTAAAATTTTTTTTTATCAATTGTGATTAAAGAAAAAGAATGTTCTATCTGAAAAAAATTAAATAAAATTGTATTATTATTTTAAGTAATTTAAAGTGTTTTTTCACCTCAAAATGACTATTCAGTTTTCATCTAAATTACTTTTTCTTTGTTTCTGTGGAACATACAATTAGATATTTAGTAGAGTGTTCTTGCTGCTCTTTTCCATACAATGAGAGTGAATGGTGACTGGGGCTGTTTCGCTATAAAAATGACACACCAGCACCATAAAAATATAAATAAAAAACACAATTTGAACAATTTATGCATCCTTCTGAAGCCTGATGATGTCTATTTTGTGTGAGAAACAAAACATCTAATTATCAGATCGAAGATGTTATTCACTAAAAATATTGTGTGACATGCAAAGTGTGTAAATGATTACAGAATTTCAATTTTTGGTTCAATTCCTTTAATACATAGGCTATATGATCGGGCCATGAAAATGTACTGCATATTGGACAAGGATGTCTGCACAGACATTTCTCTCATTTATGACTTCAAATTTACCCCATGACTACCCCAGTCCCTTACTGTATTACAGAGAGCTAAGGGCCAAAGGATAGACACATGGCATGATTTGTCCCAGATATTTCTGACACCCTTTGTGAGACATATTCCTGTATTGCAGTGTTTTAGAGATGCTGAGCTACTCCAAATTCTCTGATCTGGAGACATGGCTGTGTATGCCCTCAACACTGCTACCCAGGAGCCGGGACTCAGTGTGTTCCATGTCGCCTCCATCCCATGAGAGTGACACCGGAGACACAGACAAAGAATCCAGGTACTCTTTTTGTGAGAGAAATTTGAAGTCAAACAAGCTCCTCTTTCTTTGTTCCATACCAGTTTGATGGCTTTTTGTGTAGGCGTTTCAGTTAAGAGCAATTTTCTTTTCATGTCCAAGTAGTAATGCTATTTTTGGGTGAGTTAGCTTGTTAAACAGTGTCTGTTTATCATATGGGAATACAAAACAAGACATTTCCTTATCTCACAATGTTTACTTCACTGATATTTTGCTGTCACATAAAGTGTATTCATTTGGCACTCTACAGTTCATTGAAATATTGCATATAAAGTGCAATACTGGGAATGGAATGGTTCGTCCTTAAACTCTAAATGTTGCACACTGTACATTGTAAGCGGTTGTGTTTTTAACTATTTAGAAAATAATGTATACTGTTACACTTGGCCTAGTGCAGCTGTTGGACTGCAATGATATCAGGGACCACAAGATGTCATTGTTTACACATTATCAGTGTTCAGACCAACCAGGAGAACAGTCTTAGAGGAATAGTTCACTCAAAAATGAAAATTCTCTCATCATTTACTTACCCTCATGCCATCAGTCAATCTCCACTTTAACTTTCACATTTTTACTTATTACGTTTTTTTGATTCATAGTCTTCATGTATATTGTCCCCTACTGGGCAGAGAGAAGAATGTTGAGCAAAAATAATCTGTTGATCTGTTTCTCACCCACACCTATCATATCACTTCTGAAAATTTGGATTAAAACACTGGAGTCATATATATTACTTTTATGATGCCTTTATGTGCTTTTTGAAGCATCAAAATTTTGGCACCCATTCACTTGCACAGTCATCCTTATGAACCTTATAAAATATTCTTCTAAAAATCTTTATTTTTGTTCTGCAATAAAAGAAAGTCATGGACATCTGGTGTGGCATGAGGGTGGGTAAATGATTAGAGAATTTCTGGATGAGTTATCCCTTTAATCAACTTATATATATGAAACCAGCGACACCTTCTCTTAGCCATTTTGAAATATTGTAAAACAGATTGTAGTGTTTGAGTAGTCACAAACTAATTCTGAATTTGTTTGCCCTGCCTACTAAATAGTTTTTTAGGCATTTAATAAAAAACTAAAACAAAGAAGAAACATTCAAACAAAAAAGGTAGGGCTGCTCTGAAGTCATTTGAAGACTTGCTAAAGAATTCGTTTTTTTTGACGTGCACTGTAGATAAGCTGATTGCCTACTGTTTACGAATGCCACTTTGATGTTGCTAAACATTTCACTACATATTACACAACCTCTGACTGCTTTGATTTTTTTCTTTACAAGAACCGCCATTACACTTGCTTGTTTTCTTCATAAATGCCTCTGATTGCATTTTGAAACAAAGTCCTTCTGTGGAGGAAAGAAAATAATTTTCAATGCCAACCAACCTCCCACATGTGAAATCAGTGAGGCTCTTGAGGTTTCAAGAGCCAATGAAAATGAATTCAAATGAAAGTCTTCTCTTGGCTACCTTTTATATAGCTCTCTTAAAAGCCTCATGTCATATGCTGCAAAGTAGACACAAAAAAATGTAATGCATACAATGACTAAGACCAGTTAATATTATTTTAATCCTGTCTGGGTTGCAGAGGAAACCCGCTGCTACACTGTTCATTTGAATTTTATGTAATCAGGCTGCATTCATACGCTACTGTAAAGCCATTTATTAAAACCAAAATGCCGGGTCCCTTACTGTGAAGGTGTTATTACATCTCCCAGTGGAAACAAAAGCAGGCACTGGAACCCTTACCCAACTCACTACAGTTAAGAAAGTCGCACAAAAGCAACATAACCATCAGATATGCGCTCAACTTGACTCCAGACAGACTGATATGGCTTTTGTGTGCACGGCTGGCACACTTTAGCTCAAGGTGCAATTTAATATTAATGCTGGGCATTGAATGCTCGCTAGTGTGGCTGTTTGTTTTTTTGTTTTTTTCCAGGGGCCTTCTTTCCTCCCTGTACGATTGCGCTGTTGATTTGACTATAAAATGCTTTAGCTACTGGACGTCCTGGGTAAGATCGGTGGCGTAGAACTCTGAGATACAGACACATTCCAGTTTAATATGCAACTCGTGGCTGATACAGGATTACATGGACAACATTTAAGAGTTTGTTTTATGTAAAGGAGAAAAGAAGACATCTATTAGGGTGCCATGTTTGCAGTGGAGCGCATCGTTGAGTTTTTGTTTAGAAGAAAAAAATCGAGATCCCACAGGAGAGGATCATGGAAATTCCAAAGCTACACCTTTCCAGATTGCAGGTACTCTTTGTTCCCAAACTGAAAAAAGGGGAGTTTATTATTAAATTCCCTACTTACAGTAGTGTTTAGCACATTTTTAACCAAATTAAAAAGAAAATGAACAGTTTTTTTTTTTTTTTTTTTTTTTAACAGTACTTGGTTTTTGTTTATCCTTAAAACAATTTGATCAGAAGAGAGACAGATGAATGGATGGATAGATTTTTTTGTGCCAATATTTCTGTGTTTTGGAATTTTTGCTCTCTACTTGATCGCAGAACTTCGTAACCCCATGGATTGATGTCTATGTGTGTATGTTTATTGTGCAGAAAAAACAGTTGATCGTTACTATATTGCTAAATATTTAGCTACTAAATTAAGCTCTAATTTTAAAAATCTTTCCTAAATCCCCCTTTAGTCAATTAATAAAAGGTACTCAAACAAATCATTAAATTACACACGCACACACGCACACACACACACACACACACACACACACACACACACACACACACACAATAATAAATTATGCCCATTCTATAATGCTTTAAAATATTCCCACATGTTTGGTGCTCACATATTTAATTCCCTTCTTTTTCTGACATACAGCTGAAAGCGACAATTTTCAAATGTTGATTTTTATGGAAAAACGTATATTTATCACTGCTGATATGACACGCTGTGCGGTATGTGGGAGCTCAATTGTGATCATGAAAACATCACTGTATGACAGCTAATTATAGTGGAGTGACAGCAGCAGTGAAATCTCTTTTGTTCCATAGGCCCCTAGAGAAGGAGTCCATCCATCTGAGCCAGTGCCAGGAGAGGAGAACCCATCTATTGCCACCCTCCCCACTCCTGCCTGTTTCAGACTCCCCTCAGTCAACAGCACCCCTGCGGACCACCTCAACTCCTCTGCCCAAGCCCACCAGAGACTCCTGTCAAGGTGCTGCGAGTGTGCGGAAAAGGCGCCGCCTGGCAGCCAGCCCTGGAGGACTGCACTGGGACGCATCAGGTATGCCAATCATAAACTGTACACCCTTTCATCATCTCTCGAAAATAACTCCTTTGGCTCTCTAGGAGTGTGTGTGATTGTGCCAATGCTGTGGTTTGAAACTTCTTTCAAGAAAGTGAAAAATCTATGTGGAGTATTTCAGTGGCTGAACATCAGTATTTGAGGTTTGAAGAAACCACATTAAGTCATTTAGATGTCGTGTGGCTCCTGAACAGATTTGGTTCTCGTGTTAATTTGTTACGTTTTGCGGTGCCTGACTTGATTCGCATGATTGCTTGATCACCTGTTACATCCACGAAAAGCAATTTCATCAAACAGTTTGCACTTGTTTTGACATGTTTGTCAAAATCAAGGGCAAAGGGCCTCTGCAAAATTAATGACTCAAGTAATCTAGCTAATTGCCTGTGTGGAAGGATACGTTTACTGCATTTCTGTTTTTTTTTTTTTTTTTTTGCTTCAATTCCCAATGGCAAGTGCACTGTACTGTAAAATATTGTTTATGAAATAGTGATTCATGTAAAATACTATTATAAATCTTTAGGCATGTCAAAATATTTTATAAAATAACTAAATGTTTCATGGACAGCATACATGCTCACTACAGAAACAAAATTTTCCCCATTAGATAACACAATAATAAAACAATTTGCTTTCAACAGCCAAGAAGCAAATTGCACTTTTGAAAAATTTTAAATTGAGAAAATATCACACAGAACAGATCACAGTATGTGCTGAAAGCATACTTTAGTATGTTTTTATCAACCTCATGCAGAGTCTGGAGTTCATGCTGTTATGCTGTCAGTCTGCAGAGTTGGCCCTGTCATTACTGCTCTTGTTGTATGTGGAAATGACTCATAATTGCAGGTTTATTCATCGCTGTGCCCTGCAGGCGATATTCATTAGCGCTATCGCAATGATTGTGGTGAACCTTATGGACGGCCTAATGAGCAATTCATTTTACAAGGGCTTGAAAAGAAAAACAACATTTCCTAGTTCTGGCAAACTTAAAGCAGATGAAGAAAAGGCAGAGATATCTATTTAGTCACCCTCCAATCCCACCTACCCTACATAAGAGAAAATAACTATCATTAGTATCTTTAGGGGTGGTACAGAATGACGGGAAATGACATTTGTTCATGCCATAAACAGCTCTGCCTATCTCTGGAAGAGCTTATATCTGGTATGTAAACAGTGGAGGGTTCTGCTGAGCACTTGCAAGCTACTTAAAGGAGTGGTTCAGCTAAAAATATAAATTCTGTCATTTTTTGCTCACCCTCATATCGTTCCAAACCTTTATGATATTTTGCAAAATGTACACATTACCAACAGCTGCATTTCCACTGTCAGGCCAAATGAGGGCATGCTAGTGCATGCCAGGGACAGTTGTGTTCCCACTGTCACTTCAGGGCTTAATCGTGCCTCCTTAGGGCTTATTCGTGGCCAACGGCCAATGGCTTTGGCAATGCCAAAGACTTAGTTTAGCGAAAGTCTCGTGCTGTGTTTCATTCAGGTGACAGGTTGGGAAGTGGGATATTCCTACTTGAATTCTCCGATCTCGGACCTTAAAGGAACTCCATTGCCAGATGCTCGGAAAATGACGTTTAATCTACCAAAACTGCAGCGCTCCTGTTAGCATATCAGGGGTTTGACTGTCTCCTAGTAACACAACTGATAAACAATTCTGCTACGCTAGCATTTGTGCTACAGGTGTACGATAATCAAAAGAGAGTTTAATTTACTGTGTTTTGTACACCTGTCCCTGGAACGATTGTTTAACAAGCTTTAATATATTGTAATGTAGAAACTTTGACTCATTGATCAATATCATTAAATTAAAGTGATTATTTATCACTAACTTTGTACATCTCTGGGTGCCAACAAATTTGTGACATCATGCACCTGCATCTCGGCCAAAAAAAAAATTACAAATCCATTGCATAAATATGCAGACTGGACAAAGCGTTGCCCAAAGGAAGAACTTCCCTTGATTCGAAATCATGGGACATCATGAGACATTGTCCCGCTGTTGGTGGAGAGACCACTCAGGACACCGTGGCAGTTATAGTCGGTGAGTTGTAAACATTAAATTATATTGCTAGCTAGCTAACGTTTCCATATAATATAAACTTGATATTCTAGATAACTAACTAACATGCGTTGTTTTGACTTGTGAAATGGACGATGTGTGATGTTTGCACCAGGGCGGCGTATTAAAAGTGGGTTTTAAGGTAACTCTGTGGGGCTTTTTGCCCGACGGTGCTAATGCAGAGCTATTTTGGTCTCGCAGTTTGAGGTCTGAGGCTATTAGCCCCGGCTGACCAGTTTATGGCCCTGGCTCGCACTGGCCCGATAGTGGAAAAGTGGCTATTGAAAACATAGGGCCTAGATGATGGTGAGGAAGATTTGCAGTGAAAAACCAAACAGTCGTATTAACTACTTTTATGGAACTTTTATGGCACCCCTGGTCTCCATATGAATAAGAGCAGCTTGGATTCTTAAATATATGAATTATTTTTGTGCTACATGGAAGAAAGAATCATAATGGTTTGGATCAACTTGAAAATGACCATATCCAACCCTAACCCTCAACTAACCCTCACCCTGACCATTACTACATTTAAAACAAAAAAACTATGTAAAGTAATGGCAAATGCATGGCAGGAAAATCTGCCAAACATTCACCATAAACTGAAATAACAGTTTTAGACTGTGAAGTGAATTAAAATGTTTAGACTGAAAATGAATAGCTGTTTCAACCATAAACTAAAATAACATGTTTAAATAGTAATTTCAAATAGCGTGTTTACTTTCCAAGTTGAAATTACATGTTTAAAATGTCATTTGATAAATCATGTTTCAACTATAAAATTAAATGATTTGTTTTGACTGTTAATTTAGAAAAATAAACATTTGCAGATCATTAATTAAAAAACATGTTTGGACAGTAAATATAAATAACATTGTTAGACCATTTGTTTAAAAACATCAACAACATTTTTCACTGAAAGTACTGTGACTCGCCAACAAACTAATTTCTGTTTTTTAACCCTAAGATTTAAGGTAGGTTTATTCCACCATGCATTTTAAACTAATTTAGACTTAAAAGCTCCTGAAATTAAAAGTTTCTAAGATCAAGCATGACTCAACACCACAGTGGTAACCCCAAATCTCCAACATTACAGACTAAATCTCAAAATAACAAAACAATAAATACTTACAAACCTCCCCCTTTATTCATCTTGCACAAAAACACATAAAATTGCTCTTAATTTTAACATTTACTCTCCCCATCAAGACTTATGCAAAGCAGATGGGGAAACAAATCCACGGTAATATACGGTACATTTACAGTTCACTACCATTTATGTTATTAAATATTTAAAACTTCAAATATGAGCCTTCTGGAGCTACAAATATCCATCTTTCAATTGTTCTTTTTTTTATTTTTTACTAATAAATATGACATAAACTGCATAAAATATACCATAGAACACCCCATTGTACATAATATAAGAAGAAACATCTCTATTTCCATAAAATATAATGAAATGTGATGGCTCAAGCAGGGAATTCTGGGAATGCCCAATTATTGTTTTTCACCATAATTTTAACAATAGTTTGCAAAAAAAAAGTACATGTAATCTCTTGTTAGGCATAATATACATTTTTACCATGATTTATTTGGTACTTTTACATCAAATGTATTGTAAATATATTATAATTTATTTTCTCTGTAAAAATTTATTTATTTTTTTACACTGGAAGAAATCTTTTTTTACTGACATTTTTACAGACATCTCAGGTTAAAATGTTATTTTCACATGTGAAAACATGATGCTTAATTTCATTTAAAGGAGAAGGCCTGTTTTTGTCAGCAACACATATTATCAGTTAATTAACAGGGAATTTGGTTTGAATAAATGTATTTTAGGAGAATCAATACTTAACACCCCCCCCCCCCCCCCCCCCCCCCAAACCTCTTTTAAAGGATCTCAACAATCCACTCTCATACAGGTCACAGAGTGTAGTAACCCCCCTCATAATCCACTCTGACCTGCAGAAAGGGGACTTATTTAAACATAATTTGGGGTTCAACCATATGCTCGAGGCAACATTTAAATAATGTCTGAATTAAACACCCTGGACACTATTGTCCATACTGAGTGCAAATGCAAAATATCGGGGTGTAACTTAACTCCTCCGATTAGTTTGATAGAAATACTTTGAAATGGTGAAATATGGGCAAGAACTTCCTGTTCAATACAAAACCAGGGTGGGGCTCTCTCAGGTGGACGCAACCAATGAGCCAAATGTCTGAGACTGAACGCATAATAATAAAACAAAATCCTGGGCCACCTTTGTCAATTGGCCTATGCAACTTACTGAAATGTAATCTAGGATGCTTACCATTCCAAATGAAGGACTTCGCTATGCTATCAAATTGCTTGATATAAGATTGGGGGACATCTACAGGGAGAGATTGTAGCAGGTAGTTAAATTTTGGAATACAATTAATTTTAATAACATTAACCTTCCCAAACATAAATAAATGTAATGAAGCCCACATCACTCGAAAACCTTTTTATTAAAGGGTCAAAATTAACTCTAAATCAACAAATTTGCTGGGAATAAAATGCCCAAATACTTAATGCCCTGTTTGGGCCACTGGAAGGCTCCTAGCTGAAAAGCTGTTACAGGACAGTACGATGTCAGAGCCAAAGCTTCGGATATAGACCAATTGACTCTGTATCCTGAGAACTTGGAATTAATAATTATGTGAAGGCAAGTCACAGATCTAATGGGGTCAGAGACTAATAATAAAATATAATCTGCGTAAAATAAAAGCTTATGTGCCTTTCCTCCCACTACCACCTCTGGAAAATCATCTTCCCTTCTTATCGTGGCTGCTAATGGTTCCAGGGCAAGACAGAACAGTAATGGCGAAAGAGGGCAACCCTTACCGTGTACCCCATCCAGAGTAAAATATTCTGCAATTAATCAATTTATTTGTACTGCCGCGCTACCGGTTGTCTATAAAACAACTTAATCCATCCATAAAAAGTATTCCCAAACATGAGCATTTCCAAAATCTTAAAAAGATAATCCCATTCTACCATATCAAATGCATTTTCGGCGTCAAGTGAGATGGCAGCGACCAGAGTCTGATCATTCGCCACTGATCACATGAAATTCATGAAACGCCTGTTATCAGAAATGCTGCAGCCCCGAATAAACTCCACCTGATCTATATGTATAAGAGATGTCATATCTTTACTTAATCGGTTAGCCAAAATTTCTGCATATATTTTTACATCTAGATGGATCAGGGAAATTGGATGGTAACTCTTACACTCGGTTGAATCTTTGTCCTTTTTAAAAATCAGGCTGATCCGGGCTTGTGTCACTGTGGCAGTAGTTTTCTATTCTTTAATGATTTCATATAAACTACTAACAAAACTGGAGCCAGTTCTGTAGCATAAGATCTAAAAAAAAATCAGCAGCAAAGCCTTCTGGCCCTGGAACCTTGCCTGTAGGCAGGGACTTAATTACCTCATAAAGCTCCTCCAAGGCTATCTCAGAATCAAGAGATTTTTTTTGCTCAGTCGTCAGTTTAGGGAGTTCTAATGGTTCCACAATGTTTCTAATATCTTTATCATTAGACGGAGACATGGAGCTATAGAGATCAAGATATAATTCTTCAAAAGTATTATTGATTAATTCTATTTCACTGAGGGAATGGTAGAAAAAGACTCTCTCTGCTTTATATATCTGGCCAAAAGCTTCCCTACTTTGTCCCCCGACTCAAAGTACGACTGAACAGACAAAACTCCACCTTCCATGACAAAATAGTATTATATCTGTATTTAAATCAGAATGTCACACTTTTAATAAAAAATAGGGAATGAATGTTAAATTAAACTATTTTCTCTGTAAAAATATATATATATTTTTTTTTACAGTGTAACATGTTCTGAATGAAGGAATGAACTTTTAGCAGTATATAATTCATGACTGTATATAGCATTTAATATTGCATACTTCAAACTGTATGACAAATCTACTATTGTTTTTAAAGGAATGTTTAGTGCTCAATACAAGTTAAGCTCAATAGAAAGCATTTGTTGCATAATGTTGAGTGCCTCACTGTAACCTCGATTTTTGCTTTACAGTAATTATTAATTTTGTTTTTAAAGAAAAGGAGGAATGAGATGAAATACATTTTTGTGGTAATCAACATTATGGCACAAATGCTGTCTATTGTACTTGTATTGAGCATTCCTTTAAGTTTCAATTGGAAGTATATTAATCCGATCATACTGTGTACAGTATGTTAACAGTGTTTGGAGTAGCAGAGCAAATATACATTTCAATGAAAGTTGTTTTTTAGCATAAACTTTGTCTGAATATTCAAATATTCACAAAACATTTCACTCATCCCTGCCATTCCATTGTGTAGCAGCAATAGGGTTTTTCCCACATGTGCTTGGATTTTTATGGTGATGGTGTTTTCCATACCTGGTTTCACCTTCAAAGCCGCAGGTGAAAGGAATAAAAAAGGAAAGTTTTGTTGATGTGATGCCCTGTGGACATCCTTGTTTCCTCAAGAGTGCTTTGTATGTACACATATTGATGTCAGCAGTGGCGTCAGAATCAATATTTTATCCAAAGAGGCCCAATGGGTGCTGGGTGTTAGTTGTCTTTAATGACACCCTCATGTGTAATAGAATGAGTGCAGCTAGAGGATTGTTTTCAGCTGCTAGGTTCTCCTTTATTACCAGGGGATGTGATAATCAGCCTTAATGTGCTAAATGATACAATCAGTGTTAAGTAACCACTGTGCACAGAGAGCCACTAAATGGCATGAGCCGGAAATTGCAGGCTAAAAGGACAGTCTGGGTGTGAGTTGTTCACTCATTCAATGATATGTTCATTCATAAAGTCCTTTTTTTTGTCATCACGGCTGTTGTAGTATGAAAAATTCTCCAACGATGTTATACAATTTAAATTCCTATGTAAGTTGTTATCTCTGCATATTAAGCTAGGACAAGAGAAAGTATTCATTCATTCATTCATTCATCTTCAACCGCTTATCCTGTACAGGGTCACGGGGGGCTGGAGCCTATCCCAGCTAACATTGGGCGAAAGGCGGGGTACACCCTGGACAGGTCGCCAGTCCATCGCAGGGCCACACATATACAGACACACACTCATACTCACATCCACACCTAGGGCAATTTTTGGAGACACCAATTAACCTAGCCTGCATGTCTTTGGATGGTGGGAGGAAGCCGGAGCACCCGGAGAGAACCCACGCAGACACGGGGAGAACATGCAAACTCCAGAGAAAGTATTAGTAGGAGAAAATATAAATGACTTTCATAATAATAATTTGAATGCATTTGCTTAATTTCTTTGATCTTAATTTTGTTTTTTTTAAATAAGACATGTGTAATGTCACTGGTGTTAATTAATTCTTTATACTCCCAGTAGTCCAGTAGAGGTCACTGTTGCATTTGAGCCTGTGCACAGAAATGGACAAAGGTGATACTGGCTCTACTGACTGTCTCTAGATGGTCGAATAGCACAAGATTTAGTCAAATTTAAAATTCAGTCTTTCATATTGCAGCTCTCTTGAATTCCAACCCATCATTTCTGAACATGAAATGCTATAGGGCAGGAGAAGCACTGCCATTAGTACCCAAAATCTTTGTTTCTTTCCTATTGTCAATGTCAGTTGTCATTTAAATTGAACAGCTGGTAATTAACCACACAGCCATTTTAAAGCATCATATGAAATTTCTGCCACTTTGCACTTTCCATGTCAGGTAATTTAGTCCAGTTTAACAATATCCACTATTCAATCAACATTACAGTAGATCAGGCTAATCATTTTGTTTCCAACATTTTGCTGCTTTTGCTAATTTATTAACCAAATTTATTTATTTATTTATCTGAGACCATAGAGCTTATGGACATTTTAAGTTTTGTAAAGTATTCTGTGTTTACTCTATGCATTATATAATGAAATCATATTAAATGTTAATCATCATATCCTACAAATTATCCTACAAATAATAAACTTACATGACCTATTTTGCACCATTTTCTTATATTGTATACAGTTAATCTTCAAATACTTGTCAATATACTGTAAATATACATTGCTCTATACAAATTAAGCAAACCAAAATTTATAAAAAATAACCCCCCCCCCCCCCCCCCCCCCCCCCCCCCCCCCCCCCCAACAGCACAACACATTTGAAGAAAAATATATCAGTTCAGAAGTTCCTTAAAATGTAAGTGGATGGTGACATTTGAAGCTCCAAAAATCATAGACAGTCAGCATAAACGTCATCCATTTGACTCTGGCGGTTAAATTAATGTCTTTTAAAGGGATACAATCACTTTTGTGTGAAAAAGATCAATATTTAAGTACTTTTTAACTATAAACCATCACTTCCGGTAAGCTTCACGAGAAGGCTTGAAAGGCTGCTTTCACGCGGTCTCTCGTGTGATGTATTCCTGTTGGCATTTTACGGATGTAATCTCACATTCTTCTTTTGGTTGAGACATCCATGATGAGCGCACAAACATACCACTGTGAGTAAAGAAACAGATACAAATACAGATCTAAATCAAAACCAATGAAGCTTCTTTACAGCATTTCTCCTATTTAGTTGTAAACAGCTCTGCTCTTCCGCACGTGTCTTACATGTGTCTGTTCTAGTGTGTCTCACGTTCCAACTCAATTATGTCACACGCGTATACCGCTGCTGACCGAAAGCGATGGATTAGAGTTAAAAAGTGCTTAAATGTTGATCTTTTTCTCATCAAATGCGATGTCGATTAATTTAAACCGCTGTATTATTATTTTTTTGTTACATTTAAGTTTATGCTGACTATCTGTTCTTTTTGGAGCTTCAAACTCTGATGGTGTCAGATCACCATCCACTTGCATTTTAAGGACGTACTGAGCTAAGATATTTTCCAATTTTTCTACTGAAGAAAGACAGTCATCCACACATCTGGGATGGGATGAGGGTGAGTAAATGATGAGAGAATTTTCGGTTATACTTCACAATAAGGCTCCATTTATTAACATTAGTTAATAACATTAGTTAACATTAACTATCAAAGTACAATACGTATTAAGTATTTATTAACCATAGTTAATGTTAGTATCAACATATACATGTTAGTATCAACAATACATGTTTAAAATCAAAAGTTGTATTAGTTAACACTAGTAAATGCACAATGAACTAACATAAAAATATATTGTTAATTGTTCATTCATGATACCTAATGCATTAACTGATGTTAACGTATGGCACCTAATGTATGGGTGAACTAACCCTTTAAAGGGATAAGATAGAACCACAGCCTCAGTCACCATTTACTTTACATATTATCATATCAAATATTTGCATACAATGACCTCTAAACTCTATAACTGATATAATTGTCTTTTGATATAATGACTGCATGACTGTACATTCTCACTTAAATATGTTACATTACACTTTCCTATTGTGGTTAGTGTAGGGGGGCTTTTGGCAAAAGTTCCCATTGACTGGATAGACCAGTGACCCCAGAGCCAGCACCTCTTTACCCTTGCTTTTGAAGATGACAAAGATGGAACCCAAATGGTTGTCATGGAAACTGGGATCATTAGTGCCAGCTGTGGTTTGGGTTTAAGGTCTTAAGATTCTTCTCACGTCTTTAATTTAGTTGGACTTGGTGTTACATTACACTTATCAAATGCTTTACTCTCAGCTGTGCTCAAAAGACAGAGGCAATGCTTAATCAACACGCCAACCTCATTGCGTCCATCCATGGATGGTTTTCAGACAAAACGGGTAATTGGACAAATTGGATCATTCCCGCAATTTGTGTTTTGATCACTTATTTGACATTGAAGGGGGGTCATTTGTAGCAAATTAATTTCACTTTTCAGTCTCATTACATTTGTAAATGCCCTGGAGTTACTCTCAATCTGTAGAAGGGTTTGCAAATATTGTCACCGCAGGTTATGTGATCTAACAGCCTCGCCACACACAACTCACAGCTGCTCAATTATGAATCTTTACTCACTCAGATATTAAATCTCAGATATCTGCAAATTATTGCAACATTTTTTTATTTTTAGATTATTGCAATACCCTTTGGTACTTGTGTAGTTGATGCAATTCCATGGACTTTTTTTTTCAACATATGGATTTTAGGTTATAATTTATATTACTGTATTAATGAAGGTGTATGTCCTGTAACTGGTACAGTATACCTTATTATACACTTTTGCCTTCACAAGTTCATTTTAAATGGTCCTGCAGTGTGACAAATGGATTTGTTGAAGAATAAATATTCCATGAATTCTCTTAGTAATTACTATGAGGTCATTAATGCTGCATGCACAATAAAATTATAAAAGAATTAGCAAGGTGCTGTTTAAAATAGTTTTAGATACACAGCATGCTGTACAGCAGGACATGTAAACTCTCCAAAAACTACCTACAAATCTCTGGTTTGTTGTTGACTCATCAGTACAGGGGTTCATCAGTGGTGTAGCATCTGGACCAATCAGACACACAATTATTCATTATTTAATGATTAAGCCAACAGATGTCTTAAAACTGTAACAAGAAAAGGTCAAAAGTAGACACAAGCCGAATCTGTTATGTCTGCTCCCCCACTGATCATTATTAAGCCTTTACGCTGTCTTTGCTGCCACTGGACCAGCAAAGAGTGGACCCCCAGTGACATTCCAAGTGGGGGGAAGTTAGCTGCTTGCTAGAGAAAAAAATGCAGAAAGATTGATTCACTCCTTTCCCCCATAGGAAATGGACATAAAGCCCAGAACACAGACTTTTCTTCATCCATTTATAGACAAACTAAAAATTCACATGTATATCCCCATGACATTGTGTATATGATCATTACTGTCTTGTAAAGTGTCTTTTTTTTTACTGTATACTGTTTTATGCATGACTTATGACAGGACTACCAACTAATGTAAAGTTATTTAGTATCATGTTTCCTACCAAATGAATCCTTGTGTGACATTCTGCACAATGTTATATATATAATTCTCACAGCATACATTGTATGCTTGCTTTATTAATCAGAGCATAAAGGGGCTTAAACTAACCCCAATCATGCAAATGAGTCAGCTTCCAAACAAAGGAACATTTCCCGCTTGGAAAGTGCACCTTTCTCATTGGTCAAGCCAGACTCGAGAGGAGGGACATCCATCAGAAGTTAAAGACACGTCCCGCCTCTTTCTCTCTTTTCCCCTGACTCTCTTCTGCTGTTCTTGTGGTACCGGGACCACCCAGGTCAGACCCTGATGCTGCAGGCCTCAACACATCAAGCCTTGTGCAAATACCTCGACCATAGAGTCAATGAACACCACCGTTCATCATAATTTCTTCATTCAACGTGGAAGAAATTGGTTGCAACTTCAACACCATCGACCCAAGGAACCATCAAGCCTTTCTCCTGTGACTGCATCCGGGCGCTCAACAGCCAAGGCAATTGCAAGTATCGTACCAGTAACTAACTGAACATAGTTTAGTATAAGATGAAAACCCCTTTGTAGTAAAGGTACTTTTAAATTAAGAACTTGATGATTCTCTGAGATGGTCAAAATGACTCTTTTCATAACAGCATTTCCCCTATTCTGTTCCGGTTTCATTTTATTTTCACTTTTCCCTTTCTCATGTATGAGTTTTTTGTGTGTATGTTTTTGTTTAGATTAGTTATGTGTTCATATTTTAGTTAAATAAACGTTTGTGTACATTTTTGCGAATTGATTCTGCTCTGCTTGTAAATCAACGTAAAATTAACGATTCGATCACAGCTACATGCTTAGAGTTATTTTTGTGTGGCCATGAAAAATGTCCTTCCTGAGAATTGATAGACGATCAATACTGAGTGTTCGCTGGACGAACAGATAAATTGATTGTAATATTTATTCAGCTACATCAAGTTAATTCTATTAACCGATCCAAATGTTCATAATTAATTATATCAAGTTATGATTAATTATTCATTTTTCCATTTAAAGATATTGTGACTGGTATATTTTGATAAATAATCTCATCCCTGTTTCTAAAAGATTTCGCTTCAAAGCTATACCTATATGTGTAATATTATTGTTATAAGCCATGAAAATAATATTACTCATAATATTAATATTAATCATAATTCTCTTATTAAAGCTAATTCCCTACAGTAAAAATTGTGAGCTGATACAACGAGACGTATTACGATTTTAATGGTGGAGAATTTTATTCAGACAAATAATGTAGTTAATGGTAATTTTTCAAAATTATAACGGTTGTCAAATGCGACTGATTCCATTATAAATTTCCTTACATAATAATGTAGAAATAGGACCATTTAATTTAATTCTTAGCTCACACATACTGTTCCCTGTCAAAAAGCTATACTTTGATGCTGCGCTGATTTTAGCACTTTAGGAACAACTTTAGGTGTGACCAGCTGTGAATATGTGTTCAACACGTCAATGAAATTGACCAGCATTTATAGCCTCTGCTGGTGACATCAATCGGATGCACCTGTAGCAGGGCTATAAATAGATGCATCACAGGTGCATCGTCAGATATTTTGTCAGGATCCCTTCATGGGACTTAGCAATAGTCCTTGAGGGTCTGGTTGAGACCCCCTTCGAACCAACTTCTGACTCTCAAGATGGTTTTTCTTATGGCAATTACTTCTCTAAAAAGAATTGGGGATCTACAGGCTCTGTCTGTCTTGCCAGCCTGCTTAGATTTTGCCCCAGGAATGGCTAAAGCAATTTTGCACCCTCATACTGACTATCTGTCTAAGGTTCCTTTCTCGACTGTACACACCGTTTACAATGCCGGAGTAGGAAAGACTTTCCAGACTTTGCCCAGTCTGTGCCCTTCAGATTTATGTCCACAGCACTAGCCAGTGGCATAAGTCAGGGCAACTATTTGTTTGCCATGGGTGCCGCAATATGGGGGGCGGCCACCACCAAGCAGACTGTCGCATTGTGTGAGGGACACTATATATTCCCCAGGACTGCTCTTCAGACAAAATACCTGACGATGCACCTGTGATGTATCTATTTATAGCCCTGCTACAGGTGCATCCAATTGATGTCACCAGCAGAGGCTATAAATTCTGTTCAATTTCACTGACGTGTTGAACACATATTCACAGCTGGTCACACCTAAAGCTGTTCCCATCAGCTAAAAATCCGCTAAAATCAGCGCAGCATCTCGTTCCGCTTTTATCAGGGAACAGCGGTTACAGATAAGTAACCTGAGACGTTTCCCTTACAAATAATAGTAATGTACACAACACTTTAACCTGTGCAGTTAACATTTATCATACCAAATTCGCTACATATATTGGTGTGAGAAGTTGAGCACGTTTACTGATTACTGTTTATTTGTGCATTGTGTAATGCGCTGACGCTCATATGCATAATTGAAACTGTCTTAGTGTTGACCCTGATCATAGAGTCCTAAAGAGACCCTTCTGGGGGCAATTTACTGCGCATGCGCAACCTGTTGACGCCATATTGTAAACGCAGTACAGCTACGCTAATTGCATAACACAACACCGCTAAATTAACCCGTTAGCGAACTTACATTGAATTCCTTTAATACGCTACAGAATACCTGAGGAGCAAAAATCAAGATTATGTAATTAAATTACCATCTTATATCATCAAAAATTACATATAAAAACAAAAAGATGTGAGGTTTGAAGCAATAAAATATGTTTCAATATTGCACTATCTGTTTGCAATGCCTGTCAAATATCAATATGGTGTGTAAAAGACCTGTTGAGTAGATGTGAGCTTGTAATGTGAAACAATATTGTGCTGTGCTATAGCCAGGGGACCACAGGAATCTCTCTTGTTAGGAACCAGTGAAGAAACTTGATATGACACAATTGGACACATGACAGAAGCATATACACGCTGCATCCATCAGTTCAGGTTTCTTTCTCTCTGCTACAGTCAACATTGTTGTCATAGCAATGAACTTACATGCATGAGATTACATAACATTTTAGGCTGTAGCATGCAAGCCACACTTGAATTGATACCTACTGGTAACTAATAAGAACCATAAAGTATCTAGCTATGCAGAGGTTTGCATTGATTTTATTTGTGAGTTTATCAAATGGAAAACACAGTAATCCAATAATGGTCCGTTCTGGTGGTTGGTTCCAAGTTTCTCAACAGTTTGTCACACAGTTTATCTTATGTCTCTTCTGTTCATTAAGGACAGGGATTGGCAACCTTTTTGACATCGAAAGCAAATATGACAAATTTTTCAAATTGTGCCATATCAACACATTTATTCTGTATGTAGGAGACCATTATATTTGCAATATAATAAAATATGTTTATATTTATTACTTTGTATATCAAAATTATATTTATATTACACTTTATTAAAGTTACACTAATACATATTGAGGGAATTTTTAAAATGATTATTTATGAATTAAATTCAGCCTTATCAACTCAAATTATTTTTGAATGGATTGTTCTTGTCTTGCTGTATGAACTTACACACAACAATAATTAATGAATTAATCTGAAATAAATGTATGACTGTGTATATTTCAAGGTGTAACGGCATCAGTAAAATTAGCTGTTAAAAAAAATTCATAAATGTTTATTTGACATCTGCTTCAGATGAAGTTTCATTCAGCACTCACACCACAACAGCCTCTAAGAGAAAGACAATGCCAAATAGCTCTTCATGCAGTTTTAATTGGTAAGTGGAGGAGACAGAACCATGCTAAGAGTACCTCAGTGGATAAAGAGTTAGAACTCCACTGACACCCACTAGCTGATGGTATAGAGAAACCAAACACCCTACCTACCCAGCAAGGGGCACAAGGTGCATGTTTGTGCAGTACATTATTAGCCTTAGGAACAAACAGTTTAATAGTGCAGGTTTATTAAAGCTGCACAATAGATTTACACTTTGCAGTTTAATGTTACAACTGAGGCGATGCCATTATTCTTGTTTTGCTTTTGAAAGATTGGACATGTGTACATTTTCTAGGTATTCAACTGACTATTGCGTTATATTGATGTTGTACAATAGTTGGTAATTATTTTTTACGCTTTTTATTTAGAGCTGTTCTCATTACGGCAAAATTGTTACAAACCTGACTCACCAGATGAAGCAGTGGAAAGCTGTTTAATCAAAGCAATTCAAATGAGAATTAAGAGGAAGCTTTGAAATCGTTTGAATTAAAAAAAGCGAGTGCGAGAATGGGCTATTTAACAACTGGGGTTGTAAAATTGGCTTAAATTGCCTATTCACAATGTTTATTGTTTGCCTTTTTTTGACCAACCCATACTCTGATGCCATATATTAAAGGAATTGTTCACCCAAAATGAAAAAATCTGTCATTATTTATTATCCTCATGTCGTTCCAAACACGCAAGCTGTTATTTTTTTCCACAGAACACAAAAGTTGGATCTTTTCACAACTTTTTTCCCCCAATACTGTACAGCAGGGCTGAACTGGGAAGAGAAATCGGCCTGGGATTTTACATAGCAAAAAAATGGCCCAAAAGTTGAGGTGTTCGCTGTCCTTTTCTGCATATCGCGGCACTCATTTTAGCTTATCGTGGCTCAATTCGTGGCCGACCCACTGGCCCACTCGGTTCTCCTGATGGCCAGTTTGCCCCTGATCGCCCCAAAGTCCGTCTGCCCACCGGAAAAATGCCCGATATGCCAGATTACCAGTCCAGCCCTGATGTACAAGGACAGTTCATAGTGACTATTACTGTCAAGCTTAAAAACGACAAAAAAGTTGTTACCTCACCATCCAAAATTTAAAAAAGTTATGCGTCATGCCACCAGGTTCAGAAATTAAGGGGGCTCCGGGCAAAAATGCCACTAAAAATGACAAAGCTGTGTCACGGTTGGTAAATCCTATGTCTTTTTCTTGTCTCGTGTTTCTGTGGTTGTATTGTGTGCGCTGATTAGATGGGGGTGGCCGCTCATCAGCGTTCATCAGCCATCTCCTCATTATCCCATCACCAGCTGCAGCTTATCTGATCATGTGTATTTATACTCATCACCTTCTCATCTTCCTTGTCAGATCGTTGTATGTGGTTTCCTCGGTGTGTCTGTGTTCCAGTCGTGTTCAGTCTCTACCCCTCCTGTTCCGGTTCTCGTGTCTGTGGATATTCTGGATATTAATTCATCACTGGACTCTTATCACCACATCCACTGCGCCACCCGCACCACCGATTCCCCCACCTCCACCAGCGGACCCATGCCCGTCAGAGCCTCGTCTACCGGTCCCTGAATCATACTCAGGTGAACCCAACTACTGTTGTGCGTTCTTAACCAGATGTGATATGCATTTCTCTCTCCAACCCAGAACTTTTCAAGAGGAGCAGACCAAGGTCGCGTTTGTGCTGACACTCCTGACGGGGAAAGCGGCGCTATGGGGAACGGCGGTGTGGGAAAACCAAGACGAATGCTGTTCCTCGTTCCAGAGGCTCTCCGACGAGATGCGGCGGGTCTTTGATCGGGCCGCGACGGGAAGAGAAGCTGCCAGGGTGCTGGCTGAATTACGACAAGGAGAGAGGTCCGTATCAGACTTTTCGATTGAATTTCGCACCCTAGCAGCTGAGAGCCAATGTAACGAGGAGGCGCAGTGGGACATGTTCCTGCATGGGCTGGCTGACCGCGTCCAAAAGGAGATCTACGCCATGGACCTACCCTCCAGACTTAATGATCTCATCGCGCTGGCTCTGAGAGTGGACGCACGTCTTTCACGAAGCAGCAGACGGTTTCAACCGGACCGCCTTTCTGGTGGGATCGAGGGACAGCGTTCGGGAGGCGGGGGCGCTGTCAGCCCCGTCTACGATCACGAACCCATGCAGGTGGGTCGAGTCCGGCTTTCCCGGGAGGAGAAGGAGAGGCGGAGATCCCTGGGTCTTTGCCTGTACTGCGGTGGAGCTGGACATCTCGCTTACAATTGTCCGTTAAAAGGCCCAGCCCGACAGTAAGTATGAGGCTACGGTCGGGTGGGATTTCTGCCGAGAAGACCTCATCTACATCTACCTTCCTCCCGGTAAGACTCCGATGGTCTACTCACCTCCACGACTGTCGGGCACTACTGGATTCAGGGGCGGAAGGTAATTTCATGGATCACTCATTTGCTCTAAGACTTCAAGTTCCCCTCCGACACCCGTCACACCAGATTGATGTACACGCACTCAATGGTCAAAGACTCCCCACTATTTCACTGATCACCGAAGACATCACTCTCATCACGTCTGGTAACCATACTGAAACCACCTCCTTTTACATTCTGGACACTCAGCTTGCACCCATCGTTCTTGGTCACCCATGGCTCAACCGTCACAACCCCAAAATAGACTGGCAGCTCAAGTCGGTGGCCGCGTGGAGCAGTTCTTGTCATAAGTCTTGTCTTGTGTCTGCCTGTCCGTCTGTTTCTGTTCCTATGTTTCAGGAGGAGACAGTGGATTTATCTAACGTGCCCACGGAGTATCAGGACCTGAAGGAGGTGTTCAGTAAGTCTCGGGCTGATTCTCTTCCTCCGCATCGTCCCTATGACTGTGCCATAGAGTTACTGCCAGGTACGTCTCCGCCTAAGGGCAAATTATATTCACTCTCTGTCCCAGAGAGAGAGGTCATGGAGAAATACATTTCTGATTCTCTAGCAACGGGGTTCATCCGTCCTTCCTCTTCTCCAGCGGGGGCGGGGTTCTTTTTTGTGGGGAAGAAGGATGGATCGTTGCGACCTTGTATTGATTACCGGGGGTTGAACAACATCACAGTAAAGAATACTTATCCTTTGCCGTTGATGTCTTCAGCGTTCGAGAGGTTGCAAGGAGCATCTATCTTCACGAAATTGGATTTACGGAATGCTTATCATTTGGTCCGCATCAGGGAGGGGGATGAGTGGAAGACCGCATTTAACACCCCTAGGGGGCACTTTGAATATTTGGTCATGCCGTTCGGACTTTCCAACTCCCCAGCGGTCTTCCAAGCACTTGTCAATGACGTTTTGCGAGACATGGTCGATCGGTTCATATATGTCTACCTGGATGATATATTGATTTTTTCATCGTCTCTCCAGGAACACGTGCAACACGTCCGACAAGTGCTCCAGAGGTTGCTAGAGAATGGGCTTTTTGTCAAGGCGGAGAAATGCGCCTTTCATGCACAGTCTGTTCCTTTCCTTGGACACATCATCTCGGTTGAGGGAATGCGCATGGATCCTGAGAAAGTTAAGGCTGTGGTGGATTGGCCAAGTCCAGATTCCCGTAAGGCCCTACTGAGGTTTCTGGGGTTCGCCAACTTTTACCGGCGTTTTATTCGCAATTTCAGCCGACTAGCCGCGCCTCTGACCGCCTTGACCTCCCCCAGAACGACGTTCAGGTGGTCAGACGCAGCCGAAGCTGCGTTTGCCAAACTTAAGGGTTGCTTTGTTTCAGCCCCCATCCTGATAACCCCTGATTCATCATGTCAGTTTGTGGTGGAGGTCGATGCGTCAGAGGTGGGGGTAGGGGCAGTGTTATCCCAGCGCTCTCCTTCAGACGACAAGATGCATCCTTGCGCATTTTTTTCTCATCGTTTATCCCCTGCCGAACGCAATTATGACATTGGCAACAGAGAGTTGCTTGCGGTCAAATTAGCATTGGAAGAGTGGCGCCACTGGTTAGAGGGGTCGGGGGTACCCTTTATCGTCTGGACCGACCACAAGAATTTGGAATACATTCGTACTGCTAAAAGACTTAACTCCAGGCAGGCTCGGTGGGCTCTTTTTTTCGGTCGTTTTGACTTTACTCTCTCGTACCGCCCGGGTTCCAAAAACATCAAACCCAACTCTTTGTCACGCATTTTTGACCGTTCCGAACGCCCGTCTACTCCCGAGTGCATTTTACCAGAGACCCTATTCATCTCTACACTCACATGGGAGATCGAATCGAAGGTCAAGAAGGCCTTAGAAGGGGTAACGCCTCCGACTCGTTGTCCACCTAATCGTTTATTTGTGCCGGAAGGGTTACGGTCCAGCGTTATTCAGTGGGGACACTGTTCCAATGTGGCTTGTCAACCTGGAGTCAATCGTACTAAATTTTTAGTTAAGCAACGATTCTGGTGGCCTCTCATGGCTCGTGATGTTCACAATTTTGTATTGGCCTGCTCAGTTTGCGCCACGGGTAAGACTTCCAATCAACCTCCAGATGGGTTACTTCAACAGCTGCCGGTGCCTTCGAGACCCTGGTCCCATATCGCGCTAGATTTTATCACTGCCCTCCCACCCTCCCAGGGTCACACGGTAGTTTTGACCGTGGTGGACCGGTTCTCGAAGGCGGCCCATTTCATTCCCTTGCCCAAATTACCTTCAGCCAAGGAGACAGCGTTGATTGTCGTTAACCACGTCTTTCGGCTTCATGGCCTCCCGACAGACGTGGTTTCTGACAGAGGACCCCAATTTGTGTCCAAATTTTGGCGAGAGTTTTGTAAATTTCTGGGTGCGACGGTCAGTCTGTCCTCTGGGTTCCATCCCCAGAGCAATGGTCAAACTGAGCGAGCCAACCAGGATTTGGAGGGAACATTGCGATGTTTAGTGTCCAAGAATCCTTCCTCTTGGAGTCAGCAACTGTCTATGGTGGAGTACGCCCACAACACGTTGCCAGTGTCATCCACGGGCCTATCACCGTTTGAGTGTAGTGTAGGTTACCAGCCACCTATTTTTCCTAGTCTGGAGTCCGAAGTTGCGGTCCCCTCCGCCCACGCCTTCGTCCAGAGGTGTCACCGCACTTGGACTAGAGCCCGTGAGACTTTACTCCAAGTGGGGGCGCGCACCAAGGCCAAAGCTGATCGCCACCGGCGGAGGCCTCCCGTATACGTCGTCGGTTCCAAAGTGTGGCTTTCAACCAAGGATATTCCTCTCCGCTCCGTTTCGAATAAGCTCGCACCAAGATTCATTGGCCCGTTCTCTGTCACTAAGATCATTAGTCCGGTGACAGTCCGCCTCAACCTTCCTCCAGTGTACAGGAGGATTCATCCCGTATTTCATGTTTCCAAAGTTAAGCCCGTATTTTTTGCTCGCATTAATCCGCCAGTCCCGGTTCCCCCCCCGCCGCGTCTCGTAGATGGGGAACCTACGTATTCGGTCAATCGTGTTCTGGACTCGAGACGGAGGGGACGCGGATTCCAGTACTTGGTGGACTGGGAAGGTTACGGTCCGGAGGAGAGAAGTTGGGTACCGGCTAGAGACATCCTGGATCACTCCCTTATCGATGATTACAATCGGCAGGTAAGGGAGTCTGGGAACGCCAGGAGGCGTTCCTAGGGAAGGGGGTACTGTCACGGTTGGTAAATCCTATGTCTTTTTCTTGTCTCGTGTTTCTGTGGTTGTATTGTGTGCGCTGATTAGATGGGGGTGGCCGCTCATCAGCGTTCATCAGCCATCTCCTCATTATCCCATCACCAGCTGCAGCTTATCTGATCATGTGTATTTATACTCATCACCTTCTCATCTTCCTTGTCAGATCGTTGTATGTGGTTTCCTCGGTGTGTCTGTGTTCCAGTCGTGTTCAGCCTCTACCCCTCCTGTTCCGGTTCTCGTGTCTGTGGATATTCTGGATATTAATTCATCACTGGACTCTTATCACCGCACCACTGTTCTGCACCATCTTCATCTGACCATCGGAGTCCCTGCGCTACTTACCTGTTTTCTGTGTTGGACTTCCTATTATTATTACTCAATAAATGAGTTTAATCTGCACTTGCTTCCGTCAAATCTATCGTGACAAGCTGCCCTCGAAATTCAAAATGTGGGGGCAAAAATTGCCCATGAAATGAATTCTTTTTTTACCAGTAGAATCTGATATATTGTGGTTCTTAATATTATTATGGTCCTTGTTACACATATTATAGCATTAATATGAGTTGATATTGATGTATTAGGGTAAGAGGTAATAAACTCTCAATCTTCATAATTGGTTTTAATGAATTCATTAAATTAATGTATATGACATGCTCTCATAAAGGTAAAAAATGCCCCTGGAAATCAAATCCAGGGGGCAAATATTGCCCCTTAATTTAAAACAGAATTTCTGACACTGCATGCATGCATATGAGAGAACAATATGCATGCACGTTTTAATTTTAATTGCCTTTTAATTTTGGTGTCAATGATGTTGTCCAAACATTTTTTAATCTCGGCATGAGCAATAGTTTTTCTCAAACAAACTGTATCTTCAAAAATTAGAATAATGTACACAAATCATATCCAAATTTTTTGTCCTTTTTGGAACTTGACAGATATGGTCATTTTGAACCGTTGGTTTAGTATGGCAAGAGCTAGGTAAAGTTTCTTCAAAGATGTTGATTTTAGTGTTCCATCGAAAAAAATAGCAGCACACACGTTTGGAAAAACATGAGGTTAAGTATATAATGACAGCATTATCAAATTTTGGTGAACTCTTCCTATTTGTTTTAAACTTAGCTTTAGTTCATTCCTTGTTTAATGCTAAGCCTTTTTTTGTTAACTTGGACATACATTTCAATATTCCATTAAAAGTTGCAAAATTTGAAAACATACAATTAAAATACTACCATGGCCTGGTGTGTGCTCTTGTGAGGGGAAGTTTCGGTCCTGTCCTCAGTCTGCCTATTTTCTGGTGTATTCTTTCTCTCTGGGTTTCAGTTATCACCTCAGGTGTCTGTTTCTCTCTTTCAGGGTCAGTGCTGCGTGACCATGACCGAGGGGAGACGTTGACACTATCGGAAGTGAAGTGCTTCCCTCAGAGTGTGGATTCAGAGAGCCCCGTCCCAGAGCTGTGGAGGCAAAAAGCGGCTCTTAGGAAAACCATATCTGTTGATGATAGCTTTCTGCAACAGACACCACGAGAACATCACAGACTCCTCAGCCGACTGGAAAGGGGCAAGAAGAAACTCCAAAACATCCATGTGAGTGGTTGCCATGTATTATGTTTCTGTCAAACAGTGGTTGGTCAAAGATACTTAGGAAATGTAATATTTCACTAAAAAAATACATTGGTTTAAAAGGATAGTTGACCAAAACATAAAAATTCTGTCATTATTTATTCAACTCATATCGTTCCAAACCCGTATGCCTTTTTTTTTCATCTGATGAACACAAAAAGAGATTCAAAAGGACAGCTTCAGTCACCGTGCTCTTTCAATGTATGGGCAAAATATGCAATGAAAGTGAATGGTGACTGAGACTAACATTCTAATCTCCTTTTGAGTTCCACTGAAGTCATGTGGGTTTGGAGCGACATGAGGGTGAATAAATGATGGCATATTTTTCATTTTTGGGACAACTATTCCTTTAAGATATAAATTTGCCTTTAGTTCATTGCTTGTTTATTGCCATGTCTTGTTTGTTTACTTGGAATCACGTATCCCTGTTTAAGGATAGCTCTTTACATATGCACTGTTGTAGGCGGTTATTGATGCAGCACCTGACATGTTTTGACAGTTTCACAGCTTGCCGTGAGGATTTTCATAGACCTTCTGTTGTGTAAATGTTCATTTGAGGTATATTTGGCCAGAAATCATAATGTAGTTTCATCATGTCTTTCTATTCAGTTAACACTCATCTGTCATCCTACACCAGTGAGTCAGTGCTTTGAGGACGCCTGAATGGGTGATGCCTTGTAACCATTAGGGACTTTAGCAGAACACAAACTTTATCTGCATACATTTGCTTTAGTTACGAAGGCCGTTTTGAGAAATCTGTTTATGTTAATTGTGTATGTTAATGAATACTCTAACTGTATGTACAGTACTAGCTGTACATGACCATAATCTTGAATATTTTTTCAAAGCGACTTTGTAATCTTATCACAGAGACCCCATGTGGTTAAAGGGATAGTTCACCCAAATATGAAAATTCTTTCATCATTTACTCACCCTCATATTGTTCCAAACCTGCATGCTGTTAGTTTTAGATTTTCAATCTTGCTGGGATTTTGGATTAACAGAATATACTCACAGAGCACTGTAGTAGGAACACTGTGGTCCTAATAAGATTCCCGATTTGGTCAACTGTTGATGTACTCCATCCGCCTCAAGGTTTGACGTGTTGTGCATTCTGAGATGCTATTCTGCTCAATAAAATTGTACAGAGTGGTTATCTGAGTTACTGTAGCCTTTCTGTCAGCTCTAATCAGCTTTGCCATTCTCCATTGATCTCTTTCATGTTTCCGTCTGCAGAGCTGCTGCTCACTGGGTGTTTTTGGCACATTTCTTAGTAAACTCTAGAGACTGTTGTGCGTGAAAATCCCAGGGTATCATCAGTTACAGAAATACTTACACCAGACCGTCTGGCACCAACAATCATGCCATGGTCGAAATCAAAGAGATCACATTTCTCCGCATTCTGATGGTTGATACAAACATTAACCAAAGCTCCTGACTCATAGCTGCTTGATTTTATGCATTGCACTGCTGTTATATGAGTCCTGCTAGGTGTACAGGTCTTTCTAATAAAGTGCTCAGTGAGTGTGTATTAATGATTTGATTTGATTGGAGAGTAAATAACTTGCAAAATATTCTGTTCATCGTACAAAGTGATCTTGGAATATAGTGCATTTTTTATATTGATTTATTTTGCTGTGACAGTCCAGGGTCATTATTCACCTGTATTCTATGGCAAATAAACCCTGTGAAGTACAACAAGGTGAAAAACATCACCTTTTGCTTTCTATGGAAGAAAGAAAGTCAGGTTTGGAGCGACATTAAGGTGAGTAAAAAATGACAAAATCCTAATTTTTGGGTGAAATATTTCCTGAAGCCAATTTTGCTATGTTGGTCTCAGCGAAACACTTTTTGGGGAAATCAACCAATGAATGGCTTTCTTATATTTTTCTCTAAATGTTAAGCAGTATACATTATTAACTTTAAAGGGTCATTTCTTTTTGTTACTCCCCAATCCATTATAAACACAAATCATTAAGACTTTAAGAAAAATAGAAATATGACTGTTTAAAATATTGCATGCCATCAGATCAGTTTGCATGTCAACAATGCTGAATATAAATATGGCGTGTGAAAATGCATTGAATCTAATCAGATGGTGTGAGTAGACGTGAGCTCATAATGTGAAAATAATGTTGTGCTGTGCTAGCCAGGGCACCACAGGAATCTCTTTCGTTAGGAAACAATGAAGAAACTTAATATGCCATTATTGGACACATGGCTCACAGATACGCTGCACCCATATGTTCAGGTTTCATTCTCTCTGCTACAGTCAGCATTGTTGCCATGGCAATGAATGAATGAAGTTAGAGTGTTTCAAAGTGAAATTCCGTAATGTTTTAAGGCTGCAGCATGCAAGCCACACTTGTATTGACATTTGTGTAACTTCTGAGAATCTTCAAATGACAAAATATGCAAAGGTTGTCATTGGACAAAAGCAGTCCTGAGTTATTTTAACACATAACTCCACAAGCAAATGCAATTTTAGAATTAATTAGAGAATTAAAAAAAGAAAGTATTGAAAGGAATAGTTCACCCAAAAAAAATATTTTGTCACCATTTATTCACCCTTATGTTGTTCCAAACCTGTATGATTTTTTGTTTACTATTCTGTTGAACACTAAAGAAGTCTTAGTCACCATTCACTTTCATTGCATCTGTTTTCCATACAATGTTAGTGAATGTGACTGTGGCTGTTATTCTGAATCTGCCTATCATCTCATTTTGTGTTCCATAGAAGAGAGAAAGGTTTGAAACAACATGTTGGCGAGTAAATTATGACTGAATTTTCACCTACCGAGTAACTAATCTTCAAGTCACAAAATATGCAGAGGTTTTCATTAGAAATATTTGTGAGTTTTTCAAAGGAAAACTAAATAGTCCAGTAACTGGACTGTCCTTGAAAATAAATGCATTCTGATTATTATTTTCTGGTGTGATTAGTTAGTTATGTATTTGAGCTTGGTAATCAAAATGGTTAAGATTTTGATAGGGCAACATTCAGTTGTCACTGTAAAATAATTGAATAAATGTTTATTTAACAAATGTCACAGAAGAGCCTGTTCTGCCAGTAAATCTGTATGGTGTTTTGTGTATTCCCAAATTACACAGTAGTGAAGCAGCAACATCACATACATCAGAAAGTATGATACTGCTTTACTAGATCCTCAAAAAAGGTTTGATTAAAATTTGGATTTGGCATCCGGCAACAAGAGAACCTATGAAGGATTTCCTGCTGGCAGTAAACGTCACATCTAAACATTAGATATGCATGCCTCAATCAAATTCAGGCACAAATCTTCCAGAGCAATTATTCATAGTAGATTTTTAAAATGTGAGTTGTGGTTGCCCAAGATGTTGGTTACTGGTCCAAGTCTTTTTTTATGTTCCTTAGTTTACAAATTATAAAGTATTGATCACTAAAAAATAAATCCCTGTCACTAAATATGAGATAAAGTAATAGATTAGCAAACACCACTAAACTTATTCAGAGTTTGAGTTTGTTCTGTTTTTTTTTTCTATCCCCTTTTTCTCCCCAATTTGGAATGCCCAATCCCAGTGCACCACCTCGTGTGGCGTAGTGACTCGCCTCAATCCGGGTGGCAGAGGACGAATCTCAGTTGCCTCCACGTCTGAGACCATCAACCCATGCATCTTATCACTTGGCTTGCAACCACAAGGAGGTTACCCCATGTGGCTGTACCCTCCCTAGCAACCGGGCCAATTTGGTTGCTTAGGAGACCTGGCTGGAGTCACTCAGCACACCCTGGGATTTAAACTTGCGAACTCCAGGGTTGGTAGTCAGCGTCTTTACTCACTGAGATACCCAGGCCCCGAGTTTGTTCTGTTTTAATGTATGGGACATGTTTCATGTGGATTTAAAATGCTTGACTATGTAGCATGTATACATGCATCAGATGGACCCTCTTCGAACGTCTCTCTTTGGTTGCGTTGCAACGTCTCGTGCCATAAACAAGCATTTTAAGATGCTGTGTCAAGATTAAAATAGATGAAACGCATCTAAATGAAACTATGAACATAGAAGATCCTTGTATTCTATTGTTATATGCCCAACTGTCTTTGAACGCAAAAGTGCGACATCTGTGCAAGGCTCCTAATTTTTTTGTGCTGCCTGCTCTAGTTGGTTTGATGAGGTGCGTTGCCTGTACAGCTCAAGGGGTTCTAGGTACAGCTCAAGGTTCCACTGACTTCAGAACGCAAAAATATAAAGGCTTATTTCAGAATTAAGGGGGCATGATTACTTGCATTACTTTTTTATGTGTTATTTTTCTAATCACACTAAATTAGCATGTTAAATTGACAGCCCTGAAAACAATGTGTTCAGATCTTTGGGGTCATTGTCATAAATAAGGATTTCTGAGAAGTGGTGTGAATTTGTAAAAAAGAAAGAAAAATTGTGTGTCCTGAGAAGAACCTAAGTTTTTTCATTCCTCAGAATGCTATTCTGGTTGAGCTGTCAAAGTTTATAGCCCCATGGCAGGAGAAAACACAGTTACACAGATATTCCAGAATTTTTCCCCGCTAAAACCCCTCAGGCATGACTGCATGGAAAATGTCGGTGGAGAGCTCTTTTGTTATGGTGAATAATAAAGCCTTTAAAATCTAAAAAGTGGAATCTAGAAGGCCGTTCTGGTGTGTGCAGACTTCAGCGCTGTCTGTGTGATGACAATAAGTGGTTATGTCAATCACTCTGTAGTTCTAATGGCCATGAAAGTCAGAAGAAAAGAGGGTTTATTTTGAAGCCTGTCCTGTTGTGAAAGGCTAGCTATTCTGATGTTGGAAAGCCTGAAGTGCTGCTTAGATGGTCATCTGCAAACATCCCCAAAAAAATCCCAAAAAAAAATCAGTATAAATGAATCAGAATATTATCTAAGCATATTGGAAACCAATTAACACAAAAAGCCTGCTTGAATACTAATATTACTCTGTTCAGATATTCTATCACTAAGTGTTGTCTTTATTGAGCACAAAATAAAAGTTTACATCAAATTAATGACATGAAACATTGCTAATTAATTGATCTAATTAGTTGGAAATCAAAATCTGCTGAATAAAGCATCCAAATGAAGATAATTTAAGACTGCATTATTGTGGTTGATGAATAAATAATTGAACAGACTGTGAAAAGTGGCTTTAGAAGTCAATATACTGCATTGTTTGTATTCTTTCCATATCTTTAAACATAAGCCTACAATCCACAGCAATTGAGTTGTCATTCTGTCTGAGTATGATTTATGGGGATTCACACAGGATGCATTCTCACATTTAGTCTTTGTTATTTTTTTGGTCCACAGTATGTATAATTGCAGATGGACATCTTTGGGCATGCAGACAGGTGTCTTCCTAAGACGGTGTTTCAAGAGAAAAATAGATCAACCTTTAAAAATGCTTCCCGGGACACCTACATTCTGTTCCATTCCATTGCATCCTATGTTGTTTTTTAACGCAAGAATGCATCTTCTGTGAACAGCACTTACTCATTCTATAGCCTACTGTTTGCTCTCTGTATGTATGGTTTGGCGAGGCTTGTTGGCTGTAGTAGCAGCTTGAGCTTTATATACACATCATGGGGGATGGAATAACTGATTTACATGTTCAAATTTAAAATAAAACATAATTTTTTCTGTCTTTAACAATTCTATCACTAAAATACTAAATTAAACATTGCATTAATCTTGGAGGTTGCACATTAATTTTGTTCACTGAATTGTCACATACAAAAAATGTCCTTATCTCTATTGCAGAGAAAATATAGACAGAATATATGCTGGATGCTACAGATCGATGCAGCGATTTATTGCCCTCAGTTAAATGTGTTACCATAGTGCTTTATTAGTGCTGGTCTGGGGGGTGGGGGGTCACTGGGTAGTTTACTCAAAATGTTTAGACAAAAGACATGCCTTTGATTAATGAACCTAGTATAATTGTTATAGAGCACACACTTGTTTTAGGAAGCATTAAAATCTTGATTCAAAAATACTTAAAATGCACCCCAACGGCCAACCATACATGTATAATGGATTTTGATCAGTGCTGATTGATAATAGCAAGGCATGTTCTGGGTAACCATTTTCACATCAGATATGATTTGTAAAATATAATTTCACCTACAGCATGAAAATGACTTGACTTTTTCACATTCACACAAATCATAAGGTCAAAAGCTGATTAGGACTTTATAAATACTTATTTTTCTCTCTATTACTCATACACCGGTATGTTATGATATTGACACACATTTACTCTTAAGACATCGTTTGAAAAACTAGAAATTTTTTACGCTTGTATTATAAACCCTCCACTTATATGCACTTATTATGATGCAGTTTGCTTGCATGGTAGCTCACATGGTAGAGCACTAGACTTTGAACCCAGCAGAATGGGGTTCAAGAATGCATACTGAAACATGACACAAGTTTTTTGTTAAGGAACATATGTTGTATCCATTAAAACCTCCAAAACCACCTTCAAAAGCCTGTCTGAATACAACCTCATTTCACTGGCTTTTGGCACCCTCAGTTGGATATTTCACTTTCAAACTGCAGCCAAACGTGTAATACACCACGTAAATGATGTTTTGCATAAATGTAGCAATATTCACGTACATTTCATGAAACCAGGCTGGTTATTTCCAACTGCAGAGAACCGCACCTTAGTGCGTTGGAATGGGGTTCTGTTGCATAGGGTTTGTTTCTTGTGAAATCCAGCATGTTTCACAGTTGGTATTAAAGCAGTCCTACTGTACCTAAATAATGGACAAACCCGAATACAAACCCCAAACCTAAACTTTACAATGATTTGAATCTAAAAATATATTTTTGTGTACCACGGAAGAAGGAAAACAACAGGGTTTGGAACGAGATGAGGGAAGTGTGTTACAGTACATCTTTTTGACAACATGTATTCCATAAATAATTATGAAGTAACCAAATTTGTTCACAGATGTTCCCTATCTAAAAGTAAAGTTTTGGATAGGAGGCTAGCTAAAATTTGATGCCTATATTTCATTTATTTATTGATTAGTCTTTTGGAAGAAAAGTCGTACGTTTTTATACGCACCAAGTTGTAGGATAGCGACTATTACAAGTTGTCATGAGACCTTCTTGGTCGAACAGTCATAATTTGTAATTTGCCAAGGTAAATGTACTGTAAGATAACTCACCACCTTTTACCTCCTCCTTTTGGTGCCCATAAGCCAACATAAGGTCTACATTCCTGCTAGGACTTTGCCGGAATGTTTACCTCAAGACTTCTCTCTGACTTTCTGTCCTCTCTCTCCCCTCCTCCTCTTCTTGATGCAGCGGTCTCTGGAAGTGCCTGCAGGATTCCTGTGTGTCTATCACTCTAATCAGGCGGCCAGACTCATTATAGTTTCCACTTAGTCAAGTGCCACCAAAAGAGAACTTGCCTGCTGTCTAATGGGGAGGGCTATTTTCTTTTCAATTAGACGGGTTCATCGGTGTAGTTCGACTTGCTTTCTGCAGGAAAATATGAGTGCCCTCTACTGAAAAATTTCTTCGTAAAGAGAACATAAGGGGGCAAGCTTGCCCTCTCTCTCCCTCTGTTGTGCTGGCAGATGCTGTCTAGCCTAAGGTGGTGAGCGTGGGTTAAAGACGTTGCAGAATATATGCAGAATTTCAAAGTCGTGTTGCACCCAGACGTTTGTAATAGTTGGGATAACAATGTAAAGCTGCCAACTTTGAATCTCTGGTTTCAGATGTTTGTGATTGTCTTGTCTGTGTGGGTGGAATCAAATTTGCAGCACATTAAGAGAGAAAAGAAAATATCAGACTTACTAAGTGAGTGAAGAAATAAAAGCTGTACATTTGCTGCCTTAAGTCAATGTCAGTGTTTACCCAGTGTATTATTTATGTAATCCTTCAGGCACAATAAAGTATAGATTGTAGTAATATACCTTTGTAGAGAATATAGCATAAGTTATAAGAGTTAGACATTGAAAAAAAATACTTATACTGTATTTTGTAGCTTCATTAATGATTGAGAGGTTTACATTTACATTTTGATGTAAAACAAAGCAAAATATATTTACATTTCATGCCTGCATTTGTTTATATAACATGATGTAATTAACTTACACATATACGTATAGTGGTGGGTGGTATGACTAAAAACTTATATCATGATACAAGATATTTTATGTCATGGTTACAGTACTGTATATATTACAATATACAGCATGCACTTTATATCTACATTTGTTATACATTTGCTCAAAACCCTCTTTATTATTATTATTTATTATAATTATTATTATTAATTAAATGTGAAAAAATGTAAACATCTGTATAATGCAAGCAATAAAACACACATCTCACCTAACAAAACCCATCTTCAGTCTGACCCATTATTAGATACTTTGAAACAGCAATCAACAGTTAATGACTAATAGTGTTAATGGCTATTAACAATAGATCTGCAAAAATGAATTTGTGGAGACGCTATCATGTTTTTGGTATACAGAGGCATTTTGAATACAAAGATATATAAATGCTGCAGTGCACTGCAAGTCACAGCAATAGTATTAATATTTTGGTGAAGAAAAACATATGGTCCATAACGTTGCTTATTAAAAATGTAAAAAGTTGCTGTAATATATATTATATTAGAGATATAAGAGAACTCACATAAGATTCAATGCAAAGGCAAAAAATGCTGCAATGTAATAAAATAAGATTTTTAAAGGGGATGAAAGACAGTGAGGCAGCAATATCATTTGATGCAAATGAGCACTTCCTCACTGCTGGTTCAGCATTCTGTGCTTTAATGCCACATGTTGCATTGGTTTTGGTAACTGCAATGGCTCCTGAAACATGATCAAAGCTCATATAGTATTTTATTGGTGAGAGCATTTCATTGGCCGATGGAGAAATGTTTTTTACGCATTAACAAAGACTCCCTTTGTCGCTGCACGGTTTGAATGTTCAATTTAAGTGTGAATGGCTCATTGGGAATACATCGTTTAGATTTAAAAACAATGATTGCGGTGAGAAATTGCAACTCATTTTCACGTTTGGTATGCAAAGGCCTTAAGACGGACAGTTCTCAGTCTGATTTCTGACTGGATGAGCCATATTCAAAACTGTTGTAAAATAGACATACACATGTGACTGCACAGCGATTACATTTTTTTATTAAAGGAATTGTTTACCCAAAAATTATAATACTCTCATTATTTACTCACCATTATGCCATCTCACGATTGAATGGCTTTCTTCTGCGGAAGAAGAGCGGGGAAGTGTAATTGAGTTACAATTTGGTCTGTTTCTCACACAAAACAGATGGTATGGCTTCGAAAGACATTAAACATGATTAAACCTCTTGAGTTTATGGATTACCTTTATGCTGCCTTTATGTCTTCTTGAAAGTGTTGTACCTCATGACTTGCAATAAATTGACAAAATCAACTTATATGTATATAAAAATATCTTAGTTTGTGTTTTGCAAAAGAACGAAAGTAATATGAGTTTGATACGACATGAAGGATGAAAGAATCATCATTTTTGGGTGAACTAGAAATTGGTGATGTTGCTTGGCATCTGCTAACAATGTAAACTCAATGTTAACCATGAATAATAAGTTCTTCCTCATCTTGACTTGTTTGGGACATGTTCCACTCTTTTTTCCTTCAGAAACATTGCTTCATGTTTCTGTGTCGCTGTCATGTGTCAATAATCTGCCCTTAAATCTCTATGTCACACAGTATACATTATGCCGTCATATCGCCCAGTCCTTTTTCACAGCTTGCATTTAAGACATCTTGCTGTCTATTTCTGCCCTATTTACAGTAGTCACTTTAAAAGTAATTTCACACTTGCATAACAGTTTCATGCAATGTTGTTTCCATTATTAGTTTCAACCTAATAATACAAGAATTACCAATAATCGTCAAAAAGGGAATGCTCCTGCTTTTCACACCAGGCCTGTGTGTTCCGGCACGACAGCACGCTAATTAATAATGAAACGGCACAATTTGCTAATGTGTTGCAAAACGCCCTCATCATATGAAAGCCGGTTGTCACCTAGACATATAAAATGTTTGCGCAGGCCATGAATTTCAGTAGTCACTTAATATTGCTGCCACAAGGGCTGGGAGCTGCCAGAACTGGCCTGCCAGGGGCTTCACCACAGCCCCCTCTTCCTCCCAGACCAGAAGCGAGATCTGGGCTATGAATGCTAGCATTGCTCCTCTAATTGGGCCTGGGAGAGGTTTAACAACCATGGTACAGTTTACTCTACTGACAAATAGAAAAATAAAGGCCTTGTTCAAATTAGCACAGTGAAGTGAGAAGTTTCTAGAAGCCCTTGACTGTCTTGGCTGTCAGCTCGGTGTTCGCCTAGCCTAATCTGCAGAAAGAGGTTATTTGAGTTCAGTTCAAGCTGTTCATTTCATTCATCCAGAGCTGAAAACAGACTTCAGTTTCAGCCGAGTATGGCCCTGTAAGCTGTTTTGAGCAGGGTCAAGATGCAAAAGACTCTTCAGGGTCTGTTCAGGGGGCAGATTAGATAAACCAGGCATCCAAAATGATCCTCTGGCAGCAAAGCAATTAGCATTTAAATTTGCACATTTAAAGCCCTCCTGTTCACCGTGCATCTTGACTGAACCACATATAAATTAGTCAAAGCGAATTATTGATTACAGTAATTTGAGGTCATACACCTCCACATTCTTCATGGTTTGCAATTATGGCAGCACTTATGCTAACTTGTAATTTGTCCAATTAGTGTGCTACCAAACACGGTGCAGTTCCCTTTACAAAAAGCTTCACTTTGATGCTGCGCTGCTAAGCGCTATGGGAAACAATCTTATTGTGAGCTGCTCTGAACATGTGTGTAACACGTCAATGAAATTGACTGGAATTTATAGCCTCGGTTGGTGAGATCATTGGACGCACCTGAGACCAGGCTATAAATAGGAGGCGTCACCAGAGTGTCGTCAGACATTTTTCTTCAGAGCTTTCTCTCTGTGTGTTTTCACAAAACTCTTGCTAGAAAATTGTTTAAAAAATCTTAAGTCTTTCCTTCTTTCTCTCTTTATATATATATATACTGTATATATAAAAAAAAAAAAAAAGAAGGGGAAAATGGCGGAAAAGCAGGGCAAACAATGCGTGTTTCCTTGTCAGCGTTCTATGTCTGACAGGGACACGCATCAATTTTGCTTTGTTTGCTTGGGGGAAGAGCACGCTACTCTCGCGTTGGAACAGGGCGGGTGCGCGCATTGCGACCTACTTTCGGTCGGGATGCTTCGCGCTCGCCTTGCTTACTTCCGAGAGCCGGCACCCACACTTCATTCGTGGGGCTCTCGCATGGATCTGGCTGAGGAGCGAGAGACGGGTTCGCCCCTTTCGCTCGCTCTCTCCCCAGATCCTGCTGGTCCCTCGCGTGATCCTGAAGCGTGCTTCGGCGCCTCTTCAGTTCACGAGGGGGACCTCCATTCCCTTGGGTCAGATTTAGAGTTAACCGCATCTGAGCGCTCCAATTGCGATTCTAAATCATAGCCAAAGCCTATGAGGATGTCATGCTCCTCGTAGCATGGGCTCAAATACCTGAAGGCGAAGGTAAACCACGCTTTGCAAGCACTCGAAATTGCATCAATAAGCCAATGAGAAAGTCTTAGCTTGGACACAGAAACACCTTTGTTGCGGCAAAGCACACAAACAACTGGTCTGACTTATGGCACTGGGTAGTGCCATCAACATAAACTTGCAGCACCCAAACTGGGCAAAGCATATGCAACCTTTCATGCTCCTCTGACTCAAATGGGTTTGTGACTCAAATTGTGTGCTTTGCCTCCAAAAGTGTATCTGAGAAAAGGCCTGTGCTTCAGCGCAATCTGAATATGGAAATAAGCGTCCTTCAAATCTATTGTCACAAACCAATCCTCCGGCTGTACTTGTGACATTATTTGTTTCTGCGTTAGCATTCTGAATGGACATTTCATTAGGGAGAAATTCAGACTTCTCAAATCCAGAAAGGGACGCAAACCGCCATAATTTTTCGGAACCAGAAAATAATGTCTGTAAAAGCCGCATTCTCTCTGAGAAGGGGAAATCTCCTTTATTGCCCCTTTTTGAATTTCCCGAATCAAAAATGGGGCTTCCCAAACAGAAACTTCTGTTAGAACAACTCTCCTTGAATACTGGCTCAGTCTGTCTGAACTGAATGACGTAACCATACTATCTATCTTTCGAAGTACCCAGTTCGAAATACCCTGCAACTGCTGCCAAGCCGTTAGACAGGCAGACAGAGGAATTAATGCATGGCACTTGCTTGTAGCGCAACATGTAACCACTAGATGGCATGCTTGGTTTACTTTTGGCAACTGCCCCACAACCAGTGGCTCAGTTGAGGGGGTCCTTTGTGCCTCTACTACTGTGGCAGGTTGAATGGGATTTAATTATGTTTCTGCCTTTTATTGTATTCAGGCATTATTGTATTTAGACATGATATCTTCATCCTAAGAGCCGAAGGAACCCGTTGTGCTAGGATGCAAATGCCTGTGTGTAAACTCCACAGGAAAATGAGAAGGTGAATCTGGGGAGAGTGACAGAGAACCGAAGTTTGGCCTGCTTTTCAGCTCTCATCTTCTCGGTATCCGCGCCGGCCTCCCACAAGTCACATGCCCATGTGGCGCTGGCAGACACGTGGCCAGAACGAGCATGTGGCTTGACTGAATCCTGTTCAAAATAGGCAAACCTTTTGCGGAGCATCCTGACATTCACCAAATCACACTGCGTGCAATCAGAACCCTCCAATGCGGCCCCAGACAGAAAACACTCATGTTGTGAGAATCCTCACGGACGATGAACCATGTACACAGAGGTTAGGTGTTCTTAAAATGTATCCTTTGTTGCCACTCAAAATGGAGAAATAATAGTCCTCGCTTCGACATGAGTCACTAGTACAACACTGGCCAGAAGAGAACAGAAAATCCAGTTTGATGTTATGAAAGCAAGCACCTTTATGGAGCCTCCCTGAGGGGCGTCGCTTAAGCGCCATCATCCAATAAATTGGCATGATTGTACAAGGGCTCCATACCACGTGACACTCGGACTGTGTCCCATAGCGATCATATGCAGCTAACACAATGTTAACCATGGTTAATCGATAGTAAAGTTACAATTGGATACAATGTACTGTATTAAAACCATGGTTTCTACCCCCCACCCCAAAATACCATATTTGTAGTAAAACCATAGTAACAACAAAATTATCCTTTTCAAAAAATCATGGTTCAAATATAGTTATTGTTTTAAAATCATGATTCATTTATTGCGAAGGAATGCAAACTATTGCCAGGGCACACAAAACTTATTGCGAGGGAACGCAAACTATTGTGATGGAGCAGAAAACTTATTGCGAGGGCATGCAGAACTCTTTCAGAAAAAAACAATTCCATCCCTGTCCTCTAAGGGGCTCTGTATATTCATGTATGTGGTTACAGATAAATCATTTAGAACAGTGAAATCACTCACAGAAACTACTCTTCCATCTTGTCTGCACTCAACACACAAAGGAGATAGATGACGTGAGCTCCACTGATACCGTCTTCACTCCTGTTTGTAGTCACTACCAAAAGTTGCTCCTTATTTGCATAAATTAAAAATTATCTCAACATTCTGAAGTCACTGGACACACCCACAGCTAGTCGGCAACTGTCACTGTCACTTGTATCACCAGCTCTCATTGTAAATGTAAGATCATGATGCTTTGTCACTGTAAGTTGCTACATGTGTGAATGGGGCTTAAGCCGCTTAATAACTTTACACCTGCATTTACATTTATTCATTTGGCAGATGCTTTTATTCAGTGATAAAGTTGTCAGGGCAAGTAAAAATCTGACTTAATTACCAAATCTGACTACTTGGGCCCAGAATATTTACATGAGCAGAAACCATAGAACAACAATATTTAAAAATATTACAGAAAAAAACGGAAGGCATTAAAACGCATACCTGTACTATACATGTACTGTACTGTACAAATCAATGCTACATCAGAATGTAAGCACTGACCCAATTAGACAATTTGCTTCAACAACTGCCCTGGAAGTCTACATTTACAGTTATTCATTATTGCATTTCTTTGTTACTAATCTGGTTGGGAAAAATATATATTCTACTGGCAAAGTATGTTGACACTTTCTCAATACTCAATGTGAAATTCATGTGCATGCTGCTGTGGCTAAGGCAGAATTGTTCGGTGTGTTGTGAAAAGAGGAATTGTTGCAGATTTTATTTGACATGTTTATGAAGGGAAAAGGGATAATCCATCTATCCCTGAGTCTTTATTTTGTAAGCTCAGAAGACCAGATGTCTGTCCTTGTGAACAGATATTTTGTGTTTGGGAATGCTTCCGTTTTCTGACAGTCAGATTCTGATGTGAATTTTTTTTTCTCTGTGGAACACAAAATATGCTTGATACAGAGAGCCTCATTCACCATTTATTTTAATTCCTTCATTTGTTTTCATACAATTAAAGTGAATGGTAAAAAAGACTGTCATTCAACTGATGGCCAAAGAATTAACATTTTTGGATGATGAAACCCTTTAATCTCTGGTATGCATTTCCCAAAAGCATCGTTATCTAAGTAGCTCAAACAAATTTCAAAAATTAATGAGCCTCTGACCACTCTTACATCCATTAAAAGACAAAGAGACACAAAATAAACATCAATGCAGTATTAATTTTGATTATAATAAGCCAGTTCAATTATGCCCAACATTACTACAGTATCTGAGACAGTATCTATCTTTTTGCTACCCTGAACTGAAAATCAATTTGTGGGATTCCTGTCATTCAACTGGTAGAGCATTCTACACACACACACACACAAACTGAAAAAGTATAGCTAAAAGCTGAAGTATACAGAGACAACAACTCAATGTAAATAAGCCATTCATATGTTAATTTTCTCGAAAACTGTAAACACTTTATCTCTGTGGCACTATAAATGTTGTTTGTTTTGAACAACCCGCTTAGACAAGCGCCAGCAACGTTACTCAGCCAATGACATGAGTATTTGTTTGATCAATAGCAGGCAGATGGCTGATTCAGAAAGCTGTTTTAAAAATAAAAAGTTAATTTTTTCAGTTGCGTTCGGTGGTGCTTTATGGAGGACAAAACCTGCAAAATAATAATAAATAGATAAATAAATAAATGTAATAATAAGAAAATAAATAAAGGAATAAATGTCTTGATAAAACAAATATGAGTTTTTAATGAAAGTTATTCCTGAATTTATTTTTGTAGACTTTTTTCCTTTATTATTTTCTCTTTTTATTTTTATTCTTTAAAACTTTTTTATTCTCTCATTTGTTTTTGTTTTTTATTATTATTTATTTATGCATTCATATATTTTTATATTTATTTATTCCCACCTGTATTTATTTCCATATTTAAATATTCCCACATATATTTATTTTTATATTTATTCTTACATTTCTGTCTCTTGTATGATAATTATGTGGGCTGGTCCTGCTTACCATCGGTTTATCGTAGATTGAAGCATGTGCTCGATTACTCTTGACTTGTTTTGATGTGACGTTAGGTCATGGCCATATCGTGTAAACTATAGCTATTTGTGGGGCTAAAAACATAAGAGGTTAACTCAATCCAAGATTTTCTGGTTATACTACGATCACAAAATAAATGGGGAGCTGATTCTTCAACAAAACCACAAAATGAGCAAGTTTCATAAATGATATGATTTAACCTTATGCTTTTCTTTTTTTCTGTGTATATAACTTCATATTTTGATGTCCGCAAATCCATATTGTTTTCTGTTGTTATGATTGTTCAATGTAAAAGATACAACCATGCTTCATTTCCCTGATCGTTTATGTATGTATGTATGTATAAGTTCTGCAATTAAAAAAAAAATCCATAGCTGACGCTACACATATATAGAGAGAGTTGCACAACTTAGCGAATGAAGTGTTTCATTTAGAGTAGAGGTGCTTATTGATGGTTTAGGTGAGCTGTAGGCCAGAATGAATGTCAAAGCACATCCTGGATTGTTAGACTCTCTGCAAAATGTTTCCCTGCATATTCTAAATATGTGCAGTCAGGGGGTGCTAAGGTGGGACGTCCATCTTATTTGCTTCCGATAAGTACTATTGAGCTCTCAACCAATGATGCACTGGAGCTACGTAAGGACCGCCTCCCTCATTTCCATGTTGCACACAGAAAAGTAAAAATAAATAAATGTATAAATAAATGAATATATATATGGGAATATATAAATATATGTGGGAATATATAAATATATGTGGAAATAAATAAATATAAAAAATAAGTGAACACATGAATAAAAAACAATGCAAAATAAATGAATAAATAAAAATAAATTTAAAAATAAATATAGAAAATAATAAAGGAATAAAGTCATACAATAATAAATTCAGGAATAAATGTAATTAAAAACAAATTATATTTGTTTTATCAAGACATTTATTCCTTTATTTTTAATTTTTTATTATTACATTTATTTATTTATTATTTTTGCAGGTTTGGGCCTCCATAGTGCTTCTGTTGCAGGAATTATATACTTCAGCTTTAAATGCACAGTTAAAGTCTTAGCGGCAGCCATATCACCCTGTAGCCCAAGACTGGTTGCCCACTGAAGCTAAGCAGGGGTTAGTTAGTACCTGGATGGGAGACCTCATGAGAAAATCAGGTTGCTGCTGGAAGAGGTGTTGTGAGACCAGCAGGGGGTGCTCTCCCTGTGGTCTGTGTGGGTCGTAACGCCCCAGTATAGTGACAGGGACACTATACTGTCAAAAGAGCACCGTCTTTCGGATGAGATGTTAAACCGAGGCCCTGACTCTCTGTGGTCATTAAAAATCTGAGGATATCCTTCGAAAAAGACTAGGGGTGTAACCCTGGTGTCCTGGACAAATCTGCCCCATGGCCTCCTAATCATCCCCGTATACTGATTGGCTTCATCACTCTGTCTCCTCTCCACCAGTAAGCTGGTGTGTGGTGTGGTGTGGTGTGGTGTGTTGTGGGCGTACTGGTGCAATATGGCTGCTGTTGCATCATCCAGGTGGATGCTGCACATTGGTGGTGGTTGAGGAGATTCCCCCCTTCCTTGTAAAGCGCTTTGAGGTCTCAGATAAAGCGCTATATAAATGTAACTAATAATAAAGTCACTTTGGATAAAAGCTGTCAAATGCATAAATTAAAATGTAAAGTGTCCATGTAGAGTTGCTGTCACAGTTCTAACCAGACCAGTACCACCCAATGGTACCAAGGTACCGCCCAATATGTCAGTGTAACCAATCAGAACATTTTAAATAATATGGTTTAAATGTAATGTTCACTAAATTTAAAGAACATTACTAACACTTTCCAACAAGTCTCACCATGCTGTCAGTGCAGCTAAAGTCAATAAGATTTTTTTCAAACTTCACACATTTCTAATTCAAATGACGCTCTCTTACCATGTTTGATTGCACGTCTTCATAAACTTAGATAGTTCATAAGTTGAAACATGCTCTTTTAGTTTCTGTTTAGAATTACAGACAGAAAGACAATGTCAGTGTATTGTCTCAGTCTCTGCCCATGTTTAAAGCAATTACAGCCCTCCCAGGCTCCTTTTACTCACACAGATTGATAGCTGTCTCCTCCTGAACTGCTGTATAAGCCCAGAAGGTCCAGTGACATTAAAAAAAAACAGGTATAGACAATAGCGGCCCTGTGTCATGTTCAAGATAGAGCTTCCTGAGTGTGACATTTCACCAAAATCAACAATCTGTCAATAGCAAATCTCTCCATTAGAAATTTCAAAGCCGCTAAGCTCAAAGCACTGGTCGGCTGGCATTTCGCTGCTCTCAGACAATTTGCCGTGTTCACGATTTAAGAGTGCTCTGTCATTTTTTCTGGATTACGTTTGATCTGGTTGTTCAAGTTAAAAACATGCCCTGCTGAGTATGATCAAATTCCCTTCAGTTCAAGTCAGTTCACTTTGCTGCCATTTTTGCAACTCCAGAGGGCAGATATTTTCTTTCTAGGCAACAGACAAGTACATCTCTAAAAAAACTGACATCTATAAAATTGTATGTCAATATTATGTTTCAATAACAAATGTCAAATCAGCAGCGAAATACAAATTTGTTTAAAATATGTGGAGAAAACCCTCCTTTAGTATTCCCATTCATCTCAATAGCAGTTGCTTAGCTGGTGCAGGACACCCCGAAAGTATGCATTTTGAAATCTGCCATCTTTGCCATCACTTCTGGATACAGAATTTTGAGCTAACCACCTGAGCAATAAATGCCATGTGACTTATCACTCTGGTGCCACAAGAAAATTATGCCATGGGAACGCTGATTGGCCAATGGCAAAACAAGTATGTGCATAGTCCCAAGTACTTCATTAGCAACTATTCTGGAGCATCTTTCTCCATTGATGGCCATTCAAAGTAGCTTGTGAATTTCTTGACTGTGTACATTCTAGTGGTGCCATCTGCCAATCAGCAATGAAGGGATAATTTTTCTGAGGCTCTGTAGTAATAGTTCTCAAGCCACTTATTGTCCAGGTGATGATTGCAACACACATGTTGCATTGTAGGCCTCCTTGACTTCTATGCATTCCATGAGTGATAATCCACTTATACTGTCACTTGTATGACAAAATGTTAAAAAGCTGGTTTGAATTTGTTTATACACCTTGTATCAGATATATAGAGCAGCATGTTAAAAACCTATCCTGCCAGAAAGAGTAGTTTTAATGGAATTGTCAGAGAATTGGGTGTCAGTTTGTTTCACACAATCACCCTGTTAATATTCATTGTCATTCATCTACAGCAGATCTCATTTAGTCTCATGCGTGCAGATAGGCAGCATTCATAGGGGGACGCAGCCCCCCTATGAATACGTAAGTATGAATTCAGACACAGGCGCTGTTAGATTTGGAATAGAACATTTTGTACCTCACACTGTGGCAAAGGCTTCAATGTGTCATCCTCAATTGAAATTGATTCTGCTGGTTTTGAACATCACAGTTATGTGAGTCACATCATGGAAGACGTGTTCCTTCATTATGTAAAGACATGCTTTTTCTGGCTTTGTGAAAAAGTTTCAAGGCTGCTAAGCCTTTTGTGGAAGACCACACGCTGTCTGGACAGTGTAGCAAATATATTTTCTCTTTATGTTAATATGATATATAATCTTGTTATTTTTGTGCAGATATTAAATTATTTGGAAGTGTTTTAGTAGCACAAAACCTCTTCATGTGCATAGTAAATTACTTGATCATTTCTAATTTCTGTTGTCTAGATTTTAGATGGGTGATTGACTTGTGGCTTTAATATGTGTTCCTTTATTACATTTATTTTAAGCATATATAAATTACACTGATTTGTAATTAGGGACTCATTTAATGAGGATTCCCTCCAAACAGATTTCCTTAAAAAAATTAAGCATGCAAAATGGAGAGCACCATATGCATACAGCCATGGCCAAAAGTATTGGCAGTGACATAAATTTTGTGTTTTGCAAAGTTTGCTGCTTCAGTATTTGTAGATAATTTTTTGTGATAGTAGATAATGTAGATAATGTGTCTATGGTATACTTGAAAACAATGATAATCATTTCATAAGTTTTAAAGGCTTTTATTGGCAAAAACATTAAATATATGCAAAGAGTCAATATTTACAGTGTTGACCCTTGTTCTTCATAACCTCTGCAATTCGCTCTGGCATGATGGATATCAGCTCCTGGACAAAATCCTGACTGATGGTGATCCATTCTTGCCTTATTTGTGCTCGGAGATGATCACAATTTGTGGGCTTCTGCTTGTCCACTTGCCTTTTGAGGATTGACCACAGGTTCTCCCTTGGATGAAAAGCAACCCCACACATGGATGGTCTCAGGATGCTTCACTGTTGGCACGAAAATTGTCCAAAAGTCTTTGCCTCACTGTGTGTGCAGATGCACTCACACCAACCTGCTGCCAATATTGAGCAAGTTCTGCACTGTTGGTAAGAGACACGATTCCGTAGCTTCTTGTAAATGGTTCTTTCAGGTGCAATATTCATTTGCAGCAATTTCCTTGCATATGAGTCAATTTGGCTGCAAAGCGATGATGGCTGCATGCCTTTGTTTAGAGGTAACCATTGCTAGCAAGAACACAATGATTGGAAGCACCTTTTATAGCAATCAGTCTGCTCTTATAATCCAAACAGAATGATAGAGTGATTTCACCTGACTAGTACTCGTTCACTTTCCAAGGTGATATGATTAGTGAAATGATGTTAGCTGGTCATTTTGTGCCAGGGCCAAAAAACAGTGAAATTTAGGTTTTTGTGATAAAGTAAAAAATAATTTCTTTTTGCAATTATTTAAAATGCATCTGATCACTCTGCACAATGTTCTAGAAACAATATGAATCAACACCACAACAAGTGAAGCAGAAAACTTTGCGAAATACAACATTTATGTCACTGGCAATACGTTTGGCCATGGCTGTACAATACCAAAGACCATAAAAAGAACATTAAGTAGTGAAAAGAGAAATCACTTTAACAGTTGCACCACTATCACGTGTGGTATTTTAGCGAAAAAAAATCAGCATATCACTCTGTCCATTCTCCATCCAGTTTAATCAGGTGCTAAAAGTGTCAAAATAACACTGTAATTGGACTTCCGGTTGAGCATGTAGGCGAGAGGCACGCAGTGGAGTAGGCTCCCGACGCTATCAATTACATTTCCTACAAAACCTATATTTTCCCTCTCTAAACGCACTAGTTTCGATTTGTAAGACTTTTTTTTAAATTTATCAATCATCGATTGTGGTCAAAAGTCGACAGAACGAGACTAAAGCTACTTCTGCTACACCTGCGGTCTGTCCTGCCACCTTGGATGATAATGGCACAGCGGCCTCACAAGCTACCTGCTGACTTAGAAAATCTCTGCACGGTTCTGTTGTCAGAGCTGACAGCAGCTATCACCAGTCAGCTGAAATCCGCCATTGATACAGCCCTTGCACCCATCGCCTCCTCCCTAGAGGGGTTTACGGCAAAGTTTGAAGCTCAAGACCTTGATGCCCATCTGCACAGTCTGCCCTTATGTTCTGATGTTTACAAGCAACTGGTTTTGAAGTTGCGTTCGGATTTATTGCAATGTGTTTGTGAGTTTTTACAATAACTATTGTTTTCACCGGGTAATTTTCTTAATGTCGAGATGTGGTATTTGCCTGCAGTTTCCCTTATTTGGGAATTAATATTTAAGGTTTGATGTGGGGGTATGGGACAAGGTCTTGTCTGTCTTTTTATATGTATGTATTTTTATTTTTTTACATTTTTTTTCCCTTTATCCTCTTCTTTATTTACTTATCTTTACTTTATGTATTTACCTGTTGTGGTTGGCTTGCCCCTACAGTCAGTCAATCTGGATTGTGCACTGTCCTAATGGCTGTAATGTTATCAAGTACCTTTTTTTCACTTTTCCATGCAACCTAATCTAAGCCATGGTTGATAGGTACAGAAATGGTTCCTCCTTGAGATTTCTGAGTTGGAATGTAAAGGGAGGAAATAGTCCTGTGAGGAGGTCCAGAGTGCTTTCGCATCTGAAGCAGCTGAGGGTTGATGTGGCTTTTCTTCAGGAGACCCATCTGCGCATTAAAGATCAACTTAGACTTAAACCTCGATGGGCTGGTCAGTATTTACATTCTAATTTAGAGCTAGAGGAGTAGCTATCTTAATACATAAAAACATACACTTTTCCTTGGATAAGGTTCTTTCTGATAGGGCTGGAAGATATTTGATTGTTGTGCGCTTGCTTGACTACATGCCTATTATTTTGGTAAATGTTTATGCCCCTAATTATGATAATGTAGAATTCACAAATAATCTATTGATGCAGATCCCAGCCTTAAATACACATTTATTGTTATTTAGCGGTGATTTAAATTGTGTCATGGACCCTGCAATGGACCGGTCCAGGTCACGTACTAGTGTTCCCTCATAGATTTCATAACCCTCAATTCAGAGAATATTCATTTCTTTCCCATGTCCACCATACATATTCCCGCATAGATTATTTTTTTGTAGATGGCTCTCTACTCCCAAGGGTAACAAACTCTGAATATCTCCCTATTGTAATTTCTGATCATGCTCCCTTGACCCTTGACATAATCATTTCCTCCAATTGTAAGACCCCCCCCCCCCTTGGAGACTCAATTCTCTACTTCTTTCTGACCCAGCCTTTTGTGACTTCCTCTCTACATCTATTGACGATTTCCTTATTGTAAACAAAACAGATGGTATATCTTACTCTTTATTATGGGAGACACTCAAAGCTTATCTCAGAGGGCAGATTATTTCTCACTCATCGCATCAAACTAAAATTAGGAAAGCTAGACAGGAGGAACTCTCCAATGCTATTCTCTTCCTTTACCGCCAACATGCTCTGACTCCTTCTCCTGAACTCTATAAACAAAGCCTCGACCTTCAAGCAGAGTTTGATCTTCTATCCACAGGCACAGCTGAGTGGCTGTTACTACATTCTCATGGCACGTATTATGAATATGGTGACAAAGCCAGTCGCCTTTTGGCCCATCAGCTAAAAAGTCATGCAGCTGGGCGATCTATATCTCAAATTGAATGCCCCTCTGGAACTCTTACAATTGACCCTATGGAGATCAACTCTGTTTTTAAAACTTATTACTCCTCACTTTACACATCAGAGTCTCCAGATAATTCTGGAGACCCACAATTGAAACCACGCTGGCTGAGCAAATTGATGCTCCGGTAACATTAGATGAGATCATATGCTCTATCAAGTCTTTACAGTCAGGGAAAGACCCTGGCCCTGATGGCTTTCCCCCTGAATTTTACAAAAAAATTAATGACAAACTGGCCCCACTGCTATTGTCTATGTTTGAGGAGTAACTGGAGTTGGGCTCTCTTCCCCCCACAATGAGACAAGCCTCAATATCCCTCTTCCTAAAAGAGGGGAAGGACCCCACTACATGTGGATCATATATGCCCCTTAGCCTTCTCAATGCTGATGTTAAGGTTCTGGCAAAGTTACCGTCGTCTCGCATAGAGGGTGTTCTGCCCAGCATAATATCGGCAGACTGGCTTCATTAAAGGTTGTCAATAATTTTTCAACATTCGTACCCTGTTTAATATAATTTATTCTGAAGAAATAAATAATCGCCCTGAATTAGTAATTTTATTGAATGCCGAGAAGGCTTTTGATAGATTTGAATGGGCTTTGGAGAGGCATTCATATCTTGGATACGCCTCTTGTATACATCGCCTCTAGCCTCCATCAACACTAATAATTTCAATTCTGACTATATTACCCTGTCCTGTGGAACTCGGCAGGGTTGTCCACTTTCCCCTTTGCTTTTTGCTATAGCTATTGAGCCTCTCTCAATTGCACTCAGAACCTCGCCCTCATTTTTAGGGATAACCCGCAGGGGGTCAGAACACAGACTTGCCTTGTATGCCGATGACTTGCGTTTGTATGTAACTGCCCCTGTCTCCCACATAACTAAGATTTTGTCTCTATTGGAAACTGTTGGATCTTTTTCTGGGTACAAGCTCAACCTGCAAAAAAGTATATGTATGCCTTTAAATGCAGCAGCGCTTCCACTTCAACAGTCTGATTTGCCATTCCAATTGAATTGTCTTGGTTTCAAATATTTAGGAGTTAATGTTACTCGCTCACTATCTTCCCTAATAGATGCTAACTTCCCTCCTCTCCTTTCCCATATGAAGACTACTTTTGAATAATGGCGTAACATTCCCATGTCTATGCTTGGGAGAGTGAATGCTGTTAAAATGAACATACTGCCAAAGTTTCTTTACCTATTTCAAACCATTCCCCTATTTTTACCCAAATCGTATTTTAAATCTATTGATCAGGCCCTCATCTCTTTTATATGGGAAGGGAAGACTCCCAGAGTTAGGAAATCCCTGCTGCAGCAATGCAGGCTTAGCGGAAGGCTATCTCTGCCTAATTTTATGTATTATTACTGGGCAGCCAACATCCAAAAGTGTTTGTTTTGGCTGAATGCTCCACAGACATCGTGGTGCCAACTTGAGGCTGGGTTATGTGTGTCGTCTTCCCTACCTGCTCTCTTGTTTTCTTCCATCCCCTTATCTCCTTCTCGCTACACAGACAACCCAGTTGTCTGTACCTCTCTTAAAATATGGTATCAATTCAGGCGTCACTTTCACTCATATTCTGCCTCTACTCTAATGCCCATCTGCAGCAATCATCTCTTTCCACCCTCTCAGTTAGATCCCGTCTTTCGTCTTTGGGAGAGAAATGGCATTGTAAGCTTCAGTGACCTATTCATAGGCCATGTTTTTGCCAACTTCTCAGACTTATCCACCTCTCACAATTTACCCTCCACTCACTTATTCAGGTATTTTCAGGCTAGGCACTGTGTCTCCAACACCTTTCCCTCCCCATCCCCAAGGCAACCATGGGAAGAGTTATTTCGACATAAACCTCATCAAAAATCTCTCATTTCAAAAATATATCAAAGTATTTTGTCTTTTGACAAACAGACTAGCTCTAAAGCCTCTGCTGCATGGGAGACTGAACTGGGAGTTGATTTTGGAGATGATTTTTGGGAGAGAGCCATCAGGAGAATACACACTTCTTCGTCATGTGCCTGCCTAGGTCTTATCCAGTTTAAAGTAGTACAGAGATTGCATTTCTCACAATCAAGACTATCGGAAATGTACCCAGAGTTTGATAACACCTGTGTCAAGTGTGGAACAACTCCCTGCCATCTTAGCCATATGTTTTCCCTTTGTCCCAAACTTGAACATTTTTGGAATTCTATCTTCAATATCCTTTCAGACATTCTTCGAGTCCACTTAGATCCAAGCCCCCTACTAGCTATTTTTGGTGTTTCACCAGACCCACAGCTCCTTAATGGAGGACAGGCAGATGTTGTTGCCTTTGCTACTCTGCTGGCAAGGCGTAGGATCCTATTCTCCTGGAAATCCTCACAGTCCCCTTCTTTGTCCCTGTGGCTGAAGGACCTTATTTTCTTTCTAAAATTAGAGAAGGTGAAATTCACTGTCAGAGGGAATACTGATAGCTTTTTCAAATGCTGGAATTCTTTTATTACTTATTTAAATGAGCTATAAACACTTCTTTGATTAGGGTGTGCATTCACACACAACCAATTTTTACTCCATTGTTTTTATTTTATTTATTTATTAAATTAAAAAAAAAAATTTCTCACTTAATTTGGTTTCTCAGTAAATGTTTGTTTGTGCGTTTGTGTGTGCGACATGTAAGACCTATCCTGGGGGGGTGGGGGATATGGGGTTGGGGATGGTATGGGCTCGGGAATAGGAAAGTTCTATTTTATCCTCATTTATGTTGTATTATTATTGTAAAATTTTGAAACTATTGTCCTGACTTCATATAATAATAATAATAAAAAAAATAGCACTGTAATTAAATATTAATTACAAGTCATTGTGTTTTAAGTTTAAACAGGTCTCCTGTCTGTGAACAATTGGCTTATTATAGATAGATGCTTCACAACCTAGCACTCAGAACTGATCTACTAGACCTAAAACATAAATACATTTAAAAGTAAAATCATTTAATACATCTTGTGCTAAATGTTATATCAAACATAAATACATATTATATAGCAGTGTTTTAGTGATAAACTGCAGCAATTAACTTATGTAACTTCTGTGCAGTTGCTCAATTAACATATAAATTAATCGATTCACTAAAGTCAATTAGACATCCCAGCGCTACATATAAATTAATCTTATATTTTGACCAGTTCACATACATTAAGTGTCTGAAGGAACCACTTCAGTTAAATGTTTCGGTATTCACAGTGCTACATTTGAGAGGGAGATGACAGTTAAATTAGCATATTTGATTACTGCATTATCTTGCATCACTGTAACCTCTGTATGCAATACAATTTGACAAAAAATTATGTGATGTTTGGTCATCCTGCACCACTGCTCATTGAAAAATGTGTCTTGTTTCTAAAAAACTATTGTGAAAATGCATTTAAGTTACTGAAAAATGTAGAAAAGTTAATAGTGTTTACTGTATCAGAGCTTCAATCATTTTGGGGGGAAAAAAACATGTGACTGCTTCAGAATCTTGTTCAAAAGAAATGCAAAAGGTGTTTCTCACAGGAATTTTAAGTCGAAATCACGAGAACAAAAAAAAAATTATCACCATAAAACATAATTTGTTATGTCAAGATCACGAGAAAATTAAGAAAAAATCTAAATAAACCATGGACAAAACAAAACAGAAAAAAGTGATAAACTATGGACAAAATGGGCTTCTGTATAAAAACTGTATCATCCATCCTTGCAGCCTAAACCTCAAGCCTAAATCTAACCTTCAGAGGGGTAAAATTGTAATGTTAGAGGTAAAAATGCAACCTCCGAATCACACTTATTGTCAGTTATTACGCAAATGTGATTTCAACGCGAGATCTGAACCCGGGTCTCTCATGCTGCTGACACAACGCACTTCGGTCACAACTTTGGAGCCGATGCAAAAATGTCTGAAAGGAGATGCCGCTTCTCAGTTTGACGGCATATTGTGTCCAGTCCTAGGTTACCAGAACTGCTGGAAACAACATCACGACTTCTTGTGTGATCATGTTGTCATGTACAATAGTATAAACAGGTTCTTCAAACAATACTATTTTACTGCCATGCTACATGTCTAACTTTTGGCACTTTAATTGTTTTAGTAAACTGTTTCAATACTCTTTGTTTAGAGTAGATTCAGGCTACCTAGACTACCTTAGTTGTTCATATGCTGCACACGCTGGTGTTGGAACTTTATCATTGACAAATGATAGGATGCATTTGCAGGTTTGTTTCAATGGATTGCTACTGTATATTCCACTTCATCTAGTGCTATAATTGTTCTCTCTTTTAGGTCTAAAGTTTCCCAGTGTGAGACGTGAGAGAAAGCTCCAAATGGTTTAGTGCATCAGTGAGCTGTACAGTTATTCAAATTGAATTTTGAACCTAATTGTTTAAACCATTTTGCATCACTCAACAGAGTGATTCATTTTCAATTCTGACTGCGAATCAGATTTTTTTTTAAACATCGATGGAATATACAGAACACACAACTTAATTGTTGAAATATTTTCAAGTAAGATTTAAGGTCTTCGTATGTTTGAATTGGAACCTGACAAATTTGCTAGTGAATCAGCAGTGTTACCCACCTCAGATGGCTGAATTTAACACACATCTGGGTGTTAAAAATTCTTCTTATGATAAATTTTAGCCTTTGGGTGAGTTTAAATGTATTAGGAGTTGGTCTAGTTTGTGTGTCCACATTGACAGTTCTTTTAGCACATTTGCATGGCTTTAGATGTCAGAGGAAAGAATATGCACAGCTACGAGAAAGGTAATTTTCAAAACATATTCTAGAAAGTTGCTATTACAACAGTAAGGCTGCTATTCCTAAGCATGGGTACACAGTTTTTAGTAACAGAAGTGCTTGGTGACTTTATTGATTACTTTTTAATGAGAAAATGTGATATTTCTATTTGACATTGTGTTAGTAGACAGTAGTAAAGTAGTATTAATATTGTTAACTCTTCTTACAAAAGCAACGAGAGGCACACGACCATATACACAAGTGCAACAGTAGGTGAAAGTCTTGTGTGCCGTTCCGAGCAACATAGCAGTCATGACAGTGACGAGACGTATACCGATTTACAACACAATGTAAATTGTGTTGTGTAAATATGTTGTTTATTGTAATTGGTAAATGTCTCGTCACTGTCATGACTGCTATGTTGCTCGGAACTGCACACAAGACTTTCACCTACTGATGCACTTGTGTATATGGTCGTGTGACAATAAAGTGATTTGATTTGATGTTTACACATCTGTTGCACCTGTTGATTTGTTTTGCTGTCTTGCTGACGAATTCTAGAACAGTAATTGAGACACATTGTTCATGTTGGTTTTAAAAGACTAATGGGTTATACAATCCATCAGTTTGGAAAACATTTTTATTGACTTGTGTAACATCTGATTTCCCATGGCATACTTACATTTTAAGCAATACTATTTCTGCACTTTATTGCTGTGACAGTGAGGAGGGCGGGGCCGGGTCGTGATTTTACACACCCGGCCCCTTATCAGGCTAATCAAGCCTCTGAGAGGGATAAAGGCTGACTGTGGATGGTGGTGCGACAGCGAGAGAAGGTTAATGGGCAGCTGTCCATCCTATGTGTGTGTGTATGTGTCTTTCAGCACCAGTGTAAAGCAGTTCAATGGAAAGGAGGAGGCGAGAACTGGCTTGACAATATAAATAATAGTTTAATGAAGAAATAAACCAAAAGACACAAACACACACACATAGGATAGACAGCTGCCTGTAAACATTCTCTCGCTGTCACACCGCCGACCACAGTCAGCCTTTATCCCTCTCGGAGGCTTGACTAGCCTGATAAGGGGCCGGGTGTGTAAAATCACGACCCGGCCCCGCCCTCCGCCCTGTCACAATGACCAAACATTTTTGGGATGTTCTTTAACACCAGACACCAGTACATTATTTCTTAATGGACCTTGTTTTGTGAACAGGGGCATTGTCATGCTGGAACAGAAGAGGGTCTCCCCAAACCTTTACAACAAATTTGAAAGCACACAATCCTTTAGAATGCCGCTGTATGCTGTAGCATTAAGATTTGTCTTCACTGGATTTAATGAAGTAACCAAATTTGTTAATTATAAGGGGGTGTTCACATACTTTTGGCCAAATAGTGTACAAATCAACCTCAAATGAGTTTTCAGATATTAAATCTTGAGGATTAAAGCCTTCAAATGGCATGTTGACTGTCAAGATGAATTCCTATCTTATTCCTAACTAATGTTAAAAACACTATTATATAACAACTGTCCTTTTGTGGGGACACCAAATGTTTAAATTCCTACTTTTTCATTCATTTCATTTACAGAGTCTGGGAGCCACTGGCAGATATGAAACCCATAAAAAGTAAGTGGTTTATTTTACTTATTTCAAAATTCACCTTCTAAAACTTCTTTAAATTGCAGTGAACAAAGATTTGATGAAAAGATGTTTTAAAGAAGAAACTTTATTGAATGTGTTTTTTAACACATAGTAGTACTTAAACCTTGGTAAGATTCAAATAAACACCCAAAAAGTAGTGTCCCTCTAATCCTACCATCTTACCTAACTCTATGATTCCTACTTCTGCATTTCTGATATGGGCAGAAGGTCTTGTTGACTGTCCAGCATGAAGAATATAACTTTATAACTTTACACTGTATATACCGTTCTTTGTGGTTCTTATTAATCTGTCATCATTTATGGTTCTCATCACAATCTGTCATCATATCAAAATGCAGGAGGAAGTTTCTAGTCTATAGGTAAATTTTTTATCAATATGAATCCATGGGGGTTTGTGAAGGACCATCAGTCATCTATTATAAGAACATTATTGTTTTTTCTGGTCACCTGCTCAGGCTTTATGAAGCTTAGCTTCCAACTATTCTAGCTTTATGATGCCTAGACAAACAAGCTCAAGGGTTATTATTAACCAATGCTCGACTGAGCTGTTAGCAGCCCTTAACATTTTCCTATAATTTTTTCTATTTTTCTATTTATTTCTATTTATTTATGTACAAAAACAATGTATTTGAAACATTTAATCTACAGTTAAATATGGTATGTGTTGGTTTTTCCATCAGGAATATAACTAAGTAATAATATCAAACACAAAACATGATGTGTCATGCACTATACAGTAGGTAACTAATAGAAGTTACCACTTATTGATACAGTGTTCTCTGCCCTGATACATTAAAAGCCTTGCAGTGAAAGGGAATTATTCTAAATATAACATCCAGTCTGGCAGAATTTGCCCTGAATTGTGCTGCGCTCTGTGTTAACAGTCAGTATGTAATAGCTCTGCAGGTGTTTGTCATTTCTTTGATTAAATTTTACTGTATTTGTACAGTCCTTGTGTTCAACTGTATATTTTACATGATTTGAAAAACCTCTTATGAGTTTTATAAACCCCTAAGCTATGTCTGTTTTTTTGGGTAATAGTGTGTTTTCATGCGCACACCTAAACGCTGCAGAGGGAAACAATTTTGAATGCTTTCCCCCTTAGTGAGAAAGCACACTGCATGCAGTCTGAATCAGTGGAACCCATGGTATCCATTAAGAAATATGGCACTAGTAGCGTTGCCATGGAGATCTACTGAATGGAAGCTGCGTATAAGCCTTAGAAAGACATAATCAAGTCCTTTACCATTCATTCCAAAGGTAAGCGCAGCAATAGTGTTGTGGAAGAGGTGCTATATAGTGAAATATTTTTGTGGTAATTCTGTAATTTAAGTTATTTAAACTTTATTATCCCAATCTTTATTGTTCTTTGGTTATATGGTGCTACAATTTTCCACCACATGCATAATGCAGGTGCACATTAGCTTTTGGTTCAGTATAAATAGACTGACATGGTTAAAATTCTGTTATCGACCATTGCATCTAATCCTGAAGTGAGACGTCAATCATTAATATATTTTGACAATTCTGCAGAAATTCTGGTCTTAAATATTCCAAGTTCAGTATATGTTTAGCTTAATCAACAGCATTTGTGGCATAATAATAACTACCACTTTGTCCAGTGAGGCACAATGGACGTGAATGGGGCCAATCTTTAAAAGTTAAAATACTCAGTATTTCAAAAGTATAGCCACAAGCATGTCAACATGATTTTAGCGTGAAAAATTGCTTAATAATCTTTTCTGTGTAATTTTAAAGTAAATCTAAAAACTTTGTTGCCATGACGATGTAATATCAGAAAACCCTAATACGACAGGTTTCCCATGCATCCTGGAAAACCTGGGATTTTGCAATGCAGTTCCCCATCTGTCACTCACTTCGACGTTGTGTCAAAGAAGCGACACTAGGGGTCTCTCTTGAGCGCAGAATATTCCTCTGATCTATGAAAAAAAGCCAATGAGAAGTTGGCAGACAGTATTTGCATACCCCGCCCCCGGACATACGGGAAATAGGTCGAGTTCATTCAGAAATTTTCTTCAGAGCCGATGGTTGTACTGCAGTGAGCTGCGAGTCACACAGCCGTTCCTGTTCCTCTGATTCTCATTAATGCTGGATCTACGGCTCATTACAGTGGCTTTCTCCTTCCCTGCATGGCAGTGCAGCTTGCCCCTGGGCACTTCGACAGTATAAGAGCAAATAAAAGAGTGATATTTCTTGTAAAAGAGTATTTTTCTCTATTAGAGCAATACACAGCGGCGTTGAACGTCCTTTTTAGGACGCGTCTTTGTAAAGATGCCATTCCGCCCCTGTGTAGTTCCTGGATGCGGTAGAGTGCTCTCCACTTCAGACGGCCACAGGCGTTGTCTCCTGTGTCTGGGCAGCGATCACACCGTGGCAGCGTTTGTGGATGGTTCATGCTCTCACTGCGAGGGCATGACCATGGCAACGTTGCGGTCGTGGCTTACTTTCAATAGAAAGCACGCCACTCCAGCCGCCCCCCGCATTGCTCCTTCTTCCCACGGGATTGAGGACGATGCGGCTGGCGATGGAGGCGATCTGGGGTTGGCAGTGGGTGCAGCTTCACCGGGTATGCCAGCTTGGACCACCCACCCCCAGCATGCTCATTGACTCCCGTCCGGGCTCGAGGCAATAGCGGCTCGCCTCACAGCCAGCCTGCTTATCCTCTAGAGCTCGCTGCATCGGAGAGCGCGGCATCTGACGTGGATGAATCCCCTGGGCTGCCGCCTTCGGGCCAGCACGCCCAGGCTGAGGCTGACGCCCAGATGGCCGACATGCTTTCCCGGGCTGCTGCCAGCGTGGGCTTGGACTGGAACCCTCCGTCCTCCCCACAGCTATCGCGTTTGGATGACTGGTTCCTGGGGTCTGGGCACCGCTCACAGCCTCGCAACCCCCCCCCCCCCAGGTCCCTTAAAGCCATTCGCTCTCGCTACCCTCAATGGCGGAGCGGTCCACGGGTACATGGCGATTCCCCAGGTGGATAGGGCTGTTGCATTCCACCTGTGTCCCGGAAACCCTACCACCTGGTGGGGTCGCCCTGTGTGCCCCTCAAAGGCCTGTAGGACAACATCCTCGCTGACCGCGAAAGCCTACAGCGCCGCTGGACATGCCTCTTCCGCCCTGCATGCCATGGCCCTCCTGCAAGTCACTAAGCCAAGGCGCTCAAAGACCTGCACGGGGGTAGCCCTTATCCAGATGTACTGCAGGAAATGCGCTCAGCGACCGACCTCGCCCTTAGAGCCACGAAGTTCACAGCGCAGTCACTCGGGCAGGCGATGGCCACACTCGTGGTCCAGGAACGTCATATGTGGCTGAACTTGGTCGAGATGCGTGAGACCAACAATGCTCGTTTTCTCAATGCCCCTGTCTCCCAGTTCGGTCTCTTCGGCAACACCGTCGGTTGCCGAAGCAGACGGAGGCCATATCTCACATCCTGCCCCGCCACAAGCCTGCCGCCATAGGCCATGCACCGTCTGCCCAAGCGTTGAGCATCCTGCAGGAAGCAGACGCCCCTGTCTCAAGGACCCCCTCGAGGACCCGGAAGGCTCCCAGGCGCTCCTGAGACGCTCGACCCAGAGCCCGAGATGTTAGCTCCAGAGCTGGTAAGACCACTCTGTCCCCCGGTGGAGGGCCTGGAGGAGAATCTTTTGTTGGATTTATTTCATTTGCCCCCCCCCCCCCCCCCCCCCCCCCCCCCGACACAGGGCTGCTGTACCCACATTGTCAATAACAGAGCTATTTCCTTTGTCTCTGGGTCACCTGGCCCGCAAATGCTGTTCTCACGGAACCCTGCCACCAGACCTCCACAGTCCAGGCATGCTGGATGCGGACCCTCCGCCTTCAGCCCCACGACTGTTCCCCAGCCGGCCGGTTCCAATGAGTCTAGAGGATGCCTACACAGGACCTCCTCCTCAGTCACTAACCCGCCACCTGCCGGGTGTGCAGAGCAAGGTAAGTGCTTTGAGTCTTTTCTTAGCGCTAGAGCCTCGGGACGCATATTCGCCTCACGATGCCATATTACATGCTCCGCCCCGCCGGGTACGTCAAAAATAACCGTCCCCTTGGTGCCCCTAGCACGGAGCTTGGATGCGTGGCTCTCACTTCCCAACCCGTCACGCTGGCTGGTCCGGACCATTCAACTCGGTTACGCAATTCAGTTTGCCAGGCCCCCGCCCCCCTTCACGGGCGTCCGCTTTACCACAGTATATGGCGAACATGCCAAATCCCTGCGCACTGAAATCGCTACTCTTTTACTCAAAGACGTGATAGAGCCTGTCCCTCCAATCGAAATAAAGAAGGGTTTCTACAGCCCTTACATCATTGTACCCAAGAAAGGCGGCGGCTTACGACCAATCTTGGACCTGCAAGTTTTCAACCAGGCTCTGCTCTAACTCCCGTTCAAAATGCTCATGCAAAAACACATCTTAACTTGCGTCCGGCATCTAGATTGGTTCACAGCGGTAGACCTGAAGGACGCATACTTCCACGTCTCAATTCTGTCTCGACACCGACCCTTTCTACGGTTCGCGTTCGACGGCCAGACGTATCAGTACAAAGTCCTCCCCTTCGGCATGTCTCTGTCCCCTCGCGTCTTCACGAAAGTCGCAGAGGCAGCTCTTGCCCCACTCCGAGAAGCCGGCATTCGCATACTCAATTACCTCGACGACCAGGTGCTCAGGCACCTCAGCAACCTGGGGTTTCAGGTCAACTGGGAAAAGAGCAAGCTCGCTCTGGTTCAGAGCATCTCTTTTCTCGGCATGGAGTTAGACTCAGTCTCAATGTCAGCACGCCTCACCAACGAGCGTGTGCAGTCGGTGCTGAGATGCCTCGCCTCCTTCAGGCCAGGCACAACGGTCCCTTTAAAACTCTTCCAGAGGCTCCTGGGGCATATGGCATCCTCCGCGGTGGTCGCGCCACTGGGGTTGATGCATATGAGACCGCTACAGCACTGGATTCAGACTCGAGTCCCGAGACAAGCATTGCGCCGCGGCACACTCCGTGTGACGATCACCCCCGCCTGCCGCCAAACATTCAAACCCTGGACAGACCTCTGCTTTCTACGGGCAGGAGTATCCTTGCAGCAGGTGTCCCGAAGCGTCTTGGTGACCACTGATGCCTCCAGATTGGTTTGGGGCACCGTGTGCAACAGGTACGCAGCTGTGGGCCGTTGGAGAGGGGCCCTGCTGCGCTGGCATATCAATTGCCTAGAGTTGTTGGCTGTTTTTCTTGCCCTGCGGAAGTTCCAGCACATGATCATCATGTGAATATACACATGATCATCATGTGTATGCTTGTGTGTGAGATGACAGAGACAGAGGGCACTCTGAAGTGTACAGCACATACAGACTATGTATTTTTTTTATTAAATTACTGCTCTACGGGGATTAATAATCACACTATGCCATGGAGCATACTGCTTATCTGGAGGTGAGAAACTTCTGTCAAAAACAAATAGAAACTTCAAAATAAAAGCTTGATTTAAATGGACACGTGTTTTTGCTTAAATATTACACTTGTTGGGCGCACAAAATGTCCTGGGATTTAAACAACTTTACGGTTAAAATAATACATGAGTTTTAACAGAAGAATTAATTTAAGTGCTTTTATAAAATTAAAAGCTTCACATTCTGCCATTAAACCCTCTAAAAATTGGACCAATCACTTCCATTGTAAGTGCTTCACTGTAACCTCGATTTGATATTTTTTTTAAGAAAAGGAGGGACGCATCTAAATAATTTGTTGTGGCAATCAACACTATGCCACAAATGCTGTGAATTGAGATGAACTTGTATTGAACCCGGAATATACCTTTAAGATGATCTCCTAGCCAAACCCATCTAAAACCAGCAAAACAGGCCATCATGGCCACTCTGGGAGACCAGCTGAACACTAGCTTGGCCAAGCTGAGAGACTTGCATGACCAGCTGAAGACCAGCTTGACCACGCTAAGAGATCATCTAAAACCAGCTAAAACAACAAACCAATTTAGGCTGGTTTAAACTTTTTTAGCAGAGAAAAATCTTCAACTTCATCTTTCTCCCTGGCCTGGTTCTCATTGATGGATGTACAAAACATTACTTTTGATGTCTCAATTCTATGACAAAATGTATTTCTTAAAATTGTAAAGTTGTTCAGGATCAGAGTTTCAGTATAAAGTCAATATGCCTAAACAGCCTGGAACATGAAAATTTGCGTAGCCCACACATGGAGTTAACACTCTAGTTAAGGAGGGTTACGTAAAGATCTCTATAATTTTTATATAAGATTTATTTGGCTCTTGACTTTTATACACTGAAAGCTTGAATCATAAAGTCCTTAATTGAGTGCAGTTCAGCTTAACAAAATCAGTTGTTTAAAAACAGTGTCACAGATTTTCCCACATACACCAAACTGAATTACTATTATTATATTATTGCACTGTATTGCATGTCATTTAGTGTGTACCCTCAATCTAAAGTGAACTGGAAGTACACAAGTAGCGAGCACTTTAAAGCAATGATACTCAACTGCTGAGTCTCAACCTAGAAATGGGTTGCAGGTCTTTTCTGATAGGGTCACAGACAACAACCGTTGAAGAACCTTGATTTTATAGAGTGTAGGGCAGGAATATATGATCAGTTATTCTTCAGTTCAGATTAACTGTCCTTGAATGTAACTTTTATGTTGGCAGCCTAGATTCATAACCATTATATTGGCTGTATGAGACAAATGCAGTTTTAGAAATGTAGGTGGCTACCAGCATTAAATGTCTTCAAAAACACAATTTCACTTGTAATATTATGATTCCAGCTGATGATTCACTCAGAATTCTTGGAGGGATTTTGGATCAGTCTAGTATCCACTTCCAACAGTTTTTCTGTTTATTGCAGTAGCTGTTTTAAGACTAATCGCTGTTCTACATATGGTATGCTCTTTGCCTGAGGTATGGTAACATGGATTTGACTGCCAGTAAATTTTCAGTCATTTTTAGTTTTTGAATAAAATGCAAATAGAATCTAAGCCTACAAGCCTCTGCCCTGATGAGATGTGTGTCTCAGAGCTGTTGTCGTGGCCTTCATTTTGCCTGCCATGCAAATGGAACACTTAGCCTTAAGCTGCAGAGAGGAGCCGAACACAAAAGCCTGCTGAGAGAAAAATGCTGCGCTTTCACGCTGTCGTGACTTGGTGTACTGTCTTCTGACAACATGATCACACGGGAAGTTGCCATGCTGTTTCCGAAGTTCTGGTACCCTAGGATCGGTCCCCATTCATTGTAATTGCATGGAAAAGAGTTAAAAGTACATGATTCATTATTAATTTTTCTCCTTTTATGTTCCATGGAATAATGAAAGTCATATGAGATTAGAATAGCATGAGGGTGAGTAAGGCCGCATTAACACTAATACGTTTTCGATTGAATAAGCATAACAGTTTCTGTTCATTCACGTCATTCATACTGGAACAGCGTTTTCCTCCACCGAAAATGGAGGCTTTCAAAAATACCCTCTAGTACCACGTAGTTAGGAAAACAATGATGTAAGGAAACAATTTTGGCTAAACTATTCCTTTAACTTCCTTTTCGACTGTAGAGAGATTTTTTCCACCTTTCTTTAAAGACTCAACTTTAAAACTTAAAAAGACTTTAACAGGGTCATTTATCTTGTTTTGTAAATGTGTTTCTTTGTCTCTTGGCTGCCAAACCTGAAAAACTGAGTTTCTGTCAATGTTGCAGAAAGGGATTCCTGTAGGCCCTGCGATTTCACACTATTAAACATTGCAGAAGCTCTACAAATAAAAACAAATACACCAGTAAATGTAATCTTTCTTGATTGGCAGGGTCAAGAAATACCAATTAATTAATTTATTTACTTGTCATCAGACTTTGCCATGAGCTGAGATTTTTTTTGTGTTTTTTTTGTTCCTAATACCCTTTCAAGGATTTCTACTGATAGGAAACAATGACATGGACATCTTGCTGTACCATTAGTGTCAGCTTTCATTAAGCTTGTGTCCCCTGAATGCTCGCATGCAAGATGATGAGAGCTTTGTTATTAAGCTGCAGCTATGGAAACAGCTTTGTTCTGCCCCCATGGAAAATGTCCCTTTAAATTTCTGCCATTATACAGTATTTGAGCATGTTTGATGCTGTTCCTTCTTAAAGATGCTGACTTCTTGTCCCTGGTGCTGTGTAGTTAAAGTGTAATTTCAGTATGAATATACATTTTTGGTGTATAAACACTTTGAAACACTTTAATTCCCTTAAAACATGTTTTGAGGGTTAGTTGTGATTTTGGTGTTTTTTGTACATTTTGTTCTTCCTTGTCTAAATTGTGAGTAGAATCAAATATTGTAGTTGTTTAGTAGGCACTTGATCACTGTTTTGTTTAATAAATAAGCATAAGCAGAGAAACTGTTTTTGAAGGACAGGTTGAGGAACCCAGTATATATCAGTGCACATGGCTGCAAGTCACAAGTTGTGTGTTAGATGAGAAACAAGCAAAGCTGTCTTTCATTTTGGCATATATTCAATGTCTTTATTAAAGAGCAAATCCCTAAAATGTTTTAGCTTAATACCATTGTCACTTTTCAGAGAGATTAGTGATATATATAATTATTATTCATAGGTTTGTTATGCATATTGCTTACACATATACACTAACATGCAATATGAACATAATTTCATCATCTAAAATGTAAAATAATTCATATATAAACAACTTTAGAGACTAACACATTTTCACAAATCATCTAATCCTGAACCTTTACGAGGGTGACTTCAATGCTCATAGTTTTGCTCTCATTTATCCATAAATGATGGAAAAACGTTGTCTGATAGACAACTTTTTAAATGGAAAATGTATTTATAAAAGGATGAATAGTGAATTTAAAATGGGATTAATCAAGGAAAAGTCATATTTAATCTTTGTATTGCTGAATTGAATCATAATTCAAGCTCAAAAAGTATGGCATTTAAGTGTAACAGCATTGATGTTATGGTTTAACATTAACATACATTTCAGTCATTTACACTGTGTGTATGTGTGTGCTGTAAACTGTTGCAGTGTTGGTTCATACCAGTCTTTTTTATTATTTATTTATTTATTTTTATATATTTATTTTTATTTTTATCCCCTTTTCTGTACAATTTGGAATGCCCAGTTCCCACTACTTAGTAGGTCCTCAAGGTGGACCGGTTACTCACCTTGACAAGTCTCAGTTTCCTCCGCTTCTGAGACAGTCAGTCCTCCCATCTAATGACGTGTCTCGTTTTGCATGACACCACGGAGACTCTGCATGTGGAGGCTTATGCTACACTCCGCGATCCACGCACAACTTAACACGTGCCACATTGAGAGCGAGAACCTCTAATCCTGACCACGAGGAGGTTACCCCATGTGACTCTACCCTCCTTAGCAACTGGGTCAATTTTGTTGCTTTGGAGATATGGTGGCTTAGGTGGCTGGCTGGAGTCGTGAGTTTGAATCCAGGGTGTGTTGAGTGACTCCAGCCATGTCTCCTCAGCAACCAAATGGGGTCTTAGTCAGTGTCAATGCGCGCTGAGCTACCCAGGCCCTCGGTTCATACCAGTCATACCAGAAATCACACTGAACAGAACTAAACCGTTAGTATGTCAAATCATTAACTGCATTAAATGTGATCGTACATTTTATCAAATGTATTTTAAATACAATAAATTCAACCTATTAAATCCACAAATTTAATACTGTAACGAATGCAGTAAGAAGTCAAGAGAGCAGGATCTATGTGCAGCTTTAATTAAATAAGAAAATGAGTACAGATACAAAACATGGTAAACACTGGAACAAAATAAAATGTCTTGGTTACTGTTATTACCTCAGTTCCATGATGGAGGGAACGAGATGTTGTGTCAAGGTTGTGAGACATGGGGTTGCTCTTGAGAGCCCCAGACACCTCTATTCTTTTGAGAAAAGTCCAATGAGAACTGGTGAGTGGAATTTGCCTGCCACTCCCCCAGACATACAAAAGTATGTAAGGAGAAGGAATGCCCACTATCATTCAGGTTTTGTGCTGAGGAGCCGAGACAAGGTCCAGCCATTTCAGCGACAAGTACAGCGTTGCGGCTCAACCCAGAGATCGTAAAATCACGCAAAGGTATTGGGTGTAGCCCAGCCTGCTGCTCTGCAGATGTGTGCTAGAGAGGTGCCATGGGTCAGTGCCCACGAGGATGCCTCACTCCTAGTAGAGTGTGCTCATATTCCCAAAGGGGCAGGCATGGCCTGGGCCTGGTATGCCAGAACGATGGCATCACTGATCCAGTGGGCAAGCCTCTATTTGGAGACAGCATTACCTTTCCGCTGTCCACTGAAGCAGACAAAGAGCTGCTCAAAGTGTGTAAAGAGTAGGTGCGGAAGGCACGCACCGGACACAGCAACTACAGGGTTGGGTCTGCCTCCTCCCGGAGCAGCACTTGCAGGCTGAAGGGGGTCATGGGAACCTTGGGCACATAGCCTGGCCGGGGTCTCAGGATAATGTGAGAATCTGCCGGACCAAACTCCAGGCAAGTGTCGCTGACTGGAAATGCTTGCAGGTCCCCAACCCTCTTGATGGAGGTGAGCGCAATCAGGATGGCCATCTTCAAGGAGAGGGCTTTCAGCTCGACTGACTCTAGTGGCTCAAAGGGAGTTCCACGAAGGCCCAGAAGGACTGTAGGGAGATCCCATGAGGGGAAGAAGCATGGCCAGAGAGGATTCAGCCTCCAAGCATCTCTGAGGAACCTGATGATCAGGTTGTGCTTCCCGAAAGCGTTCGCCGGCTTGGTGATTTATTTACGCTACTGTTGTCTGACTGGACCAACACATGCTTGCCCCAGATCAACGGCAAAAGAGAAGGGGGGGGGGGGTGGAGTGGTCTGGATACCAGCTCCGTAGTGGACGTCTCACACCCTGGGTCGTCCATCTCAGGGGCGCTTAGGAGCCTTCCGGGTCCTCGTACCGTCCCATGAGATGGGAGGTGTCAGCTTCCTGCGGGGGGCTATACGCTGGGGCCAAGAGCTGGGCTCAGGCTGAGGCGGAGCCGCTTGGGCTTTCGCTGCCAGAGGGGGGATGCCCTTGGCGAGCAGATGGGGTGCACTGGAGAGATAGGTGAGACTGGAGTGGGAAAATGTGTTAAGTCTGTCACATGGCTGTCACACCATGTGGTCGCATGAACCATGCACTGTTTTTCCTTAAACATAAACTTTTCTATGTAACCTTACCCTGGTTGGTACCCTGTGGATTTTGCACTGTGTACCTCTAAAACTATGGTGAAGTACTGCTTTTAGCACTTTCAGTTCTGCTCAGTTGCCTTTTTGCATGTGAAACAAGGCCCAAGCTATTCTGTGAAAACTTAAAGCACTCACTAATATGCCAGTAGGTGTAGATATAATAAGCCATATTAGTATAATATTCAATTGTCCCCCGAGGCCCATTTCACACTATGTCACGAACATGGATAGAGTAGAATTACAATGAATCAGGACAAGTCTGCCCTCAGTCAAGTATATCAGTTTTTTTTTTTAGATCAGTTATCTTCACAAGGTAGTATTCATTCTAAAAACTCTAAGAAATTCCTTCCAACAGTTAATGGAACTGTAATTTTCCATTGGCCCTCTGAGACAATAAAAATCTGCACATGCTTTTGTGCACAAGGGTACTAAACACACAGTCAAGCATTCCAGCTATAAAGTCAGTATTAATGGATTAAGAGCATTACATGCAGTGATTGAGCATTCTTACTTTAAAATATTGATTGAAACCACCTCCCCCCAACATATTAGTTGTGTCTCGTTTCAAAGGCTGCGTGCTAGCTAGTCCTTCGAAGGCTGCAGTATACAGAGTGTCCTCCTTAAAACAAGCCTAATTTAAACGAGACAGCCTGCGTAGGACAAACGGAAACAGAACTTATCATGGTTGCTATGACAGCACAACACTCTTTTAATAAGCGGGAGCACTTTGAATGAGAAGGGAACAAAGTCCCTTTGGAAGGGAATGTATGAAGTAAATTTTAGGAGAGTTATTATGATGCAGAGAGAAAAGAATATAGATTTTACAGGTGCACTTTGAGTCTATAATACTTTATTTTAATGATATATTACTATAATTATACATATTATATACTCTATACCTGTCTACTGAGGTACTTCAACTTGAACATCATATTTTCGGATAAATTGGTGGTAATTGTTAATTTCCGTTGAAGCAAAGAATTGTGTGTTGTGAGTGCCCACAAAGGATACACCTTATGTATCCTCTGAATTCCTGTTAAAGAAGGTTGCATTCGAAGGCTGCATTCGGTGTGTCCTACTCACTCTTCTGAAACGAGACTACCTCTTCCGGTATCATTAACTGATCCATTAAATAAGGCTCTAAAGCAACATATTTTCACAAAGAACATCAAACGTTTATCTGCATTCACTTATCCAGACGTTTTGTTGATACTGAGCATCTATGCGAGAGAAGCGATGAAATTGTATCATAGTTTAGATGCTCACAATGATGAAGCTGTCTGCATGACCTTTCCTTTTTTATATTTTTAATTAGTAAGTAATTTAGATAAAAGCATCTGCTTTAAATGTAAAAGAAAATTGAATGCACAGCTTAATTCATTGTAATGGGAGCGATCTATAGTCACTTTTAGAGCGCTACCTATCAAACTTACAAATATTTGGCATAAATTTAGTTTAATATCCAGAGACAAAATGTGTGCTCCATTTGTTAGTACTGCACGTATCCAGCTATCTCGCTTCACTGCAGCGGTTCATTTGTCCATTTGTGGTTGCTTTCTCGGAGATCTAACACTTTGATAATAAATAATAGTATATATTATTTATATTTTTTTAATAACAGGATCAAATGGGCAGATTCAATTCCTATCAGACTTTATTGGCAAGAGAAACTGAAGTGTACAATGTCAATGCATTATTAGACAATATACATACAGATATAAAATATTTTCGAGTTATGCAAAAAGATATGGCAGCTTACCCATATTTCTTGAATGCCTGGTTCATCGCTTGCGGGTGAAGTCTCAATTCTCTGTAGAGTAAATCCGCTCCCATGTTTATGATGTCCGGGACATATACATATATGAATAAGCGTATGCTGCTCCACTCAATCACATTCCTTTCTCTGTTAGAACGTGTAGTCGAGTCAAGCTTGCACCTCCTGAAAATATATTTATGCCAATTTTAGAAGCAGAAGGTGAAGAAAAATATGTTTCGCACATTGTACTATGGTGCTGGGTTTGATCCTGAAAGGTAGTAGATGCCCTAACCCCATTCAACAACATGCATTAAAACAAAAAATATTAATCTCAGAAATTAATGCGTTACATTTACCAGCCCTAATATACAAAAATATATATATAATAATATAATAATATAATTATCCATACATATTCTATATATATATATATATATATATATATATATATATATAGTAAATGTATTTATAATTTTATATATATAAATATTTAGATTATTATTTATTGAGTTATCTTTATCTTCTGGAATTTCTCAGCAAATATTGATATATGTATTAATTATGGTTAATTAATTGACATCTGATGTAATAATTTAGATTAGACAATTTTGTGTGTGTGTGTGTGTGACATGTTGATCTGATGAATCTGATAAAAACTCAATTCTGAATCTAAGCTTGTTTTATAGAATTTAAAATGTATTTAGAGGGCAAACACAATGTAAATAATTATGCTGCCTATTATTTGGATGATCCTTCATGTTGGTAGTACACCTATGATGTCTTAAAATGCTGTCTAGGTAGGCAGCACTCAGTTGTGTGTATGTTGGGTGCAAAATAACCTGTGGATTCAGCTCACTGACAGTCATAATGCCAGGCTGTTGTGTTGATGGATCAGATGCCTGTTTTGGTAGAAAACTGGAGTGATTAGAAGAAAAAAGAACAACAGGTCCTCATCTCTCCCTCCCTCCTTCTCCTGTCCCTGTCGCTTGCACGCTGTGCTCTGAGCATGCTCAGTAAAACTACGCTTTAAATGCCTGTATGCTTTTGTTGTCACTTTTGCTCATCCTAGTGCCTGCAGAATGCCCCTCTCTCTCTCTCTCTCTCTCTCTCTCTCTCTCTCTCTCTCCCTCCCCCTCTCCATCTCCTCTCCTCTTTCCTCTCACCGCATATTAGCCAGTCAACACCAAGGCGAGATGTGTGTGAAGAGGAGAGCTCTGATGAACACCTGGTACTCAGGGCTTCTCCAGAGCACGGGTGTCTGTTTTCATCTTTTTCCTCTTCCTGTGCCCTGACTCAGCCACTGTCCCGCATCTCAGCTCACCCACTGGACTGACTCGGACTTTCTGTCTTATCAGATCTGAGAGCAAGATCTCACGATTGACTCAGAGACTCAACCAGAGACAGAGCGATGCTGCACTGATTAAGGATTTCAGACCCCTCTTCTTCATCACTGGCTCACCAGGCAGCTCCCAGAGCCTGGACAGGTGAGTTCAACCTCTCTTTACCATTATAAGTTTGTTTAAAGGCTAGCAGTTTCTTGTCTTCTGTCGTGTTTGTGCGCACTTTATACTGCTAATCACACACCATGTGTGTCAATTACAAGATCATTCTTCTCTAAAATTGTTCTTACACAATCTCGTGCACATAGAGACAGAAAACAACAAACAACATGAAGTAAGGTCATTTTTGCACAGATTTGCACAGAATGGAAAAAGAAGAAGAAGAAGAGGCCAAAATTTAGGGAAATACAGAAATTGGGGTGGGGGGTCCCACATTCCAATGCATCACTCTTCTCTTAAACAATTTTTTGGTTGCTAATTGCTGTTCTCTTACTAGCTGGAAAAGTGCAAACACCTGATGAACGGTGTTCATCAGGTGTTTTCAAACCAGTTTGAAATCTGTCGCAGTGTGACAGAGAGCGTTTTGTTGCAGAATTAAAACATCAACAGACGACAAGCTTCATTCTTGTAGAGTGCTTTTAGCTTGACTTGTATCTGTCACTCACTCATAGTGTACTTTCCTTCCTCTTCCTCAGCACAGGTGGGGTCCGTAATGTTATTATCAGTATGATCCCACTGCAGTTTCCCACAGGTGCTCCTCAGTCACTGTGGCAGCTGCTCTTTGCTTTTGATTGGCTTAATTGGATTGAAGGCATAACCTAGTCTCACAAAGAGCACCACTCCTATTCGATATCTTTTGCTGCGCTCGCTCAGTTATTCACTGGTGTCAGAGGCTTCATTCTTGCTTGGCAGAGTGCCTTATTATTAGCTCTTTGAGTGGGTGTTCCGCACACACAAAATTGCGCAAAGGCAATAAAAAGCAGGGCACTGCGTTATTGTCATGTCTGACTGGATTATAGACTGCTGGGATGAGAAATATCACATGAATCTCCACAGTTTCTGCAACGTTTTATGGAGAATGTCAGCTAAGGACAAATTTGTTGTTGTCATTTCTGTAAATTAATTTTTTAAATAAGGGATAGTGTTGAAACAGAAGCATTAGAACAGAGGTTCTTTCTATTTATAATTGTTTTCACATTAGCATCTTCAGACAGTGTGTGCTCCAGCAAGATGCTTTGACAAATGGAACAGATCTTCTTTTTTTTTTTTTTTTTGTGCAGCCATTTGAGTGAATTGTTTGTGCACGTTACGGATAGATTGAGAGGTGCTTCTTGGCTGCAGTTACATAACCTGCAGTTAACTTACTCTACACAAATGACCTTACTAGGTTTTTAAAGATAAAAAAATCAATGTTCTGCCTTTGCACTGAGAGAATAATTTCATAGAAATCTGTATCCATTTTCTGGCATATCACGTCAAAGCTGACCGTGTACATTTGTTCGAAGACTCTTGACAGCCACTATCTACTTCATTGTGTGCGTTAACTGTAATTTTAGTGCAGAATTAATTGATTTCCTGGAGGACTGCAATTTAGTTTTAGACCATTGAGGATATCCTTGACAACCAAACAATGTTGAATGCAATTATATGCATAGTCTAGCTGTCATTAATTAGAAAATTGGCTGCTACAGTTTGTAGAGAAACCCGCTGAACTTAGCTGGTGTAGCTGGTGTCCTAGTCTGGCCTAGCTGGTTTTCAGATGGTTTATCTGGTCTCTCTGCTTGACAAAAGCTTGAACCCCCTCTAAAACCAATAAACTATATAAGGCTAAGAGACCTGCCAAGGCTGGTTTAAGATGGATTTGTTTCAGTAGAGGTTAATCAGTACTGTCTAAAAATAATTCTATTAGATCATTTTTTTAACTGTCATTTTTGTTTTGAAAGCATGCATTTGTGTATTTTGACTTTTGTGCTTGTTCAGTGTAAATCCCAGTAATAAAACAAATCAGTTTTTCTTTTTTTTTCTTTTTTTGTACTTAATAGTTAGTATTTTTTTGTTGAATACCTGGACATCAATATGCAGTTCTGTTGCACCTTCTAGATAGTCAGTGCTTAAGCTGGAGCATTACTGACAACCCCATGGACATCTGTCACTGAGACACTGCTGACTGAGATATTAGTCATAAGTTAGTCATTAGTCATAATTAGTCATGTTAGATATCTATTTCAGGTACAATCTCACCCAGTAGTGACAGACACCACGGTGATGTGATTAATGTGTTTAGTCTGTTCTCTTTCCACTCTAATCCACAGAAACTTCTCCGTTAGTATGACGCAACAGATGCAGAACTTGCAGCTGACCCAGAGTAAAAAGGGGGCGGGGCCTGCCTCCCCCAGCGCTGCTAAGCGTCTCTACCGCAACCTCTCTGAGAAGTTCAAAGGAAGCCACTCCTCCTTCGAGGATGCCTACTTTTTTGGTCGATCCGATCGTATTCGCAAAGTGTCTGTGAGTATCTTGGACCTCACAGAATTGTACTAATAAGATACAGACTAATAAGCTTTGTTTAGACTAATATTAGAAAATGTATATTCTATTAGTAAATATTCTTATTTACTCGCCCTCACATTTTTCCAAAACCACATGACTTTCTTTCTTTCATGGAACACAGAAGGAAATGTTAGGCAGAATGTTAGTCTCAGTCATCATTCGCTTTCAATGCATAATTTTTCCATACAATATAAAGTGAATAGTAACAGAGGCTGTCGTTCTGCTTGATATCTCCTTTTGTGGTCCATGGGAGAAATTAAGTCTTTGGAAGGAGTAAATAATATATATACACTACCGTTCAAAAGTTTGGGGTCACTTACTCATTCTTTATTTCACATTTTAGAATAATAGTAGTCAGCAAAACTATGGAATAATAGAAATGGAAATATGGGAATTATTTTGTGACCAAAAAATCCAAAATAAATCCAAAACTATGTAATATTTTAGCATCTTCAAAGTAGTCACCCTTTGCCTAGATTTTGCAGACATGTACTCGTGACATTTTCTCAACCAACTTCTTGAGGAATCACCCCGGGATGCTTTTTAAACAGTATTGAAGGAGTTCCCATCTATGTTGGGCACTTATTGGCTTCTTTTCTTCATATTTTGATCCAAGTCATCCATTTCAAAAACTTTTTTTTTTTTTAGGAAATTTTAGATTTGTAATTAAATAAATGTATATGTTTTGGCAGAATAATATTTTGTCTACAAAGTTAATTTCAAACTTTTAAGCATACACCTTCAGATCAAAAGATTTTTAAGATCATGAGAAACATTTCAGACAAGTGACCCCAAACTTTTGAACGGTAGTGTATATTATATATATATATATATATATATATATACACACACACTACTGTTCAAAAGTTTGGGGTCACCCAAACAATTTTGTGTTTTCCTGAAAAGTCACACTTATTCACCACCATACGTTGTGAAATGAATAGAAAATAGAGTCAAGACATTGACAAGGTTAGAAATAATGATTTGTATTTGAAATAAGATTTTTTTTACATCAAACTTTGCTTTCGTCAAAGAATCCTCCATTTGCAGCAATTACAGCATTGCAGACCTTTGGCATTCTAGCTGTTAATTTGTTGAGGTAATCTGGAAAAATTGCACCCCACGCTTCCAGAAGCAGCTCCCACAAGTTGGATTGGTTGGATGGGCACTTCTTGCGTACCATACGGTCAAGCTGCTCCCACAACAGCTCAATGGGGTTCAGATCTGGTGACTGTGCTGGCCACTCCATTACCGATAGAATACCAGCTGCCTGCTTCTGCTCTAAATAGTTCTTGCACAATTTGGAGGTGTGTTTAGGGTCATTGTCCTGTTGTAGGATGAAATTGGCTCCAATCAAGCGCTGTCCACTGGGTATGGCATGGCGTTGCAAAATGGAGTGATAGCCTTCCTTATTCAGAATCCCTTTTACCCTGTACAAATCTCCCACCTTACCAGCACCAAAGCAACCCCAGACCATTATATTACCTCCACCATGCTTAACAGATGGCGTCAGGCATTCTTCCAGCATCTTTTCATTTGTTCTGCGTCTCACAAACGTTCTTCTTTGTGATCCAAACACCTCAAACTTGGATTCATCTGTCCACAACACTTTTTTCCAGTCTTCCTCTGTCCAATGTCTGTGTTCTTTTGCCCATCTTAATCTTTTTCTTTTATTGGCCAGTCTCAGATATGGCTTTTTCTTTGCCACTCTGCCCTGAAGCCCAGAATCCCGCAGCCGCCTCTTCACTGTACATGTTGACACTGGTGTTTTGCGGGTACTATTTAATGAAGATGAGAGTTGGGGACCTGTGAGGCGTCTGTTTCTCAAACTAGAGACTCTAATGTACTTATCTTCTTGCTCAGTTGTGCAACGCGGCCTCCCACTTCTTTTTCTACTCTGGTTAGAGCCTGTTTGTGCTGTCCTCTGAAGGGAGTAGTACACACCGTTGTAGGAAATCTTCAATTTCTTAGCAATGTCTCGCATGGAATAGCCTTCATTTCTAAGGACAAGAATAGACTGTCGAGTTTCAGATGAAAGTTCTCTTTTTCTGGCCATTTTGAGCGTTTAATTGACCCCACAAATGTGATGCTCCAGAAACTCAATCTGCTCAAAGGAAGGTCAGTTTTGTAGCTTCTGTAACGACCTAAACTGTTTTCAGATGTGTGAACATGATTGCACAAGGGTTTTCTAATCATCAATTAGCCTTCTGAGCCAATGAGCAAACACATTGTACCATTAGAACACTGGAGTGATAGTTGCTGGAAATGGGCCTCTATACACCTATGTACATATCGCACCAAAAACCAGACATTTGCAGCTAGAATAGTCATTTACCACATTAGCAATGTATAGAGTGTATTTCTTCAAAGTTAAGACTAGTTTAAAGTTGTCTTCATTGAAAAGTACAGTGCTTTTCCTTCAAAAATAAGGACATTTCAATGTGACCCCAAACTTTTGAACGGTAGTGTATATATATATATATATATATTTATATATATATATATATATATAAAATGTTTTAAGAACTTGAATTTGTGTATTGTAGATCAGCGGTTCTCAGCTGTTGGGTCTTGACCCAAAAATGGGTAGAAAATGAAGTTTTTGAAGACAGCAGGGAAAAACAATGCTCAGTGTACAGTAAATAAAGTGCAACTATCCATATAATCATGCATAGTAGTTATCAACTTTTAAAAGGGAGTACAACACACTTCCCTCACTGTACCTTTTGTCATTGACGTTAAAATTGACATGACCAATCAAACTCTTATGTCATTTTTTAATATTAAATAAATTTTAGAGTTTTTCTTTGAGGACATTTATGTTGTCTTTTGTGAAATCGACAATTTTTGTGCAGTTTTGGGTTTGCCTCAAGTGTAAAATCTGGGTCCTGAAGTAAAACCAGTTGAGAACCACTGTCGTAGGCATATATTTGCAAAGGGCATTCAGCTTAAATAAATCTAATGGATTTCATTAAAAAAATCACTTACAGTATATATATATATATATATATATATATATATATATATATATTTTATTATTATTTTTTTATTATTATAAAATTGACATTTGCATTTATATAATGTGATATCAATTGATGTCAACACTCATTTGACCTTACACATGACATGTTCCAAGATGGATTGGCAATTGACTTATCCCCACATGACCTTGAGTCAGTCTCAGAACTTTTACAAATGTCACTGATTATGCACAGCTAGATCTAGCAATCCTTGTTGACTCAAGTACCCACACAAATGCTCCTCCATATGTTTTCACACATGGATAGAACTTGCTTATAAAAAAGAAACTCAAATGGCATTGCTGTTTAATTGGATGTATAAACTCATATACTGTTTTATGCTATACAGTATAAGGGTTTAAAAAAAAACCTTTTTGTTATTATTACCACCACAGCATTCACTGATTAGGTTACCAGTAATTTTCTTGGCCACCCTTTGGTGCGTGGTGTGGCCTGGTTATAGATTTGGGCCAACAACTTGGGTTAATATGTCTTGGATTGTCCCATGCAGGACAATCAACACACCCACACTGAATCTTTGCACTTTTTTTCGTGTTTGTTTTCTGTGCTGAATGTGCACATAAATCTGTGGAATACTACATAATTTATTTAAAGGCCTTAAGAAATGGCTGGATGAGCATTTTTTTTCCTCCTGTTGAGGTATTTGGTATAAAATTGGGGTGGGATATATCAAAGGTTCGTCTATTTTTTAAAAAAGTTTTTTTGACTGGCAGTATTACATATGCCCTGGAGTACTAGATGATTCTTTTATCTTAGAAAGAATGTACATTTTAAATGTGTAAGTCTGCTTATAGTTAAAGGTGTAGTTAATCCAAAAATTAACTATGATCTTCTGAGCTCTATAGGTCCATACAATGCAAGTGTTTGGAATTTGAAATTTGGAAGATCAAAAAAATCTTCTGCTTCTGAAGATAGATTTATATACTGGAGTTGTATGGACTACTATAGATATCATTGCTCTGCCTCTGGTTGCTCCAGTGGAGCTGTTCCTGAAATAAGTGTACTGTAAGTTACTTTGTATAAAAGCGTCTGCTAAATGACTACTTATCATTTGTGTTAACCCGGCACTGTTCTGTTCTCCCCACAGAACATTCAGAGCAGTGAGGCTCTTTTTGAGGCTGTTCAACAGCAGGACCTAGATGCTGTGCAGATCCTTCTTTTTCAGTACACAGCTGATGAACTGGACCTCAACACACCCAACAGTGAAGGGCTGACACCGCTGGACATCTCCATTATGACAAACAACGTCCCCATAGCCAAGCTGCTGCTCAAAGCCGGGGGGAAGGAGAGTCCTCACTGTAAGTATGCTTGTTAAACAACACAAAGTTTTAATCAGACAATCCGTCCAGTGTCTCAAAAGAGATGCAAAAACAACAGCCAATAGCAAGACCTCAAGCAGAAACATCAACAGAAGTTACAGTTTATTCCTCTAATTGACAATAATTCAATGTAGTTTTAACACCTGATATTTTATTCAAATAGGTAATTTTGCACTTTGCAAAAGAAAAGTGGAAAAATGCAGACGTCTGATTGGTCCATCTATTCACTGATCTACAAAGGCCCCTGGCCGCCAGTGTATAACTTGCGGCTAGCCAGAAATGAATAAAAGTGGATGAGGGTGCACTAGCTAGCTGCCACTGCCATTCTGTGTTGTTTGTAGACGTGTGTAGAACCATAAGGAGATGCTCCGTTATACACTATTATAAGTCCAGATGTTTATGTACTGTAGGTAATTATAAATTACATGAATGACCAAATGCTGATTGCACAATGTTAACAAGCAAATTATTGTTTTTCATTCTCTGTTGGTTTTGTGTTTACTCTTCTTTCAAGAGGGAAAATTGTCTTAATTCTAAGTAAGACAAGATTGAGCAGACAAGCAGCAGTAGACAAAGTAGGATAATTAACTAATATTGCTTTGTACCCTATTACTGGGGATGAGGAAACCTCTTCAATTCACACAATGTTGATTGCTACATGCTGCTTTAAAAATGGAATAAAACAGGGCATGTTGTACTTGTGTAACATTGTTGAACACAGACACAAACAATAAAAGAATGATTGAGACTTTAATAGATAAATAAAGTGGAGATACCCATACACAAGAACATGCAATTGAACCAATTTAGTGTTCCATTAGTATCATCATCAATAGCTTAACAGCTTTTCAGTTTGTTGAAAAAAAAAAAAAAGATGTTTGAGCAGCAGTTTGTGTGAACTGAAATAATGACTTCCACGTATCCTCAGTCTCCACAGTCTCTCTCTATGGAAGCAGATTTTATGAGCCCATATTATGCTCATTTACACATTCTTAATTTTATTTTGGGGGTCTACTAGAATAGGTTTACATGCTTTAATGTTCAAAAAACACATTATTTTTCTCATAATGTACATTGCTGCAGCACCTCTTTTCACCCTCTGTCTGAAACGCTCTTCTGTAGCTCCTGTCTCTTTAAAGCCCCCCCTTTCCAAAATGCCCAATCTGTTGTGATTGGTTAACCATGTAGAGTGTGTGTCAGAAATGTAACACCCCTTACCATAACTGAGTTTCAGCTCCTGAGGCTTCCTGAGCAGTGCATTATGCAAATGTGTTACATATTGATGTTGCTATGTCATGGATGTAATGGCTGGACTGCAAGCCAGTCGTTTCAGGCAGTTCAGGAGCAGTGTTTCCTGTGGGAGAAAGTAACTCCCTTTGGCGTGGACTTTGTGCTTTGTAACTTTGCAGACCTTTTATATGCACAAACAGCTATATTACAAACTAAAGGAAAGGTAAAATCCCAAAAAGCAGAATAGGGTCTCTTTAAATCTTTTTAGTTTGATTCCATCAACATTCAAACTGTGTAAGAGGACAGTTTTTGATTAATATTTATGTAGATAAATAACTAATCACCATGATTTTGACAATTTTGGAAGCTGGTCTGGTATAAATTGGGTGTACAACTACTTAATGTTTTTGTGATGATGTCCTGTGATGATGTCCAGTTCTGGCATGGTGACTGCTGCACATATACATTTAGTATTATGTTTTAAGTAATGTGCATTGTGCAATTAAGAAAAGTAATCAAAATACGTTTTTAATGATAATCTTTTAATAAATAAGTTAGTAACCTCTTGTTATAAGACATCCGAGTTATAAGACAAATAATGAGTTTGTTCTCTGTTAGTATGATATTTTGCTGTTGAGACCAAAAGCAGATGCTCTTTAATTGGACAAGCTGTTCGGAATGAAACAGACGATAAACAGAAGGAGCCATTGAGCGTGTTTGACACTTTGCTTTTGGGGCTCATGTAAAAATCACCTCAGAGTAGGAATACAAGTGTTAATCTTTCCATGACAGCTGTCATAAGTACTCATAATGAAACTTTTAAAAATCTAATGACACCTGTCATAACCACTGATGAGTTAATGAATTACCATGAAAAATTCATTATGTAATATTTAGGAAATAACATATAATGCATATAATCAAATGATTGTTGAAACACAGTAGGGTCAAAAAGTATGAGAACAATTGGGAAAATTTGGTATTTTTTCTAATTAAATACTTTTTTCATTACAAATTATATCAAAAGTGTAACATGAAAAAAAATGAAAAATTTAATAAAAAGCTTAACATGAATTTCAGAAGTTTTTAGGATTATACAGTGAGTGCCTCCCTTTTACTTTAAACATAGAACAGAAATTTCAACATAGAAATTGTCTAGAATATTTAATCACATTTCTTTTTATGCCATAATATTTCTTTCTTTTTTTAAATGGTCAAAATCCCCCCAACAATTTCAGACCTTTAAACTTTCATTTCGTTTAGGCTTTTGGCATTCAGAACTATATTTGTGAGAAGCTGAGGGTGGTTATCAGGTTTTAATGCATCTGCAGATCTGTTAAAAATATCTGCACCCACTGCCCTTGAATTAATCAATAGTATATTCAGTCCTTGACGTCTTTGGCTACAGTAGAACAGGTGTTTCTTACCTTGAACGGTGTGGAAAAAAAGTCCCTCCAGACCTGAGTGCTTGAATCAGTGCAATCATGAAAAAGCCAAATGTTGTCTGAGACCAAACAGGGAGCAACACTGTACTGCCATTGGAGCCGTGGCTGGGGTGGGGTAGACAGCACACGGCATCCCTCAGAAAAGTCTTAACAAGGTTTGTCGTTTAATGGTTTAACTTTTCAATGATGCATGTAATGGGGGGCAATTACACTAAGTGATTTATTGTACCCCGGCTGCAGTTAAATTTCAAAACATTTCATCGTGGCACAGTCCAATCTTTGTAAACAAACAGAAAATAAACATTGCCGTATTTTCCCCTCCTGGGCTTTCTGCATTATATTTATGCCAGGCCAGAAGTGCCAAGTAAATCAATCAACCAGACGCCTGACAGTTTGGAAGTCCAGCCGAAGGTTGAATTTAAAGCATGTTTATGGGGCCCATAATGCCTATATTTAGGGCCGTCCCAGAGCCCCAACAATGTGAACTGTGTGTGACAGCGCAATATCGGCAGACTCGCCCTTAATTTATAGTTTGTTCAATTAACCGCACATAGTAGTCAGATGTCAATCTTCAGAGCGCAGGAAATTGCACCTCAAGGCTGCTAATATGGTTGCCTTTTCCACTGCGCTGTGGACTCCCATGTAAGATCGGCTTGGTCAGGCCCCCTGTTTCAAAATTGACATCACACACTTTATCATCTCGCCTGGAGAGCTCCTGTCTCCAAGGGTTCAGGCTGGCTCGAGCAGCCCCAGTGAAAGAGGGTTTTTTTCGGCATGTATTTATTTGTTTATTTGGCTGTCATGGTCTATGACTAAGGGACTGGGAGAAAATGCAATAGTATTCATACAGTAGTCTATGAGGAGGACGGGCCAGGCAGTATTCATTTTACCATGACAAATCTATGTGGTCAAACACAGTCCTGTGTGTTCCAGACAACCAGCAAGTCAATTCATCCACACCTCCCTGTCTGACCCACCCACTCCCCTCCATCCCACATGGCTGACCTCAAATATATATATATATATATATATATATATATATATATATATATATATATATATACACTGTATATACCATAGCAAAAATAATAATATATTTAAGCACACTTTATATTCAATAATTTTATTTTAAATACAATTTGGAATATTACTTCTTCACTAGATATACACTTGAAGTAATTGTGACATTAAATCTTGAACAGAAATGCAAGGTCATCCACAAGCATAAAGAAATATCATTGATCTGAATAAATGAAAAGTATTGCCCTGTAATGGAACTCTCTGTGTTTCTTTCAGTTGTCAGTCTTGAGAGCAGAGATGCTCATCTCTCAGCACTGGTGCAGGAAGCCCAAAGGAGAGCCAGTGAGCTGTCTACTCAGGTAATGAGAGAGAGTCTCAACTTGGAAACATCTGACAAGGAAAAACAGCTCAAAGCCTGGGAGTGGAGATGCAAGCTCTACAAGCGCATGCGCACCGGCTTTGAGCATGCACGTGAGTTCGCAACACACTTGAGTCCAGCCAAATAGTTGGAAGGTCTTAAAGAAACGGTTCATGCAAAAATTGTAATTCTATCATCATTTACTCACCCCTACCTCTCACAAAATTAGACATTAGGCAGCATGTCTGATCTTCTATATAAGAAAAGTGGATGGTGATTTATACTGCTAAGCTCCAAAAATAACAAAAAAGCACCATAAAATATGATAAAAGTAGTCAGTACAAATTGTGCTCTATATTCCAAGTATTCTGAAGACAAATGATAGCTATGTGTGAGGAACAGATCAAAGTTTGGATTTTGTTAACTCATAATCAAATCTCATTTGTGTTTTTTTTGGTTGCATGTTATGCAAGAACCAATAGCATTTGACGTTAGTGACAACAAACCTGGTCCGATATGTCTATATGCACAATTTTGAGTGCAAATTATAGCACTGACAGAACAGGAGATTATCAAAAAGTTAGCACATGGCTTTGATAGACTTGAAATGTTGCACACATATCCTATAAAATACTTTTAAGATTCTTGAATGATGCTTTTTTTTCATTTGTGGAGCTAGGCAATACAAATCACTATCCACTTATTTTGAACGAGTTGAGAAATAATTCCTAATATCTAATTTTGTGTTTGACGTAAAAAAAAATGTAAAAAAATTATTATATGTGGTCAGAATGGCAAGAAAGTGGAAAAAGGACAAAACTGTAGTTTTTGGGTGAACTGTTCCCTTAAACCAAGTGCATATTTTTATAATGTTATAGTCTCTATCGACTTTTGAAAAGCTTAGCTACCCATATGTCATGCTACAATACTTCACTGGACTTTATTTACTATTGGCCCTGTCTAATCTATCGGCATTTTAGCTTAAATGTCATCTATTCCCATATAGACCCAACCTGTTCACTTTTATTAGAGTGGGAAGTCTCAGCAAATAAGACACTGTGATAATTTGGCCCACAGATATTAAAATGAGGTTTGATGGCCTGAAATGTCTCTTGAGCTGGGAACACACAAAATAGTGTCCCTCTTACCCTCCTGTCAAATTGATTACTTGTTATATCAGGTGACTTTTGTTGGCTTTTCTGTGTAAACAACGTCAAGTGAAGGCAGCCATGACAAATCAGCAATGCTTTGTGGCAGACATTCTCAAAGATCAGATTGCAGAGACATTTTCAATACACACAGGTGACTATGAAATGGATTGCAGAGTAGCACAAGGGTGCCATTAGCTATGCTGTGTGCATCGGGTTGCAAGTACAAAATGTAAGTGCTAACAAGGAGTCAGAGGCGCATATAAAGTGCAAGTAAACATAGGAAGGAGTTAAAAGTTAAAGAAAGACTGTGATATTCTGACGCAATCATATTCACAGCCAAATTCACAGTTTGCATTTCAAGAGGTTTGTTGAAGCTATACAAACCTTGAATTTGTGCACCTGTGTTTACCTCTGTGAATTCATGAATGCATATAAAACTGAATGAAACTGCATATAAATATATAATTATATTTTCACTGCTATTGCATTCCACTTACGCAGACAGCACTACCAATTAAACTAACAGGTAAACGTGACAAAAAAAATATTCCATTCCACGTCTGATGCTCAAATTACTGGAGACTAGTGTACAATCATATGTTTATCTACATGTGCAGCAAATATTTTCAGCCTTTAAAGAAGTTTGTCATTTCTGAGCCACTAGCATCACCAAATTAAATTGTAAAAATAATTTTTTTCAAAGATATTTCTTGAACACTCCTTTCTGTCTTCCACGGGGTAAACAACAGAACAATTACACACCTCACTTTGAATTTTTTGGTTGTTTTTTTTCTATTACTATGCCGACAATGAATGTTCCACATTCATTATCACATTTCGTATTTGTATAAACAAGTGCCAACTAGTATTTTTACACTGATGATGCTCAGAGGTCCTTGAGAAGCATCATTGACAGGCATTGAATGTTCATTCTGGCAGGAAATGATTCATCACTTTTTCTTAAAGTGTTTTGTTTTGAGAATTTAGGTGGCACTGCTTTTTTTTTTACCCAATATACACTTGAGCTCTTGCTTCTACAATTCCCACTATTGAATAAACTGTTTTAGATATTTTTGACTTGAATTAATTAGATAAGATTGCCATTCAACAATAATAGGCTTTTGAAGGGTCTTGCCAGTGGGGCGATTTGTGATCTTTGACCTGTCTCTTTCAGGGCCACCAGAGGCTCCTTCGGCCGTGCGTCTGAGTGTGACTGGTAGCACATCTCTCACTGTTACCTTTCAGGAACCTGGCAGTATGAACTCGGCTGTGGTGACCAAATACAAAGGTCAGTGCATCCCAAATATTCATTATTAGTGTCTGCATTTCACACAACTGGCATCAATAGACATTTCAGTTGTTTCATTTCATTTTAGTTGTTCCCTGTTATGAATATATCAGAGACAAAGTAAAGTAAAGCTCACTCTTTTTTCAGGATTAAAGCATCTAGACCTTTTTTTATTTGCTGGTGTATTAGTTGTATTTTGTTTTCCCCATGATATTCTATTATTAAAAGTATAGTTCTCCCAAAAAAGTAATTTCTGTCATTATGTACACACCCTAATGTTGCTCCAAACTCATATGACTTCATCAAGTTGGGGCAGTGGGGCTGCCCAAGGGAAACGTGGGTCTGCCGACAGGGGGACCGTACCGTGGGAAATACATCACGGGGAGTTTGCCTGAAAAGGGAACAAAGCCCGTGGAGCCCAACCCCCGTACAGAGCACCTGTGACTCATAGTGGGTCTGGACGGGAATTGCTCTGCTGAATTCACAGGCCAGAAGGCTAGGGAGGAGAACATCCAGGGAGCGACGCTTAGTGTCTAACCTGGGATAGAAGGCGCACTGGATCAACTTGGTCCCCAACCCTCTTGATGGAGGCTAACGTGATCAGGAAGGCCGTCTTCTGGTAGAGGGCCTTGAGCTTAACTGAATCAAGCGGCTCAAAGGGGGGTCTCCGAAGGCCCAAGAGGACCACTGAAAGATCCCTGGAGTGGAGCAGGCTAGGCCGGGCAGGGTTCAGTCTCCGGGCGCCTTTCAGGAACCTGATAATCAAGTCGTGCTTACCTAGGGACTTGCCATCTACTGTGTCGTGGTGGGCTGCAATAGCAGCTACATACACCTTCAAGGTGGAGTGGGACAGCCTCGCCTCTAGCCGCTCCTGCAGGAATTAAAGCAACTCTGCGGGTCTTTGGCTTGGGAAGAACACCAATTTGCGAACAAGCGCCACTTTAGGACGTAAAGTTGCCTGGTGGAGGGAGCTCTGACTTGGTTGATCATGTCTACGACTGCAGGTGGTAGATCCACTAGATCTTCCGCATCCCGTCCAGGGGCCAGACTTGGAGGTTCCAGAGGTCTGGGCGTGGGTGCCAGAGGGTGCCATCGCAGTGCTGTCTGAATGGATCAAGAAGTGCTTGCCCTGGATTAGTGGGAGAAACCTCCATAGGGCAAGAGATAAAGCCAGCAACTTTAGGCAGTTGATGTGCCAATGCAGCCGGGGTCCTGTCCAGGGGCCATCGGCAGCATGCCCATTTCACACGGTGCCCCAACCCTGTTGAGAGGTGTATGTGGAGACCACGACACGTCTGGACACCTCCTGCAAGGGGACTCCAGTCCGCAGGAAGCAGAGGTCTGTCCAATGGTTGAAAGTCTGACGGCAAGAAGGGGAGATTTTCACACGGTATGTGCCGTGGCACAATGCCCATCTCGGGACTCGTGTCTGTAGCTAGTGCTGAAGCGGACTCATATGCATCAACCCAAGCAGTGTGGCCGTGGCTGAGGATGCCATATGCCCCAGGAGCCTCTGGCATTTTTTTAGTTGAACCACTGTGCCGGGCTACACAGAGGCGGAAAGACATCTTTAAAAAGACGTGTCCTGAAAAGGACATTCAAAGCCTGCTGTGTTTTGCTCTTTTATGAGTGGGAACTCAAACTCTTTTAGAGAAAATAAACTCTTTTTAGGAAGAGAAACACTCTTTCAGGCAATGAAAGCTCTGTCGAAGCGCCCAGAGGCGTGGACTGCACAGCGTGCAGAGAGAGAGAACACCAGCTGGAAACGCACCGTAGATCCAACAGCAGTGCTTATCGCCAGTAGAGGTGAGTGGAACTGCGGTGAACTCAGCTTGCTGTTGCATTACCGTTCGGCTCCGAAGAAAAATTCTGAATGGTACTCGCTGCCTCGCTTCCCTTTATACCTGTATGTCAGGGGCTGGGCATGCAAATTCTATCTGCCAACTTGACATTGGCCATTTCTCAGGTTCAGAGGTACATTTGGCGTCCCAGAAAGACCCCTTGTGTCACTTCATTCGACACAATGTCGAGTGAGTGACAGATGGGGTATCAAGCCTTTTGAAGCCATATGATCACTTTATGTGATAAACAGGATATCATTGTTCACTCAAATCAAATTAAATCACATATGAAGCACTTAAATCAAATATGACAGCTACTATACATTGATAACATCAAACCTCATTGATTTTCATTGCATCTCGTGAACAAATGTCACCTTATTTTTGTATTTCAGAGAGAAATATTTTTAATATTCTTTACAAAATGTTACAACAAATCATTTTTACTTTATTTTTACATTTTCAGTTATAACTGGAATTTACACAACTATGATTTAATTCAACGACGACTATAAACTCATAAACACATTTTTTTTAGAAAGCGTAATCACATACAGTGCAAATCATTACTGAAAATTTTTTCGAAATCATTTTTAGCCCATTTCAACTGATGCTTCCAAGACTATCGCAATCATTCTTGCAATTTTAACCAAATCTCTTTTAGCCACACAAATCAGCTGAATTCACAACAACATTGTTTATCATCAGTTACACAGTAAGGTTCTATTTGTTAACATTTATAAATGCATAAGGTATCATGAACTATCCAAATAATTATTTCCTGGTTTATGTGAATTTATGGAAATACAATTGTTCATTGTTAGTTTATGTTTTTAATGCAATAACTAATGCTAACATATGCAACATTTTAATCATATATTAGTATGTTGAAATTAACATTAGTCAAGATTAATAGTGCTGTGAAATTATTGTTTATTGTTAGTTCATGTTCACAACTAATATGAATGAATACAACTTTATTGTAAAGTGTAACAATACATCACAGAAAAGTCTGAAATGGAAGGTGACAGTTTTGTGAACTGGCCCAAAACCCTCTAATTGTAACTGTTTAGCCATAGTTGTTGTGTAGTGTTCATTGCATTAGTTATTGTGTTTCTGTATTAAATGAACATCATCCTCCTGTTCTGTGGTCTCTTCTATTTTTCTGCCTATATTTAATGTTTTATCGATTGCACTCATCTACTGCATTTTTCTGGTTTTTAATACCATATAATGTGTGATGATTTATATTGCAGTGGAGTGGAGCTGTCTGAAGGACTTCTCTTTATTAGCCGGAGAGATGGACCTTGAGAATCTGCAGTCCCTCAAGTGCACAATAACAGGTCTCACCATGGTAAGCTAAAAACAAAGTGTTGTCCATACTGTGAACTATGAGCTCTACACTGCATTGAAGAAAGTACATAGTCAACATGTTTGTTGTTATTGTGCTGAACCAAAAAAAAAAAAACATTTTGTGGGGTGAAGAACACGTGATTTCAAAGGCTTTGGTCTCTGTACTGGTTTTGAAATGTAATATTTTGGACTGACTGTCCATGATAAACTCTGACCCATTTGTTCAGGTAGTGAAGTCAATATTCGGTGTATCTACATAATTTGTGATCAGGGCTGGACTGGGAAGAGAAATCGGCCCTGGATTTTACATGGCAACTGGCCCAACTGTTGAGTGGGTGGGGGGGTGGGAGGTTTGGGGGGGGGGGGTGCCAAATGTTGTTGAGAGGGAGGGGTTTGCTGTTCTCTTCTGCATATTGCGGTGCCGCAGTGGCTCATTGTTGCTTATCGCGGCCCATTCGGCACTTTTCGAGGCCGAACCACCAGCCAGCTCGGTTGTCCTGATGGCCAGTGCGCCCCTGATCAGCCCAAAAGTGCGTCGGCCAACCGGGAAAATGCCCGGTATGCCAGAATACCAGTCCAGCCCTGTTTGTGATCCTTCATCATAAGTGATGGATTTTTTACTGTCATGCTTGACTGTGTCCATATCGTGAATGTCTCAGTTTGCCAAATACATGGGTGAAAATAAGTGTATTAGAATATAGCTGCATACAATATGATACTACATATGCTACACATTCTAAATTTTCATTTAAAAACTCATTGATATTTCTAAATTTACACTACTCTTCCACCCTGAAACAAATGTTTCGAAAACGCTCTAGTACCACATAGCCAACTTTGGAAAACAATGACGTTAGGAAACTGAACTGTTTATTGTAGTTTGGACAGGAACTAAAAACGGTTCAAGGAACGTAAAAAAAATAGGAAGAAAGAAAGATAATTAAATGAATTTTTTCCAGTACGTAACCGAAAAGGGGAACAAAATCCCTTTAAATTTTCTGGAGTGAAAGCATTATAAAGGCTGTTAATCTTGTTCCACTTCCGATTGCATGAAAAAAGAGGCTTCTCTCTTTCTAGTAGAACATAGTCATGCACTCTGATTCTGAAGGACGCCGCTAGTCTAAAAAATTGTCATTGTTAAAAAATACAAGTAATTTGTCCTGCAAAAGGTGACTTTTAGTCCAAGCGCACCCACACAGTGTTTGCATGCATGCAAGAGAGAGAGAGAGAGAGAGAGATTTAGGCTGTTAATTGATTTTAGGTGGCCAAAGGACTGTATACTTAGCTAGCTCTTATTTCTATCCTGTAAATTCCCTCACATGGGAAAACATTTTATTGCTTATTTTCACATATTTTGGGTTAGGCAAGTCCCTTATTTTGAGCTTGTTTTTCCAGACCATGTTACTTGTTTATCTTGTGAGATCTGGCAACACCGCCACTGGTATATTACCCTCCCTCAGCACAATGTACTGTCGTTTTAAAAATAATGTCAATATCCATTCTTTTATTTAATTCTAACTGGTTATCATTTGGAAAGGAGGCTGCGGAAAACTTTAACCAGAACAAAGAAATACTGTTTTTGCTCAGAATGCACCAACATGAAAAACATTTATTTTTCAATCCCTGAGTGTGGATGTGATTTCAATCCAATTTGACTGTTCCGACTGAGAAGCATTCAAAAAAATCTGATGTACGGCATAGGGGTGTGGTTCAAGTTTATAAACGCTGGATTTCATGTGGTATCTTGCTGTTCAGACTATAAGAAACAAAACAGATTTGAGTCAGATACACCACAATATGTCTGAACAAAGCCTAAGATGTGTTCTTGTTTGTTACAGGGAAGACAGTACTATGTTCAAGTGTCCGCCTACAATATGAAGGGCTGGGGTCCACCACAACTTTCTCAACCCCCTTCTGCTGTTCCCTCCAGTAAGTTCCATGGATCACACTTTTTATTAAATGGCCTTAACTACTATGTACTAACATTAAATACATACAAGACTGTGTATTTACTGTTTAACTACAAAACTACATTTGCTGTTACTGAGGTTGAGGTACAGGTAGGCTTAGGAGTAAGGGTAGGGTTTGGGTTAGGATTAGAGTTAGAGTTAGGTTTTGGGTTAAGGGTTAGGTTAGGACTACGGGTAATTGAATGCAAGTACTTTAAATTCAATTACAATGCAACAACATGTATGTACATAATAAGTACATTGTATCAAATGGTTAAGTACATAGTAGTTAAGGCCACCTAATATAAATTGGGTCTGTTCCACAAAGCAACCACAGTTGTAAAGTACTACAGTAAAGGATACTTTCTAGAAAGCACATCGAAGTACAGCTCAAAACAGCAATGTTTTTCTTTGATTGGAAAATTCTTGAAACTTTGAGGACTGCGTCAGCATAGCTTTGTGTTCATAATTCAATTATCATGTTTGTCTTTGAGAAGAAAAACGTGTATTGATTTTAACCAACATCCTTGAATGTAGGGCATCGTTATTATTTAACCGTCACGATTTCCTCTCAGCCTACCTTCTCTGAAACTCTCTGTATCTGGCCTTGAGCTTAATCTTTTTTTAAAAAGTGCTTGTGTCCGTAAATAACAAATCCAACATTGTTAAACTGCCCGTATTGCAAAAGGAGAGAATTCTCTGGAAGAAATGGTGACTTTATAACAGAGATTTTAAAAGTAGATTTTAAAGTAACATTACAAGTCTGTACTTCACATTTTTACCTGCCTATAATACACTGCTGTTTAACTGATTCAACTAATGCTTTGCAAATCCAATATACTGTATGTTTCCTTACTGATTTGGGGCCCTATTTTAAGAGTGCTAGCATTAAGCGCAACACTATGCCATAAGTCATAAGTACAAAGTCAGTGGGCATGATCATGAAATTTTGGTATTTTCCGTGCAAGCATGCGCTAAGTCCAGGCGCAAGTAGGTTTGGTGAAATCGCCCTCACAACATGCAAATGGACTGGATTAAGTGCAATTGAATTCTGAGGTTCTTCTTGGGGATTTCCTCCATCTGTATCCTATTATAGTCCATACCCTGTCAAGCACCAGTAATATAAACAAAGACAGCACATTCGTAAGAAGTTGGTAGTGTAAATGGACTGTATGCAATGAATTATTAGAAGAACAGAAAATGTATATTAACTACATCCTTGATGAATGTCAGGCATATTTTTATGTTAGTGACACACTCCTTTTAAATGCATAGAAAATGTGATTCTCTTCTGAATTTGGATGTACGCTCAGTTAAATTATAGGGAATGTAAGTATTATTAATCATTTCCATCATGGCTAGGATTAACAGTGATTGTTTCGGAATGCACTTCACTTCTACTTGTTCATTTTGATTTTTAAAAAAAATTACGTATTCAAACACATACAAAATAATCCAAAAATATTTCTAAATTCAGATTACACTTTAAATGAAATTAAAATATAATCAAAATAAAGAAATGGTTCAAAAATCATACCCAATCCAAACATTTTAGTCGCTCTTTCTTCCACCGGCCCCTTTTGAAGTGGCTAACAAATCTCAACAACAGGTGGAAAATTACTAGTAGTCTACAAATTAAATAATACATACATTTGTAAATATATAATAATAATAATAATAATAATAATACATATAAACATAACAATAAAAATAATTGAAAAAATAAAACGTGACCTCTAGAAAGTTTAATACAAAACTCAAGCGATTACCCCTGAAAAATTGCGATTGTCAGGGACATTATTTGATGTTCTGTATTTTCAGAATTTGGACAGGAACTTTATTACCACCTGCTGGTGGAATATCCAAATGCAGGAATTACCTATTTCTCTGGAAAATAGCAAATTGCGCTTTGCGACACTTCATTTACATACAATACATCCACAGTAGCGGAAACACTCCCAAACAAAGCCATTTGCGATATGCGTCTGCTCGAAAATTGGACTTAGAATTAGCACTCTCATGAAAATCAGATAAGACGTAAAAACATTGTTGCATGTTACATGTAGCGCTGCACTTTGCAAACTCATGAAAATAGAACCAACATAGTTTATGTGAGAATGATTGCTGACATATAGTTTAACACAGCATGAACCTTTCAATATTTATTTAAAAGAATAGTTCAAAAGTATGAAAAAGAAAATAACATTCTGTCATAATTTACTTAATCTTGTCTTAATTTAGAATGTCGTTCCAAACCTGTATGACTATCTTTCTTACTGAATGTGGAACTCAAAAGGATGTTTTAATGAAGATTGTGGTCTGTCTTTTCAAATAAATAGCAGTTCACATTGACTCACTTGCTAAAAAGCTAAAAACGACATAAATTATGTGAATGAGCTTCTCTCATGCACTCATGAACGTGCAACATAGATCAAGATTTTCACTGAAAAATGACTTAAATTTCAGGTTGTTGCTCACCAAAACATATTGTTTGCATTCAGATGACTGGGAATATCACGCACGAGTTGCATGGACTAATTTAATTATACTTTTGGGTCCTTTTTAAGCATTAAAGTGAGTCACTGTCAACTATCATTGTATTGAAAAGACTGCATGCTCATGTACTATATTCATTAAAACATATTCTTTTGTGTTCTGCATAAGACAGAAAGTCATACGGTTTTGGAATGACGTGAATATGGGTACATTATGAATTTTTGGTTGAAATATTTTGCATTTATCCTCTATTAGTAGCTTGTCAAGTCAAGTCAAGTCAATTTTATTTGTATAGCGCCTTTCACAACACACATCGTTTCAAAGCAGCTTTACAGAAGTTCAGCATTAACAGACGATAAAAATGTAATGTCTATAAAGTCGATAAATCATCATCCTTGTGCAGGGCTCCAAACTGCGACTAAAAATGGTCGCATTTGTGACCAAATAAATTTATTTGTGAGTGTAATTTCTGTCAAGGTCGCCATTGGTGACAGTAAAAGTTTACTCCCTTTTGATTTTAAAATTTGCATTAGATTTCCCGAGATACATAACAAAAGTTTATATCAAAGAAATAGCGGGGAAAACGGAGTTAATTGCAGGAACTAACCATTTCAAAAAAGAGACTGTTAGAAAACACGGTGACAGTAACAAGCATAAAAATGCACGTGATCACATAATTGCGAAGAATGCTCCACAGACTACACTGTTAGCGAGCTGCGGGACGAAAAGGAATGGATGGAGTTAAAAAAATTTAAAATATTTGGCGCCTGTTTTTCCCCCTGTAGGAGCCATTGGCTCCTTAATTGATTTTTTTTTTTGTTTGGAGCCCTGTTTTGGAATTAGATAAGATATGATTCTTTATCGTGTTTAAAAATAATTAAATAATAATTGTATTAATAACCCCAGTGAGCAAGCCGAAGGCGACTGTGGCAAGGAACACAAAACTCCAAAAGATGATTGTTAATGGAGAAAAATAACCTTGGGAGAAACCAGACTCACTGTGGGGGCCAGTTCCCCTCTGGCTAACATCATGAATAATGTAAATAAGAATTATTTATAGTCAAAAAACATAATTTAAAAAATTATTAAACTTATTAAGTGCTAAGGGTCAGTATTTAGACAGTGAATGTGTTTGAACTGCAAGATTAGTGACCAGTGTCTTTGAAGTCCATCCTTGATTAAATTCCAGAAGTTCACTTAGATGCAATTGTCCTTGTTTGGCTGATGAAGGCTTTTGTTGGCAATAATTGTGTCGCTTTAATAAATGCTGGAGCAACAATATTTGACCATATTTCTGGATGATTTCTGTAAAAACTATCCAGATACACAGGACATCCATAAACATAAAAAAAAGAGAAAAAACATGTCTGATAATACGTCAGATAGCAACAGTTGCTAAGCTTTGTCAGTTGTGTTTTAAGGCGGGACTTGGCGAAGAGTCAGTGGAAGTTAATTAAATGAAGCCTTTTATAATTACTGCTGAGGGGACTCAGTTTTGCTGGTGTTTTATTAGCTAGAAAATGACATAATGCTAATAATGAGCTTTTTTATATATCTCTCTCTCTGTGTTAGACTGGAAGGACAGTGATGGGAGAGAGAGCAGAAGGAGAGGTCACATCGAGGCCATGGAGAGGCTCTTACAGCAGGTTCGAGCCACACATCAGCACTACTGCTGCGGAGGTACACACTCGCACACCCACACACACATACAGCTCTCTCTCAGATTCGAAATATACTCTACACAAGTATGTGAAAGCAGACGCTTCAAGCTACACAAGCTCAATATCACACATCATTGCATTTCGATCCGTGCAAGCGCAATTCATGTCCGAACGCAACTTAAGCACATGCATTCCCAGCATTTTGCTATAGCAGGTATTGGTGTAAACAAGCAACATCTGGTTTAATGGCAAAGACATTTGAATGTAACACTATCCCCCTTTGAGTTCCTTGTATATTTTCTCCGCTCTGTGTTGTTGTGATTTAGGATTGTGACAGCAGAATAATCCATTTCAAACATTTTTCAGTTTTACGAGCTTGGTTTGATTAAACATTTATACTTGGAATCCTTCATTTCATCCCATTTGTCTTTAAATGACATAATTATGATCCCTCATATCAACCTGGTCCTCCTACCTCCCTTCACAGCGTTATAAATGGTGCAGTAAGTCTGGTGTCTTGCTGAAGTAGTGTAGATGTGTTTAATCATGTTTGGAAGTTTTTGTAATATCACTGCTCTCCCATGTGAGCCCAGAAACCTATTATAAATGATCTAAAATGTTGTGAATCTCATCCCTGCTGCATTGTGCTCGCTGTGCAAACACAGGAAGACTTGACATCAGAACAGGAAGCTCAGATGTGTTGAACAGATGAGTTCATTGTCATCAGCTCATTTTTTTTTCGCTAAACTGTTGCAAGTCTTTAATGCCAGCTCTTTTATTTGCTCTCTTTATAATATTTTCGCCTGTCTCTTATAATGCTCTCTCTTTCTTTCCCACTGTGGAATGATTTAAAACAAATAAACAATTTCAGTGCAACAGCCTGTATCTCATTCACTAACTACAATCCAGTTTTACCATGTGCAAAATGTGCACAAATTGCTCTACGTCATGGGTAATTAAAGTTTCATTGTCCATCTTTTCAGCGCAAACTCAACTCCTTCCTATGTAACTTAGACTTATTATTATCGATCACATAATTTTTTGGAAAAATCAACACTATTGTCCTGGCGCAGTGACTCTAGGGCAGCTCGTCATTCATCAAATGGCTCAGCAGCCTCAGCTTACTGTTCTTGGCTGACAGAAGTGGAACCCGATGTAATCCTCTGCTGTTGTAGCCCATCCGCCTCAAGGTTTGACATGTTGTGCATTCCGAGATTGCATTCTGCTCACTTCAATTGCACAGATGGGGTTATCTGAGTTACCTTAGCCTTTCTGTCAGCTCGAACTACAGTAGTCTGGCCATTCACCATTGACCTCTCTCTAATCAACAAGGCAGATCTGCTGCTCATTGGATTTTTTTTTGTTATTTGTGGCACCATTCTGAGTTACCTCTTGTGACCGTTGTGCATGAAATTCTCAGATCAGCAGTTACAGAAAAACTTAAACCAACCCGTCTGGCACCATCAATCATACCACGGTCGAAATCACTGAAATCAAAAAATTTTTCCCATTCTGATGGTTGATGTGAACATTAAGTGAAGTCCTTAAACCGTATCTGCATGATTTTATGCATTGCATTGCTGCCACACGATTGGGTGATTAGATAATCGCATGAATAAGTAGGTGTACCGGTGTTCCTAATAAAGTGCTCAGTGAGCAGTATATCCAGACATGAGGTGTAAAAAAGGACCAATTCAATATTTTAAATAGCCAATTCAGATTGCAGTATGCTCTACAGTCTAAGCAAAGTGGAAGATTGCAATAGTCTGCTACATTCTCCACAACCTAGTACAGAGAACCAATCCCCAATCTGGGGAATTGCAGTGTGCAGATCAGATTTGAGTTTGTGTCATTGCCTCATTTGCATAATTCCTTAAGTGATTTGTGTGTTAAAATAGTGCAGACAGTGCATGCAAATAAATGCCTCTATTGGCAGGCACAATTTATTCTTAGTAGCAACAGACTGATATATCGACTAGGCAGATAAAATGGCCGAAATCTGACCATTAAGATTATCGCCTTCGGTTGAAAACCATGCCTAAAATGTTAGATCTCTCTTGTGTCATTCCAAAGTCCACTAATGGTCATGTCAATAATAATGCACAACTTCAAGAAAACATTCTGTAAGAATTTATTTAAAAAAAAATTCAGTGTATACTAGATGTCTACATCTCAATTGCTATAATTGTATTGGCCTATATATCAGCATAATATCGGCCATTGGACACACTGCTCTCTATTCATAATTATCAGTATTGGCTATTGAAAAACCCATATTAGTCAACCACTAATTCTTAGTCAATTCCCCTGTCTGTCTCTTTCTATTTCGCTCCCTCTTTCTCACTCTTTCTCCCCCATCTCCCCACACAGAGCTCCCTCCCATCATGCTCTCATCTTCTAAGTCCTCACTTCTTCCAGTAGATTAACTCTGTATTAAAGTGAAGAAATGACGCGTGGTCAAAGTGTTTTGACTCCAGTATAGCCATTTAAAGCCGTATGAATACGCCTTCTCAGTATTCCTGCAGCCCTCCCCGCTACGCTCTTCAAACGAGGGGCACAGAGTGAGGGAGGTCAGAGTATGAGCAAATAAATAATATTTTAATACATTTATACATTTTGGATTTTAACATCTATGTGTCAAACATGTCGCCCTTATACTGCTGCACGTATACAAGTCCCGGGGCCTGGGCACAGACACCTTTGAAACGAGGGATTCTGGACGTAGCGTGAAGAGCAGACAGTCTGCTTTGGCCTCAAGCCCACTTCCAAAACCAGAGGCCGGCTGCCGAGGTATAGAAGAAGGTTGTTCCTGGTGCTGACAGTACTGCACCGCTCACAAACAGCAACTTCATTAGGGAGCTATGCAGCCAGCCACAAGCGGGAGGAGGTAGAGTGAAAAAACTGCATCACTCATCTGTTTAGAAGTCAACACTAATGATGTCAGAGCGATGGTTGCCAGCATCTTAAACAGTAGAATTGATTCTACAAGAAAAACACAGTTTGAGACTTTTTTTATTGACGTGGAAAGCAGGAAAGCAGAAAAAATAGAAGAGCTTCTTTCGGCTTATGCACTTTTTGAGATTTTAAAGGGATAGTTCATTCAAAAAGAAAAATATTGTGATCTTTTATTGACCCTCATGTTGTTCTGGATCCATAAGACGTTCTTTCGTGGAACACAAAAGAGGCAGAATGTTGGCCTCAGTCACCATTAATTCTCAATACAATTTGTTTTCCATACAACGAAAGCTCATTATAAACGAGGCTTACATTCTGCCTAAAATTTCCTCTTTACTTACATGAGGGTTGACTTAAGGATGACAGAGTTTTAATTTTTGGGTTAACTATCCCTTTAAAGGAATTTTCCAGGTTAAACACAAGTTAAGCTCAATTGACCGCATTTGTGGCAAAATGTCGGCCCTCCATTTCTTTAAAATATATATTTTTTTAAATCGAGGTTCCAATGAGGCATCTACAATGGAAGTGAATGGGGATAATTTTTGCAGGGATAAAATGTTGAAATTTGAAGCTTATAATTTGATAAAAGCACTTGCATTAATTCGTCTTTTAAAACACGTGCATTATTTGAGCTGTAAAGTTATATAAATGGTCATTTTCTGTCATTTTAGGGTTTGTTGACATTACATCGTCATTGCAACGAAGTTGTAAAATTGGCCATGACTTTACACAGAAAAGGTTAGAAAGCAATTTTATCACAGTAGAATCATGTCCACACACAAATGGTTTATGTCTTGTGGCTTTTAATTAAGGATTTTAATTGACCCCATTCACTTCCATTGTAAGTGCCTCAGTGTAACCCAGATTTCAGCTTTTTTTAAAGAGAAGTTAGGTCAAGTCAAAATATTTTTTTTTGTTGTAATCAACATTATGCCACAAATGCTGTCAATTGAGCTTAACTTGCATTGAACCCAGAATTTTAATCATGCTGAAACAATGCATCTCTCTGTATCTGTTTTAATTTGAGAAGAAATGTTTGTGTACTGACAAAAAACAGTCATTATCTTAAGAATAATAATAATAGCTTGAATTAAGTTTATTTCTCTTACCCCAGTTTTTTTTACCCCAGTAACAAATGTTTTTTTTCTTATTTTAAGTATAAACCTCAGCATATTTTGTTTAAAATAAATTTAAGAAAAGTCTTGTTATCTAACTCGATTTTACTCAAGTCATTTTTTTTTTGTTTCAAGGATTCAAGCAAGAAAAAAATACTGATGAAGAAAATCTTTTGCGGTGTGTGATAATGTCCCTCTAAGCACGCATGCTGACAGGGGCAATGTATTTACATTGGTTATTTTTGGAGTGATGGCTTTCGAAAATAAATCTGCAAAATTAATCAGCACTGGTACAATGACACCACTATAAAAACCACTCCGAAAAAAAATGCTGCCCATTTAAGGAGAGGTTATCTTAATTTATGATGTGTATATGTGGAGCTGAGAGCTCGCTCTTAAGCCGAGGGGTGTGTGTGTGTGTGTGTGTGTGTGTGTGTGTGTGTGTATGTGTGTGCGTTGCGCACACAGCTCCCAGTGTTCCTGCAAGAGACACAGCAACACCCACACATACACGCAATCGCTCACGCGCGCACCTCCGTGCTCAGCCGTGGCTATGTAAGCGCTTTCTGTCAGCGAGGGCCTGGAAAGTCTGGCCATGATCGTTATGGATGAGCTTGCCCGCTTCGTGTATGTTGAAAAGGGTCTGTTGACCCCTGCTAAATTAGTTTGAAAATGAAGAATGCTACCAGTGCTCGCCGTCTCTCTAACTCTCACTCACCTCATTTCATGGTTGCACTCAATGTGTGCAGTAGACAGATGGATTGCCAAGTCATTAATCAAATGCGATCTATTTTCTTGCATTCATAAATGAAAAGGTATTTCTTTATTTATTTAGTGTGACAGTTTGGCGGCACAGGAGGCCAACGCACTCATGTCTGATAATCTGCTTGTCAAAGCCAGTTAACCTTTCTGAGTGAGAAATAAATACAAATTCAGCACTCAACTTATCAACACGTGCAATAGCGCAGCTGGCTTTATTTGTGGAGACTGCAAATTGCCTCTTGCAAACACATAAAATGGCTAAAACAAATTTTATGTATTTCCAAAGTGGGTTAAGTTCTCACTTTAACTGTGTGATACAAAATTGTGGTTGACATTCAAGTCAAGTTCTGGGAGTCTGGTGGTGACCCAGAGGATAAAAAAAATAAATAAAAAGTTCACAAATCACCAATGAGATTTCAGTTGTTTCTCCTGGACTGCATTGAGATTAAAGTGAGAGCAAATTGAGACTTTTCCTCAAGTTTCCTGCTTCTCAAATATTTCTCATGAGAAAAAGACCCCCGCATATCTAAACAATGTCAATCTGCATTCAGATTTACCATGGTACCAAAGTCTGCACTCAAAAAACAAATATTTCTCATCAAATTCTTTCAAGAACAAATTATCTGAGCTATGCTATCGCCATTAATTGTATAGCTCTATACTCTGATTGCATGTCAACAAGTGTCTCATTTGTGTCCATTTTTATTTCGGCCAAGGAGTATGTGGAGAAACATACGAGACAATAACTGAGATTATCATTAAGTCTCTGGAGCTATGAAAGAGCAACTTGACTCTTTTTCAACTGGGACGTAATTGTCCTGGGATTCCAGTAAGCCAGAGTTGCAGCTCTGAGGTTACGTTATGTACTGTAGATATCTAGCCAAGCAGGAAACAATCAGGGCCTTTTGTGTGCACATCTGTCCTATCTTTAATCAGGTAATGTTGAACATCGCCACTGTAGGTTCAAAAGGGGCAAGGGCTAATCCTTCTTATGGGACTTGCAAGACACATTATTCGTCTGGGGAGTTGATAGTGATTTTCAAATGGAAAATCTGCCTTCCTACCTCCCTTTCTAGTCACAGAGACTAGAGCTAGTGCGATTGCTCTCACGGTGACTTGCTTGCTCTGATGGCCACTTTCACATTGTAAACAGCTTCTCAGCCAAATGGATTGTTCCATCTGCCCTGCTGTTTACTTGGGGGGCAATTATGTGCTGCTTAATTTCATGAAAACAGGGACGTCTGAAGATTGGCATCACTGAAATTTGGGCTGATATGGCTGTGCTTGAAGCGGGAGATACGCTGCTGAAATGTTCCAGATAACCGGTTTGTCGGTGGCCCGACTCCTCCAGCCTTCACTCACTTACGCCCCCGAGGTTCTTTCTGTCCTTCTCCCATGTTTATTCCGTCATTCAGCATGTTGTTTGGCCTTTAAATTGTCCATCTGTTGCTTCTGCTTTTTAAAATGTTGTATAATTTCGAGAACGTCAAGGCTAGGAGTGCTTTCAAGCAGTACTGAAGTGCCGATCTCCACTGAAACGCAATGATTATTTGCATAGTCGACCTTTCTCTGCTTTTACATTGTATAACTCGCATTACTTTTTGTGTCACATAAAAAATTCTACCAATACTGATTATGCTGGCTTTCTGGATCTAACCCTGACCCTGATCCATCCATCCATCCATCCATCCATCCATCCATCCATCCAATTGTCTGTGAGCCTGTATAACCTTAAAATAACCTTAAAAAACCTATTTTTAACTTTCAGGCAAGGCTTTTGTCAAGCCAACATCAAAGTTTATCTTGACAAACATTCCTTTTCTAGTTATGTAGTTGTTCGTTCATATTTACACCTTTTTTTACTTATTTTTTGCAGACACAACAAAGCTACAGAATCCCAGTCGAAAACAGTCAGTGTCCCGAAGCCTAAAACATCTTTTTCACTCCTCTACTAAATTTGTCAAGAGTCTCAGAAGGTAGTACCAGCATATTACAGAAAATCCACATTACAGAATTCACATTATAGCTGAATATGTTGAACGCCCCTTGTTCTGAACGTGTTCTTTCTGCTGTTTTTTTTTTCTAGGGGAGTTTATATAGCTTCAGTATTTTACCATAAGGACAGTCTGCTAGTGACTAATGAGGATCAGATCCCCATCGTGAAGGTGGACGACTCTTACAGCAGCTCCCTCATGCAGGACTTTCTGTGGTTTACAAAGGTGTGTAAAAACATACAGTCAACCACAACATTAAGCAGCTGGGAGGTCAACATGGAGATACTGCATTGAAGGAACGTGCATTTTGTGAAAGTTGAACTGAAACATACATTTTCAATGTTCTCTTAACAGATCTCTTTGACAAGCATCAATATTTGTGTTGTTTTCTTCCAAATGCAGCCTGCGGTTAGCTTGGCGTCCTAAATATATTCTGTCAAAGTGAACAGTCACCACACTTTTGACGTTGTAATGCATGTTTGTAATTAGCCCATCACTACAAGGCTAAAGTGGTGTGAGCAGAAAATAGCTCTTTGTTTGATGGTCAGATGTTTCTAGTTGAATTTTTTAAGTTGAGATTGGCGATAAAGATGCACATACTGAAGTAGCCTCTCAGCATTTTAAGCATTTGTGTCCATATCCGTGTTGATTTTACAAACTTCTCATCTGATAAGCAATTGTAATCAGCACCAGTTTTAAAGAGACATTGAAAGGGGGGTTGAAGGGTCTCATAGGATGTTATAAAAGAATAATTCCCATGTCCTTCTGAAGCATCTAATTCTGGAGTTCATATTGGAGTCTTTGTCTCTCTGTTGCTGTGTTTTCTGTTCAACCTGATACATTAAGTGTACTAATGGCCGGTAACTTATAGACAAATTAGTAACTGTAACAGGTAAAGGACAGTCAAGAAGGAGGCGGGAACCAGCTGAACAGTCAACATAAAGTTTAATGAGAAACTCAACATAAAACAAACACATACACATGCAGCGTGGCCATGTATGACACTCTCTCTCTCTCTCTCTCTCAAACTGGCGTCTCTGGCTCCCCTTTACCTCGCTCTCCCGCTGATTATCTGATCCAGCCGTGCACCCTCGTCATACTCCTCCCATGACCGATTTAAGTCAGGGTGCCATCAGACTGACTCTGGTGGCACATCCGGCCGTCCTGTCAGACGGTGATCCACCCCACCTACTGGAAACCTGGGGAGAGACGAGGGGAGGCGTGGGGAGAAGGAAAGGGCGAGTGGGAGATAGTGAGAGAGAGAGGAGAAAGAGAGAAAAATTGCTCGCTGGTCCCCGGACAAATATAAATAATGACTAGGTATGAATGTGGAAAAAAGTAAGAAAAAAGAATGAGTGATAGTCTAGTCCAGTAGATCTAGTATATAATTCTGCACTCAAGTGCTGTGGCATTCATTCACAGACTTTGAATGATGTCGAGGAATTAAGTAAATAGCTTTCTCTAACTTCACAAGTGTGTGTGTTTTGCAGCTGTCTTGTATGTGGGAGGACGTCCGGTGGCTCAGACAAAGCCTGGCAGTCTCCACCTCATCCTCTTCCACACTGCAGTCCAGACAGAAGATGCTGGCAGCCGCTGGCCAACTGCAGGTCTGCCAGTCCGTGATTAGCCTTGCTAAAAATGTATTATTAAAATGGGATTTGATCTCATCTCAAATTGAAATTGAGTTGAATAATCCCTTATGTGGAATTCTGAGCAGTGTGTGAGGCTCTGTGCAAGTGTTAGTGCATATTTTATATTGCATAAAAATTATTCTGGCTGGCGTGCTCCTAGTAGCTTTATTTATTAAAGAAATTTAATTGTTTTGAAGTTACATTGTCAAATGTTTAAACTGTTAAAAACACTTAAAGCACATAATAAAATATCAAATTTAATTTCTGCTTCAAAGGTGCATTCAGCAATTTTTTGAAGTATGTCGAAGGAACATACATTGGCTTACAGTGACACATAGTGGCCTGGAAGATGCATCATTCAAACTCATTAGTTTTCAGTTACAGATGCCATTGTAAATATTCACTATGCACATTAAGCCAGTCAAGTAGTTTTCCATGAATCCATGAATGAAAGTGTCCTATAACAGGGCAGTTACTGAGATTAAGCAAGTAGTATTTAGCTGGTCATGTGATCCTAAAATGGCGCCCTGCCCCATGTAGAATAAAATAGTTTTTATAAGGTTACTGATATGACTGAATTCTTAATCTCACATGAGTGGTCATGATTTCATATATATGTTTCAATATTACTAGTTATTTCTTTAGAAGTAAAACATTTAAAATTTTGAAAAAGAATTACTTAGTGCACCTTTAAAGGTACAGTGTGGAATTCTGGGCTCTCTTTCGCCATCTGCTTATTTGTGGGCAGAACATTGTTTTTTTTGTTGCTCAGTTTATCACTGCTCTTCTGTGTGGATGAACCTTATGGTGTGAGGCATACCCATGGTTGTGGTCATCATATTAGAGCAATTCTGACAAGCTACACTAAGATTCATTTCATTGTGCTTATTCTGTCACTTTGAATTTAATTACTGATTAAGAAAATTTTGTTGAATCTCTGGAAACTAACATTTTTGAAGAAATTACTGAAATTATTTTGACAAGTTAAATTAATAAAACAAAGATGTTGGCTTCACTGTGTTGCTTTTTTTCTTTGGCGTTATTAGTATTCAATGGCATTATTAGTATTCCAGAGAACTTCTCTTCAGATCTTGGCTATTTCTCTATCCCTACAAACAGAACCTCCTGGGCACTCACAACTTGGGCCGAGTCCACTATGAGCCCATTAAGGATCGCCATGGCAACGTGCTGCTTGTTACGGTGAGGGAGATGGACAGCCTCTATTCTTTTTTCAATGGGAAGTGGATGCAGGTATCCAAACTGCAGAGTCAGAGGAAGTCTCTTTCCACCCCTGAGGAACCCTATGCCCTGGACATTCTTGTAATCACCATACAGGTAACACAGAATGACAACAAATATGATTTCAAAAACCTCGGCAAGATCAGTGTGCATGATTTTGTTTGTATACAGGTACTGTAGATTTTATTAGCGTTGCATGATGCACAACTTGTCTGGCACTGTTTGAGCTACAGACATGAATGATACCCAAAATCATGTGACTTGTTGAGGAGAGGTGTGCTATTACTTTTTTAAGTGATCAGACTTTTTACCTGTCAGATGTTAAAACATGCGGTGAAAAAACATTCATTATAAGTTCCATATATAGGGACCAGAATGTCATATAGATACAGTGGTGGGCTCTTTTAACTTGGGCCAAGCAATTGGGTAAACATTTGAATAAGTAATCTACATACCATGGCAACCACATAGTAATACCATAGCAACCACCCTCAATACTTTAGCATTGTGGCAGAAAGTTTTTCTTGGAAAGCAAATTTTCTTCAGATAATTCTGATTTAGTTCAACCTATTGATCTGATCATAGGACATTCTGGCTTACCAGAGACGCAGTCAGCACCGATTGTCTTCTGGGCTTTATTTGGGTTACCTGAAGCTCAGCAGCTCTGTGGATCAGATCAAGGTTCTGGTTCCTCAACGGATGCCTAACATGCTCTGCCACACCAAGATACGAGACAACTGGAATGTGTCAAGGTAATTTAGAGTTTACCTCAACATTTTATTGACTTTACTGTGAAATTGATTTATTTCCTATACCGTGTAGGTTTTCACCTACAAGCAATTTGTCTGATGACAATGAACATGAAACTGCTGCACAATGCAGCACAATTACAGACAATCAGAACATAATAATTAATCCACAGTTATAGGGGTAGGATATTGGAATGAGATTTCATAGTGGGTGGGGCTAACTAGCGCAAACATTAAAACCATCATGTCATGTCAAACTTAAACTCAGAAAATTTAAAACAAATGGGACTTGGTGCTATTACTGTTGGTCTTTATCACTCTACAGCAAGAATATTATGCAGTCCCTTCTAAGAAGCCATTATTTATTTCAAATATAAAAAAAAAAAATTATAAAAAAAAGCTTGCCAAACACGAAACATTGCTAATACATTTTGTATCGTGCTTTGGGAGCTATGGTAGTGTGCAGGATTTTTTTTCTCTTTTTTGCCATAAAATCTCGTCTTACGCACCTCCCTATACCTTTTCAGGTGATTTATTATGAGAGATATCTCATCTTACAACAAAAAAAAAAAATTGCTTTTGAATGTTTTGAAAAACACAGCACAAAGCCTTTGTTCTGTGGAAGTGAGTCTGTAATTAAACGGGTTCCCACACTTCCTGGAAATCCTGGAAAACCTGGGATTTTGCAATGCAGTTTTCCAATCATGAAAAATTTGAAAAATACCTAAATGTCCTGGAAAATAATAATTTGTCCTGGAATGTATTTTAGTATAATAAAACTGCTTGATTGTATCACTGACAAGGTTTTTGTAACATGTAAAATTATTGATAATATTGCAAAATATTTTCGTTCCAAAGAGTACGCTTCTACCACAATCACACGCATGGCCCTATGAATTCTGCAATGTGGAAAACATGGATGGAATTACTGAATCCAGTGATAAAAGTTGCATTATCTATACAATGTTAAATGTCAATGCATTTGACATATTTGGGCCAAAAGTGAATTTTTGAATGCACAATTAAATAATAATAATAATAAATAAAAATCCCAGTACATCTAAGTGTGATTTTTAAACGACGAAAGACTGCAATTCAATAAAATAAATATATAATCTGCATGTGCTGAGTGCTTCAAAATGAATGTGTGAAGCTGGTCGCTCATACACTGAAAGCACCTCATCATGATCATCACACACCCTGTGTGGATAGTAGATGACACTGAGCAGAGCACTCTGAAGCATGCAGCAAATATGGACTATATTTTTATTTGAATGAAATCATAGCATTTTTGGGTGTAATAATCACACTGGGCCATGTAGAAAATTGCTTTCCTGGAGGTGAGAAAGTGCTGTCAAAAACACAGAAACATTTAAATAAAAGCTAGTTTTAGATGTGTGAAATTGGAATGTGATTGGGTGTGAAGAATCATGTTTAATGCAATTAAATAATAATAATAATAATGTATTAAAGCAATATCTCACATCTTTGATGTTCTGTTGTGCAGCACTTTATTTGATAAAAATATATCCAGTGTTGTTTCAGGTTATACTCTGAGGATTTTGTAGAAAACAATTAATTTGATAAAAATAATACAAATGTTAAAATTGAATGCAATTGAATGTTTTAAATGAATTTGATTACACACCATTTCGATGTGAAAATTTAGTTAAACTGTCAAATACAGAATTTTGAAAAATTAACCCTTTAAAAAATAAAATTTTTTAATTACCTCTTGTGTGTTTTTGTTTAAATATTACAACCGTGTGGCACATGAAATGGGCTGGAAATGTCCTGGAAAATTGTGCCTTGAATTCTAAATTAAAACAAATGCTGAATTTCTCATTTAGAAAACATTTATCTTGGCTCTATGGTTCACAATCTGAAACAATTAATTCATAATTGTAAAATAGCAGAAAAGAGTTGAAACACACACCTTTTGACTCATTATGAAAGTGATTCATACAGTCTAAAAAATGTAATTTTCCCCTGAAACATGTCATTGATATGAACTTTCAGTTTTAAACCTGTTACTGCACAGAAACAAGCTAATATTTCTCATTAGTGAGGTGAATAAATGCAGCGGGAACGAGTGTGACTGAGAAGACTGAAATATGCCTGAATTCCGTCAGGCTTCCCTTCACCGCAGACATACATAGTTTCTTGACACCTCCATTTTTTACAGTCAAAACAAAACTGCTATTTGTTTTTGTTCAGTAAAGGAGCTATTTATTTATTTTCATCTAGGGTCATTATGTAGACCTTGGTAGGTAGGTAGAGACAGGGAGTGTATTATCCTGCTGCTCTGTGTGGTAGTAAAACTAAATTTACTACGGGGCCGGACTGTGGAAGTTAGTGGGAGGTTCACTCAGGATGATGCCTACTCACGGCTCGAGGAAAACCCCTGGAGCAAAGAAATGCACTTTTTTTCCACTAACCTACCCCCCCAGTCACTAGTCTTGAGAGTGCCCTTGACCTAAAAGCTTGTTTGCCCTGTCATCATCTTATCTGAGTCCTGTGATCTGATGTCTAATAGCATTTTTCTTCAGTTGCAATTTTTCATTTGTTAAAATTTAGATTCAATTATAAGATTTTTGATAAGTTTTGCCCATCGTTTTATTGCACTTTTCTGCTGTTATTTCAATAAATTGGAAATTTTATCTAAGTTAAAATTAATGTTTTAGATTTATGAAAGTAAGACTCAAAATCTAGTAATATTTATTTTAAAATTAATTTTCTTTTTTCTGTCTGTTCTTTGCCAAAATTATCTTTCTTTTGCATATGGATAAGGGTTCCAACAGTCAGGAAAAACCTGGTAATATCATGGATTTTTCTAATGCTACTTTCCAAGCCTGGAAAAGTAATAGAAATTAATAAAATATTAAAAGCCATGGAAATGTCTCTAGTATAATCTTATATTTCTCTAATATATATATATATATATATATATATATTTTTTTTTTTCTCTGCTGTATTTTTAATAATATTTTTTTTTTTTTTTCTCTGCTCTAAAATATTTCATGAGATAGATATTGCTCTAGAGTTGAGTAAAACTATTGCTCTGCTCTGTTGTAAAATATTTCAGATTGCTAATGGCGTGTGCAATCAATATAAAAAATCCTTATGATGTAAAATTATGGAAATGATTGTCAAAAGGTGTGTAAACCCTGAAGATCCCATACGTTAGCTTGCTCACTGGGCTTTATCTCACAATTGTACACTGCCATGTTTAAAAAAAAAAAAAAAACCTGTTTTGCCATTAATGTAGGCTAAACATAAATTGTGTTCTCAGTATAGGATTAAACATTTTGGTGTAGTGGTTGGTGGCAAAAATCTCACTCTCAATATTAGACCTAATACGGCATCAATGCTATCCCACTAGCCTTTGGAAACAACTGTAATGGCTCTCTGTGAGGAGATCTTTTGGAATGTTGACGAAATGCTCTTTTCTCTCTCAGGGATGAGTGGGAATGGCTGCAGTCACTGTCTGGCCCTGTGGAGGTGGAAAGAGCAGAACAGGAAGCAGACTGCCTCCTCTACTCAGAGATTCAGACGGCCATTAAGAGTCTGCTGCACCAGATCAATCTACCTCTCCACCAGGTACTGATGTCTACAGAACACTATCCACTGCACTATAGAACAATGGAAAAAGAACAAGTGCCAGTGTATACACAATTAGACACGTGCAATTCATCAAAGGAGCTCTATGTTACCCAGTGATATAATAAAAAAAATTACAAGAGGATTCAATTACAATTGAAAAAAGGGGCATTAAAATAACAACAGACACATTTTTTATGCATAAGTCATTAACTCTATATTACACTACACATAAAAATACCATTACAAAACATACAATGATATCCATATCCATAAAACTGCAATCAAAAAGACAGACAGATAGATAGATAGATAGATAGATAGATAGATAGATAGATAGATAGATAGATAGATAGATAGATAGATAGATAGATAGATAGATATAGATAGATAGATGACAAATGGATGGAGGGACGGACAGACAGATACAGCAGATAAATAGACAGACACATATATAGATAGGGTAAGTTTATACTAATATAGTTTTTGCTTATATTTTTTCTATCTATATTTTTGCTCTCAACTTAAAAATGGCATAACATTGTTACCCTACAACCCCCATGGATTCAAGTCTGTCTGTGTGTGTGTGTATTTCCCGCACAGGCCACGCACTTCCGTCTCTACACACACGAGGTGCTGGAGCTGGGTCACAATGTGTCCTTTCTTCTGCTGCTGCCTGCCTCAGACAACGTTTGCTCTGCCCCGGGACAGATCAACCCCTACACACCACACTCGGGGTTCCTCAACCTCCCTCTTCAAATGTTTGAGCTCGGTACACTGGTTTCTGTTTCAACCCCTACAATATTAGCTCAGTTGGCCTTATAAAAATCCACAGATTCCTTCCCCCTCCCTCTGCCCCCAGTCACACTCCCTTAGGACCTCTAGTAAATCAAGCAGACACACACACACACACACACACACATGCAGACACCAGCAGGGTGGCGGTGCACACCACGGCTAGCCAAACACAGACCCCCCCCCCCCCCCCCCCCCCCCCCCACCTCTCCAATTTGCTCTCCCAGACTGTGTCAAATAAGGAAAGGTTAAACAAGTAATCAATATTATAATTCAATAAAATCTGTTTTAAAGAATGGCAGATCATTTACATTTAAATAACAGGGTTTATTTTCAGACGCAAAGGCAAATCGTGTGCTTGTATGCTTAACAGCGGTGCCAGATAGAACACTTGGTAGCTTATTCAGCTGCTGTTGTGGGGAGAGTTTCAAGCAACTTTTAAACATTTACTGTGAGGTAGTTTCAGCCCAAACACCATATACATGTAAACCACCCACAGATTTCCATTACAAGCAAGTCTTTTTAAAAGATTTGTCAGGGGGTTTTGGGACATTAATGATAACCTTCCTAGGGTCTCAATTTCACAGAAAACCACCCAGAGAAGTCAATTTAAAAATTGAAATAACATTACACCAGTGGTGCCCATATATGTCATGTTGATTACTAAATGTATTGTTCTTCATTTCGTTTTGTCTCTGTACAGTTCACTTCTGTTCATATAAGGAAAAATTTATCAGTCTGTATTGCCGGCTGTCCTCAGTGCTGGACCTGGACTCCCTGATTACCCAACAGGCTTTTAGAGAATCTATAACTGACTCTGAGGTGTCCACGGCCAAACAGAGACAACAGCACATATTGGACTATATCCAGGTAATGGAAATTAAAGCTGAAGTGTGTCATTTTTTCAATGTTAAAATACTTTCTACAATCCTTGCTTAAAATGTAAAAACAACTATAAGTAAGCATTTTTCGAAATGTCGACACAATGGTGTTATCAAAACATTGCTTTGTTTGTTAAAGCAACCTGAGTAGGCTAACACAGAAACATTGGCTCAACAATTGGCATGAGTTTAGGGATAGGACTATCTTTTTGTCTGACCATGGCATATGGAAGAGGGCTTTGAAAATCTTTTGAAATCAATCATTATTTTTTGCAATTTCGTTTAGTGACTTTAGTGGTCACTTTAAAGTGGACTTTTCTGATGTCAAAAAATTAGTGCCTAAGCAATTCGTAGGTTTTTAAAGGCCATAGTATACTTTGTGCATCTCCATTGCAGATCACAGTATGCACAATGTAAATTTCGTCATAATCCAGTCCTCGCAGCCTGACCACGTGTGCCACCTTCAAGAACCGGTCCATGGCAACATGGGACTAGGGCCTCCAAGGACTGACAGTGGCTGGAGAAGCGCTGTCAGGGGTAGACTGGAATTCTTATATATAGCACTAACCGGACAGGCTGAATCGAACTGACGAGTGTCTCACGTCAGTGACAGCCACCGGAACCTTTGTTTAGTTAATGCTTGGTACGGGTAGCTCTTGGTTGGCAGGCTAGGTTGGAAGAATGCCCCCATTGCAGGACTTGCATTCGGAATGATTCAGGAACAAAAAGCAGACCCCTAAGGCACTTAGTTGGAATAGTGATGTTGCACAAGGCCGAGCGGACTCTGGACTCAATCTGCCTAATCACTGTGCCACCATCCTGTACGGTGGAACCTGGGGAGGTCGAGCTTCTCTCGGTTTCAAAAGAGCAAGATAAAGTGTTGGGTTTAATGTCCTTGAAACCAGGGTGATAAAAGATTAGAAAATCAAATCTGCCAAAGAAAAGTGCTCAGCGTGCTTGCCTGGAATTTAGACGTTTTGCGGAGCAGAAAGGTTCTTGTGATCAGTCCAAACCACAAAAGGTCCAACCAATGGCACCACTCCCCAACACCAATCTGACAGCCTGCAATTCCCTGTTCCTGATGTTGTAATTCCATACTGCAGGGGTTCAACTTCCCGTCAGACGTAAATCTTTGGGACAAAATAGCCCCGTCTCCAACGCATCAACCTGCACCATGAACTGACGAGAAGGGTCAGGGTTAATGAGAGTGGGAGCTGAAACGAAGCAGCTTTTGAGTCTTTTGAACGTAGACTGTGCTCACCAGAACCAACAGAAACATGTCTTGGTGGAGGTTAAATCCATCATAGGAGAGGCAATCTGACCAAAATTTGGAATGAACCGCCGGTAAAAATGGATGAAACACAGAAACCGCTGGACCTCTTTACAAGTATCCGGGGTTGGCCAATCTGCAACCGCTTTTACCTTGGCAGGATCCATCTGGATGCCGTCAGATGAGAGGATGAACCCCAGGAAAAGAACCGACCATGCTTGAAACACATACCTCCTCCTTGACAAACAAATAATTCTCTAGCAGTTGCTGAAGCACCCTCCTGACATGCTGGACATTGTCGCAACTATTCTGGGAGAAGATCAGAATGTCATCGAAGTAGACAAAAATTACTCAATTGACCATATCTCAGAACACGTCATTAACGAGGTCCTGAAATACCACTGGGGTGTTGGAAAGACCGAAGGGCTTGAGATGACCAAATACTCAAAGTTCCCTATCAGTGTGTTAAAGGCAGTCTTCCATTCATCCCCCTCCTGATTCAGACAATGGGGTAAGCACTGTGGAGGTCCAACTTTGTAAAGATGGATGCTCCCTGCAAGAGTTCAAAGACCGAGGATATCAACAGCAAGAGATAGAGATTTTTGACCATGATGTCATTCAACCCCCGATAGTCTATACAGGAAAGCAAGGAACTTTCTTTCTTCCCCACAAATCAGAACCCTGCCCCTGCCATAGAGGAAGAGGGATGGATAATACCGTCTGCCAGAGAAATGCCGATGTACTTCTCCATGGCCTCCCTCTCAGGTGCAGAGATCAAATAAAGACAACCCAGAGGCAGAGAAGTGCCAGGCAGGAAGTCAATTGCACAGTTGTACGGCCAGTGTGGAGAAAAAAATGCAGCCCGGGACTTACTGAACACCACTCTCAGATCATGGTAGACCTCGGGTACTCCGGTGAGATCCACTGGCTCCTCCTGCAACACAGAACAATACAAAACAGGGGAGAGAGCAGACCTGAGACAATGTGACAAATAAAAAAGACTATGACAACATAGAACTCTCAACCCAGTTAAGATGTTGATTATGTTTAACCAGCCATGGGTGTCACAGAACAGTGAAAGAATGGATGATGAGAAACTGGATCTCCTCAATGTGATTACCCAAGGTGATAGGGGTCAGGGAGGCAGTTATGTGAGTGACCTTAGTGAGGGGAGTACCACAGAGATTGCTGGCTGAGATGGGTTCTTTTAACTTGGAGTTGGGAATAGCCAATTGGTTGATGAAACTGATGTCCATGAAATTTCCCGCAGCTCCACAATCAACGAGTGCAGAAACCTGAAGAATGTTGTAACCCCTGCTGAGCGATGGAATTCCGAAGGCTGGCTCCATCTGCTGAGTCCATTGTTCTATCACAAAATGTAGAAACAGAATAGGTCTCAAATACGGAGGGAATCACAGTTCATTATTTATTGAAGGAACACAGAATACAGAGACAATATGATAGCCAATGATGGAACCGCCACAGACTGGAGAATGGAATCTCTGGCATGGACAGAGGAGTGATGGCAACTTGAAGACACCCAGGTGGAGGAGAATGATGAGAGGAACAGCAGATGGTGAGTGAGAATTCATAAACGGAATGTCCAATGGGTAATAATCCAAACCAGGAGCAAAACTGGGTGAGAGAACAAACAGAAACAAACAAGGAGGGCAAGAATGAACAATCTGGCAACTAACGTGACTCACGAGGGAGAATATAAAGGGAGAGGGAATTGAAAACAGGTGAGGGTAATTACCCACATGCATGCGTTCCCATGGAAATGCTAATCATGCCGGCCGCACTGCAAGGAAAGCCCACATGGGAAATTAAATCACAGACACACAGGAAAAACCAAACAGACCCCCGGGATCGAGGCACATTTTTGCAATTTCGTTGGTGATGCTAATGGCACAGAAATTACACACTCCAGTTGTAAATCAGACTCAACTCCCTGTTTCCCATTTATTAGCTCCATTTGTGTTTCGGTTACAAATTTCTGCAATACGTCATTCTTGTTTCGATTCTGAGCATCACACGTGTTTATTCCCAGTCGCTTGGGAGTGTTAGAAACATCAAACTAAAAAAAACTATTTAAACTAATAATCCAATTAGGGTAGTTTATTGATGTCATAAAGCTTAACTACTAGACGTATAAACTGTAAAACAAGTTATTTTTCTTGTGTCAAAATTTCAATAACAGCTCAGCAGACTCTCACAAGTCGACTTGAAAGAGATTTGTGTGTTAAGTGTGCCGCTCTGAAATAATCCCTCTTCGCCACCACGGTCTGGACGATTAATTGAGATTGACCACAAAACCACAAGAGTGTTTGTGTGATGTCAGGTCCAAGAGGTGCTGGAAAAAAGCGGCACACTGACCACAGATTGCACAGCGCCTGAGAGCAACGAGGGGAAAAAATAATACTGATCAATGAGTGTGACTGCACGGCTGTGTGTGGATGGGCAATGTGGCATCAATTAGTGTAAAAACCTTTATGTTCCATGAGGCGGTGAACGAGAAAGGGCCACGTCTGTCAAAGTGGCACGATGGTGGAAAGTGTGTTGGGCTCAGCTCTTGTGCTAAAGGGTAAGTTTATAACGCTGTGAGGTCCTGTCAAAGAACTAACAGACAGACCACAAAATACGCACTTCAAATGCATGTGGTGAGAAGTGTCAGTGACTCGTATGCTCCAATTTACAAAGTAGTCTAAACTTTTTGGTTTTAAACTGGCAGATTTACAGGTTTGCTGCTACCAGGTAAGTAAACTCAGCTACTGGTGTTATTAGACTTTCGTCTTTTCGATGCTAAATAGCTTTTTGGCTGTGGAAATATCTAAAATATTTTAATTCCCAGTGTTGGCCTTTTATTTAGCAGAAGTTTGTGTAGCCATATCTTTGACTGAAGTGCAAACATTGTTCCACATTGCAGTTTATTATGGCCATTAACTGCCCTTTTAGACAGGAAAAGATCATCTGGCCAACATGTAGGGTGAACAACCATACTTTATTTTCTATGTCCACTTAGGGGCAGATTAATCTGAAATATACACTGGCAAATCATTATTTTTAATCATTAAAAATTATTATTTTATTTTTAAAAGCACTCTTTGTATCAACCAGGTACCTTGTACCTGGTTGATACCTGAGGGTTGTACCTGGGGGGTAAAAAATATATATTTTTGCAATTCAATTTGGTGAAGCTAGGCGTGTAAAAATTGCATATTTCAGCTTTATATCTCACTCTACTCCATCTTCCCATTTATTAGCAGCATTTGTGTTGTTTTAGTTACAACTTTAAGCAAAACACCATGCAAGGTTCAATCCTTAGGATCACATGTATTTATTCCCAGCTGTTTGGGAGTGTTAGAAACATCAAACTGCAAAAACAATTATAAATAATAATCAATTTATTGATGTCATAAAGTGAAAACTTTGTTCCACGTGGCAGTTTATTCTGGCCACGAATCACCATCTTGGAAAGGAAGAGATCATCTGACTGACATTTAAAGCGATCAATCATACTTTATTTTCTATGTGCACTTAGGGGTGGATTAATCTGAAATAAACACTGGCAAAGCCAATGATTATGTCATTTTTAAAAGCGATTGTTGTATCAACCCAGTACCTTGTAAACCCAACTTTGTTTCCAGATGGACTGATTTAAAATCATGTGTGCCCTTACTTCCAGAAGTTGTGTCCAGCCAATCAGATTAGAGCTTGCCACATCGAGAAAGTAATTTCTGGTTTTATGTGCAAAATGCATCAGACAGTCAGTAAATTGACTGTGGGCAGTCGGTGGGAGTGCCGTCTGAGGTTTAGAGTAGTTTAGTGGAGAATACATATTAAAGCACTGCATGTAATATAAGCTATATGTATGTCTATGCTTATTTTCTTCAGTTTTGTTATTCTTATTGGTTGCAAAATATCCCAACCAATAGCATCACCAAACTCTTATTTGTTGAAGCAGTCTAATTCACAACCTAAAGAAATCTCTTCCACATTATTGCCCTTGTCACACTGTGGTCCCCTTTTTGTCATTAGAAGCCCAGCATATTTTCCAAAGGAGTCATCTTGTGGTGTCAGGGCTCATTCTCATAAGCTGGATCTCAAATGGCATATGCTAGAAAGAGCTCAGATTGCAGATTTGTTTGTCTACCCTGCTTCATTTTTTGTTCTGCCTTTTTCCTTCCAATTTGAAATGAGCTCCTTATAAATTCAACTGCTATAGTATGTCTCAAGTATGGAAAATATCAAAGTGGTAGTTGTGAAGATTCACAAAGTTAACAGCTCTGATTGAAAACACATTGTACCTCTCTTTAATTCGGGACACTAAAGGGCTTTCAAAAAGCTTTGTGATGTTTGTGGGAAAAGTGGCTGTGATGTTTGTGTGTGGAAAATTCCACATATTGCAGTCTGAATACTTTGCATTTAGATCCAATCAACGCACCATTTGCTTTCAAAGCAGCTTCATATCTTATTGTCAGCATTGCTGATGAAATAACAGTGGACTCAACCTCCCTTCTCTTTTTTTGTGTATTCAAAGCAATTAGATGAGATGTGGCGAGACGTCCGCTGGATCACCAATGCACTGCAGTACGCCCGCTATAAACAACCTCTCGGTTGGGTGCCTATCACCTGGCTCGTAGATGTCAGCATGGAGCCTCCTGTCCAGAAGAATGACTCCACATCCTCTAACACAGACTATGTGCCCACTCCCTCTCCCTCTCCAGAATTAAGAAGAAGAAAGTGCACAATTGGTAAATGAAAATGTTTTTGAATAGCTGGCATGAAGCCAGGACTAAAAATACTTTCTGTGCTTGACTGTCTCTCCTTCAAATACTGAGAGTGACTGTACTGAATTACAGAGAAGTACTGAACATACTTGCAATTATATTTGGCAGTAGTGGCTGCCTTTTAAACACAAAAACACAAAAGTTTCTATATATTAATCTGGCCTCTATTATAATTGTTAATCCCTAATACTGTTACTGTACTATGTACATAACAATTTTATATTAAAACAATAAGCCGCAAGGTGCCGTATGAAACAGTGATCATATCAAGGTTAAGGGCTGCAACAAAGTGAAATAGAGGGTAATAAATGGTGAAACAACAATGTAATAAAAGACAGCAAGAAATGAATCAAATGTATTAAAGGAATAGTTCACCCAAAAATGAAAATTCTGTCTTAATTTTATCACATTTATGTTATCCCAAACCTGTCGCGTGTTCTGTTGAACACAAAAGAAAAATATATTCAGCTCTTTTCCATACAAACAACAGCCATACACACCATAACAGTTTTTTAACAGTTTATAGCATACAGTATAACTTGTATGCTATATTCCAAGCCTTCTAAAGCCAAGTTGTTATTTACTGAAAATCGCCCCCTCTGCCATAGCTCTCAAATAAAATATGATGCTAGGTTTGACACCAATAACATTTGGTCATGAGACATGCAAAAAACAATGACTATTGATAATGACATTGCTGTCCAACCTGACCTAAGGCCTCAAAAGGCACCATATTTATTTGAATCCTTCAGCATAGGGCAAGATTTTCAAATCAACTGTTCCTGTAATAAAAATAATTACAGTAAAAATTATTCTACAAAATAATATAGTTAATTTGCCTAAATTAAAGGCTGTTTTAATGGTTTGCAACAAATTCAATTGATATGCGGCTATGATAATTTGACAACAGTTTACAAAATTAATCCAATTAAATTTTAGAGGCTGAACTATCCTTTTAATAATGTTCATTTTATTATAGAAATCTTTTGATTGACCATGTCTAATTCTATATACACTTGGGATATTGCCAGCCAGTGCACTAATGGGCTGATAATTTCAACTCATGTCTGTTGTAGAGTCCCAGCCAGGTTCTGATGAAGAGGGCTGCTCGGAAGTCTTCCTCCCCACAGACAGTGACTATGACTCCAGTGATGCTCTGAGCCCTCGTGACCTGGACTTGATTTACTCCTCAGCCCAGGATCTCTCCCATCAGACCGCACATGTCTTCAGCGGTAGCGCCCCAGATGTTCTCCAGATGCAAGACCTTAAGTACAGAGCTTTCTCCAAGTCAATGCTGGAGACCGAATCATGCACCAAGGATATGGAGGATCTGTCATTGTCCTCATATTCTGTGAAGGCCACAGAGAAACCTTGTCACTCTAAGTTCCTGGCTGATCCACCAACAAAGCGCAAGCTGCTCTCCAAAAGCCATCCCCAGAGGAGTTATTTTGGTGGGCCACATCGCTGGTCACGTGTACAGAGCGAGAGCCACTCGCCCTCACTGTCTGAGGGCATCTACACGAGACAGAGTGATATTGACCTCCCGTTGGAGACTCCAATCTCCCTACCACATTCTCCCACTACCTCCTACAGTTTGGATGAGTATAGGCCATCGTACAGGGAGAATAGGCCCAACGTCCACAGGATCTTTGTGGAGTCTTGCAGCAAGACTTCACCCAGCCGAGATTTTCCACACTTGGTGGAGGAGGAGGAGAAAGGGATGAGAGGAGCTGCCGCTGCAGAGGCCAGGTCGGGCTATGGCACCACAGCAGAAACTCAGGATGTAGACTCGGATGAATTAACAAATGAACAAATCTCAGAGGTCCTTAGTAGCACTCTTTAGAATGATATGTTCATCATGAGTGTTCATCATGAAGATGTGTGGTTTTGTTACCAACTAAATTGCCTCAAACCATACCCCTCCTGTCCATCTTCACACATCATACTGTAAGATCTCACTGTTGTAATACTAACTTAGCCTAATCAATTCTTGCATCCTCTCTGCAGACAGTGGAAGAGGATAAAGTTGCTGGTCAACTCTGTGGGACTCATAAACCATGGCTCTGACTGTTAAAATGTCGATTATCAATGCAACGTGAAACAAAGCACTGCTTTTCCTCAGAACTTGAAATTGCCTCAGCCAATAGAGAGCAACAGTGACAAAACCATTTTCCCTTTCATTTTCTCCAATAGCATAAAAAAAAAATTTTTAAAAAAAGAATCAGTACAGAGTTCTAAGGGGGCATTCACACCAAATACATATTTTTATCCGTCTATGCTATTTTTTAATTGTGTTCTATGTAAACATGCACCAGACTGACACCTTTGACCATTGCGCTGTGTCTTGCTGTTTTTTCACCGCAAGACACTGTGTAAATTTAAAAGAACTTCTAGGTTTAGGTCACGTCCACAATAATACGTTTACGTTTAAAAACTTTCCATTTTCCATTTCCTATTGGCATCATTTTCCAAAGTATGCAGTTATAAGAGCCTTTTGGTCAAGGAAAACGACATTCTTATTTGGATGAGTGGCGTAAATTCAGCAAAATAAATGTATTTTCAAACAGAATTGTATTAGTGTGGATGTGGCCTTAAAAATGTCTCGAGACACCTGCAATCTGTTCCATTTGATGCACTTTATCTAACTGTTTTTAACATAAAAATATGTATGGTCTGAACTGGCCCCTAAGCCATGAACCAAATTTCTGTAACGAGCTCCAAGATGAATCACATTTGATTTGAAGCAAAAAATTATTTATTAAAATTACTTCTCATCCCACAAAGCATTGCAAATGACACAATTGAATCATAATCATCAAGTATAAAATGTAATTTATTAAAAAAAAAAGTATTGAAGAATATTCAAATAAATAATACTGTGCAAAAGTTTTAGGAATTTTAGACAAAATGTTGAATAGTGAGGCTATTATTCATGCCAAGAATAATTTGTATTTAACAATTAACTTTATGCAAAGTGCAGTAAGCATAAAAAAACAAAATCAATATTTGATGTGACCTCCCTATGCATGTTAAACAGCACCAATCTTTCCTACACATTTTTTGTTTTCTTCTTTTTTTCAAAATTGTTGGCAGATGTGTAGCTCCAAGCATCTTGGAGAACTTGCCACAATTCTTTGGATTCAGTCTGTCTCAATTGCATCTGTCTCTTCATGTAACCCCAGACTGACTCAATGATGTTGAGATCCGGGCTCTGTAAGGGCCATGCCATCTGTTGTAGAGCTCCTTGTTCTACTTCTATTCTATTTTCAAAAGGATTGTTTGAAAATCTAAAATTGACATTTCCTATTGACACACTAATGCAGAAGATATCAAATAACCATAACCACATTTCACAAAAAAAAAAAAATAAATATATATATATATATATATACACACACACACACTTTTTTGTGAAATGTCTAATGTTCCTAAGACTTTGGCACAGTACTGTATATATAATGCTTGATTTACTGTATATGTAATGCTTAATGGAAGTGGGTTGTCACTGTCACTCCTGAACTCTGCACTTTTGGTGAAGAATTATAAGATAGTGAATTATACTTTTTTATATGAAGTTGAAATCACACTGATTGGGGCTTCTACAGAAGCATATATCATCAGCATATCATTAATAACATCGGAGCTCCTGATAGGCCTGCCTATAAACGTTTACAAATATTCGCTAAACCTAATTTCTCCATGGAGAATATTAACAGGATTGTTTTACTTCAAAACCCTACTGTTGTTCTCTATTCTGGTGTTGTAGGTGAAGAGTGGAATTAAGTGAATTGGCAGCCAGTCGTAGTTCAGTTTGAAGTATATGGTATTTATTTACTTGCAATGAAAGATCAATTCATTGGCTAATTTCTCTGCCCATTTAGAATTATTTGCTGTATTATTGAAGTATGAACAGGATTCATCCCATTCAAACCTTATCTGTTTCTAATAGATTGTTTTCAGTGTATGCATGGAAGAATGTCCCATTACTGTCTACTTTGTTACAAAACAGAAGAGCCTCAATTAAAAAAGGTGATATCTAGTTCCAGGGGAAGGGTCTGTGACTTTTGTTCCACAACTCTACAGTGATCACAATTTATTTCATTGAAGAAAACAAATTGTGCATTGTTTACCTTTTGATAGTGATTTGTGGTGTTTGGTTGTTCACATTTGAATATTCATTGCATTTCATTTGTTTTTGTTGCTATTTATGATAGATAACCAACTCTTCTAAAAATTAAATGAAAACCACTTATGTTTTACAGGCTGGGGGGAAGAGAAAACTGCACTTTTAATATGGAATTGCATCCCACACATTAGTTTGATAGCTGGATTGTAATGGACCACTTTTGGCCTTTTTGCAGAGAAAGGTGCAACCTTATTTGCCTGTACTGCAACTTTGTGCCACTTTATATAAAACACATTTACAAGTGTTTGTTTGATTTGGAACTGGATTGTTCGTTTTACAAAAGCCATAGATATTTGAAAAGAAAGGCAAGGTTTGGGACATCCCATTCAATATGACTTGACATAAACAAAAAGTAGTAGATTTATTCAAAAATCCATACCATCTTCTTTATGCAGTTTCTATTACCCAACAGAGTAAGTGTGAATATAATCTAAATATATTCACAGTAATATTCACAGTAATACAGATGAATGCCCTAAGAATTTATGAAGTGAAACATTTATTTTCCCAAATGAAAAGGGCAGCTTACGCAAGCAACATTGTGAATGTGTCTATTGCAAAGTTCCAACAATTTGATGCTGTTTGCAGTTTTTTGTTTGTTTTTTTGCACAAATTTGTTCATTGATTTCCAAAATTATGCCGCAACTGGACTTTTTTGCTTTGAGGTATTGTATGTTTCATCTAACTGATTAATGTACAGTGATGTCAGCTGGTGCTGAAGGTCCAGTGGGCAAAATGCACTTCTCTGACTTCGTGTGTTTGGGCCCAGTTCTTAAAGTATGCATTGAAAACAACCCCACAGGGATGAGGCATTATCCAAGAATCTACTTAATGAATTCCAGTTTAATTATTGAACTGTCTGAACCAGTTAGGGTATTATTTTTAAATTATGAATATATTTGTCTTGATACCTTTATACTGTGCACACTGCAAGCCAAAACAATTAAAAAGCATCATATCTGTATATTTTTGCATTATGCATTTATTGATCCAAATAATATATTTCAGTATTGTATTTTTGATGGTTGGTCCCATGTCAGATAAGTTATGTTGTAACTTGTTTGCTTTTTGTGATGCAACTTGAATATGACATTGTGACGGATGTGTTTTAAGTCATAAATATAAACATTCCAGTGTAAATGCGTTATGAAATTCTACTTGTGTTTCTCAAGTCTTTGGTCAGTTCACATCATTTTTAAGAAAAGGTTGCATTTCACACTGGTTAATGAAGCACTGTATCAGAATCTCTAATCACTCATTAAAAAAAAATTTGTGTGTATAATATTGTCCATAAACATTAACTTTTGTTGTAGAAAATATATTGTAAAAAAAGTGGATATGTGCAGTTGTTCCTGGTTCAATACAACTTAAGCTCAATCGACAGAATTTGTGGCATAATTGGATTTCCAAAAATAATTATTTTGACTCAGCCCTCTGCAAAAATCATGGTTACAGTGAGTGATGCACTTACAATTTTTGGAGGGTGTAAAGGCAGAAATGTGAAGCTTTTAATTTTATAAAAGCACTTACATTAATTCTTCTCTTTAAAACTTGCATATTATTTCAGTTGTAAAGTTGTTTAATTTGTAGTTTTTACTGTCATTTTAGGGTTTGCGGCATCTTGTCGCCATGGTAACAAAGTATTCAAATTGGCCATAACTTTACACAAAATGTTAGTAAGCGATTGTATCACACTGTAATCATGTTACATGTATATTGTCTACATCATGTGCCTATACCTTTGAAATACCTTTGAGTATTTTAATGTTTATGGATTGGCCCCATTTTCTTAAAAAAAAAAAAAGTAAAAGAAAAGGAGGGACAAGTCTAAATACATTTTTGTGGTTATCAACTTTCAGTCACAAATGCTGTCGATTGAGCTTAACTTGTATTGTACCCAGAATATTCCTTTGAGGACTTCTTTCTACTTGGTGATCTAACCTTCAGAAATTTTTTGGTGTAACCCAATGAAGTCAGGTTGATTTAGTCATTCATATTTTTACTTCAATAAACCAGTTGGTATAGATGTTACTATATTACGTATTTTGTTTGTTTTGTTTTATATGTTGCATAACCAAACATTAGGCAGCATGGTTTCTCAGTTGGCCCTCAGTTAGCACTGTTGCCTCACAGCAAGAAGGTCCCCAGTTTGAGTCCCGGCTCACCTAGAGCTTTTCTGTGTGGAGTTTGCATGTTCTCCCTGTGTTCGCATGGGTTTCCTCCGGGTGCTCCAGTTTCCCCCCACAGTCCTAGAAACATGCATGTTAAATGAATTGGAAACTGTAAATTGCTTGAAGTGAGAGTGTATGTCTGTGTGTGTTAGCCCTGTGATGGACTGGCCACCTGTCCAGGATGTTTCCCTGCAATTGACCCAAGACAGCTGGTATAGGCTCCAGCACTACCCATGACCCTACATAGGACAAGTGGCAATAGAAGATGGATGGTTGACCAAACATTTTACAGTGTACAGAAAAATTAGTGAGCCATTTGTGAAAGTGCAATGTCAAATTTAATTATTTTAGATATTTAAAAAGTTTATTACATTGATATGAAGCTTTTCTTACAATGTTAATAATTTAAACAAACAAGCTGGTAGACAGAGACAGAGATAGAGATTGTTTTCATGTGTATGTTTGTATTTAAAACTGAACTGACCACATGTTAGCTGCAGTGAAACCGTAACATTCAAATTGACCATTCAAATTGCTCTCTTGTTAGATCATCAAAGGTCTTCACAGGTAACTAAACAAAAAGAAATTACATTTTTATCTAGCTGGGTCATGAAAGAATACAGAATATTTTGACCTTGAGCTGGGAGGGCTTTTGATCCGTCATTAAGAGTATGTGAACTTCATAGTTCGGACCGAGCACTACTTCACGGATTGCGAGACATTGATGATCATGGAGATGACTGGCCTTAGCCCAGATATTTTTCACGAAAATGAAAATGACAAATATGCCTCCATTATTCAAAACACATGGATTTCACCGTGAGTGAACAGAAAGAATATAAAGTGTGTGTATACATTGGAAACAAGCTTAAACCATGGCAAGTCATGCTATCAAAAAGATGATCTGTTGGTTAAATCCAGAATGAAGCAATGTTCTCAATTCTCAGTGAAAATTGACAGGAGCCAGTTTGAATATGGCATCTAATGCACCATGTTATGCATCCCAATTCTTGTTACCACACACTTATATGGTAACCACAGTAACACAGTAAAACAGTAAATGTTGTGAATTGCATGGAAGAATGTGTCATTTACTGAGGAATACAGAATACAGAAATACATCAACTGAGCCACGGTTAAAGGGATAGTTCACCCAAAACATTTACTCACCCTCATGCCATACCAGATGTTTATGACTTTCTTGTGCTGAACAAAGATTTTTAGAAGAATATTTCAGCTCCGTAGGTCCATACAATGCAAATGAATGGTGGCCAGAACTTTGAAGCTCCAAAAAGCATGTAAAAAATGTATCATAAAATGTATGTATACACAATATAATACCCACCTAGATAAAAAGGACTCATATGTTTGAATGATGTTCATAGACTTCAGCTCAGCATTCAACACAATCATTCCCCAGCACCTGATTGGAAAGCTGAACCTGCTGGGCCTGGACACCTCCCTCTGCAACTGGATCCTGGACTTCCTGACTGGGAGACCTCCAGCATCTCCACCACCACCACACTGACCACTATGGCCCCCCAGGGCCTGTGACTCACTTGCTGACTCACGAATCACATCATCAAGTTCGCCGATGACACGACCGTGGTGGGTCTCATCAGCAAGAACGATGAGTCAGCATACAGAGAGGAGGTGCAGCGGCTAACGGACTGGTGTAGAGCCAACAACCTGTCTCTGAATGTGAACAAAACAAAAGAGATGGTTGTTGACTTTAGGAGAGCACAGAGTGACCACTCTCCACTGAACATCGACGGCTCTTCTGTGGAGATCGTCAAGAGCACCAAATTCCTTGGTGTTCGGTTGTCACCTGGGGGAAAAACTCACCTGATCCCTTAACACCAGCTCTATTATCAAGAAAGCCCAGCAGCGTCTCTACTTTCTTTGAAGGCTCAGGAAAGTACATCTCCCACCCCACTACATTCTATAGAGGGACTATTGAGAGCATCCTGAGCAGCTGCATCACTGCCTGGTTTGGGACTTGCACCATTTCGGACCGTTTTGTCCTGTTCATTGTTAGTCATTTATTGTACTGTCCTGTACTTTTTGCATACGTTTGCACGTGCACTTTATATAGGCGTGTTATTTAGTCTGTGTAGTCTCATGTGGTTCTGTGTTTGTCCTATGTTGTTTTATGTAGCACCATGGTCCTTGAGGAACGTTGTCTCATTTCGGTGTGTACTGTACTAACTGTATATGGTTGAAACATCAATAAAAACCACTTGACTTGACTTCTAACTAACTTCTCCCTTTGCATTTTTTCAGAAGAAAGACTGTCATATGAGTTTGAAACAACATGAGGGTAGGTAAATGATGATAGAATCTTCATTTTTAGGTTAACTATCCCTTTTAGATACTTCCTATGAATGACACTCAATACTGAGACAGTATGGCCTCTATGCATCATATGTTAATACAATAATCAGTTTTACATTCAAATGAGGTCTCTGGAGAAAAACAACATACCTCTGTATTTGACTCTGAGAAATGTCTTTGTTCACTGAAAGACTGTGCTGGCCCTGCATTCTGTAATTCTACCCAGAGGATAGGCCATTTTCAAGGGCCACAGACTCATTCGTCACTACAGTTGGTTGGATAGCTTATCTCAAAAACATAATTTCAGCCCACTTCCTTTCTTTTAAATAAGAACTCACATTCTACTGGCGCCGGACACTCACTGACACAGGAGCAATCCAGAAAATTGCCGTAAGGTCAATTTAAACATTAAAGAGGAGCACAGGAATATCATAGGAGATGTGGAACGCTGAACATTTTTTTCTTCTGGGGAATCTGAGTGCAACATTCAAAGACAAGACAGATGTTGGCACAGCTACGCTACTCAAGAGCTATTTCTTGTTTTAATTGAACAGTGGTTCACATTCATTCTATTTCAAAAAGCATTTTAGTGTAAGCTGATATCAACTGATAAAAAAATAAAAATAAATAATGAAAAAATTTAAAAAGAGAACAGCAACAATACACATAAGGTGGGATCCAAAAGTCTGATACCACTAGTGAGAATGCTCCTTATTTAGCATTTTTCTCATGTAATACACTTTATTTTCATAATTTTTAGCCTTCGAGTGAAGTGCTCAAGATAAAGGAATAGTTTGCATTCATTCACCCTCATGTTGTTCCAACATCCCATAAGAATTTCTATCTTCTGTGGAATTCAAAAGGAGATGTTTGGCAGAATGTTAGTCTCAGTCGCCATTCAATTACATTCTGCCTAACATCTCCTTTTGTGTTTCTTGAAAGAGAAAGTCATATGGGTTTGGAATCACATGATGATGAGTGAATGATGATGGGTTTTTCATTTTTGGGTGAACTATACCTTTAACATGGACAATGTAACAAATGTGCTTACTTTCATTGGTGACCTTGAAATAGTACAGAATCTTCAATAGCTTATTTATTAATTTTACACTATACTTTAGTGCTTTTTTTTTCTAAACCGTCTTTTATTTCCATTTTTAAATATAAATCCAGATTTTTAACGTGGTATCAAACTTGTTAACCGCACTGTATTGTACATGTGCACACTACAAAATGTATACTGTAGACCAGTAGTGGTTCTAGCTTGTTTGGCTGTCCATGTCGCCCATGACTAAATCCGCCATTGCTGTAGGCCCATAAACATTCATTGCCTACGTACAAAAAATATCCCTTATCTTTGAAGGAAAATTTCCCAATTTGAATTAAAAGATTCCTTTAAAAAATAATTGAATGGGTCGTTTATCTGTTTCTCCAGTTTATGAGTTTTATTTTTCCAAGTTTACAAATATTTAAAATTTCCGTGTCGTCCACCGCTGTCATGCATATTTTGATATGTCATCCGTGTTGCGCGTACCAGCAGAGGGCGATCAACGACAGACAGCTCTATGGACCCCCTAATACCCCACCCACTCCTATACACCCCCTGTCCCAGCCCATACCCCCTCCCTAAATAGAAGGACGTGTCGTAGAGCTCTGGCAACGGACCCACAATTGAGAATGTGTCTTTGGGTTGTATCGCGACCCGTGAGGTTAAATCAGACGAGCCAGGTGATTCTCAGTTCGGCGCGCATCACCAGAAACCATGCGGATACCCAGACATCAGGACTCCGGATTCAGATACGAGGAGCTGGGTATGCACACACACTCAAAGAGGAGACCGGGTCCGGTTGATGGTCATATGTTGTCATGAGCACTTCTGCTGATGGGAACCTGTGCGTAAAAGCAGAACCTGGACCTCAGAGACGCGCGTCATGGCCATAAAGTTGATATTTATACTCGGATTTCTTTCATAATATTTACGTGCGAAGTGATATTACGGATAGAGCCGTTTGAATTGAATGAACACTTTTTAGGGAGATCATTCGTGGACTCGCGCACTGGAGTTTGCGCGCTCGCGTCTCGCCAAGCACTCACGCGCAAGGATTAATATAATACCTGCTATCCACAGCTGAAAGATGGATAACGTGCCACATTTTCTGGCTATATATATACTAATTTTATCCCTCGGATTCAGGATAGAAGAAGGGATGTGCCAACATTACTACCTCCTCCGTCCCATTCCCAGTGACAGTCTGCCCATAGTGGAACTCAAGGAGGACCCAGATCCCGTGCTGGACCCAAAGGAGAGGGATCTGAATGAAACCGAACTCAGAGCCATACTGGGCAGTCACTTTGACCAGAACTTCATGTCCATCACTCTTCCCGAGGACAAATACGCAGGACAGGACGACCTGAATGAATCAGAGATCATGAAACAGCGTCCCACCGGCACCATGCCCAAAGAAATCAAAGCCATGGAGTTTGAGATCCAGCATGGGAAGAAACACAAGGCCAGTAAGAAACTCAGAAGGAGACTTCAGCTGTGGCTGTGGTCCTATGCCTTCTGCCCGGTGGTGCATACATGGCAGGACCTGGGGAACAGATTCTGGCCCCGCTATGTGAAGGTTGGCAGCTGCTACAACAAAAGGTCTTGTTCAGTTCCAGAAGGGATGGTTTGCAAACCTGCCAAATCAACCCATTTTACAGTTTTGAGGTGGAGGTGCTTGCAAAGAAAGAGTGGGCTTAAATGTGCATGGATACCAGTTCAGTATCCCATTATTTCAGAGTGCAAATGCTCATGCCCGAACTGAAATAAGCTACATGCTCATCTTCACATGCACTGTTCAGTGTAGGAATGTATATTTGATGTATATGTGGTGCCAATTTAGGTTACACTTTACATTGGTGTTCATGTTACTGTGTAATTACATAAAAAAAGTACTGTGTGAAATGGATGAACTACATGTACTTTGTGTGTAATTATTTTGTGGAGCTGCTTGTATTACACATTGTTATTACAATAGAAATTAATTATAGTAAAATTTATAACATGGACACTGCAATGTAAAGTGGTACCCGATGATTTTGTAAAAAGAAAGGTCAGTATTTGCCTATAATAACCAGTGGCTACTGTAATTGTTGAGTATTATTTGGTTCTAATGTAACTTTATACATATTTATGTCGAAGATCATTTCGCATTGTGAAAAATCAATGTCCGTTTATTGAAGGAATTCCAAGCTTTTTCCATTATTTGGGAAAAAAAACAAAACAAAAAACTTTATCTTTATACACCTCAGATGGGAGAATAGAGATTACAGTCTTGGTGTGCTGTAAATATAAGGGGAATGGAAAATAACTGCTCATGTAAATTAAAAGAAACTTCTATTTATTCTTGATGTTCATGTAGTCAAAATGCATTTAAAATAAAACCACTAAAAATGGCATTGTTTTTGCTTATTTCACACTGTTACTGTAAATATAGTGTATCTGATGTTACACAGCTTGAGCCTCATGCAGAAAAATCCCCCAGTTGCTATTTATAAAGACTCAATACTGATGTGACACTAATGGAGGTGATATAATATTAATTTGACTTATGAAGTCAAGTCTGGACCGTAATGGACAATTGGTAATTCGTATTCCTCAGAGGGAGTGGATCAGTTACTTATTTTTTTTTTCCTCCGAGACGCCATTCCGTCCTTAGACAGTCTGAAGGGTCTTTGTAAAAGGATTAAAAGTTAAAGACCTTCATTTTCAGATTCTTTCATTTAATCTGTGTGGCGCCTGAAACACATGCTGGATGGATGATCACATGTAAAAACATTCTGTGTTCTGTCTGCTGCCTTAAGTCTATTGGCATGAAAAGAACAACTTGACCTAGCAAAGGAATGAAGATACTAAAGTTCCATTTTATATTGATTAAGTTTAAGCGCCTAATTTGACAAATGCCACAAAGGATATGTCTTGTTTTTTTTTTTTCTATTCATTCAAATGAAGGCATTCTAATGGCTATTTTTTAAAGATTGGACTGCGTTATTTTATTATAGAAAAGGAAAATAGAGTGACATTTTGTAGCTCGCCGACTTACAGTAAGGCTGACATATTTTTAGAAGAGTTAGTAGCAAGCGCAACAGGGATCATACAAAGTTATGCATACATAAGCTACCACATAATAGTTAATACACAGGTTTCAAACCAAAATTAAACTTTCCATCTTGCCAAAAGAGTGACCCTGCTTGTATAATATGAAAAAGTCCCAGTCCCAAGGCTACACACACAGAAGTACTGCATAGGATTTGATTAAATCCATTACACTGTCTGGAATAATTTGGTTTTGTACAGTAAGCAGGAGATTTTACCTGAAGGAATATTACATCTTAATATTACTTCCACTCAGCTCAACACTGAATAAAAGTAGTGACCATTTCCTACAGCTTTTCAATGAAGATATTGGACCATCACTCTAATCTCCTTAACAAGAAATATTGGAAGGTTCTTTCTTTCTTTCTTTCTTTCTTTCTTTCTTTCTTTCTCATTGCAATGCATAATGCATTCTTTCACACGGTGATAACTGGGCAGGGCCATGCATGATTTTCAACACCAGCTTAATTTAACTCAATCTGCAACCTTCAAACTAAACACTCATAGATGCTCAGAATTATCCAATTTAATCACTCTTGGGGCATCACCTCCCAAGAGATATAACTGGAAACTCATCTCACATAGTAACATGCCACCCAAGTTCTGGAGTCCATCCAGTATCACTAACAATCAGGTGTGAGGAGTAGTTGCCCCCTTACACTCTGCACCCTTCCCGTGATGAAAGCCAGTCTGGCCACCCAGGCACTCACTCTAACCATGACAGAGCGGAAAAAAACCCCAGTCACTAAACTTTCAGATTGTTTTTTTGCACAGACACTCCCTGGAAGAAAAATTATTCTGATTGGTCTAAACTTTGTGAGTGTTTCCTGGCGACTGGACCAAATTGCTGGCATGCAAATGATGGAGGTTACCCAAACCAAAGGAACATGGGGACATGAGTAAGTTTGTGAGTAACACAAATGGGCTGGATACTCCTTACTGAAAGAACTCCAATGTCACTCTCAAATATATGTTTGACAGATTCTCACACAATGATTCAATGACTAAAATTTTGGAATGGTTCATCTAAGATATAACCTCACTCTTTTACTGAGAAAAGTTTAAAGGAATATTCCGTGTTCAATACAAGTTACTAAGCTCAATCATTTGTGGCATATTGTTGATTCTCACAGAAAACATTTTTGGCCCATCTCTCATTTTTATAAAAAAAAGTTATTGGTCCATAAATGTTAAAATACTTCAATACTCAAAAGTTTCAAATGTACAGTATAGCCACAAGATGCAAACATTATACCTGTACATGTTAGCATGATGTTAGTGTTATAAAATCAGTGTTCTACATGCGCTTACAGGAATTATGGCATTGTCTCATCTACTGGAAATAACTTTACACAGATACAGTTAATAAGGGATTTTACCACACTAAAATCATGCTATGTAACACAATGTTTACGTCTTTTTGTTTTATCACTTTCACAATTTGGCAAAATTTCAGCTTAGTTGCAAATGAAACCCAAATAAAAACACTCTGCTCATAAATTATATTTACCTAATAAAATCCATCTGTCCATCCATCCATCCATCCATAGGCCCAAAGATTTTAGTATTTGTATGATGTGGAGTTTCTTGATGTGTTTTTGTTCTTACTATTAGACAGATTTAGCCTTTCCTATTTTACAGTTTTTTCAATTGCTTTCTCAATTGCATCCTGTCGCTCTTGTTGGTCTGGCCAGAGATTTAGCAGACATCACAATCATTCCATGTCATAGAAATTTCTGGAATTTATATGTATGACAGATTTTGATAATTGAATGGATCATTTTGCATGCAATGGCTCACACGATGAAAGAATGTTTAGAAGATGTGAAGAGTATGACAATTTCACTGAAAATTATCTCATCAGTTTTGATCAGCAAGACATGTGCATTTAGTTATTGTGCAAATTGTAGACAATTGTACTCATTATTTTGCACACATGTGCCGAAACATGTGCAAATTGCTTCAATGAATAAGGAATTAAAATCTTGAAATTAGAAATTGTTCAGAGATTTGAACATATTGTTATGAAAAAAATAATTCTCATTTGAGAATTGAGCCAAAGCGAAGAACAACTGTAAATTTGGACCAAATGAGTCTGCAAAAATATATAAATAAATAACAATAATAATAATAAAAAAAAAATCCCCAATGAGCCTCCAAATGTGAAAAAAAATCTAACTGTAAAATTCAGAAATTATGTTGTTTTCAACATTGGCAGTGAAATGTGTCATTTTACAGCCTCTAGTTGTTAACATTTCACATATTTTATGAGAGTGTGACACTCAAAAACAACGTGGTGGTAAAAGTCTTTATTATAGCTTCCATTTACAGGTCTGTGAATGATGTCAGGATAAGACATGTATCAACATAAGCCCGAGGCAAGTGTCTGTCACTCTACTGCTATAAGGGAATTCTGTTCCTTTTCAATTCTGCTTTTATTTTCTTCTCATACCTCATGTGAATTGCATTCTATAGCAAGGTGTGTGTGTGCTTTCATTGGTTACACCCCAAGTGTGTCACCAGATTTCACACCTTTTGTTTGGTTTACATCTTTTTTCATATTTTAACTGGCATTTTCCCCCATTTAAAGAATGTTGGATTCAAGAAAAAAAAAAACATTGTAGAAACTCAAGGTAAGTTCAGGTAACTCGGATCACTTTTTGACAGTCATTTGAATGTGAGATGTGAAGTGGACCATATTACCTGAACCATATTTACCTCTCTGTAAAGTTGGACACTCCTGCCAACAGTATGTACTGTATGCATTATAAACAACATTGAGATTAGATGAGTTTAGATGATATTTCTTTGGGCTTCTCCATGGCCTTCACCTTCTTAGAGGCCAACAGTAGTTTAGCGAGCATCTTGCATTCTCCACTACCCATCCTGCAGGTTTGTGCACTTGCACAGTTAGTCTCTTTGGTAAGGACATGTAAATATAAACAACTTTTTCTCAATTATCTATATCCTTTTTTCCTACCTTAATAGATGCTTTATTGTTCAGTAAGAAAATTCATACAGTAGGCTACTTCTATTTTTAATCTCACTCTTTTGGGTGTCTTCTAAAGTCTTTTATGTAAATATTTTTAGTAATATGCTGTTGGCTTTGAAATGGCTAGATGCAGAATGGACTTTGGTGTGCTCTTGAGGATGTTTTCATTGAAGTAAAGGTCAGTGTGATCTTAAATTCATACCAGAGATCCTAGCAATGGGATCAGGGGGATGATCGCATCTTAGAAGTTAGGAGATCAGAGCTATAGTTGCAGACGTGCAGGGTCAAACTGACTTTGATGTGTAAGCAAGTCTGTACCAGATATGATTAAAGAATGTCTCCATATTAACAAGAGGGTAACGTCAATGCACAATCACCTGGACTTAATGGAATATTCCGGGGTCAATACAAGTTGAGCTCAATTGACAGCATTTGTGGCATAAAGTTGATTACAACAAAAATGTATTTCAACTCGTCATTCCCTTTCTTTATAAAAAGTAAAATCAAGGGTACAGTAAGGCCGTTACAATGGACGTTAATGGGGCCAAATTTGGGAGAGTTTTAAGGCAGAAAGGTGAAGCTTATTATTTTATAAAAGCACTTAAAGGTACATTAATTCCTCTGTTTAAGCACATGTATTATTTGAGCTGTAAAGTTGTTTAAATTGTCATTATTACAGTCATTTTAGGGTTTTAGGGTTTGTTGACACAGCATTGTCATGGCAACAAAGTTGTAAAATTGGCTATAACCTTACACAGAAAAGGCAAGTAAGTGATTTTATCACACATAAATCATGTGAACACACTTATTGTTTATGTCTTGTGGCTACATTTGAGAAAAAGTGAGTATTTTAATATTAAAAAATTGGCCCCAATCACCTCAATTGTAAGTGCCTCACTGTCACCTCGAGTTTTGCTTTTAAAGAAAACTATTTTTTTTGATAATCAATATTATGCCACATTTGCTGTTAAATAAGCTTAATTTGTGTTGAACTCAGAATATTCCTCATAGTGAACAGAGAAAGAAAAATCCAAGTATCATGATAACTTTGAGAAAAAGACTAAATTGCAGGCAATGAAAACATAACATCTTTGATTGCAATGATATAACAATCACAGTATCACAATACCACCAAGGTACATTTTGGTAAGGTTTGTGAATAAAAAAAAAAAAAAAAACGGCAATCTTCAGATATTTGCAGCTATCGTTGTTGGCATGATTACAATAATCTACACTGAAAAGGACACAGAATGTCACTTCTTTTAGTCTGGAAACTCACCATGTGGATATTACATTTTAACTGAAGGCTGACAGACATAAATGCATAAAAACCTTTAGTCTGAGCTTGAGATCTCATAATTTCTTCCCCTCTCAAAAAGCACTATGCAAATCTGAGGGACGGCAAATACTTGACTCAACTGAGGTTTAATCAAACCTCAAGCTTCATCTCCCTTTTGTTCCTCCTGGCTTTTTTTCCTTAAGAAATTGGCAGTGTAGCCCTATAATTTACCCCAATAGCCAAGCCAATGTGGGCTCCATGCCATCGTTCCACCCATTACAGTCTATATTGTAAAGAATGGGCTTATTCCCATAGCAAAGCCAGGATCACTTCTTCTATATTCATAACACTTCAAACAAACATTTTAATCCTTTATTGAAATACAAATCTCTGTGCACGCAGCTGCCACCCGTTTGCTTCATTCTCAATATTTTGTGAGGTGAGACTGTACGGTTTGAGCTAGATCATGTTCCTCCATTCTAATTTCATGGTGATCTCGTCATGCATGACTGCAGCAGCAGATATTCACTGAAGATTAGATGAATGTGCGGAGGTTAAATTTGTAATGAGGTGGAACAGATCACCTTCAGTCCACGTGAAAACAATATTTTGTTTGTTTTCGAACATCATGGAACCTCATCAAGAAATTTGCCACTGAGCCACAAGGGACATCTGTAGCAAATTGAACGTCTGTGGCCATTGAAAAGCCCAAATCTCAGCCTTCTGCCTTTCCCTGTCCAGATCAATTATTCAGATAATTTAAGAGCTGGATTGAGAGGTGTTTTGGATGGCGGCACTGACAAGGCTGAAGTAGGAACTGTTTGTCCTGCACTGATCCTCCACGCAAAAGCTAGATCCATCACGTATCGGCCTGTTGCTGTTTTAGGGAGGTTGGACTGGTGTTGAAAGTATTGGCAAAGCTGATCCATAATAAATGCACCCAGCAGACACTGGCGCCACTCTTGTGTGTGCCTCTGCATACGAGCATTGGTTTGTGTGTATATGTATGTGTGCTGGGTGAGTTTGTGAGACAGCATGTGAGTGCATGTTTTTGTGTCTGTATATGTAATGGAATCATAGTTTGTAGTTCCTCATGAATGATAGCTCACTATTTATTTCCATTGCAGGCACAGGACTGATATATTATGGATCATAGCATTTCTTTACATGGGATGAAGTGTAACTGAAGATGTGAGCAATCGTAAAGAATACTGGCATCAAGTGGCTGTGCTATGTGTTTTCCAAAGTAAATGAATGATGTTTTTGATGGATGGGATGGTCGGGGAATTGCTAATCCAATTTTCTAAATGAATTAATATTTTATCTTTTTTTTCTTGTCTTTCACTGCCAAACAAACCAAACATGTACGGTTTATTCAATTGTTAAATAATATGAAGCACCAAGCAGGCCTGATTTTTGTCACTCTTCATTATCCAATCATATCATAAAATTTAATGTTGCATTATTACATTACATTTTTAATGGATGAAGATGAGTATTACTCTTTCATATGACATTCTAACATTAACATTCATTTTCCTATGAGTTTTTATTAAAACTTTATTTAATATATGTAGGTCATAATATAGGAATTGTGCAACTGTGATACATTGAGAGATTATCAATGTCATTGTACCATGGGAAATGAAGACATCTCCAGCATCTTTTGTGGCCTGCTAAACGGATACACGTAGGCTCTCTGTATGCCAAGCACGATGCGCCCCCTAGTGGTTTATTTGGTAACATGCAGTAGAGAAAATAATTCAATCAGCGTTACTACTCATTCAGCTATTCTGCTCTGGTCATTATCATCGTATTTAATATTTAGCCTACTATGAATCAATAAGTATTTATTTGAATATTGTTCTATGCACTTCTTGAAAATAAAAAATAATTAGGGCAAAATTGGGAAAAAGAAAACAACAATGCTGAAAAAAACATGTAGGCCTACTCAATTGACTTTATCCCATTTGTTAAAGAGCAACCTAGACTTTCTCAGGTATTGCTTTACATTTTTTCTCTCTAATACTACACAAAAACATCCCTACTGTCTGACAGATATCACTTAAATTGGTGTCCTGAGAATTATTTTGTGTGATAGGGATACAAGTTTGAAAACAGTCATTATTGTGGCAATTCCATTTGTTGCCACTAATGGCACAGGAATTACACACTGCAGTTTAAATTTACATAAAACACAGGTGGTTCAGCAACTCAAACTATCACGTTGCTTTCTTGAAGTTGACAGGGCGTTTATGCATGGCACAGTCTTGCATCTAAACATGTTAGATGGGCTGCAAAGGAAAGGAATGGAACAATATGTGAGTGTCTCTGCAATACTGACGGACTCAACACAATGGCCAAAACGGTTGTGACTCTTCTTCCTGGCCTGGTAAGGCAATGAAAACAACTTCTTATAGTTATTTTTCATCTTTCTCTACCTTTCTTACAAGGACTGGCCATGTGATTTAATGTAGTCTAATGTTGTATTTGTTTCGATGTAAAAAATGATTTCTCAAATCCCAGCTTAAAATGCAGAAACTAAAAGTAAGACATTTCTTGGTTGAATTCACCTAAAAGTGTAGCAGTGACTCAAAACAGTTTGTTATCAAAACAGTTTATTTCCAGCCAACATAGCAACATTGACTCGACTAGTGTGTACGTGGTTTGGACTCATTCTTCTCTGTTTGTATATGCATACGTGAGAATCCATATTCTGATTTTCATTAGGCCTTTGCACAATTGTGATGTAACATAGAGGGATGTCAATTGTTTTCACTTTGCAAAAAAAAGTAACTTGTCTATTGGTGCCATATTACATACCTCACTGCTCACAGAAATACATAAAACCAAGCTATAGATGACACAGACATATTGCTGCTTATGTGTTAGGCAGCTCAACTGCTTTGTTAAAACGATTTTGAAGCGTCTATCCATCATAGTACAAATGACAGATTTATGGCCTTACTGTTGTGACCATTTCCCCCTTTACATACTGTAGATATTACCTCCTAAATCTTGCAGCTAGAGTTATTCAACCTGGAAAGCATGAAAGCATGAGGCAAGCATTGGAGGAGAGACCTGCACCCACATGCTGGCACGGGAAAAGCTATCATGGATTAACGCCTTGTTTCAGCTCAATGGAATGCCTCATCAGAACTGCCTGGGCGGGACTGCAGAATCAGGCTCTAGGCTTAGAGAGTGAGGATATGGAGGTGTTGAGTCACCATGGCGGTGCTGAAGAAAAAAGCGTGGCGCACTCTCTGTACAGTGACACCTCATTGACAGGTCTGTCAGAGAGGTGTGCTGGTGTCCGGAGCCAGGCAGCCGTACAACAGATCTTGTCAGCCAGACGCTCCGAGTAAATCTGTCGTCGCAAGGCCCTACGAGGTCTCAGCAGTGTGTGAGGCAACACGGTTCTTGTCCACCTTCGCCAGACAAGGTTGTTGTAAGACATGGCACTTGACCAAGATCACCAGTTCATCTTGGTCAGTATTTGTGAATTAGATTAAATGTTTTCAGTCCACATCCAATGGGAGCTGCGGAGGTTTTATTAGGTACACCACAGTGAAAAGCAGCCTGTTTTTGACATTCAAAATGAAGAAATGAATATAAAAGAGGACTATTTTGGCATACTACGGGTAATTGACATGAAATACTTCGGTAAAGCTGTCCTGTGGTGTGACATGCTATACTTTATCTAAAACTATTTCTAAAAGCCTTTCACTCATTAATTGAGAGACTACATACTGTAGAATACTCGTACTTTTAAAAAAATAATTTTGTCATACTGCATAACCATTTAAAATGAACTAGTGAAGGGAAACATGTGATACAAATTGTGAAAAAAATTGGTGACCAGTTACAGGACCTATGATGTACACTTTCCCCCTATACATTCATATAAATTCTAAGCTAAAATCTTGATGATGATCTAAAATATTCTGTCCATTCAGAGAAATAAAGGCGGCACTACAAAAAAGTGACACAGTTTGAAACAATTCACTATGGCAAACATAGTGCTGCAAAAATAGTCCACAAGATCCTCTTGATACGCCGTTCTACATTCCCCAAATAAAGCCAAGCTCAAAAGAACAAATAAGGCACGTTTGTTAAGCCGCAGACGTAAACATACTTGTTTCCTGGCTCAACTGCTCTTCTCAACAATGAACATCACAGCCATGCTCATAGTCAGAGGAAGAGGGAGAAAATCCACTCAGAAGAATGTGGCTGTTTGACATGTGCTCTCACAGCTAATAATGGATGTGAGCAGAGCATATTAATGTGGCCCAGTTAGGCAATGACATGTTGTGATAGAATTAAAGTGCTTCTCTCCTATACAGGTCTTCACAGGGAAATTCCCATGACACTGGCCTACATGACAGTCATAAGTTCTCAAGCAGTTAACACAAGTCTCCTATCTGCAAGTACTCACGCATCTCTTTAACCAAGCATTCACATAATGCTTACTTTTTATACTACTGCTGAATCAGTTATAATGCATTAATATTATGAACATCAGCTATGCTAATTATTTCCCATCTGCTTTTCTGCTGTTATCTCGGGACGCTAGTCCCGAGGTAAATAGTGTTCGTCAGCTCCAGTTTGTATCCAGCCTCTCACGGAGACTTCAGATGCCCCATCACCATGGACTACAATCTTGAAATGGGATACATAGACTAACTATTGCCAACAAAAGCCTTCATCAGCCAAACAAGGACAATTGCATCTAAGTGAACTTCTGGAATTTAATCAAGGATGGACTTCAAAGACACTGGTCACTAATCTTGCAGTTCAAACACAATCACTGTCTAAATACTGACCCTTAATACTTAATAAGTTTAATAATTTTTTAAATCATGTTTTTTAACTATAAATAATTCTTATTTACATTATTCATGATGTTAGCCAGAGGGGAACTGGCCCCCCACAGTGAGTCTGGTTTCTCCCAAGGTTATTTTTTTCCATTAACCATCATCTTTTGGAGTTTTGTGTTCCTTGCCACAGTCGCCTTCGGCTTGCTCACTGGGGTTATTAATACAATTATTATTTAATTATTTTTAAACACAATAAAGAATCATATCTTATCTAATTCCAAAACAGGGCTCCAAACAAAAAATCAATTAAGGAGCCAATGGCTCCTACAGGGGGAAAAACAGGCGCCAAATATTTTCATTTTTAACTCCTTCCATTCCTTTTCGTCCCGCAGCTCGCATGCAAGAAAACCTGCACGTGCTAACAGTGTAGTCTGTGGAGCATTCTTCGCAATTATGTGATCACATGCATTTTTTATGCTTGTTACTGTCACCGTGTTTTCTCACAGTCTCTTTTTTGAAATGGTTAGTTCCTGCAATGAACTCCGTTTTCCCCACTATTTCTTTGATATAAACTTTTGTAATGTATCTCGGGAAATGTAATGCAAATTTTAAAATCAAAGGGAGTAAATTTTTACTGTCGCCAATGGCGACCTTGACAGAAATTACACTCGCAAATAAATTTATTTCGTCGCAAATGCGACCATTTTTTAGTCGCAGTTTGGAGCCCTGCACAATGATGATGATTTATCGACTTTATAGACATTACATTTTTATCGTCTGTTAATGCTGAACTTCTGTAAAGCTGCTTTGAAACGATGTGTGTTGTGAAAGGCGCTATACAAATAAAATTGACTTGACTTGACTCACAAATCCAAAATGACCCAATGTTTTAAAATCACAACAAACCAGGTGAAGTCTACAGGGATAAATGTCCATATTGTGGAGGACATAAGAGGCCCAGGTCACATTTTACCCTGTTCACATTTACACTGTATTTTTGTGTGTGTGTGTGTGTGTGTGTGTGTGTGTGTGTGTGTGTGTGTGTGTGTGTAATAAAATATATAATAAAATACATATTTAATTAATAAGTTCTGTTATGACCATTAGGATAATTTTGCCTTTTATTATAGATTTTTTTTTCTCTGTATTATGCAAAATACAGTATCTTATGCTCTTTACTATCATATTCAGTATGTTAGTAGTAGTTCAGCAACATGGTAGCATTTGATTTACGTCCTTTGATTAAAAATGAATTCTTTTTAATTAAAACTACAGTAATAAGAATCATTAATAAAAAAAAATAATGAGAAGGACAAAACCATAGGCATTAATTGTCCTGAAAATAATGTCAAAATGCAAAAAAAAAAAAAAAAAAGTTCTAATAGTAGATTAAGTTTTCTTTATGTAAAATGTGGTTCCATTTTTTCTCTTGGTTTTGTGGTGAAATGTGACATGGAGTTTTTGTTTTGTTTTTGTGAGATTCACCCATTGACAGACAACTGCAAAAATACTAAATGGATGCTTGTGTGTCAATATGTAATGAGATCCGTGTTTCAGTGTTTGCTGAACACTAAAAACACTTTTGGAAGGAATAGTATGCTTGCAAGAGCATGGATGAACTCTCTAGAAAGTCTGTGTCTGAGTCTGTGTCTTGCAACAGTAGTAGAGAGAGAGAGAGAGAAAGAGAGACAGAGAGAAAGAGAAATGTTATTGCGCTGGAAGATGGATAGGAGTCTGGCGCGCGTGCCAGGGGGAGACTCCACATTTTCTGACTGGCTCTGCTCTGGCGTGTGCTTTGAGTGTGTGTGTGCGTGTGTGTGTGCGTATGTGTGAATGTGTTTGGAAGGGGCTATACTACAGCACACTGTTCAAACTGTTTATGCATACCAGCCTGCTCTGAGTGCCTCTTTGTCATGAGCTGTTTACTTAAACTTATTTTGGGAAAATTCCACATGACTGGACAGGATTTCACCATAAATCATTGAATCTGCAGCTTTGCGTAATGATAACTTCTGTCAGTCATTTAGTCCTCATAAGCTCCTTTTCTTCTTGCTGTTTTTCCACAGGCCCGAGTAACATTGTGCAGCCTATTGTGTGTCTGACTAAAGGTAAATGTGTGCCTCATGAATGAAGTCTCAAGAATTAAGTGAATAATTTATGATTGCATTCATTTACAGTCAGTAAATGGGCCAGCTAATGGGATGAAAGGTGGTAACAATTTTAGGGGCCCACAGTTCCAGGGGGTCCACAACCAATTTTAAACTGTATTATTTAATACAAAAGGGTCCCAGACAAATATTTCTTGCTACGGCCCTGTTTACAGTCAACAATTACTTACATGCAGTTGATTCACAGTAACAATTAGTTTAAGAATACTCTACACTAGATGGCATTGGTATTTAAATAACAAACAAACACCCACCTCTTATAATAATGTCAAACAACATCCAACTTAGAAAATAGAGTAGGAATATGTAAATTAATTTGTACATTTACAGTATAATAAGTCTATACATCAGTCAGTGTTTTGCATATAATCAACATAAGGCAGTAGAACATTATGTAATATAGTATTAAATTACAAGTGTTTGAAGCATAATTGATTGCCCCTCTTAGAATGTGGTTTGCTTGTAATCGGCTTTCATCTCATCCTTATATCCCATGTCTTCCGCTCTGTTGAAGAGTGAAGGTAAAGAAATACATCAGATTTTCAAAAACAGAGAGGAACTGTCCTAAAAATAACAACGGAACAAAATGTAACAATGTGTTTTTACCTCGAATTCAATCTGTATCTTTTGTAAACATTGTAGGATGTTAAAACCACAAACACAAGCAATAAAAATCCAGCCACAGCAGCCAGGCCAATGAACACGTTCTGAAGAATTGACTCAGGAGCATCTAAAAGAATAACAGCACACTCGTTATGAACAAGATTAAAGGAATATTCCGGGTTCAATACAAGTTAAGCTCAATCGACTGCATTAATGGAATGATGTTGATTACCACAAAAAATAACTGCGATGTGTCCTTTCTTTCAAAAATCTAAGTTATACGGATGCACTTACAATGCAAGTGAATGGGGTTGATTTTTGGAGGGTTCAAATGCCGAAATGTGACGTCTACTATTTTATAATTGCAAGACTTCTTCTGGTAAATCTTGAGTATTATTTGAGCTGTGAAGTAGTTTAAATTTATGGTAGTTTTTGAGTTTTAGGGTGTTGTCATGGCTACGAATTTAGAAAATTTAATAAACAGTAACTACACAGAAAAATGTATGCAATGTTATCACGCTTGTAAATCATGTTAACTCCCATATTGTTTATTTATTGTGGCTATTCTTTTAAAACTGAGTATTTTAACAGTTATGAATTGGCCCCATTCACTTCCATTGTAAGTGCCTCACTGTAACTGTTTTTTTTTTTTCAGAAAAAGGAGGGACAAGTCGAAATAGCCTACATTTGTGTGGTAATTAACATTGTCACATAAATGCTCTCCACTGAACTTGACTTGAATTGAACCTGGAATTAGTATTGCCAACCATCCCATATAATACAGAATCATTCCATTTATAAGGGAACAAAATTGTGTTCCGTACGCAATCCATACAGGATGCTGTTTGTCCCGAATTTTAGCGTCTCACTCCCAAACTGCTGAGAACGTTTCACAAACTGAGAGAAATTAACCTAAAACACAACTTTCGCACAATTTGTGTGAGATATCAACTGTCGATACACGGACACCACAACAGGGGAAAGGTCAATGACATCACAGTGAGAAAAACAGCAATTTTTGTACAAAATACAGCACAGGTTTAGTTAAAATGCATGATGTGATTTTCTAACACTTCCCTTGTGATAAACACTATTTCATTTCAAAACAAACAACAATACACAATTTTCTTGTTTTCTCTCCCATATTATGCAGATCCATTATAATGAATGTCTATTTAAAACAGTACTAAGACTTGTGCTAAGACAGTGACTGTGGAAGGCCAAATTATTATTATTTGTTTGGTATATATACAACTTTTATACATTAGTCTTATACCTTCTGCAAACTGATAACCCCAATTTTAAATGGAAAGCCGGTTTGTTGAGCTTTATAAATGGAACAGGATTAAGCCTAATTATGGGGAAGAAAACACTTGACAGAAATATATTTTCTTTCTCCACTGATTGCATCTTCGTTCTTTTTGGCGAGAAGTAGTGTTTATTAAAGGTGAAGATTTATATATATTTGGTTCTCCTTGGTCATTGTATTGAAGCGTTTTTCTTTTTCAACATATTTTTGCCTCCATCTGTGCTGTTTTTCAATTGTTTTCTTATGTAAACAAGCTCTACTATTGTGCTTCGTCTCATAAAGGAGCCCCTCTGAAATAAATGTACAGTATTAGAGCTGGAATGTCCTGTATTTGGTTGGTAGAGAGTTGGCAATATTCCTTTAATTTGGTTGATGACCTGAAAATTACAATATGTAATTTTGTGATAAGATGATTTCAGTTAGTTAAAATGTTAATGTAATGAGTGCTAGGGATTAAAGAGTTGCACCTGCAACACTGTTCTAGAGCAAAGCTTTTTATCCAATCGCTTTGATAGTATTGTTTGTTTGACTGATGTAGTTTGTAACCTTTGATTACCTTACATAAAGTCTTATCAAGACAACTTATCAAGATGCCACAAGTTATCTTAAACTCTCAAGGTTCACTTGATGCAACACTGAGATTGTGTTTGTTGTTATGAAGTGATTAATTATTGGCACTGTCTATAATTCACCCCAGTATAACAACTCACTAAATAGAATAAAATGTCATAAATCACAGCAGAGGCAAAAAGGATAGTTCACCCCAAAATTGAATTTTAGCCTATACACTTCCATGTATGGAAAAAGACGCAATGAATGGTGATTGAGGCTAACATTCTGCTTTTGTGTTCCACGGGAGAAAGAAAGTTTTACAGGTTTACAGGTAAACTTCCTCTCGCCTTTGAAGGAATGCAACATGAATGTTGTACAATGTAACATTTATCTTTAACAATGCTAAGTGAATATCAGGCACAACAGTGCCACAATAACATGGGCCGCCATCTTGATTGTTTTGGTTGAATGGATTACATGACTGCGTTACATGACAACAAATGCATCATCGTTTTGATATATCTGTTTTCCCAGGCCACATTACAACGTGAAGACGGCGTTTTCAAATGTATCCACTTGGGAGAGCGTTTTCAAAAATCTCAGTTTTCGCAGACAAAAACACAGTCTCAGTGTGGATGGAAGGCCAATATGTAGAGAAAAATATTCGTTTTCAAATTAAACATATTAGTGAAGACATGGGCTTTGATTTATTTTATTTTTTTTATCCCCTTTTCTCCCAATTTGGAATACCCAAATCCCACTACTTAGTAGGTCCTCGTGGTGGTGTAGTTACTCATCTCAATCCGTGTGGTGGAGGACAAGTCTCAGTTGCCTCCGATTCTGAGACCGTCAATCCACACATCTTTTCACGTGGCTCATTGTGCAGGACACCGTGGAGACTCCGCATGTGAAGGCTCATGCTACTCTGCCCGATCCACGCACAACTTACCATGTGCTCCACTGAGAGGGAGAACCACTAATCGTGACCACGAGGAGGTTACCCCATGTCACTATACCCTCCCTAGCAATCGGGCCAATTTGGTTGCTTACGAAACCTGGCTAGAGTCACTACCCACACCCTGGATTTGAACTCGCGACTATAGGGGTGGTAGTCAGTGTCAATACACGCTGAGCTTCCCAGGCCCCTGGCTTTGATTTTAACAGTCACTTTGTGTGTGGAACTTAATAGAAGAAGAAGAAGGAGCCCTACAACAGATGGTGTGGCCCCCACAAAGCCTCATTGAGTCAGTCTGGTATTATATAAAGAGGCCGAAGCAATTGAGGCAGCCCAAATAGATAGAAGAACTGTGGCAAGTTCTCCAAGAAGCTTGGAGCATCCTAAATGCCAATAACTAAGAAAAACTGTGTCCAGGTGGACCTAGGAGAATTGGTGCTGTTTTGAAGGCAAAGGTTGTCACACCAAATATTGATTTAGCTTTTTATAATGTTTACTGGACTTTGTATGATGTTAATTGATCAATGAAATAAACAGTAACTACATAGAAATATGTATGCAATGTTATCACACTTAAATCATGTTAACTCCCATATTGTTTATTTATTGTGTCTATACATTTAAAACTGAGTATTTTAACAGTTACGAATTGGCCCCATTCACTTCCATTTTAAGTGCCTCACTGTAACTGTTTTTTTTCTTGTTAACTTACCACTAGAGTCACATGCCTCTCCATTGGAGATCAGCATGTGCCGGGTGTTGTCCAGTGACCCGTCGTTGATTTCTGGTTTTATCCCCAGCAAGTGGCACATTAGAGGATACACGTTGACAGTCTCAAATGGCCCAACCAGCAAGTTATAGTGGAAATCTGGTCCCACTGCCCTGAAGAAAGGCTTCATGTCCATGACTTTATTGTCATAGCCATGTTCCCCCTTATTGGACTGGAACGGGTAGAACTGGAAGCAGATTTAGAACATAGAAATTTAGAAGTAATTCAATAAATGTCCATTATAGGGGTGACATACTCTATATAAATTTTACCCATAAATGCTCACCCCACTGATGACATATCCTGGGTCTGCATACAGAATGATGGGTAGGATGCGTGGATGGTTTGCGTAATGAAGTCGAGCAGGCATGTCATCTTTCTTGTAAACGTGAAGATTAGGATGACCTCCTTTCAAGGCTCTGTAAACCTTGTCAAGCATCCCGTCTTTGGGCAACAACATCGCAGAGGGTCCATAGTCTAACAGCTGGAATTTCAGATCGCTCAAGGAGAAACCTGGTATGTTGGCAAGAATAATCTCATTTACCTTCTCTCGTTCAAAAACCGTGGACATTCCATGGTCAGCTGTAATTATAATATTCAGTTGGTCACTGAGTCCATATTTCTCTGCAGTTTCTCTTATGTAGCCCACGGTTCGGTCCACCTTTTTGACCACTTCACGTCTCTCAGGTGAATCAGGCCCATGCTTATGCCCTGTCTCATCAGGTTCACCGAAATACAAAGTAACAAAGTCTAAGTTTTGTTCTTTAAACCACTCCCCCATCACCATGTCCACATTTTCCCTCCATAATGTCTCATTGCTGTAATCATAAAACCTTGGTTCCACCTGCCTCACTTGGACTGTTTCTTTTTGGTAGGTGGCAGCAGTACCAGGGAAGTGAAGGGATCCTGTTTTCAGACCCTAAGAAATGCCAAATAAATACATTTAATAAGTATGTATTTAAAATCTTTGTAAAAAGTTAATTTTTCTGTAATGTCAATAGTTTAATGTATAATTTAGAATAATTTATAAGGACAGTGTAATCTTATTAACAATACTGAAAAGACCAGCATAACAGTTCTCTAGCAGACATTATGTTTTTGATTCTGATCCCCAGCATTGAGGTGTGCCACACGGCTGCTTACCTGCAAAACATTCTTGGTTAACCAAATTAACCAGGAAAATCATACTGGTCAATTAGCTTCACCAAATAACCCAGTTTTTACTGCTTGAACAGCATGGCCACAAGCTGGACCTTCACCAAATCAGCACTAACTTCATGCTTACAAAGGATAGTTCAGTCAGTAATGAAAATTATGTCATCATTTCCTCATCCTCATGTTGTTTAATTTTCAACCTTTTGAATTTGTTTCTTCAATGAAACACAAAATGGGATGTTAGGAAGAATGTTCGTCTCAGTAATCATTTTCATTGTATGGAACAAGATGCATTGAAAGTGAATGGTGACTGAATACTAACATACTGCCTAACATTTCCTTCTGTGCATGGAACTTGAGAGTAAAAAAATGACAGAATTTACATTTTTGGTGAAATGTCCCTATAAACTTGTGTCCCTATAAACTTCTGAAGCCATTGTTTCAAGCTTTTCATGGCCTAGGGTTCAAGATGTACCTGTCTTTGAGCCGTAATCCAGATGGGTAGACTACCATTATCCCAGTAGTCATCCACAAACTGTGTCATGTAGTACTGTTTTTTCTCCTGTGTCGTGGTGTTGAACCAAATGTTATGAATTACACCATGATTCTCAATGTACCTTCCTGGAAAAAACATCAGCTTTTTCAGTGTCACTGACTCCATTAGTAATCTTATACAGTACATACAGAGACTGTTTGTCCAGTATATTAATATCAGATGCAGTAGCTCCCATACGTTGTTGGACACTCAAAAATGTTTGAAAGTCTTTGCACAAGATAACAGATAATTTAAGATTATCCTTACCAGTTAACAGAGTAAAGTGTGTAGGACTGGTGATGGTCAGGTAAGGTGGGGTGACATATTCTGCCTTGACTCCTTCTTCAGCCATTTTGTCTAGATTTGGGGTGTCCACATCTCGGTCGTAGTCCCATCTGAACCCATCAAAGCTGATCAATAGCAGTTTATTTCTACCTGTGGTGCAGTGATCTCTGGTCGGGGCTGAGATAGCCATAGGGAATATAAGCAGCCATAGACCCAGTACAAATAACATGACTGGGATTCCACTAAACAATCTTGCTTTTCGTCTAATAGTCATTTCTGGACTAACAGCCTCAGCTCTCGATTGATTCTTTTGTCTTTGTCCTTTGCAATGTTTCTGCACACTTAAGTTCACAATATCATTAAGGTTTATGGGGATAGATTACATGCTTGTGTTATCTTACGTTATCTTGTTGCCTTATCAGAAGTTATAGGGCAACAGCAAATTCTCAGCTCTTTTCCTTCGATTTATAGCTCACTTCTTATAATGTAAAATTAAACAGATGCTTTTTTTTTCTGATGTCTGTGGTGTGTCAAGGTAAAGATAAGTGTCTAGCCAGTCATAACGCTCTTATTGCCTAACTGAGTTATCTGTATATTCTTGTTGGCTTGTAATGGAATATAACATGACATCTGAGATATATGTTGTTTATTAATCAGACAATGCCTCTATAGTGTGCAAATTGCAAGGGGCAGTTTCCTAGGAAAAACTTAGGGCCAGACACACATGAGTGCTTGGAAGAACATTACTGTGACCCAGGTAACCCTTCAGTTGCTCACTTATTTCTGCTGTTAAGCTGCATGTTGATCAATCATGCAGTCTAGGTCTTGAACCACCAGGCCAGGTTTGCATCTATTTAGTGAGACAGCTCATATTACATAACCACACAAATAAGATATGCATGATTTCTTTCCTTACTTTGAAAATATAAATGCTGCATTGGGCACATTCAATACTTTTTTCACTGCAATTACAGGAAGTCCAGAAGAGGGCAACATTTACTAGTGGTTTAAAAAATATTGTAGTCCAGGTTTCTTGCTCTTATTTTTGCCTCTAAATAGGAAACTTTTTTTGTGTGTTTTACAGTGGAGTGGAAAATATTTTTTGGTGGTTAATATGGTCAATGACAACATTTGCTTAAATGTAGTAACTTAGAAAAAGTATATTTGGGGGAAAAATTGTTATGATGTAAAATGAAGACGAAATAAATAAGATTCTGCACTAATAATAAAAAAAGGTAATTCATTGACATTGACTAATTTGTCTATTGAAGGACACAAGTTGCTCTTTGGAACATCCTCAAATTAAGTTTTAAACAACTTCAAGAGTCCAGGCCAGCTCAAGTGCATACTATAATTTAAGCAAAAGTGGTATATGAAATTCTGAAATTCATGTACATTTTCAACCTTTTACTCAAATTGTTAACACTGATAATATATTATGTACTGATGAATTATAAAAGATGCTATATAGATGCAGTTTAATTGGTGGACTGGACTATTTTGCTGCCCACTGTATATTCCAATCCCATTTATGATAATGAGATAATGCTTTTAACATGGCTTGAATTTATAAATAACATTTTATTCGCTGACAATGTTATTTCTTGCATTCCTATTCCAATTTTTCAATCATGAGTTGAAAAAGTGATGCACTCTTCCTCTTGTAACTCCCTTTTGAGAGCTCTCTGTTTTCTTGGTGATGTGGATTTGGTGATCAGATTGAGGAGGAAAGTTAGTTGAGCTTGCTTTGATTTCATAAATATTTGCTCTAATTTTGGCCTCTTGTATCACACATGGACATCTACAAAATTGTTTACGCTGATGACTTAGCTTCAGCTTCAGACGCTTCATACAATCCAGTTCCCATTCATCCCACAGCCACCAGATGTAGCCCAGAACAACTACAAGATGCTTTACATATCATTGTTTGTCATACACAACCTCTTACGCAGTGTGTGGCTTTCAGGCTTTCAATTACTGAAGCTCACTTGCTTGCTTTATGTTGTCAGCTGGCACATGACCCTCCAGAGGTACACAATTTGAAATTTGCAACTTTGCACATGGGAACTTTTAATGCTTTTTTGGAACCACAGTAATGCATATCCAAGCAAGGGCTAAGAGGGCCCACCTCCACATCTAGGTTGTAGTCCCATCAAAACCCATCAAGGCTGATCAATAGCAGTTTGTTTCTACCCGTGGTGCAGCAGTCTCTGGTTAGGACTGAAAGAACTGCAAGTAATAGGAGTAGAAAAAGACTCTGTTCCAATAACATGACTGGTATAAACTTGATATTAAATGCCAATGTTTCACTTTATAGTATAAGCAATGAGCTAAAAATCCAAGTAAAAGAGCTGAGTAATTGCTGTTTCCCTATATCTTCTGATAAGTCCACAGGATAAGATAGCTCAAGCAAGTAATCTATCTCATAAACCACAATGATAATGTGAACTTAAAGGGATAGTTCACAGAAAAATGACAATTCTGACATCATTTACTCACCTTCATGATTTTTCAAACTTCTACGACTTTCTTCTCTGGAACACAAACGGAGAGAAAACCATCTGGCAAAAGCAGGATTGTTAGATGAAAACTAAATCTGTGTAAAAAAAAAAAAAAAAAAATTATAATAATAATAATTCAGTGTTGTGTCAAGGTTTTCAAGCCACTCATAACACTCTCATTCGCTAACTGAGTTGTCTGTTTACGTTCGTTAAGAAACAATGCTTCAAAAAGGGACCTAGTGTGTGTAAGGTTCAAAGGGTACAGTAAGGTACAGTAGGTTGGAAGAACAGTCCTGTGATCCCAGAAACCCTCCAGCTGCCGATTAATTTCTAGTCAGTATTGCAGACAATTTAGGCTTTAACAATAAGGCTTCTGTATTACTGGACATCTTTTAGTAAGACATCTTATATTACATACATAACTACTCAAATAAGATATACATGGTCCTTGAGGACAAAGGGATTTACATTGTTTGTGATACAATATTTATTCATGACTTTAAATATTAGATCTTGAAATGATGCACATTTGAAGATATTTGTGAAAACTATGTGGCCCAGAGGAGTGTATAGGCCTTGGTAATAAATATGTCATTGCATTTGAGGGATGTTTTTTTTATGAGATTAGATAGGGTTGTTTCTCTCCGGGTGCTCCGGCTTCCTCCCACCATCCAAAGACATGCAGGATAGGTTAATTGATGTCTCCAAAATTGCCCTAGGTGTGAATGTGAGTGTGAATGGTTGTTTGTATATGTGTGGCCCTGCGATGGACTGGCGACCTGTCCAGGGTGTACCCTGCCTTTCGCCCAATGTTAGCTGGGATAGGCTCCAGCCCCCCGCGACCCTGTACAGGATAAGCGGTTGACGATGGATGGATGGATGGATGGATGGATAGGGTTGTACCTCCATACCTTGAGAATGGTGGAAAAGATGCATAATGCACATTCAATACTTTGACTGCATTAACAGGAAGTCCAGCAGAGGGCAATATTTACTAAAGGTTTGTTTTTAATGTGCCGCTTATCCCAATGCCATTTACATTAAAGATATCATGCCTCTGACATTCTAGAATTCTAGAATAGAATGTATAGATAGTTTTTTTTTTTTTTAATAATAATAATTTGTTCATCGACAGTGTTGGATTCCTGTACCCTATACTGGAAACTGTTTAGTTAGTTAAAATGATTAACCATCAAATGGAAATTTTGTCATCATTTACTCATATTGTTGTAAACCATACCTGCATTTCTTTTCATTTGAACAAAAAAGAAGATATTAGACAGAATATTAAGCCTCAGTCATCATTTACTTTCATTTTATAGAAAAACGATGCACATTAAAATTGCAGAATTTTCATTTTTGAGTGATCTGAACTATTCGTTTTAAAGCTGAAGTATGTAATTTCTGTAAAACTAGCACCACCGAATAGAATGGCAAAACAGCTTTGCGGATACGCCCCTCGTCTGCTGTTGTTCGAACTGTCAAATAGTACCACCTCTCCACTCACACCATTGGTTGATTAAAGTTGTTGGGACGGGACTAAGTGGGTCACTCTAAACCAGCGGTTCTCTAAACCAGCGGTTTTTTTCAAAAAAAAAAAAAGCAAAACATTTTTATCACTAAACTGCTGTCATAAAAAGTTATAGTTTTGTATATACATAACTCCTGAATAAAAATTAAAATGTGTTTGGACTGATTTAAAAAAAAGTTTTGAACAAATTTGATTGGTTTGTCGATAGTGAGCGCAAATGCAGGCGATAAGCGGTTTTATTAAGCGAGTCTTTGAGTTGTTCATTCAAACGATTCGTTCAAACGGCCGATTCATCAAGAATGAGACAGATGTTTGTGAATGGGTCATTGAATCTTTGACTCAACCGATTCTTTCAAAACACTGAATCATTCAAAACACGATTGAGTGTTGCTGTGAGATGCGCTATGGCTGTGATCTTTGTTTGGATTCATCGGATCTATTTTCGCTGCTAAAATAGACCAGAACAGTCATTATTTCGTCTAAAATGTAAGTGACTTAATATTATTAACTTGTTTTTTGAACTGTCATATGAAAACAGTGTCACATTTTCAATCGTGAGGAGATGGTAAATTAAGTGATGGTCAATTGTCTGCTCTCTTGGTCGTCAGGTCGTGTGATGTAGCCTATGTTGCTGAACTGTAGTCAAATGTTATAAATATAAAAACAACACATTTTGAAATTTAACTGCAGTATGTCAATTTAGTTTATTTGTGTGTGTGCTGCGCTCATATGTTTGATTTCTCCTCGAGAAGCTGCGCAAGCCTCAAAAGTTTAAGGTCCTTGCACCCTGACTGAGTCCGAAACTGTCGTATTCGTTTTTTTCATATCCATCATTTGGTGGCTCTCAATTGTCAAAACCCCTCTAAATATTTGCTACGGTTGCGAAAAATGCAGAAAATCGAACCATCCATCGGACGGAAGTTTCAGAGGCTGCAAAAGTATAAAACGTGAGGTCGTATTTAGTTTGTGTGTATATATATATATATATATATATATATATATATATATATATATATATATATACAAATAAACTAGTCCTAATAGGCTACAGTTAAAGCTTTCCTTTAGTTTTTGTGAAATGCTCACACGCAGCCACGCACACACAAACATGTTTAAATACATTTATGTTGTTAATAAATAAATAACAATAAATTGTTGTAACAGCAATATCTCCCAAGTTTTGTTTTTCACTGTAAAAATGTCATGATTTGCCAATGCAAAGAGAGTACCGCCACCTTTTTCCCCCACTTCAAGCACTGATTATAACACAAACAAATCATCCTTCTGGCGACTTTTTTTTTGTCAAAAGCGACAAATCCAGCGACTTTTACTGGTGTTTTTGGAGACTTTTGTGGTATTTGGAGACTCGAAAACACGAATCACTCTGCAGTTAGGCCTAATGTGCTCAACGAGCAGCGGGTGCTGCCGTGAGCCCCTCTCCCATCCAAAAGCACTCACAAGCGGTCAGTCTCTCAGTAGTCTCGTGCAGCAGTCCCAGCCTGCAGTCAGAGCAGAGTGGAGACGCACACCCCTCCGCTTCCAGGCTGCAAATGAAACGCGCATGCGCATGGTCGCCGCCGTTCCCGCCCTGGCTTACAGAGCGGGGTGTAAATGTAAATGTTCACTCACTCTCACACAAAAATAAATCACTGCATTTAAATTGACTCACGACATAGCTCTCCATTCACTCTAGTCTAGTCTCTTGCCAAGTTCGCTTGTGCCAGCTCTCGCTTGTCTGTTATCAATCTCGATTTACATAGGCCTTTACTACAAAACCCCAACAGTCTTTTTAAAGACTAAACCCACAAACATTATTTTTTAAGATTAAATCAAATCTCAGCCCTAGCCAGTAATTTTTTTTAACTGCTAGCTACTTAGCTAAAACTACCCACACGACTAAGACACACACACACACACACACACACACACACACTGACGAGGACTACAATCGTTAAGTATTAAAATAAAATCTGAATTGTCTGCAAAATAATTATTTTGTTCGTTTAATTAAAGATTGTGCCTAAGTCCATGATTAGCCCCTGATACGTCTCTCAACATACACCACACACACGGTTACATATTGCCTAAACTTTATTAAAAACAAATAAAAATGGAGAAATTTCTTGTGAGGACCAACAAGCCAACTGACGCACCACCAGCTGCAAAAAAGCTTAGAAGGTACGATGAAGCATACCTGCTGTTTGGGTTTACAGTCACGGCTGATCTGAGACCTCAGTGTGTCGTGTGTGTCGAGGTGCTGGCAAACGACATAATGAAGCCCTGCAAATTAAAAAGGCACCTCGAAACAAAGCATGCTGGCATTAAAAATAAACCGGCTGAATATTTTAAAAGAAAGCTTGATGGCCTCCATCAGCAACAGGCAACCATTTCAGTGCACAGCACTGTGTCTAAACAGTGTTTGGGGGCATCGTATGTAGTGGCCAAAAGGATCGGTAAACTGGGTAAACCGCATACAATCGCTGAGACTCTCATTTTGCCGGCAGCACAAGACATGTGCAGAATAATGATAGGTGATAGTGCAGGAGCCAAACTCGGTGCAGTACCACTGTCCAATGACACAGTCGCTAGGAGAATTGTAGACATGTCCAATGATATCAGAGAGCAACTGATAGAGTTCGTAAAAAAGAGTCCTTACTACGCGCTGCAGCTGGACGAATCCACTGATATTGCTGGGCAGGCACAGCTCCTCACCTATGTCAGGTATCTGCGGGACAAGGCGATTGAGGAGGATGTAAAAATGCAGATGATGCCTACATTAGGCCTAGTAATAATAACAATAATAAAGCATAAATTAATATCAGCGGTCTGGTGCCAATTCCCAATTATAGCAATAGCCTAGTAATGATAATAGGCCTACTGAATAATAATAATAATAATAATAACAATAACAACAACAACAACAACAACAACAACAAAGCATGTAACCTCATATAATTATATAGCAATAGCCTAGTAATGATGATAGGCCTACTACTACTCATAATAATAATAATAATAATAATAATAATAATAATAATAATAATAATAATAATGCCTGCAAGCTCACATTAGAAGTCTGGTGCTACTGCCAATTATAACAATAGCCTAGTAATGATAATAGGCCTACCTACCGCTACTGATGATAATAATAATAATAATAATGTGGGCCTAAAAATAATAGCCTAGGGCTGGCTATCTATCTATCTATCTATCTATCTATGGTGGTGGGGCGGGGGGCACTGGGGCCCCAACGGCAATGAACCAGCTTTGGGGGGGCCCAGCTTGCAAAAGGTTGAGAACCCCTGCTCTAAACAAACAGGACTTTAATTTTATAGTGCCACAGAAACAAAGCATTTACAGTTTTTGTGGTAACATGGAATTGCATGCTCTGTGTGAAAAATTTGTGTTTTATTCATATTAGCTTGCTTTGATTTGATACATTCTTGCTTTGTGTTGTACCTCTTATGCTTATGTTGCTATATATGCATACATCACCCATTTTCAATGAAAAACTGATTTTTTTTTTTTTTACTAATATTAAAAATATTAAAAAATGCTTGTAGGTTTCAATTGCAATATCTTTATTCCCTCCATATTGCAATCCTGCTCCCAATTAGTGATATTAAGCAGAGCTGTAAAACTCTACATTTACACCCACCCACCAGATCCTACAAGATTCTCTCCATATCATTGTTTGACACATACTGTACAACCTCTTTCTTTCCAGCAGTGTGTGTTATTGGTAATTTCATGGTCTTGACCCAGGCTTTCAATAACTATAGCACACTTGCTTGTTCTAGATTATGATCTCTATTTGACACACCTTCATGACCCCAAAACTCATCTCATTTCATAATGCATAATCTCATTGACAATGCACTACCCCGGCCCCCACCTACTGTACCTACTTACTAGGTTAAAGTCAAACGCAAGCTCTTTGAGGGCATGGTAATGTTTTATGATACCAATTGGAGGGAAAAATGCACCATGTCCTTTATATTAGGAGTCTGTACACTAACAGAAGTCCGTCACAGATTTATCATAAACACAATAGAAATTCTACCATTCTAAAATCATTGTTTAAAATCACCAAAGTCTTTGACCTTTTAAGAACTAAGAACATGTAGAATCACACATCGATGCTAATGACGTCTCTTCATATATCATATGAGAGCATTTCTTCATGGAGGCTGGTCAGTGGTGTTTTATGATGCAGGCTTATTGAAGTCAATCAAATCATCTGACAGCTTGTGGCTCAGATGGGGTTTGCTTTTGGCCTTGGAAAAGGTTCAAGGTGAACATCTAATCTTTTTGAAGATAAGCTATTACCATCATCACGGCTCATTTTTCTAATTTACATTCAACTACATACATGAACATAAAGTGAAAGCTGTGTGTGTGTTTGAAGGAGAGAGTGCCATTTCCTTTTCTGACTGTCTACCTGAGCGTTCATTGTCTGCCTAGATGGTAGAGAACATTACACAAAAATTACTGCACTGCAACATACATTTCCCTGGATTGTCAAATTGCATCGCAGAGACATTTCAGAGAGAAAAATTTGGAAGCCACTACCACTCTAGTACATTCTGGTTGCATTTTAATGGGTTATTATGATTCTTCTGTCAGTTTTAGACATTGTGACAAGCAAATTTAGTCTTTGCTCAACAAGCATATGGTTTGTATTCACACCATTTAATCGGTCTGAACAAGTGGTGCGCCTAGTAGTTGGTCAAGGGGTGGAGGTCTCCGCATGGTACTGTGCAAGCAGGATTAGGACTAAGCCTGGGCAAAGCTCTGGTTAGGTTTAGTCATAAGCCAGCACTGGGCACTTCACATAAGACATCCTAAGCCTTCAAATACTAGACTGTGGCCTGTGTCAAGCATCCTCATCTATCATATCACAAGTTTGAAAGGCACCTTGGAACACTTGTTTGAGCCTTTAATAGTTCTTCTTTTTTATAGGTTTACCTCTCTGAAGACACAGTCCAAACTAATGAAAAAGACAAACCCAAATTGAAATGGTAAAGGGGTGGAGGTTAACACTTGTTAAATACCACTGAGTGAAGACACTGTTTTACAGTATGTCTTTAAATTTGCAATCACTGGTGGCTTCTTGATAGCATCTCCTTTATAGCACTGGAGAAAATGAACAAGTGTCGTGAGTGCGGAAGGATATTATTTGTGTGAATCATAAGAAAAAAAGTTAAGTGGATGTATCAGTCAACTGGGGTTTGTAATCAAGCCAGAGGAGAAACTCCCATTGGCTTCCTGTGGAGATGTGTCATCTTGTCTTATGTTGACTCATCAGCATCAAAATGGTGCTGGAAAATATATATATACACTAGATAATGTTGCACATTTTATCTAATAACAGAAAAATGACAAAAAGGCAGGTTTGTTGGGTATTGTGCTTATCTGTTGGGAAGGGTGAGAAAGAGAGACAGAGAAGGAGAAAGACAGAGTAAGACAGATATATAAATTATTATTAGGAAAACATGATGAAAAGAGGATCTTGAAAAAGCTAGAGTCAAAAGTCAGAGAGGCAAACAATTTAGTGTGACCCTTTGGGAAAAATCAGCTTAAACCAGCATGTATTGCCATGCTGTTCAGGCTGGTTTGTGCTAGTTTGGTGATGGTTTAGCTGGTGGACCAGCAAAACTGAGCTGGAGAAGCTGGTCAACCAGCATGAAGTTTCTGGTGAAATTAGTTGCTCAAGGAAGTCTTGCTGGTTAAAGGGATAGTTCACCCACAAATTAAAATTATCTTATCATTTACTCACCCTCATGTCATTCCAGATGTGTATGACTTTCTCTCTTCCACAGAACACAAACAAAGAGTTTTTAGAAGAATATCTCAGCTCTGTAAGTTCATAAAATATAAGTGAATGATGGCCTGGCATTTAAAGCTCCAAAAAGCAGACCAATCTAATGGATAAATCCATGACTTCTGCAGTAATTCAGTTGGTTTGGGTAGGGCTGGGTATTGCCAGCCACCTCATGATATGATATGCATCACGATACATATCACAAAACGATATATTGCGATACATCACAATATCATGGTTTGCATTCCTTATGATTCACATGCTCTCAATTTCATTCCATAAATATTGGTATATTTCAGTTCTATCAATTTTGCTTAAAAATGAAAGAAATTCTCTCAGAAAAAGCTTTTTATCAGTAGTTTTTTTATGAACATACATTTTTGTTTCTTTTTGATTCCATTCAACAAATTAAATATATCAAATGATATATAATTAAACCCTTCCCCCTGAAAATGTATACAAATGTCATATATTCCATCAATAAATATGATGTCAAAAAATGTGTGCGTGTGTATGTGTGTGTGTTTATTGTTTAGATACCTAATTTGTCCTATTTACAAGTAACAGCAGATGTCATATTGTAAGATGGTGTTTAATACATTGGCAGCTATATTCAATTGATAAACCCAGCTCACAGGGGCTGAAGAAGAGAGACTGATAAGTTTTCAAAAAAAAAATTCCAGCTACATTGCAAATCAATAATAATAAATAAATAATAAATTTCACATGCATTGCAGACTATTGAAGTGCTAATAAAAAGTTATGGTAAACTCATCCCATGTGTCCCTCATTTACCTTTTAATAAAATATGTATGTGGGCCAGTATATAAGTTCTTTTAATTTATTAAACCTGAAATTTAATTCTTAAGCTTCTGATGTTAAATAACATTGACACTTATTTGCTATGCATAAATATGACCTTAGTCATTCAAAATCCAACCAATTAAAGTATTTTAGCTGCATAATAATAGTCAGCTGGAGCTGTGACAATTCTGTGCAATATTTATAAAAGTGGAAATAGTTCAGCGTCCATTTCAACAACCTTTCCGTCCTTAACCAAACCTATTGCAGCAGAAATCTTTCATTGCGTCCCATGCAAAAAAAGGGAAGAGCAAACCTTTTTATGTGTGACTATGTTGAAATTAATTTAGTTATCATAATTTTAAGATGCGTTTTGGGTGATTCGTTTGAAATGGACGACACTAAAGACAGCTGTAAAGGGGTCCAAACTTTTTTGAGATATGTCCTTTTCAAACACATTTAGACATTGGGCTTGTTGTGCCACAGCAGCGGAGCACTGCATGATAAAACAAGAGTTTACAATATGTTGGTAACGTGAGGATTTAAAAGGGAAATAACTGCACGATTGGAAAATTAAAAAAGCGAACGCATGAACATGCACAAGAACTTCACAAGATTATTCAGTGTGTCTGATATCAACATGACAGACAGATATGAGAAGCATGCACACACATTAGAATCTCTTCTACGGATACAACTCTAAAATAACTCAGAATTCTACTCTGAACGTCAAGTTTGCTTATAATTAAGAGAAACTGTGTGCCGGTTTTTAGCGCTTTCTTTCTCTTCGTTTACACAGATGTAATGATTTATGTATGTCCTCGTAAAACCATAGATTAGTCTCCTCTTTTGTACACTTAGCTTAAAGCATCACACTTCTCAACACCATACACCAATAAGCTCTGCTGTATAAACCAATGAAATCAGATGTGGATGGGGCTACACTTGTCACCCGACCCCATTGTGCCACACCCCATCATCCAGACTGCACTCTGGAGTACTTGAGAGAAACGACTCAGTCTTTCAGTCTCTCTCTCATCTCTGAATGCACTAAGAAATGCTGCTCTGAGTTTGCACTTATTTAGAAGACCTGCTTCATCTTTATTGAACTGTTGGACATAATGTGAATACCAAAATAGTTTAATTAAACTATTGATACAGTGATCTAAAGAATTGATACAATATTGTGAGGAAAAATATCGCGATATATTGATATTTGTTATAGTATTGGCTCAGCCCTAGTTTTGAGTGAGAACAGACCAAAATGTAACTCCTTTTTCACTGTACATCTTACCATTGTAATCTCTAGGCACTATCGTGATTTCAAGCTCAATTGCACTTCCTAGTGCTTGACGCATATACAAAGCACTAGATGGTATAGGACGTGTAATCAAGCTTGAAATCAGGATCGCCTGATTTCATGTACAAGGAGACTGTCGTCACAATTTATAGTGAAAAATAACTTGTATTTTGGTCTGTTCTCACCCAAAACTGGTTGGATCGCTTCAGATGACATTGATAAACCCACTGGAGTCTTATAGTTTACTTTAATGTTGCCTTTAACTTTTTTTTTTGGACCTTCTGAGTTCTGGCTACCATTCACTTGCATTGAATTGACCTAAAGAGCGGATATATTCTTCTAATACTCTTTGTTTATGTTTTGCAGATGAAAGAAAGTCATACACACCTGGGATGACATAAGGCTGAATAAGATAAGATCATTTTCATTTTTTGGTGAACTGTCCCTTTAAGAAGAATGGTAAGTAATACCTGCTTAAATTTTCAGAGGTGAAGAATTCTTTGGTGGCCTTCCCCTTGAACATAATGTTCACATTTGTTGTTGTACTATGTAAATCAGTCTTAATGTCCAAAGGTCTGCTTTATTTGTTGCTTCCTATGGTGATGTCATATTGTCTTATATTAACTCATCAGCAACAAAGTGGTGCCGGGGAAAAAAAGTAATAGTAAAATTTAGTAGATAACATTGCCCATTTTATCTAAGCAGGTCTTTTTTCCTGCTGTTTATGGTCATTTTTGCTTGTTTCACTGCTGCGAGACATTATCAATGCCCTGCTTCATGCTCATTTGTTACAAATGCATTCTGAGCCACACCACTTTGCATTCAAGTTTTATTGCTTAATTAGTTTTAACAGCAAATGTTGTTACACAGCAGCAGTCACATACGGATCTAATACTGAGATCTCTCTCATTAATTAAGTGTGTTAATTGTGAGTATAACAGATGAGTGCAGTATGGCTGGCTTCCTCTTCTGCCTTTCGTTCATGCTGTTTATCACGGGTACCAAAGCTGTCATCGTCTTTTCAAACTCCACCAAAGCTGCAGCTTGCTAATTACCTGCCACTCAGGTTGAACTCCTCCTCAAGAAGCTATGTTAAAGATGGAAAAAAACACATTAATCCGGCTTTGTTTAGAGTTTAGTTCAAGAGTGCATAATATTTCCAGACCCAGAGGTTCGCTTAATTTTCATTTTTAACTTAAAATGCCAACATTTTAATAGATCTTATTGGAGCACATTTCTTATTGGAGTCTTTCTCTGAGCTTTTTATAATGCTATGATCAATGTACCCTGCACCATAGACTTGCCCAAGAGAAGACCTGTCAAATGAACAATTTAAAACATCCAAAGTTTTGACATATTTTGCGGAAAACCATAGCTCTCATTGAACAATAGCATTGTTCGGTTTTGTAAGGATGGGAATTGTAAGGAATTTTATAATTTTGATTCATCGACTCAGTCATTTCTTCTGGAATGATAATAAGAGTCATTTATTTGTAGAAATGTATGTTTGAGAGCCAAAAATTTAACCAATTTAATATAAATCATTTGGTTCCTGAATATTGTTTAAAAAAGTAACTGTTTCTGAATAATATCCGGTTTTTGGTCCTCAACCCTAGTTATGTAATAATAAATTACAGCAGCAACACAATAGTTTACTGCTGAACGCAATCAAGCCAAAAATATCTGAAGTGCACAGTTATTTACAAAAGGCATTCTTTGATCAACTGCTTTATCTAATCCATTCTTCCAGAGTGCATTTATTTTGGCTGGGAACAACATTGTGTACTTTGTATTTGAGTAAGTTGTGTGCCTATATAATCTATTGCTCTGTGTTTGTGTGTGTGTGTGTGTGTGTGTGTGTGTGTGTGTGTGTGTGTGTACCTGGGCTGGCTCAGTGAGGCATGGGGGCAGGGTCTGAGATTGCCTTGCCACCTTAGCGCCCTCCTCTGACTGCTGGCCGGCCACTGGAACAGCGGCCCCTTGTGTGCTGACAGTGATATATGGGTAATTTAAAAAGTCATTCTTTTCAAAGCAGCCAGCTGCTGAGAGGGCATCCAACCACAGCCTATTCCCACACTATTTGGGGAAAAAAAACTCATTTAAAATTTACTTTACAGATCAAGGCAAATCAGATCTACATTAATATGGCTGCATCCTCTTTGTGTTTCTGCCGTGGGCTTGCACATAAAACACACAAATAACCCAACTATACTGATTATCTTTCACATTACCAAGATAGAGTAGAGAAGTTTGAGTTATGTGGTCATTTAAATGCCTAACAAAATGGGAAAAGTTGGACTGTGGGAAATTAAAACTCAAAACAAGTAATAATGCTACATTGGATCAATATTATGAACTCAGCGCTAGTACAACTAATAAATTAGAGCCAAAAATTGATTTTGTTATACATGCTGCATTTCATTAAAAAAAATAAAAAATTCTGCCATTTTCTGCAATATAAATGTACCTCAAAGCTGTAATGGGTGCCGATAATGAGAAGCCCATGCTGTAATGCTGAGAGTTTGTGAGGTTTTTTAACTGGAAGGTTGGTGTGTTCAGGTCAGAGGACAGTGTTTTCATCAGGAAACCACACTTCTGTTCACAGGTCTCTGGAATAGGGCAGGTTCCTACTATAAGTACTTAAGGAACAAGGGCAAGGACTTCAGGCAATTAGAAACTGGCATGTTTGCTGGTCATTCTGCTGAACTGGTAGGAAGGGAGAAAAAAAGTCTGTCTTTACAGCGGCTAGACACAAAAAAGTTGAGAGAAAGTGAGAGTGAGAAAGACAGGCAGAGGTTATTGACCAAGATGGAAAACAAGGTGAGAAGAGGATCTAGAAAAAAAGCTAGCGTGATCTGCAAATGCAATAGGTCCCATTTACACATGATATTGAGATGCGTTTTTGGCAATCCATTTCAAATGGGATGACACTGAAATGGGTACAAAACATTTTGAGATGTTCAACTTAGACCAGTGTTCTGTGGTGGTCGGAATTCCTTGAAAAATGTATGTGATAACGCTTCATACATTTGAATGCATTCGAACAGCAGCGAAGCACCGCCTGCTCACCTGACAACCAACCAATGCACTAAAACAAAAGTTTAAAGGAACAGTTCACCCAAAAATCCCAGATGTGTATGACTTACTTTCTTCTACATAACACAAATTACAAAGAATTTTAGAAGAATATTTCAGCTCTTTAGGTCCATACAATGCAAGTTGATGGGTGCCAGAATTTTGACGCTCCAAAAAGCACATTAAGGAATTATAAAAGTAATCCATACGACTCCAGTGTTTTAATCCATATTTTAAGAAGTGATTTGAGAAATGTGGGTGAGAAAAAAGATCAATACTTAAGTCATTTTGTTTTTTTTTTTGTTAGAAATTCTTCTCCCTGACCAGTAGGGGGAAAAATGAATGAAAAATGTGAATCACAAAAACACAAGAAGAATGTGAAAGTGAAATTTAAAGTGGAGATTGAGTGAGCAGGGAGGATAATTTATAGTAAAAAAGGACTTAATAGCAATCTGTTTCTCCAATCAAATTGAAATCGAAGACATTGAATTAACCACTGGAGCATAATGGAATACTTTTATGCTAATTTATGTCATATTTGGAGCTTAAAAATGCATTGTATTGACCACATGAGCTGAGATTCTTCTAAAAATCTCCATTTGAGTTCACCAGATGAATGAAAGTCATACACATCCAGGATGGCATGAAGGTGTGTAAATGATGAGAGAATTATTATTTTAAACTTTGCCGGTTTCGTGTGACTCTGTAAGGAATTATCCGTCCAATCAAAAACAATTGAAAATTCGAATACATGTACAAGAATTTCACAGATCTTCAGTATGCCTGATATCAACATGCAAGGACACAGATGAGAAGATCGCTCACCTGAAGCTCAGTAAATACAGGTATTCTGCTAAAATAACTAAGAATTCTGCTATAAACTCTTAATTAACCCTTAAATTAAATGCAGGTTTCGTTAAGACACATGGTGTGGTCCTTTTTAGCTCTTTCTTTTTCTTTTACCATTTTGCACTTCATAATGCAGTAGTACATTGATGCAATGATTAATGAATGCCATCATTAGACCAAACCCTACCCTCGAAATCCGAGCACAAGTGCAGCATATTACAAGAGCCGCATATTAAAACCAGGTAAAGGGTGGTGTTTCTCGATTGTCCACTTGTGATCAGATCGGCCAAAACACATTTGAATCCCAGATGTAAACAGGGTCATAGTGTTTCCCTGCTCAAAAGACAGGATTAAAATGTCCATGTTGACCAAACTGTGTTTTGCTGGTTTTGTTTAGTTCTAACTGGTTGACCACTAAGACTAAGTTGATTGAGTTGGTCAATCAGCAGTAGTAACTCTTTCTAACTAAGGTAGTTAAGAAGCCCTTTACAAGAAAGCTTGGTGTCAAGGGCTGTTAAAAAAGCTAAGAAATCATTAAAAAAGCTAGACTCCTGTGCGAGACACTGGAAGAACAAGACACACCACAACAGTCCATCTAGTGTTTGTTTTTATTGACAAACAATAAAAAATGGGATACAGACATTTTTGGTGTGAATGGCTCCTAAATCCCATGCTGGCTACCACCATCCAAAACATATACCATGCTGGTCTTAATAACTCACTTTGTGAGTTATTGCCAGCTTCCACTTTGTTCGGAGAAGACAGTTTTAGTCTTGAAAGTAATGTTCACATTTGTTGATGTCATAATGTCATATTATCAAACGGATGGACTGTTCTGTCTCCATCTCTCCACTCTACAGTACATTCAGCTATTGCACATTGTACTTGTACAGGAAGAGAGTACTTGCAGATCTTGCAGTAAATGATAGTTTGACTCTTGAAAAGGCTACATAGGTTTTGCCTAATTAGGCATTGTCTGTGTGTGTGAGAAATTCAGATAACTGTCATCGGTTACATATTGCCTGCGCTCTGTTTTCTATTTTACTCCAAGCTAATTAAAGCCTAATTTAAAGGTTTGCTTGCTTTCTGTCTGTCCTCCATTGCCCATAATGTGTTTTTCTGACAGAAGAAAGATATAGCCATCAGCGTTATGTTCCTGGCTTAATTAAGCAGCCAGTATAGAAATGTAGCTTTGGCCCTGGTTTCATTTGACCTCGAGTTCCTCGCAATAGATTAGCCTCTCATAGCTAACAGCAGCACGATGAGTATTTAAATCCTTTAGAGCACAGATCGCTTTTGTATCGGTGTGAGGTGCAAACTCCCACTGTTACTAATGAAGATGTGGAGTTGCCAGATTTGAGAAAATGACAGGAGCCAATTATCTTTGGAGACATGAAAAGTCAGATCTGAAATGTTGAGGACGCGAGGCCATCGTGATTCCCTGTTGTTTGCGAGGTGATAGAGGACTGGAGTGGTCTCTAATCAGCGCCTGAGTGACAGCACACCCAAAAGCAATTCCTGCACTGTAATCCCCCTTTGTGGACAGCGTCGAAAATAAGTTGGCCGGGCTAATGCACCATGCTCTTCTCTGCAGCCACACGCTGACAGTGCCCTGACAGGCAGACACAGACACAGGTGCTTGTTTATGCTAATGATGTGTAGGACTGGGCAGATAGATGTTGTAGATAGAGGGCTGGGTGTGCACGCACACACTTGCAATTTTACCCTCCTGTTGCTATTTTTTTTCTGACTGGTCACTACCACAGACAATTATTGTTTCTAAAAACTAAAATAAAACATGTTTTTTAACTGAAATAAAACCAAAATTTTAATAATTATTGAAAGCATAAAACATAATTAGAAGAACTGAATAACTCAGAAATGCTAAAATGAAATAACAATGACCAAAAATTTTAAAGACTACAAATTTACCTTCACATCCCACCTTTGTTAAAATTGCAGTTGCCACTAATTTGAAACAAGAAGACTTTGAGAATACTAAAACAAACAGCCATACAGTGGAAATTAATGAAAGGATTAAATCAAAATTAAATAGAAATTCTAAATAAAAATAAAAATATTTTAAACCCTTTTAAAACTAGCTAATATCCCTGACCATGGACACAGCCCAAAACTGATTGTGTTTGCAGAAATCATTTGATTTGGAACACTTAATTACCAGGACAAGGACTATTGAGAATGAAAAATATCCAGAGGAAAATCCAAAGTCAAATTTGGATTTTCAAATATTCTTTGGAGAGTCAAATATTCTGCATACATGTGACTGTGTGATTATGAATGTGTTTAGAGAGGGTAATGGATAGGGGTGATCCTTGGTTCCTGTGGTTGTCCCTTAGGTTGACAGCTCAACGGGGAGCTGGGTATAGAGGGTCATTACTCATATCTGCACACACAGGGAAGAGCTTGAGAGGGTGGAAGCCATGAATCAAGGGCGAGCAGCCATCACACAGAGATTGATGAAAAGCCAATGCGTGGCTAAGCCTGATTTCATTTACAAGCACAATTTTACCAGCTGTGGGAGGGGCGTATGTGTGTGTATAAATGTGCGAAGGGGACAAACAACACACCCCTAGGCTGAGATTTCATAAAACAAATACAAGTAATGAATAATGGTGTGGTGACTTTGACTGCACATGAGTGAGCTGGGCTTGATCAACAATGCAAAAAAGCAGAGCGGAAAGGCCTTCTCTTCGTACCTGCAGTCGAGGTCACGTCCTCTTTGATGCATGTTTATGGCTCGGGGTGAAACATGACATGAATCGATATTCATACACACTCTAATTATTCTCATGTTTTAATGCATAGAAAAGGGAGTGTAAAAGACCAGACACCAGGCAAAATGCAAATGCAATCTCGATAAGGTCAGTAAAAAAGTGCTCTCAATCATTACTTTGTCAATGCAACTTATTTGTGGCTTGGCAGATCTGGTCACTATTGGAATTTCATGTGGTTGTTAATACAGAAGAAACAACAAGGGGTTTTCTAAGAACAGATTAAAGGCACTACTAGCTACTCAATAATGTTTGGTTAACTTAATACTGATGTCTAATGGCATGAATGTGAAGTTTGTTTATTAACTGTTGCTGCTTCAGGTCCTAGCAGCTAATTTTTCTTTTGTTTGGTTTTGTCTTTTTGATTCTTTTTTTCTGTCTTGCACTAAACTTGGAAATTCTTGTTTTCAATCCCAGCACATTTTTGCACATTGTCAGTGGTTCGTGGTGGTGCATGGAGGCTGACAGCTGCATAGTTTTGCCACTTACACACTCTCTGACTGTGTTCCAGTGCACTCACTGTTTGCTGTGTGCATGCAGTGACCAGTGTGGTTGTGTCTTGGACATTTCATTGTGTGGTGCCTGTGGCTCGTGTGTGTTTGCTGTAGGAGTTGCACTACTACTGATTTTTAACAATCAACTCGAGTTGAGCACATTGGTTGAGTCGAATTTGATTAGTTGTGAAGTAATTCCACCCCAAAACCACCGCACATCTGGGTCCTATGAAACGCCTATTATAGCTTGACACCTGAGGACAAAGTTAAGACCGACAGACTGAACTTTGTTTTGTATGTAAATGGATTGGATAAAATAAACATTAATCATAACTAAAGGTGTGAATCTTTGCTGGTCTAATGATTCGATTCAATTACGATTCAAAGGGTAACAATTAATTTACAAAACTATTCTTGATGCATCACGATACATCTTGTCCTTAATTTTTTTTATCAATACACACACTCAGTATTAAATAGTATTAAATTATTAATTTAGAATGAATCAATCCCTAGCCTAACCACAACTATCGGTTGCTGGTCTAGGATAGCTACATGGTATATCTGCTTTTGTGAAAGTGCCAGGTGTCCGCTTCTCCTTTCCACACCACAGGTGATAGTAAAGTGAAGCAAATAGCGGGGTTGCTGCTTTAGAAATCAATTCAGAATCTGGTATCAGCACAATTCCAACGAGAGAGAGAAAGGCAGTTATTTGAAAGTTATTTTGTCTACCGAACTGCTGTCTCATCATTAATTTTCAGCAATTTTTTTCCCTTTCTGTGCATATCAGTGCATATCAGTGCAATAACGGGCAAGAGACCATCTTGAAATTGTTTGTTGAGTGCATGAGTAGTTTCAGTTGGGGACAATGGTTTTGTGGATGATGCATTCAGTGCGCTTGACTTTAGTATACTGTATGTGATTCTACATCTGAGAATTTTGTAGAATTTGTGAGGCCCAGTTAGAGTAACTTACAAAGTAAGTTACACAGTAACTTCCCACCGCTTGTCTCCTTAACTACACCCATCTGAAAAGGCCATCCAGCAACGGGTTGGTTGTAGCCCGGAGCAGAGCCAAGAGTTCTTCAGATCCCTGAGCTTTAGGAAGCACGGCCAGACGTTCACTTTTGCCCAACAGCTCCGGGACACCTGCCGGAATAGGCTGCTGGCGGAGGGAACCCGTGGAAGTTGTCGATCTGGTGGTGCTGGAGCAGATCATCTCCCAACTTCCTCGAGGCATGTCCAAGTGAGTCAACTGCAACCACCCAGTGTTGCTGGAGGAGGTTGTCCAGCTGGCAGAGGACTACATGGTGGCGGTTCCAGGAGGCAGCGAAGCAGTGTTTTCTTCTCCCTCTCCTCTCTCTTCTTTCTCTCCACCCCCTGTGTCTCATGTCCCATCCCTCTCAGTCCTGTGCAGTTTCAGCTCCCCGGAAGTGGGGAGGAGCCCCACTCAAACCCCATCCCCGGTACAGGGGACCCGCCCCCTTGTCTGTCCATTCTACTCCTCCTGTCTTCCTGTGCAATCCCCCCAGGTTGGTGAGACCGCCCCATGAGTGTGGAAGGAAAGCCTGAGCTGGTCTGTTGGAGCTGTGGGGAAGCCAGGCATGGCCAAGATTGTTGTCCGGTGATGGAGCTGGTGACATTGATCTGGATCCCCGACGCTCCACAAGCCGCCCCCGATCAGGCAGGGGAATATCGGATACCGGTAAGTGTAAAAGGTGAAACACATCAAGCTTTGGTGGATTCGTGTTGTTACCAAACCTCTATCCACCAACGCTTGGTGCAAGGCAGGGGAGTGAGTAAGAATAAACAGGTGAGGGTGAGATGAGGTGTGTGCATGGTGACATTAACAAGTATCCAGTGGTTCCCAATGAGATACGATTCAGGAGGAAAATGCATCGAGGCTGCGGTTAATTCCCGTCTCACCCATCCACTAATTCTGGGAACCAATTGGCCTGGTTAAAAAAATGTATTGTTCGTAATGTGTGTGTGGATGGGTCCTGCAAAGTGATGTTGTGGTGTGTGATGTGCGAAGCTATGGCTGGAGAGGCGGTGTCAGGGCTGTCGTCTTCTGCTCTGCGACAGGATGACACAGACGAGGGAACTCCTGTACTCAGAGCTTTCCCTGAGGGAGAGTTCCTCAAGCACACCTTTGACTAAGTGAAAGTAATTAATGGTCAGCCTAATGTGACATTCACATACCCATACTTTTCTATTATTAAAGAGCGGATGTATCGAGTAATGCAGGACACTCAGACCAAAGAAAATACAACTCAACTATTAGTACCAAAGAGCCGTAGGGAAACACTCTTCCAGGCGGCTCACTATAACCCAATGGCTGGTCTCTTAGGTCACGAAAACACTTTGAACCATATAATGGCCAGTTTTTTTTTTTTGGCCGGGCATTCACGGCAACGTACACAAATGGTGTGCGGCATGCAGTGAATGCCAGTTGGTGAATCAACCGGCCACCCCAAAAGCGACATTGCACCCTCTGCTGTTGATTGAGGTCCCCTTCTAGAGAATTGGCATGACCTCGTTGGGCCATTAGAGCGAACTTCACACAGGCATCGTTTTGTATTTGTTCTGGTGGACTATGAAATCTGGAAGCAGTACGAGAGGTCACGCAAACCTCCACAGGGTTTTCCCCATTTGAGCTACTGTATGGCCGTCACCTGTGCAGCGTGCTTGACGTCATATGAGAAGTTACAGAGGAAGGAACTTCGAATAGCAAAAATCTACTTCAATACTTTCTTGACCTTAGAGCAAAGCTCCACACTTTGAGTGAGGTAACACAGGAGAATTTGCTCCAAGCGCAAGAACGTCAACACCGACTGTACGACAGGGGCACTTGATTACGCAAATTCTCACAGGCAGATAAAGTGCTTGTATTGGTGCCCACTTCAAGCTCCAAATTACTCGCCAAGTGGCAAGGACCCTTTGGTATCTGGTTCTTCAGCTCTTTAAATTCGAGGTGGTCCACAGACCGGGGGTGCAGATTGTTGTGGCTGGAGGGGTAGGTAGGCCTGATGTTGCCCCGGAATGTGGCATGGGGGCGTCGTTGTGTGTCTGTCTGCGGGAGAGGGAAAGCGGTTTAGGCTCGTCACCTGGGCTGTAATTACTCTAACACCTGTCTCTCATTATAGTGATGTTGGAGGAAGACCTGATATGGCATGCCAGATCATCAGAACAAGAAAAGAGTTTCCAGTAGGCAGATCGGAGAGAGACTGTGCTGACTTACTGAATGTTTATGTTAGTGGACAGTTAACACTCGTCAACTCTGTGTGCGTCTATAATTAAAAGATCTGACCTTGAAACTGTTTAGTTTGTCTCCTGACTCCTCCATTGCCCATGAACTTAACATTATCACAACGAGAAATTTAGTTATATAGTACTCATTCTGCACCAGCTAATAGAGTATTAAAAACACTAATCGAATATTGCTAATTAATTTTCATTACTGCAGTTCCCTGCTGTGAGCAGCACTAAATTACACTGTTTTACCTCTGAATCTCTCACCAAATCTTGAAGTTACAATTGAGTCCACTGGGATTGCTGTGGATATATGAGGTGTTGAGGTGTTGTTGGATGAGAGAAGAAGAAATGTAATGGTGTCTGTTCATCTAAAGCAAAGCCAAGTTATATTACAAAGCAATACTTGTACTATTTTGATTTGTATTTAATTTTATGTATTTATGTTTTTGTCGGAGACATGCAAACCAACAAAAGAGTATCTGCTTTTATTGGTGAAAATAAATTAAAAATCGAACTTTGTGATCAGACCAGTGTGTGTGTGTTTGTGTAAATCTCTGAACACCCGGTGAGCACATTTTATAAAAAGCCAGCTTTTACCACTTGCCATCATTATTGGTTTCTATGTAAGATCCGGGAGAGAGCAAATCTTTTTCAATTTTATTAATACATATTGTTCATTAAATACTTTCCCCCCAAAAATGCATAGTTTAAGTTATCTTATTTTGAAACCATTCTTGGTAATGTTTGTGAATAAAATAAAATATAATATTTACGTATGTGTCATAAATGCTATTTTTAATGTGCAGTTTAATTTGATTAATTGGGTACTGTTTTTTTATGGGTTAGACATGTACTTGACTACAAATTACTTGAAAATGCCCATCCCTTGTCACAACTTTATGTCTTCGTAAGCACCTTTTTATTATAAGTGTGCCACAATAGGTAGGCAAATTTCAGGCTGTAACATAGCTACAAGTTAACATAAGTGTCTGAACATATAGCTTATCCTGGACTCCCTGTAGCTGCAGAAGGTTCCCCGTCCTTGGGATGGTTTTCGGTGGCCACAGCATCTGAACGGACTCCATCTTGATGTGCTTTTCTAACTGCCGAATCATGATCTTGAAGGAGCATCCAAGACAGCATAACATTAGTATTTCGGTTATATTTGAAGGCCAATTTGCATATTTTGCAGGTTACTGTAACATTTGTGTCATATTTATCAGAGTAGCCAATGGAATGTTCTGAACATTATAAATGCTAATACAATGCTACGCGCACGTGCAATACAGATACATAAGTATCAGATACAGATTTATAAGATTGTTGTTAATGCATTGCTTGTTGAGCAGAGCGACACAGTATAGAAATACCAGTTATTAAGTGCTTTCTGTGTGTGCATCGTTTAATGTGAGCCTGACAAACATCACCGCCTATATTTAAGCCAATACTCTTTTATCAGTGCTTGCCACCAGAATTCCTCACCAGTTGTATTACCTACAGATAGGCAGTGATGTATAAAGTATCGATTTGTCATACTTGAGTAAAAGTAAAGATACCTTAATGGAAATTGACTCAGGTAAAAGTTAAAGTAGCTCATGAGAAAGTATTAAAGGAACCGATATTAAATTTATATAAGTATCAAAAGTACAGGTAAATTGCATAAATTACAGAACAGTTCATTAAACCAATGGCAACTTATTTGATTGGTGGTGCTCATCATTTACATGTCCTCATGCCATCCGAGATGTATGACTTTCTTTCATCTGCAGAAACCAAACAAAATTTTAGAAGAATATTTAGGCTCTATAAGTTAATTTGATGCAAGTGAGTGGTGGCCAGACATTTCAAGCTGCAAAAAGCATATTAAGGGAGCATAAAGTTATCTATACTACTAGAGTGGTTAAATCCATGTCTTCTGAAGATATTCAGTTGGTTTTGGGTGAAAACTGTATTTCACTGTATGTTCTCTAGGCACGACCGTGATTTCAAGCTTGATTTCACATTCTTGTGCTTGACGCATACGCAGAGCTCTAGGTGGCACTATAGGAAGTGTCAAACTTGAAATCCTGATTGCCAAGACTGCTAATGTCCAAATTTATAGTCGAAAAAGGAGTTAAATTTTGGTCTATGCTCACCCAAAAACAAATCTGATCCATTCAGAAGACACGGTGAAACCACTGTTTTATGGATTACTATTATGCTGCATTTATGTGCTTTTTAGAGCTTTAAAGGTCTGGCCACTATTCACTTGCATTGAATTGACCTACATAACAGCAATATTCTTCTGAAAAACTTTTTTTGTGTGTTCTGCAGAATTGTGTTCTGCAGCAGTGTGCAAAAAACACAGAAAATAAATATTGTTGGACATTTTGATGAGTGCTGGTAAATATCATACCTTGTTTAAATGCAAAATGTAAACACATGTGATTGACTTTTATAAGAACAGGTGTCCTGGAAAGGCAGAAGACTGAACGCGCATAACTTTTTCCTAATGTTTAAGCCTTTCATTAGTCGGTATTTTTTTTTTTTTACTCACATGAGCAGTTTCTTGTCTTCCCCAGAGGAGACAGACGACAGAACACATAATCTGGCGAGCGCGCGTGATCTGGTGTGTGATTTTGATTCAGATTTGTGATTCGCAAAACTAAACATTCAGACCGCTTTTTGAATCTTTTTGTTGAGTTCATAGGAGTCAAATGTAAAAGATTCGACACAAATGATTCTTTCAACGAATCACACATCACTATCGCCGATCTGCATACATTTTTGCACATACTGCTTTTTTTTCTATTTTTTTTAGGTATTCAGTCACAAAAGTAAAGAAAGTGTGTGGAGAAATTTATCGGAGTAAAAGTATACATTTTCTCTTCAAGATGTAGTAAAGTGAAAGTAAAAGTCCAAAGAAATATTTATACTTTAATAAAGTACAAATATTCAAAAAACTGTACTTAAGAACAGTAATGAAGTATTTGTACTTTGTTACTATACACCTCTGCAGATTGCTTTATTAAATTACATTGTGAGGACTAGTCGACCTCAGACTGACAATGTCAACTACATTAGTTGTAGTCGACCAGTCTGTGCAACCCCTAGTTTGACTTTGCATAGTTTGGACTGTGAAGTTAGTGAGATGCCTCGCTGTCTTCTATTGCAGCCTCCTAACTGAAACGAAGCCTCATAAGAGGCTGATTTGAAATATAGGCAGCAACTTTGCACGTCATTCAAATAGCTCTCATCACGTGCAGCACACGTGACTCGGTCCACAGCTGATTTTAATACAGGTGATGTGAGAGGAATGACACGATACACCTAAGGAGATTAAATACACATAGCACACACACATTATGGGTAAAATAAACCATGTTCATGATATTAAGCTATTTTGTATAGATACTTTTCAGTATTGAGTGGATTATAATTTCAAACTTTCTCTTGCTTCATCCGCCATCTTGGATTTATTTTTCCACCTAGCTCATCACATTCTGGCATCATGTACCCGGGGAAGAATACATATGATGATACCTTTGAATTTGGGAAAATTAGATATCTTAGTAGGCAGCATAATTAAGATACCTACATTTTGGAACAGCCTTGGCATCAGGAGCACCCCCATAATGAATAAAAATGTTGCCTCTGTAAGCAGCTCACTAAGTTTTGAAACAGACCCATTGTTTCCTTGATTTTTTTCGATGGAGCACTGGAAATGTGCTAGTCTGCATAAATGAAAGTGGCTGAGCATGGCGACCCCCATGAAACTACTGTCATTTATTTTGGTTATCGAGAAAATCTAATGATTATTCTGACAAAAAATATCTAATAACTTTTTTGATGTATTTTTGCGATTGAAAAACAACAAAACAATTGTGCAAACAATATCTAAAGCAACAGACACCCAAAGCAGATATTTAATATAAAAACATGCATGTAATTCAGGCTGACATTGATTGGCTTCTCCAGGTGTGCCCAACTCTTTTTTTATTGTAAGATCTAATTTTTTCTTTAACTAGTTCAACATGATCTACCCTTTTTAGTTTAGAACTCAAATATGGGAAAACAGGCCAAAGATATAAAATATTTGATCTTTTCAGAAATCATGTGAGATAAATTTTTCCCTCTTGCGTTGAGCAGCAGCAGCTGGGAACATTGTTGGCCTTGTGCTACATATTGCGGATTGCAAAGCCTTGTCGCTTGCTGTGTAACCATGTACTGTGTATAATGCCCTGAAGCCTCTGGACATTCAGTTTCTTACTGAGTAAACACTGTTAATAATTTCACATGGGGAGACTAGCAATTTCTCCCTCCAGTAAGCCGAAGTTTCATATTGCATCTATGGGGCAAGAGACATGCAGCTGTGGCTTTAACAGCAGACTCACTCTGAGCTTTGACTGGCAGCATACACACCGGCGGTTTTAGTCTGTTAATAAAGTTCTCTGGATTCCCACATTGAGTTTTACCTGTAATAACTGCCATGAACTATAAAATTATTATCAGAAATGGTGGATTGCGATCTATTTTTTAAACTTAATCATCATGAAATCTCATTTACATGAGGAGAATGGTAATTAATTTACACAGAACATAACTCAAACAATAATTTGCTGAAAAGAACCTTCTTAGATCACCTGGATTCAGTCAGATTTATTGAACAGAATGTGTATCCATAATGGCGTGTGCAACTTTAATCAAGTCCAAAAAAATAATTTTTCATGACATTATTTTGTTGCTTCATAAAACCCTATATTGCATACAATTATATAGATAATTAGGTTTAGAATGCATTCCAATGTGTTTTTTTGCCTCATGCAGTAACGAAAAGCTCAACTTCAGTGTTCAGCGGGTCTGTGGAAACTGGATATCATCTTTAGCATTGTTACAGTGCTGTTGCATTGCTGACGTGATGTTGTGTGTTTTTTTTTTAGGTCCTGCATTTTTTTAGGTCCTGTTTTTCAAATCTAAAGTTAAGTGCTCTCACACAGCTGACACCTACTGTCGTTGTGTTCACACCCTCATCCCTGAACTGTGCCTTTTTTCGATTTATCGATTTGGGAATTTTGTAATCAAGGAATGTTTTTAATCGATTAATCAAACTAAATCAATTAATTGTGACATCCCTAAATTCTTTCAACCATTATATAATTCAGAAGTACTATACATTTTTTTCATCTGTACAACTAAAATTTACTAAGTTCACCCTCGTGACAATTGTGATAAGAAAATATTGTCTATTACTGGACTGAAATATTCTTTCTTATTCAAAAGAAAAATAATATTCCAAGATATCAATGATTAGCCCTATCTTACAGGTAGTTCTATTGTACACCACATATATCAGATCAGCCTTTGTTGTTTTTACACTATGTGGCCGCTCTGTGTTTGGTTATGAGGATGTAGTGTTTACTGTGCAGAACTCACCTCCAGAATAATGGAGCTCCATACTTATTTAGCCGACAGCACATCTTCAGTCGATGAAATGGCTCTTGCAAAGGGTATGAATGACCCTCAGTGTGGAGGGCGCTGGGGGTTGAGGATCGGGATCTCTCTTCTGTGTGTCTCCTCTCTTCTGCATTTCCCCAGGGCCACACCGACCTAATGGGTGCATGTTCCACTCTGGCATTCAATTCCAATTTGATAACAATTATATTTGCACAGGACACCCTCTGCTTGCTCAGTGTAATTACCTACTTTTTATATGATCTCTATTATTGGAAATCGATGTCGATAAGAGCACCCCATTAGAACTTGTTATTATCACAGCTTGGGTTTTGCTACGCTGCCATTATTATTTTACGCACTCTAGACTGGCAGAGTTTATGGCCTGCTCTCTGCATCCAGGCTGGTGTGTCAGTCTAATTCACAGACCTGCAGCGAGGGAATAGGACTTGAGCACCGAGAGCTCAAAGTAGGGAAATCACAAGTGAGCATTTTTTAAATCGGTCAGTGTCTGGATCCGGCCAAATGTCAAGATCGACTGACTTGCTTCCTGCAGAGAGAGGGAAATTATTTTATTAGGAATGGACAAACCTTTAATGAAGCAATTCCATATAATTAAACAGTTTGGCAGATCACATTTCTATTCATTCTACACTGCAAGGAAGTACTTCACACAATATGTGTTGTTATCAAAGCACATCCCAAGGACTCACGTTTTACTGCTCAGCATAGACAGTTAAGCCCTGTTTAAACCGAGCGACAAAGCAACATGAACCATGGAGACTGTTGGTGACAAGATGTGGCTGTGGCGTGCAACATGACAAAGTTGAGAAAAGTTTAAATTTATGCAAATTATGTTGTGAATGATTTCACTGCTTTATATCATTTGTCTGTAAACCACATGCAAAGATATAATAAAACAATGATGCATGGAAAACCGTGTCTGAGTGAGTTAGAAAAGATCGTTCATCTTGTTTAATGATATGGTGCAACGAGCACCGCTGCAGGTTTTATAAAACACTCTCGCTATACGTAATGTGTTTTTATTTTAAGAGGCAATAGAACTGATTTCTTGTCAAATTAAAATGATATCTTAGTTTTACCGATAGTATCATCTGTAATTTGAAAAAGCATTTCAAAAGCTATTGCCAGACGTGCAGTCAAACAATAATGTTAGTGCAACATCAGTAGGAACACCCACTAGTGACTTCACAGAACAGAGATTAGCAACACCAAGCGATGATGTTGTTGGTAGTGTGAACAAGGCTTTAGTCCCTGCTGGTAGATGTTATGGTAATGCTGGTAAAAAGACAAAAATAGTAGTGTATTCTGAAAAAAAGACATTATTTTGCAAGTACATTTAAAATATAGAAATATATTTCTATATTTTAAATGTTTTATATATATGTAAATATATTTTTAAGGGATTGTCTGGGTTTTATACAAGTTACAACTTGTAAAACCTAGTTTTTTTTTATATTTCCGCATTTGGCAGACACTTTTATCCAAATCGACTTACAGTGCATTTATTACAGGGACAATCCCCCCAGAGCAACCTGGAGTTAAGTGCCTTGCTCAAGGACACAATGGTGGTGGCAGTGGGGATCGAACAAGTGACCTTCTGATTACCGGTTATGTGATATAGCCCACTACGCCACCACCACTCCTTTTTATTATTTTAAAGAAAAGGAGGGACGAGTCCAAATTGATTTTTGTGGTAATCAACAATATGCCACAAATGCTGTCAATTGAGATTACCTTGTACTAAACCTGGAAAACCTTCAATATTATAGTTCTTTTAAGTGTATAATCAACTTTTATATATATATATATATATATATATATATATATATATATATATATATATAATGCACCCATTATAGTTTTTATATTCTTCCCTGTCTGCTACCTTTGTCATTATTGAAGGCCCTGGAGCTGTGAGCATTCTTGTGATACATTCTTGTAGTTGTCAGGGTGCCATTTTCTGAGTAGCTAGTAATGTACGCCTGAGGTGATTGAAAAAAAAAGTTTCCAGACTGAGTGCCATGAGCAAAGATTGCAGCACGTACAGTGGGTCGTGTTGTTCTAGTACTGCTTGCTCCAAATCAACAGCCGCCATTAAGAGTCTGCCTGGTTGAAAAGAAATGTGTTACTTACTATACCGACAGCTAAATAATTTTTACGTGTCTCTTTGTATGTATCATGGTAGTTTCCTGGTGAAATGAATAGTAGCACTAAAATAAACAATGAATCTTGTTTCCATTTACACACATCATGAGTAAAAGTGCACATTATCAGTTCATAAAAACTTTTCGCCCTGCTCCATGCACAATGCTTGCACAATGCTATCTTATGACATCAATCACGTTTGCAATAGTGCATGACTTGTAATGCGATACATTTACAAGATGGTTTGAGTGCAATCAAATTGCACAGTAGCTCAACTGATAGAGCATTGCTCTTTCGATGCAAAGGACAGGTGAATAAGGCCTGAAGATCATGCAAGTTCACACATGGGCCGAATGTGTCATAGAAGCATCACAAAATTACATGATTGCAACAGCAGTTTTGATTTTTGTCTCACATTTGCTCTTTATGGCACTATCGGTTAGGTTCAGTTTTAAGGTTTAGGGTAGTTTGGTAGGTTGTGTTAATGTAACTTGATATGGCATTAACCTTCAAAAATAAAACAAATGACTTGCTTTTAGCACCACTTATTGTACAATTCATCTCAAAACTTTCTTTATACCTCTTTTGGTTGGCCAATATGTCACTGCTGTGGCACATATAAATGAATGGCACCCCTGTTTAGATGCAGGGTCTCCCAATAGCTTGCTGTCTATGTACACTAGCTAACAAAAGGCAAAAACCTGAACAACAAAATTATATCATATTTATGTTTTTCTTACTATTTAATTTGTAGCAATCAATGAACAATCATGATTCTAACTTTATATTCTAATGTAAGTTAGACTTCCAATTGGCCATTTCAGGAGCAGCCTGTCATAATATTTTACACTGAATATAAATGTCATCAAACAATACCTGATGTGCAATTTACTGCAAACCGAATCACTACTTCTTGGCAATCTTCTCGTATTGATTTCTGAAGAAGATCTGGCCTGCTCAAAGGAATATTATTTTTCATTAAGTTGCAAGAGGAATGGGGGAATCAGACATGGGAGAAATATTAATTCTGCCATTTACAGAATTAAGAATTAGGATATTCAGATTGATCTATATGCAACACCATGCTAACAGGTCTCTCTAAGGCTACAAGAGATGGATGTACAGGAGCGAAATTGTGGGGAGGAGTACTTGGGATGCAAGGTAGAAGGGGAAAGAGATAAGAGTGAGTATGAATCAATGGGAGGTTAAGAGAGAGAGAGAGAGAGCAATGAAGATGAAAAAGAGAGGAGGAGGAGATGCTGAAGAATGTTGTCTGGACATATCGAGTGGAAAGGAGACAGTGTGGCCTTGACATAGTTCCTAGACTGACTGGAGTGATGTGCATTCAGGCTTAGTGGAGTCTGAATACATTCAATCTCAACTTGATTACCAATTATCACAAATCTTTCTTTCTCGTGTGTTACTTGTATTGTCCAACCCGATCTCATGAAAAGTCGTACATAATTTACGAGGTGGATATTTTGTGTGATGTCGCATGATTTTGTTCACATGCAATTTCCCAGATGTCTAATGCAGAAGTAAGCGTGAGTTTCGCGCATGAGGCATTTAGGACATGCTTTTAATATAATGCCCTTACCCAAGCCTCCTATCTAAACTTAACCATTCAGTAGAGTTTGCAAACATGATAGGAAGCTATTGTGTGTGACAGAAGCAAGTAATTGTCACGTATTAGATGTAAACGATGTCCAGAGACGTCATTGGCTGTGGTGAAATTTGTGAGAATTAAAACGAGTGCAGTCACACGATATCATACAAATTAGCCAAATTTAGAAAAGTTGTTTGAATCCTGACGATTACGCTGTGAGAGTGTGTTGGTATTGTTTAAGGAATCTGGCATGAGGCTTAATTCAAGCAAACCTTCAAGACCTTGATACCTCTTTATACGAATTCCATCAAAAAACAGGTTGAAAGACATGAAAGATGTGTCCTTGCCATTCTTTTGCATCACAGTACAATAGTTTGCTTGTGTGCATTCACTTATTAAATGTTTGTTATACATCTTGCAGCAAAATGCATGATTTTATTCTGCCATAAATTTTATTTCCTTTATGTTGTCAGAATTTTTGTATGTTTGTTTGTTTGTTTCTGTCTGTCTATTTTCTGTCTTTCTTTCTTTTTGTCTTTCTTTCTGCTGTTCTGTCTTTCAAGTCAAGAAATCAACTTTCCTTTAATCAGCTATTCCTTTTTTTAGGTAGGCTAGTTCCACTACAGCAGGCAGCTTTTCTCTTGATGGAATCTGCTGATCGTATAATGGGAGATCATGTTGCCTGAACCAACATCTTTCTTACCCCAAGAATTTACAGTCTATTGCCTGGAGTTCAGAGAAACCCCTCTCTGCTCTGTAGTTTTGTACTTCAAGTTCTCTGATATCTGAAAAACAAATATAGGCTGTCGGTGAGATTTGTGATCCTGATGCCAGGCACGGACAGATGGATGTTAGGCTATGTTTGCTCTCTACTTTATCTGTGCTGGCTTACTTTTATGGAAGAAACATGAAAGTTGCTCATGATGAAAATTTCATGGATCAAGAATAGGAAGGAGACCAATCACCCCATTGAGTGAGAGTGTCTCAAGTCTATTCTTTTCAGGGAGGCTACTACAATACAATAAATAGTCATCTTCCCAGATTGTCTTCTAAGCTGTCTAGACAGTTATGAACCGGACTGACATTTCACTTGCCATTACAATTCTTCAAGTTCTTTTTATCCATGTGTGATAAGTTTTTTCATCATTGAAGGAGGGCTAACACCATATGCAAAGGGAAGATGCAAGACATACATGTTGTTAAAATAAAGTAGAACAACAACAACAACCCAAAAATATACAGTAATTAGTAATTGTGATTAAATACAGCAATAAGCCACAAGAGACTGTGTGTTACAGTAATTCAAAAGGGGAAGGGGTATTCTTTTACTAAAAAAAGAAAGAAAAAATGAGTTAGTGATGCAATAAAGATAGCAGAAAAGATTAAGGACTTTCTACATCCTAAAGTAGAAAAACTTGTCATATTTATTTACTAATTTGAGTAAATATCAGAGGTAAATAAAAATCAATTTTACATAACTTTTCAAAGCTGGTGTTCCCAGCATGCACCGGGCTTGAATAATTAATGAGCTTGCATGGTTTCACTGTTTCAAGTTGATTTATACCATTTTATTGTTGTTTTTTATTGTGTGTTGTAACGTTTGGACCTGTTCATGATCAATTATTTTCAGTATATTAATGATCATTCATAGAAAATATGCTGAAATAGGTGTTTTTTCTACAGCTGTGAATGTGGCTCATCCAGTCAGATTCTAGATTCAGAAATATCTGGTTATAATTGTAATTCTGTTATTATTGAGAACAATTATGACCATATTTTTTGTGTGTAGCATTAAATGTAATTAACCTATCAAGAAGTGTTAAAATGGAAAAGGGAAACTGAACAATTTTCAACACTGTATTTATTCAAACAAACATAAAATTCCAATTGAAAGATCCACAGTGTTTGTGCCATTCCTTCAAGTGTTCCCAGGGTGAGGCAGAACAAACAACATTTAATAAAATAATTCTGCTCCAGGGGTTTGTCTTCAGTTCCATCTTAGATCAAATGGCAAATGGCTTTAAAGCCAATCTCGGATTTTATAGCAAGAGGTTGGAGCTCTGCCCCTTCCCACTCATTCTTTAATATTGAAAAAAAATGAAGCTATTGATTTTCTGTCTGTTTCTCACTCTGCTCGGAATATTAAAATGGACAGTGAGATCTGGCATGTCTGAATGGCCGTGTCCCAATTTTCGAGTCGTGTTGATGTTGAGTTGCAGTAAAAATTGTTGTTGATAGCAGGATGTTTGCTGTGTTGTTTTTTTTTTAAAGAGAGGGATGAAAGAAAGGAAGGCCATGAGGCTAATCTCACCATTTCTTCTTGCGTGGTGCCATTAGTCCTTTTCTTCAGAAGGATAAGAGGCTTTATATTTGTCTTAAGAATTCCTCAGAGTCTTTGTGAAGGTCTTGAGCTGTTCCATTGTGTGTGATTTGTTTGATAATACTCGTAATTGTTTCATAAATTAAAGCAATAATTTAAGCCATCAAGACCTTCAACATGTCAGGCATAATTAGGATTGATCTGCTCTATAGAGAAGAAATTATACTATCATAATATATATATATATATTAATGATTTCAAACCATAACATTCACACAGTGATATTATCATTTATAATTAAATTCAAACATGGTATTTAAAGGATTTTGTTATGTTAACATATTTCTTCCTGTCCCAGTTGAAAATGCAGAGACAACTAAAAGTAAGCCATAGTAAGTTAATTAATATCTCACTATCATTAAATGGAAGACAGGGCTGGGCAGAAGGGTTGGTAAGAGCCTTTTTTTAAGCAATCATTTTTGTAATTCAGTTAACTGCCACTATTGGCTCAGAAATGACACTTTTCACAGAGTTCATATGTTTGCAGATTTAGTTTCACAGTAGAGACATCTTATAACACATTATATCAATACCTCCCTTTGAGTTGGGGAAGTGATCAGAAAGATATGAAATGGAGAAACAAATGACAGCTATCATAAACAAAACTCATTCCACACTTTGTATCTTTGAGAGGCTGTTGTATCTTACTATATAGTAAAACAGACAGCAGGAACTGATGTAATGATAATAACTAAATTTAGAAATTGCAGTCACTGCTCATTCATTTGCAATTTTCATTCAGCATTAGATTTTGATGCTTCTATCCATACTGAGTGACAGCAACAACAATAAAGCACCGTCTGGAAATGTAAGGCAATTCATATGCAAAAAACAAAACAAAACAACAATATAGAAGACAATGTACAATTGTACAATATACAATAAAGTGGACAACTTTACAGTGCAACTGCCCATTGCCCCAACAAGAATAATGTTGCTTTACATATAAAATGTGTATGCTTTCTTTTCATTGTAAATCAATAGTTTAAAATTGTTTAGAGTTTTTTTGAGAGGTGACTTGTATGAATGTTAACACTACTGCCCTTTAAAAGAAAAACAAAGTAACTACACTTTTTGAAAATGACAAATGATTTTAGACCAAAATGTTGTCTCTTGCACTCTGTCTACACCAGACATGAGGATCGAATTGCGTCAAAAGCAATAGAACCCCATTATAACCAATGATTCTGTCTACACTGGAAGTGTCCTTGCTGTGCATCTGTTGCACATAAATGAATGGGTGTCGTGTTTCACTTTGGCTGCACGCGCTAGCGCTGCTATACAAATTAAATGGTTTAAAGCGTTCGTGTCCAATGTAGACAGCCTCAAGCTGTAACGTCCCACTGCGTCAAAGGACGCGCCCGGTGTAGAGAGGTCGTTAGACTATGTGACAGACTTATTTAGCTCAGCTGTGCTGTGAGAGAAAGCATAATGTGAAAATTGCCATAACTGCAAAACTGTCTTCAAATTGTTTTATTGTCTCACACAGTTTTCTTTGAATCTGTGCATAGTCGACCCAAACCCATATGTTGCAGGACAGAACATAGTCTAAGGGACCCGATTAAGGTCATCACAAAGTTTTTATTAAACTGACTGTGTTTTGCCTTTGCGTGGCAGTGTAGTTGACAGGATGCGGATCATCAAATGATGCAGTGGTGTGTGTCATTTTGGAGAATTCAGTGCTCTAAAACACAAGGAGAAAAAAGATGGTTTCCATTAAGGCCAAACAATTCACAATCTTTTGGCAACTTCAGCTCCCTGTGGAAATACATTCTCCAACTATCCATACAATCTCAAAACAACATCAGACATTATGAGTGTCCTTCAACAGAAACTTTCCAGCAACTTTCCTTTAATGAAAAGCACAATGACAAGCTCAAGGAGAACCAATTCACTGATAAACCATTTAAGTCTCACAAAGAACAAAGAGAGAGTTCAGGAAACAAGGAAAGAAGAAAGGTTTCAAAGGAATGTGACAGGTCCCGAAAATCAGATGAAATGGTTGGTGAAGAGTGTATTTTTGCCACAAACTCGCCGAATGAAGAGACAAGGGGGCCAAAGTCACACATTTCACTCAAGCATTCCACTGCATGACCAATGAGGGAGGTTGCAATCCTGAGAATCTGTTTTAGTTTAGCAGAATTGCCATTAATACTGGCCACTTTAACACCATAACCTTTCCAGTGCTCATCTCAAGGGTGTTTTTAGAGCAAAAAAAACAGCTTTTGGAGCAGTTGCTTGGGGCGATCTAACTGTGACCTCCAGCCAAAGTCAGTTTTTTTTTTTCTACCTTTTAATCAGTAGATTCCACCACCCCCACCATGTCCCCTCATACTCCGCTCTTCATACTTCTTTGCTTCCTCTCCTAAGGGTGAATGTGGCATTATGCATCATGAAACTGGGATCATGTCATGTCTTTACACTTGGCAAAAGTCACGTAATGTTATGTAATACGTGAAGCATGCTATAAAAAGTGAAAATATGCCATTGCTACCTTAAAAGTGTGGTTCATCCAAAAATGAAAATTCTGTCAATTCTGTATGACTTTCTTTTTTCCACAGAACACAAAAGGTGATGTAATGGAGTATGTTAGTCTCAGGCACTTTTCACTTACCTTTTGCTTATTATGATAGAGAAGCATCATTCTGCCTAACATTTCCTTTCACGTTCCACAGAAAAAAGAAAGTCGTAGGGGTTTGGATTTAAAAAGAGATTAAAAAAAAGGACAACATGAGTTAATGAGTTAATTATGACAATTTTTATTTTTGAATGAAATATTTCAGCTCTGTACAGTAGGTCCATACAATACAAATGACTGGGTACCTACGTTTTGAAGCTCCTAAAGCACATGAATGTAGCATAAAAGTAATCCATAAAACTCCAGTGTTTAATATGTAAGTCAATATTTATGTCCTGATTCTCCTCCAGTGCTCATATGCACGAAGAAAAAACAAAATATGAATATGAAAGTTGATATTGATAATAAAAATGGATTTAAATATTGATCTGTTTCTAAACCACACTTACTATATAGCTTATGAAGACATTATTCTCTGGAGTCGAATGGATTTCTTTTATGCTGCCTTCTTTTTGGAGCTTCGCAAAGAAAGTCACACACATCTTGGATGGCATGAGAGTAAATGATGAGATCATTTTATTTTTTGGGGGGTGAACTATTCCTTTAAGGAGCCGTCTCTACCATGTCCTTTCCCCTTCAATTGTGTAACTTAATGAAGTCAGGTAGATTGAGCCATTTTATTATTTTTTTAAGTCTAAAATAAAATCCTTTAGTATAGATTTTACAAAATGTAGAATATTTTTAGATTACCTGGCAAAACATATACAGTGCAGACAAGCTAATAGAGAGCATTGTACCTTCATTATATTTTTGAATGCAATTGTGCAACTAAATGTTCTAGTCTTCACTAGGTATTTCTCAAACCTTTTGCCCAGTTTTCATTTTTGACATGTACTACAAATGGTATACTGTATGTTCAGCTTTTAACACCTAAGTCTATACTATTTAGAGAGCATTGAAGGCTAAGGGAAATGTCAACAGGAACCATGTTCTTTTATTTCCACATAAAAGAAAAAGTTAAAAGAAGTCTTCAAGAAGTTTTACAGTCATCACTGCTGCATTGTGCTCTGAAGTTATTAATAAACATTTACTGTATTGTGCAATAGAGTTAGCTCTGTGAGATGTGAATAAGCCTTTGTGGAGTTCTCACATGTAGGCATAATTTTTCTTGATGACAACAAAAGACAGTACTCTTTGGATATCATTTATTTTTATTTTTTTTGTCTTTTGTGTGGGTAAATGGAGGACAGAGAAGTGCAAACACGTGATTCTTTAAAGAGTTCTGAAAAATCGCCTTTCTTGCATGTGAGACCAAAAAACTTTCTTGTATTTATTTTTTTTATGCATAGCATTTACATTACTTTTGGTTCCATAGCAGGCACTTATCAAGCAACATGAAAGTGCATATACTTTATTGTGATGATTAATTCAGAAGGAAGCTAAGCATACAAATGGGGTCCCATGCCCAAACCAAGAGAGGTGCCAGTAAGAATACAAAATGCATGTATGCTGCATTATTGTACGAAGTCAACTGGGTAAAAGAACCCCCTTTAAAACTCACTCACACGTATCAAGCTGCAAGAGATCCTTTTGATTTTTGAGGCTCAATCCTCTACAGGATATCTCTGTACCTTCAGTCTGGTTGATTGACCAGGACGAGAGGCAGACGATGCATCAAATTACTATGTAACTGTCCTTCAGGGAAGGGTCTGGCCCTGAGCTAGGCCACACTAGACTTTTTAACTGTGACACCAGCTTATTAGATCACAGAGGTCATCCACCTTCCACTCATTTAGCAGCCAAGCCACCAATAATAGACACTCTGGGCATCATTGGGATGAAGCAGTGTGTCAACGCAGAACCAGACTCCAATTTGAAAAGTGTTCAGGGCTGCCGGTGGGAGTTTCAACTCTGTTTTAGCCACATGTGTCCAGTGACCTTGCAGGGTCACTCGTTTTTCGATAGGAAAAGAAAGACTAATCAGGTGCCTCGAACTGTTCAAACCGAAACGTTAACTTATTGGCCCGTGAGCTGAGGGAAGCGGGGAGTGGAGCTGATCTTCTATTTGCTATAATAATACATTGTGTTAAGGTTAAACTCTGCATTAGATGATTCTTCCACTTTCAATATCTATTTTTTTTAGCCTTTCCTTGAATTTATAGTCTTTAGTTCTATTCTGGAAAGAGATTGATCAGTATGGTTTTTTTACTTTTATGGTTAAGTGTCCGATATGCAGTATGTACGGAACCGATTTTTAATCGTTGTCTTATTTCTGTTTTTGGACATTATATAATTCATCAATAACCTCTGAAGGTGAACGGCCCTGATTTACGAGACTAACTAGATGTACTATCCTAATATGTCCTAACATGTCCAAGCGGGAAAAATAATTACTTGCTTTTTAATCAGTGTTTTCGTCCTAACAGACCACAAGTGATGAACGACTGGACATTTGTCTTTTGCTTGGTTTTTGTTTCTGTGTATCACACAGGTTTGCCCCACCCACTGTAAACTCTCATTGGTCCAAAATACTGCACCTAATAACTGTACATTAAACATCAAATTGGCTCCGATTGTCTCATTTTGTGATCTGACACGCAGCAGATTGCATTTAGTGTGGACAGAGGAATTGCTGGAATCTCGTTGCTTTGTGTTTTGAAGGACATGCATTGATATCAAAGAACTGGTAACTGAAAGTGTGAGTGTCATTAAAAATATACTGATTATTAGTCTATATCTAGTTCTGGTGATTGTGAGTTATTATAAAAGACGGCTCTGTATAAGCTGATTGTTATACTTGGTTCATTCCCGTGTGTTTTTGTCGCATTATTTTTTTCAATAAATCTCCATCCTTTTTCTCTTTCAAACGGAAATGTTCAGTTTATTTAAACAGACTTCCATAATACTGTGTCTGTTTGTCTGAATGTTTGCTCTACAAATAAATGAGCTTCATTTTGCAGTATGAAGCATCCATTTACATTTATGCATTTGGAAGACGCTTTTATCCAAAGCGACTTACAGTGCACTTATTACAGGGACAATCCCCCCCGGAGCAACCTGGAGTTAAGTGCCTTGCTCAAGGACACAATGGTGGTGGCTGTGGGGATCAAACAAACAACCTTCTGATTAACATTTATGTGCTTTGGCCCACTACGCCACCACCACCACCACCATTCCTCATGTATGCACCCTAGAAATATTTGTTCAGTGTGGATAAAACAAAACAACAACAACAACACAAAAAACACTAAAACCCAGCCCAGGTTGAAATGATCTGTAATTGGTTCTCTTTTTTTCCACCATATATTAGGAAATCTCTAAATCCATATGTTTTCTTTAGTTTTCTCCAAGGCTGCCTTGAAATTGAATACCATAATATAACTTTAATTTGTTTTTAATTACATTTTGAAGAATTGCTTACATAAGTGTTCCTTATGGCTTCTCTGGCAATGTTATACATTGTTAAAACTACCCCATTGCCTAAAAAATGCCTTTTGAAAATATTTACAAGTATTATTAGGTAGTAAAACAACTTCTCCCTAAATTCAATTAGTTTTTCAGAGAAAGGAATTCTGTGACTTTTTAATATTACAGACTTCAAATGGAACACACCAACAGCCCTTTTATCAAATCGTCCTGCTCATAGTTGCTTCAGTTGTCTGTTGTTTATTTTTTGTTTTTTAGTTTGTTTATTTAATTATCTGTTTTTTGACTTTGTTTTTTGACTTACAAATTCTTCAAACTATTAAAAGTTTCACAAAGAGAAAAAAACAGCAGCTTTCTGTGACTGGATAACTTTTATTCCACTGGTGTTCCAAAACAACCACAAATTTCTGTGAATTAAATAAAGATTTTTGTGCTGTATCATCTGACAATTTAATCAAAAACTATTTCTTGCTTTTTTAAATAATAAACAGAGGTTTTTTGAAAGTTGAAATTTACTTTTAATAGATGAGGCTCTCTGTATGAACAGAGATATCTTTACTTTAAAACTTCTGTAAAGGAAACATTTTAGGGCAAATCCTCTGAACAGTTTCATCACTTTTGAGGAAGGTATTTCTGCGCATTAACCTGCATCATATTCACTAACTACCTGCAATCCAGTTAAACTGGTTCACAAAATGTCACGTTGTTTCCGACCATGGAAGGCAGGCAATGGAAAATCATTTAGAAGAGATGTTTTTCTATTTCTATTTATTTTATCATTTTTTTTACATTTTCTATTGATCATGTCAGCAGTAACTTATCAAATAATGGAGACGAGTGTAATAAATGGGCACATTTAGAAAAAGTGTAGTCAATGCAATTTTGGCCTTTTAAAAGGCGACTCAGGTGCCTGAATCAAAGTGGTGAAGCGATGCTGTACAGTCCTGATAGAGTATTTTAGATTGTGGTAGTTTGACTTATTTTCCATAATCTAGCACTCAGAACCGACCTACAAATGCTGAAATTGCACCACACCAGTTCCAGTAAGATTTTATGGGAGCCGTTGGCTGATTTGCAGAATTCCTTTAATGACTCAGGTGCTAAAACTACACAAATGGTTTATGCAAATAAACAGTGCCTTTGTTTTTAGAGAATTGTTCATACAGGATGAGCAGAGCATTGCTATAGAGTCATTATCGTTGCGTGACTGTGGCGAAGTGCCAAAAATGGTCTCTTGGAGCTTGGCACCTTGTGCTGAGAGACTTGACATCCAGAGCAAAGCTATTAGTTAATGGAACAGCATGACATCATTGTGATGAAGAGACAAATCTGCTGGCATGACAACAGACGGTGTGACACGTTTTACAGAGTTGTAGCTAGACAATATTGGGTGAAAGTTCTGGTAGAGAAGGTCAGGCTACATGCTTGCTCTCTGATGTTAACAAGCTTTGGGTTTTTAGCGCTCCAGGGTCTCTTCCCACTGGCCCAACATCAGTCAAAATCTGCCCATCTGCTTTAAGGAGCTCTGTCTGTCTGACAGTGATGGATTCACTCTATCTCTATGACTGCAAGCCTTCACGCAAGTTCCCTTCACAAAGTAACAGTACTCATTAAGATAAATAGCTGCAAATCAAATGCACCTTTTTGGCACAAAAGAGGGTTAATCGCTTGGCCAAGTGATTCATATTTTATTTTTCATAGCCAATTGAATTGACATGGGTGAAAGAATAACATGGAAGGTTAAGAATTCTTCCAAGGGTTTCCTCATGTATTTAAAGGACTTCTAGGGCACTAATCTACATAATATGAATACAAATGACTCTGACAGTGGAACATGGTACAAAGCTGACTGCTGGCAGCACTCGCCTTTGTTTATCAATCATCTTGCCATGTATGATGGTGCAGAGAGGGCATGTGACCCTCCATGGAATGAGAGCAGGATGTTGTGCATGGAATCTGTCACATGCTGTATGACATATCAGAGATGCGGTCCTAAAACATCCTAGTAAAATAGTTTATATGAGTGTTCTAGATACTAGGGCTGGACGATAGCATATATAATTTATCAAAATATCGCAAATGCAAATATCACAATAAGCCCCCAACTGGGCTAATCAGCCGAGGAGAGGGATAAATGCGGCGGATCGGGAGAGAGAGACACATGCAGCTGCCATGTGTGTGTTTGTGTTCGGTGTGTCTTTTTGTTTAAATCCTTATTAAATATTATTTTGACTGTTCAGCCTGTTCCAGCCTCCTCCTTTCCAATCCTTAACCTTGTTACACAATATTACATGCACAACATGAAATAATCAAACATAAGAGCATACACATATATATATCAAAAACAAAAACACATACAGTATAGCATGAATATTGTCAAACATGATGCATAAAATTACATTAAAGCCACTATGATTTAACCCGTTGTCATGGGGTTGAGATGGGCAAGGAGGAGGCGAGAACCAGCTTAACAATCGAAATAATATTTGATTAAATAAAAAGACACACATAAAACACACACAGGGCAGCTGCCAGTAATTCTCTCTCTCTCAAACTGGCATCCTCGGCTGCCTTTATCCCTCGCGCGCCCCCATCAGGCTGATTGGGGACCGGGCGTGTGCTGTTCCAGCCCAGCCCCACCCTCCTCCGCTCTACACCAATTTATTATTATTAATATAAAATAATAACAATGATAATAATAGTGATCTATTTGCTAACGAGGCCTATTGCATATACAACAAACCGTTTTATAGTTTGCTTTTATGGCCTTTTGTGTCTTATAACCTCAGCCTAATGGAAGGAGCTGGAATTTACTATTGAGAGGGTGTGTTGTGCCATTAATTAATTAACAGGGCCTTCCTGTTTATATATATTCTCGTCCTTTCATAAATTTCATGTATTGATCTTTGTTTGACGCACAATTTTCCCTCCTGTTTTTACAATTCTGTCCAGCTTAATTTTATTCTTCAAAGTTAACTGTCCATACCAAACTGTTATATTAAAAACCAGAATATTTTAAATTAAATTGGTATAAACCCTTTGTAAAACTCAACTCAATCCATTGTTCCAACTTAGAGACGTGCTCATAGTGCTTATTATAAAGAGAGTTTCTGTTTAAAAGTGCAACTAGTGCCATATCATCTGCATATTCAAATAATTTAAAATCCCTGCTATTCAAATTTATTTCATTTGTGTAGATAGAAAATAAAGTGTAGATAGAAAATAAAAGTGGTGATAAAACGCAGCCTTGGGATAGCCCCGTATTTAAAATAATTTTTCTGACATAACTCCATTCAGACAAACACGCTGTGGGCAATCAATTAAAACATTCTTAATCCAAAGAACTAATGCCCAAATTACACCCAAATCTAAAAGACACATTAAAAGAAGATGTATCTATATTGTATTAAAAGCGGAACTGTAATCAGTAAATACAATTTGGGCATGGGATTTTGGCTATTCTAAATAACTAGTGATTGTATCTACCATGGTAAGTGAAGTGTAATCTGTTCTCTATGAGACTTGTAGGCAAATTGCAATGGGTCTAGTTGCTCAGAAATATTTAAGCTAAGATCCTGCCGGATGACCCTTTCCATACATTTTGCCATAATTGATGTTAAGGCCACATAATGAAAATCTTTTAAAACTTTCAAACCACTTCAACTTTCAATTTTTTGGGGTATTGGTCGTATCACAGACATCTTCCAGGAAAAAGGCAGTGTGTGAGTATTTATTAAAAACTGAAAAAGTTTTGTAACAACATTCAACAGTTCATGGGAACACACCTTTAAAACCAGGCTTCGTAGGCCTTCTGGCCCAGGGGCCTTCATTATGTTAAGATCGTGCCATGTAGATTTATGATTTTGATTACATACTGTAGTTTACTTTCAACCTTATTTTTAAAATAAAATTTAGCTTTTTGTATCATAACTCCCAATTCCTTCCTTTTAACATTAAACTTTCCTGTTTCTTTTTAAGAAAGGCTGCTCTTTTTATTTAGTTGAGACAGACCTTTATGTCTTTTGAGAGTCACGGCTTTAACAGTTTTAGTATCTAAAACAGACTCTTCACACAACTGTATATAAGAGGTAATGCAGTCAGTTAACTCATGAGGGTCTCTACAAGTTTGGAAGAACACATCTCAGTTTGTAACAAAAACAGTCCTTTAGCATGTACTCCTTGTCTTTGTTCCAAACCTGAATTTTATTTTACAATGGCTCCTCCCTTCTTATCCCCTGTCTATATTTAGGTAATAAATTAATAACATTATGATCGGATCTTCTGCATACTGCCTTGTATGCATCCTCGATGTTCCCTTAGCACAAATTCAGGGTGTGTGACAAGCGGGTCGGGCATTCAATGCACCGTTGCAAATTTGGGAGATGCTCTGTCAATGAGAGACTGTTAAAGAGGCCCTATTATGGTTTTGGGGATTTTACCTTTCCTTTAGTATGTAATATAGCTCTTTGTGCGTTTAAAAGTCTGTAAAGTTACAAAGCTCAAAGTCCACACAAAAGAGAGTTATTATCTTCCACAGACAACATTGCTCAAGAACTACAATAAATGTGGCACTACAAGAAATTTGTTGTCCAGCCATTTCTTCCGTAAAGTATCTTCGTCACTATGTGAAAAATGTGCATAATGCCCGCCTAAAGGATACTTTGGCCCATCCTCAAACAAACTTAGTTGTAGCCAGGCCAGGATGAGTTGCGTTATTGTTGTCGGCATGTTGAGAAGACAATGTTTTCTTCACTGTGAAGGTAAAGCCTCTTTGTTTGGACTTACAAATGCAGACAAATTTATCTATCAGTGGTTAAATTTTTTTTTACCACTATTCTTCAGCAGTACAATCATAACCAATGCCAGATTTTCAAGATGGTTACTCCTGAAAGACAGTGCAGTTCCCACTTTGTTGGGACAATCAGGCACTTCAGGATCACAACCTGTATGTATGCTTGATTATTTGTGGATTTATCTGCATCCGAGAGTTCAAATGTGGAGTTTTTTGTTGTAGCTACGGTGTACACACTCTGCTAACCTGCTAGCTAATGTTTTTGAGTTTTACCTACAGCTGTGTAGAATTATGCAGATTGTTTGTCGTTCTTAATATCATGAATATTGATCAAGTGTGGAGATGGATTTTTTTTCATGCAATGCATGGTAGTGCTCGACTAACTTTCTATATAATGTTATTGTTTTGGTAAGATTTACTATTCAGCTGTGGGCCAGCTTTTACCTAAAATTGTGCAAAAAAATGGTTGATCTCAAGAGTCATATATAATTATATAATCACAAGCTGCAATGCTACGGCCACTATCGGTTTTCACCGCTAACTTGCTCACCATCTCTCTAATACACATGTAATGTCCAACTGGGAGTAAGCCTCTGATCTCCGTTCATATCTCAGGCGGAAAAGGTTTGGCTACATTCATTCCAGCAAAATATGACTAACTTAGATTCTTTTATTTCAAGCTTTGTTAGGTTCACAATAATCAGCAGTGGACCTGTAAGAACGCTACAAATGTAAAACTTACCACTGTGAAACGTCCAGCTCAAGTGGTACTTGCAAAGGTGATTCGGGTCGATCAGTTTGCTATTCCAAACTTTCATTATTTCATACATTATCGGACTCGGGCAAGAGCTGGTATACAAAAAACGACGCCAATGTTACCATAGTTACAGTAGTGTTTGCAGCTGCTCAGGAAGCCTGAAACTCGGTTATGGTAAAGGGCGTTACATTTCCAACATATGCTCTATGCGGTTGACCAATCACAACAGGCTAGGCCAGCTGACAAATCAGAGCAGACTGAGCTTTTCGGAAAGGGGGCTTTGAAGAGTCAGGAGATAAATCAGAGCATTTCGGCCAGAGTATGAAGAGCAGGGAAAAGAAATGTACGGTATGAAAAAATTGTGTGTTTTTGAATATTAAAGCATGTGTAGTAGATACACAAAATAAATCATTAACCTGTAAATTAGCATAATATGGGCTCTTTATTGTCTCCCAATATAAAAATTGGTTGGTCTCAACTGATTGCAATAAAACATTATTAAAAATACTCTGTAATGTGCTCCGCTGCTTCATTATAATTAGTCCCAAGTACATGGTTAATTGACCAAATTCCCAGTGCAGATAAAAATGTCTAAAAGACACAGCTAAAACCTCATAGTCCAGAGTACATGTCTGCTCAGTTATGTTAAACTGTGTCACCCATTTCTTGTACACACAAAGTCCCCCACCAACAGATTTGTGTGATTTTACCTTATATCTGTCTGCTCAGATAGTCAAAAATCCTTCAATATCCACATCGTAATTCTCACTTAGCCATGTTTCAGTAAAACAAGTGAGATTACTGTGTCTGAATTGCTCTTCAGTATCACTTCATCCAGTTTATTGTTGAGGGATCTAACATTAGACAGTGCGATCACTGGGAGAGGGTGATGGCTTCCTCATTTCTGTAGCCGGTTATGAATTCCCCCTCTGTTGTTGGCACTATAGCGCAGGGAAAGCAAGAAATCCCTCGAACAGACGATAGTCCACGTTGGCAGAACCGGAACAGACTTGATGTCCGCAGCTATGCTTGCCAATATCAATCCAGCCAGGACTACCATGATAAAACAAGGTCGCAAGGGCATTCATACTGGCTAAAATAAATGAACTTAAACTACAACAGTACTTAAAATAACATGCAAAAGGAAACAATTAAATCATCAAATGACACTGACAAACAACTAAAAACAGCGAGACACCAGGTCAGCGACAGGCCGTGCCCCATTGTCATTTAAACTTTAACTGATGGGCCAATAACATGAGAGAAGACACCTTTCATGAAGTTGAACTGTATATTTCAACATACTTTTGGATTGGTGGTGGCGTAGTGGGCTAAAGCACATAACTGTTAATCAGAAGGTTCGATCCCCACAGCCACCACCATTGTGTCCTTGAGAAAGGCACTTAACTCCAGGTTGCTCCAGGGGCGATTGTCCCTGTAATAAGTGCACTGTAAGTCGCTTTGGATACAAGCATCTGCCAAATGCATAAATGTAAATGTTCATTCATGGTTTTATGTTATAATATGTTAGAGAGAGAGAGAGAGAGAGAGAGAGAGAGAGAGAGAGAGAGAGAGAGAGTGCGCTGTGCCCTGCTCCATTTGAATGTGCAGCTATTGCTATCTGTCACACGCACCATTAAAAAGCTTGAAAAGATTTTAAGAGATTAAAATCGTGTTTTTCCAAAAACTAAATCTGACTCAAATGATAAAGTGGGTCACATTTGTGTATATGTAGCTGTTTCCAGCTCTGTCCTGTGCAGAAAATAATGAGACCAGGTACCAGTATACAAACTGTTTATTGGCCACTGTGGATCTGTGTGGACATATCAAAGGAAGGGTTTCCTCTAATGCACTGGTTCCCAAACTTTTTACAGTGGCATAACACATAGATAAAATTCACACAAGGTCATTTGAAAATATGTCTGTTTAACACAATTATCTTTGTAAAACAACTCCCTTATATTAAATATGGTATATTTTTACATGTTTTGTACATGCTATAGTAATCATACACATACTGAATAAATGGCTTACCGATTAATAAGGGTATGCTAGATATGATATAACTGCATAACTTGAAAACTCCCCCCTCATCGCGTCACGTTAATCAAGAATAGCGTTCAGTTCTGTGCCTGAATTGCGCATCATTGCAGGTACAGCATTGCCTGTCGAATTCGAGCAATGCGGTAAGTATCTGCAATTGTGCAGTCAGCTCAAGGTGGTTTTTATGTCACATTTGACACTGTTTGCAAGGTTGAGCTTATTTGCTGAAAAAACATCATGCAACAATGTAAAACCAGGTCTCTACCATGCAAGCAAATGTGATTGAAACTTGGAATATGGAAAATTGTTTGGTGCTGATGAATGTCTGACACCTGTCATCAAAGCGTTTGAACTTATACTATCAGTATCAAAACTCCCTATGCATCTAGGCAAGGCAAGGCAAGGCAAGGCAAGTTTATTTATATAGCACATTTCATACACAATGGTAATTCAAAGTGCTTTACATAGTAGAAATTAAAAAGAAAAAAAACAAGAATAATAAAATAAGAATAATTAAAACAGTTTAGAATAAAAAAAAAAAATCTAATAAAACAGTACAAACAGTCGGACACACAGTGGCACAGTGCTCATTCAGTAAATGCACAGCTAAACAGATGTGTTTTGAGTCTGGATTTGAATGTGACTACTGTAGGAGCACATCTGATCTCTTCTGGAACCTGGTTCCAGCTGCGGCTGGCATAATAGCTAAAAGCAGACTCTCCTTGCTTAGAGTGAACCCTTGGTATTTCTAGCTGATGTGATTCTAATGATCTGAGTGATCTGTTGGGTTTATATTCAGTGAGCATATCTGCAATATATTGAGGTCCTAGCCCATTGAGTGATTTATATACCAGTAATAATACTTTAAAATCAATCCTAAATGTAACTGGGAGCCAGTGTAAAGACCTGAGGACTGGTGTGATATGTTCATATTTTCTGGTTTTTCTCAGAATTCTGGCAGCAGCGTTCTGTATGAGCTGCAACTGTCTTATGGTCTTCTTGGGAAGGCCCGTGAGGAGTCCATTACAATAATCCACCCTGCTGGTGATGAAAGCATGCACAAGTTTCTCTAGGTCTTGACTGGAAACAAAGCATCTAATTCTTGCAATATTTTTCAGATGATAATATGCTGATTTAGTTATTGCTTTGACATGACTACTGAAACTAAGGTCTGACTCTAGAGACACACCAAGATTCCTGACTTGATTTTTAGTTGTTTGACCCCCTAGCGTCAAGGTATGCATTCACCTTGAGAACTTCATCTTTGTTTCCAAACGCAATGACTTCAGTTTTGTCTTTGTTTAACTGAAGAAAGTTTTGGCACATCCAACTGTTTAGTTCATCAATACATTGGCACAGGGAGTCAATGGGGCTGTAATCGTTAGGTGATAGGGCTAAGTAGATCTGTGTGTCATCTGCATAGCTGTGGTAAGCAATTTGGTTCTTTCTCATTATTTGGCTAATTGGGAGCATATACAGGTTGAACAGGAGTGGAGCAAGAATTGAGCCTTGAGGGACTCCGCATGTCATGGGCGTCCACTCAGACTTATGGTCTCCTATACTCACATAATAACCTCTCCCTTCTAAGTATGACCATTTTAGGACCATCCCAGAAAGCCACACCCAGTTTTCCAGCCTTTCCAGAAGTATGTTGTGATCGACAGTGTCAAATGCAGCACTGAGGTCGAGTAGTACCAGTACTGATAATTTGCCTGTATCAGTATTTAAGCGAATATCGTTTATTATCTTTATGAGCGCTGTCTCTGTGCTGTGATGCGATCGGAAACCAGATTGAAAATTGTCAAAGTATCCATTCGAGTTCAAGAATTTGTTCAGTTGATTGAAGACAACTTTTTCAATGATCTTGCCTATGAAAGGAAGATTTGAGATCGGTCTATAGTTGCTTAATATGGTCTTATCCAGATTGCTCTTTTTCAAGAGGGGCTTGACAACTGCAGTTTTCAGGGAGTTTGGAAAACTCCCAGAGAGAAGTGAGGAGTTTATCACTTCTAGGAGATCTGCTTCTAAACAGTTGAACACACTTTTGAAAAAAGATGTTGGAAGTGCATCAAGGGCGCAGGTTGATGTTTTAAGGTGCCGTACGGTTTCTTCCAAAATTTTGCCATCAATTTCTTTGAAGTCAGACAAAGTAACCACTTTCTCAGGTTGTGGTTTGATTTGTCTGACCCCAGCACAACTCAAGGATGTGCTGATCACCTTTCTGATATTATTTATTTTCTCAGAGAATAAAGAAGCAAACTCACTGCACTTGCTGTCTGAGAGCAGTTCACAGGGAATCTGGCTTGGGGGGTTTGTCAGTCTCTCTACAGTCGCAAATAGAGTGCGTGTGTTGTTTAAGTTGCTGTTTATAATATTCGAGAAGAAAGACTGTCTAGCTTTGCCTAGTTCCATATTAAAAGCATGGATGCTGTCTTTGTAGATATTATAATGGACTACAAGTTTTGTCTTCCGCCAAATGCGCTCTGCTTTTCTGCATTGTCTTTTCATATTTTGCACTGCTGTTGAGTTTCTCCAAGGTGCTTTTTGACTGCCACTCTTCTTCCTCACTTTCACAGGAGCAATTTCATCAATTACACTTTTAACTTTTGAGTTAAAAGAATCAAGGAGAAAATCAACAGTGTCAGCAGATATACTTGGTGTTAAAGATAAAGCCTTCATAAATAGTACACTAGTGTTCTCATTTAAGCATCTCTTCTTGACAAACACAGATCTAGCTTCAATGGCAGGAGAGATCAATATATCAAAGAAAATACAGAAATGATCAGATCTAGCTAGCCTAGATCTAGCCTTAAATACAAATGACATTTTAAACGTGGAAAAAAATACAAATAAACTAAAATCGTGGACCACTGACATGTGCGAGTCTAGTAAAACAGTGAAGTATTTTACTTGCTATCACTAAGCTACGTCACCTAGCACTGGGCTGGGTTGGCGAAAAAGACACTTGTGTGATGCACAACGCATGGATAGATGCATTTTTTTTACATCAAAATATAGGGTTATTTCATAGCATATTTTCTGACCTTTATGACACAACCATTTTGGTGTTTCTACACTAGAGGGCACACATAATAATATTTGCCAGTAAGAAATACATTAACTGGGTTTGAATGTTATTTTAGACTGTGATGAAATTGAAAGAACGGTAAATCTCATAATGTTATTCGCATACCCCCATCGTCACCTCACGTACCCCAGTTTGGGAAACACTGCTCTAACGGATTTCCTCGTGAATCATTCCTCTCAGTCTCAAGTTCAGCATGGATTGAGAGCAGGTATAAAACACAAATTTCTACAGCAATCTCTTCTGGACATCATTTTAAATAAAAGATTCCAATTAACTAATTTTGAAATGAATATTAACATGAATTTGTGTAAAAATTTTATGTTTTCAAACATACAGTTGAAGTCACAAGTTTACATACACTTAGGTCATAATTTTAAGTCATTAAAATTAATTTTAACCAAGTCGATTAGGACATTTACTTTGTACATGACATGAGTAATTTTTACAGAATCATGTTTTGGGGGTGCTTTACTGCAGGAGGGACTGATACACTTCACAAAATAGATGGTATCATGAGGAAGGAAAATTATGTGGATATATTGAAGCAACATCTCAAGACATCAGCCAGGAAGTTAAAACTTGGTCGCAAATGGGTCCTCCAAATGGACAATGACCCCAAGCAAACCTCCAAAGTTGTGACAAAATGGCTTAAGGACAACAAAGTCAAGGTATTGGAGTGGCCATCACAAAGCCCTGACCTCAATCTGAAAAAGCGTGTGCAAGCAATGAGGCCCATAAACCTGTTTCAGTTACACCAGTTCTGTCTGGAGGAATGGGCCAAAATACCAGCAACTTATTGTAAGAAGCTTGTGGAAGGCTATCCAAAATGTTTGACCCAAGTTAATCAATTTAAAGGCAATGCTACCAAATACTAACTAAGTGTATGTAAACTTCTGACCCACTGGGAATGTGATGAAAGAAATAAAAGTTGAAATAAATCATTCTCTCTACTATTATTCTGACATTTCACATTCTCAAAATAAAGTAGTGATCCTAACTGACCTAAGACAGGGAATGTTTGCTATGATTAAATGTCAGGAATTGTGAAAAACTGAGTTTAAATGTACTTGGCTATGGTGTATGTAAACTTCTGACTTCAACTGTAGGCAGTCCTTTTTTTCCAGTAAACTTCCATTTATTTGAGCGGTGGGGGTTTCAATATTCTGCACACTCTGATGACGCCATGTTAGGATTATCATATCGCATTTTCTAGCGACTGATCGCATATCGCCTTTTTCTTCCATATCGTGCTTCCCATCTTGTTACAGTATATTTCAACAAAGTAGGGCTGCACAACCAATCAAATACTTATTCAAGAGAATCATGAACATTTCAGTTACTGCATTCCGTTTAGGTCTTCTAACGTTGCATGTAACGCGTTGTTTTGCAGTGGTTGAGTATTGTAACTAATTCAAAACATTGTTCACTTTCTGTGTATAATTTAGTTTGTTTTGGATGTGAAGTATACCCCCACCCTCACACAAAGTTTCCCAATGTGAAATATTTTACTGTAATTAACATTAATTATATTATATCAAGGGAAATAATCGACTAATTTGATTATTGTTGTATATTTAGGCAAAGTCGTTAGGGGATAAAATTTGGACAACAGATATTAGACGTCTGTTTTCAATATCCTACGGACACATGCCCTCTCCTTGGACTTCAATATTGGTCTTCGGCTATGAAATGGACATATGGCAACTTTATTTTCTCCACCCGTAATAGGTTAAGACTTTCAAATAGGATGATGGCAACATGATCTTTGAAAATATTGACTAATCAATGAAAAGTAATTTACAGTGATTACCCTTCTATGTGTGAAGATCTTTTAAACAGTGTCAAGACTTGTAAACCATCCCCCCTTTTGCACCCAAAGCTTTCACATGGCAAAAATCCATACCCAGCAAATACAATCTCATTTCTCCCTCCGCCCTGCCGCTTTAAATAGTCCATATTAAATTAACTCCATAAAAACAGAGATCGATCTTTCCATTGCCCATCTTGATTCTGCTGTTCGCACCACTGAACTCATGATCACCTCTGATCTAGACAGGCATTAGTTCAGAAGAAAAAAGCTTTTCCCATTAACTAAGAGTCACATATATCTGAGATATATCATCAGACATGCAACAATTTGCTAATATTAGCTGGTTTCTTATTATGCCTGCTAATGTGTCAATGGGTGGCCCGACTTTGAATGTTATTAACCAGGAATTATTCACATTAAATCACATTTAATGGTTATTGAAGGCCACTGATGTTCACAAGTTGCAGCCTATTCCAATTTGTGTGTACTATTAAATGGGAAAGTACCTTCTATATAATTTACAACTTACATTTGTTTTTTTGTACAACTAATATACATTATTCATTTTGGGAGATTATATTATGAATTAATTAAGAATTTATTTTTGCTTGGTTGCAGAGGGAAGAAACAAATCATAGCGAACCATGTTAAATGACAACTTGAAGACCAAGCAGATGCCTCTATCAATGGCAGGTTCGGCAGTGGACTGAATGAACAAGCAAGTGATGAGTGGTAACCCAACCATGGCTAGTGTCTATTTACCAATGTTTGTCTTTAAAAGGATAGTTAATCCAAAAATGAAATTTCTGGTATCATGTTGTTACAAATCCAAATTACTTTTTTCCTTGGAACACAAAAGGAGATGTTAGGCAGAATCTTACCCTCAGTCACTATTTACTTTCATTGAATCTTTTTTTCAAGGCAATGACTGAAGTGAGTGAATGATGGAAGAATGTTTGGGTGAGCTATTCCTTTAAGCAGAGGGATGTAACAATTAATATTCATGTCGTGTTAATATTCATGAGCAAAGCTGAGATGTTTTACATGCTTTTTTTTTTTTTTTTTAGATCATAAAATCTTTACTCAGTAGCATAGTTTACTGTTATAATGTCTCACAATTGTGAATCCAGTTGTGGCCAGGGTTCCATTGGTCTGCATTTCTCCATTATACACATTTCGTTTGAACTACATCTTCAAAGCCTGGCAGTTGTGGGTTATCTAATGAATCAACCATGGTGGAGAACAAAGGCATATAAAACATTTAAATTACACACTTGTGCTTTAATGCTGACAGTCAGCACTGGAGGGGTATTTGATGCCATGAAATATTCTTGTGACTGGGAAACACGCAAGCCTGTATCAAAGCAAAAAAGAATAATGGAGCGAAGAATGACACATTCATTATTCATCATGGGGCTTTTGCAAAACATTTATTTATTCATTCACTAGCTTATTTATTTATTTATTTTATTTATGACTGAGTCCCGCATTGCACACAACAGCAAACTCATGCCATGGTTTAGGCCTCACTTACACGGATGCTTACCATGGAGTCACTTTTGATAATGGCACAACTCTGAGAAAAATGTGTGTAGTTTTTCTGTTATAAGTAACAGTAAACGCAGTGGCATCACGCACCTATTACATAACAGTCCAGCACCTTGATGGCAAAGGCGAGATAATACATGACAGGGGAAAAAGACACTTTTCAACTACTTAGTAATTTCTTAAGGAAGTCTAAGACTGGATAGTTTAGTGGTACAGATTTGTTTAGCGTTAAAGGGGACCCAACCTATCACACAATATTACACATATATACAGTATACTGTATATCGTCACCTTCCTAAAATAATGTCCTAAGTAATTTTGACAAACATTTTTTTTTTTGCCTAAATCATCTTCTCATGATGCTGGCCAGCTCTGGTAAAATTTCTGAAAAACCTGAAAAAATTACTAAGGACATTATTTTAGGAAGGTGACGATATGATACAATATGTCAAAGCTGCTCTTTCCATACAACGAAAGTGCACGGTGATCGTTGGTTGTAAACTTCAGCTACAATTTTGATAATTTATAAATATATTGTGTATGTGTATATATACTATAATATATATGTGGCGAAGCGAGCAGATCAAGGGAGTAAAAAAAAACAAAGAGAGTTCTCAGATGATACACCTCTCAGGAGGTTTATCTCTACAGCAAATAGCGACTACGCCACCCTGGTCTAATTTCCCAGGGATATACACAATAAGGACACACAGGTTCGGGTTCTCTCACATAGAGACAATGAGACGTGGATATGTTTATACCAAAAATGTATTCACAATAAAATAATTAAAAACACAAACAAGAAAAAGGCATTCAATATGATGTAACAGGAATAAAGTGCCAATATAAAAGGCAAAAAGCACCAAGCTGCTGTAATAGAACGTCACAACACAAATTTACAAAATACTGTAACTCTTTGAGCTGGGGCTTACCAGTAGCAAGGCAGGCTAGATACAGGGCTTTAATAATGCCCTGAGTAATAAATACCCACACGTGGACCAGATCACATGCTCACACACTCCAGTGAGATTCACTGCAAAGATATGTACTCAGTGAAAGGAGAAACACCACCACATGGGGACAACTAGCCTGCCCACTCCAGACCCTCAGCTCCTGGAAAAACAAAAACAGAAACACAATTAAGCTCAAAAGCCAGCAGAAGCAAAACAAAAAAACATGGCAAAGAAGTCAAAATCCTAAAGCTCTGGAGACATTAAAAGACACTTACATGCTCAAGATGAAACCTCTGACAGGCTTGCTTACCGGGAACTCAATTTGGATGGCACGGTGGGAGAAGAAATCCAGCGTCAACTGTCCAACATGTTTGTGATGCTGACGAAGGTTGTTGCTGACTTGAAGGATCTCACTGTAATTTCACAGATGTTGTGAAATGGATTGATTATCTAGAGTCATTGGAATGGGAATTATCCGCTAATCCGCTCGCAACCAAAATAGACATGGTAAACATTTTAGAAAAACATGAAAATCTATAAAATAGGAGCCGAAGAAATAATGTACGGATTGTTGGAATTCCTGAGCATGAAGAAGGCAGAGATATGGTGAAATTTCTAAATGAGCTCTTCACGAAATTGCTCAACATAACAGGCCATAAGCTGGAAATCAAGCGAGCTCACAGAGTCCCGGCTCGCAGATCTGCTGAGGGAGACAGGCCTCGATCAATTCTGTCCAAATTTCTGAGATCATCCGATAAAGATCTTGTGTTCCGCGAGGCAAGGAGCAAAGGAAAGCTTTCTTGGAAGACTCACAATATTTTCTTGTTCCCCGACTTTGCGAATTCATCAAGAGAGAAATGCGATCGCTTCAAGGAGTGTAAGAAGCTCTTGCATCAACGGAAGACCGCTTTTGCACTGATGTTTCAGGCCGCAAAGTATTTACATGTCCCAAACAAGCACTGTCCTTCATAAATACATTGGAGTGAGTAAGCCATTTAGTGTTTCTTATGTGAGTGGACTGACTTGCTGAACATACACATGATTGTCTGAGGAAGCTGGGTGCCATTTTTGTTTCTGTTTGTGTTGGTTCTGCCAAGTGGCTAGAGTTTGATTGTCTGAGGAAGCTGGGTGCCATTTTTGTTTCTGTTTCTGTTGGTTCCGCCATGTGGCTAGAGTTTGTTTTGTGGAATATCACTTCTCCTTCAAGAAACTTTGGTATTGACAGAGGATCGCTTTTGAACTGGGGTTAACAGCCAGATTGAGAGTGGATGCTGGGGATGGCCCCAAAATATCTGCATGCCCACACAAATGATGTCTTTTAAAAAGTTGATGGACTAAGTAAGTCATGGTGTATTTTTTTATGTGGCCTCCGATTGAATTTGAATCTTGACCATCCAAGGAACCAGGACGCCTGTTTTGTTTCTTTTTTTATGGAATTACACTGCTTCAGGACAGTTCTGGATAAAACACTGACTAAACACTTGTTTGTCTGTCTGAGGAAACAGAATGACAGTTCTGTGAATGAATCTACACGTTCTTTGTGTTTATTCTGACTATTGACTGGGGTTTGTCTTACAAGGTTTTTTCTGTTATGTAATTTTGCCTCACAAAATTTGTGCAGAAGCACCGGACTTGAGCAATCCAATGGCAAAGCCCTTTGAGTTTAGAGGGATTGACGCTGGTTGGCGCTGTCGTGCGTGGGGTTAATGCACACATTTTTATTTTTTTCTGTTTGTTTGGTTCTGGGGGATGTACGGGTTTCGATTGTCATAATAATCTGGGAATGTGGTCTTTATAATCTTATTTTTGACACACAATTTATTTTTTCTATTATATCAAAATGTCAAATGTTAGTATGAGTGGGTTATCTTTCTCCACGTGGAATGTGAATGGGTTGGGGCACCCCATAAAAAGAAGGAAGGTTATTTATTTTCTTAAGCATAAGAAAAGTTCTTCAAGAAACAATTGTTCCTCGCAGGAAGCTGAAAAATGTATGGGGTGAAAAGATATGGGGTGGGCATGTTTTCTTTAGTGCTGGGTCAAGTAAGGGGAGTCATTATATTGATGAATAAACATTTACAATTCAAATCTCTCAAACACATTAAAGATAAATTGGGGAGAATCATAGTGTAGCAGAAATTCCGGTGCAAAGTTTGGGTTTTGCTAATATTTACGTGCCTAACATTGACGATCAGGGCTTTTTTATTGATCTTGTAGGGATTTTTCAAACCGCTGGCACCCCTCATGATATAATATTGGGAGGAGACTTTAATCTTTTGATGGACTCAGTCCTTGACCATAGTGAAGCAAAAGTGTGTAAGTCCCCTAGAGCAACACTGATGCGTCACAGGATGTGTAAAAATCTTGGTAGGGACTATACATTTTTTCATCAGTCTATAAGATTTATTCTAGAATAGATTTAGTTTTTTTTATATCTAAATCCCTAATTTCATCTGTTGTGGATTACTCAATTGGAAACATTTTAGTCTCAGATCACACCCTGGTGAGTTTAGTTGGCGCTTTAATGTATCCCTTTTGCAAAATCCTGAGTTAAAGACTGAAATCAATGTTTATATGGAGGCCAACTGGTCCTCAGTATCCTCTGTGGGCGTGGTTTGGGAGGCTCTTAAGGCGGTTCTTAGGGGTTGGATCATACTGTATGCCTCAGTTACAAAAAAATTCAAAACACAAAAATTCGTGGAGTTGGAAGGGAATATTAAAAGTGCTGAGGCAGAGCTGAGGCACCAAGTGTCGTCTGATGGCCTAGGAGAGCTGACCCGATTGAAATACAGATATAATACTATTTTGTTGCGGAAAGTAGAGTTTTAGTTATTCGGGACAAGACAGTCATACATTGAGTCAGGGAACAAAGCAGGGAAGCTTTTGGCTAGATATACAAAGCAGAGAGTCTTTTTCTACCATTCCCTCGGTGAAATCTGCAAGGTAATATTTACCTTGGCCATTAATATTAATAATGCTTTTAAAGACTTCTATCTTGATCATTATAGTTCCACATCTACATCTACTGAAGAAGATATTAGAAAATGTGTGGAACCATTAGATAACCTTGGAGGAGCTTGCCTTACCTACAGGCAAAGCTCCTGGGCCAGATGGTTTTGCCACTGAATTTATTAAGATCTTATGCTCCACTTTTGTTATAAATTTATACGGAATCATTAAAGAATGGAAAGCTTCTCCCAACCATGACACAAGCCCGGATCAGTCTGATTCTTAAAAAGGACAAAGATCCAAATGAGTGTAAAAGTTACTGTCCAATTTCCCTAATCCATCAAGATTTTGGCTAACCGATTAAGTAAAGTCATGACATCTCTTATACATATAGATCAGGTGGGGTTTATTCGGGGCCGTAGCTCCTCTGATAACATTAGGCGTTTCATCAATATCACATGGTCAGAAGTGAATTGTCAGTCTCCGGTCCCTGCCATCTCACTTGATGTCGAAAATGTATTTGATATGATAGAATTGTATTATCTATTTAATATTTTTTAAATGTGTGGGAGTGGGGTTTGGGAGTACATTTATTGGTTGGATTAAGTTACTTTATAGACACTCTGTAGCAGCAGTACAAACAAATTGATTAATTTCAGATTATTTTACTCTGAATAGGGGCACTGGGCAGGGTTAACCTCTTTCCCCATTATTGTTCTGTCTTGCCCTGGAACCATTAGCAGCCGCGATAAGAAAGGAGGATGATTTTCCATGGGGGATTGTAGGAGGTGTGGCGCATAAGCTTCTGCTTTACGCAGATGATATTTTATTATTTGTCTCTGACCCTACTAGCTCTATGCCTTTCCTCCACAGAATTATTAATTCCTTTTCCAAGTTCTCAGGATAAAATGTAAATTGGTCTAAATCTGTAGCTTTGGTATGAGAGTCAAGTGTTGAGATCTTTTGAGAATTTGGGTGATCATTTTGGGATTCCCAGATCTCAGTTTTATAGGTATTTACAGATGCGCCAGATGCTCTGTACTGTTTCTGGGAGTAGTACACACACCCCTAAGGCAGCAGGTGATTTGGGAGAGGTGATTGCTGCTTTTGGAAAAGGTCATGAGGCATCAGTGTATTACTCTCTGCTAATTCAGAGTCTGGGGGAAGGAGCTTTATCTCCTATCAAGGGATTATTGAAAGATTTGAATTTGGTATTGGAGGAAGGAGTGTGGACTTGGATTCTAAAACATGTCAAGTCTGCATCTAGAGATGCAAGGGTTCACCTTATGCAATTTAAGATTTTACATAGATTTTATTGAACCTCCTCTAGATTATATAGGCACACCCACCTGCTGGCGATGCCAATCAGAAGTTGGAGACACAACCCATGTATTTTGGGGGTGTGTTAAGATCCAAGATTTTTGGTTAAAGGTTCAGAATTATTTGTGTGACGTTTTGAACATTCAAATTTTAGTTTGTACAAGACTCTGCATTTTGGGTGATGGGGTGGTCATAAATTTGGGGGATAATCAAATAAAAAATATGGTTTTGACCAGTCTCATGATCGGCAGGCAAATAATTTTAAGGGGTTGAAAGTCGAATGGAGCGTTCTCTTTTTCAGAGTGGTGTGTGGAAATGGGGAAGGTAGCTGCATTTGAAAAAGTGGTAAATAGAAGGCTGGGGTTTAGGTTTTTTTTGGGGGACTCTTAGGGAAGAGATGTGGCGAGTTGCTCTAAACGAATGTCGTAACTCGCCCTCCGTTTCCTCCTCTGGAGTCAGCAGCGGCTCAAATCGTTGCAAGCCACTCATATCCCGGACAACCTCAACAGCACAGCGGACACGCTGTTGTGGAAGGTCATGCTCAGGGGAGAGTGGAGACTTCACCCTCAGGTGGTCCAGCTGATCTGGAGATGATTCGGTCAAGCACAGGTGGATCTTTTTGCTTCCTGGGAATCCTCCCACTGCCCACTCTGGTATTCTCTGACTGAGGCTCCCGTCAGCACATAAGTGCTGGCACACAGCTGGCCACTGGGGCTACACAAGTATGCATTCCCCCCAGTGAGCCTAGCACCTTACTGGCCCACCCAGACTTGGTTCTCGGACCTCACACTACTCACAACCGGCCCCCCTGAGGAATTCGCCGGAGGAATAACCTTCTTCCTCAGGGACAGTGCACCACCTGCCACCCTCTTGCACCATCTTGTCCCTGAGGTACAGGGGACTGTTTGACACCTATGAGAACATAGGGGGAGGTTACGTGATGGCCTGGGGGCGCTGGTCACAAGGCACTCATAGGGCTGTCCATCTCGCACCGCCAGACCACGTAACACAGTTCAGTTAGTCGTGGTGTTTTGTATAGCTACCCCTAGTGTCACTACATTGACACAATGTCGAGTGAGTGATATAAGGGGACCGTTTCGTAAAAGGGAACGTGACGTTGTGTCCCGGTTGTCACAACACTGAACTACCTGCTGAAAAGGCCGGGACCATGTCTCGGCTCCTTAGTACGAAACCTGAATGAGTGCTTGCATTCCAGCTTCTTTTATACCCGTATGTCCGAGGGAGTGGCATGCAAATTCCACTCGCCAATTCTCATTGGCCTTTTCTCAAAGATCAGAGGTGTTTAGGGCTCCCAATGGCGACCCCTAGTGTCAATACATCGACACAATGTCTCATTCCCTCCATCAGGGAACAGAGGTTACGACAGTAATCGAGACATTTTTCTTTCTCATGTACATATAGTTTCTTTGTATGTACATACATGCAATTCTTACACATGTACATATGAATCAATAAAACATTTTAATTACAAAAAATAATCCCCTGTAATTGAACACTTTCAATCGCAGAATAAATAAATCATGGCTGACTGCAAATACAATGGCACATTTTTACAGTGAGATCGGTAACTAAGAAGTTATTTTTTTTCACTAATACTGTATATATACCGTTAAGTGTCCAAGTAAAATAAATGCAAATGTGCACCTTTAAAATGTAAAAGTTAATAAAAGTTGCATTTCAAATCAACTTGGCTCAAAAATCTGAAGGGACATGTGCTTATGAGTGAATGAGGTGGAATGTAAAATGCAGATTAACTGGGATTTTCACCTACCCTTACACTTTTATTGCCTTGTGCTTGCCAGGATGTAAACCATAGCCTTAAGTGATGAGGAAGTATGATTCTGCAGAGCAGATTGAGAATGTACCTGATAACGCTAGAGGTCAGGCTTTGGAGTTTTTGCTGCAGGATGTTAGATGCAGAGCTATTACCGGCTGCAAAGTAGCTTCGCCTCAACTACCACATTCCTCTGTTATCACAATGGAGATTAATTTGCATGTGTGCCAGATACAAACTTTTTTTGAATGTATTTATTGCTTTCCAGTGGGAGGAAATTTCCCAAATTTAATGAAAGTGCACATACTCAATCTTCTATGCATCAGTCATATGGGAGCCATCAGACAAACATAAATTAGAGAAATGCATGGCGAAGGCCTCATTTATAAAAGCAAAAATAATCACAAAACAGTGAGCCCTCAGGGATCTCAAATACAATTTTCATTTGCTTCAGATCCTTCATTTTTCTCCTCTGTCACTTTCTGTACGTGGTCTCTCTCATCTGGGGACAATCATTAGACTAATTAGCAGGTAATCAATGTTTAATTAAAACGAGGTTGTTAATGAAAATGACTGGTGGTGCAATTTTGACTGACTCTTTGTCACAGCATCCTCATGTGGAATGGGCTTAATTGCAAAGCACTTTTAGCACATTCTTAATTTTTATGTAATTAGACAGAAGTTGAAGCACTCCGTAACACTGTTTGTGTATTGTGATGTCTGCTACTGACATGATAGTAGTACTTGGTGAGGTTTGCATGAGAAGCAAAACCTTATTGGTGCATCAGTAAATTTGCATAGGTCATACAATATTGAGCTCACCTGTTGATGTTTGTATTAGGTGACAAAGCTAAGAGATTATAATTGTGAGTTTAAGACGTTTACTTTTTTCTAATTGTATATTTGGTTGTGAATTGATGATGATAGCATTCAAGTCCAGAAAATAAAAAAGAAACCTTTAGAAAAAGAGAGAATAACTTGTTTATGCTAATGCATGGTACATTTAATAAACCGACACAAGCCTACTGCAGAGCTTCTCTGTAAATACTCCTAAACAGTAACTATTCTTACTACACACCAAAAAAAAAAAAAAAAAAAACCCTGGCACACCACTGAGAAATTCTTGTTTGACAGGTGAGAACATCCTTCAGTCAAGGTTATGAGATGGGCAGGGTAGAGCCGAATGAGTTCTCAGTGATCATATACCCTAATTTGAACAAAGCATAATGAGGGGTTGTAATAAAACATCTGTTTTAGCATAGTTGGTGATTAAAACTGACCTTTGAGTGAGACAGGGAAGTGCTTAACGACTGGAGTGGTATGCAAAGTGAAAAATGAATGCATTATCAATGTAATTAATGTCTATGGTGGACCTAAAGGCATTATGCAAATTGCACTGAATCTTAATGTATTCCACATCAAATGTTCTATCTGTTGATTGCCCACAGACTTTCCTCATGAAGGTTCTGTGCAGCATTCTTTCACCTAAACCTTTCTAAACTTAGTCTTTGCCATCCTGAAAATCTTCAGAGCTTTTTAGATGTGTTGGAATGAAAAGGTTAAAGGTTTCAAAACCTGAAAATGCCCCGCAGTTGGCCCAAGAGTCAGACATTTGACAAAAATGGTTTAATATGATATATATTTAGAGGAGCACAGTAAAAAGCCAATGTGTTTTAGAAATGTCTTTTCTGTTTGCAAAATTCTGATATTTTCAATATGTCCCCTATTACCTATTTATTTATATTTTTGCCTTTAAATAGAACTGTAACCTCTTTCTAAATCTGTATGCTATACATAGCTTGTTGTTTCCAGAAGTTTATGGGCTGAAATTGCACCTGATTTTCTCTCCCCTGCATCAGTAATTTACACAGTTTCTGAATCTACATATGGCGGAAAAAGTTCACTCAGACATTAAAGTTAAGATAACCGATGACAACTTTTCTTTGTTTAGAACATACATAAAAAAAAAACAGTGACAGTGCTAACAGAATTTTATACAATTAAAAACTCCATAGCAGTGCAATTGTTTTGTCTTCAGTCAATGATAAATAATTCCCAGTGACGGTCCCACAAAGACAAAAGTTTATCTTCATCCAATTAATTTTTGCCTTATTTGACATATACTGTACATGTTGCAGAGACATTAAAGGAATAGTTCACCCAAAAATGAAAATTCTCTCATTGTTTACTCACCCTCATGCCATCCTAGATGTGTTTTGCTTTCTTTTTTTTTCTTTTTTTTGCAGAACACAAACAAATATTTTTTTAAGAATATCTCAGCTCTGTAGCTCCATATAATGCAAAAGAATGGTGACCAAATTTGGTTTTCATCTAGATTTCTTGGTTCATTTCACAGTATGCTGTAAATGTGTAAGCCTAACTTGATTGGTAATTCTTAGACTCTACCATAATCATACATAAAATTAAAAATAATTATAACAGACATTTTAAAGGGGTCTTGATATTTAGACACATAAGCGTTAACTGTACTATACAAACTTTCAGAAAAATTTCAGAACTCAAAACTCTTTTCCCAATTTTAAAAGAGCATTTACATTTCCCACCCTGCTGAAACGTCTCATTTTGAAAATGTGTGTTTGTGAAGTCACAAGACATTCTCATTTGTATTTACACACCCTAGAACATGTGTCATTGCACCCTTGGCAAAGCCCACTGACATGCAGTTAATATTGTAAACAGAGAGGTGGAGAGGCAGACCAGATGTAACCAACTATTTCTGAACACAAAAGGGCACCCTTCTGGACAATTTTAAATTATTTTAATTATTTTTTATTTTTTTTACATATAACGTGCATTAGAGAGCTGTCCTTTACCGTTGTCATGTTTATTACGGCGATTATAAAAGACACGGGGGCAAGTTACAAGTCGGAAGATTCATTCAACAGCTCTGCATCTTTCTGTACTGAACACAAACTGCCCAACATACTGTTCTAAAAGTTTGGAAAAATTTACAGATTTTAATCTTATGGAAAGAAACTGTTTCTTTTATTCACCACAAGTGGCATTCAACTGATCACAATTTATAGTCAGGACAATAATAACATAAAAAAATTACTATTGCAATTTGAATATTTTTATTTTTTTTTTAGAAATTCTTAAACTTCTTCAAAGTGTTCTCATCAAAAAATCCTCCATGTGCAGCAATGACAGCTTTGCAGATCCTCGGTATTCTAGCTGTCAGTTTGTCCAGATATTCAGGTGACATTTTACCCCACGCTTCCTGAAAGCACTTGCCATAGATGTCTTGTCAGGCACTTCTCAGGCACCTTACAGTCTAGCTGATCCCACAAAAGCTCAATGGGGTTAAGATCCATAACACTCTTCCAATTATCTGTTGTCCAATGTCTGTTTCTTTACCCACTCTAACCTTTCCTTTTTGTTTTTCTGTTTCAAAAGTGGCTTTTTCTTTGCAATTCTTCCCATAAGGCCTGCACTCCTGTTGTACATGAAACTGGTGTTGAGCGGGTAGAATTCAATGAAGCTGTCAGCTGAGGACATGTGAGGCATCTATTTCTCAAACTAGAGACTCTGATGTACTTATCCTCTTGTTTAGTTGTACATCTGGCCTTCCACATCTCTTTCTGTCCTTGCTAAAGCCAGTTGTCCTTTGTCTCTGAAGACAGTAGTTTTTCAGTTTTTCCAGATACTCAGGTGAGTATCTTCATACCTTTGTATGAAACCTGTATGAAAACAATCATTATTTGTGCAATTCCATTTGATGTCACAAGAGGTACAGAAATTACACACTTCACCTTAAAAAAAAAAAAAATCTAACAAAATATTCTAATTTACATGCTTGCAACCTAGTGTCACATTAATTAAATATTGTTTATCTCAACTTGTCTACAATAATTAGACATAACTATGTAATGTCCTGACAAATGGGAGTAAGGATATTTTTTTTTAAATTAGCGCTGTAGACTTATTTGTCCACCAGTGTATGTGTGTGGACTGCTTTTGAACCAGTAATAATATGATTCAAGTTTGGCAAAATAACTGTTATTTAAGTATGGTGCAGTTTAAAATCCTTAGACCACAAAAACGTGAGTAAACCATTTCATTCATGAATATTTCATAAGTCATGACTGTTTGATGGTTATGGTGCTGATGTATTTGAGTGAACAATATAATACATTCGGATGCAATTTGTTGGATGCGTGTTATTTGTAAACCCTGAAATTTTGCTTTATATGATTGTGAAGCTTGTTCTTTCTCTTCTGAGTTCGTTTCAAATAATGACTGTTTATTCAATAGGCTGTTTGATGTTAGCCAATCAGAACAGTGGGTGTTTACATTGAAGTTTAAAGGAGATGTTTTGGCCAAAACTGAGCTTTTCATAGAGTCAAAATTATAATTTATTACTAAACTATGACTTTTTTAGTGCTAACAACTTTACTAACATTATCAGTGGACCACAGTGAAGATAATTCAATTATTTAAAAATAGAGCATTTCATGAACCTTTTAAAAGCATTAATTACAATTTATCCATATCTTTAATTTATTTCTGTGATCTTTGAAGAGGATTTATGCAGACATTCAAAATGTAAAATAATCTGCTTACCATCTATATGGAGAAAACGCAAAGTTATTTACAACGATAAAAAGAAAACCTCCATTCAGTTAAATAATACTAGCTTCTTTCACCCCCAAAACTCTGTCTAGGCTACACTAATCTCCCGAAGAGTACTTCAGAAAGACAGCGCTTATAAACATACAGTCATTTGCAAGCTGATGTCTGGTTGTTGATGGGGAAAAAATTTATCAGAAATGCAATTAAAGATCTGTGAGCTTTGATGATTGGTATGAGCTAAGACATTTTAACATTCACTATCACTATGACACCATGAAAATCAAATGACTGTGATTATTTAATCATTTAAATGGGCAATGGAACGGTCCAGCATGCAAAATTGTCAGAAGACTAATTTAGTGGCTCACTGATTTTTCTCACAATCCCATTGATAGAAAATGTCATTCTTTAAATAAGAACAACATATTGACACTTTCACTTAACGCTGAAACATCTCCACCCCCACCAACTAAAATAAACTCTCTGCTCCTTCTTTTCAACTCTTAATGACCCTTTGTGTATTAAAAAAGTCCATTAATGTGGACAGAAGAGTCCTTATCCCAGCTGATATGCTGCTCACTTTGTATTTATTTGAGCTGCTTACTGTGATACTGCTGAGAGAGGGGAGTATTCCTGCCTTCCTCTTTTTACATTTAATTAAATTATGACTAAGGCTGTCAGTCCCTAACATTCTGGTTAACGTAACTTTTTGTTTTCCATAAAAGAAAGGATTTCATACCGGTTTGGAATGACACGAGGAGGATTTTGAATTTGAAAGTTAAAATGAATAATCCTATTTTCTCTTAATATGCAGAGACATCTATAAGTAACCCATTGTCATTGGTAGTTTGATTTTTCCGAAAAGTATTAACACTATGGCACCAACAAAACTATGCTGTTTTTGAAACCCTACCAACTTGATACAGTAACATTGGCTAAATCAGTGGCGTGAGTTTGAGGCTGTACTATCTGCTTATTGACCAATGGAAGACAGTAGGAGTGTTTAGGAAACCATGTTGAAAACAATTATTATTTTTGCGATTCACACTTCACCTTCAATAAAAAAAGTCAAAAATGTTTTAGAATTTACATGATTGCAACCTAGTGTCACATTAATTAGATCTTGTTTTTCTCAATTTTTTTACAATCATTAGACATAACTATGTAATGACCTGACAAAAGGGAGTAGTGATATAAAAAAAATATTCATCGCTGTAGACTAACCCCCAAACCCCCCCAAAAAAGACGAATACAACTTTCTGCTCTCCAGAAGCTAATTAACAGCCAGTGAGCACTTATCCCATGCTTTATTACTGATTTTAGATTTTTTTGCAATCAAAGAAGTATGAAGCACCTTTGTTGAGAAGCTCCGAGAGGTGCCTGACTTCAACTAAACAAGAAGTATATCTGAGCTGCTGTGAGTTAAATAGCATTTCAGTCTCTCTCAATAAATAATTCACTCTCCAGTGATCACACTACATTTAATTAGCTCTTGTTATCCTGATATTATCAGGGCCTCCATGCTGTAGCGTCTTGGCATCAGGGCAAGAGGACCTCTCGCTACACACTGCTTCTGCGTCTCAGGACAACACACACACACACACACACACACACACACACACACACACACACACACACACACACGTTGGTGCGGCTATCCTTATGTGGACTCTCCATAGACATAATGATTTTTATACTGTGCGAACTATAGATTCTATCCCCTAACCCTACCCCTAAACCTCAAAAACCTTCTTTATTTTTTAATTTAAAAAAAAGATTAAGCAATTTGAATTATGGGCACACTAGAAATGTCCTCGTAAACCACATTTATAGCATAATACCCTTGTAATTACAAGTTTGTAACCTAAACCCAAACCCACACACACACACACACACAGAGCCATGCATACTAACACATGCAAACAAACATCCACACTGATTTACAGTGTAGAACCATTTAAAGGTTATTAAGCAGAACAAGGAAACTGCACGTTGTGCAAAGGGCATTTAGAGAGTAGATATTGCAAACAACACTACTGGGTCACTTTGAGTCTTTTGTGGTCCAGTGTGTAATTGCTGCAACTGAGAAGTAGCTTGTGGAAGCACAACAGCAGTGCTTATGTGGAGAAAGATTACTGTAACAAACACATAAACTTTTTCTCCAAACACCCACTGCCTCTAAATGCGTTTTTTATACCTCTCTTTCCTTAAAGGTGATTTAAAGCATTGTTTTATACAATTTATGCAATTAACATTAATATTAATATTTCCTGTCAGTTAAAATGTCAAGAATTTGTGTGCGTTAAATCTTGGAAGATCAGTTCCTTGCAATATATTTTTTATGTTTTATAGCTTTATTCTTGTGGAAACATAGGAAAGACATATCAGAAGTGAGACCTTTAATATAAAATGTACTCCTAAAGAGAAGTTGAATTAGAAATAGAGCAAATTGAGACTTTTATTTACAATCTAGTTTGTCAAATGTTTGTCCTGACAAAAAGACAACAGTAATCAATCTCACAGGTGTTTACTCTAGTCTCACCAATATCACACCAACCTGTGCTCAGATTTGCCAAGATATTAAAGTGTAGAATTAAAATTCTGAGATTTCTGTATGAACTCCAACATTTCTTATAATACTCTTTCAAGGCCATATGATCTAATCTACACTATCCAGATTCCTTTAATAGCGCTGTACTCTTACTGAATGTCAATAATTGTCAATCTAGATTTATTTCTCCTATGGAATTTAAGAGAAACAAAATTGATACTCAAATCAAACACAAACGAGACCTCCATGACGTCTCCATGACGTGAACTTTAAAAGAGCAACCTTTGAGCAGTACATTTGTTTATTTTTTTGTTGTTGCTGGGAATAGAACCTGGAACTGAGAAGCATCAATATCAGGTCTTTATCGCATCACTGTAACCGTAACATATCACGAGTCTATCAATTGGTAAGGTTTTGTATAATGTTTTAACCCCTCTCAGACATAAAATGATATTGGCCTCTGAGCTGTCTATGTGCTGGAGCTCTGAGCTGAAGTGGCATGGTGTGATTCGCCTGGGTGTAATTGCAGTGATTGTGAGAGCATTGTAGCAGTATAATGTGGTGGTGTTCAGGGAAGCAAGGAGCCATAGAGCGATCAGTTTGAGGAGGTGACTGGTTGTGAGTCACACACACATACACATGTCAAAGGCAATGATGGAACAGAGAAAGACAGCAGCCCTAGGAGTCTAAAAAATAGTCTAACCTCATGATAACAGCAATGTGAGTTGTTTGCAGGCGGATTTTTGAGCATATTCAGCATTATATGCAGTTCTTGCAGTTCTTCTTGCTTCAGGAACCAGACTGCACACTGGACATCAAGTGGTGAAATAACCCTGTACCAAAATTGTTTATTGTACAAGCAATTATGTAAAAAAAAGAACAAAAAGAACAAAAAGAAGAAAGTAAATAAACAAAATTAAATATAGATGGCTATTTATTATTACTATGAGCTGCTTAGGCCCAACAAGATGCAACATTGGCTGACAATTTAGGTTTCAAAATATTAAGCCATGTTTATTTTCATTGCAAGATAACCTGTACATAATGTAGTCTGGTTATTGCACGGGGGAGTGGGGGGTATTGATTGGCCAAATTTAAATGGCTTCTGCCATGTGATAAAAAACATTTGTGCCAAAATATTGAGCCTTTGGACATATGGCATTCATATTCTCTTCCATTTTAAAAGCTGATGTGGCTCTAGCATGTTTATTTTGATACACTACTATGCAGAATTGTATCATTAGTTGTATTTTCTTATTTAGATTTACCATTCTGCTGTTTTTTCTGCTGTTCGCGACCAGACTGTTCATAGTCAGAACAGACTTGTGGCCCATTTTTTGTCAGATCCTCCAGTTGAGATCCACTAGCTGTGATTTTATGAAGTCAGAAAGAAAAGAAAACAGAGTCACCTGTTAATTTGTCGGCTGCCTTCACCTGTATTGACAGCTAGTATGTCAAATAACGTCTGTTATTAACAGGAAATTCTCACGGTTCCATCTCTGTGTTGCTCAACTTCTGCATACCTTTTGGGTACCCAATGTTCCTAAAGCACTCAAACCAGCCATACATTCTCAGCAGTCATGTTTGCGTACCCCCCTTCACTCCCTCCAACCCCATAAACACACCTCAAATAATTTATGCATTTTGGCAGACACTTTTATCCAAAGCAACTTACAGTACACTTATTACAGGGACAATCCCCCCCGGAGCTAACTGGAGTTAAGTGCCTTGCTCATGGACACAGTGGTGGTGGCTGTGGGAATCGAACTGTCAACCTTCTGCTTGCATGTGGTTCTGTGGTTTAGCCCATTATGCCACCACCACTCCTTGTATTTTAAATCTTGTTAATCATTCTCCAAAATTGTCAGATATTTTTATTGCATCTGCGCTGGCAATGTTTTTATTTATTTATTCATATTATTAAAAATGTTTTCCAGTGTGACAAGATAAAGGTGAGTCTGCACTTCAAACAGCTCCTATTGGCTGCACAGGAATAACAATCGCCACTTAATTTTTCGCCTCTGTTGTCTCGGGCAGTTAGTCCTCCCCCCATTACTATTATTATGGATTCAAAATAAATACTTTCTGAATTGTAGTGAGTGCCTTGGGAGCTGATTAGCTATTTACAGATGCCACCCACAAAATCCCATGACCCTTGGAGTGGAGGCAGCTAGCAGACAAGCCAATTAGCAAAGAGAGAGGTTGCAGTCTGCTTTTAATGCCATTATTCTCTCTATAAAGTCGGCTATTGTTATTCTTTGTGTAGCGGTGCGCTGGAAACTGAGGGCACCTGCGTGAACTTGTTAATGGAGGTGCTAAGTGCCAGTGATGGGGCTGAGGGAAGGGCAGCTGTGAGTGGGGAAATCACAATTTAAATCCAGTGGGCAGACCCTGGCTTTGGGTTTCATTGAAGGCCCACAGTGTTAACAGGATATGATTGCTGACTGGTAGCAATCCACACAGTGGATGAATGACACGAATGGGGTTTTATTGTGCTTGTGTTTGCGTGTATAAGTGTATAGAACGTTGACTGTGCTTCAGTTCTTCATACTTAAAAGAACTTAAAGTGGAATTATGTTCTGTAATTTCTGCTCCACTAGCATCATCAATGGAACTGCAAAAATAATAGTTGTTTTTGAAGAATTTTCATGAACGCTCTCCCTGCTGCTATTGGATGAGCAAACAGATAGCCCTACCATAGACTTACACCTCTGGATGAGACAATGGTGCCATGTTAGGCTGGTCAGGATGCTAAAAAAAAGCAGTGTGGACACATTTTAGAGAAATCAACCAATGAATAGCTTGAAGTTTTCTATATATTAAGTTGGGATTGGAGAAAGTATTCTAATATTGAAAAAATGACACTCTTCACCTTTAAGAGATTAATTTGTCCACATTTAACAATTGACTTGATTTGATTTAGATAAGTGGTGTCTCTTCTTGACGTCAAAGAAGATGATTTAATCAGGTTGTTGGAGTAGTCCTGTGGGAATTTACTGGCTGTCCGTAGACAGAGAGATAGACACATTCTAGACCATATTTAGACAGGCTTCAGCTCCCAGGTCTTTCATCTCAGTCTCCTAAAAAAAAATCTGCTTATGTGACATCTCTTAATGTTTACTGGAAACATTTTAATAGCAAGCAAGGCATGAATTACATCACAGTGCTGGGATCAGAGTTCAAATGGCTAATTTAGCTTTTAATTGAAATCAGTGGAGTGTAGACTACCCTGACAGCACTGAGTAATCAGGGTTCCATGGGGCTGCCATTAAGTTTCAACACTTTATATACTTAATTTACACAATCAATGTAAGGCTTGTCCCATCACAGCAAAACAAAACACCTTTATGGGTCAAATTGTGGTTCTGTAATGTTTATAATTTAGATTTCTGCTGCCCTTATCACCAATACCATTCATTTCAATTTGCATGTTTATTGTCAATCACAAACTCAACTGTACATACATGGTTATTAAACGATGCATGCACAGGAGATGCAAAGGCAAAGATGAAATGTTTATTTTTTTATTGTAAAAAAAAAAACCTTTCACAATATAAATGAGCCTTTTGTAGGTTTATTTTTACCAAAAAAGTGTTTTAAGTGTTTCACTGTGCATCTGTGGCACTATTAAAACATGAATCTGCTTATTTGAGCATCCCGACCAGCCGGATACAGCAAAATTGGCTCAACCAATGTGATGAGTTTGAAGCAGGGCTGACAGCCTAGAGTGACCAGAAGCAAACAAAATTGTACTTTAATTTGTTATTAATAGCTTTAAGATATAATATATATGAGGTGGGTCTCCCACCTCAGGTCCTGTGAGATGGTAGTGCCCAGGAACCTGAATGAGTCCACTGCTGCCACAGTGCTGTTCAGAATGGTGAGTTAATGTTGTGGTGTTCCACCTAAAGTCCACTATCATCTCCAGTGTTTTAAGCCTGCTCAGCTCCAGGTTGTTTTGATTGCACCAGACAGACAGCTGTTCAACCTTCCTTCTGTATGCAGTCTCATCATCATCTTGGATGAGGCTGATAACTGTAGTGTCATCTGTGAACTTCAGGAGCTTAACAGAGGTGTCCTTGGTGGTGCAGTCATTGGAATACAGGGAGAAGAGAAGTGGGGAGAGCACACATCCCTGCGGGGCACCAGTGCTGATTGTATATGTGCTGGAAGTGAATTTTCCCATTCTCACCAGCTGCTGCCTGTCTGTCAGAAAGCTGTTGATCCACTGACAGATAGAGCCGGGAACAGAAAGCTAGTTTAATTTAGTCCATTGGAGAGCAGGGTTGATGGTGTTAAAAACCAAACTGAAATCAACAAAAAGTATCCTTGCATAAGTCTATGGTCTGTCTAGCTGTTGAGGTATGTAATGCAGTCCCATATTGACTGCATCATCCGCAGACCTGTTTGCTCTATAATCAAATTGAAGGGGATCCAGAAAGGGTTAACTATGTCCTTCAGATGGGACAACACCAGTCTCTAAAATGACTTCATGGCCACAGACTTCAGAGTGATGGGTCTGTAGTCATTAAGTCCTTTGATCTTGGGTTTCTTTGGGAAGGGAATGATTGTGGAGCATTTAAAGCAGCAGACAACTTTACACCAGTGTTGTAGTACTCGAGATCGGTCTTGTTCTCAAAACCAGTCTCAAGACCACTTTTTGAAGATATCAGTCTTATCTTGGAATCAACTAAATTTTCTTCTCGGTCTTGTCTCAGTCTCAGACAAAGAGGACTCGGGATCTTATGTCAAGACCGGTCAAGACCACAACTACGGGGATATCACTAAATTGCCTGTACATTGTCTGATTTATTTGTTAACATCATTACTCTAATTGGATGTAAAACTTCCTGCTTCAAAAGCAAGCAATAACTTGACTAATTTCTAATTTGAAAATTTTGTCACTGTTAACGGCTGTCACCCCTCCCCATCCCCCTTCACACACACTCCAAGAAAGTGAATGCAGGAGACAGGAGAAGAAACTGTGGCTGTCTGCGAGATGTCAGCCAAATCTTCTGTAATACAATTTGGCTACCTAAACCGGTGTTTCCCAACCACTGTGCCCACTAGTGTGCCGTGAAAGATTGTCAGGTGTGCCATGGAAAATGATCAAATTCCTCAAAATAAATAGTTTTTTTCCCGTAATTTATTGAAGGCACAGAGATGTTAGAAGAGGTTTAAAGCTGCCAATTCAGTATATTTTCAGTAAAGTATTTTATGCAACCAGTTTAAATACTTTGTCCATCATAACATTATTGTTCTAACAAACTCTAGCACTCAACTCCTCACATGCCCACAAAAGGTTGCTTCATCATCACACTTGTAGTAACAACATTTCAGTCAGTACCGAAAGAATAAATAGAATAAATCAGGCATATTGATTTACTCAAAGACTAAAAGCTGTTCATTTGTGCACAGCATAGAATTACAGATATTATGAACAGTACTAAAAGCAAATTGTCCTGTTTTATACAAGTCCAAAAACACTGTGATCCGATGTGTAGATTCTGAGGTACTGTAATCTACACAAAGTGCATTTGACATCTGAACCAGTGAATGGAGGTCGGGCAGCTGCTCCCAGGTCAGTGTGGCTTATGTGTTTTGTTTTGTTTTCTCTATCAACAATGTGATTTTGACCTGGTGCAACTTAAAGTCAGATGCAACTTTATTTCTGGAAAATACAGTAAATTAATAAAAAATAATTTTCTTGAACAAATCTACAAATTGGAAAAGACACAAATTTGTTGGTTTTTCATTATCCAATTAGCGCTCTTTGCATCTGTGACCTCATTATAGAGCGTACTTATAGCTGAATTTCAAACATTATGAGTTTCCGCTAGGTAAGTTCTTGAAAAGGAAAACCATCAACAATTGTTTTGTGGGATAGTGCTGTGCAATGGGATTTTTTTATCGTAAAAAGTGTTCCATGGCAGAAAAAATGTTGGGAAACACTGACCTAAACCACAAATAGTTCCTCTGCAAAAAAAAGTGTCCAAAAGAAAACACACAGCAGTATGCAAATTCTGCAGTGCAACGCTTACTGCGACTGTTGTGGCCACGTCAAACTTTTATCGGCACTTAGAAAGGAAGCATAAAGAAAGAAGTGTAAGGGATGCTAGCTAGCTAACGTTAGCAATCTGCCTCTTGCTGCATTCCATTCAACTCGGAAAGTTGGATTTTCCAACTTCCTACCCAGAAAAGTAAAATTTTAAACTCCGATTTTGCCGAGATGCACGTGCGTAACATCACACAATCTTGTCGGCACCCATGAAGATGTACAAAATAAGTGATAAACATTCACTTTTATTAAATAATATCGCTAAATTTGTCAAAGTTCCTATATTACATGATTGTTGCAGGGCGTAGGGCGGGGCCGGGTCGTGATTCCACACACCCAGCCCCTAATCAGGCTAATCAAGCCTCAGAGAGTGATAAAGGCCGACTGGAGACAGCAGTGGGATAGAGAGATTTACGGACAGCTGTCCGAAACCTGTGTGTGTGTGTGTTTGACTTTTTCGTTAAGTTTTATATTAAACTATAATTTATATTGTCAATCCGGTTCTCGCCTCCTCCCTTCCATTTAACCCCTTTATACTGGTGCCGAAATCCGGGAAGAAGGAGGGATGTGCCGTAGTAGAGCCCTGCCACAATGATATTAAAGCTTGTTTAACAAACGTTAACAGAGTAGCAGATGTTCAAAACTTGGTAAATTATACTCTCTTTTGATAATCTAACACCTGTAGCACAAATGCTAGCATTGCAGACTGTTTATGAATTGGGTTGTTAGGACATATTTCTGGTGACAGTCAAACACCTGCTAAGCTAACGGGAGCATTACATTTTTTTCCTTGAATGTCATCTTCCGAGCATCTGGCATTGGAATACCTTTAGTCTAAGATCAGAGATATCAAGTGGAATATCCCACACAGCACCTGTACCCAAACTCATCTTCACCCCTCAACCAAAGAGATTTAGTGAGTATTAGCTATCATTAGCTACCTATGTATTTAATGTATTTTTAGGGCGCTAGGTTCAGTTGCTTTCCAGCTTTTTGCCACCTAGCTTGGTGCGCAAGCTTCCTAATTCATTTACCATATATTTAGGGATGTAGCTAATACTAGAGAGATTGAGGGGACAGGGCATGTAGTGACAAATTGTTGTTCCCAAGTTAAGTTTTTCATGTGATAAACAATGATGAGACAGGCCACATAAAGCTATGTAGCTAATGTATATAAATTTATGTTACATCAACATTAGCTAATGTCAGCTCCAACATAAACGCTACACGCCGCGGTATTGCTCCCTCACTTGGGTGAGAGAGCTAAAGGAGTGACAGCAGAGAGTGGAGACAGATTTATGCGCCTCCACTTATATGAAAAATGTACATTTTAAATAGGCTGTATTGCTTATGTTTGGCATTCTCTGTTCTATTGTCTAGATTTAGCTATGTGGTTAGCAAATTGCACATATTTATACAAGGCTTGTTGTTGGTTCAGAAACAACAAAAACCTTAATATATCATTTAAGAAAAGACAGATAAAAGTGAAGACTTAATTATTGAATAATTGTTTGATATATTCTGTACTTAATGATGGTTTCTTGGGGAAGAGTCATCCAGAAAACCTGATGCGATGCATGCACAAAAAATTTATTGTTTTAAGTGGATGGTAAAACTTGGAAAAGAAGTGTTAACTAAAGATGGTTAAGTTGATTTCAGCGCCTTAATGTTTGTTTGTATTTGGTTGCTCATAGAAAAATTCACACACATAAAATTCACATCTGCAATGCCTTTTGATTATTTTATCACAACATTTCTCATGGTACACTGATACACATATGGTAATAAAAGAGGTGAATGAAGAGGAATCTTCATTTGTTTACTTTGGGTGTTTTTATGGGAATGTAGATCTTTCAGATCAATTTAAGGGGTGCCTATAGTTTGCATGTTCTACATTTTATCGAAAGTGTGTCATGCAGTGTGGGACTTGCATTGGTCTGGTCTTGACTTGGTCTCAACCCCCAAAAATCTTGGTCTTGTCTCAGTCTCGATACACTCTGGTCATGGTCTCTCTCTCTCTCTCTCGCTCTCGCTCTCGCTCTCTCTCTCTCTCTCTCTCTCTCTCTCTCTCTCTCTCTCTCTATATATATATATATATATATATATATATATATATATATATAATATATATACAGACAGCTTTGCAGATCCTTGGAATTCTAACTATCAGTTTTTCCAGATACTCAGGTGACATTTCACCCCACACTTCCTATAGCACTTGCCATAGATGTGGCTGTCTTGTCAGGCACTTCACATGCACCTTACAGTCTAGCTGATCCCACAAAAGATCAATGGGGTTAAGATCCATAACACTCTTTTCCAAGAATCTGTTGTCCAATGTATGTGTTTCTTTGCCCACTCTAACCTATTTCTATTTGTTTTTCTGTTTCAAAAGTGGCTTTTTTTGGTGGTAATTCTTCCCATAAGGCCTGCACTCCTGATTCTTCTCTTTACTGTTGTACATGACACTGGTGTTGAGCGGGTAGAATTCAATGAAGCTGTCAGCTGAGGACATGTGAGGCATCTATTTCTCAAACTAGAGACTCTGATGTACTTCTCCTCTTGTTTAGTGGTACATCTGGCCTTCCACATCTCTTTCTGTCCTTGTTAGAGCCAGTTGTCATTTGTCAAAACAATGACTGACTGACAGGTTTCTAGAGAAAGCTGTTTCTTTTTTTTCCATTTTTGAACTAATATTGACCTTAAGACGATATGCCAGTCTATTGCATAATGTGGCAACTCAAAAACAAACACAAAGATAATGTTAAGCTTCATTTAACAAACCAAATATCTTTCAACTGTGTTTGATGTAATGGCAAGTGAATTTCTAGTATCAAATTAGCAATTTAGCATGATTCCTCAAGGATAAGGTGTTTGAGTGATGGTTGCTGGTAATGGGGCCTGTCTAGATTTGATAAAAAAATTACTTTGGTCTATGGTAGCTCAGATAACCCCTCTGTACAATTGTAGTGAGCAGAATAGCATCTCAGAATACTCAACACGTCGAACCTTGACGTGAATGGGCTACAACAGCAGAAGATCACATGAGGTTCCACATCTGTCACTTTTGCAGTGGACCTACTATCTGTGTACTTCAGCAGAAATCAAGATTCATCAGACCAGAGTATGATTTTCCAGTCTTTAACTGTCCAATTTTGGTTTTGTTTAACTGTTAATAATTTCTGTGCCCATTGCTGACTCAGCTTTCTGTTCTTGTCTAACAGAATTGGAACCCAACGTGGCCTTCCACATAATTGCCGCTCGCTGGATGTTTTTTGTTTTTGACATCAAACTCTAGATACTGTTGTGTGTGAAAATCCCAGGAGATCAGAGAGTTACAGATATACTCAAAGCAGCCTGTCTGGCACCAAAAATTATGCCATGGTCATAATCACTGAGAATTTTTTCCACATTCTGATGGTTGGTGTGAACATTAACTAAAGCTCCTGACCCCCTATCTGCACGATTTTATACATTGCACTGCTGCCACACGACTGGCTGATTAGATAATTGCATGAATAGGTAGGTGTACAAGTGTAACTAATAGAGTGGTTGTGAGTACTATACTACATTTATAGTATATTTATTTTGTAATAATTTAATATATATATAATATATATATATATTGTTAAAATCAAACAATGTTTTAGTTCTATTTGCATGGTGATCAAAAATCACAAATTTTAAACATATGCATGCTTTTATTCCCAAATGCATGCATTGGTACAATAAAAGACAAATGATTGGTTAACATGCATGTGTGTCTGCATGTTTTATGTCAGAGAGATGGTATAAATTTAGTGTGGATTAGAGATTGAGGGAGCGATGATGCAAATGAATAGAGGGCTATAGCTGCCTCTCATCTCTTTCGTTCAGTACCTGTCAGTCTGAGTTAGCAGTTGGAGCCTTCCAAGAAGGGCTCGCGTGAAACTGTCAGTGCATCCTCTCCACCTCCGCATTCTCACTCTCCTCCTCCTCCTTCCTCTTTTCTCTCGGTCCGTCCCTCCCACCCTCATCTCTGTATCCTCTCCCTTTCTCTCTCTCTCTCCTTCTATCTATCATGTCTTTTTAGAGTGTAAGGGGCAGCCAGTGAGTGAAAGCCAAAGCACCCCCCCTCAACACACACCCACTACACACACATCCTGCATGTGTGAACATAAACACACATACACACACCGCAGACGCGTGTGGTTGACCGCACTGGGCTCTCGGCTATGTGTGAAGACACGCACAAAACACCAAAGCAGCAGCACTACTGAATCTAATGCCCGCATTCTACCAGGAACAGCAAGCTGATTGCTTTGAAAACCATCCTACTTTCTCTCTTTCTCTTACGTTCTTTCACTCTCTCACTCCTTTTTTCAGTTTTACTTGTGTTTATAGAGGTGGAGAAAAGGAAATATCCTCTCTCTATCTCTCTCTCTCTCTCTCTCTCTCTCCCACTCCTCTCTCTCTTTCTTTCTCTCTGTCCTATGGTGGGATAAACATTGAACGGATGAGCGTGTGATACAGCACCAGACCTGAGTGACCTGACAGCTCAAACTGTGAGTACACAAGTCTCTTACTTTTACTTCCACACACACAACCGTGCTGACACACTCACACATGCATGGAAACGGCATATACATTTTCAAAAATGATATGATCATAAATTATATGAATGGTATGATATTTTTATAGTTTTTGTGAACCTTTTTCATGTAACAGCATTTTTTAAGGATGCTATTTGTTTTTTAACGTTTGATAAAACTATGATAAAACTATGATTGGCGCTTTGGATCAAGAGGAGAAATTGGTCATTTAGATTTGTTTCATTCTAATGGAACACATATCCTCTGGCATTATGATGAGTATTTATTGCCACGGTGGTTTATTGAATTTAAGTGGCACTTAACACATTCCAAACTGCATATGAAGAGTCAAATTTTCTCGTGTGTTATTCAAAAGTACACCTCGCTCTTCGTTTTGTCGTGGAAACAGGGCACTTATCTGTCATGCTGTCATCACTGTATTACACATCCTTGCATTTATATAGAATTGAAGGCAGAAAGGGGTAAAAAAAACACAGTCGAAATACATAATTTCAGAGAGCGTCATCCATATTTCTATATCACATTTTGAGGGACAGTGTGTGAAGTGGTGCTATAGTGCAGTTTGGATACTTCAAACTCCTTACTTTTTTCACCCTTTTAAAGTGTATCATGTCTCTTTTACAGGGCTGCTTAATGTATTTTTAATACATACTTTTAATTTAAAAGAGATATATAGATAGATTAAAATGAAATCTGTTGTGAATTGTTGTATAGGCTAACTTGCAATTTTGAGTGAGATTCCATTCAGATAATTGGACATTTATTGTTTTAATATTTGTGTATGTTGAACGATATCATTTCAAGCATCAGCCTTTACTGAGTGCTGCATCACAGAACAGTGTTTCATTTTTGTTTGCATGCTGGACAAGTAGGAAAGTCTTCTTCTTCGGATGACCAAACAGAGAGAATAAGAGATACAGTCGGTGAGACAGAGAACAGCGTGTCACTTTCGGCTTGCTTGTGACGGTTTGCTCATGTAGTGTAGCATAGCTGACAACTAAAGCAAGAACACAGTGTTACCCTTAGCATGTGCACAGTCAGGAAACAAAGTAAAGCCTATAAAAATGGATTTCAGCTGTTGTTAGGAAGAGTTATCTATTTAAAATGTTATAGAAGTATATATGAGGCCTGTGAAAGAAATGTATATTGGTGGCAATGATGGTAAACATAATATAGAGTATATGTGTGTCCTGCTCAATCATTTTGAGTGATTTTGTCCCAGAGACACATTTTGAGTTTTATGCACTAAAGTAAAAAAAATAAAGGAAAGCACTGAAATGATTATGTCAGGCAACATTTAAGTGATTATAACTTGACAGTCATTTGCAGTATATTGTTAGGATATTGGACTGTGCGTTGCTGTTTATATTGTTAGAAAGCTTAGACTAAAAGTCTAAATATTTTGTGGAAGTTGTGTGAAATTTGTTATGGAACGGGTAACATATATTCACAATTTTTCAGGTAATGAATACATTTATTTTATAATATTCTAACTTTTTTAAGATTTACTCAGAATTTACTCATTTCTTTGGAAAGTCTCTGAGGATATGTATAACTAATGCTTAATGTATGCCATCAAAGCAAAGACTGACAGACTGGCAACTGAAGAACAGTTGCTATGCAAGTGCAGTTTGCTTATTCCATAGAATTGGTAATAGCTAATCGCCATGCCTTTCTCCATTACACACCTGAACATTGCACCATAGATAGTTATTGATATGTAATAATATTGACATGAAATTGGAAGAACAGAACATGACAATAGAAAAAAACATCTATTTTGTAAATGCATAAAGTAGAGCAAAAGTGCCTTTTACCAGCCAAACACATAGGCTAAATATTGTATTAGTATTGGTGATATTACCAAGTAAAAATTGCGTGGTATAGTTTGAACAACTATATGTAAGATTTTATCTCACTAAGTTGATTAGCCTATTTATTTTGCTATTCTAAATATGCAAGATTAGAATGCTAGAATACCCCCCCCAAAGCTCAGACGCTGTCGATACTGCTTGAACTTAAGCTATATGTTATGTTTACTGTTCTGCATCCAAGAGGTCTGTGAATTCCACAGTACTTGTACATAAGAACTATTAAAGTACTACTCTACTACTATTATCACAGTCTAATAGAACCAAACATCTCCTGGCAGCTAATTGAGCTATCTGCTTTTTTTCTCATCTTTCTGTGTATGTGTTTGTGTCATTTCACCATTAGAGGCATGTCAACTGTGCTGTTTCTCCATATGATGACAAAGTCCTGCTGAGACACATGTCACATGAAAAATGGCATGAAATGTGTGAACCACATGGTCAGAAAGGTTCACAGCTTGTGAGTGCAGATTCAGTTTATCCATAAATTACAGAAGAAAGCTGCTATAATATGGAATTAGCTTTTTAACAATTTACTGGAATTCTCAAAATGTTTACTCTGTCACAACGTGAGATTTGTACTTTTTGTTGATGTAATTTGTGTTGGTGGCTCCTGTCAGAATGACAACATTGAAATTATAATTTGTATCATAAATGCTAGTGATGACATTTAGGTTTTAAAAAACCAGTGTCAATGTTTATATTGCAGATGTTTCTCTATCAATTTTGAAAGCTGTCACATATCAGCGCTCCAATAGTGATGTGTAAAGGACATAACATAGGCTTTTTATTACCTTTTTACAGTCCACCATATGTATGCATGATGTAGGATCTAGCAACAAATTATAATTGCACTTTTTTTCTATATTCTATTTGGGAGATCATTACTTATGAAAGACCTGGGCCTTTTTCTATACCCCATACTTTTCAAATCATTCTTACTTCCTTTCCTATTAAGGCAGTGGTATAATAGAATAAATAATCAATTACTTTTGTGTAGGACTGTCAGAGTGCAAGGATGAATAATTTTATACTAACAAAGTCATGTCAGAACTAGTGCCAAATAGATTAATTTATCACACCAGGAATCTGGACTCGTAGTCCTCCAGTTCAAGTAGAGTTTGCATTTGGCTAAAGTCCCGTTCATTTACACAATTTGTAGTTGTTAAAGAACTACAATAAAGAAGTGTCATACTCAAACTCAACAAATTAATGATTTGAAATATGATTTTAAAAAAGTCTGGTCACTTTCAATAAAGATTCTTGATTCCCCGTCTGTCGCACACTTTGACGTGTCGACACTAGGGGTCTCTCTTGAGCGCCGAATATGCCTCTGTTCTACGAAAAAAAACCAATGAGAAGTTGGCAGACAGTATTTGCATACCCCGCCCCCGGACATACTGGTATAAAAGCTGGGAAATACGTAAAATTCATTTAGAAATTTTCTTCGGAGCCAATGGTTCTGCATGCAGTCAGCTGCGAGTCACACACCCATTCCTGTTCCTCTAATGCACTTCAGTGGCTTTCTCCTCCTCTGCACAGCAGTGCAGTTTGCCCCTGGGCGCTTCGACAGCGCAGAACTTGAAAGAGTGTATTAAAAGAGTGATATTTTCTTGTAAAAGAGTAATTTCCTCTAAAGAGCAATACACAGCGGCATTCAACGTCCTTTTCAGGAAGCGTCTTTTTAAAGATGCCTTTCCGCCCCTGTGTAATTTCTAGATGCGGTAGAGTGCTCTCCGTTTCAGATGGCCACAGGCGTTGTCTCGTGTGTCTGGGCAGCAATCACACCAAGGCAGCGTTTGTGGATGGTTCATGCTCTAACTGCGAGAGCATGACCATGGCAACCTTGCCGTCGCAGCTCGCTTTCAAAGCACGCCACTCCAGACCGACAAAGTTTGCCCTCTCAATGCGCCTGTCTCCCAGTTCGACCTCTTCGGCGACACCGTCGAGGACTTTGCCCAGCAGTTCTCCACGTTGAAGAAACAGACGGAGGCCATCTCACACATTCTGCCCTGCCGCAAGCCTGCCGCCATGGGCCATGGCCCATCTGCTCGCCGAGGGCGTCCTCCTGCAGCGAAGAAACACCCTGCTCCGCCTCAACCCAGGCCCAGCTCTCAGCCCCCGCATCTGCAGGAAGCAGATGCCCCCGTCTCATGGACCCCCTCGAGGACCCGGAAGGCTCCCAGGCGCTCCTGAGACGTTCAACCCAGAGACGTTAGCTCCGGAGCTGGTAAGCAGACCACTCCATCCCCCGATGGAGAGCCGGAAGGAGAATTTTTTGTTGAATTTATTTCATTTGCCGCCCCCCCCTAGATGGGGCTGTGGTACCCACATTCTCAGTAAAAGAGCTATTTCCTTTGTCTCTGGGTCACCTGGCCCGCAAATGCCGTTCTCACAGCACTCTGAAGCCAGATCTCAACGGTCCCGGCATGCTGGACGTGGACCCCCCGCCTTCAGCACCACGACTGTTCCCCGGCCGGTCGGTTCTGACGAGTCTGGAGGACGCCTCCACCGGACCTCCTCCTCAGTCACTAACCGCCCCCTGCCGGGTGTGCAGAGCAAGGTAAGTGCTTTGAGTCTTTTCTCAGCACCAGAGCCTCGGGACGCATCCTCGCATCCCGACGCCATACTACCTGCTCCGCCCCGCTGCTCCGCCCCGCTGTGTACGTCAAAAATAATCATCCCCTTGGTGCCCCTAGCACGGAGCTTGGAATGCGTGGCTTTCACTTCGCAACCCGTCACGCTGGCTGGCCCCGTCCATCCGACTCGGTTACGCAATTCAGTTTGCCAGGCCCCCGCCCCCCTTCGCAGGCGTCCGCTTTAACACAGAACATGGCGAGCATGCCAAATCCCTGCACGTAGAAATCGCTACTCTTTTACTCAAAGACGCAATAGAGCCTGTCCCTCCAACCAAGATGAAGAAGGGTTTCTACAGCCCTTACTTTATCGTACCCAAGAAAGGCGGCGCCTTACGACTGATCTTGGACTTGCGAGTTTTCATCCAGGCTCTGCACAAACTCCCATTCAAAATGCTCATGCACAAACACATCTTAACTTGCGCCCGGCATCTAGGTTGGTTCACAGCGGTTGACCTGAAGGACACGTACTTCCACATCTCAATTCTGCATCGACACCGACCCTTCCTACAGTTCACGTTCGACGGCCAGGTGTATCAGTACAAAGTCCTCCCCTTTGGCATGTATCTGTCCCCTCGCGTCTTCACAAAAGTCAGCATTCTCAAAATCAATTACCTCGACGACTGGCTCATTCTGGCCCACTCCCGAGAGTTACTATGCGCTCTCAGAGACCAGATGCTCAGGCACCTCAGCTGTCTGAGGCTTCAGGTCAACTGGGAAAAGAGCAAGCTCGTCCCGGTTCAGAGCATCTCTTTTCTCGGCATGGAGTTAGACTCAGTCTCAATGTCAGCACGTCTCACCAACGAGCGTGCACAGTCAGTGCTGAAATGACTCGCCACCTTCAGGCTGGGCACAGCGGTCCCTTTAAAACTTTTTCAGAGGCTCCTGAGGCATATGGTATCCTCCGCGGCAGTCGCGCTGCTGTGGTTGATGCATATGAGACCGCTTCAGCACTGGCTTCAGACTCGAGTCCCGAGACGAGCATGGACACACCGTGGGTTGGGGCACCGTGTGCAATGGGCACGCAGCCGCGGGCCATTGGATAGTGGCCCCGCTGCACTTGCACATCAATTGCCTAGAGTTGCTGACTGTTTTCTTTGCTCTGTGGAAGTTTCTCCCGTTAGATCGAAACAAACATGTCCTAGTCAGGTCAGACAGCACCACTGCGGTAGCGTACATCTCCTCCTTTGGAGCCAACTCAAGTCGCTGCGTGCCACTCACATCCCTGGCAACCTCAATGTGGCAGTGGACACACTGTCACGACATCGGTTTCCCAGTGGAGAGTGGAGGCTTCACCCCCCAGTCGGTCCAGCTGATTTGGGAACGATTCGGCAAGGCCCAGGTAGAACTGTTTGCCTCCCGAGAGACTTCTCACTGCCCGCTCTGGTACGCCTGAACAGAGGCTCCCCTCAGAGCAGACGCACTGGCACAAAGCTGGCCCTTGCAGCTGTGCAAGTACGCATTTCCCCCAGTGAGTTTTCCCTCAGGTGCTATGCAAGGTCAGGGAGGACGAGGAACATGTCACCCTAGTGGCTCCCTACTGGCCCACCTGGGCCTGGTTCTTGGACCTTGTACTCCTTGCGACAGCCCTTCCCTGGTGAATTCCCCTGAGGAAAGACCTTCTTTCTCAGGGACGGGGCACACTCTGGCATCCGCACCCAGACCTCTGGAACCTCCACGTCTGGCCCCTGAACGGAACGCAGAAGATCTAGCTGGTCTACCACCTGCCGTCATAGACACGATCAACCAAGCCAGAGCCCCCTCTACCAGGGAACTTTTTTTGCGCTTGTTCGCAAATTGGTGTTCTTCCCGGGCTGAAGACCCACAGAGGTGCACAATTAGGTCAGTGCTCTTATTTCTGCAGGAGAGGCAGGAGGGGAGGCTGTCCCCCTGCACCTTGAAGGTGTTTGTCGCTGCTATCGTGGCCCACCACGACGCTGTAGATGGCAAGTCTTTGGGTAAGCACGACTTAATCATCAGGTTCTTAAGAGGTGCCTGGAGGTTAAATCCTTCCCGTCCAAGCCTGTTCCCCTCCTGGGATCTCTCAGAGGTCCTCGCGGGCCTCCAGAGACCTCCCTTCTAGCTGCTAGAATCAGTTGGACTCAGGGCCCTCTCTCTAAAGACAGCCCTGCTGATCGTGCTCGCCTCCATCAAGAGGGTTGGGGACCTGTAAGTGTTCTCTGTCAGCGACACTTGCCTGGAGTTCGGTCCGGCAGACAAACATGTGATCCTAAGACCGCGATCGGGCTATGTGCCCAAGGTTCCTACCTCACCCTGTAGAGACCAGGTAGTGAACCTGCAAGCGCTGCCCCGGGAGGAGGCAGACCCAGCCCCTTCGTTGCTATGTCCGGTACGTGCTTTGCATACCTACTTGGACCGCACGTAGAACTTTAGACGTTCTGAGCAGCTCTTTGTCTGCTTTGGTGGAGAGCGGAAAGGAAACGCTTTCCCACTGGGTGGTGGACAACATTTCACTGGCCTATCACACCCAGGCCTTGCCCGTCCCCTTGCAAGTCCGAGCACACTCAACAAGGAGTGTTGCGTCCTCGTGGGCACTGGCCAGGCGCACCTCCCTGGCAGACATATGTAGAGCAGCGGATTGGGCAACACCTAACACCTTTGCAAGATTCTACAATCTCTGGGTTGAGTCAGTATCGTCCTGTGTTTTCTCAGGTCCGAGCCGGTAGAACTCAGTACCGGGTGGATCGCTTGCACCTAGTGCCCTGTCCCTCGCCCGAGGTAAAACTGTGTGCTTTCTCTCCCAGGAGATCCCAGTCATTTGGATCCCTGAATGAATCCTCCCTAGCCCTTTGGGTCTGCAGTTCAGCGGAGGAAATTGCCGACCCAATCTACTGGGGGTACTTAATCTACCCTGCACTGGAATAGGTGCTCCACAGGTCAGGACCCCTGCGTGTATTTTCCGTGGTACGGTCCCCTTACGAGTGGACCTGCGTCTCCCTTAGGCAGTTCCAGCTGCCCTCCGGTCGCCGTGTTGTAGCAACTCCCCCCTCCTTGAGGCTGGATCTACCACCGCGCCACTTTCCACATGTTGCCTAAAAACCCATGTGATGTATTCGCCACCCTTACTTCCCCCTTTCGGGCAGGTGTGGCCTCCACACGGTAAATGGTCTGCACTTATATAGCGCATTTTTCTAACCTCAGAGGTTACCAAAGCGCTTTACACTGTGTCCCAATCACCCATTCACACACACACACTCATACACCAATGGCGGCAGAGCTGCCATGCAAGGCGCTAGCCTGCCATCAGGAGCAACTTGGGGTTCAGTGTCTTGCCCAAGGACACTTCGGCCGGGATTCAAACCACCAACCCTGCGATTAGTGGCTGACCTGCTCTACCAACTGAGCCACAGCCGCCCCATGGTCTTTTCCCCCTGAAAGAATAGGAAACTGGTTAATACCCCCTTCCCTCGATGCGTGTAAGGGCCCCAGCCATTTCTTACTCTGTGCAGAGAAACATAGAGAGAAAAGAGGCCCGGCTAGGCCTGCCCACTCCTGTGTCAACAGAACCTACACGGATCAGCGCATAAATTAAATTGGACCCCTAGTGTCACTTCTTTGACACAAAGTCAAAGTGAGCGACAGATGGGGAATGTCTAGGTTTACGTATGTAACCTCCATTCCCTGATGGAGGGAACGAGACATTGTGTTGAAAAGGCATCACTAGGGGTCCAATTTAAATCCTCCCGGCCACGTCGCTGAGCCGAGCCACCAGACCATTTCCGGCTCCTCAGAAAAATCCTGAATGTTTTCGACGTATTTCCCCGCTTTTATACCGTATGTCTGGGGGTGGGGTATGCAAATACTGTCTGCCATTGGCCTTTTTTCATAGATCAGAGGCATATTCGGTGCTAAAAAGAGACCCCTAGTGTCGCTTCTTCGACACAACGTCTCATTCCCTCCATCAGGGAAAGGAGGTTACATACGTAACCTAGATGTTTTTGCCAAGTATAATTTGTGTTTGTTTTTCAATGTTTTATTTATTTATTTATTAACTTTATGATGATTATAATATAAACTTGTTCAGTCCTGTTTAGAGCTAAATGTGATGGAAGTAAAATATATTTTTGAGCCATGTCATAGCATAGCACATTTTCTAGACAGCGTTACTCAAACTGGGCAAATAGCCAGAGTCTCGGATAATTAGAGAAGGAGTGGAAAAATCCTGAATTGTGAATAAACTATTGATAAAAATAAATAAATAATGAGCAACAGTGACCTGCCACTTTTCCAGTTGCCTTGATATAAAAAATATATTTCCATAAAAAAATTTTTTATAGACATTTCAAAAAACAATTTAATCAAAGTTCTAAGCAATTAACTAAAACGACCAAGTCCAAGTGTGGGTCCAAAGTCCAAATGTAATCTGACGTCTCCAATTATACAGTCTTTACTTTGCTCCATCTGCTGTTTTTGGCCATAAACAGGCAGTATGATGGTAAGGACCATAGCGTTCCTGCGATGAAGTCCAGACTGTCTCAATTCCACACACCCTCTCCCCCTTACTTTCCCAACCTCCCTCACTCCCCTATCAATACAAAAAGCATGAAAACAACCATATGTACATTATTATTTTTATGTTATGGTATATTATCAACCTGGTATATTATGCTGGAATAAAAACAAAGCTCTTCTCTTCCCTGTAGTAAATCATGCAAGTAGTGTGAAAATGCACTTGCGGAATATCTATCCTGGTGGAATTCACATATTGGCAAATTGGAGCATTAAAAATAATTAATTCATAATCTGAACCTAATGATGTGTTAGCTGAATGTGGCTGAGCAACCTGAGAAACTGAGAAATCTGAGAAACCACCCTGACCTCACCTTGGACCCCTTGCTGTCACAGTAGCCCAGTGAGTGACTGATGCAGGACTAAAGGACCTACTTGTTTATGTTCAATGGAGAGCTTTCTCTCCCTTCTCCCTGTTTATTTATGAGCCCCTCTCATGCAGCCTGAGCGAGGGGAGATAAATCTGTCACACTCAGATCTGCTACCACTACACCAACCCACTAAACCCCCCCATACCAGTTCTCAGCTCACACTGTCTTCTTTTCACATTTGTCTTCTTTTGTCCCTGTTTGTATCACAATATTTTGAAATCCATGATTATATTCATTTGTGTCTTATTCACGGCAATGCTGTACTACATCACCCAAATATAAAGATTTTCTCATCATTTACTCAACATCATGCCATCCCAGATGTGTTTGACTTTCTTTATTCAGCAGAATACAAACAACGATTTTTAGAAGAATATCTCAGCTCTGTATGTCCAAACAATCAAGTGAATGGTTATCAGACCTTTGCACCTCCAAAAATGGCATAAAGGACACATAAAAAGAATCTGTATGAAATCAGTGTTTAAATCTAGATCTTCAGAAGTGATATAATAGGTGTTTTTGAGAAACAGATCAAAATAAGTCCTTTTTTTACTCTCCACTAAAGTAAAATCTAAATCTCCACTAAATGGCAGTTTATTTTATAAGCTCTCAATCAACTCTTGATTAACCCAGTACAGAATATTAAAATGCATGCTTTTAAAGGAATAGTTCACCTAAAAATTAAAATTCTCTAATCATTTACTTACCCTTATACTACCCAGATGTGTGACTTTCTTCTGCTGAACGCAAATGATTTTTTGAAGAATTTATCAACAATTCTATTCCTTACAATGAAAGTAAATGGGTGCCAACATTTTGAAGCTCCAAAAATCACATAAATCAGAATAAATGTAATCCATATGACTCCAGTGGTTAAATCAATATCTTCAGAAGCAATTTGATAAGTGTGGGTGAGAAATAGTTCACTATCACATTCTTTTTCTTGTGTTATTGGTGATTCACATTCTTAATTCATGTCCCCTACTGGGCAGGAAGAAAAATTTCAAGAATTTTCTTATATATTGATCTTTTTTTCACCGATACCGGTCATATCACTTCTGAAAATATGGATTAAAACACTGGATTTATGGATTACTTTTCAAATGCCTTTGTTTTTTTGGAGCATCAAAATTTTGGCCTCCATTCACTTGCATTGTATGGACCTACATAGCTGAAATATTCTTCATAATTTTTTTATATTCTTCATAATTTGTATTCTGCAGAAGCAAGATAGTTATACATATCTGGGATGACACGATGTTGAGTTAATGATCAGAGAATCTTCATTTTAGGTGAACTATCCCTTTAAGGTAAATTGAGTCATTTCTACACCACTAGTAACTCCAAAACAACCAAAATAATGACTGTTTTCAAATAAGTTTCCTGAACACTTACCCCATCTTCTATTTGTTGGACAAACAGATCAAACCCTAATCCTGCCCCAAACAGGGATTGGAAATCAACATTTGGCTTACATATAGTTGTCTCTTATAGTTGTTAAGTTGGGATAGGAGGATATTAAAATTCAAATACTTGCAGTTTTGTTGCAACCGCAAACCATAGGCTTGACAATGGAGCTCATGGGCTACAGTACCTGCTGTGTACAGCAGACATACCTTTGTTTCATTCGTATACCTTCGAATACACAAGATGTATGTGTTTCAAGTTCAGAGTGATTGGTGGGTCCAGAAACAGTGACTCATCTTCTTGTCGTAGCCCGTCATGCTGCTAATACTTTTGGATGGAACTGCATTAAAGGCCTTCTGTTTGATCATCTGTCTATTTAGAAAGCCACCGGAACTGCTGTCACTCAAAGCATTCGCACCAGTGAGCACCTGTTACAAATATTTGCAAACATATTTCATTGCAAGTTAAATGGTGGACTTTATTGGAAATCTGTTTACAGTATACTGTATTATTGTTCTTTATTACTCTGGAATGCTTCATTATGATTGGTCAGTCGCTTCATTGTGGTCATATATTTTTGTATAATGACCACTAAACTGAATTTTACAATGTTGATCCTGGCAACAAATCTCTTAAACGGCTCTAGTTTAATGGCACTCATACTGTAGCACTCTGCTGTCTCTTTCTTTTCACGTAACCTAATTTAACTCTTAATTAAAACGTCATGTTCATTTATTTATTTATTTGATAAGTTGCTGTTTAATATGCAGCATAATGTACAGCCATCTGGTCAAATCACAAAATATACCCCTAGGATAATATGAGAGGTCACTCTGATCACCTTTTCTGTATATTTTGCAATCATAACCAGCTGAATGTACATTATCCCTTACACAGTACACTAACTGGCAAAACAAGTCAACTGTAATAAAAATGTAGCTAGAATAGAGATGTTTGTGCTTTTTTAAGAATCTTGACTTTGTTCAGTATAGCAAGACTGTAGCCTTAACTGTGCATCCCACACTTGCTTAAAATTTAAAGGGTACATATTATGCCCCTTTTTACACTATGCAATATAAGTCTCGGGTGTCCCCAGAATGTATCTGTTAAGTTTCAGCTCAAAATACCTCACAGATTATTTATTCTACCATGCCTTTATACCCTGTTTTGTAGCCCTGTTCCAAATGGGCGTTTTTAGTGTCTGTAGCTTTAAACACACTAAATCAATAATTTTACTGTATATACAAAGGTTGAGTTATGAAATATGAAAAACAGCTATAGTTATTGAAAATACACTACAGTCTTCAAAGACAAAGGACAACTGGCTCTAACAAGGACAGAAAGAGATGTGGAAGTCCAGTTGTACAACTAAACAAGAGGATAAGTACACCAGAGTCTCTAGTTTGAGAAATAGACGCCTCACATGTCCTCAGCTGACAGCTTCAATGAATTCTACACTGTAAAAAATGTCCTTAATTTTAACGGTAAAAGACTATAAAAATGATACAGGAAAAACATTTTTAATTGGTTAATGGGTAGTTACCTTGAAATATACAGTAAAATTGATAATATATTTAAAAAGGTTTTTGGTGCAAATAGTATGATTTCCTCATATAATTAATGGTAAAAATATATAGTATGTTTAACAAGAGAGTACATTTGACAACAGAATACTTTGTACGGTAAATTATTGTTAAAATCACCATAAAAAAACAATAATGGTGCATTATTTTTTTTACTGTGTACCCTCTCAAATCCAGTTTCATGTAGAACAGTAAAGAGAAGGGTGCACGCCTTATGGGATTAATTGCAAAGAAAAAGATGACATTTGTGATGCATTGAAAAAAATAACAAAACAGAATTGAATGAACACATCTCTGTCTGCATGCAGCTATATTAGCCCCTGAAGTCATAGACGTAGCCAGAGTTGTTTCAATGTGTTTAAGCAAACACAAGTACACACACACATACGTACGCGCCCAGTCACACTCATCAGTCAACCAATATGCTTTAATATTTCTACAGAGACTACTGTATTATATCAACTACAGAGGTGGCTGGCACAACGAAAACATAAAGACGGTATGTATCCAAAGTAATAGAAACTAAACAAGGCAGTTTCACATAACACGGGACCTGACAACTGGTAAAATTGCATGTGGCATTTGTCCAGCCAAGACAGTGCACACATTGCGTTTTCATCGTGGTTAAAAACATAAAATCAAGAACTTCATTGAGTCAAGTCACCCATATCATGTTTTTCATGGTTTACTAAAAACAATAGAAATAAAAATTCATAGAAATAGTATTAACATTGGATATTATGTCTTATTAGGCATAATGTATCTGCACATGTAGGCTTCTGTAGTCTCTTGTGGTCCATGCAGTGCTGTCAGCTTGAACAACATAATAGCTTGATGAATTAACTGTGTAACTTTTTACATTTTCTGGGAAAACAGCAAGACAACTCTTAACAGATAAACAGCACCTACTGTATAATTATTGATTGACTATTTTCAAAGCAAAGTATGTGTATGAAGCTAAACTACATGTTATGAGTTGAATTTAGTTGGTTATGATGATTTTATTTTAAATGATTATTTTTATTTTAAACCACCGGGTACCTTATGCATGTCTTTTTTAGCCTATATCTCTGACACTTTTTGAAGGAAAGTTCTGTTAAGTTTATGATTGGTTGGCATTTAAAGATTTCAGACTGATTGCAGACCAACGCGGCTGCTGCTCAAGCTAATATCAATTATTATTTTTATGTTCTGCGGCAGCAGCTGTGAGACGCAGACAGATGCATTAGGGATTTAGGTACACGAGCAGCATGCAGAACTGCACTTTGAAGCAAATCCAGCCTTGTGTTGACCATCATTGATAAAGCAGTCCGAGTTAGCACACAAGCGGCTCTATCGAGGAGATAAATATGGCAGACTGAGCGCTGCTTGATCAGGTTTTAATGAGGGCAGATCTAAGCCACTTCACCGGCTGTGGGCGGTACCTTTCCCCTTCTGACATCATAAGGGGCTGCAAACCTGAATGGCTCGTTCAGAGACACTGTTTTTTATTGATGAGGAAAGGAAAGAAACTGGGGGATGGTCTTTTACCATATTTTGTGGTTGACTACACACACTGGGGACACATAATTATGTTAAAAAAAAGTGGATTTTGCATTATATGTCCCCTTTAAGCTAGCCAATGATGTTGTCACCAAAATTCTTTTATCATTGTCAGTCATTGTTATCCCATCAAATTTGGAAAGTTAAAAGAGAGACAAGCTCAAAGGAAGGCTTTAAAAATGCATCTACCAGCAGCAAAAACCTTTGGCGATGTGTGTTGATGACAGCTCTCATGTAATCACCAGTAATCAGTTAGGCAGCATTTACATATGTCACTGCCAAGACCAGTGAAGTTGAATCCATGCCCTCCAAGCAGCAGCTTTGATATTTGGACTTTGGATTGTATGGTCCTAAACTGGATAATTCTAGAGTCTTCACAGTCAAATACCCTCCCTGTACCTCACAATGCAGGTTATAAAGTGAAAAGCAGGCAAAGTACTGTATATGACATCATAAGCGAGAAAACATCACAGCAGCACCTGGTGCAAACTGCGTCCTAAACTATGTTCCGCAGCTGAGAATTGAGGGACTAATGGTCGGACTGTGCCTCTGAAATGCCCTGACAAAAGACAGCTTAGCCAACCATTTCCTCCCCTTCACAGAGGGAGGAAATGAAAAAGCAAACTGGCTGGGGGAAAGACTAGCTTTATCCACAGTCCGTTTGATGTTGGATTTCATGTGTGTGTGTGTGGATCTGAGTGCATGTGTGTCCAGGTCCCCACCAGTCCTGTGAGAGCTCTGGTTATCACTTTGTCAAGGGATGGGTTACGGTCGCCTCTGGCCGCCATACAGACACTCCTGCATCACCCGAATCCACCAAAACAGGCGGAAAAGCTAGTTAAACAGTAGCCGTCGTGGACACACAGACCCTGGCCATTAACGAGCACTGTCGCTCTCTCTTTTTCTCTCTCTCTTTCTCTGTGCCGGGTCTGGTGGCAGTGATTAGAGTGCTGTGGAAGCCGCTGTAATATGGGGCTACGGCTTTCGCGTTGGCATGATCTGCTGTGCGGTCGTGGCAGGAATTTCAGAGGGCTGTGGTAGAAAGATAGGGAGATTGAATTAAAAAAAAAAGTCCTTAGGTAAGATGGAAGAAAATGGGTGAACTGGTATTAGTGGGTAAAAGACCTGACTGGCACGGGCAGCTCTGAAAGGAAATTTTCTCTGAATGCACCAGGCGTAACGGCAATATTATCTTCTGTTTCTCTACACAAACTCACACTCCTGCTCTCTCTAACTTTGCTGTTGTTATCAATGGTATAATCATTAACATTTACTCTTATATGAAGGCAGTAGATGGTGAAAAAAAAAAAAACCTTAAACACAGCTTGAATGAAATGTAAATGAGATTTAGGGGATAGGGTGAATCTTGTGTGAGTTTCGCAGCACGAGGTATAGCCACAACCATTTAGTAAAGGTACTGCAGGTGCCTGAGTATATAGTTTAAACAGCCGGGACAAAAATTTGTTCCATGTTGCACGATATTAATGTAAACACTGCAGTTAATGTAGAGAGTGTATGCAGATAGGACAAAAATCGTATATCTCAAATTAGAAAAAATGTGTGCAATGTGTAAATACAACCTAATAGATCTGCTGCTGGCAATATGCCTGTTGTTGATATTACTCAAACAGCAATATTTACAGGAATAAGAGCAATAGTCCTTGGCTGGATAATGTTTAGTAGCTTAAGCACAGTAAAAATCAACAACAGGTCTGCTTCTTAGTTAAATTGACTGCATCAAATGAATATTAGCATACTACCTCGCAAGGCAACGTCCTAATTGCAATGAAACCTCATAAGTTATGTTAATTTAAAAAATAAATAAATATTAAAACATTTTAGTATTGATTGAATTATATTTATAAACAGGGGATGACTGGCAATAGGGTGAACCAGGACTTTTCCCGGCAGGCCGGCCGCGAAACAGGTCCGAATGGGCCGAGATAAGCTGAAATAGGCCGGCATGTTATGCATAACAGGCCACAAAATGGCCCCACGATATTCCAAATGGACCAACCCACCACCCCCCCTCAACAACTTCAGGCTAAGTTTCTACGTAAAATTCTCTTCCCAGTCCGCCCCTGTTTATAAACATCTTTAAAAATTATTTTGCATTGCTGCCTTAGAAGTTGGCCGAAAGTATGTATCTACTTTTTGCAACAGCCTTTGGGTCTGTTGACTTAAAATGCTGCCTATATAGGCAGTTCGCTATATGGTTTTGAAGCTGTAATCTGCCATTTCCTTTTAACAAAAGTATAGAGATATAAAGGGATGCTCCATTTGGCCTCTCATGCAATAAACACCTTTAACATCTGTGAGTTGTAAGTCTAGCTTAGTACATGGGAGGACAGATGGTCAGGTTGGTAGAGTATGCACGGTTTGACCCATCCCAGCATGAGAAATCAGCGGCCAGTGCATCTGCAGGCAAATTCCATACTCCATTGGACCGTCCCTTCCCCGGATGGCAGACAGGTCTGGCCTTAAACACTCTAGAGACCCATACTTACTGTTCAGAGCATTACACATTGTGAAAGTTAAAAAATGGACTGTATATGTATGTGTGTGTGTGTGTGTGTGTGTGTGTGTGTGTGTGTGTGTGTGTGTGTGTGTGTGTGTTAACAGAGAGAGAGAGATAGATAGATAGATAGATAGATAGATAGATAGATAGATAGATAGATAGATAGATAGATAGATAGATAGATAGATAGATAGAGAGAAACAGAGAAAGGTGTCCAGAACAAAAAAAAAATCACACACTAGCCACAATAATCTAACATATTAGCCGCTATCAGACGGCAGTTAGCATGGTTATGGTTTCTTTGTCCACTGTGCCATGAAATCAGGAGAATGTATGTACAGATATGTCATTTGGCGACGCCGTGAGAGTTGAGTGAGAGTGCACTATGGAGGATGATTCCACATTCCAGTTTTTAGAACTGTTTTTTCCCTTGGTTTTACTCTGCTAGAAAAGACATGACCCATGTTGCAAAAAGGAAAGCAAAGAGAAAAAGGTGAGAGGTGTACAATCATATGCCCGGTTCTGTATGCCACCGGACATGAATACACAAAGCTAAAAGTTACCAGACTAGATAAAAATAGTATTTATAGACTATATATTATAAAAGGATAATATCAAAATAGTTAATGAGAATATATTGAATTGGGGTGACCATATTCTGGTTTTCCAAAAAAGAAGGGGGGGGGGGGGGGGGGGGGGGGGGTGTAATAGGGTTCAAAACTGTGTTATTATGAATGCACACTTTAATACAGTGAAAAAATACACTCTGTAAAAATTCCACCATTGCACCATTATTTTGAATGTCCATGAAAATTAAGCAATGTGATAGCAATTTTACCTGGTTGAAAAAGTAGTTAATTTACCTGATGAACTTTCACCATTTGCTGACCCTTTATGCTTCGTAGAGCTAATGTGTGCTTCTAAATTACTTGCACCTTTATTAGCAACTGACACATAAGTGCCAGCTTCACATGTCATACATTCTGCTTCCCACGAATCTCGACCTGGATGAAAGCATGGGAATTTTTTGTGCAAATCTTCTGTAAATTCTAAAAAACACTATTTTTTATTAACTTTACTTAACTTAGCTAGCTAGAAATAACTAAAACCTACAACTAAAGTTACTTTAGCGTTGGCAAATTGGCAATCATGAGTCGAGACTAAAGCCATTCCACCAGCCCGCTTGTGTATGGTGCCAAGAACCTTGCCAAGAATTTCGGACTGAGAACGGTTTATAAAAGTGCCATGCCGAACCGTGCTTAAGTGGAAATAAAAGTGTCCCAGGAAGTTAGCTAAATCTTACAAAACCTCCCTACGCTAGGTTTGAAGCACAGAATGATGTGGTGGCAAGGAGGACCACCCCTCCTCCCAACGACCAGGTGCTCTGTCTTACCACGGCTGATGTGAGGAAAACTCAATGTAGAGTCAACCCACGGAATGCTGCTGGACCAGACAACATTACTGGCAAAGAGCTCAGAGGATGTGCAGACCAGCTGGCAGATGTTCTTACCAACATCTTCAACATCTCTCTAAGGCCACCACCATCGTCCCCATGCCAAAGAAGTCTTCAGTGTCCTGCCTCAATGACTACCGTCCCATCGCACTCACACCCATCATCATGAAGTGCTTCGAGAGACTCGTAATGAGGCACATTAAGACCCAGCTGCCCCCCTCACTAGATCCACTGCAGTTTGCGTATCGCCCAAACTGTTCAACAGATGACGCCATCTCCACCACCATCCATCTGGCCCTCACCCACCTAGATAAAAAGGACTCGTATGTTTGAATGCTGTTCATAGACTTCAGCTCAGCATTCAACACAATAATTCCTCAGCACCTGATTGGAAAGCTGAACCTGCTGGGCCTGGACACCTCCCTCTGCAACTGGATCCTGGACTTCCTGACTGGGAGACCTCAGTCAGTCTGGATCGGGAACAGCATCTCCACCACCACCACACTGAGTACTGGGGCCCCCCAGGGCTGTGTGCTCAGTCCACTGCTGTTCACTCTGCTTACTCACGACTGTGCAGCAATGCACAGCTCAAACCACATCATTAATTTTGCCGATGACGCGACCGTGGTGGGTCTCAACAGCAAGAACGATAAGTCAGCATACAGCCAACAACCTGTCTCTGAATGTGGACAAAACAAAAGAGAAGGTTGTTGACTTTAGGAGAGCACAGAGTGACCGCTCTCCACTGAACATCGACAGCTCCTCTGTGTAGAATGTCAAGAGCACCAAATTCCTTGGTGCTCACCTGGCGGAGAACCTCACCTGATCCCTTAACACCAGCTCTATTATCAAGAAAGCCCAGCAGCGTCTCTACTTTCTTCGAAGGCTGAGGAAAGCACATATCCCACCCCACTACATTCTATAGAGGGACTATTGAGAGCATCCTGAGCAGCTGCATCACTGCCTGGTTTGGGACTTGCACCGTTTCGGACCGCAAAGCCCTGCAGAGGATAGTGAGGACAGCTGAAAAGATCATTGGGGTCTCTCTTCCCGCAATCAAAGACATTTACAAAAAACACTGCATCCGCAAAGCAACCAGCATTGTGGACGACCCCACAAACTCCTCACACAAACTCTTCACCCTCCTGCCATCTGGCAAGAGGTACCGAAGCAGACTGTGTAACAGCTTCATCCCCCAAGCCATCAGACTCCTCAATACTCAGAGACTGGACTGAAACACATACATGTGTCCTGAGTTGCACTTAAATTATTGTCACGTTATACATGGCTGCTACCTCAATAACTGCTATGTGCATAGAGCACTATATCATAGTATGTTATGTTTACATTTGGCATTTTTAGAAACTGTCATCTTTTTGTACTACTGTGTACTGGTCGGTGCTGCACTGTCTCTCACTGTGCCTATTGTCCTGTTAATTTTTAGTAATTTATTGTACTGTCCCGTACTTGTTGCACACGTTTGCACATGCACTATATATATTTTTATGTTATTTAATCTGTGTTATCTCATGTGGTTCTGTGTTTGTCCTATGTTGTTTTATGTAGCACCATGATCCTAGAGGAACGTTGTCTCGTTTCGCTGTGTACTGTACTAACTGTATATGGTTGAACAACTATAAAAACCACTTGACTTGACTTGACTTGACTTGACTTGACTTGGAGACTTTCGGGGACAAAATCAATTGGAAAACTGTTTTTAATTCTGAAAATAATAAAAAGTATAGGGTAATAAATCAGGGATAGGATTAGATTAATATGTATAACATGCGTTACTGAACTTTATTGTTACGTCCTCATTTAGATTACCTAAGTAAATGTGATGTGTGTGAAACTCCTAAAGCACTTACTACAACAAATAATAAAAAACAAATTACAAAAAATTATAATAATAATAATAATAATACATATAATAATCCCCCCAAAAATATAACTTTCAAGCAACCATCCATAAGTAAATAAGGAAAAAATACCTTAATATATCTACAGTAGTAAGTTTAAATTGACAAGCAGTTTCTCCATAGACCTGGAATTTTCTGTTGGCTGTATTTAGCTCTTCCTCTTCCAATAGCTGGTCTGGTTGCAGCTGAATTTTTATTATTAGCAAATGGTTGCATCAGTGGTGTGAGCTTCGAGTTCACTACCAGTCTTGAACAGGGTTGTTGATATAGTGATAGCACTAGACACAATAGGGATGGTGATAACTGAGGTTCTGCCCTGGCTGGCTAGAGGCAGTATCATCCAAGATGGCCCTAGTGTTGCTCTGCCCGTACACTGACTCTGCACTTGTGCTTTTATTTAGCAGGAGCTGTCATCTCCCATAAACCCTCAGTGCGCTTACATCCATTGCCTCTGCCAACTTCTCTGCATCAGGCACACTTGTTACCGGAGAGAGAGCTGACAGCTCCTGTCCTACCGGCCGCTTGCTATCCCTGGAGAGAGAGAGAGAGAGAGAGAGAGAGAGAGGGGGGGGGGGGGGGGGAGGGGAGGGGGGGAATAGAAGATATTGGGGAGCAAGTATTAAACCAGTAACATACTTTACGCAAGTAAGCAGACACAAACACCTTGCTGAGTGTTGTGTTGCTCTGGCTGTAATAAGTCACACTTTTTGTTCAAATTGCAGGAAAAGTATTTTTTCACAAATCCATTTTTTTAGACTGACTGTTCAAACTGCAGGTTATATGTGGGCAGTTCGGATGTTTTTCTGTTCAGAAAGTATTCACTTTTGCTAGCACATCCACATTAGTTGTTGTCATAATAATGACATAAATGTGCATATGTTCACCATACATGGATGTTTTTTATGAGGGAAGTATCAAAATATTCTTATACATGCTTTCAAGTATCAAAATATTCTTCAGAGAAAATGGCTTAAAAAAAACGGAGGGGTGGCTTTTGGAATGTTTACTGCTGCTTAGGTTTACAACTGTCCCGTTTTTGCCAAACACTATATATTTTATACCAGACGGGATGCATATTGTACTGTATTATAGCGGGTAGCGAAACGTCCTGTATTGAAGCATAAAAGGGTCGGAGAGCAAGACTCTTGAAGAGGACTTAGGAATTTACCTTCTGCTGTCAGAGGGCTGAATGAAACAAAAATCACTTTAAACTCAAATTTAAGTAATTTATATTTTTATTTTTTATTTTTTATTTTTTTTTGAAAATGCTCTTGTAACAATCCTAAAGTGTGGCCATCATTATTGTTTTCCCCATAGACATCTGTATCTTAGGTTTTCCCTTTGAAATGTCTTGTGAAGGCATCATTTATGCCATTTGGAACATAGTATGTGTCTTCTTGACGCAACACCTGACAAAACAACCCATTGTGCACAACAAATGAAGAATAAACATATGAAAATCTGACTGTTCAGTCTAAGACACATTAACAAAAATCCAACTTTATTATCTACGAATGTGGTTTGGATCAGGCTTGTAAATGTGATGTTTTTTTCTGTTCAGACTACAAATACCTAAACAGATTTGAGACAGATTGTCAAATTGAGAACATAGTACTCAGGGGGGCGATAGAGCTACCTGCAAATGTTTGTCATTAAACCGGATGCTATTTTTAGGTAGATTGCTATAAACACTTCGACTTTAATAAGCTTTCTCTGCAAGATTCTCTTCAAAATGTTGCTCCGTCATGACAGTAGTTGACCTGAAAGAGAAAATTGGTAATTGAAGAAGACTTATTCTATTGTCCACTAAAGCTTCCCTTGTGGTCCCTTTTGAGAATCTTATGCATTGTAGCAGTCTGACACATTTTGTAATGCAATAATTTAAAAAAAAAAAAACTTGCGTAGCTTGAACAGTTTGCATTCACATACTTAATTACACTGTGTTGTGGGCTATACTCTATTGTCCACTATAGTGCCAACAATGAGAATGCAATGTATTATAGCGTTATGTCACAATTAATAATGCAACAGCGCACACATTTTCACACGTTTTCATTTTAGTCATATTTCTTTTGTATTTTGACAAAAATGTCCTTTCAATGTCCTAATCAATATTTCATGAATTCATGTCAGTGTCAAATTCATTAATTTAAGCCAATTTTAATCTTTGACTAAAATGGCATACAATTTAAGTCAAGAAAAATAACATATTTTAGTTGACAATAATGTGCAAAATGACAAAAACAGTGTAAAACCCTCTCTACACTGAAAGCGAAAGGCGCGTCGTGACGTGACATAAGCAATAGTTCCCAGTGTAATCAATGAAGCATTCTACATTGCAAACATCACATCACACAGACAGTAAACGGATGTCCTGTTCCATTTTGCACTACACATGCTGGCGCTATTCCTGTAAGCAAGACAAATAAGCGGAATAGAACGTTTTCTTGGACTCATCCGGTGTATATTGGGTGTAACAGAACAAATGTTAACCAAAAATACAATCATTAAAAAACATTTTTAAACTACTTGCAACTATTTAAACATTTATTATATGTAAGATAAAACATGAGAAAGCTGTTGAGAAAACTTTATCTCCTAAATGATTAAGGAATAATGCATAGTGAGCCAGTTGTTATCGCAAAATAAATACAGACAGGATGATCTGTTTCACCCTGAATTTATTTTGTGATAACAGTCGGCTGAATGTAAATTGTCCCAATTATTACATGACTACTAACCAAATTAATAAATAAATTGCCATAAAAAATTTATTTGCATCGTAATTTTGTAGTTATGTGAGAGCAAATAAATCACTGAATGGCGGAAATCCACCTCCAGTTTGTATTCTGTATTCTTGTATTCTGTTTATTTTGTACAAATGAATGTCTGACTTCTTATTATTCAGACTATTACAAGACTACTTACCAATTAAATAAATAAATGGACTTGAAACATTGAGATGAAATTATTTTATTAGCTTGCTTGTAGAGAATTCAGTGATCCAATAAGCAGGAAAGATGACTCTCAATACCCGGATTACCGGTCTGATATGTCTTTATCCTGGATGTGCGGTTGTTACTCAAGAGATATCAGACTGCTAGATGGTGCAATGTACCAATCAGGATCGAGTATTCCAGAGATAATAGCATATGATGAATGCACTGAAGTATTATACTGCAAAAAAACTTGTTTTCCCTTTGAAATAAGTTCTTGTTTAAACAGAAACTTCACCAAATTTAGTTAGATTTGTTTCTGAAAACAAGACAAAATATCTTATATCAAAATACTACCTATTCATTCGATTTATTGTCTGTGCAGATTGTAATATTACATCTATGTTGTGGATATAGCTAATTAATCTGATTAAAAATTATTAAGATTATTAATAATGGTATGTAAAGTGTATGTTTTAATTAAAACTGTTTGATTATCGTTATGATGTGTCTTCTTCATCTCCTCTTCGTTATCATTGACAAAATAAATAAACTCTTCATCAACAAACATATTCATCTGTAATTTTGTTGAGAAAATTAACAGTTACAATAGTAGTCTGACATATTTAGAAATGCAACAATACTCATATACGAGCTTGCATAGCTAGAAGTGTTTGCATTCACATACTTGAGTAGACTCTGTTTTGGGCAGGTATTGGTCTGTTAAAAAAAAGGCAAATTGTAGGTGTGGATTGCTGTACAGATAGATGTGGTCAGATAGAACCAGTGTTGAATTCATCACCATCCAATCACAGCACATGAAATAGTCTTTATCATTTTCATGCATATGTATTCAGGGACATATTTACAGTATGTAGAGGTCACTGCATTTTTTGAATGACTGTAAAAAGCACATCTCGGGAAATAATTATTGTGTTTAAAATGGTTTCTTTCATTCCTAAGCAGCAATGTTTTCAGGAGCTAAATAAAGAAAACATGTAGGAGTGAAGCTTTCAGGACTTTATAAAGCTTTTGCTTTGGAGTGGCTCCCACCAGGGGCCAGCCACCTCCTATATGTCAGTTAGCTTGCTGGTTAATCATCAAACAAACTACATGCAGACAGAAGGCAACAAAACTTCTCTTGACACTTTGTCGCATTTCAGTCTCCGTAAGCCCTTGAATGCATAAAAGATGAAAAGGCATGCAGCTAGGTATGCTGACAACGCTAGGACATCCTTCGCATTCAGTCCGCCATTTCCATGAAGTTACAGCATGAGGTCTTCAGGTTTGAATACAAATCATCATACGGTCTCTGTTGAGTTCCACTCTGCAGGGGCCATCCTTTCAAGTGTTTCTTTAAGTTCAGAAGAACCAGAACACAAATAACCTTCTTGCCAGACTCTTGGGTATGCATAGAGTGTTTCTTCTTCCTTAGTGTGCATGCCGTTTACTTTTAAGCAAAGACTTTTAAGTATGCATTTGCAGACTCTGGTGACAATACATTATCAAGCAATTTTTGTTCTGCGTCCATGCTTGTTTGAGTGTGACATTTGAAAGCGTCTACATGGTTTCAATTCAAAGTAAAGTAATGCCATTGCATGCGATGTATAGTTAATGAGGATGCTTTGTTTTGTTTCAGAGCAGTGAGGTGATCTAACTTGCTGACCACATTTACTGTGCTCCACAGGACTGAAGAATCAGGATAATGCCATCCATGGACAGATAATTAAGCACAACCCTGATCTCAATGCTAAACAGAACACTCTAAATCTGCTGCGGTTCCAACTAAAGAATCAGTAAATTACAACTACTGTCTGATAAAACTTTGGTTGCAAAAGCACTGCACTTTACTTCTACACCTGTTTTGAAATCCCTTTGTTAACTTCTTGTAAATTTTAGATGTAAAAATTTTAAATGTATGCATTTAGCAGACACTTAATGAACCAAAGCACCTTACAGTGCATTCAAGCTATTCATATATAATGTATGCAGCTTTTTGTAACACCCTCGTTTTCATTTGCATCAAATTTAATACAGCATCTACACTGACTAATGTCCTAGGCCTTGCACCTAAAACCTGATTTTCTTATAGTTGAAATATAGTCTAAACCTCTCAAAACTTCTGATTTGGTTCTACCCACCTTTTCAAGAGTCAAGACAAAGACATAATGTACTGCGATGCTGCCTTCAGTGTTAAACTAATTTGTAATGAAAGTTTGAGTTGAGATGAACTACATCAATTTAAACGTAACTGAAAATGCTTTAGCTCAGACCCATCAGGAAAAGGCCTTGTCTGATTCTTTTTGCTCAGTTCTTCAGACTGTCATCAGCATGTCAGATAGAGCTGTTTATCCATCATAGAACTCTTCTCTCATTGCTCTGACCTGTGGAATAAATTGGCTTTGAAAATAACATGATTCCATCTGACTTCCCTTAAATCCTAATGTAGACACTTGTACATCAGATCAGGTTGGGCATTGTAGACGGGTGCTTTATTTAATGAGAAAGGGAAATATTTATTTGTCTATCACAGGGTTGCTCAATACTACTCTTGGATAGACACTTTCTTGTACAGTTTATTTCCAATTCTAAGGCTTTGTTCACTCTGCAGAGGATATCGGTTGCAAATATTTAGACTGACTGTTCAAACTTGCATGTTGCATGTGGCCAGATCGAAAAAAGAAAAAAAATTCTGTTCAGATTGCAGTCGCTTTTGCTAGTACATCCACATAAGTTGTTGTAGTAATGATGCAAACTTACGTATGTTTTTTGCAATGAGACTCAAGCAATGGATGTTTCACCATTCATGGAAATTTAATGAGGTTGCCTCACATGCGCATCTCTTGAATGATGTTGTAAGAAAGCCTAATTCAATGCACCTTAACTAACTAATTAAGGTCTTTGGGTTTACTTAAAAATTTAGGTGTGTTTGAGCAAGGTTGGAAATCAACTCTGAAAAGAAGGTTTGCTCTCCAGGAGTAGGCCTTAGTAACCCTCAGAACACGTGACTGTTGTTTTCTCTGTGTATGTGTGTTTCATAGATTCATGTTCTCTGGCACTGCACAGCCCTGGCTTGTAGCCGGCTACAGGCATGTCGTGTGGGGAACAGGAAGCACCCCACCAGCTCAGTGCCTTAGAACCAGCAGGAAGAAAGGAGATTCTGCACCTGCCATAGTGCAAATCCCATCCAAGCTCTAAAGCCAGAGTCCTCCTTTTGTCCTTGGCCAATTGTGGCTGCGTCGTTTTCTGTGGGACAGGACAGGCAGGTGCTGCTGGCCTAACCGCAGTGGTTGTACATCATTGATGTCAGTCATTGACGAGCGCCCTTTTTTTCTCCTCTCAGGCATCGATTTGAAAAAGTCAAAGTGGAGCCCAAGATGTGATCAATGGGAGCCAGGACCCTCCTGGAATCCCACTGCAGGCTCTGCAGAGACTTCCATGGCGCCTAGTCTCTCTCACACCTGTTTTTGTTGTTCCAAGTCCATTTATCTTCTTTTGTTTATTCACTTTAATAGTTTGCGTTGGTTTTGGCCATTATTTCCCCATTTCTCTTAAGGTGGTTATGGTTAGAACTTGAATTAGAAGAGTACAGTAATATACATTTCCAGCATCACTTCAATATAATGTGGCTCTAAGAATGGAGTTAAAGTTTAAATAATGACAATACTGAAATGAATAAATATTTTCATTGATCTTTTGAGAAACACACTGTAACTTTCAGAGCTCAAAACATCCTCCCCAGTCCTTCCAAAAGAACATATTTTTGAATTGAGCTGCAAACAGACTCATTTTGAATACTTGGATTTCTGACACCAAAAACCCAAAACATTACACCACCTATACACAGGGTGCGTCCATTGACGAGACACAATGCAACAGCTTGAGGTTGTCTACACTGGACATGTCGACATGAATGTTCTAAACAGTTTAATTTGTGTAGAAGCACCAGCGCGTGCAGCGCAAAATGGAATGCAACACCAATTTACTGTCTTCGCTATGGACAAACTTCAACGGACGCTTCCAGTGTAGACAATTGATTATAATTGGTTCTATGGCTTGTACTGCTCATCTCAAGTGTATACAGGGCATAAGGATGTGACTGCTCAAATTTACATGTTAATGCTTATTTAGCATTCCAAAAATGGGCCTGTCCAGTCACCGTGAGGTAAAGAGGATGAAGTAGAATGGATACTATAATTCCTATACAACAGAAGAAAATTTTTCCAAACCTTGTGCTGTTTTAAATGTTGTTGTCTAAAAACATGCTGTTACTGTTCGAGATGCTGAAAAACAGCAACACGAATGACAGTGGTCAAAGATGTCCATCTAGTACATATTTACAGCAGTGTGTGAAAAGCCCCTGATGACCTCAGGGAGATAAATTCAATCATGAAAAATGTATGATATTACCCGTTTAAGAGAAATCATGCCACAGAAAAACATAAACACAATGGAGTGTTTATAGGATTCAATCTTTCCCTTAATAACATTTAATGCATCTTTCTAGCTATCAACACTGAGCTATAATGCAAACAAACTTTGATTCTCACAAGAGAAATTACTGTATTCTAGACATGAGCCTTGTGTGCAGACTTGTTATACATATCCACTTGCTGCTCAGATCATTTAAAGCAGTTTGTTAATGGCCTTTACTCTCTTATTTGCATTTATATTTGGAAGATCTCTCTACAATTAGTGTAAAAGTGTGTGTGGCAGGTAACAGCAAAATTGGTCTTGAGTTGTGGATGTGGGGCAGGGCACGAAACCTGATCAATCGAACTACTTTGGGTGCAAAGGCTTTCTCTCTATCTCACACACTCTCTCCAACTCATTGTTTTTTTTTTCAAGCCGCTAATCGATAACAGATGTTATCACAGATCATTAGCTCTGAATAAGTGACATAATAGAGGTCAGGCCATGGAGGACTTCATCTATTCTCACAAGCAGCCCAATGACAGAGTGTTGATTGAAGTACACATGTTCAACAGCACATGGACTGACTCCTGTGTGTGTGTTTGTGAATGGCTTGGTTTACAATCACAGTGCAGTGAGGTACTGAGTGCATGGAATGATTATACTCAATAATGGAGCTCTATATATCACAGTGCACACTGCGGTCAGCATATCAGTAAAAAAGTTACAGAGAAAAATGCAGGCCAACCGGCAAAGAGCGAAAGGGTTGGCATGCAGCAACATGGTAATGGAACCAGAGCTCAATATTCCAGTGAAAAATTGGCGAAGAGGTCCGACCCCTAAAAGGACCTCAGAAACATTTACGAAATCAAGCATGAGGCAAACTAATAAAATTCACCTTCCACGCAAAAATGTACACTGCTTTGGATGCCTTGTGTCATAAGAAAATCTGGCAATATCGTTAAACCTCAGCATGTGACTATCATTTGTATAGGTGGTGAGGCAAAAAGAATAGACAGGAAGATGCAGAAGGCTTACGTTTAAATGAATTATTATTGCCAGTTTTTTTGCTTAATCAATTTTATTTATTTATTTTTATTTTTTTTATTTTTTTGCTTTTAGATTGATATACTGGAGATTTACATACAATTTTTGTTGTATTTCATTGCTTTTCCATTTTGAGTGATTTTGTTTATTTATTTATTTTAAAGTTTACTTTCTATTAATGCTGCTGTGTTGTTGCATAAAGCTGCAGCGACAAAACGACCTCATACCATTCATTTTCAATGAGAGCTGGTGACTTCCGGCAACACGAGCGACCGTTGGCGACTGGATGTGGGCGTGTCAAGCAATGCGACAAAGTCTAGAAATGTTTAACTTTATGCAAATGAAGAGCGACTTTCGGGAGCGGCAGCCAATATGAGAGAAGATGGTAGAGCTCATGTGATCCTAATATTTTAATAATAATATTAATTGTAAAGAAACAGTGCTGTTTAGACTCTCCATACACACCACTAGCGACCTAACCCCCAGCCACTGGTGACATGCAGCGACAAAGTAGCTGGCAGAGTGAGCGCAGCTTAAGGCTGTTGTGTTGAGTGATTTTGAATGCCATAAAGACAAATAAATCTTTTTAAAGGGGTCATATAATGAGGAATCCAGATTTCCTTCATCTTTTGAGATAAAAGAGTTCAATGTTCTGCAAAAAAATATATTTTTTAATTAACTTTCACATTTTTCTTCCAAGTAAAAAAAGACTGATTGAAACTAAGCTGAAAAAAACGGCTCATTTCGTACAAATGTTTGACAAGAGACAGATGAATACATCTGAGCAGCGCCCACACTGACATGCCAACAACACATATTCGGTATTCAGAAATTTGGCTCACCTTGTCACAAGTTAATACAGAGAAAGCAAGATAGATACTTACACCAGAAGAATTAACCATAAGTACAATGTGGCAAGTTAAATCTTGTGCTATTCCTGGCTAGCAGTTAAAAATGATATTGACCCGACGGCAAACCTGTAGTTCACAAATAAGTGCGGCACAGTGCTTTTTCAAATTTTATTTGTGAAGTGGGTGTTTACACAGGAATCTTAAACACACAGTGGCAGAATAATGTAAGGGTCAGAGAGAAGGTGTAAAATATTCTTGAAAAATCGAATTATGGCATTTCTCTGACAAAAAAAAATAAATTTTGCTTAAATAATATTTTATGATATGAAATGTGTGTGTGTGTGTTTTAAATAAACCTAATGGTATTTGAAGGACTTTGAAAGCATCCCTAATCTATTCTTTGGGTTTAATTCTTTTAACTAAGAGATTTTGGAGGATGAGATTTATCATATATAAAATTACAAACTATATGCAGCTACATTTTAAGAGTGCATCAGGGTTACATTTTAGCCCCTTTGTGAATCTGGTGTCCCATGTGCTGTCACTGTTTGGAGTACTGGGTTCGTTGTTTGTGGCAGTCAGCAGGGTTACTAGTTTTGCAAGTCAAATAAAGGAAGGTGAGGATGTGCTTATCTCTGGCTGACAAATGCTATCTGTGTCAGAAACAGGTGCAAGGTGCACTCTGTGCTCTCGCTGCCCCATTCTGCAACTAACACTGATTGACACTGGCTTGCTACAAACTACAGACCTTTTTGCCTTGAGCCCCTCTGGCCCAGATCAGTATAATGAACTGAGTAGCATAAAGTGAAACAAATTTTTAGGTCTGGGTCAGAAGTTAACCTTTTTATTTTGATATTTTTTTAAGGGACAAAATTTGCACATCACATTTTATATGGGCATTTTGTCTAACTATATAAGAGCACAGAGTGTTTTTATTTATTTGAATCAATTAAATTAAATGAATTCTAAATCCTACTATTCTAGTTGTTAAATCAACATCAAATGCAAAAGTAGCTACAAATAATGTAGGATAGATCATAGACAATAAACACTAGGGCTGTCACGATTATGAAATTTGGCTAATGATTAATTGTCTAATAAACAATTGCAATTATGTCAAATAATTGTCTGTTTTAGGGCTGTGACAATTAATAGTCGATTTAAGGGCTTTCATGATTAATTGTCATAAAAATTGTCATTTTTTAAGCTGTGCTTTTTTTCTGCATGGTTGCTTCATTCACCGTAAGTAATTTTTACATATTTAACTTCAAATAAAAAATTCAATTAATAAAATATGAATAAAATATTATTTCCTTTTAAGGCTTTAAAAACTTATGAATGACATTAAAAATAATGTTTTAAATATCAAAATATTTCTAAACACTTAAAATATTTCTCTCTTTTTGGTCAACTTTATTTTTGGTAAATTTTACATTTACACTTGTTTTTTTAACTCAAATATTTTATATTATTATTTTTTTTTAATTATATAATTTATATATACATATATTTGTATATTTATATTATTATTATATTATGCTATAGTAAAACATTACTTTCCTAATTTCTTCACTTTCACACATTTTAATGCTCTGATGAAACCCACAAGCCCTTATTTGTCATGAAGCAAAACCTTTGAGATTTATTTTCATTATTTTATCACTTTACAGAAATGGAGTAAGCGGGCATCTCCTCTTGGTCACTGCATACCATTAACACAGCATGTATGAACCAGGAACAATTGCCATTGAAACCGGAGTGCTTTGCATTCATGATCAAAGTTTATACTTATTTGTTTATATTTTTGTGGAAGTTTGGCGCAAGTCTCTTCTGACAGCGTGTGCATCAGAGTGCTTCACGCGCTCTTCAGGACAGGAGCTTGTTGCTGGGGCGGATCTAGAAATATTTAAAGGAGGGGGCCACAGAGGGGCCACAGTGTGCAGTCACAGCAGCAGTTCTCAGCAGTCAAGAAGCAGGCAGGTGTGCATCCTGCCCCGGCGTGATTCCTCCGCTGCCTACAGGGAGTCAAGATCCAGTACCCCATCAGCTTGTCGCCAAGAGCTCGGCCTCAGCGTAGAGCATCCCGCAGGAAGTTGACGCCCTCCATCCACCGACCCACGCTCATGTGGTTGTGATGGACCACGAGGGCACTCTGACCGGTCCTATGGTGGGTATTTGGAGCAAGGTAAGTGCTCTAGCGTTTTTCTCAGCACAGCCATGGGTTCAGGAAGCAAGGTTCTTCGATGTGGCAGTTCCTGCTCCACCCCATGGTGAGGCCCCATCCGCAGGTATGTCAAACACGATTGTCCATCACCCCTTGGTGCCCCTTGCTCAGTGTTTGGAGGCGTGGCTAGCACTCTCCAACCAGTCACGCTGGCTGGCCAGGACTATCTGACTCGGATACGTGATTCAGGTTGCCAGGAGCCCGCCAAGGTTCAATGGCATCTGTTTTACCTTTATAGGAGGTCGAGGACGCCACTGTCCTGCATGCGGAAATCAAAGTCCTTCTACAGAAGGATGCAATAGAGCCTGTCCCCCTCACCGAGATGAAGAAGGGGTTCTAAGCCCCTACTTCATCATTCCAAAGAAAGGCGTTTTGTTGCAGCCAATCTTGGACCTGCGAGCATTGAATCGGGCCCTGCACAGACTTCCGTTCAGGATGGTGACGCAGAAGCATATTCTTTCATCCGTCTGACATCAAGAGTGGTTTGTGGTGGTAGACCTGAAGACTGACTGTGCTCACATCCATCAAGAGGGTTGGGAAATTGCAAGAGTTCTCAGTCTGCATTACATGCCTAGAGTTCAGTCTGGTATACTCTCATGTGGTCGTGAGACCCTGGCCAGGCTATGTGATCAATGTTTCCACTATCCCTTTTAGGCATCAGGTGGTGAGCCTGCAAGCACTGCTCCGGGAGGAGGCAGACCCAGCCTTGTCATTGCTGTGTCCATTACACACTTTGCGTATCTACTTGGACCGTACGGAAAGCTTTAGATGCTCCGGGCAGCTCTTCGTCTGCTTTGGGGTACAGCAGAAGGGGAAGGCTGTCTCCAAACAGAGGACGGCCCACTGGATTGTGGATGCCATTGCCTTGGCATATCAGGCCCAGAGCGTGCTGTCCCCCCTGGGAGTATGAGCACACTGTACTAGGAGTGTGGAATCCTCATGGGCCTTGACGAACGGCGCCCCTCTAGCAGACATCTGTAGAGCAGCGGGCTGGGCGACACCCAATACTTTTGCAGATTTTATAGTCTCCTGGTTGAGCCAGTTGTGTCCCGTGTATTGGTAGATATGAACAGGTAAGTTTGCTGGCAGCTGGCCAGGTGTACCTCTTGCACACAGCACCTTTCCCGTCCCCGAGGGGAAAACATGTGCTTTTTTTCCTCAGCACAAACCTGAATGAGTGGTTGCAAGTCGGCTCCTTTTATACCCGTATGTCTTGGGGAGTGGCATGCAAATTCCACTCGTCAATTTTCATTGGCCTTTCCTCAAATATCAGAGGTGTTTGGGGCTCCCAAGGGTGACCCCGAGTGTCACTACATCGACACAATGTCTCATTCCCTCCATCAGGGAACAGAGGTTACAACAGTAATCAAGACGATTTACTGAGTAGAAGCTAGCAGCCTGTGTTCCAGTCACGTTTTGTTAAATGCGTTTATTAGACTTAAGCTATCAGATACCTGATATCTATATTGTAAAATACAGCTGACAGACATTGGCTACTCCATCAGTAAAGCCTGTATCATTCTGTGTCTGTGGGGAGTGAGCTGACGACAGGCTTATGAAGACTGACAGCATAACAGAGCTGCAGTTCTGTGCATTTAAATAAACAACATTGAGTTTTTGCTGTGGAAATGCACATACTGTACATTATAAAATGGAGTGAGGCATTGCAGACTATTTCAAACTTAACTGTCAGTAAGTCTATTTTGAATGAGGAGGAATACCACATTAGCATTCAAAAGGCATAATTAACATAGAACAGAACCCAAACCACAATTTTCTGAATATAACCTTCTTATATTGTCTGGATTCAGTCACATTTACTGAACAAAAATAGTTTTTGTGTGTCTATCAGCTGGATTTCCAACAACATATTTTATTCACATTTTGGGATATCACATAAAAACGGCTAATGGAAACACCAATATGCTAATAAAATCTATAAAATGTGTATCAAAAACTTTTACGCATGCTTGAAGTTGATAAGTGTTTTATTCGATAAGATGAAATGTGCATAAACTGTGATGGAAACACATTTACCAAATAAACTCCTATCATTTAAATAGGAATATAAGAAAAAAGTAATGTGACTAAATAATTCATTCAAAACTGGACTAACTACCGGACCAAAGTCAATGCAACTGAAATGCTGCTCTGGTCTGCATAGAGTTTGCAGATAAAATAAGTTGATCACAAACTTGAACTGTATAGAAGAGCAAGTTAACTGACACTTTTGAAAAAAAATATCTTCGATATCATAGATCCACACGGCATAAGGAGGAACACGTACTAGCATTCCCAGAACTCTGTGATGTGTTGTTGTTTTGTGATATTCAAATGTTTTGCATAAATTAAATTCGTAACTTGGATGGAAACATTTGTGGTACTTCTAAATACCCAAAAGACATCTACTTAACTACATTTTTTGCATTGTTTTATTAACATTTAATGCATTTCAAAGTGCATTTGTTGAGTTTAGCATGTTGCACGTGTCAAAGATGCAGGCAGCCCCACAACTAAAGAAATCATGACAAAAACAGGCACACTATTTCTCCCAGATACAGTTGATATTTAATCTAAGCACAAATGCAACATTTTAGTGCAGTACCTGTTTAACTGTACTTCAGATGTGTGCTTCTCTTCTGTGTCACTGCATGTTGATGTTTTTACTTGTGGTGAGAAACAGGCAATTCACAGAGGTCTCTAGATGTTTTTTGAGACATATAAGTTGAACTTCCTTTAAATTAGCGCTCCTGCTGCGAGATCTACTGTAATTCACACAAATGTTTCTGTCAAAACAGGATGCTGTACCATGCAGACATGATGTTGCTTGGAGATTCGGACTTTGCGCTAGTGACTGCAATTTTTGTTTGATGGAAGCTTTTCCAGGACAGGGGCACTGAAGGGGGCAATCAGATTTAAGCTAGGGCCGTTGCCCTTGTGATCCCTCCCCTAGAACCACCCCCGGCTTGTTGACCTCCGCTGTGCGGCTCAGTGACGCTCGGACTCGTAGTTCAACTGAATGACACACAAACGTGCTGTTCATGGCATTCATACAGTGTAACAGGGTTAAGATGGCTAAGGAGGAGGCGAGAACCGACTTGACAATATAAATTATATTTAATAAAGAACTTAAACAAAAAGACAAACACACAAATGTGTCGGACAGCTGCCAGTAAATGCTCTCTCTCTCTTGCACCACTGTCTGCAGTCAGCCTTTATCTCTCTCGGAAGCTTGAATAGCATGATAATCCACCCTCCTCCCTGTCACATACAGCATAGTCGCTTAAAATTCTCTTATTTTGGCATTAAAATGTGATTGGAATTTGAATGGCTAATTATTGCGGTACTTTACTCTTTCAAATGTCACAGCTGATTTTAACAAAGTTTCAGATTTTTTGTTGGGAGTGAAGTTTTTGTTGGGAGTGTTTTCTTCACATTCTGTGTTTTCATTGACTTAAGCATTCTAGTATTTTGTATTTTAGCATCATATTAGAAACATTTGTATTAAATAGCAAATACAGATTTCTGAACTTCAGATAACTACCATGTCTGCTGGGATACCAAATCCATAACTAGACCTTAAGACTCATAACTAGACCTAAAAAAGATTATGAAATGTTTTAAACAAATGTTTTACTACAGGGGCATTTTTGTCACTTCCTGTGACATTTTTGCCCCAAGCCCTGCTTAATTTCTGCACTTTAGATGAGACTCTCAGTGATTTGAGAGAATTAAATTGCACAGACGAGAAGTTGTCTGATTTAGACACAGTCATTTTGTACTAAAAAGACATCTACTGGTCATTTGAATAAATAAGACAATATGTTGTTGTATGCAGTGTCTCATTGAAATATTTGTTTATTACCTTGTCGATCCGGAGAGCACAGTGATGGTGAAATCTTTGGTAAACCCACATTCTATTGGGCCTTTCCTTCACTCACTGGGGGCCAGTCGCCTGGCAAGCTTAATACAAATTGTAATTGTGTGCCATAAATTGTGCACAGTGACAGAGTAGGTCAAGGCCCAGAGACAAGATTACTAAAGCATTACGGTCAATCAAAAGAGTCCTTGAATTGGAAGATTTTAATTAGAGTTTGGTTCGTGTGTGTATGTGTGTGCGTGCAGTGTACTAATGCCTCTGTTCTTTTAAAAGTTTGTTGAAATTTTGGAAACTGAAATTGGAATCAATTAAATCCTCAGTGCTCCAAGTTAAATGCCAATGCGGATGCTAATAAAATGTCTTGGCTTCGGCAGTGTCAGTAATACAGTGATTAAAAATGTATCTTAATTGGCAATATTCATGCGATTCACTGCAATGCTTGGGTTAATGTTGTAGACAGGGAGACTCCTCATAAACCCAGTCTCTGCAGAGAGAATATTTGCACGATGAAGGGTTTGGCTCTGTTAAGCCCCCTCATGTCTCAATGGAGCAGATCCCCCCTAATCATTCTGTAATCTCTTTTAGACTAATGTCAGCAATATGTTCAGAGAATTATTCCTGATTTAGAATGCACTTTAACTTTAGAAAATGAAATGCTCAAGCAAGTGAGCTTAAGAAATGTAAGTGCAGCTTAGTTCTAGCAGGAAGACTAGCAGCTGTACATCATTGAACCATTAGCTAGGTAACTCCTAGCCAATCACATGCCAGCACTCGCTTTATAGGTCTGCTCGCTATCACATTGCTGTTTCAGTGTGCTAACTCGGCAACCTCCACCACCCCACTGCCACCAGTTAAGTCCCATCCAGCGTGGGGGGTAGGCTCTTCACCCCCTGCCTCCTATCTACGGCAGGATCTGATGGTTCAGAGTACAAACTTCTTCAGACCACCAGACGGGCTTATGCCAAAGAGAGACATTACATTCTTTTTTGAATTATCAAATAAATGTCATCTAAAACTTTACTCAAGTCTGTGAGTCTTCCTGATATAAGTCTCTTGACAGATGAAAGGTAAATCTTCCATCATGTTTGTTTTCCTCACTCTATTTTGCATTCATAATAGCTTCAAAATCATTTAATTGATTTTAAAGTGTCGAGAAGCTTACCACTAAAATGTTGCATTTGCACTAAAAGTTTTATTCCAGCCTTTGTTTGTGTTGCACTGATATTGTGCAGAGTGTTGATCCAGTTTGAGTGTTACTAGGCATTGCCTTGCTTGGAAGGGACTTTCAGTCAACAAATTTACAAGCTTCATAATGCAAATGTTAAACAAACATGTTCAGTGGTTTTGGAAATGTCTCTGTTCATAAAAATGCATGAGATCCCAATGTTATGCTAGTTATGCCATTCTCCAGTTCAGTCTCACTGGAGAACTTATACAGACGTCTGTGCACATATTCATAATACTGACCGTATTAAACATGTTATTTGTCAGAGCTGTGACCTAGCAGTTGTGATAAGTTTTGGCTCCATGGATTTAGGCTGTGTCTATTGACTGTATGTTTTTCTTTTCTGGGGCCCTTAACATTTTTTTTGGACAATTGAGACAATGAAGAGAGCGATAGCAATTGAACTTGTGTGATTACCTGCATCTGTAATGACTCCAAAGCAGTAGTGTAGTGTTAGTCAGCTTGCTGAAGATAATAGAATTCTGGTTGAATACATCCTATATTCTCTGTGTAAAAATAGCTGTCAGAGCGGGGGTTTTCCCATTCTCTCCTCTGCCATGCAATATTTATGTCTCCTACCAACACAGAAACTCTGGTAAAAGGTAAGCGCCTTGAGTATGTTTATGGTTACTCCATCTGATGTGTCTCTCAGCTGTGACAAGTCTAAATACTGAAACTGTTTGTTTAACTGTATTTCCCAGCTGTAGTAGAGTAGTAGTAGTCTGACTGATTATGGCATGAGAGACAATGCTGATGATTTCAAAGATACACTCCTTGCGCTTAAATTGTTCCCACCTTTGAGCCCATTTGTGACGGCCCTGCGTAGTGCTTATGTGGGCGGCCTGGTGTTCAAGTCTAGCTTGCCTAATTTCCAGATCCTGTTCATTCTCCCTCTCTCTTACTCCCAGTGACAACTTGTCCTCTCTTGACTATCACTTGCACAAATAAATAAACAAATAAATTGACAAAAAGCCAAAAAAAATGAATAAAAAAGGCACATGTGTATTCAAGACCATCAGCACCTTTGGGTACAGTTTTGATAAATTACATAGCATCTTCTTTCCTCTGTACTTAGCCAAAAGTTTTAAAAAGTCATTGAGCGGTGTGTTATTCACACATGGTTTGGCCAAGGGTGGGGGAGAGGTATGTACCCTACTTTGTCTTGAGCATGTCGGGCTGTCAGGGTCTCTCTCGCTCTGTCTCCCACCTGGCCCAAAGTGATAGCAGGTGTGGGGAGAAAGTTCCCAGAGGACCACTGTAGACAATCGGCTGCTCCTTCTCCTCTCTCCTTCTCTTTGTCTCTTTGTCTTTTTGCCTGACACTGGCAGTAATTCCCCCCGTCAGACAAATATGAGGTGGGGAGAGTTAAGCATCAGCACACAGACTGGACACATGCTCCGTGCCTCCGTGTCACACATATTCATCTCTCCAGTCTCCTGGCCATATATTTCATCGGTAAGCTGCTGTCAATAGTTGCCCTGCATTAATGCAGTTCTGCATTGCTGTCTGTATGCATTCTGTGACATGGCCACATGTTTATGTTCACGCTGTAGCACTCAGTCCCCCACAAACTCTTTTGGAAGAGTTTCTTCTCTTTTTTTTCTCAGAGATATGAAACTGTCTTTATTTGTGGGATGATTGATGTATCTGTGAGTGGTGGATCAGTTATCTATCTTCAGGCATCTACATTTTGCATCTGTTTGTAGAGTTCACAATTTCTCAGTTTTACATCTAGCACATGTATTTCTTCTTCCTCAAGGGTTTTTGGTCTGCTAATTGGAGAATTGGGATATTGTAATTCAAGCATTGTGCCTTTCAGGGATGTTTAAGATTTGTGATTTTAAGAAATAATAAAGCCATACTAATGCTGAATTTAAAGAATGCTACATTAATGCCTCAAGGATTTATACTCCTTTATATTTTATGGTTCTTACATAGAGAAAATAATGTGTAATATACAGCTATCCAGTCATTATTGTTAAATAAACCCAGACAGGGTGGTCAGGTGTTCTTTTATCATGCTGAAATGGTTTATTATGTGATGATGACAGTCTTTACATTATCCCACTTACTACATGGCAACTTAATAAAAAAGTAAATAAATGGACATGAAATAATGATTTGATTTTAAACTTTTTTACGTGAGAAGAAATACAGTGGAATGCTGAGACACATGAAACTAGCACAGTTTAGAATAGGGGTAGGGAAATTTTTTTCCTATTAAGGCCCATTGGAGTATTTACAAAATGATTCCTCGGGCTATACGAATGCTTGCAATTTCTGATTTTGGGTTAAAAAATTAGTATTCTGTTATGTGCTCACGCACCAAGAATTTTTCAACGAAAGGTCTGTCAATGTTTTCACTGCTATCATTTCAAATGATTTTTAATCATTATTTATTTGTATTTTTTACAGTTAATTGAATCAAGGCCATTTTTTTTTTCAAATTATTTCTCAAATGGGCCGGATAAAATGGTCTTATGGGCCTTATACGGCCTTGAGGCCTGACGTTCCCCACCCCTGGTTTAGGAGATCGCTAACAGGGACAACAGTCAAATATGCATTTTAGCGGTCATTATACAAATATACAGTACTGTGCAAAAGTTTAGGCACATAACAAGATTCACAAAAACATTTGTCTTAAGATGGTTATTATATCTGCTACATTAGTGTCAATAGGAAATATACATTTTATACTCTCAAACATTTCTTTTGCAAACAGAATTGAATAGAATAACAGATGGCATGGCCCTCACAGAGCCCCCCACTGAACATCGGGTCAGTCTGAGATTACACGAAGAGACAGAATTGAGACAGCCTAAATAAATAAAAGAACTGTTGTGAATTCTCCAAGTAGCTTGGAACATACTATCTGCCAACAAAAAAAGAAAAACTGTGTCCAGGTGTAAGTAGGAGAATTGGTGTTGTTTTGAAGGCAAAAGTGTTCACACCAAATATTGATTTAGCTCTTTTTCTGTTTACTGGACTTTGTATGACTTTAATTGATTAATGAAAACTATTTGTCATATATTTTTTAAGAAATCCTCAATTTGAAAGTTTTTCAAAGTGCCTAAAACTTTTGCACAGTACTGTTTTTGATCAGAATGGCATGTTTAACCAATCAGAAACAAGTATTCCAGAGAGTGCCGCAATAATGAGTACTGGTAATACTTCACTGAAATCTGTTTTGATTAGCATTGTTTCTTTTAAATAATTTTTCCTGGAATTAGACATTTTAATGGATAATCCTTGGTTAAAAAAAAAATATGGATGCACACTTTTAACTTTATAAAATGCTCATAAGAGAGATCTTGGAAATTCACAAAAAGAAACAGAAGGGGATGCCATAGCCTCAGTGTTGGGTAGTAGCTAACTACATGTAGCGACTCTACTAACTTAACTGCATTTTTCAGTATCTTGACAGTAGCTCAGCTGCTTTGAAAACAGAGTAGCTTTTCCAGTAGCGAACTACTTTGTCAAGCAAGTAGCGGTGTAGCGTGAGCAAAACCTACATCATGTTGGTCAGATTATAACTAATAGCCTTCCTCATTGCGTAGAAGCCAAAATTTTACCGGCAAAGTGTCAGACGATCTGACAGCATATTTCTGTCTTCTGATCAGAATCAGGCAGCATCGTCTTCTTCATTTGTAATGGTAGATCACAAACAAAAATAGTGAGATACTGCCATCAACTTAGAGCTTATTACAGCTTACTTGGATAAGAAGAGATCGTCCGATGGTTATGTAAAGTGAGCAAACACAGTTTGTTTACCTTTTCAAGACATACAGGGGCAGGTAACTCTGATGATAAAAGAACACAGTTTTATTCTTCTATGTAACAAAGAATGTTTCAGACACTTTGCTCTTAATACACAACAGCATATTTGCCTTTACTATTTTAAATAATATAATTCAAAATGTATTATTGCATTTTGAGGAATTTTGTTTCTGTTCTAAATATATTTATTTAGCTTTATTTAGGGCTCATCCTGGCCCACTCCCGAAAGTTACTATGCGCCCACAGGGACCAGGTGCTCAGGCACCTTAGCCATCTAGGGCTTCAGGTCAACTGGGAAAAGAGCAAGCTCACCCCGGTTCAGAGCATCTCTTTTCTCGGCATGGAGTTAGACTCAGACTCAATGATAGCGCGCTTCACTAACGAGTGCGCGCTGTCAGTGATGAAATGCCTTACCTTGTTCAAGCCAGGCACGTTGGTTCCTCTAAAACATTTCCAGAGGCTCCTGGGCATATGGCGTCCTCCGCGGCGGTCACACCGCTGGGTTTGATGCATATGAGACCTCTTCAGCACTGGCTCCAGACTCGAGTCCCGAGACGGGCATGGCGTCGCGGCACGCACCGTGTGTTTATCTTTATCAGATAATTTACGTCTTGATCTGTTCAGACAGCACCACAACGGTAGTGTACATAAATCGCCAAGGCGGCATGCGCTCCTGTCACATGTCACAACTCGGCCACCATCTCCTCCTTTGGAGCCAGCAGCGACTCCAATCGTTGTGCGCTACTCACATCCTGGGCAGCCTCAACACGACAGCGGAAACGCTGTCGCGATAAGGTTCCCTCAGCGAGAGTGGAGGCTTCACCCCCAGTTGGTCCAGCTGATTTGGGAACGGTTCGGCAAAGCACAGGTAGACCTGTTTGCTTCCCAAAAGACCTCCCACTGTCCGCTCTGGTATTCCCTAGTGGAAGCTTCCCTCGGGACAGATGCGCTGGCACACGGCTGGCCCCAGGAGCTGCGCAAGTATGCATTTTCACACCAGTTAGTTCTGTCAGTGCTTTCATCCCTGCAAGAGAGTCCCCCTCCACCTTGAAGGTGTATGTAGCCGCAATTGCAGCACACCACAACACAGTGGACGACAAGTCCTTGGGTTAGGAACGACGCCGGAAGTTGAATCCTGTTCCCCTCCTGGGTTCTCTCAGTGGTCCTCTTGGGCCTTCAGAGACCCCCCTTCGAGCCGCTTGACTCAGTTGAGCTCCAGGCCCTCTCCTTGAAGACGGCCCTCCTGATTGCACTCGCCTCCATCAAGAGGGTTGGGGACCTGCAAGCGTTCTCTGTCAGCGACACCTGCCTGGAGTTCGGTCCGGCAGACACTCATGTCACCCTAAGACCGTGACCGGGCTATGTGCCCAAGGTTCCTACGACTCCCTTCAGTGACCAGGTAGTGAACCTGCAAGCGCTGCCCTGGGAGGAGGTATACCCAGCCCCTTCATTGCTGTGTCCGGTACATGCTTTGCGTATCTATTTGGACCGCATGCAGAGCTTTAGATGTTCTGAGCAGCTCTTTGTCTGCTTTGGTGGACAGTGGAAAGGGAACGCTTTCTCCAAACAGAGGCTTTCCCACTGGGTGGTTGGATCCATAGCATTGGCCTATCACACCCAGGCCGTGCCCGCCCCCTTGCGGGTTCAAGCACACCCGACGAAAAGTGTGGTATCCCCGTGGGCACTGGCCAAAGGCACCTCCTTAGCAGACATATGAAGAGCAGCGGGTTGGGCAACACCCAATACCTTTATGAGATTTTACAATCTCAGGGTTAAGTTGGTTTCATCCCGTGTTTTCTCAGGTCCGAGTAACATGTTAACAACTAACTTGCTTGCACCTAGCGCCCTTTCCCTCCATTGAGGTAATATCGTGCACTCTTATCCCAGGAGATCCCACTAACTCGGCTCCCTGGATGACTCCTCCCTAGCACTCTGGTCCGTGAATTCAGCAGAGGAATTCCCCGACCAGACCCACTACGAGTACTCAAATTACTCTGTGCTGGAATAGGTGCTCCATAGGTCGGGCCCCCGTGTGGACTTTTCCCCCTGTGTGTATTTTCTGCGGCACGGTCCCCTTGCGAGTGGACCTGCGTCTCCCTTGGCAGTCCTCACTGGCCCCCGGTCGCCGTGTTTGTAGCAACTCCTCCCTCCCAATGAGGTAGGATCCCATGTGATGTATTTCACCACTCTTTACCTCCCCCAGCCTGGGTAGGTGTGGTCTCCCCAGGGTCTTTCCCCTGCCCGCACCTGCATCAGCAGCGTATGTACACGGTTCAGCGCATGGTGTGTTAAAAATTGGACCCCTAGCGTCGCTTCATTGACACAACGTCGAAGTGAGCGACAGACGGGGAACATCTGGATTACTATTGCAACCTCTGTTCCATGATGGAGGGAACAAGACGTTGTGTCCTCCAGGCCACATCGCTGAACCGAGCCACTGTATGGCCGAACCTCATTTTCGGCTCCTCAGGCAAAATCCTGAATGGACAGACGCATTTCCCTCCCTTTGTACCCATATATCCGGGGGCGGGACATGCAAATTCTATCTGCCAATTTCTCATTGGCCTTTTCTCAAGTTCAGATATGCGTGAGGCTCTCAAGAGAGACCCCTAGGGTCGTTTCTTCGACACAACGTCTCATTCCCTCCATCAGGGAATGGAGGTTATAATAGTAACCCAGACGTTTCTGCTGATGACATATCTGGAAAGCATTTCATTCATCAAGGAGAAGAGAACTTGAGCCTGTGTAAATTGCTGCAGATAAAAGGAACAGACCTTGAAGAATTGGATTGTGAGGAGAAAGAATTTGAATTCACCCCCCCAGTGAACTTTGCTGTACAGAGGGCCTCTCTCATAGCCCATGGCTACTGTTGAGCTTTACTGCAGAGCTGTTGCCTTTCTTTAGCACATCCCTATCCACAGTTATATCACCTCAATACACAGAACTGAGGCATTCTCCTATTCAACATGTTATACAGTGCCTCTGTACATGATCTTTGTAAGAGTTCCCATTTTAAAGGAACAAATCTTACACTTTTGTAACACTTTATTATTTGGTTTCTTGTGCCAGAAACAGCAAAACATCAGTTTTACATGACTGTTTTCCACACTTTCTCTGACAATTAGTATTTAATAGCCTTTTTTGCAACTCTATATTTTGTATAAAACTTACTTTTGTTGTGATTGCCTAACCTACCATTAAAGTTCACACTGTATTTCATCACGATGGGCCAAGTTGCAGAATACTGAATAGCCATTTACTGTGCTGTGCACAAGTGCAGAAGCACAGAAATCTCCAATGCATGTCATTGAAGGGATCCATTTCATGCTGCCTCTCGCGTGACGTTGACGCGTTCAAGTGAGAACTGACGCAATACGGAAGTGCAGCTCAATTTGTTTACAGGAGAGTGCTGTTCACAAGCTTCATTGCTTTAATTTTAACATTCCAGCGGGCTTACGTTACACTAGAGGCAGCATGAACTTGATCCCCTTATGGACACGCACTGGAGAGCTACTGGAAGTAAACAACTATAGTGAAAAGGACTTAAATATTTATCTGTTTCTCCCCCAAAGCGATTGTTTCGCTTTAGAAGGCATTAATGTAACCACTGTAGTCGTATTGATTACTTTTATGGTGATTGTCTGTGATTTTTTAGAGCTTTAAAGTGCTGATCACCATCCACATGCATTGTATGGATATACAGAGCTGAGATATTCTTCTAAAATATCGTTATTTCTGTTCTGCTGAAGAAAGAAAGTCATACACATCCAGCATGGCAAGAGAGAAAGTAAAGTAGGAGAGATTTTTTTATTTGGGTTAATTATCCCTTTAAGTACATCTGTCCATAATGTTTAATATTCTTGAAAATAATATAAAAATATATACTTTATTAAGCAGATCTACATTTCTTCATACGATCATGTCAGCCCCACCAAGGTACCAGCATCTGAAAATCATCTCGGGTTACTTAAGTGTAACCCTTGTTCCCTGATAAAAGTGGAACGAGATGCTGCGCTGAGAAAAGCGCTTTGGGAACAACTTAAGGTGTGAATATGGGTGCAACACGTCAATGAACATTGACCGGAATTTATAGCCTCTGCCGGTGTAATCATTGGATGCACCTGGGGCAGGGCTATAAATAGATGCGTCACCGGAGCATTATCAGGTATTTTGTCTGAAGAGCAGTCCTGGGGCATCCCAGTGCGGCAGTGAAGCACAGCATCTCGTTCCGCTTTTATCAGGGAACAAGGGTTACACTTAAGTAACCCGAGTCGTTCCCTTTCAAAAAGGGAACACATATGATGTTGTGCTGAGAAAACAACTTTGGGAACGAGAATACCCACACCGCCGCACTGTGGCTGTCCGGACACCCTACGGTTGTGTAGTGTGCTCACAAGAGCGTCAGAGGTCTCAGACATGAGCTTGAGATGTCGACTCAAGGACATAAGAGCCCGGAGTGGCGTGAACATCCAAGCTGTAGAATCTAATGAATGTGTGAAGAGAGGACCAGCCTGCCGCATCAAAACCTGCTGCAGAGGGTCACCTCTAGCCAAGGCTTCAGAGAAGGCGACTCCTCTGATAGAGTGAGCCCTGATACATACTGGCGAAGCTTGACCACGTGCCTCATAGGCTAGGGCAATAGAGTCCCTCACCCAATGCTACATATTCTGCTTGGTGTCGGCCGCCACCCTGTTGCGGCCCCCATGGCAAACTAATGAAAGGGCACAGACTTGACAAAGCGTTGTAAACGGCGGAGAGCAGAAGGCTTCAAGAGTGACCGGATATAAGGTCGAGAAAGGTACCTTAGGCAGGTAATCAGGATGAGGGTGCAAAATCCTTTGGTCATTCCTGGGGCAAATTCTAAAGACAGACGGAGCCTGTAGATCCCAGAGAGATACAGAGAGGTAATCGCCATAAGCAAAACCATCTTGAGAGTCAGAAGTCTGTCAGACACTGACTCTAGAGGTTCGTAACTTCTAGTAGAGGGAAACGCATACAGGCGCATTCTGGGCCATGTATGCGCCATCGCGTCTGGCTCTAGGGGGGGCTGGGTGACTCAGAGAGAAGTAGAGGGGACATTGCGCTGTTTGTTGAGGCGAAGAGGTCTTCTTCTGCCCTGTCAAATCTAACCCAGATCTGTTCCAAGTAGAGGGAACCATAGCACTTAAAATGGTCTCGATAACCTCAGGTGAAAACCCAGTGTCCCTCAGTTGGTACCCTTCAGGGGCCAAACATGAAAGGTTCCACAATTCTGGCCAAGGATGAACTATTGTCCCCTGTGCCTGAGAAAGGAGGTCCTTCCTGTCCGGAATCGCCCAAGGCGAGCCGTCGAGGAGAGATATTATCTCCGAGAACCATACCCTGTTCGGCCAGAACGGTGCTGTCAGTAAGAGGCAAAACCCTTGCTGGCGAACTCTGGCCAAGACTCCCGGGAGCAGAGAAACCAGGGGAAATGCATACAGATGCATTCTGGGCCATGTATGCGCCATCGCGTCCAGACCCAGGGGGGGCTGGGTGACTCAAAGAGAAGTAGAGGGGACATTGCGCCGTCTGATATGAGCCGAAGAGGTCCACTTCTGCCCTGTAATATCTCACCCAGATTTGTTCCACTTTCTCGGGGTGGAGTTTCCACTCGCCCATCGGTATTTTCTGTCAGGACAGTAAATCTGCTCCCATTCAGGCATCCAGGGATACAAGCTGTTCTGATTAACAGCTGATGACCCCCCATTCCCTTTGAACTGGACGACCACTTAAGACCGCTACCGAGCCCGTCAGGGAGGTGTCTGTTGTTAGCAACCTACAATGACAAGACACACCTAGAGTGGGACCCAAGGTATGAAACCGGGGTCTGAACCAAATGGAAAGTGTACAGAGCACACGGCGCGTAACCCTTATCAGCCTAGGGGATTGGCTCTTGGATGAAATCCCCTGGCTTTTAGCCACAACTGAAACGGTCTCATGTGCAGAGGGCCCACGAACAGTGCAACCTTGGCCTAGCCTGACCTTGCTCAGGATGTTCTGAATGGACTCGATTAGAGCAGGAGATAATTGTGTCCGCATCGTGATCGAATTCCATATGATCCCCAGATAGGTAGAGAGAGAGCGCTCTTTTGACGTTGAGTCTCAGACCCAGAGAAATCAGATGAGCCAAGACGATATCCCTGTGCTGAACTGACATTTCTTGAGACTGTGCTAGTATCAGCCAGTCATCCATGTAATTCAGAATGCGGATGCCCTCGAGTCGCAAAGGAGCCAGTGCTGCATCCATGCATTTCATGAAGAACCCGATATTGGAAAGCTTCGTCCCCGAAAGCGAACCTCAGGAACTTCCTGTGTTGTGGCAGACTTTCTATATGAAAGCACACATCCATGAGATCGATCATGACCAGCCAATTGTGATGTTGCATTTGTGACACGACCATCTTGATAGTTAGCATCTTGAACTTGAACACTTTGACTGAGCGATTCAAACCTCGAAGATATAAGATCGGACGCAACCCCACACCCTTCTTGGGAACCAGGAAGTATTTGCTGTAATAACCTGACTCTTTCTCTGGAAGGGGAACACGTTCTATGGCCCCTTTGACCAAGAGATTTTGCAGTTCTTTCCACAGTAGATATGCCTGCTCCGGTTTTATGGTAGTGGGAACCACGCCGTTGAAACCCGGAGGGCGGCAAGCAAATTTAATTCTGTAGCCTTTTTCTACTGTTCTTAGGACCCACATAGAGATACCTGGTAGAAGTTTCCATGCTGCCATGTTCTCTGAGATGGGTATTAATTTTGACACTGAGGGGTGATTCCGCATCCGCATGATGAGTGTTCCGCATCCTGGACTAAGGCAGGTAGCAGTGGTACACCCAACATTTTGTTGGAAGCCTCTAACTCCCGAAACACCAGAGGCGGCGGGGATGGAGAGGTTTCGTGGGGGTACCGGGAGGGCCAAAGTGGATGAAACATGCGCCCCGTCCCAAGGGGGGGCTACCCCCACAAGGCTGGGTGCAAAACCATCAGGGTTTTCTTTTGCCCTGAGGTCTTGCTTTGGGGGCTGATGAGGGTGATGAACCGGCCCCCTGTCTTTACGAGGGGGAGCACGATTCACCACACATTGTTTTTGAGCCTCCCGTCTAGGTGGACCAGGGTGGGGCTGGGTGGACAACAGCCCCTCCCCCTGAGTGTGGCGAGGAAGAAATTGCCCGAAGGCTTCCTCGTGACTTTTTGCCTCCTGGAACCTGGTGATAGCTACATTCATAGCGTCACCAAATAAGCCAGAAGGAAAAACCGGGGGGATCGAGAAGGAAAGTTTTGTCCCTGTCTCTGATGCCCGATAGGTTAAGCCACAAGTGTCTCTCTGCCTTCCCCACAAGCGTGGAGGTGGTCTACCGGCTACATCACCGAATACTTCAACAGATTAGCCTAGTACGCCTGTAAAACTGCCATAGTGTGTATCACGCCTGATAAGCCTTCCCCACAAGCATGGAGGTGGTCCTACACAGCTTTGTGGGGAGAGTGGGTCTCTTTAGCGGTGATGCCGAGCCAGGCGAGAGATAACCCGCAAGTGTCTCTTCTACCAGCGGCATCACCGAATACCCCCGAGCCTCAGCACCCATGATTAGTTGAATATTTCAACGTCGAGGGCATGAAGACACGGGAAGTATAAGGATTCCTCCGAGGATGAGAATACGCGTTATATAGGTCATAGAAGAAAGGAAGGGACTGGTATAGCGTTCCCTTCCCCCTTTTTTCATTTATTTCAATTTATTTATTTATTTTGGCCACCAGACAGAAATCTGTCTTCTAGTTTGAAGCGTTTGGGGGGTGGGTCTCTTAATTGCACAGCAGAGACAAGGGAACACACATCGTTTGCCCTGACTTTCAGTCATTTATTTTTTTTCCCCTTTTTTTTTTTAGAAAGAAGAGAAAGAGAGAAAGGTCTTCTGCGCACTTCTTCCTCACTCAGTGCGGCCCGCGGGTCAAATACCATAGAAATGTTGGTTTCACGGGTTTTACCGCATCTGAACCAATTCCAAATGGTAATGATACAGTATACCGATAGAGGGCACCTCCTATGCAAAACACGCTTAGTCGGACCTGCTTCAAAACAGTCAACGATGAAGAAAGAAAACCATGAGCGGTAAAAAAAAAAACTGAATCAAGAGAATCATACTTTTCAGACGAGATGGGAAACAGATTATCTGTTTACAGAATTCAAAGGTAGACCTATGTGTTTAGTGTGTTTGGAAACAAGATCAGTATTCAAAGATTTCAACTTAAGTCACCATTACAATACCACACACAGGGACAAATATGGAAAGTACACCGGAGCTGCTAGGGCCACTGTTATAGCTTACCTGAAAGTGAAGCTCAATCAACAACAGAGTATTTTTACCAGATGCGGAGAGATGTCCCTGAATGCGATAACATTTTTCACAAATACAGAGCTGACATCGAAACACTGCAGCAGCAGTTTAAGTGCCGCTTCCATGATTTCCACGCCATGCAGCGACGAATAGCGCAATTAACTGACCCCCTCTCTGCTGCTGTCAGCGAGCAACCCTCCGAGTTGCAGCTTGAGCTCTGCGAAATTCAGTCAGACCCGTTTTTTCAAGCAAAGCGCAGTGAGAGGGGAGTTTTATTTTGTAGGTTACTACCAGAGTCCCGCTTTCCACTTCTCAGGGATTTTGCACTGTCAATGGCCAGCATGTTTGGGAGCACGTACATTTGCGAGAGCAGCTTCTCCACAATGAAACATGTAAAGTCGAAAGAGAGAAACAGGATCAGCGATGACGTTCTGTTTCAGCTCATGAGGATTGGCTGCACTAACATTGACATTGACATCCAGTCTATTGTACGCCAGCAGGAGAAACCACAAGTATCTCATTAACTTTAAACTTTTCCCCCCTGTAGGTGAGATATAGCCTATGGTGGAAAGTATGCGTCACTTAATACTTTTTTAGTTTTGTGCCATCATTGAATGTTTTTTTGAGAGCCCACAATGTTTGCACTGGAATATTAATAATAATAAAAAAAGTTTGCTACTCAGTAATGTGTTTTGTTAAAAGTTAAATGTTAAAAGTTCATTAATGAATAGAAGCAGAAAAAAATAATTGAGTATGGAAATGCAGGTTGGTTCACTAAACATTACAGAGTCTGTAATACAGACATACATGTTTTGTTCTTCTAAAATGGTAGCTCTAATTTTCCAATATCCCATTGGTGGAAGTGCACAGTCACATTTGGCCCTCTGATAGTGACAATAAAATATTTGTGGCCCTCACTATCATCAAAGTTGCCCATCCCTGATCTACAATATGAAGTTCATAGTGCTTAGTTTTACAAAGTTCCCACAGATTTTGACCCATTGATTTTCAAGACCTTTCCATGTCCTTAACAGATGTTTATGACTACTGGATAACATCCTTAAAAATATGAATCTGCAGCAAATGGCCTCCTCAGGCCTCCTGTCAGTGATCAAACTGAGTATGCTCAAAAGCCTGTATGTTCTACATGTCCTCACTGTTTAAAAATTTAAATGGCATCATTGACTTTTTTCTACATTAGATATTTCAATCAACTTTTAACATTTTGTTTATCTGATAAAATTCAAAAAATTAAAAAGATTTTTTTTTACAGTGTATGAAGTTAGTTGATAAATAAATATTATTCATGGCATTAGTATTATTTTTTAAACATCCTAACTATACAACATTTTTCACAACTGCCCTAAACTTTTGCATAAAACTGTGTGTTAATGCATTGTTGTGGAATAACCATGTTGATTTCTGAATGCATTATTTTTGCAGATTTTTTTATATAAATTATATCGGTGACATTGGAAGATATGCACTGTGAACAAAAGAGCAAATCTACATACAATAGAAGATCTTTGTTTGTTTGTTCAAATTAAAAATACTTTCTACTATCTTAATATGCAGAGACAGTTGCAAATAAGCAATCATGTGGTGCTATTAAAACATTGCTTTATTTTTTTGATCGGCAACAATAACTCAAACATTTGCTGGAGTTTGGGGCGAGACTATTTGCTTTGCAGTGTCAGACAATGGAGTGCTCGCAAAACATTTTTTAAACAATCATTATTTTTACCATTCTGTTTAGTCGGGCCAGTGGCTTAGAATTGACACACTTCAGCTTTGAACTCTTATTTCAAAAGAGAGAGGCTAATCCTGATTTCCATTATATGTTCCTTTTAAAACAAGATTATCAAATACACTTCTTGTAATCGAGTACTCATGAGAGCAATAAAAGGAACTTGTAAATGTTATATGAAGCTATAATGTTTCTCCATCGCTGATGGCCCCCCTTGAGGTAGCGTGTTTGTGAAAACCATGGGACACGATGTGAAGGTTGTTTTCTCCATCCAGACACTTATACTGTCTGTCTGTTAGCATCTCTGTGCTCTCTTACACTTTCACAGGAAACAAAGTCTTTGCATTAAATTCCCTCTACATACAGTAGACGAAGCCATCCATGATGTTTAATTCATTTGTTAAGAGCCAGAGGACATTCCTTGTACAAATCGAGAATAAAAAAGAAAATTGAAAGAAAAAAGGAAAACAATTTCACATTTATTTCCTCTTAGTATGTGTGTCTGTTTGAGAAGAATGAAGGCTGAAGACAACAAGAATCAAGAAAGGTGAACTGACTTAATAAGTTAAACGGTTTAGGAGGAGAAAGCAAATAAATAATTCAAGTGAAGTAAAAGCGGAGCAGTGGATAAGGACGTTGTTCACCTCTCATCTCTTGTTTTCGCTTCTCTTGTTCAGGAGAGCCGAGAGGTTACAATGCTCCAGCGGCATCTAGCAGTAGTGTTTCAGTAATCAGGCCTTGATTAAACATCCTTTCAGAGTGGCAGGGATTAGGGGGAGTCCCCTCGGAACAGGCCCACTCGACTGGTAGGGAAGGGAGGCAGAGAAGTTTTTGATGTGTCAGTCATGTAGTCTGGCCATTGTTTGACTGCGTTCACCTCCCCAGCCGAGACCGTCAAGCAGTTTGTCTGGTGCCACAGTGAAGCAATGCAATGGAAGGGCAACACAATTATGGCCATTCAGATGCACATCCCAGGAGCACAGTGCACAGGCCTCGGAAAAGCTTGAAAGCACATGTGCAGAATCTGTCCAAAACGGGCGACCCAAAGGAGAGTGCCCTGGCACGCTCACTGCTTTGTCAATGAAAGTTATCCTGCCCTTGAATGACAGAGAGCAGAGAGTAAAGCATTGACAGATCTTATACTTTATGTCTGGTTCTCTTGTTCTATTCATCATGCATTTGCTTCTTGTCCTTAGAAATCAGACATTTTCCAATCATTTTGATTATTATTTATTATGTTTACCATATGTTATGTTAACGTAAAAATATATTTCAGTCAGGACCACTCTCATCAAATGAATACTTAAATGAATACTTTATTAAAGCAATAGACAATTAAAGCAATCTGTTGGTGTTGGTGTTGGTGGTATGGTTCTGGTCTGGGCAATAGATCTGCCCATCCATGCAGCCATGCATGGACAGAGTAGGGAGTAACAGAACATTTCCAGAAGAATTATAACAACATTGTTCTAATTATTTTTAAATATTCTGGCATGGTACAATCCTTCATTGTATAATAGATAAAATGGACACAAGAACTTCAAATACTGTAAATCAAGTTGATAAATCAAGAGCAAGGCACAATAACACATTGGGGATAGGAGGTATAGAGCACAGAACACAAGACAGATGTAGAGAAAACTAAAAGCAAAGCTGCCATACAATGTGGAGTTGGGGATGGAGGAGGGTGTTAAGTGCAGCTTGCATCCATGCAATGGAAAGGCAGTTAAGGGAATGAATGAAGGACTTAAATAGGACCACTCTGCAAAGCATCTTCATTGTACTGGTAGACGTCATGATCAACTAAGCATCAGTTGATTGCGAGCTTGACTCACATGACCTGCCTGAATTGATGCTACGCTTGATTTATTAACATAAAGTTCAATTTGACTCCCGTTGAAGGCTGTCTGCTGTACTAACTATGGGTCACATTCAATAATTATTGTATTTAAGTATAGAAACGTTTTTCAAGTGTGTACGCGCTTTAATATATTCTTGCCCTTTTTTCTAATGTTGATGAATCTGGATTCTTCAAAATTAGGGAGCTTGTGCCAGCAGTTACTAATTAGCAGAATAAATGCCCAAACCATCTCAATATAAGGCTTTAATCTACATAATCTCACTTGTGCAATCATATGTCACTCTCTGCAAATGTATGTCCTTATGCTCTGTAGCACTGGTTGCATTCTGGCATGAGAAAACATTAACGTTTGGTTAAACCAAAGTATGTAATTCTTAAAACCTCAAAAATGCCTTTTATATTGGCCTAGATTTGTGATTGTCTGCATAATTTATTCCAGATTGAGCTATAATGCACTTGAGTAATGCATCATCTTTGTATATATGTGTGTATATATATATATACCCATTAAGCCAAAAGTTTGACAGATAAAAATAAATAAATAAATAAATAAATAAATAAATAAAAACTATTTTGACCTTACAAGCTTTCAAGCTTTTTTAACCTTAATTGTCATGTCTTCTAAAAGGGCCTTTACAAACAGGTCTTGTACAAACTTATGCAGTCCAAGGAAATGTTTTTCTTTTTTTTCTGAAAAAGGAAAGGTTAAATTTGCCAAAGGCAAGAGCTCACCCACCAGTGCTCACCAAGAGGAAAATGGGGTCCATCGTTAATGATCCACAGAAACAGAATTAAATTAATTGTGTTCAGTCCATTTGAGTAGCACAGCACACAAAGCAGGACTCCAACCAAGGAAAGCCAAAAACTTCTTACTTTTCATGCCATTCATTCAGCTACACTATTTATTTTCATTTATTTCAATATGTCAATATATATATTTTCCCTCCTAAAAGACTATTATCGTTTAGTTGGACATATTTCTCTACATTTCTTGAGCTCGGTAAAACTGTAGTTAATAAATAGAGTTATTCAAGGATAGATCTTGGGGACAATGTAGTCCTTAAAACACATTACCTTGTTCTGTGGCAAAAAGTGCTAAGAATGTTAAGTTCTGACTCCTCTGTAACAGCGGACGTTAGAGTTATTAAGTGGATTTTTCTCATGTTATTGAATGATTTATCTCAAATCTGCAGAGATGACAGTTGTCTAAATTAAATGATGACTTCATCAATCAGCAAGAGATGTTTTAGGTCAAAACTGCTGCTGGGGGCTAAACACAGTTTCAAATGTGTGTGTGTGTGTGTGTGTGTGTGTGTGTGTTTGTCTGTCGTGAGCTAATATATAGGAACGAGTGCGTGTCAGAGAATGACATTGCTCTGGGCCCTTTATTCTGCTTGTTGCAGTGTTAAACTATTTCATTTATTCAGCATGAATCTTGCTGAGAGCTTTTTTTTGTATCAGAGGAAGAGAGCGAGCAGCTGTACCTAAATGTACTAATACCCTAGGATCAAATCCATGTCTTCTGTTCATTATTAAGAAAGAGTATAAAATGTTCAACTTTGGGATTGTTTGAATACCAAGTGCTGGTTTTGGACACTTGCTGATGATTGCCCCTGATTCAATTTGGAGGAGGTTAGATGGGGCGATTTGGCACTGTAATTGACAGAGATTGCTGTAGGTTTCAGTGTTGATATGCTGGTAGCCACTCACAGGTCATCCGTTTTCTTTCGCAGCTTTGAGAGTAGGAATAAACTTGATCAGTAACTTTTTGTGACCACATTATTCATATACAAAATATTGCCTTCATTGTGTTTGTTATTGTGCACTTGCATGCTACCATGTGGCCCTGCTTAAGTGATAGATCACTTAGTTCACACAAAAAAAATTATATCCTGTCATTGTTTACTTACCCTTACATTGTTATAAACCAGTATGACTTTCTTTTTTCCATGGATCTCAAAAGGAGATAATTCACAATCAAAGTGATGAGGATGCAGTAGACTGCCATGATCTGGCATGCTTTGCTGGGAATGTAGAGCATCACTCCACCACTGAATCCAGGAACCTAAATCAACTCTTTAAAAATGGGGAAAGTGTGCTCATCTGCGCACTGGATATATAATGGCCATATACAGCTCTCTTCTACATCATGTGATATAGTTACCGCTATATATACTGTAGAAAATATAAATGAACATCTCTTTTAAAATATGAAACAATTTTTTTAAGAGATATGTCATTAATGAAACATTAAAATAATGTTTTGAAATAAGCCTAATTTGCAAAGAACTGAGCTGTTTGCACTTAATGAATCATAATGAGTTTATTTAAATAGGCACAGTTTCTGGTTAAGCATGATTACTGGTGCCTAGTGAGTAAGACACAGCTTTTTGTGTCAAAATACCATGTACAAAAGTGGTGCAACTGTTGAATTCTGTTGAGAAGTTGCCCCCTCTGTGTGACTTCAACATACAATAGTATCATTAGGGCTTCGTGGTCAGAGTTCATCTCCAGATGATTGTCAGGGCTAGTAAGCAATAAGAATGTGAAGTGGCTTATCTATTGCATTGTGTCAATATCATCACCATCTGTGTTAGTCCTCTGATAAACAAGGTTTCAGGAAGCTCCTCTTTAAACAAGCATTAAGAGCTAGTGGTGACATTTAAAATGTTTTCCTTCAGGGCCTTTTCCAGCTTGTAGAATCACTTAAAGACATTATCCGGCTGACACGTTTCTGGGTAAAAACTGTTTGATGAACGGCAAGTGTGAGATGGCGATGGGATCAATTGGTCAAGGGGTTCAAGGAGTTATAACCTGATTGGCCCTGTATGAAACCACGCAAATTGATAATCAAAGATGATATTTGCATCTACAGACCAAAGATTCAATGGAAACCAAGCTTCTGCCGATGAAATGCCAGTCTTTCATGCATAAACAAATTTAACTGTGAATTTTATGAAATGTTTGACTTTTTTGATAACCAACATAGGGGGCATTGCCAAAATATATTTACACAAGCCTTTGTTGTATAAGAGTTAATGTCCTGTGAAATTAAAAATCTCACCAAAAAACATTTCCAACTTGTAAAACAGCATGCTATCTGTTTATGATATTCATGCTTGGCCACAAAAAAAATAAAAAATACAAAATAATACTAATAATATTAAAGAAAATGAGCCATGTCTATGGGGAAAAAAATGCATTACTTGCAGATTCAGCCCGGAAAACATGGTCATTAACAAAGAAAAAGAGGAACGTCCAAGCATTGTGATCAAACACATGTCCCTCCAGCTGTGCTACAACTCTCTTTGATATAAGTCCGGTCTTGGTTACTTTAAGATGTCAAATGACAAATGTTGCAATTAGCGTCCATCTTCAAATAGATGTGAAAATCTTTATGACTGAGATAACACTGTTTCTCAGCACAGCCAGGCATGAAATGAATGTGATATTACCAGAAACGAACAGTGAATATAAGGTCATTTTTTGTCTCACGGCACACAGTATCTGTTCTGACCTCTTTCAGACCATGAAATAGAACATTTTATCTCAGAATCTACAATGGCAACTGCCAAAGTGTGCAACCAATTTTCAGAACCATCACTTGATGTGAGCTGACCTACAGTACTGTTTATGCTAGCTAGGCTACACGAATACCACAGGACGCTGAGCTTCATCTTAATTCTAGACAACCTCGCCTATCCGCTTACAGTATCTCTGCATGTGAGAGGGCTTCTGTCTGGGATCTGCCATAGCATGTGTTATGCAGAAGGATCCGGGTGGCTTGTGCTTAGCATTCCATGGAGCTGTTTGTCATTGTGAGTTATGCGGCTATAATTGCACAGTGCCGCTGGGCTAGACCTTGGGGAACATGGCCTTGTCAAGGTGCATTCGTGGCAGGTTGCGTGGCTCTGCCCTTATTGATCAGGCAGGATCTGGATATCCCATCCCTGAGCTTGGGCACCACCCATTGGAGTATTTATTCAGGAACTCATCTGCAGGAAAGCAGATAATTGGGTACTTTAAAGCCCAGGAGGAGACAAACTAAAAAAAAGGCTGAAAGTTTAGGAAGACTAGGACACAGTAGAGTAGTTGAGAGAATTGATTGATATTTTTTTTTAAAACTATTGCTGTAAGAACACATGGTTTTATAGCTATACAGTCATGAAAATACCAAGTGTAAATGCACTCCAAGACGCATTGAGACTGACAGCAATTTGATTACGCATGCAAGACATGACTCTGCCAAGTGTAAATGCATCTGGTTGATCAGGCCACATACGCAAACTTTATTTTGTCCCAAAGAGAACTACTAAATCATACAGAGGTTTTGGAGCCCAAATACGATAGAAAATGCAGCACATAAAAGTTGTTTCCTTTTGTAGCACAATCTTTGAAGAACTGTAATGTCACCTCCTGTTTTTAGTGTTTATGAGCAACATCAAGTGCATCTGCACAGCATTAGTATCTTGTGAACTCATGCACTATGTGTGCATATAGTACAAGTATAATAGATAGAATTTATATTGGTTTTGCAGAGTCAGATTTATTTAACAGTGTAAATGGAATCTGATTAACCATGACACATGAAGTGATTGAATGTAAATAGGCCCTACATTAGAATATAGCAGCAACAGTCCTAAGATGATAAAAGGGAAGTACATTAAACATACCTGTACAGACATGTCTTTTTTCCATTAAATCACATTTCTTCCCAGTTTTAACCCTGAAATATTCCTGTGTTCACGCTTTTATCCGTTTGTTTGAAGCCTGGCTTAGGAGTTGTTGAAATTTTGTTTTCATCTAAAGGAACCATTTAGGTCTGTTACCAATTAGATACATTGATCAAACAGGCTCTCCTGCAGGTTATGTTCCATAGTCTTTTGTCAACGTCTTGTTCCAAAGTGCTGGAGGAGAAAAGAAAAATCAATAGTGTGCTTTTATGTGCAATAAAGCCGATTCTTTTGCAGGAAAACTGAGCTGTAATCAAGGTGTGTTAAACAGATGATGTTTATGAGGCACTCTGTGAACACATTATTATGAGGGTATAAAATGTCCCATAAGAGATATGGGGTGAGGGAGGAAGCATATCAATTGTTGTTTACTACCGCTTACACAAATATTCTATGTACGCACTTTAGATAAGTAACTTCTCTCGCTCACTTTCTTCCTTTTTTTTTTTTTTTTTACCCCTCATGGCATTTGTGAAGTGAAATAGCTTTATACTGTATGTCTCATTGTCACATCAAAGATCATACAATATTTTAACAGATTTTCTGATCAGAGAAAGGCTGATGTTTACAGTTAACCTCATTTAAACTTGTCGGTGTGTACTCGCTTTTAGGTATTGATCGACAATCTTGAAAAATATGGCATGCTTTAGTGTTAGCATTCACAAATGTAGACAGTATATCCAACATTATGTATAAAATGGTTCTCAGTACTTTTGCTTCAATAGAAATATTGTCCATTCTACAAAAATAAATAAAAATGATCTTAAAATCAAACATTGATTTGAAATCAATTTTGATGGTTTCATTCTCCCTGTAACCAATAATTCACCAAAGCCAAATTTGACGTAGTCTGGGTCTTACTTTATTTATTGATTTGTTTGCCTTTTGTAGTGTACTTCCTGGGTTTCTGAGGATGAGAGCATGTTACATATCCAGTTAGCATCCTCCTAATTTGGCTAGATAGCTTCTACCACATGACAGGTGAATCTCCACCCAAATGCATTCCTGAAATGGGAATCATTTTCTTCTCCACTTTAAATGTTGAAAAGCCTTTTTATTTTGCCATCTTAACTCTGCAGATTGTTTTATTGCAGTATTTGCATGTAGCATTATATTTTCCCTGATTTTTGCAATCTTATCAGAACAGATCTGTGGCCCATTTTGGAGTTGTGACCCACCAGTACAAAACCACTAATATTATTGGTCATATACGATGGGTCTTATAATAAGACACAATTCATATAATGAATATAATTCAATATCATTCAATTTAATTAATTTCAACCAAAATATTCTACACACTTAGTACACATAGTATAGTGTCTAATTTTTCATACCACTCAAATAACAGGGGCTTACTTATCTCTTGAATAAAATATGACAGCATTTTTAGCAGTGCTGTCATATTTTGAGCAGGGGGGGGGGGGGGGGGGTCTGTTGGTTGTACTCGCCGGCGGTAGTCAAGCGGCTCCCAGACCTAGAGATTTGTGTATATCGGCAAACACTTTATTGACTGATCTAAAATTGAATAGAGATCATATTTTTTTTTTTTTTTACTACTAATATTACTATTATTATTACTACTGCTACAAATACTACTACTACTACAACTACTACTACTACTACTATTGTTATTATTTTAATTATTACAGCTGCTACTACTATTATTGTTATTACTATTTATTATTGTAACTACTACTACAACTATTATAATTATTATTGTTTCATATTGTCTTGATATCACTCAATGAGTTTATATCCATATTTTTTGCTTCTTTCTCTCACTTCACATCAACAGAAAAATGTAATTAATGATGATGTTTCTATTATACCACACTATATTAATCTATTGTTAAACGTATTACTGCACCTGTATACACTACTATACTACTATATCTATACATCTATATATATATATATATTTATACATGTGTGTGTGTGTGTGTATGTATATACATGTGTCATTGGTCTCTTGTATAAGCTGCTATGTCTTCTTAATTTGTCAAGTCAAGTCAAGTCAATTTTATTTGTATAGCGCTTTTCACAACACACATCGTTTCAAAGCAGCTTTACAGAAGTTCAGCATTAACAGACGATAAAAATGTAATGTCTATAAAGTCGATAAATCATCATCCTTGTGCTGGGCTCCAAACTGCGACTAAAAATGGTCGCATTTGTGACCAAATAAATTTATTTGTGAGTGTAATTTCTGTCAAGGTCGCCATTGGCGACAGTAAAAGTTTACTCCCTTTGATTTTAAAATTTGCATTACATTTCCCGAGATACATTACAAAAGTTTATATCAAAGAAATAGCGGGGAAAACGGAGTTAATTGCAGGAACTAACCATTTCAAAAAAGAGACTGTTAGAAAACACGGTGACAGTAACAAGCATAAAAAAATGCACGTGATCACAAAATTGTGAAGAATGCCCTACAGACTACACTGTTAGCGAGCTGCGGGACGAAAAGGAATGGAAGGAGTTAAAAATGAATAAAAAAAATTTGGCGCCTGTTTTTTCCCCCTATAGGAGCCAATCGCTCCTTAATTGATTTTTTTGTTTTTTTGTTTGGAGCCCTGTTGTGGAATTAGATAAGATATGATTCTTTATCGTGTTTAAAAATAATCAAATAATAATTGTATTATAATTTGTGTTTTGTTGAATAGTATAAACCAAATAATTCTCTCCCAGCTAATGCTGTCAGTTATACAGGGGACCTTCTAACAAGGTAAATTAATTTTACTAATTATATTTTATTAGCTTTTCATAATTTTTGTTAAATTTTGGCTTTTTTAAAAGCAAACAAGTCAATGTATTCAACAATAAAGATAATATATTTAATCTATATATTTTTTGTTACATGTTTGTTTAATTGCGTAATTTGTACCATTTACAGAAATGTACATTGATTTGTTGAACACGTACTAAAATCAGTGCTGTCGCTTTAACAAAACCGTCATTTCTGTAAAGAGCATCTGTAGATGAGCTTATGTTAATGAGAGAGAACTCCAATGGCTTTACGTCATCTCTGCTATGCGTGATTAGAATTCAATGTTTATTTTTTTGTTGTTTTTGATGAACAACTTAATGTAGAGAACAGAAAGGGTATTAAAAGAGACATTTAATGAAAAATTTGCGTGGAAATCGTCTCTGGATGCGCATTACACAGAACAACTTTTCCTCTCAACACAGTGACAGGAACTTGCTGCTGAATTCTGCACCACTATACTACACAATCTAAACCATTACCAGCCAGTTGCCACATATATAAATTTTTGTTGCATAATGCGAAAATTTGGTTGCAAATGCAAGTGATTTTCTCTCATTGTAATGGGGGGTTGCGCATAGAGTAAAAGATCGATCTTAGGTTTTATGAATCAATTTTGAAATGAAGATTCTGATACATCAGAAAATCTCTATTTTTACCCACCCCTAATTTTTAGACTAGGTGCAGTGAATGACAGCGGGTCATATGTCAGTTCCCTGGCTGATTAATTGAGATGTGCTTGTTATCAAGATCCATTGCTAGGAGGATCTCTTTGTTAAATAGCTCCTTATAGCAGAGCACAGACTGTCTGTGTGTGCCACACAACTGACCCATGCAAGTTGACCAGAGTTGAGAGTGTGTGTTCACCTCCTTTACATAGCTATCTACTGCTGATGTCTGTCACACGCCCATCCTTGAAGATATTAGCAACTTGTCACACTCTCCTTGCTGCTAAAAATATTCTGTCTGGGCTACTGGAGGGTTGACCAAGTGGAACGAGCTGACGGCTCAGCTCCCCAGCCCCCCTGATCAATCCCGGTCCCAAGCAGCAAGCTGTCCCTTCTTGCCTAACTTGACCTTTACCAGAGCTTTTCCTTGCATGCTGGGGCTGTCTGTCTGCTGCCACCCAGCTGTCAGGTACCTCGAAGTGTCACCCTGCTCTTTCACTGTGCGAAGTTGGTCACGCTGCCCACGATGACACATCCTGACCCCTGTCTCCCAGCTGCCCACGCTGGGATAAAAGAACATTGCTGATAGCAATAACTACCATTGATTTCATGTCCAGTTACTTTTGTTCTGGCAAATCCAGTTTATTGTGAAATTTAGTCAGGCAGATCAGGGTTCCATGTGGTGAATTTAAATGGGAAGACATGAAGTGGTCTTTTTGAAATTGCCTATCAATGTAGAAACTTAATATAGAATATACGGTCACAGGTGTACCGTCATTTTACAATGGTTTTGAACGTGGCTTATCCAATCAGAATTTAGAGTCTGAACTCTTTGTTTACAATATTTGTTCTTGACATTTTTGTAACCCTTGCTTGCGAAATGTATCTAAATTAAGCCATGTATATCTGTATTAACATATACAAAAACTTGTTCATTGGTTTTTACATCTTAAACTCTAGTGAGAGGCCATTCTAATGCGTACAAATCTTGATGGCTGAAATTCAGTTTGGTCCATCTTGCCATTGTTCACCATCTGAACCCTGTTAGGAAAGAGAATGCTGTTGCCCAAGGGTCATCCATTTGCATTTCACTTGATGGTGAAATGTCAAAATAGCTCAAAGGATTTCTCTTGCTGTTTACTGCGGTGTAACTCTCCGCATGCTAAGCACTCCACACTGCCTCTAAAGGTGCAACAACTTTTGGGGAATTGATGATTTTTAGGAATTGCAAAAGATGGAGAGGGCCAGTGAAAAGAGGCTGTCCTTATAGGCAAATGAAGAAACAAGATAGACAAATTGATTGGAAATGGTACTTGAAGGCGTCAGGTTTAAAAAGGGAACACTGAGACACTGAGAGCATCCTCTCTCCCTATTGTCTGGCTTTACACTTGTCTTTAATGCAGCTACACGCTCTAACATTGCTTCAAATGGGCAAAGAATCAAGCGCTTTCACTGCTCTTGATCCCATAGCTAATTACCTTCGGGGTTACTGTATGCTTATTAAAATTCTCCTTCCCCAAAGCATTCAGAGTTGTTTTCAACATGGAGAAGGGAGAAAAATGCATACCAATAGCTTTGCTCAAAGCCAAAAGAGTATTAAAAGTTTCTTGGAAAACTATAAAATATTCCCCTGGGATATGAAGCTGTGCTCTGTAGTAATTCAGTGTAAAATTGTCTGTAATTGAAGTAAACACATAAACAACAACTGCCCTTGTTCATGCCGCACTGTAGTTAATGTTTAAAATAATCAGATGTAAAATTAAGAATTTTGAATATTTTGTAGACATGAATTTAGGAATTAAACATAACTTGCAATATTTCTCTGACAGAGATATATGATTTAATTATAGATTTATATTGTTTTTCCTACTAATTCCATAATGCAGATTTATTGTAACCTTTCCAGAACAACTCTAGCTCTATGTAGTTCTATTCTGAGATTTCAGATGAGCTTTTTACATACCTCGTCCTTTTTAAAAGTACAAATATGAAACAAACAAAAATAATTGCAGGTAATTGCACACTTGCCCTTCACATCTATGACACAATTCATTATTGCACAGAGTGTTGACAATTAGTGAGATTTAATAGTGCCATAATGCTATGCTTGAAACGTGTCCTTTTTGATTGAGGGGCCATGGATCACAAGTCATTTTTAGTATAATTGTTCCTATATTTCAGAGGTGGCAAGTTCTGAAGGATAATTTATTTCCTGCCTAAAAGAAAACCTGGCACATGCTGGTAGATGAGAGTGGTTAATTACAGTAGATAGCCTTATCTCCTTGTAATTATTTTGGTCTCTTTGGAATTTCCTGGCTCTGACCTGCCAATTGATGTTATCAGACCATGAACTGTTGAGGAAAAAGGCAGGAACACAATAAGTGTGTTAAAGATTTGGGCAGGTGAAAAGGGCGATCATATCTGTGCAAGCTCTGTGTAAAGTGTTCTCCTACATGCCTATTAAAAAAATAAGACCAATTTGATAGCTCATCATTTATAGCTAGCATGTATTCACTCTTTCATCATAGATGCACTTCTACTGCAATAAATTACATGGCCCTATATTACATGCACTTAAAAATTAGCACCTTTCATTTAAAATTACCAACTTGATTTACATAATATGGATATTGCCTTATGTGACTGTAAATTACATTAAATTTACTCTAAGGGCTAAGTTTACAAGCTTGCTTCATGTTCAATTGAAACTTTGGCAACTAAAATTTGGTGTGCTGCCACAATATCATCACTGAGCTTGCTTTTATGCATGGATTTTTAGACACTACAGTACACTTCTAAGTATGTTCCAATTCATTCAGGCACTGCCAGAACCTCTTAAATGGAAGAGCAAAGAAAGCAGAGAGCTGTGAAACTTAGAATGCTTTTACACTAGAGATTTTGGTGCAGAGCTAAACCCATTTGATGTCAGATTTCAGTTTGCTTGGTTGGTGTAAAGGTGTTTTTCCGAATTTGGGTGTGCACCAGCTGGTCTTTGTGAACAGGCTTCTTTTAAATCAACTACAATTTATGTCAAAATTCACTGACTTTGTTCTGCCTAGGTGTTCGTATGGTGATATTTCTCCTGTTACGTCCCTGAAAATGGGACGTATCGTGGAAGAGCTTGGCTTGTCGAAGAGCATTGTTAATTGGCAAAAACAAATCTTTAATGTGGTTTGGACTTGACGTTCTTTATTTATGATGATGATGATGATGATGAACATTACATTTAAGACACACAAAGCGCTTTACATAGTATAGGGGGACTCTCCTCACTCACCAGCTATTGGACAGAGTGATAGAGCCAATTCATGGAAGAGGGATATTAGGAGGCCATGATTGACATAGGCCCATGGGAGGAATTTGGACAGGACACCAGGGTTACTCTATGAGAAGAAGGGGGATTTTAATGACCGCAGAGAGTCAGGACCTCGGTTTAATGTCTCATCCAAAGGATGGTGGCTTTATACAGTATAGTGTCCCCGTCACTATACTGGGGGTTAGCCCACACAGACTGCATGGTGATCACCCCCTGCTGGCATCACCTCTTCCAGCAGCAACATTAGTTTTCCCCAGGAGGTCTCCCATCCAGGTCCCATCCAGGTACATCCAGGCTCAACCCTGCTTAGCTTCAGTGGGCAACCAGTTTAGAGCTACAGGGTGATATGACTGCTTTGCCTAACCTCTGTTGAGGATGTACTGAATAATTTGCACATCTGCGTGCTTGGTCTGTCCATTGGCAAGCAGCTCACACTGTTTGCATCTCTTGCAATGTTTGTGCGACTGTCAAATGAAAAAGTCAATGCGTGCGTAAAGTCTTGGTGGCATCCAAATGGAAAAAAAGCATGAATAAAACAATGGAGCTGGCATATTCTTGTCCTGGGTCATTACCTATCTACAGCAGTAAACAAAGCACCACCGTGTAACATGCCCCAAAAAACAGCCTACTGGTTGTTTTGGGAAATCTTGTGTTCAGCGATCAATTTGTATGGAGTAGGACGTCAATGGAACCTGCCAAAAAAAAAAAGAAAAAGTGTGATGAAATGCTGATGAAAGAAACAATGTTTGTCTGCTTGTAATCATCCCAGCATGCCCAGCCACTTGCACACAAACATAGATAAAACGTTCCTCAGTAGCTGACTGGACGCTTAAACTGCCTGATTGCCATATCAATCTCATTACATCTGTGCTTTAAATCGACAAAAGAGAGGGAGAGAGAGAAGCTGTGGCGGCACAGACAGGCAGTACAGAGCAGTGGCTGTGCAATCATGCCATTACCTTTTATAGTCAGGTAATTGACTTCTAGTTACTTTCACCTGAAAGTTAACTGCGGTTTAGTGTGTCTCTAAAAGCTTGCTTTGAAGTCAGAGGCTTTTGTGTAGTGTGTTTCGAAGACAGATTGACCATCTGACTGTGAATCTGTACAGACACACTGATCCAGTGGGCTTTGTTCTTTTCAGGAGGAAATACTGTAGAAATGTATAACTATGGGCAGTTTAGGACCTGTACGTTTTTTTAAAATATACTCTATTAGAGGAATGATTCAGGCTCAATGCAAGTTAAGCTCAATAAACAGCATGTGTGGCATAAATATAATAATAATAAAATAATAATTGTGTTGTAATTAGGCACTTGGATGTGAACAGGGTATTCGGTAAACATTCAAATTGTCTCAGTTACGTATGTAACCATGGTTGCCTGAGGAGAACGAGATGCTGTTTATAATCGCTGTGGGACACTGTCTGAATGTCATATCTGGTCTGAAGGCCTTATACAATCATGCCCATTTATTGGCTGATGTCGCTTAAGTAACGCCCCCTAGGAAGCTATGTCACAGGCTCCATCAAGTCAGATTTTCTGCAAAAGACACAAGCCTATGGCAGCTGCTAGAAAGTATGGCCAGCTACGCAACGTATCATTCCTCTCAGTGAACCAAGTTTACGCATGTAACCAAGACGTTCCCTTTCATGGAACTTGAGCTGCATATGATCACTATGGGAAAGAATACATTCATGCCATGCAAACAGAAGCTGCCAACTGTCTAAGCCTGTGTGGCAAGCCTACAGCGATGCACAAGAGAGCTAAAGCATCTGAATAAAAGTAATTATGAATTCACTCCTGTTCCAACAGAGAGAACCTGGGAAGCAGCAGTAAATCCCTCATACAGATTAGAAAGTCTAACAAATGTAAGTGGAGAGGATCACCCTGCCACCATACAAATGTCCTCCAAGGCCGCACCTTTAGCCAAAGCCCTTGAGGATGCCATACTCGTTGTAGAATGAGCTCAAATACCTAAAGGCGAAGGTAAACCACGCACTTTCTAAGTGTAACCGGTCTTGCTCCAAACGGGAATCAAACCGGCATCTGTGGGAGGTGGGTATGCTAACAAGGATGCTAAAGGCTACAGCGTTAGTCGCTAGTGCACCACTTAAGACTAGGGGAGTAAGGATTACACACACTGCACAGCTACCTACCAGCTGGCCACCGTTATACTCACCCCCCCTACACATAACTCCCATCCGGGTCACGGCACCACTGTAACTTGTCCTGCTCGACCCGCTCCAAACAGGATTCGAATCAGTGTCTCTGGTGTGGGAGGCAGGTGTGCTAATGAGGAGGCTAAATGCTACAGCCTCTAGCGTCAGTTGCTAGTGCACCTCTTGAGGCTAGGCGAGTGAGGTTTACACACACTGCACAGCTACCTACCAGCTGGCCACCGTTACATAAGTAGTCTAAATTGCATCAATAAGCCAATGAGACAGTCTTTGTTTGGACACCGAAACATCACTGTTGTGGTCACCAAAGCAAACAAACAACTGTTACACAACACTAACTAACTTACGCCACTGTCTAGTACGGTCAACATAAACTAGCAGCGCCCAAACTGGGCAAAACATATATAAACTTTCCTGTTCATCTGACTCAAATCGGGGAGGAGAGAAAACATGAAAATGAATGGTCAAGCAAAATGACGCATAAATAACCTTGGGCAAATAGCTCAAACGAGCTCTTAACACAACCTTTGAATACCTTGGCGCAAAATCCATACACAAGGGATTGGCTGACAGGACATGCAAATCACCGACTCTCTTAAATGATACCAATGCCACTAGCAGTGCCATCATGACAGTGAAAAACGCACCTGTAACTGTTGTCAAGGGCTCGAACGGAGCACCCGTGAGTATTTCTAAAACAACAGATCATGAGCCCCAATAGCCTGTGAAATGTTCACGCAGGAAGAACAAGTCCAACACTGCACATCGCTAGACGCTGACATAGTGACAGAACGCAAGTGAGAAAATGCAATCTGAATGTGGAAATTAACATCCTTGAAATTTATTGTCACAAACCAGTCCCCCGGCTGTACTTGTGACATTATTTGTTTCACCGTCAGCATTCTGAATTGTTTTTTCATTAGGATGAAATTCAAACGTCTCAGAACGGGATGCAAGCCGTCTTTTATCGGGACCAGAAATGAACAGCTGTAAAAGCCACATTCTCTCTGAGAAGGGGAAATCTCCTCTATTGCCACCTTTTCTAAGAGAGAACATACCCCTAATCAAAAACAAGCATTCCCGAACAGAAAGGTATGTCGGAACAACCCTATTGAATACAGATTGAGCCTTACTACCGTTGGGGGACTGCCGTGCAGCGGTGTATAGTAACGTACGTTTGTTACTGTACTAAAGTACAGTTTTTTTTTTCTACTTTATTGAGTATAAATATTTCTTTGGACTTTTACTTTCACTTTACTATATTTTGAAGAGAAAATGTATAAATGTACGATAAATTTCTCCAGACACTTTCGTTACTTTTGCTACTGAACAGCTGTAGGTGTAAAAATACATACTGATCGGCGAAAGTGACGTGTGATTCGTTAAAAGTATAAAAAGAGTCGAATCTTTCATATTTGATTCCTTTGAACTGAACAAAAAGATTCAAAAAGTTGTCTGAATGATTTGTTTTGCGAATCATGAATCTGAATCAAAATCACAAGCGAAGCGCGCGCCAGATTGCGTGTTCTGTCGTCTGTCTCCTCTGGGGAAGACAAGAAACTAACTGATCATGTAAGTTAATAAAACAAATATTTTGAATAATTAATTTGATAAGTTTAGGCTTAAACATTATGAAAGCTGTGAAATAATTAAGTTCTGCGATCAGTCTCCCGCCTTTCCAGGAGACCGGTTCATATAAATGTCGGTGTGCTTACATTTTACATTTAAACAAGGTATGCTGTGTATGAATAATTACAATCACTCATGAAAATGTCCAACAATATTTATTTTGATATTTGCTCATGAATATGTCCATAAATATTTATTTTGATATTTTAAGAAGATGTGAAAGGTCTTTGCCTCAGCAAAACTAGTTTTCTGTTGGTTGCTAAAGTGTTATATTTGCTTTGTAGCATATTTATGCTACAGTATATGCCTACTAGAGTTTTCTGGATGGTTGCTAAGGCATGCTATGCCGTTGTCAAACTGATCTCTGCTGTGTGTTTGGCACATTGCTACAGTATGTGGTTTTCAGGTTGTTACAATGCTGTTGCTAAGTTGTTTTCTGTGTTTTTTGCAATTTGCTCTACAGTTTACTGGGTGTTCTAGGTGGTTGTCAGGTTGTTGCTATGCTGTTAAGTTCTTTTAACTGTGTTTGAGCACATTGCTATGCAGTTGCCAGGGTGTTCTGGGTTGTTGCTTATTGGCCCAAATGAAAAGAGCCCATCCCCACAAGTCTTATGTTCTGGTCACTAATATGACTCAACTCCCCCCTTCAGTGTTCCAATTTTTATGGACTGTGGTGTTCATTTACACTCATCCCATAAATATTATCATTCTGATTTGACTTGAATGCACCTTTAAAGTGAATTTTATTACCCTCATTCGATGCAAGATGTTTATGACTTTCATTTTGACTTTTCATTTTATAGCTTATTTAGCTCATGAAATGATATACAGAAAAAAATGCTCAAATGTCAGCCTTAGGCTCAGGAGATGAGCATTTCTTTGCACACTTGTAAGGAACAAGCTCCATTGTTCCAAAGCTCCATTAAACACTCGCCAAACCTTGCTCAAAACATCAGAGGGAGATTGTTGGGTGTATGGTCACACAATACAAAAAATGACACAATGATTCAGATCAGACTGCTCTCTAAGATCATTCTTCTTCTTTTCGTCACTACTAAACAATTAGAAAATACATTGAACAAAATGCTTTATTTGTCACTCTTAAATGCTACTTAACGAGTCAGGCCACTTCTAATAGAATATTTCCCGAAGGAATTGGGTAAATTCACCAGGTCTCCCTAGCCGATTCGGGAGGCGAAAGGGAAAGTGTGTGTTCTTCTAGAGGGGTTGCTGGGATGTCAACAGGGTCGTCCTCCCTTATTGTGTCAGTGTTAATCACTAGCTGCTGCTTAGAATGCAGTGAAGCTTCCAGGAGGGTCAGGGAGGGGGGCGGCTTGATCCTCCTGCCTCCGCGTGGGCCTTCACGCTACTGACCGGTTAATCACTGCTGCTAATTACCAGACCCATTGTTGCATGCAAATGCACATTGCATAAAGAGCACAAGGCCTGTTCTTTGTTGTACACTTTGACTACTAACCATTTCAGCTAGTTACCTGTTTCTCGAACTGGTTTATTTGTTTGGCCTATTTTTAGCCAGAATTCTATAGAATTATGAGACCACTAGTGAAAGTACTTCTAATTAGCATTTTTCTAATTTAATATTTTTATTCATTGTACAGTAAATCATATCATAACATAACAGTTTACAAAGTCAATTTGAGAATCAAGTTCACAAGGAGGGGAAGGATGAAACAGGAGATAGCGAAATCCAACACAAAAGTATTTTTATTTTTCCAACTCAAAACTCTCTTTTCAGTGGACTTTAATAAACATGCTCTCGGGGTGTGTGTGTGTGCAGCTCTCTGCCTCTCTGGTGCCTGGCTCACTCTTAAATCCCTCTCCAACTCTCTCTGTAATGACAAGCAGCTGTTAGAGGTAATCAATGACAGGTGATTATCCTTACCATTCTCATCTCTCGATCTCGCTCTCCATTCACAAGCCGGCGCTCAAAAACGCCCCCCACCTCCACATAACCCCATCACCCCCCAGACTTGTCTGGAGAGGAAATCTGCATCAGCCATCTGTGCCCCTGGTCTGTAGACCACCTCGAACTTAAATGGCTGAAGAGCCAGATACCAATGGGTGATCCACAGATGCTGCATATGCCTGCATATGCCACTGCCAATCATTGCTGTATATAAGGATGTCACCAAGATGGCAGTGGCGCAAGCAGAGTGCAGTCAGAGGACTCTGTCCATAAGGCACTGAAACGTAGCCTGGGCCCCAAAGGGTCACAAATTGGTGTTAGCCAAAAGGTGTGGAAGAAGCCATTTTCTCATGGGACATTGGTGAGTGGATCTGCCAATACCCCTTTGTTAAATCATGTGTCAAGTAAAAGCGAGCTACACCCAGCCGATCGAGCATCAATACGAGGCATTGGATACGTAAGTGGCAATAGATACCTCGTTGAATTTCCTACTATCCACAGAACTAGCACCACTGGGCTGACCCAGTCACTGTGCCATTCTTCTATAACCCCCATATCCATCATGGCCTTTAATCCTTCCTGAACCACCTTTTTTGTGTAGGGACTGCATACCAAAAAAAGAGATTGTTTTGATATGGTGCTCTTTGAGGTTCGTACAACCGAAAAGAGGCGAGAACACGTAAATTCCTGTAGCCGAGCTCCCCTGTTATACAGTCGGGACTGATGTTCTTGAGCCTGTAGAAAATTCTCCTTTGATAGTTGTACCAATATGTGGAGTTTTAATTTAGTTTTTGCTGTTTGAAGGTTCATCCTCCCAGTTTTCCCTCACAACGTCTAAGACACTGCGAGGCTTATACCCATACAATAATTAATATGGGGAGAACACTGTGGAGGCTTGTGGGACCTCTTGAACTGTGAATAACAGGGATTTAAGCTTAAACTTTTCCCAATTCAGAGCATCTTCATACATGAACTTAAGAATAATGTTTTTCAGGGTTTGATTGAACTGTTCGACCAAGCCATCCATTTGTGGACGGTACACGCTTGTTTGAATTGATTTAATACAGCTTGCATAGTGTACGTGACATAAACATAGTGCCCTGATCAGTAAGGATTTATTTCGGAATCCCCAATCAGGAGATGATTCTGAAGAGTGCTTCCACAACACTGCCTACTGAGATGCTGCACAGAGGCACTGCTTCCAGGTATCGCATTGTGCAATCCACCAGGACCAACACAAAGATATGACTGCATGTCGTCCTTTCAAATGGCCTGATGAGGTCCTTACCAATTCTTTCGTAGGGAACTTTGATCAATGAAAGGGGGTGCAATTGCACTTTTGGGGTGGCCAAGGGATTCACTAGCTGACATTCACATCCCCACAAATGTCCGGCCAATCAGGGCTCTTCGGTTCTAACAATTGGGTTGTATCCTCCTTTGTCTGAACATCCTGCATCACTCAATACAACCGATCCTTAATAATAGAAAAATACGGATATGCAAGTGCAATACGCCGGAGGTGTTGACCGTCAATCACTTTCACTTGATCAAAGTTGTGCCTAAAGGTCTCGTCTTGTATCTGCTCGAGAGGGAAATCCCCTACAGGGAATCCAATACCCCAGGGCTGGGGAAGCCAATACATTCCCGACTACCTTACATCATTTTGAACTGGAGCTGACATAGACAGCTCTGGCTCCGCCTCAACTGCCAGTGAGTCACATACCACACACCTAATGTATATGTTTTGTAGCAGGACTCATCCACACACATTACCTTTAATAAGGTAGTAAATGCCGGCCAATTAATTTCCAAGATTAGTGGATGTGTGAAGTGGGAATTAACCAAATTTTTTTTGGTCCACAAAATTGAATAATGACCGTCACTACAAGGAAATTTTGAATATACCCATGCACACACCTTACCTTCACCCAACGACTTCTATACAAAGCCTCGGATTGAACCGAGCTTTGGTGACAGGAGGTTTGATTACAACCTGAATCTACCAAGGCTTGATATGTACCCCCCTTAATAATCACAGTAATCTGGTACACTCCTTTTCGATCGAGGGCGGCCTGTGGCGCGTTCAGGGACTCGGAACAATGTCTCCACCACCATTGTGGGGCATCGTCCTGGAAATGCCCAATGCTCTCCATTCACAAGCAGGTCGTTCAACCACGCCCCCACATCCACATTAACATTTAGTAATTTTACAATTTCTTAGTATTTGGTGTCCCCCCTGTGCTCTTCTGACAACAGATAGCATTGACTCCACAATGTTGTGCAAAACTTGATGATTTTTGAAAATTTCCCAAAATTGGAGCAATTTTATATGACCTTTTGTACAAAGGGAGATAACATGGTCAATTTAACAAATTTGCTTAATTAATAAATAACCTAGAAATGCTGCAGAATTCTAAATATTTGTATTTATTTTATATATTTTCACTTTTTTCAAAATGCTATTTCGATGTTGTTGATTTTCAATCAGTCACAAGCCAGTATGATACTTTTGGATCCCACTGTATATGTATGTGTGAGATATAGGATTGCAGCAGTATACCGGTTTCACAGTATACCACCGTATATCACATGTTATGATAACCATAAATTTTCATACCGTGGTATTACCACGGTATGAAAATTTATGGTTATCATAACATGTACATTTGCTTATCTACGGACAGCATGGAAAGAACAATGCCATGATTCTCCCATTGAAGATATTTTAGCGGCCGCCCAAGTGATTGCCTATTTAGGACTGCTGAGGCAGATTTAATGATAATCTCGCAAACAGCTAAAGGCTTCTCATTTGCACTTTTGCACGAGTGTAACGGAACCAGCTTGCGATCACGATCTGCTCTGCTCCCTGGCACGTGTGTGCAACAACTGGGCTTCCCTCACTATTGCAGAGCGCAGACATTAAAACTGATATGACCAATTTCAATTCTAGTGAGACTTTTCTAGTTTAAAGCATTACGGAGGAAGTCAAGTTGATCCTCTCAAATAGTAGCAGTGCTGACATGCCAAACAGCACTGAGGAGGAAAAGAGCAACACCAAAAAATTGCACCAGTGCACCAAAAAGTTAAATAATTACCTATCATCACTTTTACAAAATTGTTTCATGATTTTACATGAGTAAAAGCAACTGTTAAAAGTTCATATTAAATAATCTAAAGGTAGAATCTATTATACCTCATTTTATATCAACAGTGGCAGTTGTAGTTCAAGTTTCAAGATGTGTTTCAGCTAGTATTTATTTTTAATAAATACTATAATTTGTTATTATTATTACAGTTATTTCAGACTAGCTACACTAACCTAACCATGGTAATGAGGAGCCTTCCTCCTGTGTAATATGTGTGTTCTGTTTGAATAATGTTTGAAATTAGGAAACAGATTGAATAATAATGGGCTCATATAAGTAAATATGCTCTTCAATGTTTATAAGGGGGGAGAGAAAAATTCCTATAGGTTTTGTTGTTGACAATAATGTCACTTGATGCATGTCCTTGTTCTAGAAAACCATGACAAAACTATGCAACATAAAAGGAAATGCGACCGAGGATACATTAAATACAGGTTACGTTTTACTATGGTGGGTCATCACTTGATTTCCAATGTAAAATCTGTCCTGACGCAATACCAGTTGAGAACCACCGAGTTAAAGGTACAGACAGGAGCAGTATATGTTAACTGTTAATAATCATAGGACATTACTTTAAAAGCTCACACAGCTGATATTATTTTTCATTTAGTAGTTAATTTAACATGCTATGCTAACATGAAAACTAACATGTTTAGTTACATAACATGTTATAGTTACATGCTATTTTTTATTATTGTAATTCTGTTAGCTTTCTTATTTTTTCTATTTATTTTATTTATTTTCAAAAGGGAGACTTTTTTTGCACATACTTCAATAAATAATGGTTTCAATTATAATAAAGTGTTTGCTTAGAAAAATAAATAAATAAAATAACACTTCTGTTTTCACTGATAATAGTAATTGTGTAATATCGTATACCATGGTACCGTGAAACCGTGATATTTTCTGCAACGTTTATCATACCATGAAAATCTCATACCTCATCACCAATTAAGGATGATTAAGCAGATGTCTTATTCTCTTTATGCTTTTTAGCTGTACCTCAAATGGCTTTGAACTTGAATGTAGCTGTGTAACTGTAACTGTCATTAGTCTTTATTTTTTGTTGGCTCAGCTGTGGAGTTATTCTGACCAGCTCTTTAGAGCTTTAGGTCTATCCATCTGTATTATACTTTATACTTAAATTTTTTTCCGTGTTCTGTTAACCCTTAATGTTTTGGGTTTGATAGACCCAAAGGGCATCTATCTAAAACATGCTTAATATTTAATTATGAGTTTGATAATTTATGTCTTTTCCTAATCTTATGGAAAGTGATCATAAACTAAAATTAAAATTGAAAACATTCGCTTTTGGGGTGGCCACTGGATTCATTAGCTAACATTCACGGCATGCTGCACACCACCTGCGAACATCCCCACAAATGTCCGGCCAATCAGGGCCATCAGACGGTTTAGTGTTTTTTCAAACATATAGGCCTAGGTAGGAGAAGAAATCTCTTCTGCATTGCAATACTTTCTCCTAAAATTCTGAATCAATTCTGATTTCAGAGATGGTGTGAGATGCTAGAAACAAATGGTAAGATGGGCATATACTAACGTCAAGTACACACTACAGAACTGATCGCAGACTGGATGTGTCAACCACATGACCACCATCCCCGACTGAAACTACAAACCTGAAATTCACTCACAAACTCAAGCACATAGCAAAGGGAGAGTTTATTCTTGATAACACATCAACAAACATGAAAAATGGGCTCGCGCATGTTATTGCACTTATTTGCACAGGAAGGGGAAAAAAATTGCTGAAAATAATGGTGAGACAGAGGTTCGTGTGACGTGGGTGATGTTTTTATTTTCAAATTATTTTTGTCTTCTGCTTCCCAATGCTTTCTCACCTCTTACACTCTCTATTTCTTTGACTGTTGCTCATTGCCGGTCTCTCGTTCTTCGAAACAGTGCATATACGAGATGCTGGACTGATTTCTTAAGGAGCAAGCAGCTATTTGTGTCACTTTACTATCACCTGGGTGTAGAAAGGAAAAGCTAACATCTGCACTCACTGAAGCAGATATCTCTTGTAGCCATCTTGGACTTGCAACTGATAGTTGTGGTTATAGTTATATGCTAGGGATCGATTCATTCTAAACAAACCTCTATTAAACATCCACACTGGAAGTGTTACATTTTTGTACATTACCCAACTATAAACCATGTATAAATGCAATGAACTGATTAATTGACTCTTTGTTTACAATGTTTATTTTATTGTATTTTTTGTAATGTGTTTTTTCCAGGGTCAAATTGACCCCAAACAGAAACATTATTATGCTGAATAACAGTCACATTTCTAAAAAGTGCAAGTCTAATTTGTTGTACAATAGAAGGTTAAAGCTCCAATTATATTGTTTATCTACTGGGTTTTTATTGAATTAGAGGGACATATAAAAATATTTTAAATGGAAGATTAATGTACATATCTAGTATTTTTACATATACAGGGCTTTGGTCTCCTTTACCCCAAACATAACGAACATAAAGTCAGGTTTTAAGAGGTGTTCTTTGAATTCACCATAGCCATAACACAAATATCTTGAACAGAAACAAGTGCATTATCAAATAAAGCCTTTTATTTACTTGGGAATGACCTTTACTTTCGCTCTGGTATCAATAATAGTAATTGATTTTGCCAATTTTTTTTTCTCTAGTGACTGATTCAATTCAGCTATTTCTTTGATATCTTTTATATCTATCAGACTGGCCATGTGAAGGTCAAGTGCTTAAGGCATGACACCTCTTTCCACTTCAACACTTTCTGACATGAATGTTGATCTTAGAGCATCCTTCTCTCTTCACTGCTGTCTTTACCACCTCCATTACTGAAACAAAACCTCTCAGTATTGGGAATGTTGGCGCATTGTTCAGTTCTACAGTGTTGCTGATGTTTATGAAATAGCTGGGGAGGAAAGAGCTGCTCACACTTTCATGTATACAGATAGGTCTTATGAGATCCCATTAAAATAACATCTGTATCTTGGCCTTTTGACTTCATTTGCGAGTTCTGGATTGCATTGCATTAGTTAGGTTGCGTAATGCAGTAAGCAGGTTTAGCATGGTGACAGTGATAAGAGTCATTTGTTTCTTAATGATTGATTGGTTGATTGGTTGATTGGTTGCTTGGTTGGTTGACGCATTCACAGATACACTCAGCAAGGAGACCCCACCTACGTGTGGGGGAATGCAAAGCCCTGTTACCATAGTTACTTATTCGTTCATTTGATAAATGTGGGGATAAATGTCCAATAGATTTGGCTAATTAATCAATGGAAAACATTACAAAAGCTGTTGTGTAGTTATTTGCACTTCAAAAAAGCTAAAAAAACTGAAAAATATAGAAGCCTAAAGAAGACAAATGTGGCTGCAAGCTGTTGAGCTGCAGAGATATACAATTTAGTGATCTCAGAACAGAAGTTACATTTACAATTTACACTTTAATATTTTGTTATTCGATAGGTATTTAAAACATTTGAACTGTTTTGTTACTTGCTTTGTTTATCATCATCAACACTTTTATCAAGTTTTTTCAGTAATATTGCCTTGTTCTCTGGTGTTATCTCGTCATCTTTTCAACATATTTTTGTCATGTTTTTCATTGTTAAAATAGCCAAATTTATTGGATATTTCTCCCCGTTTTTCTCATAATAATTAATAACTATGGTAGTAACTATGGTAACTGGGAATCGACCCCCCCCCACACACACACACACACATTCATTCATTCTTTGTTTGTTTGTTTATTTGTTCATTCAGTGTTTCTGATTGGTTGGTTGGTTTATCATTCTTTCTTATTGGTTCTTTTGTTTTGTTTGTTTGTTCATTTATTCAGCGTTTCTAATTGGTAGGCTGATTCATCAGTGTTTCTTTTTCATTTTTTTTTTTGTTATTTCTTTCATTCTGTGTTTTTGGTTGGTTGTTTTATCACTGTTTCTAATTGATTGATTGATTGATTCAGTGTTGCTGATTGGCTGGTTGGTTGGTTCAGCATTGCTTCTAATTGGTTGAAACATCATTTAATTAATTCAGTGTTTCTGATTGATTGGTTTGTTGGTTTGTCATTCTTTATTGTTGGTTTGTTTTTTATTGCTCATTAATTAATTAATTCATTCATTCATTCATTCATTCATTCAGCGTTACTGGTTGGTTGGTTGGTTCACTGGGTTGTTCTTTCATTTTTCATTCCTTTTTTTGTATCATTTGTTCATTGGTTGGTTTGTTCATTGGTTTACTGGTTTGTTGAGCATGTGCAGTGGTACTCTACATATATGTCTCATCTTTATCATACCAATAACCAGGGTTAAGGGTTAAGGAACCCTAAGGAATTTGAGATATTTTTACAGGAAAAAAAATACAAAAATGATTATCAAGAATATGATTTTTGCCCTAATATCTAAGGTCTAGAAAAAAGAAATTGTCATCCAACATGAATTTTTTTTTAATTAAAAATATGATCGTGCCTGGTAACATGCATGTAAAATGGCTAGAAATAGCATTTTAGCTTAGCGTAAAGCTGACAATTTACACAAGATTTATTTATAAAAATACTATTTGAATGTAAAAGTATTCTAAATACCAATTATTTAAATTGTAACTTATATTTTGTATTTTAAATACATATTCCTGTTACTTGTATTTTGTTACTCCCCAACCCTGCCAATAACAAGGTTACGTTGATCAACAAACTTTTCATAATGCATCTACGTAGTACATAATGTCTTATTTCTCGAGATTACATTTGCTCATCTTATGACCCTGTATCTAGAGCAGTCTTAAAAAATTATACAGCCTGTCTTGATGCATCCCCATTGCAGTGATGGTGCACAAAGCACAACGTGACAGATGGGCCTGGTATGTTGATTTCGTCTTAATGAATTGCAGGGTGAGCTCAGTGCTGGGTGTACCGCCAAACAGGGCCAGATGTGCGGGAGTGCTTTTACTGGACTGCTGGGAGCTTTGTTTGAGGCCTCTCTATGAGAAAACTTGCCCTTATTGAGACCATCTGTGTGCCCGGAGCCAATGTGTCTTTCTGTATTGATGGCATCAGCTTTGTTTGTTTCTTTTTTTTATTTATCAGTGTGTCCACTCCCACCAGTATGTCCGCCTGTGATTTGTCCCTAATTTAGGTTTGGTATAACAGTTGAACTGGGAGATGAGCTCTGAACAATCACAAGTTTCAATACATTTGCAAGTGCCACCATTCTGGCGGGCTCTCGTTGCCGCCAAGGGGCCTGGTGGTGGCTATGCCTGACATCTGTTGGCATTATGTTGTGAGAAGCCTCCAAGGCAAGAATAACTGATTTCTCAAGCTTGTTTTCTTTTTTTAAAGGGGAGTTAAGCAGCATCTGAGGGTATTTATCAGATGGCATGGAGTCTGAGTGATTAGTCCTGGCTTTTTCTGTAATGAAGGAGCAGTAACGAGTGCTTGGAGAGAACTTAACCAGTCCATGTTTGTTTTAGTCCTTGGGTTCAAGCTCTCATCTGCTGCCACTTGCCACTTAATGTCCAGCTAATATGGAGTAATGCCAAGAGATAAGGAGCATCATAGCCATTGGTTACTATTAACTACCAGAGTCACCATATGCTTATTTAGACCATTGGCACAATGACTATTTCACATGTGGTAAGTCTCATATTTCAAGATAATTTCAAAGAAACAGATCACCCATTAATTAAAGTCATATTATTTATTCGCCTTCATGTTGTTGTATTTGTCTCATCACTTTTCTTTAAATAATAAAAAACACCAATAAGAACCATTAAAGTAGTCCATAAGACTTGTACACTTATTGCTAGTTTAATGAAGCCTTTCTATTGCTTTGTGTGTGTGTGTGTGTGTGTGTATATATATATATATATATATATATTTCTGTGTGAATCAAGTTCTCCAATGTTTAAACACATGCAACAAACAGTCAAATTCAGTCAGAACCCAGCAGATTGTGTGCACCTTCACCATACATTTATGTTCATTCTATCATGCTTCCTGTCTCTCCTTCCTTTTCCAAAAGCTTTTCTTCTCGCTTTTCATCTGTCAAGACTGTGGCAACATCCTGTGTCTCCTGGTACACAAGCTGTAACTTTCTGAGAGACAGCAGACACTAATCGCCCCCCTCTCAGCCCTTTACGACAGGAAAGAGAGAGGGGGAAAAACATCCCTTCCATGGTTCCCGTCTTTCACTTTCAAGCTTGAGCAAACCACTGGAGGGGAGGGCCGTTTGAATGGCATGAATAACATAGAACATGAGAGAAGGACGGAGGACAGATGATACAATCCCTCTTTTTGACACAAGCACTTCAGCCCACACGCACACGGATCTCGGCAGCCAGACACTGATAGGAAGGCGTAAAATGAGATGTCTCATACATGGAAATGACTTGTTTTTCCCGTCTCAAGTTTTCTTAGTGTGTTTGCTCATTTATATAAGTGTCAGGAAAGTATAGGAGACGACCCCCCTCCGTCTGGCCTTGTCACGCATGTCCAAAAATCACACTGGTGTGTGAGAGGCATACCGTTACATGCAATATTGCAACAAAGTTGCTGAAACTATTTAGTACATGAAGTATTTGGGCAGGAGGAATGTGTAAACATTCTAGGGTTTGTCAGACTCATTCATCAGTAAAAAATATATTGCCAGCATGCTACAGATGGGTTTTGTGGCATGCTTGGTACTTGTGGAACTTGTACTTGAAGGTTGCTGTTATAAACATTTAGTTAGTCTGTGGAATTGCTTTTTGGACAGCATGCACATACATTTTCAGTATGTATAAAATGTATGTATGTTATATGTTAAAAATGTAATCCATACTTGGGATGGGTCACAATGGTCGATTAGCATTCCGACAACTGACTAATTGATTTGTGAGATTGTCTATCAATCCATCAACTACTGACTACAATTTATCTAGAATTAGAATGCTGATAGCTTGTTGACAGTGCTGAGCTTTAGCTGTTGGATGTTTTGCACTTGTAAAATCTTCTCAGAAAAAGTTGCATCTTTAAATGTATTCCCTTTAAGCCATGAAACTTAGATTTATGTATTTGGCTGTTGTGTTGGACCCCACATTGTTTTTAAAGCGTCCCTCCTTGAGCAATGCGTTTAGACGTTAAAAATAGTAACATTTTCAAAAATGTATTTCAAGACCCCCTCATTATGTTCAATTCCATGTTTTTAAGTGCAAAAATGTATCTTAATGTAAATGGTAAGTCTGAAACCAACCTAATTACAGCTTCCTGTAATTAGGGCTTCCTCAAAACCGATTTGAAAATATGTAGTCTTGCAGATCCCTACGCTGAAAATCCTAATAAGCTGATTCTACTCAAAAACAAGTTTCCTCAATTGAAATGAGTAATGGCATCTACAAAACTTGTGTAATAAAGTTCACTTAACTTGGTGCTGATATAGAATAATTAGATGCAAGTAGACTTAACACATATTTGCTATTTAAATGTTGTTGTTTCAACTTAACGATTTTAAGTGAACTCCTATAGGGCATACAATAACACAGCTGAAATAATGAAGATTATAACTGATTCCAGATCAACCATTGAATAAACGTATTACTCCACGGAAATGCATACATGCCTGCATTTCAGTTGCACATGCACAAGGAGAACTAAGATGACCAACGAGGACACACATCACCCTAATGGTGACATCACACAAAACAACTATTTGCAACAAAACAACAAAAATAATACTACAAAAGAGCTAAAACCTTTATGAATGATGTATAACAACTATTTTAAATGCCCCTGTATGTTCCCTTTGACCAAGGAAACATAATTAAATAATTCAATCATAAGGTATTGTGGGTATTCCCCATAGCCTCAGTTTTGTATTCAAGAGTTTGAGTTATTAACACTTAAAATCTTGTCTATGGATTTTTCAAGAAAATAAGTTCAAGGAACTTGGACATTTGAGTTATAAGCCCAAGACTTGACATTTTAATTGATATTTAATTAAGACAACTGTATTGATTTGAAATCATGCTTAGTATAAACACACGCACGCACACGCACACACACACACACACACACACACACGCACCTACACATTCAGCTGCAACTTTGTCACTGTAATATATACACACTTTTTCAGGATCAAATGCACTCACAGATAACAAGGTATCCTGCCATATCCCTTTTCCCCAACCCTCTTTTTTATTCAACCCAACCTATAGTTTAAAGCCTATACAATCAATAGGCTCATTCCAAGTTAAGTATTTTGCTCTGCACATTTCTCTAAATTTCATTACAAAAATTCATTATCTTACTCTGGAAACTTACGACATGATATCCCATGGAATCACATTTTAAAGATTACGATCAGCTAAATTGTCATGGAAATTGGCTGCCTTTGCTTTCGTTCACTTTGAATCGGGGCATTCCCTGCATTGCCTGGCTTCACCTTGCCATTGACACGCTCTACACGCATAAACAACATTATAAGCTATTTTCAATTAAACAAAAATTCTGTGTATAATAACAGGACAGATATTCTCCCTCTATTACCATCTGAAGGCTGGTGCAAATCGGCAGGAATCCAGAAAATGAGGCCAGTTGGGTTTTAATGCAGGAAAACAGCAGGAAGGCATAATAACCCCTGCTGTGCTGTACCACGCACATGAACTTTTCAAACTCTCTTTTTGGGCAAACTGTATATATATATATATATATATATATATATATATACATACATACATACATACACACACACATACACACACACACTGCCAGTCAAAAATTTGAAACATTCATTCTTCTTTATAATTTTTTTTTCTTCACATTTTAGAATAAAAGTAAAGTCATCAAAACTATAGAATAACATAAATGGAACTATGGGAATTATGTTGTGACTAAACAAAATCAAGAATAAACCAAACTATGTTATATTTCAGCATCTTCAAAATATACATTCTTTGCATAGAATTTGCAGACATGTACTCTTGACATTTTCTCAACCAACTTCTTGAGGTATCATCCTGGGATGCTTTTTAAACAGTATTGAAGGAGTTCCTATCTATTTTGGGCACTTATTGGCTGCTTTTCTTTATTATTTGGTCCAAGTCATCAATTTAAAAAAAAATTTTTTATTATTATTAAATTTTAGTTTTATCATGAAATAAATTCAAATGGTGGCACAATAATTTTTTTGGTCTACAAAACTTATTTCAAACATTTAAGCATACGCCTTCAGATCAAAATAATTGTTATATATTATTGGTGGGACTCTCTAGACACCTCACGATTCAATTCGATTATGATTCAGACAGCTGCGATTCGATGATAAAACGATTATTTTTTTCAATGCAGAATTTTTTTCTCACTGACTGCTTTGTACTTTTAAAGCAAAATATTTGTAATGATTCATAATGAATTTACTTCCAATAACTTTTATTAATACAACAAATAGAAGCAATGTGGCAAGTCAAATCATACAAAAAAATAAACATTTTTCTGAGCCAAAAATCATACAAATCTTTGTGTACTAGCAGCTCTCATACAAAAATTATGCTTGTGGCATATTCTGAATAACTTGTAAATTGCACTTAAATTAAAGAAATAATATAAATGACACTTATACAATGATAAATAAGAGTCAGTGAAGTATTTACGAGATGGGATGTTGTATCTCGGCTCCAACGTGTGCAACATACCCTGAAAGCCCTGGTTTTCAACAACCGAGTAAGGATGCAAATCCTTGGCAATAAATATTACAATCGAATTTGTAATTCTCTTAGCCTTTTTGGAGCTGGGTGGAAGCTTTGACATCGCTTGCTCGATTGTCGTCTGGTTCGCAGCTACAACCGGCAGTTTATTTTCTTCCTCCAGGTGGAAACGTGTAATATGGTTTTTCATGTTTGTCTTGTTTCCAAAATATTTTATTTTAGTTTGACACAACTTGCATACAGTGTGGCTCTTGTCCAACTCACGTTTCCCTTCGTCTTCATAGAATCCAAAGTGCTTCCATACACTTGCTTTTAATCCCGAGGGTGCCAGTCGAATTTCCTGCTGAGCCATCTGTGTCTCGTGTTAAGTGCATGCCAAAAGACTGTCCGGGCGCTGTAGTTGTACACTTATGAGGTCCGTCTTTTGCGTTCTGTCAACATTACGTTAACAAGAAACATTCATAAAATCGATGCTTGACGTTTGTGAATCGATTCAGAATCTTGCAAGTCCGCATCATGATGCATCTAAGAATCGATTTTTCCCACCACCCCTATTATATATATATATATATATATATATAATTATTCAAATTATTAAACGGTCTGTACTTATATAGCACCTTTAAACTTTAGCAGTATTCAAAGCGCTTCACACTGCATTTCATTCACCCATTCACACACCAATGACAGCAGAGCAAGGCGCTAGAACAAGCATGTGGAGTCGTGTGGGCCGGGAATCGAACCATCAACCCTACGATTAGTGGACAAACCAACTGAGCTAACAATACATCCAACTTTTACTATTAAAATGAATTAGTATATGTAGAAATTAGGAAGACTAATAAATGCTGTAAAAGTATTGTTCATTATTAGTTCATGTTAGCTATTGCATTACCTAAAGTTAACGGACAAGCTTATTGTAAAGTGATATCAATATTTGAAAGTCTGGGAGCAAAAAAACAAAAAACAAAAAATAGATTATTGTAAAGATTATGGAATAATAGTGTAACGAGTTAAGGATGACAAGGAAGACACGAAGACGAGTTGCTCCTCTCAGGTAGGGATTTTTAATGGGTACGCGGTACTTCACGTATAACGAAACTCACAGTAAACACAAACTCACCGTTAAACACACCATTCTCTGACTTCAGGGACCACGCCAACAATGGACTGACATGTTGCTCTCCCTCCCCTCTGGAGGTTCTGTTGCCATTTTAATGCCACTCTCCCCATGCTCACTGAAATTAGAGACAGGTTTTAGACATAATTTATCTCAGGTGCAAGCACCCTTACCGCTTTCTCCCCCGACGTGCTCTTGACCATGCCCCGGCTGCCACAAATAGATTTATAATAGGGTCTAACAATATTCTAAAAGTAACATTCTCTTTCTACTGTTCTGACTATAGAGACCGTTTTGGGAGGCTTTTGGGCCATGCCAGTGTCTTGCATTGTTTTTCTATGACAATCAGATTCTTCTAAGGGACCCTGTGAGATTCCAAACTTGCTGACACAGAGGATGGCATATTGTTCCACAGCATACATACAGAGTTTGTCTGTTAAATAGCACCCATGCAGAGAATGGGCCCATGAGCTGCATCTTTCAGCTGAATATATTCCACTAGCTACTATTGTTAGGATCCCTACATCGTTGCCTCATAGCAAAGATGATAAAGGAGTTAATAAGGAAAGTCAATTTGTATAGTAAAATCACATGTTTTCTCTCCTTTCTTTGACTTTTGTATTAAAAATATGTATTTCTATATACAATACTGGAGATAATGAGAAATTATTTTTGTTTCCTCTCTTGCATCTCATTTTCTCCCACCCAAGCTTCATAATGAAAATACTTTATGTATGCAATTTTGTATTGTGTATTAGAAAGAAAAAAAAAAATAGCATCATGAAAACACTACTTGGAAGTAAACAAACCATGTGCAACCTACCACCACTGTCAGTTTCTGCTGTTTATTTTAAGAAATTAATTGATTAATGCATCATTAGAGAACAGCAGTAATCCTCAAGAATTGCAAAGTAGGCCATGTGCATTTCTTCAAATGCAGAGCGAGAATTACTTTTCTACTGATTTCACCGGCTGACCTGCCAGTTAATTCATTATGTTAATAGTTTTGTCCCAGTGACATTTGCGTTAAAAGTTTTGGTCAGATTAATTTAGATTTGTTCATTGTAAAATTGTGACTTAAGACATCTGTGTGAACAGTGTGCTACAGGTAGCAGATATTCTTCACCCGATGTTGGCCAGCAGTCCCACACCTTTTCTCAAAGCTGTGAAATATTTGTTCAACAAAGTGTGAAATGCGACAACATCTGCTGTGCAATTGCATGTTTAGACCCAGTGAGGCCCAACAGTGGCTGTCAGGACAGACTTTTCTCCATACAGGTGTGCAGAAGAGTTAATTAGCCAACAGCTGCAGGTCTCATGTCTGGGTACTACTGGCATTTAAGGGAGACTTCTGTTTATCTAACTTTGCTGTACCAGTTTTCATGGCACTATACTATTGTGCAATGTCTCCATACTCTTAAGATTGCAAATAACTGTGATAACTTGCACAACAGTGTTGCCTGTTAACATCTGACCCATCACATATTTTGAGGATGGACCCAAGATGGCAATGAAAGGGTTTTATTGAGAAAAAATTAATACAAACCATGTAAAACAATAGAAAACATGTAAAACAAGACAATAACTGAAAACAAACCTACTAGGGAAACCTGGAAATGACAGACACAAAAACAACCAGACTGGAAACAAATCACAACACTATAGCAGAGAAGAGGACACAAAGGAGAGAATATATAGAGAAAAGGGAGATAGGATACAGGTGCTCCCAATAATCATGAGCATTGCGAATCAGCGCTGCCATGGCAAGTCTGATTGCTCTGCTGAGCAGCACCTGTGAGAAACACAAGGGAGAGAGTGAAACAACTGCATAAAATAAAATTCACTCATCCCTTTTTTATTTAAATATTACAGTTACTGTAAGACACTTAAAATGTAATTTCAAAAGAATATTATAGATGTTAAAATAAATTTAAATAAAATCGTGTACTGGCTTTGCTTCGTCATGCCAACAAAGATTAACAGATGAGGTTATTAAAACATTTTATCACACTACAAATCATGTTAAGGAATATAATGTTTACATCTTGTGGCTATTCTTTTGAAATATATATATATATATATATATTTGAATGTTTATGGACTGGCCTCATTCACTTCCATTGTATGTTCCTTACACCCTGTCTACACCAGGCGCATCCATTGATGTGGCCTTAAAAATGGTAAAATAATTAGCAAAATGCTTTTTAAGATTTAGATGGAGTATACAGTAGCATGGCACACAACATGACATATCAACTTTCCAAAAGTATTTCACTAGTGGTCACTGGAGATGCTTTTGAGATGAACGTTCACACCAGGTGTAATCTGTCTTGGCTGACCACTTGTGATTGGATCACTCGAGACAGACGTTATACCAGGTGTAAACATAGTCTTAGAAATCTGTGAGAGGCTTACAGTGTTTCTTACTCTTTTGTGTTTTTACTCTTGAGTGCCCTGTGGTTTGTAAAGGCATGAGAGTGTTGGTGACTGATAATCCAGAGTTACTTCTCATTCATTCAGCACAGAAGACAAAAGAGGCAAGAAACCAATGATATGGATAAGTCTGGTTCTTCTGCCAGAACCCAACCTCCATCCAATGATTAATACTCTCTGCTTGTCTCCGTTTGTCTCTGTCAAGTGTCAAGTGAACTGAAGACAATAATAAACAGTCCAAAACCAAATAGATCTAAACTTACTGTCAGGTGTCGTCACGCACACACCTGAAAACATGAGTGGAGAGTATAGAAGGACATGTGTACGCACACATACACTGAACGAGTGTCATTTGGATACATCATCTTTGAAGATGCAGTCTTTGATTTTCAAGCTCAAGGTTCATTTTCAGCTGAAAGTACTTCATCCTTCATCGAAATAGTCTTATTCACATGCTATTGTTTTTATTATAGCACTGTTGAAAAGGAGCCATCGAAAAGACTAGTTTGATGTCTGTGTGGGGTTATACCCACACCAGAGCATGGTTTCATAAGCCGGGGTTAAAAGGGGGTGCTAACCAGGGTTTAATGCAGGGTTAAAAAGAAGATAACCCAGGGTTAAGTGCAGTACGAAAAGCCCTAATATACAGCATAAACTAATCTCTCTATTATTAATAAAACAATTACTTCTTTATACTTTATTACTTTATATAAAACTGAAAATATATTCTGAGTCACTTTTTTGGTCACTGGTATCATGTCATTATTATATATATATATATATATATATATATATATATATATATATATATATATATATATAATATATATATTTTTTTTTTGGTGTTTGTAGAATTAAGCAAATAAGACCACTTTACAGTTGCTAAAATGGCTATGACAGTAACATTGTACCATATCCTCTGCCTCTCAAGTTTGTTCATGGTTTCTTTGTAATGTTAGACCCTTTTACGTTTGTGTAACTTTCTAAAAATGGGCTGATCTGATTGTATAAGGTACTTTTGGTCTCCCACACTGCCTCGACGTTGGGTGTTTGGAAATTTAGTTTTTAAAAAATCTGGTGCATTGTGTCAGGTTCATTATGTCATGTTGGATTCAGGGCTAAAGATGTTAGGAGCGCGAGAGCTCCCATTTCTGAGAGTCCACTTTATCTCAGTAATTGGCTCAGTAACGGGAAGAAAAAAAACTGTTTGCATTCTTGATAGCACAGACAGTATCCACACACAGCTTTAAGCCTTGGAAGAAAGAAGCCTGTAGGCGGTATTCTTTAACCTACCTCGTTACTGCTGTGATTGAGCAGCTGGGGGAGAGAAGACACCTCTTCGTTTTGTCCTAATTGAGGCATGTGTTGCTAAGCCCCTGAGAAACTGACCACCTTGTTTTGGATGTGTTTACTTTACCTGTGGTTTTTGAATGCTCTTTGCTTTTTGTTTGCGCAACAATAATAAGTATACTTGTACAGCAGGTCATGCGTGTGCTGGAATTTTATCAGTTGCTTTGTTAAAGGGATAGTTCACCAAAAATGGGAAATCATGTCATTGTTTACTCACCATCATGTCTTTTGAAATCTGTAGGGGATATTTTTTTGCAAAATATCTATACTGCTCTTTCCATACAGTCAGAGTGAATGGTTATCACATCTGTCCAGAAAGATTTAATTTAATAATGATTATAATTTCAGTCAATTTCTCTTACAAAGCCATCATAACAATTTTGCACATAAGTCGTATAGAGCTTGTCAGCCCCTTTTACTTCCTTTTAATGCGTTTGCCGTTCCACTGAAGAAAGACAATAATATGGGCTTGGAACGACATGATATACATAAACACACAATATGTTGGACAGAATGTGTAATACTGCAGCCCTCGTCTGAAGCTTTCCCTTGAGGCCTGTGCACATGGGAAGCAGTAGGAACCTCAACTAGCCTGAATACGCCAGAGAGTGGGCGGCAGCCTGACAAAAACATGTCATTATTGCTCCCCTCACCTTCAGCCTGCAGCAGAACTGCTGACATTCTGATGTGTGGTTACACATAAAGGCTGATATCATCATGAGCTCATTACCACATCATGGTTTATTTCAAATGGGATGTCGCCAAAGTGAATGCAGTCACGAATGAGATGCAAACCAAGGGAAGACACTGGGTCACATTCACTAATAATTGCGTTCAAGCTGCATACTTATATGCTCAGGAAAAGTTACCATGCATTTTGTTCCACTGGATTCAAGCACTGCACGCATCTATTGATGAATCCAGATTATTATAAATGAGGGAGTGTGTGTTTGCACTTAGCAGTTTGCATGAAACAGAATAATAAAGATTGTGATCTCTGCGTGAAAATGTTCGCAAATATTTTTACATGCAAATACATGCGTACGCACTAGGGGTGTGTCGAATATACAATCATATATTGATATATTGTGATACTTTTTCCTCATAATATTGTATTGATACTTCAGATACTTGCGTCCATATTTTTATGAATTTATTTGTGCATTCAGTTGTCCAGAAGTTGTTCAATAATGATGTGGTCGGCTTTTTTCACTGGGGCAGTGAGTGAGTTCTATGAGGAGCAAGAGAGATTAACTTTTTCTCCTATGGACACATAGCATAGTTTGGCCCAGTTTAAATTATGATTCAGTTATGATATTGTTATGCATGTATTGAATCATGACATGTTTTGTATATGTATCTTATCATGAAGATGATGGCGATTCCCAGCCCTAGTACCCACGGTTGTTTAATGAGACTGACTGAATAGTTGCTTTTTATGACAAAAAAATAGAAATATAAGGGAAGATGCTGATGATGAGTAATTTGGTGATTTTCTGAATGTGCAGATGTGGCTGCTTGGTAATTATGTTTGACTGAGTTTTGCGGATTATAGCTGCCAGCTATGCAAAGACAAAGAGCACTGACTCAGTGGGATTAGAAGTACATCATGTAAGGACATCCAACCAAGTGTAACAAAAACCTCATTAACATCTCATGGAAACACAATTTTAATTAGCTGCATTTTATTCTCTTTAAATCCCTTATATATGCACAAGAGGGTTTCTGTGGACCTCAGCTTCTATGTGCAACATTTTAGTGTAGTCACTTTTTGTGTAGTTAAGTGTGTCCTGAGAGAATCGTCTTTAAACAAAACAGGGAAACAGGCAAGGAGTTGTTTACCAGCGGGAGGTGAACTATATGTATATATAAGAGCCACCTCAGGCCTTGACGTATTCTTAATTTAATCTCCTCGAGAAGTTTAATGAGAAAGAATGACAGAGTCTATCAGGCAGATATCCCAATGTAATGCATGGCTAATGGCGAACACAATCTAAAGTCTGAAAACCAATGTTTAATTGATGAGTAACCCAGCGACTTGTCACAATGACTGCAATCAAACTGAAGACAATCTGTGTTTTTTTTACATTTTATTTTGAGGCGAGAATTTGAACGTGTATATATATATATATATATATATATATATATATCTAAGTACTACCTGCTATAATTCCATTTGTGTAAATCACCAGGCACCATTCATGTGACATTGGCATCAAAAAAATCTCAACACATTTGCCGTTTATTGCAGATTGGCTTGTGGATGAAGGTTATATGAGGACAATAAGACTTAGAGCACTTCTGGTTTAGGAATCCAAGGGCTTTTTAGAAGCAGGGTGATGAATTTTTCACAGCGGTCTCACTTCACTGGATTCCAGCAGCACACCAGTAGGTGGTGGCGGGGATGGGGGGGGAGAGGGGGTGTAAAAGTATTGTGTGGCTGTAGGAGCCACTGCAGAACATGTCAATCTGTGGTGGTGAGCAGTGGCATGGAACCGATTGCCCCCCTGGAAAAAAAAAAGGAATCGCTGCCACTTTATCTGTCCTGGTACTTGTACTGTGTGTTGAGTTTTTGGTTTTAGGGTAGTAGGCTAAAGAATTTACATACTGGCCTAGGCTGGTTTGGTGGTCTAGCTGGTGGACCAGCATAGCAATCCTGTTCACTAGTAAAAATGCAAGGCTAAACTACCAAAAGTTGGTTTTATGGTCTTAACTGGTTTGAGATGCTGATTTATAGCTGGTTCAGCAGGTATCCCAGCCTGGCCAGGCTGGTTTAATATGTGTGTTTCAGCAGGGCAACATCTGAAAGATAATGTATCCTGGTTTTATGAGCAAGGTCCCCTTTGCTTGAAACCAGCTCTCAGTCATCCACACTGGCACTGATGTCAGGGAGCTGTCATGGAAAGCGCAGTAGAGCACGAATAACATACATGTGTATAATCCTCATATCCCTTTTCTAGGTGATCTTGTTCTGCCAGCATGATGGCAAAATCCCAAATGGCAAAATATTTATGCAAATCAAACTAGTGTTCCTGGGAAAACAAAAGATTGTATGGGTTTGTTATAACCTGTGACTACAGACTGGAATATAATGACAATATTCTTCACTAGTTTATCAAGTCTCACGTGTCTCAAGGATGGGTGTCTGCGTGTCTGTAACACTACATACACAAACCCAGTTACCTCAGCTAAGAGAGGCTCTATTTTCAGTGCACTATCATTAGAGTTGTGCTAAGCCGGCATATTGTTCTTTATTATGCTAATGTGTGGGTATTGTATCACAAAGTAATTGTACATTGCATTTGTGTGGGGCAATGTCTTTTGTATGCAGGCTATGTGTGTGTGCACATGTTCAATCGTCAAGTAAATGTTTTCAAAAGTAAAAACAAGCTTCTTTCTTTAATCAACACTTTTTTTCTTTTTTTTTAAGTGGCTTGTTTTCTTACACATTTCTGGAAAGTTCATGATATCTTTATATATATAAAGGTATTTTTATATTTTTTGGATTAAATTTTTATTAGATTACATTTAGAAACAACAGTGCATGACTGGTGCAAGACTAAGTTTATTTAGATTATGTTAACATTAGATACAGTGAGGAAAATAAGTATTTGAACACCCTGCTATTTTGCAAGTTCTCCCACTTAGAAATCATGGAGGGGTCTGAAATTGTCATCGTAGGTGCATGTCCACTGTGAGAGACATAATCTAAAAAAAAAAATCCAGAAATCACAATGTATGATTTTTTAACTATTTATTTGTATGGTACAGCTGCAAATAAGTATTTGAACACCTGAGAAAATCAATGTTAATATTTGGTACAGTAGCCTTTGTTTGCAATTACAGAGGTCAAACGTTTCCTGTAGTTTTTCACCAGGTTTGCACACTGCAGGAGGGATTTTGGCCCACTCCTCCACACAGATCTTCTCTAGATCAGTCAGGTTTCTGGGCTGTTGCTGAGAAACACGGAGTTTGAGCTCCCTCCAAAGATTCTCTATTGGGTTTAGGTCTGGAGACTGGCTAGGCCACGCCAGAACCTTGATATGCTTCTCACAGAGCCACTCCTTGGTTATCCTGGCTGTATGCTTCGGGTCATTGTCATGTTGGAAGACCCAGCCTCGACCCATCTTCAATGCTCTAACTGAGGGAAGGAGGTTGTTCCCCAAAATCTCGTAATACATGGCCCCGGTCATCCTCTCCTTAATACAGTGCAGTCGCCCTGTCCCATGTGCAGAAAAACACCCCCAAATCATGATGCTACCACCCCCATGCTTCACAGTAGGGATGGTGTTCTTGGGATGGTACTCATCATTCTTCTTCCTCCAAACACGGTTAGTGGAATTATGACCAAAAAGTTCTATTTTGGTCTCATCTGACCACATGACTTTCTCCCATGACTCCTCTGGATCATCCAAATGGTCATTGGCAATCTTAAGACGGGCCTTGACATGTGCTGGTTTAAGCAGGGGAACATTCCATGCCATGCATGATTTCAAACCATGACGTCTTGGTGTATTACCAACAGTAACCTTGGAAACGGTGGTCCCAGCTCTTTTCAGGTCATTGACCAGCTCCTCCCGTGTAGTTCTGGGCTGATTTCTCACCTTTCTTAGGATCATTGAGACCCCACGAGGTGAGATCTTGCATGGAGCCCCAGCCCGAGGGAGATTGACAGTCATGTTTAGCTTCTTACATTTTCTAATGATTGCTCCAACAGTGGACCTTTTTTCACCAAGCTGCTTGGCAATTTCCCCGTAGCCCTTTCCAGCCTTGTGGAGGTGTACAATTTTGTCTCTAGTGTCTTTGGACAGCTCTTTGGTCTTGGCCATGTTAGTAGTTGGATTCTTACTGATTGTATGGGGTGGACAGGTCTTTATGCAGCTAACGACCTCAAACAGGTGCATCTAATTTAGGATAATAAATGGAGTGGAGGTGGACATTTTAAAGGCAGACTAACAGGTCTTTGAGGGTCAGAATTCTAGCTGATAGACAGGTGTTCAAATACTTATTTGCAGCTGTATCATACAAATAAATAGTTAAAAAATAATATATTGTGATTTCTGGATTTTTTTTTTTAGATTATGTCTCTCACAGTGGACATGCACCTACGATGACAATTTCAGACCCCTCCATGATTTCCAAGTGGGAGAACTTGCAAAATAGCAGGGTGTTCAAATACTTATTTTCCTCACTGTATACCCAAGGCTGTCACTTATTGGACCTTGGGGAGTGGGGCACTAACATTAAAATGTTGTCCTTGGCTCACTGAATTTAAGCAATGGTTCTTTGCATACTATTTATCGTATCAGTGCTAAAATAGTCACAAAGGTAAATGGATATCCTCTGTACAATTGATTCATTAATTTACTCTTTCATAAATATCAACAAAAACTTGTGCAGCAAAGTGGAACATCAATACTCAGAGATACTAGGTGACAAGATCATGTGACCAATATTAGGCTATTATAACAATACATTGGCGTTAGCTGTTCCCTATAATGTTGTTACAGGTGAAAAAAGAATTTGGTAACACTTTACAATAAGGTTCCATTTCTTAACATTAGTTAACAACATTATTAACATGAACTAACAATGAACAATACTTTTACATAATTTGTAAATGTTGGTTAAGGATAATCTCAACATATGCTAGTACATTTTAAAAATAAAAAGTTGTATTTGTAAACAATAGTTAATGCAATATGACCTAAAATGAACTAACAATGAACAGATGTATTTTTAGTCACTTGTTTGGTTGTTCATGATATCTAATGCATTAACTAATGTGAGCAAATTTAACTTTATTCTACTGTGTTACAGAGAATTCTGTCCAGCTAATTTCTGAAGTGACCTACTGGCAAATTAATTCTCATTCAAAATTGCTGTATATATTCATTTGCAAATATATATATTTTTTCTTTTCATATGGTATGAACAAGTGTGTAGGCAATTGAATCGGTGAGGTGTGGCTGTACACAAAAGCGATAAAGAATGGTTTTCGTGTGAAGGTGCCCCCATGAGGACAGAGCATGAATTATGAAAAAACACAACAAAGCTCAGCAATATTAAAATGCTAAGCAAATAATTTTTTTTCTGCAATCAACACTTTGCTTACTTTGACATAAACCAGAGAACGGTGCACTAGAAATACTCAGGTGAAAGCCTTTTTATGCTATTCTGTACAGTAAGTTTGAGCTCTGCTGAAGTGCCTATCTTTGTGTACAGCCTGGAGCTGAGGCGCTTGACAGTTCATTAAAGAACCCTGAGATCGTCTGTCCTTATTTTTGGAAGGCATGTTGGAGGAGAGGGATTGTGCGAGCTGCCAGAATAGCGACGAGGGGCGGACACGGGGAGCTAAGGTGGAGCTTTTCTCAGCACTGGCATTGTGTTTCCAGGGGCTTCAAAGCTGTTTGCCCCAAAGCTGCTGGCTTTTGAAACACTTTGGAGAACCGATACCTTGATCAAGCCATTGAGAAGACAGATTTGTGAGGAACGGAGCCTGTTTACAGCTGACAGCACCACAATTCTGCATATTATAGGAGATGTTGCAGTTAATGCTACGTTTATTTTAGTGAAGTGTAATGTCTGCGCCACTAGCATTACCAAACAGAATTGCAAAAATTACTGTTTTCAAAAATTACTGTTTTCAGCCCTGTTTTCCTGAACCTTCCCCACCATCTTGCATTGGTCACCAAATCTGCCTCACACCATTGTTTGAAGCAGAAGTTGACACGTCTGGCTGGTCAGGTCGCCTAAACAAACAGTACCCACACTTTTTGGGAAAACAACTTACGGATATTATGCATTTTTAATTTAATGCATTTTCCAAAAAATATAAATAAATACATAAATAAATGTCCTTGAAGCATTGTGTCCAATAATCAGTCAAAATATTCCACTAACTCTAGCATTGACTAGCATTAAGTGGATAGTCAAACAATTTAATTGGTGCAAAAGTTTGGAGTTTGTGCACAAAGTACGGTGCAGTTAAAAATGTGAAGTAGGAAAGCTTAACAAGAGAAATTGTATTCTTCTTGAGAACTGGAAGAAAAAGAACTAGAAGTACACACTGTACAACTGTAGCAATAACTGTCCCAGGAGAATGACTGTTAAAGGTGTTTTAAGGTGAGAGTGAACAGTCTCTGTTTGTTGCAGTTCAGATGCTGTGCAGACCTGAGCTGAAGGTAAGAAAAGAGAGACTTAAAGAAGACTTAATAGAACAAGTGTTCAGTACTGAATTTATGCTGGTACAAGAGCAATGAAGTTAATATTTGTGTTTGGCAAGATGGATGGCTGCCACTGGCCTGCTCCCACAGGCTGCCACACTGTTTGAAAACCCTCTTCGTCAGCATTATCGGTGACCTCCAACATGGTTGCCTAAAAGTTGTTGAGTGGGGGTTGGGTGGTAGTTGTCCAAATGCTGTTGAGTGGAGGGTTTGATAGGTGCATATCGCGGCCCCCTTCAGCATATCGCGGTGCTGTTTTGCGGCCAGCCCTCTGGAAAAAGTCACGGTTCTCTATGGCCAGTCCGCCCCTGGTGGATAGGACCACCAGGGCATAGTGCCTGTCCTCTGTATCTATTCTCATTTGCCCAAGTTGTAGCTTGTTGTAGTGAAATGGCTGGACAGGGATAATCATAGGTTGGCCAGTGGTCATTTTAGAACTGTAGGTGATATGATCTAATGTTGTCTAATCCATTTTCATTTGAATACTCTGTTTTCAGTTTCCTACATTCACCGTTTTCCAAGGTATGCTTTAATAGACCTTATTCACGCTAGCATAAAAATTAGTCAAAAATACCGGTACTCCGGTACCACAAACAATTTTTTTTTTACAATACTAGAATTTCTGAAGGTACCGGAGTACCGAGTACCGGGTCTACCTGGTTCCCTATCAGAGTCGGGAACTTTCGAACACTCACAACAAGCAAAAGATAACGACAAGCAAAGTAGCTGCTGTGGAGTCTCAACTTAATCTTGTAGAAAAGAAAAGTGGAAAAAGCCAGGTTTGGAAATTCTTTGGATTTGAAGCTGATGAAAAGGGAAACATCATAGATCAGCAAAAACCTATTTGCAAACGCTGCTTTCACAATTTTCTGACGAAAGGAGGAAACACATCAAACTTAATAAAGCACCTAAAATACAGACACCCGGATTTATTCAAGCTACTAAAGCAGGTGAGTTTAAAAGCATATTATCGTTTGTATTAGGGCTGAAACATTTAGTCGTCATTATCGACAACGTCGAACATTTTTTGTTGTCGAATAGTTGTTTGATCTCATTTAACTTAACATTAAATCAAATTAAACTGTAATGATGAAGTGCGAGAGCAGCACTGCAGTTCGCGCCTGACGGAGGAGAGGAAGAATTACACCGATCAGTCCAGATGCACTCTAAACTTTCACAGCTTCATCTTATGTAGATCCCAAAGTATTAGGGAATTATTACAAAAAAAAAAAGTTACATCTTAAATGCAGTAATATTTAATACGTTATAGCTTTATTAAAGTTCAAATAATACAGAAGCAGATAATGTTAATAACTATAAAGTCAGAAACTGGCATTTCTCTGTGTGGTCGATGCCTCTTCTATGAGTTGCGCGAATGTCCCGATCTAAGGGGGAGAGATTGAAACTGCACCCGGCTGACAGAGATTCTGCCTCGGGGACGCTCATCCCTTGAGCGCAGACGCTTAATGCAGCTAGATTAGAACGCGATTGCTCGTGACTTATTTAATCATAATATATGTCACTTTGCATTTCTTATTGTGAAGAAAATTGGAAATATGCAGCTTTATTAATATGAGAGCACTTTGCACATTAGTTAGGAAATAGTTTTTTATTCATTCTATTGTATGCTTGTTTATTTAGTTTTTGTAGTACTTGGTAAAAACTTAAAGTAAAAGTTGCAAAAGTTGAAGCAAATCTTATATAAGTGTTCAAAAATACTTTAAGCATACGTTGTACAGTTTTGTTATAATTCAAAAATAATATATTTAACTTAGTGTTGCTCAATGGTATATTTTTGTTCTTAGTTTTGCTGCTAATGTTTTGTTAACTTTATTAATAATAGTGTTGTTCAGTAACCTGTTTTTGTGTTTTGCTTTGGTACCAAAAATGTTATTGAGTACTGTGAAATTTCACTGGTATTGGTACCGACTACTGAAATTTTGGTACCGTGACAAAACTACTAGCATCATCTTTGATTTTTTTTATGGGAATGACAACAAGACTGTGAGGGATAGACTTACAGCATCTTCAGTGGCACGAATGGTATAAAGCTGTATAAAGCTCCTAGATTACATCTGATTTTCCACAACTTGTCTGGAGTTCTTTGTATACTGAATGTTCTTGAATGGATATTTTATCAATGTTTTGTCGCAGAATGATCCAAAAACTACTTAAACTGCAGTACATCCCATTGAAGAGACTGTAAGTCTGTCCCTCACAGCCTTGTTGTCATTCCTATTAAAAATCAAAGATAGCACTAGCGTGAATAAGGTCTATTGAAGCGTTTGAAATGCTTGATTATTTTGGTGGAGGAAAATACTGTTGCCTTCTGGATGAGAAGCATAAATGTAGTAAAACCAGTGCTTTTTTCAAACGAAAATGTATTGGTGTTGACATGGCTTCCTTTCCGTGTACACACTGTTATACAGAATGTTTCAATAGACAGTTCTTTGTTAAAGGGATAGTTCACCCAAAAATAAAAATTCTCTCAAGATTTACTCACCCTCCTGTCATCCCAGATGAACAAAATGTTAGATTTTTAGAAGAATATTTCAGCTCTGTAGGCGCTCGAAATGCAGTGAATAGCTGCCAAAATTTTGAAGTTGGTTAAGTCCATGTGTTCAGACACAATTTGATAGGTGTGGGTGAGAAACAGATACATTTTTATGTCATTTTTTGTCATAAATTCTCCTCACTGCCTAGTAGGGGGCGATATGCATGCAGAATATGAATCACCAAAAACAGAAGTAGGAGAATGTGAAAGAATCTGAATCTGTTTCTCCTCCACACCTAACATATTGATTCAGAAAATATGGATTTAACCACCAGTTAAATAATCCACCAGTCATCTGGAGTACTTTTATGTGGCCCTTATGTGGATTTTGGAACTTAAATTTTTGTTACCTATTCACTTGCATTGCATGGACCTACAGAGCTGAGAAATTCTTGTAGAAATCTTTGTTTGTGTTCAGCAGAAGAAAGAAAGTCAACACATTTGAGATGGCATGAGGGTGATAAAATGATTGAGTGAATTTGAATTTTTGGGTGAACTAAGCCTTTAACCTAGTGTAATAAACTTGCTAAACATAAAGTGTAATGCCCAAACACTTAATAACTGTTATTTGTAGAAATCACACATGCGCGCATGCACACACACACTAATATATATATATATATATATATATATATATATATATATATATATATATATATTTATTAGCATTTTCCATACTTTCCCAAGTTTTTGGAATTGGGACTTACTTTCTTTGGGGTTGAGAAAGTCTCATTTGTTGCATTCAAATGTTTAAAGATTGGTTCAAAATGTAACTCTCCAATGCTATTTCACTGCAAACTTGCTGTATCCGATTTACACTTTCTAAATTACAGAAATCCAGATGTATGAAAAGTCAATATTTCAGCAAAGAATAAGAGGAAAAATACAAGCGAGAAGTATTAAAGATGGCTAAATTGCCTAAAATAACATATCTGTCTGTTTCTATGAGCAGCGCTCTTTTTAACCTGATACAAATGCTTATGCGTGATGTCATCACTTGTGGGCTGGGTCCTGTCTCAAGATTTGCGGTACACCACTGGCAGTACATCAGCAACAGTACATACTGTAGATTCTCCAGACTGGAATTATGGGTAGAAAATAGATCACAAAAAGCCTTTTCATTGTTTTGCAGTGTTTTGATTATGGATTTAACGCAGCATCAGTGTTTGACATGATTTATGGCTTATGGTGCTTTTTGATACAGTGTATATATTGTAATTCTCTACATCTCTGAGTTCTTTTTCATCCGTGTCTTATTTTCTATAGAATCCTGTTCAGACAAGAACAAATACTGCCAGTTGAAGCCTTGTCTCTGATAACAGTAGAGAGCATCCATACTGCTTCCTGGAAGAATACAATACTTCTCTGATCTGGTAAGCATGCACAAAAATACTCAAGTAAATTTCTTACATAGTATCTTTTAAATGATTACAGACAAATCTTGTATATTTTGCAATACACCCCAGTTTTTACACCACCTAAACAACAGTTTAATCCTATTCACCATGTCAGGACAAGATTTTGAAATGAATTCATGCAAATGAAGTATATAGCCTTGAACCCATACACACTCATAAAAAAATACAAATAAAAAAATCTTCCTTCATTTGCTTTTTTTTTTTTTTTTATGCGTGGAGGCTAGGTCCATTTTTTTCAGATGCTGAACAATTCCTTCAGAGAATGTAAAAAAAAGTGAAGAGAAGTGTCTGTAAGTGCACTTGAGATAGGAATCTCACGCAGAGCGACAGTCAAGTGCACAACCAGCTAAAAGCTACTCACAGTGAAAGACCCTCTTGAAATGTTTGTCTGGGTCTCATAATTTTCTTGAACGCAATGATTGTTGAGTCATTCCAGTAATACAAACCTCTTATTAATACAAACCATTCATCTTTGCATGTGTGTTTCAAGGGAAACCATAGATTGTGGGGGAAGGGTTGCCTATGTGTCTGGAGTAGAACATGAGATGGAAATGGATGAGGTCATTAGCATTCCAACACAATGTTGGAGTCTGGTGGTGCAGAGGCATGCCTGGCTGCCTGGCACGGTAGGGCACCACAGTGGCCATTAAGGCAGCAGGGTTTGGGGGTTAGGGCCCATGAAGGGCACTGCCACCCCCTGCATGGGAGCAATGAGAGGCCCTGGGCAGGTGGTCTATAAGGGACAGTGGGCTGGAAGTCCAGGACAAATTGGTACAGGGAGGCTCATTTCCCAAACTCAGCATGAGGGACAGCATAGCAACTCCATGAGTGTAGAGAGAGAAAAAAAAAAAAAAAAACACACACACACACACACACACACACACACACACACACACACACACACACACACACACACACACACAAAAGACTCCCAAGGGCACCAGCATTTGAGTGATGAACTTGCCAAGAGGTCAGTCAGTTTTGTAGCTCCCAAAGACACAATAGAACACTAGTCTATCCTCAGTGCCAGCTCTGTCGTTTAAAGTGCTGCATCGCGGGTAGGACTAGACACAGGCATCGCACATGCATCAATGTGGTGCAGGTGGAAGTTGTGAATCTAGTCACCAGACAAACTATAATTATGACGATTTTTGCAATGAAAAAGTCACAGTGATGTGTTTGTAGATTAGTGTATGAAACTGGTGTAACCGCTAAAGGATTAGAACAGAGTCTTGAATAGGTTTTATTCAAGCTGTAAAATCACAAAAAGACATACTGAAAATACTTATGTGAAACATATACAGTATATCATTCAGTCTTGGCTACAATCCGGTGTGCAGCCCCTTTAAGGCATCAAAGGTTACCAGATATTAATATTTCACTGTATCTTTTGAACTTTAGCTAATAAAGTCTTTTTACATTATTATTATATCATACAACAAGATTCCAGTGACAAGTTGCCTGTTCAGACTGAACTTTAAACTACTGCGTGATGCAGCACAGTCACAGCTAATCAGAACATGTTTTATGTTTAATGTAAAGTTTTGAGCAGGATTTTGGACCAATAGACCTCAAGTCTTTTTTTTTTCCATGGGCATGTGAATGGTCACGAGGAAAATCACACAAGAGAGAAGGTATAACTAGCAATGTTTCTGGTACTAAGTGCAATACCTACCGTACTCCCCTCTCTAAACAATGGAGGCTAGAGTATATTTGCACTCAAGCAGTGCTACATCCTTGTCCATGTATGGATGTGGATTCACATTTCCAAAAAATGTTTGGAAATGTCTTCATTAAACTCTCTCTCTCTCTCTGTTGATTGAAACTTCAACTCTGACTCCTGGTCATCATTGTTCATACTGGTCTCTTTACTGGGTATAACTGTATTTCCTTACAATGCCTATTTGTAGCTCGTTCAGATAATACCGAAGTAAAAATACATTAAAATTTGCAGGTTTGGCACAAGGCCTGTTTTTCTCTCTCTCCCTCAGCTCATACATGTCTTGCATGGGTCAAATGCAGGGTTACATGTGATTTAGGGAAAGAGCCATTGTTAAATGTTTATTTCTTATACATCCTTGCCACACGAGACATGGCCCCTATGCATCAAAGCAACAGTTCCAGTGAATGACATTTATTAATCTTTCTCACACCTGTCAGACTGCTTCTAAAGGCTGTTAAAGTGAAATCCATCAGAACAAATGCAATTCAGCATGCTCAAAGCCATTCTGGAAGAGGTAGCCCTGGGAATGCGACATTTAAGTGGATAGCCGGGTCTCAAACACAATCACGTATCCAGGTCGACCAATCTGAGAGCTGATTGCTACATATTGTCTCCCTGCCCTTTCAAAAGGGTAATAAAATAAACATATTGGGTGAAATGCCCATAAGTGATGTTTGATTTATTTATTTATTTATTGACATTGAGTTGATAAAATCCAGCCAATGACAACTTTATTAACCTATAGGGGAGATTTACTTTGAAAGCCCTTTATTTTAGTTATACTTTCTTTTAATACTTTTTTGTTTTTGTTTTGTCGGTGAAGGACAAGCTCGTTATCACTCATACGGCAGCAGGATTATTTTTCTGCATGACACTTTTGATAAGTGGATGGAGGGGTGTAAATCTCACCTCTGTTGTTGGTGAGAGACTGACCTGTCATTCACTACACAGATTATATACCTGTGCTGGCAGAGTTTGAATGGCACTTCATAATTTTTATTCTATGTTTGAAGAATAGCTTCCCCATTTGTTTATTTAATCACCCTAATCTCGCTCCAAACCCATATTACTTTCTTTATTCTATTGAACACAAAAGACAAAAAACCTTCACGTGTCTTTTGACATATTATGAAAGTGACTCTGGGCGATCAAGCTTAAAAATGCAAAAACAAAGAAGCACAGTAAAAGTAGTCAAATAAAGTGATTTTATGGCTGTATTTGTTCCAAGTTGTATTTGCTACTTTTACTGTGCTTTTTTTTTTTTGGTGCTTTTTGCCCTTTTTGAAGTTTGACAGCCTGGAGTCAAAAGTTACTTTCATTAGATTGCAAAGAGCTTCAGATTTGTATGTATTTATTTATTTATTTTTTGTATGTTCCATAGAAGATAGTAAGTCAAATGAGTTATGAGCTACATTGGGGGAATTAAATAATGACTTAACTTTCATTTTAGGTTGAATTATTCTTTGAAATTGTTTCTCTCCTTGTTTTTGCCTCTCTTTGATTGCCAAACCATGAATCAAGTTACTGTGTTCTCAAGTTTTGCTGTGATTTGCCGTTATCATTTGTTTGCTGAATATGCCATCTAGTGCATGAAAGCGCAGACCCGATTCATAAAAGGACATGTTTGTTCACTCACAAGATCTATCAGTATTTTCTGTCGATCCTTGAGGGTCCTTCAGGGCATGCTGCTCCAGAAATGTGAATCTCTTACTAAAGCTTTGCCAGGAAGCAATCCTTTTTGTCCTCAAGCTTGTGTTTACAATCTGGTAGTAGGGGTATTACATTATGTCATAATATGTCAAATGCTTCTCAGCCACTATACAGGCATAGCTTTTATCATTGATGCTTTTGAATATTGATAAGCATCTTGCACAGTTACACACCTGTGCCTGAGACACTTCCAGTGTTAGGGAAGCTTCATTAAATCTGTAGTTTGCCAAGCTACAAACCACTTGGAATTTTAAGTAGTTAAATAGTTGAAGCTATTTGAGGGGACAGTGTATTTTAGATAATTATAAGATATACAATTAATGAGTTAGGGCTTGAGATCAGGGACTTTTGTGAACTATTGTGGGATGACGCATATGAATAATTAATGAATAATTGACTCTAATGTTGAACCAGATTGTTTCGTTTCTGAATGTGTTCCATCGCTAAAATGAATTGTCTGAATAAACCGATTCATTAAAATAAATCAGAGTCATCAGACTTTACTGGAGATTGCCTTTTTTTCGCTCTGTTTTAAGGCTGCACAATACATTGTGACATAAAAAATAGCGATGTAGCGTTTGGTCATGCTACAACATGCTTGTTATTGGAAAATCAACACTGTTTCAAAAACAGCTGAGTATTTAAGTTAGTAGAGATACTTTTATAAATGTACTCTTCAACATTGGACACTTCCTTCATTAATTTATTTTCTTTTGGACCTTCTTATAGGAAAGACTGAGAGTGCCACAGACAGAAAAGGGGGATACGGTTGTTATTTGCTCTCTCTAAGCCCAGGTCAATGGTCCTGTCTGTGGTTAATTCCTTCTTGTCGCACATAGTGTTCAGGCATTAGTGGCAATTAAGCGCAAAGGCTGGCTCCAGATGTGTGATATGGTACAGCTAAAGTGGACACACTGGCGCCCATATGGTTAGAGTTCTCCACAGCACTGCACTGGTGATATTCTGAGCTTAAACATTAAAGCTGAATTCTTATCACAGCAAACAGACACACATGGTCACCGATGCATACATACGGCCTTTGAATAAGAAAAAAAAAACGAAATATGCTTCTATACACATTTAAGCTGTGGAAAATATACATTCCTTCATGCGGATGTGGACTCTTTTGGCAAAGCATTGCTTGCACAGCCTGTTCCACTGGCAGCCCTACTGCTGACGCTGTCACCTGTCCATGTGGATGAAGGTGATTTTATTAGCACAGTCATGCTGGGGAACTGGCGTGGCTCGCCCACATTTGTCCTTCAATTGGGATTATTGTTTGGGAAAGATGAGCCAATAGCTGTATTTTTTTAATCTTGCCCTGTATCTTAACCACAATCTGTTAGCATTAAAAAAATAAATAAAAACCTGATGCGGCCAGGTGCAGTTTGTGGTAGTTCTATCAGGAAGACTTGCAGACTTGAGTAAAATTCAAGATGACATTAATTTAATGAACATGAAACAGGAATTTAATGTCTCACTTTTGCGTAAGCCCCGTCTGGTGGTCTGAAGAAGTTGTACTCAGAACCATCGGATCCTGCCAGAGATTGGCGGCAGGGGCGAAGAGCCTACGCCCGTGCAGGACGGAACTCAACTGGTGGTGGTGGGATGGTGGATGCTGGGTAGAAAGTAGATTGTAAGCAGACTTACAAAGTGATGGCAGACGCATGATTGGCTAGGAGTTACCTAGCTAATGGTGCAATGATATACAGCTGTGAGAGTCTTCATGCTAGAACTACGCTGTGCTTACATATATATATATATATATATATATATATATATATATATATATATATATATATGAGACTTGCTTTTATCTCCTCTTATGTTATATATATATATATATATATAACATAAGAGGAGATAAAAGCAAGTCTCATTTATAACATGTGCAACCTTTTCGAGAAAACAATAAAAAAAAAAAAAAAAAAAAAGTTTGTTAGGTTTAAAACAATGAAAGAATAAATATAGTGTTAGTGGAACATGTTATTGGTTTGTGTAAATATAACTTGTGGTTACTCTGCTAGGACCAGGGGCAGATTGGCCATAGGGAGAACCTTTTCCTGGTGGCAGCGATACCTAACAGTTCTGGAATTGTGTGGGCAGGTGACAATAGCTTTGATATTTTGTTATCTAATATCTTAGTTTTCCAAATACTTTTTAGGGCCACCACTGCACATTATGAACTGTACAGAGTTTTAGCAAACAAATGTGTTATATCTTTGGAAATTATTGCAACTTTTTCACTCTTTGTAAATATATCAGAGCAACTCCTATCCTTCCAGATGTAATGGAATAGAGATACATCTAAAACAAATCCACCCCCAAAAAATAGTTATAAAAAAATTTAAGCTTTAACATTTGGTGCTGTTGTAGTCAGCAGTAAACATATTAAAAATTAAATTGCACCTACAGGCTTTGAGGTTGCATTTTTAATCTGCCATCTCACAGCTTTATTCATGATCACACTTTCTCACGATTCTAAGGTGGTACTATTAGAAATTAGGTTAGTGGTATAACTGTCAAAGTATGCAAGCGTTGTTCCAGAAAATTTAAAAAAAATATATTGTAACAAGTTTCACAGCATGGGCAAGGAGGAGCCAGGAACTGGCTGAACAGCAACAAAGACTTCAATGACAGAACATAACATAAAAGTGCTTTGCAGCAAACAAAGCAAAGAAGCACACACACAACATGTGCGTCTCTCTCTCTCTCGAACTGGCGTCCTGGCCCCTACTTATCTCTCTCCCGCTGATTAGACAACTCGGCGCCAAACGTGAGTCATCACGGCCCCAGACACGCTGTCATCTGGTCCTTGGCAAACCGGGCAATGTTCATCCGTGACACCGGGAAATGGTTCTGGACATCGCCTCCTGGTAGACGTCTGCGGCTCCTCCGCCTCCTGGCAGACGGCAGCTGCTTCTTCGTATCCTGGCAAAAGACAGCGGGCTCCTGGCTTACCACTACACCCGTACCATACCTCATCGGCATTGCGACCTTCCAACAGTGACTAGGGCTCTCCAACAGCTCATCCCCAAGTTTGTCACCGTTGTAACTAGTTTCACAGCATGGGCAAGGAGGAGACGGGAACAGAACAGGCTGAACAGCAACGTAAACTTTAATGACAGAACATTAATCTAACTTAACATAAAAGTGTTTTGCAGCAAATTGAAACAAAGACATGCGCGCGCGCGCGCGCGCACACACACACACACACACACACACACACACACACACACACACACACACACACAACATGTGCATCTCTCTCTCTTTCTCAAACTGGCGTACCCGCCCCTCCTTATCTCTCTCTCGCTGATTAGACGACTCTGCACCAGGTGTGCGTCATCAAGGCCCGGCCACTCCCTCTTCCTCATCACTTATATATTGTAACAAAAATACATCTACTGTGACTGTGTCCATACACACATACATGGCTGACTGTCATTTATACTGTATATATCCCATCATAGATATTAGCAAGAATGTGTATTGTACTTTTCTCGTGAGTAATTTATGATACATTTTTGGGTGAACAACTGCTATTTGCAGCGTTCCACAGAAAAGTGTAATAGGTTTTCATGAATTGATACTTCTGGCAAACTTGGCTGAAATCTGGTTTTGTAATGCTGCTGTGCAATGGATTGAGGTTGTTTATTTTCTGTTGGAGAAGCTATTTGATAAAATTAAACCATTATAAATTTATGAAGTCCCTTCTGTGTTTTTCAGGATGTGGTTGTTTCATGTCACTTAACAGATGTTCAGTCAAGAGTGCAGTTTGCAGGCTTTAATGTGGCTTTTTACAGCTATATAGCACATGTTTATTAGCTTACATGTTTATGGCTTTGGTCTTCTCGGGAATTTCTCAAAAAAATGGGCACTGAGGTCGGACACTTATTTAGCATCAGAGAGCAATTTAAGTGGACACAGATGTGCCTGTGACACTGGCCAGCTGCAACGAACAATGGTTTGTCAGACTGAGACAACAATTAAAACAACAGCCAAAAATGCACATTATATGTGGATAATTGTTCCCTGAACAATTCCATTAACTAGTCGTTTAGTAATTTTCAAGTAGAAATATTTGGCAATAAGAAATGCAGTTCGTACCTTCATAAATACAATTCAACCATTGGTCATAGTAGTAGTAGTAGTAGTAGATAGCATATAGTTGTACAGAAACACTGTCCACTGTCATTCAGTTCTTGTATTGTCCATAAATGGATCTGGTTCTGAATAAAAAACAGGTCATAGTTCCCAATTATTAATATCAGTTTTTAGAAGCAAAAAACACAAGTTTCCTCCATTATTTTCCTAGCAGTTCTCCTAAATTAAAGGTTTACATTACAATTAGTCCTAATTACAATAAAATTGATAAAATATGGACACAAGACAATGAAGCTGTAATCGCATGAATATCATTTGATAGAGCTACGATGTGTGGATAAATGAACCACCTCATCCTCCGCCCATTGGCACAGTGGTCCCCTGAGGCCTGAGCCATATGGGTGGCTGCAAATGGACGGTTTGAGCAGAGGGAGCAGACGGTGGCCACAGCACTCCTCTTTGGCACAGGTGGCATTGTGGCACCAGATGGATCCAAGAGAGCGCTGCTTAGTCAGCCCACCATCTCTCTCAAGGGGTCTGGGCCCTCACACCTAGTCTGGACTGCCAGTGGCAGCACACACCCACCTGCTGGTCTGCACAGAGCTAAGTTAGGACACAAGAAAGCTGAGGTCTCTCTGGCCGAGGATGCAGTTAAAAATTCAATGCTTTATCAAATCCAAGGTTCCATGGCACATTTTGACCTATTGATTTTCATTATTTTTTTTTAGCTTATTTAGCTTATATAGCAGCATTTTAGAGCAGAGTATAACTAGATGTTATGTTATATCCACCTTAGATATTTATTTGATTTTTCCACGATTTTTTTTTAGATTGAACACAAGAGGAGATTTTTGGTGGAGATTTTTGGTTAGCCTCAGTCACCATTAATATATTTTTTAATACAAAAAAAGTGAATGGTGACTGAGGCTAACATTCTTCCTAAAATCTCCCTTTGTGTTGCATGGAAAAAAGGAAGTCAAAGAGGTAGTAATGAATACATGGCTTCTTTTGAATGGCTGTAAATAGAGCAATAAGCTTTTTGAAGCCAGATGGTATTACATCTACATACCAGCAATGTCCAACTGGGCCATGCTAACCAACTATATACCTAGACCAAAGATCTTAATTAATGGGCAAGGAAACAATGATTCACCGAAGAAAGTCCACTGATCATCTATTTCAACTTGCTCTCATTCCCTTAACTGTTATCATTGAGAGGCACGGTACCAAGCTCAGAATGATCCTGTGTATTGTTTATGAGGATGGGGGCTTTGAGCCATGCTTGGAACCTCACCTTGATTTTCAACACAGTACTTTAGCATGTGCTTTGGGCAGATGCTGGAACACAACAGGGCACGTGCTATTGATAGGGGGAAATGGTACCTTGCTGCACCCTGCCAACTAAATATTACCTTCAACTTTTACCACAATATGCTCCCTTGTCATCGCTCCAAGGGAAATTTAGACATCACTTTTCATGTCTACCTCCCCCCTTCCCTCGCACACCTCCACTTATGAACCTTGCATATCAATGCACTTGGGTGCTGTCTTGATTGATGGCAATTAGCATTTGGTAATGATAACAGATGTTTGCGGTGCCAGGAGGCTAGTACCTGCCGCCCTCTCCGCCATCTGCCTTGGGCATCAGGGGCCTGGCACAACAGCAGGCTGGCACGGGATAGTAAGAAGGGTGTAGAGGGGAAGACAAGAGGAGGGGTGGTACATTGTCGTCGCCTCCTCATTATTTGACACGAGGAGCAGGGCCAAACTGTAGGGGGTTTCCTGTGAACTCTGTGTCACCTGGTGCTGAGTACATTTGGAAAGGACACATAAGTTTTGTGAGCATGTATTATTTATTAAGCTTTTAGGATTCAGAGAAATAGTGTAACATATGTTGCTTTTAAAAAGCAATGATGTTTCAACAGTGTTTGGGACTGCACTGCACACATTGAGTTATAACACAAATAATTTATTTTAGGGAACGCATTGTTACGACAGATTACTGCATGCAAAAAAGCTACAAAAGTTTATATCTAGGGGATATGCTGAACAAGTTTCTGTGCCCAACATGTAAACTCAACTGTCCCTATGTGATACAATATAATGTGGGTGTCAGTCCTACCAAGATGTATGGATGGATGTATGTGTGTGTGTCAGCTGGGATTTGCCCAGAGAGAAGCCACTCATCATCTGGCTTGTCATCACTCTGGCCACGTGGCGTGCGGCATGGAGATCGGCACAGGCATCGGCCGGTTAACTTCAGTTTTAGAATGAAATATGTTTTCATGTCATAGTGGTGGTATTAAAACCAAGGGGCTGAGTTCCACACTCAAACCACTAGCTGCCACATCTGACAAATGCACGCCTTTCTTATTCCCTAAAGGTGAGTGACATCTGGGCTATGCCTTCTGTGTTCATCAGTTCTATCCCTAACTACCTCCTAACAGCATTCTGTTGCCAAAAAAAAAGCTTGTCTGAGTGCAACAAATTGATTGAAAGAAGGTGTCTCGAGACATTAAAAAAAAAAAAAAAAAAAGTTATTTTAAAGTTGTCAAGATGTTTAAAAAATGTGACTTCTGCACGAGATGCTGAACAAACAGCAAGGTATGGTGCAATGGCCAAAGGCTGACGCAACAACGCATTTGGTGAGAATGGCCCCGAACTATGCTAGAATTAAAATATGTGAGACTATTTAACAATCCACATTTGACTGGACAATCAAAAAACTTCAAATTAATTATACATTTTAAATAATATTTTTCACAGTTGCAGTGTTGGAACAGTTACTGCATTTTGGTTTTGTAGGTGGAAGGGATTGATGTGGAAATATTGAGCATCTTGTCGGCAAAATTCTTTTTTCCAGTGATTGTATTTGTTTGTGCTGGTCTTTGACCACTGTGTTAGATCCAATCTTCAGCTGACTTCAAAACTTTATGGGCTTCAATGTAAAAGTCAATGAGCCGGCCTGTGGTTTGCCTGAGAAGATGAACTAAAGTTGCTGGTGCCTCTCATCGTCTGCCATCACTGAGAAGAAAAGATGAGGATCAACTCTCAGACTTTGACTGGACTGTTTTCTTTTTGCTTATGTCAACTGATTTAGATTTTTTCTCACAGGCAAAGCACTAATTCTGCATGCAACTGTCAGTTCAGCTCCTTCCCTTGTGCACTTTAGAAGCTTTTCCCTCACTCGTCTGTTCTTCTGAGACTAATATCTTTAGACCTTTTCAAGATGAGCTACTCAGCTTTGCACAAAGTGAAGATTTAACATCACAGGAAGAGGTTTCTCACTTATATAATTCTCGTATTTTTCCCCCCTTTTTTTTCTCCCCTTTCCTCCCCAATTTGACATGCCCAATTCCCAATGCGCTCTAAGTCCTCTTGGTGGCGTAGTGACTTGCCTCAATCCGGGTGGCGGAGGATGAATCTCAGTTGCCTCCGCTTCTGAGACAGTCAATCCGTGCATTTTATCACATGGCTTGCTGAGCGTGTAGCATATACGTACAACTCACCACGTGCCCCACCGAGAGCGAGAACCACATTATAGAAACCACGAGGAGGTTAACCCAACGTGCCTCTACCCACCCTAGAAATCGGGCAAATTGGTTGCTATGGAAGCCTGACTGAAGTCACTCAGCACACCCTGGATTCAAACTTGCGACTCCAGGTGTGGTAGTCAGTGTCTTTACTTGCTGAGCTACCCAGGCCCCCCATTCTCCTGTTTTCTTAAAACTCTGAGATGTTTCAGAATCCTCAGGCACATTGTTCTTGTTGCGTTCAACTAGTGACATTAATTTACTTTTACTATTTGCTCCTGCAAAAGCTCTGGGGTGTGATTTTGTCTATATATTGTCTTTCAGAGTATTTTCCACTGATAAAGAAACAATTGTGTTTTTCTCATCCTTTTGGTCTCACTTAGACAGTGTTTCAGTAGACCCTAACAAAGTGTCAGTGTGTGCAACATAAACTTCAAACTAAAAAGGTGTTCACAACAACAGCAATTTGCAGTGACAAACTGACGATCAGCCTCCTGATAAAGTTGGATACAGCAGTCGAGAAGGACAGTCGAATAGCAACAAAAAGTACAGCAATTTTGTGGCAGGGTTCTGAAAATTTGTAGTTTTTAATTTAGTTTTTTTATTTCTTTTTGTTTTTAATTTGTCTCATCGATTGAGTTTTCGTTAGTTTTCTATTTAGTTTTTGTTTTTCAGTTAATTTATAACTGAAATTTTTTTTTTGGTATTTTTGGGCTGCCAAAGTTAATGGATAAACTGAGAATTTAAATATGTTTAACATCATGAAATTGTTTTTTTTATTATTGTTATATAGAATATTTTGTTTTTACAAGGTGGTTTGTAAAGGTTACAAATGTAATAATATAATATACAAAAACTAAAATTAATTTGATTTGTAAAATCAAAACAATTAGTTTGAGTGCATTTTTTATTTTGTATTTAATTTAACAGAAATATTTAAATTTAGTTTTCATATACTTCTTGCCGATTAAATCACTGTCAGTATGAACTGCCCTTAAAGGCGCAGCTGTGGAATATAATTGACAAATTGTTGGTAGTAATTTGTTTTTTGATTAATGTTATATTCACTTTTTATTTATTTACATTTTTAATTTATTTATTTTCTTGTACAATTTGGTCATATTTCTGAATTTAAAAGATAAGAACCAGCCATTGAATAACAGGAAATAGGCTAAACTCACATGATTTCACCATGTATCATGCATGCTGTAACATATGCATCTCATGTGTTTCACATGCAGATGTGGTAGGTGAGTGTTCAGTTCACCTTTACTCACAGTAGATACAGGGCTGTTATATCTTGTCAAATTCACTCAAGAGGAAAACATTCATATGTATCACACCTTCTCTGTGAACAGCCTCACACTCAAACATGGTCCCTTTCACACGTCTCACTCACCCTTATTTTTCACCGTGCAAAATCAATACTCTAATCTTCAGCCCAGCCCTTCTCAACAAGTCTATATTTCTCACACCGCTCATGTAAAGGTGACCTCTGTGAGCCATTGGTATTAATATCTTTTCTGTTAGCATTAGCCTGTCCCATAGTGCCAGTTTTAAATTAATTTGATCCATTCACATGCTTCCATCCATTCTCATCCATCCACATCCATCCATCTGTCCGTCCGTCCATCCAAGGGTTCAGTAACTTAAGAAAACAAACTAAATTAAACTTGAGAATACAAGTCACCTTGTCATGAATGGCCTCAATGGCTTGCAAAACACCTAAATTAATTCTTCATGTTATTTGAAGAATTCTTTGTTTGAGCTGTTCTTTAACAGTTTACTTTGCATATCCGATGAATGAGCAAATTAATTCAAAGTACTGGGGCAACTTCAAATTGACTTTGGCTTTGTTTGAGCTCATTGTGAGATTCGACCAGCTCAGTAAACATGCTTGAATGAAGGAATTCTTCATCTGTCACTCAAAAATGTAATTAATGTACATTATTCTTTTAGAAATTCATAACCTTGAGCCAACACATACAAATGAGAATTGAAAAAATGATTTATTGCACTATGAAATGACTGTGCTTGCACCATGGGGGAGTGCTTCTGTGTTGGCACAACGCTTCATATGATGTTGTTACATATTGAACATTGTTTGTTAATATTGACATAGGAAATGGAGTGCACTTGCTAAAGTGTCCAGTAGACCCAAAAGTAAGATGTCCTTGGCTAGATTACTGGCCTTCATCTTGATTTTATAAATGTCCTTCATAAATACAATATTTTTGGATGTTCTGGTGGATCTTTAGATATGGAAGACACACAAAAATGTACCCCAAATGTAAATGTTGCTTGTTCAACTTATTTTAGTAAATTGAGCTAATGTAACTAGCTTAACTCTACTTTATCTATACAACCTAATTCCATTGTCCTTTTTTTTATTTAAAGTTTACTTGTAAGGTTATCCATTTGCTTTTATTATTACATGAATAATGGGATTTCCATTTCCCAACATGCATTGCTTGAGACTTTCTGTTCTGGGTTACCATTGTGGTGAAGTGTGCATCTTGAGCTTATGTTAAGGACAAATACATTTACTTTTTGTTTTACTTCTGGAGTGTTATACTTACACAAAAATCAATTACTATGCAAATACCAGTGGAGTAAACAGTCTCTTCTACTTTACACCTGCCAACAGCATACATTAGCTATATATGGTAAGTTGTGTTTAACATTATATCATGTGCAAATGCTAGCAAATAGGTAGCAGCAAAAGGTTCAGGTGTTTTATGTTGATATGTAATTTTAAATGATTTTACTCCATTCATTTTTGTTGATTCATTCATTCATCAAAGTTTATGCTACACATTATGTTACAGTTCAGTTTAAATCAATGCTAATAAAACCAATTTCCAATGTGTGAAACCACTGTCCACAATTTAATTAATTTCATCCAAAGAATAATTTTTTTTTGAATGTAGGAAGAATATTTATAGGAAGGATAGGAGAAACAATTTGGTTTGGTAGAATTGCCAACAGAAAAGGCAGGGCCCAATCTCTCAATCTCTTCCAAACAGCCATGTCTGGAGGGGAAGGACTAAAAAGTGCTTGTAAATTCAGGTTACAAATGAATGCCATCTCTAATCTTGGAATTACATTGGAGCAAGACAATACATGTTGAGCCTCTTTGGAACATGCAGTGGGTAATTTAATCTTATAACATGAAGATTATTTTGATTGCATTGGAGTTTGATCTGTTTGTCTCCTTAATTTGCCTCTAACCGGCTGACATTTTCACAGTATTTAATAAAAGCTGCACTCGATTTGAGGCTGGGTGACAATCTTTTATTTACTTGGCGTGGATAAAACCATTAATTCACGGTAATTAATAAGTGAAGTATGGAGGGTGTGGGTACAGCTGCATCCGCTGGGAGGCTTTTATGGAACAGACTCATTCATCTCGATTAGACACACTTAGCTTCTGATTTCCTTGTGTGGCTTTTCCATGTTAACATCAGCTAGCCACTTGTAAACCACATGCCTTAACATGTCTCAACTCCAGGATTACAACTCAGCAGTTAGTGTTTTGTCCATAGATTGGTCCACCATATTCTTCTCACTAGTCTTTGATGGGTCCACAACAACATCTCTCTCATAGTCTCATGTGGCCAAACTTATAACTTACGACATAAAGTCTTGTCCTTATTGCAGATTATTCTGGACAAAAAGCATCCATTTTAAAAGGAAATATAAGGTTACCAAGCACAATTTTGTATTTGTGTGCCATTTAGTATCGGAATTTAAGCATGACAGTTTATGCAAAACACCAAAAAAAACATTTAAAAGTGTATACAGTAGACTTTGTGATAAGAAATTATGATTGATTACTAAGCACTGATTATTTCACAGAATTATTTGATGTGACTAACCTTGCAAACTTTGGCATATACAGTGATTAGTTTGTCCTCAAAAGTGCTCGTTGTTTCAAACTGGCACCTAGTTAATGTACAGCTTTTTTTCAATGCAAAAAGATTAAAAGGACTGTATGCCCTTCCTCCCTGAGGTTGAATAAATTCAGCCAATCAGATAGGACCGGTCAGTCAGTGAATGGATTGTGGGTGGTCTGTAGGCCTGCCATCTCAGGCTGAGACAAGGCCGGCCATAACTGAATTTATATAGAAGTTTGTGTTTTGTGCTGGCCTTTCCCCTGAGTGTTTTTAGAGTGGAGTGGGGCTTTCTAATGAGGTTTAAGGGGATGGACTAACCCTGAGAGACAGGTCATGGATTGAGTTAATGGTGTCTCAGTGACTTGGTGCAGAACAATTGCTTGAGGGACAAGGGGCACTTTTGTCCAAAGCATTAAGGCTGTAAATACACAGTGACCAAAACTGCGAGACTTTACACAATCCCTGTGTTGATTCATCCTTATCAGCCCTTAAGAGTTGTTGCTGAAGTGCAAGGACTAATGAATTAACACTTCTCAAGATGTGGCACATAGGCATAGTTAGAAAATATCGGAAATCATGTTTAGTCCCAAAGGCCTCGCCGTTCACTTAAAAGTATGAATATCTTAAAAAAAAAAAAACTAAACAAAAACAACAACTCTGAAAAAGACAAAAAAAAAAAGCCATATACATACAATATCAGATTTGCCCAACGATGCAGACCATTGTATGTCCAAAAAATTATTGTCATTATTTACCAATGTTCCAAACTTGTATGCTGTCATTTGTTTTTCTGAGAAACTTAAGAATACAAATTTTAAAGAAATTTGGCTGTCATGCTCCAAAAAAAATACATAAAAAAATGTGACTTGTGTGCTATATTACAAATCTTCTGAACCTATTTGATTGACTCAATTTTTATTTATTTTTTAATTCTGGATGCAAACATGAGCTTGACTTGAGCTTTTGAGGTGGGAAGGATTATCATTAAACGACAACTTATTTTTTGGTTGTGGCTTCAAGTCATATTGCTGAAAAAGTATTATAGTGCACAAATCATATGGACATTTATCATGTATTTTGGTGTTTTGCGTGTGTGTGTGTGTGTGTCCTTTTTGGAGCTTACAAGAGCTATGCAGATTCTTAAAAAAATTCTCTTTTTGTGATCTATAGAACAAATAACAGCATAGGTGTTTGAAACGACATGAAGGTAGGTAAAGTATGACAGAAATTACATTTTAAGGTGCTAAAAGGAATGGGTACTATTCCTTTAACTTAAGCTTGATTTACCTAATCTATATTTGTTTTCATTTTATGTAAATATTACTACATCATCACCTAATACTCTGAAATCTATATATTTTTGGTACCGTTGATTTCCCTCAACAGCCAGCTGGAAGGCATCACAGTTATCCAACATTACATCTCCAAAATGTAATCAAGGTAGTGACAATCCAACAGCTGACCAATCATATCTAATATATCCCAAGCATGGAGAACTGCTCTGTCAGGAGAATCAGCTTGGGCTGTATTAAAATTCGAGATGTGTCTAAAATTGGCCCGGCCTCTTGCTTGTGCTTAACACGTTCTATCGGGATTCTGCACAAGTCTGGGGACCAATCTTTAGGCCTGATTTATCTGATGTTTTCTAAACAACTGTCAGGGGGAAACAAATTAATCTGGGCATTAAAATACAGTAGCAGCCCCTGGCAGATTTCAGGAAGAGTCCTGACCATCATTCTGCTGCCAGGCCACCATTAGCTTTATTAGAAATCCAATCCCGTTCTCTCCTGTGAACCTGGATCCATAATACATACCTGCCTTATAGAGTAAGCATAAACTGCTATTAAATTACTAAAAGAACTGATAAAAGTGTTTCAAAGGTCATTTCATCTAATAATTTTCTAAATATATAGGCACTTGTGACATTTGAATAACATAATGTCACGATTGGTTGGTGTTCAAAAGTACAGTGTGCAATTACAAATTATATTATCATATTATCAATTTGAATGAAAATTTGAATTGATAAATAAACATGAATTTAGGATGCCCCTCTTTTGCTTTATGAAAGCATGCTCAAACTGGCATGGACACCACAAACTTGTACCAAACCTGATGATCCATGTTATCCAGCATGATTTGGAAGCAAGGAAATCTGACCTTTTGTACAAAGGATGGCCAATATCTTATTTACCTAAAAATAGTTAAAGACATTGAATATTTCATAACCATTTTAATTCATAACATTTCTTAAACTTTTCTTCATTTTATCAGGTGTAAAATAATTCAGAACTTTTCCATTATAGTGCATGTGTAACGGGAGCCAGCTAGTAGATAGCTGTGCAGTGTGTAAACCTCACTCTCCTGACCTTGAGAGGTGCACTAGCGACTGACGCTAGAGGCCGTAGCCTTTAGCCTCCTTGTTAGCGCACCCGCCTCCCATGCCGGTTAGAGTCCTGTTCGGAGAGGGGCGACCAGGGCCGGTTACAATGGTGCCGTGACCCGTATGGGAGTGAGGTTTAGGGGGGTGAGTGTAAGTGTTGCTAGCTGGTAGATAGCTGTGCAGTGTGTAAACTTCACTCTACTGACCTCAAAGGTGCACTAGCAACTGACGCTGTAGACTGTAACCTTTAGCCTCCTTGTTAGCGCACCCGCCTTCCATGCCAGAGATGCTGGTTCAAGTCCCGTTCGGAGCAGGGCGACCAGGGCCAGATACACATGTTTGTCTTACCTTACAGAATTGACTGTGAATGAATGAATGATGTATTAATTATGAGATCAAGCTGTAGCAACAGAAATATTTGACGTTCTTAAATCATTTAGAAAAATAAATACCCAGAAAATATCCCATGCGGTTTTGCACCTCTGTCTTTATTATTGCTCTCTTGAAAGGATCCGTTTTACCATGTGGGATTTTAGACCGTGATTGCCCCATATTTTTGGTAGAAACAGTGCTGTAAAACTAATAACTGCCTTTAGTCTCCCTGCACTCTTCTGCCTCTCTTAGCTGCTGACAATTGTATGTTTAATATTGTTGAAGTGCTATTAAATCAGACGTATTTCTCTTTCTATGAAATGTTGCTATTTTTGTGAGATTGTGTCAGCTTTAGGCTAATGCTGAGGGGTAAAGCACAGTGCCTGTTCTGAGCAGAGAAAGCTCTTTTTAATATGAAACCTAATCCAGAAATATCTTGGCAGTGCACCCTGGCTGTTCTTTAATGTGTGGTTCAATTCTGTGCTGATATAGTGCAATAAACCCCTCGGAAATGGCAACTCTGTCTCCTATAAGCTCTCACTCACCACTGCTCTCTCTCAAAGTTTTCAAGCAGCAACAATGACGAAGGGGCATCGTATTGTCTCGGCAACACGTGTTCTGGGATAGCCATCTTATCTTCCCACTCCAGGCCCATGTAAACACAAAAGCGCTCATTCTTCCTCTCTTTTTTTCTCCTCCTCTCCATCCATCGCTCTCACTGATGTGACTCAGAAACGTCCCCGCAAAGCGCTAAGGTGTTGTGTGCGGTTGTGTGTACACGCCGTGTAGCGGTGGCTCGTTCATTCCCTCGCTTCCCCCTCAATCTACTCTTCTTTGTTTACCCAACAGTTGTGTGACAGAGAGCACAACACATGCCTATTAGGGCATTTGTGCAGCAGGGAGAGATTACAGCCTCCAGTTTGCTTTTTAAATAAACTCCCACTCACTGCACTGAAATCTGGGTGTGATAATCCCTCTCTATGCCAGCACTGATAGACAGTGATGGAAGGCAATCTAGTGGAAGGCTGTTCGTTTTTTTTCCGCCCCTAGACACTGCTGTAAAGTAGCCATTTATTTTTTTATTACAAACATGTGCACATTATGCATTAAAGTGATTCATGCATTGTAATGTGCATTTACAATAAAAGAGGTATTAGAGATGACATCACCAGTGGCAACACACATGCACATCAATATTGTGATTTTAATGCAATTTGGGGAGGAAAACCCAAGTAAACACATCACTCTAGTTACTGTAATGGGATTGCAGTAAACGTAATTACATAAATGTAGGGTGCAAGTGTGGGTGAGTAAGGTGGATTATTCTAACCATCGTGTTAATAAAGGACAGCCGTGGTATGGAAATAATTTAATCACAGAACAAGGATGTGGCAGCGTTTCATGTGGTCATTAAACAGGGCTCTGAGCTGCAATGCGTAAACAGTTTATTCAGGTGGACAGTCACCAGTATTTTTGTTAATGAAAACAGTTTTTCACTGCTAGATTTTATTTCCGAAAACATTTTTCTTTAGTCAGTTTTTGTTTTTTGTGGGTAAAACTTTAATTGCAGTATCGAGATGAGGCTCATTAAACATTTATCATATGCAATGGACATTTCAGACTTTAACAAGCGTTGCCGTAGTCTTGTAGAGACATGTCATCCACTTTTTCAGCTTTGTATGATGAATCTTAGCTTTTTTTTATGTGTTATAATCACAAATCATGTTGTAATTGCACCTTACAAAGTGCAATTAGAGGGCTGAAGCCTGCTATTTAATTTACGACAATCTTTCACCTGAAAGCTTGATTTTCATTATCAAAGATGGATAGCGAGAGGGAGAGTTATGCAGCTCTCAGCTCTATCATAAATGCATTCAGTCCTTTGATCTTGAACCTGATTCAGACCCTCAAAGCTAACTCTCAATCTCTCTCATTCTCTCTCCTCCACAAGACATAACAACAGTATGCATGAGTGTCTATTGTCTAATTAGCAATGATTTTAGAGATTAGGTTCAAAATGGATAAAAAGGATTAGTGTCTGATTGGAATTTGCTTGATATAGTGGGGCTGAATAAGACCATCATTTTAAGTAAGGAAAACACTGTTTTTTTGTTTTTGTTTTGTTTTTACAAATAGTAGGCATAGAATATTCAGGCATGCCCCCACAAGCTAATCTCTAAACATCTCGATAAGTGTTTCTGTAAAATCCACATATAGTCCAAACTCCATGTATGCGCTTTCATCATTTTAATGCTGTGTGCCTAAACTCCTAAATCTTTACTACATCTGTACACTCTGGCAATGCATTTCCATAAATGAAAACTACAGCTATGAGAGAATTAGGATCTCATTACCATATGTTTCTCAGGAAAAGCATGGAAATCAGTACACAAGGGTTGTAGTGTAGGATGGAAATCATAAACATGCTTATTAGCTTTCATGAGTCTCTTCGCTTTCCATTGTTAACTGTTCTAAACTGCAAAGTTCGTTGACGAAATGTCTTAAAGCATATTTGTAAAAGCGTGCATTTTCATATAATTTGTATAAACTTTATATTGTATTTCCTTCTTTTCTATCTAATTTTCCTGCTTAACAACTGATTATGTATAGAAAACAATAATATCATAACACTCCAGAAGGCAGCCATGAAGCAGTCCTCTGTTGACTTCGAGTGGAAAAGGATGGAGAAGGTGCTCTGGGCAGGATTCATGTAGATATGTTGATATGAATTTCAAGGACTTTTGAAAAATCTATTTTACATTTCCAAGAACCAAACACAAACCATGGAGCTTTAATCAACTATTGATTATTACAATGAGCTTCATACATAATATGTGGTTGTCATTATAAATATTAGTAATGCAGTTATATACAGTATATTTAAAAAAACAAAAATATTCCAATGTAGAAGGTTAAGTGTAGTCATCATTTCAAGAAGTTTTAAAGACACTAATGTATGAAGGGCCATCCATATCATGCAAATGTACTATCCATACGTAAAGGATCCACATATAAAAATGCTAACAATTTTGTCAATAAATATTTAATATTTTGAATTAAAAAAAGCAATAATTAGCATTGTCGAGAGGCATTTTGAGTTTTATCCAGAGTGACAAGTGAGGAGTTCAATAACATTGACGATTTATTATAAGTAAACAGTAACATGAAATGTGTCTGGTACAGAGATGAACATGAGACAAAGAGAAACTTCTGTGAAAGGACTGTATTTTTTGTCAAGAGTAAATGCATTAACAGGCTCATGGAATAAATGTGTCTTTAGAAGTTTCTTGAATGTAGCGAGGGACTCTGGGCTGTTCGGGTAGAGCTGGGAAAATCATTCCAACAACGAGGTACAATGAAAGTCAAACTTCTGGAAAGAGATATCACACCTCTTTTTGTTGGTACAATGAGGCGCTGCTTACTCCCAGACCACTGACTATAGGTTGCCAGCATTAGTGTCTTGATCTTGATGTTGGTAGCAACTGGCAGCAAGTAAAGCGACACAAACGAGATTATCACTGAGCACACTTCGATCATAAGCCAATTTGTATAATCGCTATTAACAGTTACCAATGTTTTAACTGTGCTTCAAACTTGAATCTTTCTGTTTGTACCCCTTGTGAAGTTCACTTTATTCTTTGATACCTTTTATGCCTCTTTGTTTTTGTGGTTTTTGTTTCAGTTTGTGGCATTTGTTACATTTTGAAATCATTGGTCTGGAGGAGGGATGTTTATCATAGATCATATTGCTTTATAACAGATCATATTGCTCATATAATTCATCTGTGGTTTCTCAGTTTGTGTGTAAATATAGAAAACATGATTTCCAGTCATGTTATAGTGGATATTCACTTCCCGCTGTGATATTGGGAAGGTGTTACAACAATGAGATTCATTGTAACCGATTTTAGAGATATAGGTATGTGTGTATTGTTCTTTACAGTGCAGATTCATTTTAAGGGTTCACAGTGACAGTAAAGGTGACCAGCCATCAGACTAAGGAAGCCACAGTGAAAGTCTATAAACGCAAACCCTTTTAATCCAGACTCTATTTCCTCGGGGGGTTCTGAAGGCGACAAAAAGGCTTCTCAAAGCCACTGGCCCTGATGATGTGACTTTAATATGGCCCGCACTTCTCCACATGACTTAGTTGAAATGAGAAAAAAAAAAGGGTTCAAAGCTTTATCCAGTCTGGATGTAATACATGAAGGACAGATATTCAATGTAATAGGTTTATTACCCTGTTCGTAGAGGTACTGTGGTATGGAGTAGCATGCAGAAAACATTGCAGATTCATGCCGTTTATAGCTTAAAATAATAGTTAAATTCTACACACCCAAAATTGAAAATCTCATAATTTCCTCACCCTCATGCCATCCCAGATGTGTATGAAATAATTTCTTCTTCAGAACAAGATTCTTCAGAAGATTTACAGAAGAATATTTCAGCTCTGTAGGGCCATACAATTCAAGTGAATGGGTGCCAAAATGTTGAATCTCCAAAATCCACATAAGGGCAACATAAAAGTAATCCATATGACACCAGTGGTTAAATCCATGTCTTCTGAAGTGATATGATAGGTGTGAGTGAGAAACAGATCCAGCAATTGCATAAACAGATTTAAGTCCTTTTTGTACTATTAATTCTCCTCCCTGGTCAGTCAATCATCCCTATGCCCTAATCCCTTCAGAGGGTTTTGCCCTCCAGAGTGAGAGCTTCAGAGGGTTGAAGGGTGTAGGTCTCAAAAATATCACTCATTTGGAACGCACTTCAGCATCGTCTATCCAAGCCAAAGGAGCCGCTGCCATTGCACAAAGGTCGAAGCTAATGGCCATCACCTGGACCTAATCAGTAATATTTGTACATGGTTTCTGCCTGAATAAATTTAAGCTTCATGTTTAAACATTTGCTTTATTTAAAAAATATGAACCAAAAAAATAACCAGTATACACATATACAGTAATAATATGTTCAATTATTAAATAAGTAAAATGCTAAAATGCCACTGTGTATATTTATTTTATTTCAACCCATTCATTAGATTAACACATCAAGTGAATTTACAGGAAAGTAGCACAAGCAAAAGACAGTTTCAAACAGAAATCCAAGGGTTTAAATGGCTCATGACGTGCTCTTTTATTAATATAATTTTATTATCTTCCCCGAGGTCCACTTATAATGCTACTATAGTTTTTGTTGCACCAAAACAGTCATACTTTAGTCATATATAATCATTTTCCATCCTGTTTCTGGCTCTCTGGCCCTTTAAGACTTCTGTGTAAACACCTTCTATTCTGATTGGCTAACATCATACAGCCTTTCAAGTACAGCAATATTTGAAATGTAATCCAAAGAAAATGAACAAACTCCACACAAAATTATAAAACTACATTTCAGGGTTGACGCATAGCATATACCCTGAATATATTAAAATATCAAGCAGCACGGGGCCTGGGTAGCTCAGCAAGTAAAGACGCTGACTACCACCCTTGGAGTCACAAGTTTGAATCCAGGGTGTGCTGAGTGACTCCAGCCAAGTCTCCTAAGCAACCAAATTGGCCTGGTTGCTAGGGAGGGTAGAGTCACATGGGGTAACCTCCTCATGGTTGCTATAATGTGGTTCTCGCTCTCGGTGGGGTGTGTGGTGAGTTGTGCGTGGATGCTGCGGAGAATATTGCGAAGCCTCCACACGTGCTATGTCTCACGGTAACGCACTCAACAAGCCATGTGAAAAGATGCACGGATTGACTGTCTCAGACGTGGAGGCGACTGAGATTCATCCTCTGCCATCCGGATTGAGTCACTATGCCACCACGAGGACTTGGAGTGCATTGGGAATTGGGCATTCCAAATTGGGGAGAAAAGGGGAGACATTTTTTTTATTAAAATAAATGTCAAGCAGCACCATAAAAAATCAAACTGTCATGACATATAAAATATTCATGAATGACATTTTTAAAGTCCAATAGTGTTTTAACTGTCCAGTCATTCAGTAAGCAATCCACTCTGATCTGAGCCAAAAACATACAGTCCACACTGAAATGTTCTGAATACGCAAACATAATACAATCCATGGTGATGATGGGTACTTCAGCTGGCTTCAACAGGCCAAAGCAGAGGCGCTGGTCTTCTCAGGAGTGACATCTCACAAATCTTCCATGTTTGTTTACACACAGGACCACATTTGTTTCTCCCAGTCAGTGGCCACAACAGAAGAAGATGCGTTTTTAAAAGTTGCGATATTACTGCTCTTAAAACGTGGTGCACATCGCCAGAAATGCATAAAAAGATCAAAGACGTCCATATAGTGCATGTGTACAGAAGACTAACATTTAAAATTAGTACATGTGGGTACAAAAACGGTCCAGGACATCTTCAAAGCAGCACAACAGCAAGAACGCAAAGAGCAAGATGAAACACAATGGAGGTCACCTTTTTAGAGTAATAACAACATGGCATCTTTTAAAAGCAGTGCAAGATGTATGATAATGGCCAAAGCCGTTCGTCTAGTATAGGTTTATGTAGAAAAACATTTAAATCCAGATAGTCACATAAAGGTGTCCTGTGCAAATCTCCTTTGGATAAATCTCTCCTCTTCACTTGTGTGAAAGTCCTCTGACTGAGTGACTGATCTCCAGTGGGTGGGGCCAAGGGTGTAATGGCAAGGAATTGGCATTGATGTCTTGCTGAAGAGGCAGTCATATATATGCAGATGTATTTGGTTTTTGTGATGTCACATATTCCACAAATTCGAAATGGCCTGTTTCTAGAGCCTGGTTTAAATAAATAATATTTTTCTATTAAGGAGGACGTTTTCAGTTCTGAAAATAAATAAAGTAAGTTTTTATTGTACAATGACCTCTTAATGTATATGTCAAAAGGTCAAGGAAAATATGACACCTTTAAATGTTTTTTAAAAAAAAGTTCGTTAAAATAATTTATTTTAATTCTTCTTCTGTTTTTGGTGATTAACAGTCTTAATTAATATTGCCCCTTACTGTGCAGTGAGGAGAATTTATGATAAAATGTACTTAAATATTTATCTGTTTCTCACCCACACCATTCATATTCTGTCTGAACACATGGATTTAACCACTGGAATCATATGGATTACTTTTATGCTCCCTGTATGTGGATTTTGGAGCTTCCAAATCTTGGCACCCATTCACTTCCATTGTGAGGACCTACAGAGCTTAACTATTCTTCTAAATATCTTAAGTTGTGTTTTGCAGAAGAAAGTAAGTCATACACATCTGGGATTTCAGGAGGGTGAGTAAATCATGAGAACCATGATTTGGTGGAATAAAAAAAAATGCAATTGTTTATCATCTTATTTAAAGGTGCACTCAGTATCTTTTAGCTTGTGTCATCTTGGACTTACAGTGACACCTACTGGTGTGAATGCAACATCATTAATAATCAATAGTTTTCGGTGACAAATGCCATTAACAAGTTTCCATCCACTTTCTGTGCTTTTCTGTTATAGTATAGAGACAATTTATTGAAATTGGCCAGCTTACTGTTAAATTCAAAATATTTGCAACAGTAGGAAATATCAAAAGACGACATAGAATTGGAGAAGTTGCTTGTGTGCATCTGGGATTATTAAAAGTAATTGATTGGAATACTTGGAAAAATACAATAGAACTGGTGGCATTAGTGAGCCTGTAATCCTTAATATTAAACTCCTGAATTAAAAATATTGACAATCCATTCACATGATGACGTTTTATTTGTCCATGCAGAAAATAGGTTGTGAAACTCCAGGCTGCAGTGTCCGAGCAACACAAAAAACGTCAAAACTCATCTTTTCTCAAATCACAAAATTTTGTGCTGATTTTTGATAACTTTGCACATTTATTAAAAAGAAAAAAAAAAAAACTGAAATATCAGATTGACATAAGTATTCAGAACATTAACTCAGCTTTGCACACATGGAATTGGGGATTTTCTGCCATTCTTCTCTGCAGATGTTCTCAAGCTCTGTCAGGTAGGATGGGGACCGTTGATGGACAGATATTTTCAGGTTGCCCCTAAGCCACTTGCATTGTCTTGTCTGTGTCCTTAGGGTAATTGTCCTGTTGGAAGGTGAACCTTCGGCCCAGTCTGAGGTCCTGAGTGCTTTTGACCAGATTTTCATTAAGGATATCTCTGTATTTTGCTGCGTTCAGCTTTCCATCAACCCTGACCAGTCCCCGTGTCACTGCTGCTGAAAAACACAACCACAGCATGTTTCTACCACCACCATGCTTCACCGTTGGGATGGTATTGTGCAGGTGATGAGCAGTTCCTGGTTTCCTCCTGACACAATGCTTGGAATTAAGGCCAAACAGTTCAATCGTCATTTCATCAGACCAAAGATTCTGGTTACTCACTGATTGAGAGTCCTTAGGTTCTTTTTTGCAAATTCCAAGTGTGCTTTCATGTGTCTTGCACTGAGGAGAGGCTTCCATCTGGTCACTCTGCCATAAATTAGAGTGATGAGTGTTGCAGTGATGGTTGTCCTTCTGCAACCAGAGTGACAATCGGGTTCTTGGTCCCCTTACTTACCAAGGCCCTTCTCCCCCGATTACTCAATTAGCCGGGCGGCCAGCTCTAGGAAGAGTCCTGGTTGTTTCAAACTTCTTCCATTTAAGAATTATGGAGGCCAGTGTGCTCTTGGGAATTTTCAATGCAGCCGGAATTGTTTTGTTGCCTTCCCCAGATATGTGCCTTGACACAATCCTGTCTCTGAGCTCTGCAGAATGTTTCTTTGACCTCATGGCTTGGTTTTTGCTCTGATATGCATTTTCAGATGTGACCTTATATAGACAGGTGTGTGCTTTCAAAATCACATCCAATCAACTGAATTTGCCACCGGTGGACTCCAATGAAAGTTTAAAAACATCTCAAAGATGATCCAGAGGAATGGAATGCACCTGAGCTAAATTTCAGAAGTCAAATCAAAGGGTCTGAATACTTATGTGATATTTCAGTTTTTTCTTTGTAATAAATTTGCATAGTTGTCAAAAATATTTTTTTTGCTTTGTCATTATGGGGTATGAATTGATGAAAAAATATATTTAAAGCATTTTAGCATAATGCTGCAACATAATACATTGTGAAAAAATGATGGAGTCTGAATACTTTTATGAATACTGTGTGTGTGTGTGTGTGTGTGTGTGTGTGTGTGTGTGTGTGTGTGTGTGTGTGTGTGTGTGTGTGTGTAAAATATGACTGACACATTGTCTTTGTCTTAACAGGTTTCGTTATATTCACCCTTCCACCAAAATGTATAAGCTGTTATTCTTTAAACAAAAATATTGATATTGTTGTATCGAAGCCTTTAGTTCTTTCATTTTATGCTAAAGAAACAAGATGAAGAAAGCAAAATGCTTCGGGAAAACTCTGTGCTGCTCTGATGTCACTAAAATCACCAGTGCACAAGAAATGAGAAAAACATCTTAAGTTGGATCCCCACTCAGAGCTGTGGCCCCTCGCTGTTACTCTTGGTGATTGCCCACAAAACTGCTTAGCATGCATGGCAGGCAGCCGGGCCATGAAAGCGTGTTCTTTCCCTCCTCCCCCTACCACTTCCAAGCTGTCTGTGCCGCCAGGAAGACTTCCCAGAGCCACTAGTGAAGCACTGCACCAATGATGGTTAGTCTAATGAGTGATTAATTAGGGAGCATGCTGCAGGGAGGGCGTAAGGCATTGACCTCTCAGAGAGGCCCAGAGAGAGAGAGAGAGAAACAGAACTCATAACCTCTGGAAGAAAGGATTCAGTTGTGAAATGTGATCCACAGAGTTGAGGCTCTGTGTTATGTATGATTAATCTTTATAATGGAGGCGGTCCGTTTTTTTTGTTTTGTTATTTTTAAAAAAAAATTTCTTAAAATCTGTCTGGATCATGATTTACTGGTATCTAATTTAGAGGTAGGGGAAACAACGATATTTCAGAGTGTTTTGATATTTTACCTTACAATATTGTATCAGTATTATAATACCAAGAATCAATATTTTATAATCAATAAAATGTTTTATATTTAAGAAAATGTTAATTAAAAAATTAAAATTGTGTGTGTATGTGTGTATGTGTGTATGTATGTATGTATGTATGTATATATATATATATATATATATATATATATATATATATATAAGTCAACGAACACTCGATAATTTCTGATCAATTAAAAAATTAGTGATGTCAATATTAACGCCTTAACCCATGCGATTAATTACACAAGTTTCATGTGTTCATTTTATTCTAAATCATGATTAACACATTTACCATTAATAAAGCATAAACCAGCAAAAACACTGGTGGGACTAGGGCGGAACCTTTTCCAGTTCGTCTGGAGTCATTACACATCACACACATCCCAACACATACACAACAGCGATGGGTGAAGGCCTCCTAATACTACTTGTATGTACAAAACATGCCCAGATGGAACTTGTGATAGAAAGAGAGTACTTTGCAGCCTCTTTAAGGCACAATTTAATTACCATAGAAGCACTTCAAGTCTTAAATATCACCAAAATGGAACAGAAGGAGACGTTGACTGCTGTGCTTTTCATGTGGAGTTCAAAGCGGGGCTTGCCGCTGACATTGATGCCCTGAACGTTGCTTCACAATTGCTGTAACAAAGTGGATAGCCACAGTCTGCCGGCTGATTAATATTATGGAGGATTAGAGTTTAAGCGATGCAATTCCCATTGCAATGAACATCCTATGATGGGGACCGGTTCTTTCAATTAGTCAACCTCCCACTTAGACTTTTGGAAACGTTTAATATTACTTTAACTGGTGCTATTTTAGTGCGTTTCTATATTTATACTGTGTTTGGAAAAACATGTATAAAGCATTATATTGTTACATATTGTTTTGGTGTCTTTCATAAAAAATAAATAAATGCATTTTGAAAGAAAAGAATGATACATAGTCAAATTTCAGCACTTTCAAAATCTGTGATTAATCGTGATAAAAACATTTATCGACTGACAACACTAATAAAAATGCTAACTCAACACTAGTTAAATGGACACTGTAAATCTTGTGTTTATGTTTGCTGACACCAAGTTGCATAGATGCATCAAGAAGCAATAAAAAAAAAAAAAAAAAAAACATTCTCTGTGTCAGATGTCATGGTAACATTTTGTAGTAGTTGGAATAGTTAATTCGTGGTTAATTTGATCCATGAGTGAAAGTGACTAATTAAAAGGGATTATTGAGATAAATCAAGTAATATTCGGCTGGTCATATGACGTTTAACATGGCGGCACTCGTGAATGTGCGCCTTGCACCAAATGTAGAATAAAAAGATTTTGTCTAAAGCTGGGTAACACTGTGTGGTTTTGACTGATATTACCATCTAAGACAAATTTTAGGGCTCATAAAAGTTTTTTCTTGTTGTAGTGCAAAATCGTCTATCTTTGATCGCTTAATGTTACATGTTCACAGACCGCCAATGAAATTAATCTTACCTTCTGATGAAGTTTTGGCAGTGCCTAAAGACTGCTTGTACGATGCCCAGTTGATATAAAACACCCAATCTGGTCTGTCAATCCGGATAGTTGGGACCAAGTCATGGCCCCAATGTGTATTGTGCAGTTTGACCATGTATTTTACCCAAGAGCTCAATAGGACCATATTTTACAGTCTGACAAGCAGCAATCATAAATAAACTTAAAAATCGTACAGTGTGCACTCAGCTAAAGGCTGATATGACTGGAGTATTCATATCATGTGAATGGACATTATTTTAAACATATTTTTTTTGCAAATACTTTTCTACTATTACCAGTAGAACTTTCTTTTTCAGAGATTAGCAGTTAATAAAACTATTATAGAGTGAACCTTTTTAGAGTTAAAAAAAATCCCTCACTACTTTCTTTCGTGACACTGACATGCCTATGCTTTATGATATTTCTATGGCTCTACAATGATGTAAAGTGAGAAGTTCAGTCCAATGAAGATAAATGAGAAACAAGTGTGTGAAAGATCACTTTATTGTGCCATTTAAAATTGCAATACACTTAATGTAAAATATCATTCTTTCAAGCCAGATAAAATATATTGCATTGCCAGGTCGTTGCTGATTCCCACTCTTATCTAATGAGAGCCTAAAGTCTTTGATCTCAACATACCATCATTTGTAGCACATATCTGAGGCAGTAAATGAAGGAATACCGTTGTTACTCCTTTCAAACTGTCAGAAACAAAAACTTACTTGGCGAATGAGGTTGAGCATCAGATTTACAACTGTGGGCAAGTTCCTCCACATTTCCAATTCAGAACAAGCAGTTATTTAGTAGAACTTGGCTTATGGGTGACATTTATTTGAGCGTTTCTATTCTAGAGTGCATGAGGGTATCATGGAGACAGAGGATATATAAAAGGATTTCTCCGTTTATACAATAGGCATACTCGATTTGATTCAGCATTCCCTCTGTAGGCATAATTAGCATAACACAGTACTGTGTGTTATGTGAGCATATCAGGCACACAGTGTTACAGAGCGCAATCTCTTTTGTGCCCACTTACGCATCCCATCTCATCTCATGTCTCTTTCCCCTCCAGCACAATCCAGACTTTTAAACTACTTTGAACAGAATTATCCAAGTAGCTTGATCATGCTGAGCAAGGCCCAGTCGGTGCAGGTAAAAGCTATTTGGTAAGATTCTTCTGACAAGAACTAATTAAAAAAAAAAAGAAAAAGGATGAAAAGACAGAGTACTTCACAAGCCATTCGCAGTGTATCACAGGAACAGGCAAGAATTGCTTGCACTGTACAAGGTGGAATGTGCAAGTGCATATGTGTGCTGGTTAGATTTCTGGAGGGGGAATTTAGCTATGCACTGGTTTCCTTACAGTTTTGATGATGATAATCCTGGTGGGTGCTCCTGACCTGTAATCTCTCAGATCTGAGATGCTTGCAAGTAATTAACAACCTGCTCTATGCAGCCTTTACTCAGTTCTCTGCCCTGCCTTTCTCTCAGATACCACCATGAATGTGTTTTACTGACTACTCTGCTGAAAAGAACAGCTAATACTGCCACTGTTATATTTTATTGGCTTTTCTGCTGAAAGACCCTTCTTGTAGACCAACATGAATTCCAGGCTGGTTTATGATTGTAGTGATGGTTTGGTCCTGGTCTATCTGGTGGGCCAACATGCTGTTCACCATCAAAACTTAAAGATGCGAAGAGGCGAAGATGCTCCAGCAGCATGGCCTTTCTTGTTTAGCTTGTTGACCATGGAAATTTGCTGTTTAAATGGGTAGTTCACACAAAAAATGAAAATACTTAATCATCTCATTCCAAACTACCAATACAACTTTCTACCATCCTTGTATCCCCAAAGGTGAAGTTTAGCAGAATGTTCAAGGTGATCTCTTCCTTACAGTTACTTACTGGATGGGGACCAGGGGCTGTCAAGCTCTTAAAAGGGATAGTTCACCCCAAATTTTTTTTTTTTTTAAATGGTCATTTACACACTCTCATGCCATCCCAGATGTGTATGACTCTCTTCTGCAGAACACAAATGACAGTTTTTAGAAAACAATTCAGTGCAAGTCCATTCAGTGGAAGTGAATGTTGGAAAAAACATTGAAGCTCCAAAAAGCACATAAAGGCAGCATAAAAATAATCCATAAGACTCCTGTGGTTAAATCCATATCTTTAAAAGCAATAGGATAAGTGTGGGTGAGAAACTAAACAAAATTCAGTTTTTACTATAAATCTCCACTTTCACCAGCCCTCCTATGTGCGTTCACGAAAGTAGTTCTCTTTTTTGCAATTTGCATTCTTTTGCACAACAGGTCCAGTAGGTGGAAACTGAAGAACTCTTGAGAATGTGCAGAAGGCTGTGCAAATGTAAATTTATAGTAAAAAAGGATTTAAATATTAATCTCCTTTTCACCCACACCCATCATATCAATTCAGAAGACATGGATTTAACCACTGGAGATGTATGGATTACTTTCATGCTGCCTTTATGTGCTTTTCAATGTTTTGAAAATTTATTTGCGACATGAGACCTACAAAGCTGAAATATTTTTCTAAAAATTCAGTTCAGCAGAAGATAGAAAGTCACACACACCTGGGATGGCATGAGGGTGAGTAAATGATGAGAGATGTTAATTTTTTTTAGGTAAACGGTCCCTTTTAAATGGGGAAAAACATAACGAAATTAAACTATATTGCTTCACTACAAAATATTTATATATATAAAATATAAGTCATAGCAAATAATTTTTCACTGAAAGCCTTGTTTGATAGCAGTGGCTATCATTCACTTTCGTTGTATAGAAAATAGCAGATTTGCACTTTTTTTTTTTTTTTAAATCAATTTACAGTATGATTAATTAAAATCCATGCCACAAATATTAGTCTATTTGTGTAATGCCTTGGCATAAGAAGGAAACAAACTGGCTCATTTGCATTACATTTTAGATCCACCATTGTTTGGCCAGAAACAGCTCTGATAAGGAGATTGGCTTCTGATTAGATGTTTGTTTGTTTGTTTGATTTTATGAATATCACCTAAGTTATGAATTAGGCTAGGTGGCAAGACCTCTGGAATTTGTCTTTTAAGTTTGATGGCAAATGTTGAGGGTAATAGATTCGTTATTACCTTCAAGGAACACAATGAGCACTTTTGTTCATTTGCCTGGAGGTTGCCTGTGGAGATTGTGGATCACTGATGTAGTGCACACTGGGTGATTATATTTAAAATTTGGATTCAGGTCTCGTCTCTGAAGTTTTATGGACCTTTTACGCAAGATTTATCATGTCTTACTTGGCTCTGGTAATTCCATTCAGAGACTATATGGCAACTCTTCACTCACATATTAAACAGTTTTAGAACCTGACAAATGTACTCTTACTGAAGTACAAAAGAAAAATAATATAGTACACTTAATCCCATGGATCTTTATCATGAAAAAGCAAACAAAGTTAAAGCAAACCTTAAAGGCATAGTCACCCCAAAATTAAAATACTGTCATCATTGTGTTTCACTTAAGAAAGTCATGCAGGTTTGGAATAACACGAGGGTGAGTAAATGATGACATAATTTGAATTTTTGCTCTGTCCCTAATAATTTTCAGAACATGACAAATGTATTCTCATGAAAGTAAAAAAAGAAAAATAATAAAGTACACTTAATCCAAAATAGCTTTATCATATAGGTTAACCGAACCTGAACCAACATGGAATTTTGACTCAAAGAGTTATGAGAAGAGTGTTGATGACGACTTAAGGAGTGCTGGTCTGGCCAAGAGGTTAAAACAATTCCCACCCAATCATATGAACAGCACAATGGAATAGCTGTCACATGTGAAGACAGCAGAGGTGATGGGAGCAGACAGGGCTGTGGTTTGCGTTCAGGTGGAGTGTCCCCGCTAATCCGATTTGACGTTCAAATTTGCTGCTTGAGAGGAGCAGCTAGCCAAGCTTTGAAAAGAGCAGCGGGCCTCCTTCAACAGGTTTCAGAAGGTGTAGGGTTATGGAAGATTGGCCACGGAAGATGGGGGTGGTTGACCCAGCCATATTTCACTATTAGACTGTGACTGGAATCATGTTTTGACCACTTGCCCCCCTTCTACCTCATTCCCGCTTGCTGCAGCTACATTGTGCTATTTCCATATTGCCTCTACTAAAAGCTATTTTGTCAACATTAGTCATTGTCAAAGCAATTTTTTCCCCCATGCCACAAGAGTGATTCTCCCGTTTTGTTCATCAGATGTTTATTTGTTGTTAGTTTATACCGGTGGGAATTGTACATTTGAGTTTCAGAAGCACAAGCTAAAATCGCATAGTAAAGTGGCATTTCACAGGGCACACTTAAATAAAAGTAGCTATTAGAATATGGCTTCTTGCAGTCAGTGGCCTTGTCACTATGTGAAGATCTCATTATAGTCGTGCCCCCTCCAGTGGCTCACAACCCTTCATGATCTCTAAATTTCTCTCTGTCATTCTATTTTTACCCCTCCCTGTAAACCGTATGTTGCACAGGGACTAATTAGCTGAGATGTAGACCTCTGTGATCCGTCCCCAGCAGTACGGGGCATTGGGAAAAATAAAGAATTGATCCAAGATGGCAGCGCGGTAGCACGCAGTGGCCACTCTGGATCAAAATTGTGCAATTTTTGTTATATAACATGACTTTTGCGGCACACAGACATCGGAGCAACCGGTGTTCATGTCTACCATCGCCAGACACTGCTCAAATATAGGATTCATGCAACAACCAAGCTGCATGATGACCTGCAGAAGGCTTTTACGTGAACTCTGCTTGCTGCGGAGACCAGGCCTCCAGTCCTCGGCACCGCCTGATGCTGGTGGACGGGGGAGAGGACATCGTAAGCGGTGTGCGATGAAGCGGAAGTGCGGCAAGTGGGCGGGGGTCCATGCTAGGCTAAAAACAAACCCTAGCCGACCGGCTCTCCCGTCTATCCTGCTCTCAAATGTTTGCTCCCTGGACAATAAACTGGACTACATCCGACTCCAGCAGACTACGCAGCGTGAGCTTAGAGACTGCTGCGTCTTTGTTTTCACAGAGACGTGGCTCAGCGACAGAGTTCTGAATGGCGCCATTCAGCTAGACGGGCTCACCTCGTTTCGTGCCGACAGAAATGCAGCTCTGTGCGGTAAGACTCGCGGTGGTGGCTTGTGTGTTTACATCAACACGGAATGGTGCAATAACTCTGTGCTAGTCTCTTGTTACTGCTCATCGCTGGTGGAGCTTGTGACTGTTAGATGCAGACTAGGGGTGTCCATGGTTAACCGATTAACCGATTAACCGTTAAAAATTGCGTAACCGAGTGAAACATTTTGCTCGGTTAAGTGGCGTCAATGGCGTGCATTGAATTTAGTTGTAATACATTTTTGCACCACCAGAGACTGAATAAAGGAGGAGACACTGATTAGCAAGACAACTCAGTGAATGTGCTTTCCATTAAATGAATCACACACACAGTAAACAAATCCTTAACAAAAAAACAGGGCTATTCTGGTGGGTGCGGTGACGCGCTCATGTAAGGGTGGCGCGTGGCGCTGCCAATAAAGCTCCTAAAATCTGTCACAAAGAACCGGCAAAAGTAATGATTATGTTCTTACCTACATCTTCAACATCTCTCTGAGCAGCGTCATCGTTCCAACGTGCTTCAAGGCCACCACCATTGTCCCCATCCCAAAGAAGTCTTCAGTGTCCTGCCTCAATGACTACCGTCCCGTCGCACTCACACCCATCATCATGAAATGCTTCGAGAGGCTTGTCATGAGGTACATTTAAGACCCAGCTGCCCCCCTCACTAGACCCACTGCAGTTTGCGTATAGTCCAAACCGTTTAACAGACAATGCTATCGCCACCACCCTCCATCTGGCCCTCACCCACCTAGATAAAAAGGACTTGTATGTTCGAATGCTGTTCATAGACTTCAGCTCAGCATTCAACACAATCATTCCCCAGCACCTGATTGGAAAGCTGAACCTGTTGGGCCTGGACACCTCCCTCTGCAACTGGATCCTGGACTTCCTGACTGGAAGACCTCAGTCAGTCCTGATCGGGAACAGCATCTCCGACACCACCACACTGAGCACTGGGGCCCCCCAGGGCTGTGTGCTCAGTCCACTGCTGTTCACTCTGCTTACTCACGACTGTGCAGCAATGCACAGCTCGAATCACATCATCAAGTTTGCCGATGACATGACCGTGGTGGGTCTCATCAGCAAGAACGACGAGTCAGCATACAGAGGGGAGGTGCAGCGGCTAATGGACTGGTGTAGAGCCAACAACCTGTCTCTGAATGTGGACAAAACAAAAGAGATGTTTGTTGAATTTAGGAGAGCACAAAGTGACCGCTCTCCGCTGAACATCGACGGCTCCTCTGTGTAGATCGTCAAGAGCACCAAATTCCTTGGTGCTCACCTGGCGGAGAACCTCACCTGGTCCCTCAACACCAGCTCTATTACCAAGAAAGCCCAGCAGCGTCACTACTTTCTTCGAAGGCTAAGGAAAGTACATCTCTCACCCCCCCATCCTCACTACATTCTATAGAGGGACTATTGAGAGCATCCTGAGCAGCGGCATCACGGACCACAGTTTCAGACCAAGAAAGCCCTGCAGAGGATAGTGAGGACAGCTGAGAAGATCATCGGGGTCTCTCTTCCCTCCGTCAAAGAGATTTACAAAAAACACTGCATCCGCAAAGCAACCAGCATTGTGGATGACCCCACATACCCCTCACACAAACTCTTCACCCTCCTGCCGTCTGGCAAGAGCTACCGAAGCATTCGGGTCCTCACGGCCAGACTGTGTAACAGCTTCTTCCCCCAAGCCATCAGACTCCTCAATACTCAGAGACTGGACTGAAACACATACATGTTCTGAGTTGCACTTTAATTATTGACACTTTATAACTGGCTGCTACCTCAATAATTGCTATGTGCATAGAACACTATCTCATAGTATGTTATGTTTACATTTGGCATTTTTAGAAACTGTCATATTTTGCACTACTGTGTACTGGTCGCGCTGCACTGTCTCTTACTGTGTCTATTGTCCTGTTCATTGTTTGTAATTTATTGTACTGTCCTGTACTTTTTGCACACATTTGCACATGCACTTTATATAGGTATGTTATTTAGTCTGTGTAGTCTCATGTGGTTCTGTGTTTGTCCTATGTTGTTTTATGTAGCACCATGGTCCTGGAGGAACGTTGTCTTGTTTTGCTGTGTACAGTACTAACTGTATATGGTTGAAACGACAATAAAAACCACTTGAAAACATACTGCAAAAAGCTGCTAAATTTTCTAGGTGTAGCGCACACACACACACACACACACACACACACACACACACACACACACACATACATATATATATATATATATATATATATATATATATATATATAGATAGATTTGGATTTAATATTTTCCATTTAATATTTATTTTACCCTAAACTCATCTACACAGCCTTTTTTTAAGCTAGTTTTTGGTTTATTTGGGAAATTTTACATTGGGTTACAGTTAATGAGACTGACTTATGTATTGATTTTACATTTCATATTATATATTTACTTTACCCTACAATTATAAAATGTCTTAACATTATACAACCTTTTTCATGCTTTTTTTGTGCGTAATGTTCAGTTTTATATCATACAGCCAGTGAACTGCAGTTAATGAAAGTGAATCTTAGATATATATTTGCATTTAATATTTACTCTTTAAATATTTATTTGACTCTAAATTAATTTGTTTTTACTGGAACATTATACTTTATATTTTTCATTCTTGTTTGTACTTAATGTGTGCATTTTTACATCAAGCCGCCAATATACTGCAGCTACATTCGTTGTTTAGATAATTGAAATTGCAATGTTACAAAATAAATAAAGTCATGAAGATGGATCATGACTTCTAGGTCTCGGTGGACATTAAACTGGTTTAGTAACCTAATTGCAGACTCATCAAGAAGTCCTTAACCGGTGACATAATGCATTCAGGATTCAGATTGACCCTGCAAAAGGATACCCTAAATGAAGCTAAATATAGAGTAAGATAACACTGTAAATCCTGTTGCATTGGTATAATGTCTCGAGTATGTGTTAGTTAATGTTGGAGAGAAAATTGTCTTTAATTAACATGGATATGGAAAAGGTTAGCGTCATGTATCACTGCACAGGCCAGCGAGAAGTTTCTTTTAATTGGAGATTGGAAAGCTCTGACCAGAACAGTGCGGGTGTGCATTTACTTAAAGTTCTGATAATATCATGTAATTGGAGAGAAATCTGTCACAGAAAAACTTGTACACACATCTTCGAAGGCTTGCACTTTAAAGCAAGATTAATTATGTTCCGGCTTCATTCTCTAATTGTGTATATCGAGATAATAAGTTGAAAGTTAAGGCAATAATTCCCCTCTCCTTCTCTGTGTTTTTCGGCACCCAATATTTTTATATCTGAGAGTGCTTTTAGGGCAGATGGAAACATTATGTCTCAGTGACTTGAAAGTAAATTGAATTGTGTTAAATTAATGAACCTGATTGCAATACATTCCCCTCCCTGTCAAAAAAGGTGCTGATAAGACGATCAACATCATAACCCTGTTCATTACATACTGCAAGTTCATTTACAGTGTATGAGCTTTGCCACACAGCGGGGGTGTTGAACTCAAAGTGATGCTATATCATGAGTTGGTTAATTGTACTTTCTGACAGGGGGATAATAAATATTGATATGAATTATTCAGACCATATGTATATCTTTGATTGCTCATTATGGGCAGTGAGTGTAGTACGCAATGTTAAATCGAGCTGCAACAAATGACAAAGACCAGAGACCATAAATTGACTTGAAACCTGCTAATGGAAGTCATTATTATGAATTTATGCTTTGAAAAAAACATAAATCATTATAGATTGTTTCAAATTGGCACCAACTCAGCCATGAATAACAGAGCCCAACTAAAAAGCTGCAATAATAGATGGGGAAATATAGAGACTGGGTCAACGCTCCTCTATTTGATAGGCTATTATGTACAGTAATGGAAATAAGAAGGTCTTTAGTGTTTTGAGGTGTGTGAGTCAATTAATATTTGATCAAAACCCACTGTACGATACTTCAGCAGCATTTCTGTTTCACAAAACGTCCAGGAAGTCAGGATGAATTATGCAACGAAAGTAGTTCATTCATGCTGAATATGAGAGAGTTGCAAATAGAGGGTTAGGGAATTTTGGTTTAATAATGATTGGAATAAGCTATGGCACTCAGTAAAAACTCACTCAAACATGTGCAAGCTTACAAAGCAAAGTGAGAATACTGGTTTTCTTACATTTGTTGATTAATGATTTTTGGTAGCTATCAGTGTATTGGCGTGCATGTAAACATATTTCCATGACCACGTGAGGTGCCACACGCAACGACCACATGCTGCAACTTGTGGCGCAAGTAGGCATGGGTGTGAGTGACTGCCCTCTCAGTGGGCATATACGATCAATCTATGGGTGTGTATGTTAATGAATTCCAGCAAATCACAGTTATGCATTGCAAAAAGGCCAATTTACACTTCGTTTATATCAATGCTGTTTGATATGGAATGGAGTATATAACAAGATGCAGACAGCACAAAACCAGAGAAGAACCTCAGAATTAAATTAAACTTGACCAAGCATATTCACGCTTTGCAGATGCTGTTTTGCAACCCAGAATTTAGAATTAGTGCATACTTGCACAAAAATACTATAACTTCATGGCTATGCCAATTGACTTCGCATGTACTATATGACGCATCACATAGCACTGCGCTTCAGTCATGGTGATCTTAAAGGGTTAGTTCACCCACAAATGAAAATGCTCTTGTAATTTCCCAGGTGTGTATACCTTCATGATTTCTTCAGCAGAACACATTTGAAGAAAAATTAAAAAAATCTTAACTCAATAGGTCCTTAAAATGCAAGTGGATGGTGATCAGACTTTTGAAGCTCCAAAAAAGAACAGCAAAAATGTCATCCAGCTATTACATTTTTGTCTTCCAGAGTGACACGATTGCTTTTGGTGGGGAAAAGATAATATTTCAGTAGTTTTTAACTCATCATATAATAAATAATACAATATTAATTTGTATATCACCTCAAACTAAAATGTGTAAAACGACATGTAAGCCACTGTGCAGGGACTAAAGTGCATCTGTGATTCGCTTTTTTAATCGAATGACCCAATTTACTAAAATGAATCATACTTCACAATTCTTAATTTAATGGGGAGAGTTGACATCTAAGTAAACTTGTTTGACTATTACTTCATTTCTCCCAGCTGTACTATGTGTGCCAGTTCATGTTTTAGACACGTTTGACTATTACTTCTGTTCACCCAGCAGTGAAGCTATGCGTGCCAATGGACGTTTTTTGCTGAACGTGTTTGACCATTACCTCAGTTCACTCAACTGTAAAGCTACATATGCAATGCAATGCTGACAAAAATAGTGGTGTTGTGTTTTGTTTCACTACACTACATGAAATGGCTTTTTTACTGAAAAACTGCTGGAGCTACTTTCAAGCTACTGAAAATGTACTTTTAGTCCACGACACTGCGGTGAGGCAAAGTAAAACTGATCAACACTTCTAGAGCTGGGCAGTGGACAAAACAGAACTTAAACATATTTAAACATTTTGTATGTAGACAGATCAGACTGCATGATGAAGAGTCTTGATTTGAATCTAGTTCTAGTGGTTCTCAACCTTTTTTGACTACTGAACATGCATCATATCTCAAACCAGTGTCAAGGACCCTCCAGACCCGCCTTTACTTTATATTTTTACATTTATTAAATGTATTCATTTCCTTTTATATTTTATTATTATATTACAATTTCAATATTTTCATTGCAATAAAATGACATTTAATAAAAAAATAATCATCCAACATTAAATTTGATCAAAACATTGTATAGTATTTTGGTAACAGAACAGTATTATAACACTGAATTTGCAACAATCTGTCTTACATTTGATTTTTAATTTATTAAAAGGATTCACATTACACTGACCTTTACATTTCTGTTGTTACTGATCAGTATTTAAAGTTATTAAACTTTAACCTGACTTTTAACCTGATTTGATATATTTTTGGAATTAATATTACCATGTTAAATTGTTTTTTTTTTTTAAACAATTGGCCTACCTACCTATTCAGAGTATTCTATGCAACCAGTTGAAAAATTCTGTCCATCATAATATTTTTGTGCCAACAAACTCTAGCTGCTGACAAACGCAACTCCTCACATGCCCACAAAATGACCTTTCATCATAATAAAAACATTCAGTCAGTGAACAAGACCATAAGAGTGGGTTTAAATATCAGAAAAATACACAGAAAGACAGTCATTAATGCTAATGAATGAATAGAATACAGTAGTAATACTGTTTTACTCACAGACTAAAAGATGTTTATTTTTATGCAGCGTAGATTTCCATATAAACAGATGTGGCTTATTTATCAAATTTTTTTTTTCATGAAACATAAACAGAATATGAAAAACTGTTAAACACCATTACTTAAAGCAAATCTCCTGATAAAAATGACCTTGATACGATATATACAGTATGGAGCACGTCTTGATATCTGATTCTGAGCAGCTGAAGGGAATTCATGCAGACGGCTGGTCCCAGGTCATTCTGCCTACCTGATACAACCTTTGTCACTGCGACCATGGCCACTGCCACCATTGCCATGGCAGTATTACTTGTAGTTTTCTCCTTTATTTAAGCTTCATTAACCTGCATTTTTAGCTCTGGTTGTTCAAAATAGAATCCACATATGTGATCCAGTCCTGACTTTACCTTTTGCGTTGTGATTGGAATCATTGTGATTGATCAAAATCAATTGGTTGCCCTGTCCTGCTGCTTAACTGAATGTGCTGCTTCAGAGGACTTCAAAAGCATGAGCAACGAATGTGAGAGGTTAAAATAGCCATCTGTGATACATATTGATTATTTGTTATAGCATATTATAGATTTAGACATTTACCATAACATTTTTTAACATTGTATTATTCTAAAAGACTAACATTTAGCCGTACGTGAGTAGGCTATAGTAGCCATCATACTCACATTTAACTTAATAACCAGCGAAAATGTATCAGGAGTAATAAAACAAAATGTGGATTGTCATATTTAGCGTTATGTAAATTGTATGTTTAATTTGCTTGCTAGGTTGGTAAATGTTGGCTGTTGATTCACTTTTGAGCTGTTTTTTGTGCAGAGTGGATAATGCTAGCTAGCTTGGTTTTTGTTAGCCATTTCCAAAGCTACCATGAAGCGTGCGCGTGTAGCTCAAAATAGCAGTTTATTTCTTCAAAAAATGTGTCAAGGGATGTGGGAGGCTAAAATATAATGTCAAGAAACAATTTCAAGTGACTTGAGGTGGCCGATATACCGATTACACCGATATATGGACAGAAATGGGTCAACCACAAGAAATTTTTGTGTATCGTTGATATCGCGGTGACACAAAGTGCTGTCGTTTAGTAGGGAATGTACATTTGTAGCCATCATTAGCTTGTTGTGTGTTATTTTAAGTATCAAAGAGCTTGCTAACTAATAATTAAATATTTTATTTATGTCCTTTCAATGGACATAGTGGATATAGAAGTTCTACCATTATGCTGGTTATTGTTTTTTTCTTTTATTAAAAAGGAACTTGATTCTTTCAGAAGTTTAATCACTTTCCATAAAAAATGTGTATATCACGATATATGGATAACCAAAAGTGTTACGAATTTCACAGTAAAATATTTGTTTACATCGCCCACCCCTAAAAGTGACAATTACAAACATAAAACATAATGAGTGCAGTAAGATTTCAGGTCTTATCTGTTTGTCTCTCTCAACAATGCAATTTTTAAATATATTTTTAATGATTCTATTGACCCCCTGCAATTACGCCACAGACCACTAGGGTTCCGCAGACCCCTGGTTGAGAAACACTGGTCTACTGGTAAGCCAAACCCTTAGTGCTATTCATCCAGAGTTTGAGTTCTGGCTTGAGCTTGTTATCATGCTTTAGCACTGTTCGAATGCAGTGCAGATCCAAGCATTGAATACCAAAGGATGTAATTCTTTTACCTGACTTAAAACTGGCCAAACATTGGATGTGGCTGATTCTAGGGATGCTACTGACGATAATTTTTCGTTAACGTTTACTTCAATTAATCGATTATTTGGATATAAAATGTATTTCCTATATTTTATTAAAATTGTATTTATATTTTAAACAGAAATTATAAAGTGCGTACAGATTTTGTTACATTTACAGTACTGAATTCATGATTCTATATCTCACAAAACTTTTAACAAAGCCTTAATCATGAAAGGGTATGTTGTAATTTATAAAATTATCTATCGGGGATGGAGTGGGACTAAAAATTAGCCCTGCAGTGGGAAGTGGTGACACCAGAATAGAAATATTAACAATTCTGCCCAACTAAAAAATACATAATTCTGTTAGATATATATGCTTGTACACCATCACTGATTACATACATTAAGTATTTTAAATTCATATTGTAATTTGTAAAATAGTACTGTCACTGATTACATGTTTCTAAACTATTATTTTAAAAACTATGTGTATATCCAGTAAAATAATGTTTGCCATGGTTTAAATTTACTAGTGAAATCAGACATTACATTTAGCATTAACAATTTAATATAGTACAAATATATTTAAACGCAGTGCAAATTCTCTCTCGGACTGATAATGACATCGTTGCTCATTGTAATATGTGCTCGCTTGAGGAGGAGAATCCATGAAACTAAAGTCGAGATGTTGCACGAGTGTAATCAAAATAATGACGCTCCCTTTCTCCATTGCAAACAGTTTGATTGAGGCGATGCACATTCCCTTGCTCAATGCTCAGTGTAGTTTAACAGAGACTATTATTATGATCTTCTTTGAAGTGTTTATTAAGTGCTCTCATGTGCTGGACTACTTGGATCGTGTTTTTGTCCCGCTTCAACTTGTTTCATTTGTTTTTCGAAAAAAATTTCACTGGTCTATAAAGTCACATCACTGACTGAGAATTTCCATGCTCGTCACATATATCCAAATAAACTATAATTAAATAATTTGACAATGATTTCCATTATCGATAATTCTAATTTTTTTTCTATGACTTTTTGTAGCCCTTGCTGATTTCAACAATCACATGGCTGTTTACACTCACAGAATGACAGTGGGTGAGCTTGATGAAATTAAAAAGTCAGGTAGATGATACCATGTTTAATTGGAGATGAGCAGAAAATTGGGCCAAGTGATGCAAACACAAAGAGGAGAGAAAAAAGAAGAGCATTAACTTAACCAAGACCATTAATTGGCTTGTTAAGACATGAAAGAATCGACTGAGTGGGGTGGCCTTGAAGGAAAAGTATAAAGGGGGGTTGGGGTATGGAACAAGGGAGCAACAGGGGAAGGAGGATAATGGAAGAAAGGGGAGGGAGGGAGGGAGAGAATAAAAAGCTAAAGTTAAGTTGACCGACAACTTTGTTTAATTTGGATGTTTTTACAGAGTGATTGGGAAAGCAGGGCTGTTTAGAAGGGAATGAGATTTTGGAATGCACCAGGCCAGTCTGATGAAGTCATTACGGGGCTCCCTCTCTTGCACTCAATCATTGTGACACATCAATAGATGTGTTAGATGGTCATTGCTCAAAAGAAAACCAACCCACCTCGTCTCTAGTACTAATCGTTCCAATCATTCAGTGAGAAGCTGGGAACCTCTTGCCCTTAGAAGACTGACCCATTTCCCTCATCGTAGCCCAAATCCATTCCGACCTTTCCCTCTCTTTAACAAAGCCTAGTGTAAGTCTTTATCCCTATTCTACATGGGAATAAAATACCTAGTGTGGGACAGATTGTTAATGACTTAGCACTAGATGGTTTCTTGTTATTGACTCTACACTGCAGATGTATCCATAGTAAATTAAACTGTTTCTCCTAAACTGCAATGAGATAAATTAATATCAAATGGAGACATTTGCTGAAGTCTCTTCCTTCTCATTTTTTTTTTATGACCAAATTATCTAGACTATGCAATCCACATTAAGTTTTTAGCTGTATGTCAACTATTGTCTCATTTGTGTCTTTATTTCTCTTATGAAATTAAACAATCCAATGAAACTTAACTAAGAAATCCATTACGGCTTCTTTTTTAAAAACTTTTTTTTTTTTTGGGTGGGCCTTTTGCCATTTTGTTTACAGTTACAGTGTGGAAATTGCAAAAACAGTGGGGAGGAGGCGGAACATGTTCGGAATAAGATGCAACCCAAATTTGAACTCTAATTTCCCATATTAGCACCATACAGTATGTCTGAGCATGTGCTAAACACAAGGTCACAGCTCTTTTAAACTTATTTGTTAAGTAAAGAGTCATATAAGAGTTAATATGATGACATTTAACAAGCCTAATGCAGCCTTGAACTTCTTCGAAGCAAGGCAAAGGTCTAGAAACCTTGACCAGAATCCTTGAACATCTCAAGAACAAGATTTTTACCTGCCTGTTGGGTTCATTCAGATTAATAGGCTTTTCCAGCTCACAAATAAAATAGTTAAAGATTTAGAAAGATTCAGTAGCTGGAGCATTTCTACTAAATGTAAGGCAATATTCTTTAATGTGTTTACATATCTAGTTTTGACTCTTGTCAGAACCATATCACAGTGCACTTCCTCTCAGCCGCACAGTAATCAAATTGCACTCTAGTTCCCCTGCTAATATTCGTTTTCTTTAAGGTGTATCATTTTTTCTGTTTCTTGTTTCTATTCTCTGTTTAATCGTCTGTGTGTATTTGTATTTTTTTTAATTCCTGGTAACTAATAGATTACTTTGTGTAATGTAGATATGCGTAGAGCTGTCAATTGATTTTAAAGTGTAATTGAATGTAAAACAGTTCACGCTCACGGGCAAGGAAGAGGCGAGAAACCGGCTTGACATACAAATAATAGTTTTAATGAAAAACTCAAAAGACAAACACACAGGACGACGGACATGTCCGTAAGGATCTCTCTCTCCCGCACCGCCCTCTGCGATCTGCCTTTATTCCTCTCGGTGGTTTGATTAGCCTAATACGGGACCGGGCGTGTCGAGTCACGACCCGGCCCCGCCCTCGACCGTGCCACATTGAATTATGTGCTATGCTGATTAATTAATTTAATTAACCACAATTAATTGTGTAACAAGATTTGCATTGAAAGGACCAAATGAAGATACATAAATAAAATACATGACATAATTATGGCAAATGAGTAAAGCATTAAATATACAGAAAGTGTCAATCCTCTAGACACTGAGTACCCTACAATCTGTCCAGGGTGAATTTAGGGGTGTTCATACAGGTTGTTATTTCAACTCTGTACGGTATGTTTCAGGTCCTCTTCTGGCAAAAAATCATGTGGGTCGGATTGGGTTCAGGCTTAAAATCTGACGGTATTGGTAGGGTCAGGGTAAAACGTCTCTGATAAAACGGTTTCATTTTAAGTCCTGTGCAGACCACTAGTTAAAAGTTCACAGGTGAATCTACCAATTGTGTGAATAAATGAGCCACACAAAGGTGATTAAATCACTTTCTCAGCCAGACTGTATAACTGTGAGTTTGTCAGTTTGCATGGCAATGAAGCATTCCACATACTGTATCAAGATTCTTTAGCTTTACCTCAACAGGAGGGGGAGGGGGGGCATGCACTATAGAGTTGCTTTTGTAGAGCTGCCTCCAGCCACCCACTCCAATAATCAAACTAAGCCAACCTGACCCACTTTGCTAACGGGATCCCAGGCTTGATTTATTTCTCTTTCTCTCTCATCCCTGCCTCACTCCATGTTTCCTTTGCTACCTACCCTTTTTTCATGACTCCCTGCCAGACTTCCTGCACCTTGTCCACTCTTCTGTGTTCACGCACAAACATTTGCCTTGGTCTAAACTGCAAAATATCATGCTCTACAGATCACGGCTTCTCCATAGGCAAGCCGAGTAGGAGGTGCTAACAGAAGGAGAATGCAGCATCAACCCTACATGCCTGACAGGTCTCTCTCCCACAGAGGAAGAATGAATTAGATGGAGGGTGCTACAATAGCCAGGCTGATTCGCACATGCCCCTCTGGGTTTTACTCCCACTGGCCTTGGCTTTCCTGTCTTAGAACCCATGCTGCTCTACTCCTACCATAGCCACCGGGGTTAGGATCATTACCTCTGACAAGATCTTCTCCATGAGTTATCACCAGTGTGGGAAACCCAACAAACACCCATTTCAGTGCTGCCTCTACTCAGTTGAGACTCCTCTGCACCTTCTGTATCCCAGCAATGCTTCCTGACTTTATTTTCAAAGGAGCATATCACAAAACCCTGATGAAAAAACATTTGCCTAGCCTCTTCAAACTGGTCTAGCTGATCTCCTGGCCTGGCCAAGCTGGTTTAGATGGACAGCCAGCTGGTCTCTGAGCCGATATCAACTGAACAGTTGACAAGTGGCTAAAGCCTGCTAAAACCAGCAAATAAACAAAGCTGACCAAGCTGGGAGACAAACTACTTTCTGACTATCAAACCAGTTTAGGTTTAGGCTGGTTTAAGCTGTTTTTTTTTTTTTTTTTTTTTTTTTTGCAGTGAAAAATTTAAATTCAATCATTATATACTCACCCTCATTTCAAACATTTATGCTGTTAATGTTTAGTTACACAACAAAATAATTTCTGAAGAGTCTTCTCACAGCACTTTGCAATACAAGGACAGTTCAATATGACCATGCCCGTAAAGCTCCAAAAAGGACAAAATAGATAAATGAACACCGTTAAGTAATCCATATGACTTTTGCACTACATTCCAAGTCTTGTGAAAGCCATTTGATAATGTTGTGAGTAACAGACGGAAATACAGTTATTTATAAAAAAAAATAATAAAATAAACGAATTCTCTTCTGCACATGTTCAATCTGATATGTCACATTTGGTAATGACACATACGAGAACAATTGCGGTTTGCCATCAATAACGGATTTTTTTTTAAAATATGAATGGGACCTCAAATGTGATTTCAAAAAAGATTTTCAGTGTCATAACATTGGTAAAACCTTCCACACGGTACATTTGATCTAATGATTTAATATACAGCTGCTTTGAGAATTAAGGCCCGCACCAGCTGTGAATATTTGACATGACCCCTTATTAATGCATTAGCGATAATGCTCACAGTCTTTCCAATTGGCTTTCTCTTACCAGTAGGCCGCTCTGCTCAGAAACAGCATAACGATAAAACTGGAATATCTCAAACCTTTTGCTCTAAAGCAAAATTATGCTTTTACTCATAGGAGAACACATAGAACCGAGGCAGCTGAAAACACTACTGGTTAAAGTGATTTTCTCCTGGATTCAATAAATTGTAAATCAGTGAGCACCCTCCCTGTGATTACAGCATTATTTACTCGGTGAGGCCAAGTCTCCTTTGCTGTCCTGCACCTCTTAAACAATTAAACAAGTGAACCGCCTGGACTTTATGAACATAAAACAAGTTAGCCGACACAGTCGTTTCGCATTCTCGCTATTGCAGCTGTCAGGGAAAGCAAATCAAAACTGAGAATGGCTTTTTGTTGTTTTGATTTTCTCTCTCTCTCTCTCTCTCTCGCAGTGACTTCAAGCACAGGGATCATTTGTTCTTTTGTGCTCTGTCAGTGCTGCCAACTGCTCTTTTGTAAATAATGCACTTTCTACCTTAATGGCCACAGTAATACCCAGCCACAGAAATATTATCCTGTGTAATATTTTTCTTTATTTTTCAACAAAACAGCAATTTTCCTACTCAAAATCTCACAGAAACCACATTAAGCTTAATGAGGGCGAATTACAAAAATATTGGCTCTTGCGAAATCGGCAATGCAACATGTTAAAAAATCTGTCTAATTATGATGTGCCCTGACATAAAATATTTCTAGTCCAGATGAGATCAAAATGACTCCCCATTGGGCTTCTCGGTCTGCTTCAGCTTTTGTGTCTTTTATCCATTTTCATCATCTTTTCTTTGTGTTTTTGCCTTTTTTATTTATTTATAAAATGGTCATGTGGCCATGTGAATTAATTCCAATACTCTTAGGGGTATAAAGTGTGTTAAGCTAACAACTACAGATGCCATTGGATAAAATTAGCCCAGCTTCAAACTAACACCTTTAGATGCTGTAAGTAACCTTAAACCACCTGCTTCAGTAAATACAGATTTACAAGTCTAAACAACCTCCAAGGTCTTTCTTCATACTTGCATCATTAAATTCATGAATATCCTTACCAAAATATTTGAGGCATTTCTGTCAAATGCCAATTAAAGAATTATTACTAAGACATATACTTCCAGTAGGCAGTGGGAAGCAGTAGCCTTGTGCCAGAAACAGAATTCAGTCCTTAGATGCCGCTTGTTTGAATACCCCACGCTCTGGAGGAAGGCCAAGCAGAAGGATCTGCCTGGCATGAGCGAGGTGCTATTAATCGCCCATTCAATATGAACTCACAATCTCATGCTGAGATGTTTGAATAAGGGAGACCTTGTCATGGATTACCATACTAACTGACATATGGACCATATCTGCAGCCATCAGTGATATACTGTTACCATCCACCATGATCTAATGCAATTTAGATTAGTTTGTTTGTGAAATTTTCTCACCCAGATGCAAGATCTTTTATCTTCTTTGCTGTCTCTTTGTTCTGTGAGTAGCAAGAATGTGCTTTGAAATCAGTCAGTAAATATTGTCATTTGAATCCAACAGAAGAATGAGACACCACTAAACGGCCATCTGTATATAAATGTTCTTTGCCAAATTATATATCACCAAGACTAGAGAGATTAGGGAGACTTGCGTTGGTTCGTTTGCTTGGTCTGAACATTGACTTCCGATTTTTTTTTTTTGCCCCTTGCCCATGTCTTGTACGTTTGGGTTTTAAATGCTGCATGTTATCGTCATCAACGTTCGTACCACTGTGAGTACTCACAGCAGCTGTTTACAACTTTAACTAGATACCGAGATGAAAAGATGGCAGTCTCACTGTATTATTGAAGAACAGGTCCCTGTGGTTTTACCACAAAACTTTTCACTCCAAAAAATGGAACTTGCATTTGGTTACTGCAGATTCCTTGCAAGAGGTGCAAAGAATGCCAGATGCTTTTCGAAGGCATTTTATTCTTAGACAAGCAACTATGAGAATTGAATTATGCTATAATAAATGTGACAGGAATCATGCAAAGATGCAAATTGTACAGTATATGGACACCTGATTACCAGATTTGCCAATTCCTGTAATTCTAGTGATATCAAATCTCAATACAGACACATTCTAGAGAATTATGTGCTTCCAACTTTATTCTGCACCTCATTATTACCATAGTGTCAACATGTGCATCAGACTTACAAAATTTAGGATGTACTGCTTTCATATTGTCTGCAAACTGTTCCTGAGTCCACATGAACTGCACACCAGATAACCTTTTAAAGTGAACCATATCCAAGAGAAAATAATAATATGAGTAAAACCACAATCACACAAACCAAACAAACCAATCTGTATCTTCAAAGGGATTCAGGTAAAACTCTGAAAAACAAAAGGTGATTTTAGGTAGAATATTAGCCTCAGTCACCATTCACTTTCATTGTATAGAAAAAAAATTATGCAATGAAAGTCAACGGAGACTGAGGCTGCCATTCTGCCTAACGTCTCATTTTGTGTCCCACAAAAGAAAAAGTCATACAACTTTTAAACAACATTTTCAACCATCTCGATAAGTGAAAGCATTCTTAGCCATTTGGGTTGACTTTCAAACGGTATGGAAAACAATGGCTTGTGTTTTCATGCTTTCTGAGTAAACCGGGTCCTATGTTTCTACACGCCACCTGACATGTCCTTCACTACTCTCGTATCTTTGTCTTCACCCACATGCATATATGTCCTTGCTTCCTCATCCCCTAACTCTTGCAACCAAGTAAAAAGCTTGTTCCAGAGGTTGTCAGAGCCTGAGAACTTATAGCCACCCACGTTTGGCTCGGTACACAACCTGCATTCTCATTGCTGCTGTTTCACATGTTTTATCACGTTTTCATCCTCCTCACCATCTTTCACCCTCAGACAATGAATTCAGACAATATGAGATAGTTGTCATCCTGGAATTACCAGACAACAGTCCAGCGTTGTGCCATACTGTGATATGAAACATGCAAAACCAGAAAAGTTCATGTGATTAAACCCCTAATATCTGTATATCCATAGCAAGTGCCAAATAAACAATAAATCATTTTTTTTTAAGGTGAGATAAATCAGTAATTTCCATCAAGGGATATGTGTACCCCAGAGGACTCTTAAAGGGACAGTTCACACAAATCTGAAAAGTCTGTCATCATCTAGTCACCCCATGTTGTTTCTGTCAGTTGTTTCAAATGCGGGACATTCTTTCTTTCATGAAACACAAATGAGATCTGAGGCAGAATGCAAGGACCTGACAGCCTAAGTCACCATTCACTTTCATTGCTTCTTTTTACATACAATGAAATTGAATGGTGACTAAGGCTGTCAGTCCCAAATATTTTACCCTTAATGTTCCATGGACGAAGTCTTGCAGGTTTGGAACAACACAAGAGTGAATAAATGTCAATAATTTGATAAATTGTTTTGGTGAATTATTTTGTCTATCAGGTTCCAGGTTACTGGGAAATATTTAGATTTTTGCTTTAAAAAACCCATAAAATTAAAATTGTGACTTAAAATGAAAAATATTACAGTTGTGCATAGACTAAATGACTAACCTTTTAGAATAAATTCCTTATTGAAGAAAATTATATTTTGTGTAAGTTGAGTCCATTTATGTTGACGACACTTATAATGATATATATTTTATGTGTACATATAGCCTAAAAAGACACCATACAGACATTGTTGTTCTGTACAACAATCCAGTGATCTATCCTATTTTCACGCCATCACATAATATCAAATTAAATGCAGTTATAACAAATACAGATACTCAATTTCCATAAAAATGCATGTAAAATGTATAATATTTATAAGACTCAATATAATTCTGCAATAATGACCCACCATTTTTTGGACTTCCAAATGTTACAAAACTTTTTTTTGCTGCAAAGTGAATCATTGATATAATGGCATTTTAATAATATTATAGATAATGCTACATAATAATAAGAGTTAAAGGGATAGTTCACCCAAAAATGAAAATTCTCTCATCATTTACTTACCTTAATGCTGAGCCGTTTATGACTTAATTTCTTCTGCAGAGCACACATGAAGATTTTTTGTATATTTTTCATATATTTAGGCCCATACAATGCAAGTGAATAGTGAACTGAGAAGAATTGAGAAGGTCCAAATTTGACATAAAGGAGGCAAAAATAAATAAATGAATATGACCATATGACTCCAGTGGTTGAATCCATATCTTCTGAAGCAATATGATAGGAGTGGTTGAGAAACAGATCAATATTGAATTCTTTTTATATATCTATATCAGTCTCCGCCTTTGACCACCAAAATGTGGAAGTGAATGTGTGGATTTAAAGTTAAAAAAGGACTTAAATATTGATCGGTTTCTCACTCACACCTATCATATCACTTCAGAAGATATGGATTTAACCACAGGAGTCTTATGGATTACTTTTATACTGCCTTTTGGACCTTCAAAGTTCTTGTCACCAGTAACTTGCATTGTGAGGACCAACAGAGCTTAAATATTAGTTTTAAAATCTTCGGTTCTGTTCAGCAGAAGAAAGAAATTCATACACATCTGGGATGTAAATTACGAGATTATTTTCATTTTTGGGTGAACTATCTTTTTTAAAAAATCTCTCTGGTTTGTTGCCTATGAAGAAATACTTGTGCCTCATTGACGTGGCTGTGGGGATACATCAGACAAAAACAATGTTGGGAAACACTGAGCTAAATATTGCAGAAATTTCTCATGTAGCCTTTTAAATGAGAAGGAAGCAAAAATCCAATTGAACTGTGTGCCATGACTCTCCCCTATTTGGAAGATGAATGAGCTGTGTTATTGTTGCATTATTTGGACAGGGTGATGAAGGAGGCTGTGACCTGCAGAGGGAAAGTAAAATATAAGTGACTGATTCCTGCTACAAGAGCAAGAGAGAGAGAATGCCTGCTTGCTGGCAAGTTATATTTGAGCGCTGTGCCCGGCATCTCATCCGTTCTGTCTTGCGTCTCAGACATAATCCCGTTTTCAGCTCAAAATCATTTAGCTCTTTGGCACCACGTGTCATTAACCTGCCTGGGGTCGACCGCCTCGACATTCTAATTCACTGTTCTGTTCCATCACCTAAGCCCCAGCGATGCCATTATATATCAGCCAGACAGAGCCCAATCATCTAGCCGCCTGCTGTCTCTCTGATTATTGTTGACCAGCGAAACACTTGACCTGCAAACGGCAGCACTATGAGAGTAATCTACCTTGACATCTTTGTATCTAATGGCATAGCTGGATCGATGGCCCGCATGCACACCCTGTGGGCACAGGAGGCTGATTTCCCCCTCGAAAGCGCGTGGCCAGCTCTGGCTGTCTGAGGCACTCCGACACACGGGCACATAACTCATTTAATTAGTCATAGTCAGGGACTCCTGTGGGCTCCAGGGATTCAGAGTGTCCACTGTTGGGATGCTGGCAGGAGAAGAGACAGGACGAAATGTTTGCAGTCAGTTTGACACCTGGCAGTCTAAAAATGGACAACACTCAAAGTCAGGCAACAGTTAAACCCCGGGTAGACACAAACCTTAACAATCTATCACTGAAGCTCACTTGTTAATAGACTCAGCAAGGATTGTAATTTCTTAAATGTGAAGTGTGTATTTTTTTTTTTTTTTTTCAACTTTAGAAGGTTAGTTCACCCCCATGTTGTTCTAAGATTTTTGGCAGAATGTTCACCTCAGTCACCATTTACTTTCATTGCATTCATTTTTTTCTTTCATACAATGAAAGTGAATGGTGACTGATGCAAACCCTCTGACTAATATTTCAGAAAGAATGTCATATGGGTTTAGAACATAATGCGGACAGATTTTTCTTTTTTGAGTGAACTATCACTTTAAATTACATTCTCCCATCCAAGCTTAATATGCAGTGGTATCTATAAGTAAGCCTTTTATAGGTTGATTTCCTTAAGAATTGTAAACACTGTAGCAAGGTGGCGCTCAAAATTGTTTGTGCCAATCAAGTTGTGTGTGGGATTATCTGTTTGTCTGGCTAATGGCATTTGTTCAGAAACTTTCGTTATTTTTACAATAACGTTTGGTGGTGTTAGAGGCTCAGAAATTACACACTTTAAATTTAAAGGGAACAGTTTACCCCAAAATGCAAATTCTGTCATAATTTACATAATTTACCAAACCCATGTGCCCCGTCTTTCGTGGAGCATATTTTGAAGAATGTTGCCTTGATCTTTTTGTACCATACAATGAAACTTAATGGGCACAGAGGCTTTTAGTCTCTAAAATTGTACTTAAAATCTCTGTTTGTATTCAATGGAAGACACAAAGTCATAAGGGTTTTGAACAACATGAGAATTAAATAATGATAGAATAAAAAAAGTTTGTGTGAACTTTTCCTTTCAAGTGTATAAGATTGTGTTATTTAATCATCAGAGACTGCTGATACTTAGTTGGACTCTTTAAATAAGTTATTATTTCATTGAGAATCTTAAGCAGTTGCATTGCAACCAAACAATTAATGGATTTCAGGCAGGTGCTCAAATAAGCTGAGGGCCAGCAGGGCCACAGTTTGTAGAAAAAAAAAGTTCAATGTATTGATGTGAGGCACAGAAGTGGCTTCCTAGGAAAAAGTGGTGCGTCAGCTGCAGGTTTGATGTCCAGGCTGTTGCCCAAGGGGAGGCAGGTTGGCACCCAGAGATATTGACATGGGGACAGATCATTAGCCCTCTCTATCCACCGTGCCTCAGTCCCACGTCTCTTTTAAAGGTGCCAATCTGATGTTAAGATGCCAGAAGCTTCGCCTGTTAAGGCTAACAGGCAGGAATACCATGATTCTCCAATGTTCAACCCATTAATCTGACATTGTGAGCATGACAAGAAGTGCAATTATTTGCTAATATGACACTGCATTTAATGGGATGCCGGAGTTGCCAAATTTCGGTCCGAATTTCTGTTTTGCTGTTTCTCCTTAGGCATATATGATTACATATTGGAGAAAATTAGATATTTCTTAGAAATTCTGAAGTTTATTAATTTAGAGTCTCATCTCAAGATTGTGTGTCAAAGTTAAACTGAAGAAATCACATCAGCATTGTGCTAGATTCTGGCATTACTTTCATGTGACACATACAATAATGTGATTTATTGGTAGGCCAATGTATTGGCCAGGCCAGTTAAACGGCTGATATTTGACCATTTTGAGATTACTGGCTAGTTTGGCATTTTGCCTTTGCAGGACAGAATGGATACATTTTCACTTGTTTACTTCAAATGTTAACTTTATATGATTTCTGTCTAAAGATTATATAATATTTGTTTGTTTACATTTTTTATGTCAGCTCTATATTGGCCTTCAACCACTGTATATCAAGTGGTTGATATCGATATTAGCAATAGAAAAACCCTTATTTGTTTATATATGTACTGTAGGTATAGCTAGTAACAGTTAATTCCAGTCCTCGTATCTGATTGGAGGAGAGGTGTTCAATGAGCACTGATGGTCTGGCACCATCAGAACTCAGATGCTACACTGTGTGTGTGTATCACTCCGCTTGTGTTCATGCCTGTGGCAGGGTGGAGGGCGGGGCTGGGTCATGATTATACACACCTGGTCCCTTATCAGGCTAATCAAGCCTCAGAGAGGGATAAAGGCCAACTGCGGAAGATGGTGCGGGACAGAGAGATTGTTTACAGACATGTCCGTCATATGTGTTTGGGTCTTTTGTTTCAGTTTAATATTAAAATATTATGTATATTGTCAAGCCGGTTCTCGCCTCCTCCTTGCCCATCGAAATCCCTTTAAAGTGCCGTTCTAAACAAAAGTGTAAGAGCAATGCATATGTGTTAAGAGCTACTGTTTGTCTTTTTTTTTACATTACATATGTTAGCCAGCAGGTGGTGGCAAAAGATCATTTTTTTGCGCAATATGAGCCAGTTAGGTGACATGAAGTGAATCCGTGTCAGCCAGTGTCAGTAAAACAAAATACACATGTTAAAAATACATTCTCTGAAAAACCTATATCTTAAACAGTTGTTTCTAAAACAAGATACATGTAATTGATCTTCTTTTAAGGATTTTTAGATATTTATACAGGAAAACAATACAAAAATTATTACATTATACAAATTTTGCCCTAATATCATAGGTCATACTAGAAAACTAATTATGATCCACCGTGAATTTTGTTGATAAAACAAATATGATCATGCCTAGTAACATATGCATGTAAAATGGCCAGAAATAGCATTTTAGCTTAGCTTAATGCTGACAATTTGCAGAATATTTATTTCCATTTCTTGTGCTCCAAACTTACTTAGAAATTGTTTCACCGCAGTTCAAATGCACTTTGGATCGCATATGTATAAAGTTTTCCATATGAAAGGACTAAATATTAAATGAAACACATGACAATAAAATGCAAAGTGATCTCTTCAGAAATCAAAATACATTTTGAATGTAAGTGTATTCTAAATACCAATTATTTAAATTGTAACTGTAGTGGAATACAGTTACTTATATTTTTTATTTTATATACGTAATCCCATTACATGTATTTCATTTCTCCCCAACCCTGGATATATAATAGCATCACATGCATTTGATTGGGGGGTGTCTTGTCCTTCAGATCAACCTTTGGAATCTGCTCTTCAATCTGTGACTTTTCTCTGTTGGCTCATTAGAGTGAGGTATAGTCCTCTACCACTGAGAATGGGACATCTGTCACTATACATTTAAACAGAAGATCCTCGCTGCACACTAACCTAACAGACAAACAATCCATCCTTATTTACCCAACACAATTGCAATTAGATTGGATTTTGGCTATGGAGGTGAGCGCTTTTCTATTTGAATCAGAACCTTAAATAGTGTTTTTATTCTCTTCCACTGCGGCTTTGCAAGTTGTGAATAGAGCTCAGTGTAGCCAAACATGGGTGACCTTGTGTTTCTATTGAAATAACAGGTGATAGAAGGAATTTGGCTAAATTAATGGTCCTCTGTGAGGTCGCTATGTCAGAGCGAAAAGATGTGACCGATTTTAACAATTTAACCTGCTCAGAGGTATTGGATGTCTTTTTAAAAGTTTAATGCTAATGCTTTATTAAATATATTTAGTGTAAATTTCTGTTCAATTTACACTGTTTTGGTTCCTGATAAATACTGCTCTGAAAAAGCTACATCTTTTTGCTAATAGCATTATAGTATAAGTAGTTTACTGTAGTTTAACTAAATTATATGAGTAGCTTTTGAAGCTGTGGTTATAAAATAGCTTCCCCAACACCGATCCGAAACAGCTAACAGAGTTTTAGAAAAGCAGCAGTTTTTTCTGAATATGAATGCAATTGTGAATGACCCCAGTGACCTAAGTTCACGAGAACGTGTGCTGTAGGCATGAAGCATAACTGGCCACATCATCTTTCATGAACACTGATATCCAACACCCTGCTTTACCATGTCAAACCATTGGAGAAAAGACATGGAAAAAAAACATTGACTTGCTTCAGTATTGACTTGTTTGTTTTTTCCCAAACGTCATTTTGTGGTGTAGAGGTCACTGTGCATCCTCTTAAAATGCCAAGCATGTCTTTAAATAGCTATGGATGATGTAAGCTGAGTGGCACGTTGCCTTATGCATTGATCCAACTTGCCGACCCCATATGTGTAGGCCAGCCCAGGGGGTCCGTACCCAAAACACCTTCCTCTAATCCTGCCTGGCACTGCCTGATAAGTACATAGTTTTTCCTATGGTCCAATTTAAATTAATGCATGTTCTGTGGTGCTCAACACATTTGGCTGTTGTTTAGGAAGGTATAACTGGAGGGACAGATTGTCCTAATACTAGAGCAGAGCCAAAAGGAACAAAAGCAAATAAGCAATGACATGGAAAAGAAAGAATTAATTTGTATAAAAATATCCTTCACATTTGACCTTGTGTTCTTATTTGCTACTTCTATATAGTTAGCTAGAACAAACTGCAATATGTTTTGGGGGTTTTTTTTGCTCAGGGTGATACTCTAACAAATATGTGTTGGCAGAGTGTGTGTGTGTGTGTGTGTGTGTGTGTGTGTGTGTGTGTGTGTGTGTGTGTGTACACACACACACACACACACACACACAAAATTCAACGAAATTCAACTCCAAAGGTAATATATTTTACAATACAAAACTCACTTTCATTGGACTGTCAATACACACTCTCTCTGGGTGTTTGTGTGTGGGTAGCTCTCTCTCCCTTCACTGGCATCTGGCTTGCTCTTAAAACCAGTCTCCAAAAAACAGCTGTTAGGGACAATCATTGCCAGGTGATGATCCATACTATTCTCATCTCCTGATCTCGCTCTCCATTCACAAGCCGGCACGCAACCTCACCCCAACTACCACATACCCCCACTGTCCAACTCAGACAATGGAGCCTTTGATCCCTGTTGATATTCTTCATGCAATGAAGCCTCTGTAGCAGGGTGTGGTCTGAACTGAGGGTGAAAGCCCATCCCAGGAGGTAGTATTGAAGGGTGAGGACAGCCCACTTGATGGCCAGACATTCTTCAGTGGTGCTGTATCTTGTCTCTCTCGCTGAGGGCTTCCGACTGATGTACAGCACAGGGTGCTCCTCCCCCTCGACCAGCTGGGACAACATGGCTCCCAACACTCTGTCCGTTGTGTCAGTCTATAACACAAAAGGGAGAGTGAAATCAGGAGAATGTAACAACGCCCGGGCCATGTCCGTGAAGTGTGATGCTGAGAGGTGGTCTCCACAAGTGACCAGGGTACCGCGATTGGATTTTAAGTTCACCTCCGGCCCGAGCTCTTCCGTCTCCAGTACAACCATCGCCAAAGCCACAGGGATCACATCCCTCCAAGGTTTTAAAATGTTGAGGTGGTTAACTTGCCATGCTCCACCCCTATCCGAATCAAATTATATAACTTTATTGTCACATGACCATATACACAAGTGCATCAGTGTGTGAAAGTCTTGTGTGCAGTTCCGAGCAACATAGCAGTCATGACAGTGATGAGACATATACCAATTTACAATAAACAACAAATTTACACAACACAATTTCATATCAATTGTACACATAATTACACAACACAATAATAATATACAATGTACAATAAACAATACACACACTACAGAATACACATACAATAAAAAAAACTAATAAAAGTATATAAAATATATATATATATATATATATATATATATATACAGTAGTTGTATTGTGAGGAGAATATAATTATGACAGTCCAGTGTGAGACAATAAGATTAATAAAGTGCAGTGCTGGTGTATATTGATTGCGAGAGATCAAGTGTTCAAAAGTGTGGGGAAGAAGCTGTCATGTAGTCGGCTGATGCGGGTCCTGATGCTGCAATAACGCCTGCCTGATGGCAGCAGTGAGAGCAGCCCATGGCTTGGTTGGCTCTGATGATCCTCCGAGCTTTTTTCACACACCGCCTGATATATATGTCCTGGAGGGAGGGAAGCTCACCTCCAATGTTGTGTCTGGCTGTTCGCACCACCCTTTGCAGGGCTTTACAGTTGTGGGCGGTGCTATTGCCATACCAGGAGGTTATGCAGCCAGTCAGGATGCTCTCTACAGTGCTGGTGTAGAACCATGTGAAGATATAGTGGTTCACAGAGGAAGCTGCTGACTCTCTCCACCGGTGCTCCATTAATGGTGAGGGGGCTGTATCCTCTTTCTTTCATCCTGAAGTCCACTACAAGCTCCTTGGTCTTACTGACGTTGAGGGAGAGGTTGTGCTCCTGACACCAGCATGTCAGAGTGTGCACCTCGTCTCTGTAGGCTGTTTCATTATTGTCAATGATGAGACCTACCACCATTGTATCGTCAGCAAACTTAATGATGGCATTGGAGCTTTGTGTTACCACACAGTCATGTGTGTACAGGGAATACCGGAGTGGGCTCCAGTGTTGAGGGTCAGTGATGAGATGTTGCTGCCCATTCTAACCACCTGACGTCTGCCTGACAGGAAGTCCAGGATCCAACTGCTCAGTGAGCTGTTTAAGCCCAGAGCCCATCAAGCTTGGAGGGCACTATGGGGTTGAATGCTGAGCTGTAGTCTACAAACAGCATTCTCATTTATGTGTTCCTTTTTTCCAGGTGGGAGAGAGCAGTGTGTATTGTAGATGCAATGGCATCATCAGTGGAGCGAATGTTGTGGTAGGCAAACTGCAATGGGTCCAGTGAGGTGGGCAGAACAGAGCAGATGTAATCTCTGATTAGCGACAAGGAGGAGGATGAGAAGAGCCAGCTAAAATCTTACTGAGTGCACCTTTAATGGTGAATTTCATTATAGTTTATCATTACTGTAGTACAGTATTTTTTTACTTAAATGTTTTACTATATAGAGAGATTAAATCATGTTTAATATAAAACATTATATGCATAAATCTTAAGTGGAATTGGAACTCTTTATTATTCACAAAATATAATAATGCATTTAATTTCAGTATTATTGCATTTTTATATAAAATATCCTATGATGATTCACAGAGAAAGCAGGTTTGATATTTTGTAACATAACAAGATTCATTGCTAAATCAAGACTGCAAGAGTCAAAGTTCACGTCTTGAGTACCACAGACTATGCCAGTGACTCTGTATCTACCAGCATGAGAGTCATGTTTCTTGCTCCAAGGTTGCCATGGAAACTATACTAGCAAAACAGCATCAAATGAATAATGTCCCCATATGCTTTCTGTGCTATTGAAGGGAAAATATATTATAATTGTCCAGAATTAAAAAGAGGATGGATAAGTTTTGCAAGCACTGCTTTCCATAAGCATGCTACTTATTTATTTATATTGATTTGAGTTTTTTTTCCTCAATAAAGCCACACGTGATGAAAGACCATCTGCCATGTCTTAGTCTGTCTTTTATTTCCTAGTTTGCTTGACTTTACAGTATTTCAATTTCCCTCACTGATCATGCTCTAGGACATGCAATAATGAGAGTGTCTTAATAAGAATGCTCCCACCTTGCTGATCGCAGAACAATAGAAAAGACGGCCCCTTCTATTAGACAGGATGCACACGGGGCCCCTGACCAAATTAAAGTCATTTAATTTGCGCTCCTCCTCATCACTTGTGTAAAAGAATCCCAGTGGAGGTGTTGGGACCATGTGAGCATCAGAATCACAACTGTGGAATACAACACGAGCACAACACTGACAAGCAAATAAAACCAGACAAAAGACTTTGTCAATATAATATATATATATATTAACAGTATACAGTATGTTGGTATGTTTGTGTTTATTTTGTGTGTGGGGAAGATTTATGATGCAGTTTAACTAAGCATCATGCACACAAAGGCGCATTCTCTCCTTTTTGCATTCACACCCACATACGCACAAACTCACACAACATAATGCACTGAGATTTGGTGGGGAAGCCAGTGGGAGAGGCAGCTCCATTTGTGGGGGGTAGAAGGGTGGGACTGCGGCCAGGGCAAGTGATTCTAAGGCAGCTGATGAATGGTGCCACTGATGGGTCATTTGTCCCAGTGATAGAGTTAGCCACTGCCCTTTGGGAGGAAGAATAAAATAAAGAATGCTGGAGAAGAGCATGACGGATCGGTCAACGGTAACAGAATAAGTGGCCATCTCACACGTGGCTATCGGACCCAACCTTCCTCTAATTGGACATTCTTGGGGAGCAGGAGGGCAGAGTGTGCGTATCCTGTAACACACAGACAGGCTGTACACAGTGACGGAGACAGAGGTGTTGGGTTTACACCGGGAGGGATACACATCAAAGATCACACTTCAAATAATACAAAGGGATTATATTCTGAACTGTTTTGCATGATTTTTTGGGGATTTTAGTCCTCAGAAAAGAGTATTGCAAAACTAAATCATTTTATTCATTAAATCTAATTGCTCTGTTGAGGAAACTTGCAGCATGGTTGGAAATTACATGTTGTAGCACTTTTATCTAAAAAAATATTCATAGCAATTATTACTGCAATGATTGCTGGCACAGTTTGCAGAATCTTATAAGAACATACTGTATACAGTATATACAATATATTTACACTGATCAGCTACAACATTAATAACACCGGCCTGTATAGGTCCCCCCTCATGCCACCAAAACAGCGCCAACCCAGATCTCAGAATAGCATTCTGAGATGATTTTCTTCTTACCACAATTGTGCAGAGCAGTTATCTGAGTTACCGTGGACTTTGTCAGTTTGAACCAGTCTGACTATTTTCTGTTGACCTCTCATCAACAATGCATTTACGTCCTCAGAACTGCTGCTAATTTTCTAGATATGAGCATAATTCTAGAGACTGTTGTGTGTGAAAATCCCAGGAGATCAGCAGTTACAGAAATACTCAAACCAGCACAGAATACCCAAATCTGATACCAACAATTATGCAACAGTCAAAATCACTGAGATCAAACATTTTGATGGTTGATGTAAACATTAACTGAAGCTCCTGACCCGTATCTGAATTTTATGCACTGCATTGCTGTCACACAATTGCCTGATTAGATAATCGCATGAGCGTTTGTTGGTGCCAGATGGGCTGGTTTGAGTATTTCTGTAACAGCTGTTCCCTTTCAAAAATCTACACTTATGATGCTGCGCTGAGTAGCGCTTTGGGAACAACTTTAGGTGTGACCAGCTGTGAATTTTTATGCAACATGTCAATGAACATTGACCAGAATTTATAGCCTCTGCCGGTGACATCATTGGATGCACCTGTAGCAGGCTATAAATAGTTGCGTCACAGGTGCATTGTCATATCTTTTGACTTCAGATCACTCTGTGTGTGTGTGTGTGTGTGCTTCATGAGCCTGTCAGAACTTTCTTTCCTCTGTTAGGAGTTAGAATTTGTTAGGCAGTGTGCAGGCAACCTTTTCTCCTTTCCAAGAATGAGTGTGAAGCAAAGCAAGCAGTGTGTGTTCCCTTTGCTTACGCTCTATGGCTGAAACGGACACACACCAGTTTTGCTTTGTGTTTTTGGGGGAAGAGCATGCTGCTCTTGCGTTGGGGCGGAGCGGGTTTACAGTCTGAATGCTTCACACTCCTCTCACTTACTTCCAAGAGCCAGCACCCACTCTTTCATCATGAGGCTCTCGCATGGATCTGGCTGAGGAGTGAGAGACGAGTCTGTCCTTATCGCTCGCTCTCTCCCCAGATCCAGCTGGTCCTTCTCGTAAGCCTGAAGCGCACTTTGGCGCCTCTTCGGTTCACAAGGGGGATGCTGAACCTCTGAACATTACATGCACAATAATGAAGCGGCGGAGGAAATACTCGGTGGTTACTCGGGCTGTGGCCAAACTACAGTTAGACTGGCCACACGAACATAAGACCCCCAGAATGCTTCAAACTAAAAGACAGATTTCTGTCTGGTGGCCAAAAAAAATAAGAGGAAGGGAATGCTATATCAGTCCCTTCCTTTTCTCTATGACCTCCATAACGAGCATACTCGGTCATTGAGGAATCCTTTTACTTCCCGTGTCTTCGTGCCCTCGATGTCGACATGTTTGACTATCGTGGGTGCTGAGGCTCTGGGGTATTCGGTGATGCCGCCGGTAGAAGAGACACTTGCAGTTTATCTCTCGCCTGGCTCGGCATCATCACTAAGGAAATCCATTCTCCCCACAAAGCCGTGCAGGACCACCTCCACGCTTGTGGGGAAGGCTTATCAGGCAGCAGGTCAGGCTGGTGCTGCCCTGCACACTATGGCAGTGTTACAGCCGTACTAGGCTGATCTGTTGAAGGACCTGAGTGCAGGCACCAAGGTCGACGAAGAGGCTTCATCGAGCCACGGATCTATTTCTCCGTGCGACCAAGCAGACGGCCCGTGCCATTGGCCGGTCTATGTCTGCTTTAGTCAGCACGGGGAGACACTTATGGCTCAACCGATCGGGCATCAGAGATAAGGATAAAATGTTCCTTCTTGATGCCCTGGTTTCGGCTTCTGGCTTCTGGCTTATTTGGGGACGCTATGAATATAGTTACCACCAGGTTCCAGGAGGCAAAAAATCATGAGGAAGCATTCGGGCAGTGTCTTCCTCGCCGCACTCAAGGGGGTGGGGCCGTCAGCCACCCAGACCCGCCCCGGTCCTGCTAGAAGGGAGGCTCAGAAACAAAGCGTGGCAAGTCGTGCTCCCCCTCGTAAAGACTGGGGACAGGCTCGTCACCCTCAGCAGCCCCCAAAGCAAGACCTCAGGGGAGTAGTTTCTAAAAAGTAGAAAACCCTGACAGTCTTGTGCCCAGCCTTGTGGGGGTAGCCCCCCTCAGGACGGGGCGCGTGTATCATCCACTTCGACCCTCCCGGTACCCCCACAAATCCTCTCCATTCCCGCCGCCTCTGGTGTTTTGGGAGTTAGAGGCTTCCAGCGAAATTTGGGTGTGCCGCTGCTTCCTGCCTTAGTCCAGGATGCTGAACACTCGACATCCCCTCAACAGGAAGTGTCAAAATTAATACCCATCTCAGAGAACCTGGCAGCGTGGAAACTTCTGCCAGGTATTTCTACGTGGGTCCTAAGAACAGTAGAAAATTGCTACAGAATTCAATTCGCTCACCGCCATCCGCGTTTCAACAGCATTGTTTCCACTACTGTGAAACTTGAGCAGGCATGTCTACTGTGGAAAGAACTGCAAAATCTCTTGGTATAAGGGGCCATAGAACATGTTCCCCTTTTACAGCAAATACTTCCTGGTTCCCAAGAACGGTGGGGGGTTGCGTCCGATCTTAGATCTTCGAGGCTTTAATCGATCAGTCAGGGCATTCAAGTTCAAGATGCTAACTATCAAGACGGTCGTGTCACAAATCCAACATCACGATTGGCTGGTCACAATCGATCTCGTGGACGCATACATTCATATAGAAATTTTGCCACTTCCTGAGGTTCGCTTTTGGGTGTGAAGCCTTCCAATACCGGGTTCTTCCACTGGCTCCTTTGCGACTCTAGGGCATCCGCATTCTGAATTACATTGATGGCTGGCTGATACTAGCACAGTCACAAGAACTGGCATTACAGCACAGGGATATCATCTTCGCTCATCTGGTTTCTCTGGGGTTGAGGCTCAACACCAAGAAAAGCAACCTCTCTCACACTCAGATAACTATCAAAACCTATCTGGGGATCGTATGGAATTTGATCACAATGTGGGCACAATTGTCTCCCGCTCCAATCGAGTCCATTCAGAACACCCTGAGCAAAGTCAGGCTAGGCCAAGGTTGCACTGTTCGTCAGTATCCACGACTACTAGGTCTCATGGCAACTGCATCCACGGTGATCCCTTTGGGCTTTTTTGCACGTGAGACCGTTTCAGTTGTGGCTCAAATCCAGGGGATTTCATCCAAGGGCCAATCCCTTAGGCTGATAAGGGTTACGCGCCACGTGCTACGTACCCTTTCAATGTGGTTCAGACCCCAGTTCCTCACTTTGGGTCCCATTCTAGGTGCGTCTTGCCGTCACAGTTTGCTAATGACAGACGCCTCCCTGACAGGCTGGGTAGCGGACTTAAGTGGTTGTCCAGTTCAAGGGGAATGGGAGGGTCGTCAGCTCGATTGTCACATTAACTGACTCGAGTTGATGGCTGTATTTCTGGCCCTGAAATACTTCCTCCAGAGGCTGCCATGTCTTGGTGTGGGTAGACAACACAGCGGTAGTCTCTTACATAAACCATCAAGGAGGTCTACGTTCACGCCAGCTGAACAGACTGGCACGGCAGATTCTCCTTTGGGCCCAGGGCAAGCTCCTGTTGATCAGTGCAGCTTATATCCCTGGATGCCTGAATGGGAGCAGATTTACTGTCCAGACAGAAAATACAGACGGAGAAGTGGAAACTCCACCCCGAGGTAGTGGAACAAATCTGGGTGAGATTTTACAGGGCAGAAGTGGACCTCTTCGCCTCTCAACAAACAGCGCTATGTCCCCTCTACTTCTCTCTGAGTCACACAGCCCCCCTGGGTCTGGACGCAATGGCCCAGAATGCGCCTGTATGCGTTTCCCTCTACTAGAAGTTACGCCAATAAATGGGGTGTCTTTGATAGATGGTGCAGTGAACATAATGCAGATCCAGTTAAATGCCAGATTGCTTCAGTTCTGGACTTTCTGCAGGAAAAATTGTCAGCAGGGACATGCCCCGCCACTCTCAGGGTCTATGTGGCCACCATTTCGGCTTGCCATGCCTTGATTCACGGGGTGCTGTTGGGGAGACATCCTCTACTCGCTCGCTTCATTCGTGGAGCTATGCGACTGAGGCCTCCTGCTAGGACCAGGACCCCTTCAGGGACTTAGCAATAGTCCTTGAGGGTCTGGTTGAGACCCACTTCGAACCTCTAGAGTCAGTGTCTGATAAACTTCTGACTCTCAAGATGGTTTGTTTTTATGGCAATCACCTCTCTAAAAAGAATTGGGGATCTACAGGCTTTGTCTGTCTTGCTAGCCTGCTTAGATTTTGCCCCAGGAATGGCTAAAGCAAATTTGCACCCTCAACATGACTACCTACCTAAGGTTTTTTTCTCCACTTTACATCCGGTCACTCTCGAAGCCTTCTGCTCTCCACCGTTTACAACGTTGGAGCTTATGTCCTTGAGTCGACATCACAAGCTTGTGTCTGAGACCTCTCACGCACTTGTGAGCACACTACACAACCGTAAGTGGTCCGGACATCCACAGTGCGGTGGTGTGGGTATTCTCGTTCCCAAAGCGCTACTCAGCACGGCATCATAAGTGTAAATTTTTGAAAGGGAATGTCTCGGGTTACTTGACAGTAACCCTTGTTCCCTTATAAAAGCGGAACGAGATGCTGCACTTCATTGCCGCACTGGGATCCCCTAGGACTGTATTTATAGCCCTGCTACAGGTGCATCCAATAATGTCACCGGCAGAGGCTATAAATTCTGGTCAATGTTCATTGACGTGTTGCACACATATTCACAGCTGGTCACACCTAAAGTTGTTCCCAAAGCACTACTCAGCGCAGCATTTCGTTCCGCTTTTATCAGGGAACAAGGGTTACAGTCAAGTAACCCGAGACAATCTCCTGGGATTTTCACACACAACAGTGTCTAGAGTTTACTCCGAATGGTGCCAAAAACAACAGCAACAACAACAACAACAACAACAAAACATCCAGTGAGCATCAGTTCTGCGGATGGAAATGCCTTGTTGATGAGAGAGGTCAAACGAGAATTGCCAGACTGGTTTGAATTGACAAAGTATACAGTAACTCAAATAACCGCTCTGTACAATTGTGGTAAGAAGAAAATCATCTCAGAATGCTATTCTAAGATGCAGGTTGGTGCTGTTTTGGCGGCACAAGGGGGACCTACACAATATTAGGCAGGTGGTTTTAATGTTGTGGCTGATCAGTGTGTATATATAAATTCATCAGCAAGTTGATCTAAATGTGACTTCTATAGAATATAAAAGGTGATGTTAGGCTGAAATACATCCTCAGTCACCTTTAACCTTAATAGAATGGACAAAACAAAAAAAAGAAATAAGATGCTATGAAAGTGATTAGTGACTGAAGCTGTCACTCTGCCTAACATCTCCTTTTGTGTTTTTTGGAAGAAAGTCATACAGTTACAGAGGTCTTACAGGTTTGGAACAATATTACTTCACCACTGTTTAATACATTTAAAATTTTGGGTGAAGTATCCCATTTAAGATTTTTTTTCTTTTTTTGCATTGTGACATTTTATAATTCTTTTCCTCAGTTAGTAGTTTTTCAATTAATCTTGCATGATACATCTCACAGCAGTGAAACCAAGCAAGCATTCTATTAACACACTGAGGTGTCAAACTGTACTGTGGGTCAAATGATAACAAACATGTTGTGGGACTGTTTTTAATAGCAAATCATCCACTCACCATATGCATATTCAAAATAAGTGAGAGTGACATGCTGGCAAAGTTCAGCATTCTTTAAATAGCAACATTTAAGATTCCCCACTAGCCAGCATGACAATGCAATCCTGAGAAAACAATGCGGAAGCCGATAGCCACTTTTCACATGTAACAAAACTCACTGTTACTTGATTTGAATTGTTCCTCCCACTGTGGATCTTAGTGGCTACATTCATACTGCAAAATAATATGATTCTCAGTTCCATTTTAGGCCACATCACACTTAATACATTTTTGATTGAAAACACATTGATTTTGCTATGTTTACACCTCTTATCCACATTGGAATGGTGTTTTCTTCAATCGACACCAGAGACTTTTTAGGGGGGGGGATTTTTTTCCCCTTTTTTCCCCAATTTGGAATGTCCAATTCCCAATGCGATTTATTGTTTGTTAACATTACATTGTCGTGGCAATGAAGTTGTAAAATTGGTGTGTGAGCAGGGCAGGGCCTAGTGGCGTCTGTACACTGGCAGTGCGAGGCCGCGAAGATAAGTGGTGAACGAGTTCCACCTGTGTGCCACACCAGTCTCACGTTCCATTGAGGGGCAGTGGGAGTATTTAAGAAGAGGAGACAGTGGCAGACGGGGAGATAGAGACGCAATGGAGCTGTATGTGTGTGCGCGCGATGATGTTGGTTATGCCTAAAAGCAGTATTTGTGAACATTATTGTGTGTCACATTGAAAAGTGTTGTCAATAAATGTGATGTGTAATAGCAATTTGACAAGTTGAAATAACAAGGCAATGTTAAACAGGTGAGGCAATTGTGTCATAGTACTGTATACTATATAAGGAGCCTCCAAAAACATGCTAGTCCTTCAAGAGCAAGGATCGTTCAAGATTTGTCAATTTGCCAACTGAAGCTTTTGCAAATAATCCAGCACTTTGAGAACAATGTTCCCCAAAGAAAAATTGGAAGGATTTGGGGCATTTTACCTTCTACGCTGCACATTATAGTCTGGTCAAAATCTGATCAAATCTTAGTGCGTAAAGGGCAAGATGAAAACCACTTATGAATGCGTGTGATATCTGATCCCTCAGATGTCAATGTCTTTAAAAATGGCATTCATTTGTAATGTATATCATGAACAGGGGCTTGGGATAACTTTAGGAATCTTTTTTAAAACATAGCCATCGTGTTATCCAGGCCAAAGAGGAAAAGGGCCATCTAAGCTGTTTTTAGCGTCAGGTCCAAAAGCCAGTGTCTGTATGGGCCAGGGGTGTGTCAGTGCCCATGGAATGGGTAACTCGCACTTTTGTGAGAACATCATGAATGCTGACAGATATGTACAAATTTTGGAGCAACATATACTGCCATCCAGCAACGTCTTTTCCAGGGACGTCCCTGCATTTTCCAGCAGGACAACTTCAAACCACATACTGCCCAGATTACAAGTGTTTGGATGTGTAAGCAGAGAGTGAGGGTGCTAGATTGGCCTGCCTGCAGTCCTGACCTGTCTCCAATTGAGAATGTTGGCTGCATTATTAAGCACACCATACGGCAGCGAAGACCCCATACAATTATGCAGCCAATGAATGGGGGAAAATTACACTTTGTAGCTTGTGTCTTCAGTGCCCAAATGCTTATTAAGTTTTATTAGAAGAAATGGTGATGTTTCAAAGTGGTAAAATCTCGACTGTCCCAACTTTTTTGGAGCTTGTTGCAATCATCTGATTTGAAATTACATAAAATGTGTAGTTTTATAGCTTTCATACATAACAAAGGGTGGTTATTTACAAACCACTAATTTTTGTTTTTATTAGCATTTTTCATACTGTCCTAACTTTTTCAGAATTAAGGTTGTAGAGGAATATCCCAGCTCTGTTGGTCCATACAATGGAAGTGAATGGGTGCCAAAATTTTGAAGCTTCAAAATCCACATTAGGGATACATAACAGTACTCCAGATGACTCTGGTGGTTAAATCCATATGTTCAGATGCGATATCATAAGTGTGGGTGAGAAACAAGTAAATATTTATGTCCTTTTACCTTCATTTTCACTTTCTCCTTCTGTTTTTGGTGATTCAAATTATTTGTGCATATCACCCCCTAATAGGCAGAGAAGAATTTATGATTAAACCAGTTACATAAATATTGATCTGTTTCTCATCCCCACCTATCATATCGTGTCCAAACACATACATTTAACCATTGGAGTCTTATGGATTACTTTTATGGTGCCTTTATGTGGATTTTGGAACTTCAAAATTTTGTCACCAATTCATTTTCATTGCATGGACCTACAGAGCTGAAATATTCTAAAAAACGTCATTTCTGTTCTGCAGAAGAAAGAAATTCATACACGTCTGTGATGCCAGTAGGGTGAGTAAATAATGAGAGAATTTTCATTTTTGGATTAAACATCCCTTGGGTTAAATATCCCTTTAACTTGCATTAAACCTGGAGTATTCCTTTAAGTGGTCATGGCATCACCCAAATGCTGTGCTCTAATTTAAATAAAACAAACAATAAGCATTCAAAGCTGCTTTGGCTTAATTATGATTTGATGGATGAAATCTGGCCTGGACTCATTTAATAAATAACATTGTGTCAATTCTAAGAAGACTTTCTAGTGTTACAGACGACCCCATTTTTCACATTATTCACTGTCACTATGGTTACAGACATTATTCTCGGCTATCGAGGGAATACAAAACGGGCTTGACTTCGGTAATTTGTTCATACAGACAGCATTCAAGCCAGTCATGTGAGCTATATTATGAACAGGACAATTCGAGAGTCACACCCGTTAGTAAATACGTTTTACAATAATTGTCAATCCAAACACTGAGAGTGAATGTAGCCAATGTGTGACATATCTTCTGAATCCTCTTTGTTTTTCTTCTGTAAACATTTTCTTCTATAAACATTTTCTGCCACATACACCGGGGGGGGAGGGGGGGCGTTATCCAGCCTGGCAGCCCAGAGCACCCTTTTTGAAGCTGTTCTGAAGAGCATGGTCTAGGTAATCTCTGCTCGGCTGAAAGCTGTTTACAGAGAGGAGACAGAGGAAGAGGTTATACTGGGGAGAGAGAGGATGCAATGGAGAGTGACGGAGAGAGAGAGAGAGACTAAAAGAAAGAGAGAGAGGCAGGGGATATGAAAGAAGAGGGAGAGAACACAGAGCCTAGGCAGAGGATGATAAGGCCAGGGGGATTTTGTTGCTGTTTTGGGGTCAGATTAGGAATGGGGTCTTGCTTTTGTCACTTGAAGAGAGAAGGCGAGAGAGAGAGAGAGAGAGAGAGAGAGAGTCACACACATATTTGAGAAGCAAGAAAATCTGAAGTGAAAGAGAGAATGAGAGATTGGACAAAACAGGAGACTTGATTGACAGTGCAATGTTGCGATGCAGATCATCAGTTCTCTATCAGAGTGGGTGATAGAGTGATCTGATAGTGCTGTCGAATCACACATACTCATATACCCAAACATGCATAAGCACAAGACAAAGACTAGCATTCAAGGAAAAGCTTTAAGGGATAGTTCACTCAAAAAGGAAAACTGTCATCATTTATTCACCTTCAAGTGCCTATACGTCCAACAACACTCCTTTCCTTGCATCACTTTTGTGTTCCACGTAAAAAAGAAAGTAATTCAAGTTTGGAACAACATCAGGGTGATTAAATGACAACAGAACTGTTATCTTAGTGGGAAATATTCCTTAAGTTCATCACAAAAAAATCATTCAATCCAAAAATAAAAATCCAAGATGGCGGACTAAGCAAGATCAATTCAGATTATAAATATACTTTCATTCAATACTGAAAAGTATAGATATATAGCAGACTATTTTACCCAAAATGTGTGTGTGTTGTGCATATTTATGCTCATTATAGAATCGTGTTGTTTCTCTCACATCATCTGTATTGCAATCAGTTGCAAGTCGAGTGTCCCATGCACTGCCCAAGAAGAGGACTGTTTAAATGATGTGCGGTCAGTCTATTTGTTGAAATAATCACACTCTGTATGAGACAGAGAGAGTGAAATTTATTGAGTATGTGCTGAGAAAAATGAGGGCTTGATGATGTCAGCTAAAAAAGACAGTTATTTTATAGAAATATAATTTCAATAGACCTTTTTAACACTGGGTTTTGGAATGCAGAATTAAACATATGCAGAGTAAACGTCGACAGCGGTGAATGGGAGTCAATTGGAGATCACAGCAAATATTCTTTTCACTTACCCATTTGCTCCAAGGGCAAAAGAAAAAATCCACTATTTTGTTTGAATGACTTTTTAGAAGAGGAAAAAAATAGAGAGCGGTGGATTAAGCAAGTCAGATGGGAGAAGATGCCAAATTTTCTGTCACTCAGCAGCTGTAATCGAAACCCCCTCGCAGCTGTGGTAATTCGTTTTTTAAAACGGATTCCAAAGTAATATAACAAAAAGCATAATGTTGTAAATTTACACTCAATATTTAAAAAATTTATAATATACAAAATGTATAATAAATTGTGAGATTTTTGCTGCTAAATAAGGTGGAAAGGTGTCATCACAGTCTGTGAAAAGGTCTATTGTCATTTTTTACATTTCGCTAAAAGATTGCAATGCCTTACATACATTGTTTTACTTGAAATAAGATAAACCACCAAATCATTCACAATAAAACCAGGAATGTTCATTAAGTAGACAGAAAGTAGGGTCAATAAAATACATATATACAATATATATACATATTGTATATACATATTGATGTCATGTTGAAAAAAAATATTAGTGCTATGCAAAACTCAGAAATACTCATTATGTGCATGTTTTTATTGCAACAATAAACAATGACACATTAACCGCAAGTTTAACTAGGTGTCTAGTTCACCCTTTATAACTGAGTGAAATCACATGCCTGAGTTATCATGAATACTTTTCCCAATTCTCCTGTTCATTTGCCCCGACTTTTAAAAGTAAAAGCATCTCCCACATGTGTTTATTGTCATCATATGTTCCCCTCCCCATTTCACTTCTACCGTTCGGCTTTATTCGCATTCTCCTGTGTTTCAATTTCTTTTCTTGTGTGTTTCCGTATGTGCCGGTTCTTCGTCACCCCTCCCTTCTCTTGGTGCTTTCACAGCTGACTCTTCTCTCTCTCTCTCTCTCTCTCTCTCTCTCTCTCTCTCTCTCTCTCTCTCTCTCTCTCTCTCTTCCACTCCCTTGCAGGTTCATCAGACAGAGTGACTTGCCACGCTCCGACTGTCCCCTTCTCCCCACAGTGAGTATTGTCATGCTAATTTTACTGATAGCCGCTGAATCTCTGTGGTTGCGTTTTTGCTTTTTCTGGGCTCTGCTGCTAATCTGTTTTGGACGGGGACAGTCAAAGATGTGATGCATGAGAGGAAAGAAAGGGGAAAAGATAGTGAGACAGAAGGTTTGAAAGAATTCATGTTTGAAGATTGCCTGAGTTTTGAGAGTTGAGCTCTGTGAGATTGACAGAATACAGTCATACATCTTTTAACTGAGAAGTTGTGCAGTGGAAACATTGAACATGGTGCTTAAATCCTTTTGCAAATGCTTAATTCCATATAAAAGCCAAAATGATTGGACATTTTTAACTTGATGTACTGTATATACTGTACATTCACACCATTCCTTATGGTCTTTACGTGTATAAACATAATATTGCTTTGCGTCGGCAGGTAGAAAGTGCTTTAGTTTCTTTTTCTGCTCAGACAAGTTTTTTTTCTTTTTTTTTCTTTTTCGTCAAAGTGCTGCCTGAATTTAATATTCCTTTGACCTTAAACTGCTTCAGCTCATTTGAATTATATCCTTCAATTTATGTTGGAGAAGTCCAAGATTCTATTACAGAGCTAAGCTTTAGGCATTCACATTTATACTCATGCTAATGTTTTTGCCTTTTTTCTTCTTTTTTTATTTTTTTTGAATTTTCAACAACCTTTAATATTTTTGTAATTTAGCATACCTTGAAATTACAAATCGTGCCCCATGACAAAATACCTTTATCTCTTAACTGGCAATTTAGGACAGCACTTTTCACACCAGGCCTGCAGGTTATAAACACACAGGGTGGTGAATTAATGGCGGCCAGTCTTAATTCAGCAACGCAGGCTGAAAGCAAAGGAACACACCGTGTCTGATTGGTGTAAATATGCATGAAGAAAAAAAGTTAATTTCTTTATGAAAGTTTTTTTTTTTTTATAGTTTTCTTTGGAAATTAACAAACTCATTCATCTTTGTCAACAGTAAATTGTACTTTTGTAAACGAAGGATTTGATGAACAGAAATTGGGTTGTTTGAGATGATATTAGAGCCTAAGATCACAGAAACCACCAAAAGAAAGTTTGACTGCAAATTGTTGAGAAAAGGATAAGGCTATGTAACTTCAAGCAGACTATACAGTAATGCCTTAAAAGAAAGTGTCTCCCATCTTAAACAAACTGCCGGCAAATAGTGCCTCACTATTGATTTGATGCAGTGTGGTTTATTATTTATCTTTGCTTCTCTCTGCACAATAGTGTGGCATAGCTTGCCAATGTCAGCAAACCTAACATTACTTACTCCTCTACACATTAGTTAGTCATTGCTCAGAGCTCGGCTCTTGCGCATGACTTGGATGGCCATTGAGACGTGATGTACTGGCCCAAACCTCAGGCCTGATGACAGTGTAGGTAGATTTCTGCTCAAATTGAGTCACAGGACTTGCAAGGCAAATTTGGACAAGAGATGTTTCACGGCTTAATCTGTACAGACAAAACATTGTGTCCGCAGGTGATCCTTCACTGAAAGATCCCCAAACTAGTAAACTACTCTGGTCATGTATTTTGCCTAGAGCTTTTCTGTGCACAGTTGGATCCTGTGGAGTCAGACACAATCCATGCAAGCAGTTTCATGTGGAAAAGGTACACTGAAGTCTAGCTGGGTATCATGGGCTGTGTCAAACTGAATATCTGCTGTTGGTTCTGAGGTTGAATTTTTTAGTATTCTAAAATGGACCATGTTTGGGATGCAGCCAGGTCGCACACATTTGAAGCTTCTTCAGTTTTTAGTTTTGTTTTTTTGGCATTTTTGGTTGTCTATCAATGTTTATATTCACATATATTAAACAAAACTTTCTTGGTGTGATTGTTCTTTCCTCTCAAAAGATGACTTGAGGCTTTCTACACTGGAAGCGTTGAATGTCACCATAGGGGGCTGTTCAGATCAAACACGTGCTTGCGGTAAAAATATCATAGACACAGTACAACAAATATTAAAGAATGCAGGTGTTTTCAGCTATGTTTTTAAGAGTTGAAGCTCTTTTTAACTTGGACCTGCATTTAAAGTATGCATCGTTCCTGCATGAGAAGGAGCACCTTCTAAATTCATGTTCCTCATCTTAATGCGAATGATTAATCATTAATCAAAACTCAAAGAGTTTTTCCAAGTAAAAATGTTTGTGTTTTGTAATGCATTGTAAACTTTTATCAAAATATGAAAACTTCCTCAGGAACTAAATTTGAAAATGGTCATTCCTAAACTGTGTCTATAATGCAAGCAAGCAACCTTCTCAACAGTTTGAGGGTTTCTGCAATGGAAGAAATCAAAGCTGCGCTTCGCCTTTGGACCAAATGTATCCTTGGCCTAAAAAAGCTAGACAAGACTCAGCAAATAAAACACAATGCATGCATCTCATGTTACATTATTATGAATTAAAGGCTTTTTTTTTTAAACACCGCACCCCTGCAAGACACTGAAAAATGTGGTGAACCGGAGCAACGTTGTAAGTCGTCAGTGTAGCGTATTTTTATACACAAAAACTATTTAAAGAGCCCCTGCTCTACATGTTAGAGCAAAACAAGAAAGGCTTAAGATTTTTTTGAGTGCATTTGCAGAGGGAGTATAAAAGCTTTCTCAAAAATGGTACAGGGTCCGAACCCCAAATTGGTTCTATCTGGACTGCGAGGCATCATGACAACAGTTGCCCCATCTCACCATTTCTACACTTTATGTTAGCAGCGCAACATAACAATGGAACTGTATAAACTGCAAGCTCTACAGGTTGTAGATAGCACTAATCTTTCAGTGCTATATCCTTAAATATTTTTCTCTAGCACTGAAAAAACTTCATTTATGACCTGTTACACTCCACAAGCGTTGCCTGTCTCCCCCAGGCTGCGACATGTGGCACCACATAGTAGAGCTGTAGACGTGGTTATTTTAACAACAGTAGACAATAGCTGAGAATTACAGTGATCAGTAGTATAGATAGATACTGGCATCTTTTGCTAAAACACACTGCAGAAAATGAAAATTAAGCAGAGCAAAACAATCTTCATGTGTCTGATATGACGGTTCAGTTAAGCCAGGTTTGTGACTGGACAATTTATTGTGGTTCCAGACTGCCTTTATACTAGAATACATTTTTGGTCTAAAATTAGTTTTATTAATCGACAAGTTTTTGAGCCTATTGATTATAAGCAGAGATTTTGTCAGAGTCAGAGATGGCATCAACTTTGCCATGGATGGCAGGAAAGACAACCAAAACTTTGAAATTTCGAGTTCTCTGTTTATGATGAAAAACCTTTTCATAATTTGATAGTCAGCCCATTTATACTTAACTATAGCAATAAATAATTTTTAAACTGCACTAATATATGTTGCCTACATTGATTGTATGTTTTTTTGGTAGATTCACATTTTTAATGAAAATTTAAAAATGTTACATTAAGCCCACCTACATTTGCATTACCTACATTTTCTCTCAGGGGTTACCCCTGAACACCCATACAACCTATGTATATACACTATATAAATGGAAGAAGATCCCCCATAGTTTACTACTTTGGTTGCCTTTGGGCCCCAACGTCCTCATTCTTGCCAAGTTATTAAGATAATTTTTGACTGTTTATGAGTTATTATTTATTTTAAATTATTTTACAAAGTACTATTGCTGCCAGCTTGGACATTTATAATAACTATTCCAAAAAATTAGCATTTCTTACACATTGTCATTAGTCAGAATAGCTATGAAATAATACAAGTTATTATTGTCCGGACCTTTGGTGGGATGGAAATGTCGAGACTGGACCTCTTGGAACTTTAGTTGAATACCCCTGCTATACAATATGTGTGCATTTTGCCATATGTAAGAGCAGCCTGAGCATCTCTCAAACCCTCATGTTGTGACATTTCTGCTGCAAGAAAGTTCTTTTTTGAGGCTCTTTGAGTCACAGTTTTTGCTCTGTGTAATGTAGTTTTTAGATAGAGACTAGATCAAATACTCTGTGATCTTTCACAGTTAAATTATTTAAGGTCCCGAGATTTGTTTTAAATTTAATGTCATGCACATTGGTATCTCGCCGTATCTTTTGGGGGGATTAGACTCCTTCCTCAATAAGATATGATGTGGCTCTCGTTTTTACATTGTGTCATGTTGCAGATTTCCTGCTCATTTGGAATGTGACTACTTGTTTCTTTTCCTTTATTTATTAGGCCTGATGGCTTACCTTTGAGACAGATTGAAGCTGTCAGTCACTATAAATGAGAACCACTCCACCAATTATAGATGATTAAGTTTGATTCTGCCAGTCAGAATGCTGAAATCCCAGGTGTTTGCGAAAGGCTTATCTGTTAGTGGAGAATTTGCCTGAATACCTGAAAAGAATTACAAGGGTGGTGTTACTCATCACGTTGGTCAAAAAATAAACCATGTGAGCGTAACAATACTAGTTTGTCAGTGCAACTCTGATGCACGTGAGAACATGTGGAAGTTGGAGACTGAAATCCAAATCTTTATTCACTGCAGCTCGGACATTCTGCTGTAAATAATTTATTTTGTGTTCCACTGAAGACAGTCTTACATGTTTGGAATGACATGAGTGTGTGTAAATGATTACAGAATTTTTATATTGGGGTGAATCATTCCTTTAAACAGAGCAATTTTTGCTCTGTGCTCATTCATTTATTTCTTATTTTTTTAAAAAATCTTCTGCTTCTGGAACCATAAGGCTTACACTTTCAGTAACAAACTGTTAAGAGCCACAATACGTGCAATGGCTAGTAATGCCTGTGTTGTTATGGCTACAAATAAAACAAGACTTTTAGTTTATTTTGGCTTCAACAATGTACAAATCTTATATAAAGAAAACATTGCAGTCAATTAGATAATAATATCCTTGTTTTATTATTTTGCCCTGCTTTTTCATATTTTCACTGAAATCCTCTTAAGTGCCGGAGTTGCAATAAAGTTGACACTTGTCAGGTCTGCAACTGAGCGCCTCTTTGTTCTATCACTCTGGCTTAGTGTGAATATGTGTGTGTGTGTGTCTCATTAAATGTGGATGGTGAACTGGCTGCAGATTGCCTGGAGATTGCCGCTCTCTCAATGTAGCAGAGAAGCCCCCGTCCGCAGATGAGGTGCGATTGACATTTCTCACTGAACCTCCACGGGGTGTCTGTAAGGATCTTGAACCCATTCAGACTGGCTCCGAAATCAAATCACTGCCACTGCCACCAGTCTCAATGGCCACATCAATTATTTAGCACAGACTCGAGTGATCCAGAAAGGTTGGGGAGGAATTTGTTTCTGCTGGTTCCTCTGGCTAGAAGAACCTTTGACATCTGTCTGTGCAAAGTCATGGACAATGATACGGACAATGATAATGAAGGAAAGGTTACTCATCCTATGCTCTCCTGTGCTGCATATCAAAAAATTTTCATGTAAAATCAATGATATTGATGAATTCAGGCTTGCTTGTTTCTAAAATGTACTGCTGCGCTACAGCACACTGGAGTAACTTCACATTTTGTCAAAATTTAGTTATGACCAAAATCAGGTCTCTTCGACTATGATCTGTACTGTGACTGGTTTGGCACAACAGTGCTCAGACTATAATGACAACTACAAAAATCCCTGTTAAAAAAGCACTGTTAATCCAGAAACAGTAGGTTACACATTTTGCTGCTAAAATTGTTCTGTGTTGACTGAATTTCAAATCAATTGTTTTTTTTTAGTTGTAAAATATGTAATAGAGCCAACAGGAATGCACATTTTATTAACACTTACCCCATACCCAAAACAAACCCTAAACCATTTAGTTATGCAACATCTGAATCATGCTTAAAAAATTTTACGTTAACATGAATACTTCTTGTTCACATGGGACCAGAATCCGTGTCTTGGTAGCTGTAGTGTGAGGTGAGCAGGGTGGGGCCGAGTGGTGTTTGGGCAGAGCGAGGCTGGAAAGATAAGTGCAGAATGAATTCCACCTGTGTGCCACACCAGTCTCGGGTTCCAGTGAGGGGCGGTGGGAATATTTGAGGAGAGGAGACAGCAGCAGACGGGGAGAAAGAGACGCATGTCGATGTGGTTGTCGGGAACCAGTGAAAACCAACCCGGACCTGTCTGTGTGTTCAATGATTCGACTGAAAAGTCATATGTGTGACACTGAAAAGTGTATATGCAATAAATGTCTCGTGGATTGTCAAGCTGATCCCAGCTACCTCCTTTGCAATTCTTGATTCCTTTACATTGGCATCACGGATGGTAGCAGAACAGCAAGTACAGTACATTATGGGGGATGGCACTTGTCAGTAATTCGTCTGAATATGGTTGATTTCAGGGTTTATGAACTTTCGGAAGCAACGTGTCGATTTCAGTGTATTCATGTTAAAAATCCACACTAAAACCAAGACAAACAACAATGCTATGAAGCATTTTTTTTTTTTTTTTCAATTTCAGTGTTGGCATTGTTACTTGCCTTTTGTAGGACACTGTAAAGCTCTGGTTGCTGTCGCCGCAGCATATCTCCAATGGATGATACATTTTCCAGTATGAATAATGTCCTCGTTTCCTCCAGTTGGTAATGTTTTGGCGGTAGCTTGAGGTTATCAGTGTTAATTAAAGTTTGATTTGATCAAAGCAAACTCTTTTCTGCACAAATTTAATTTGGGGGATTTAGTGAATAACAATGGATTTTGGACATTGTGGGGATAATATCTCGTCTGCCTGCTTCTCGTCCCTCTATGTCATCTGGACAAAGGGACGGTGGTCTCATGAGACAACCTCTGCCGTGGAGCTGCTACCCCACTTAGGGCAATGTCACCACAGCAACTTTAGCTCCCTTCAGCCCATTACCACAGACAATTGAACCCGCTATCAGTGCCGCGACAGAGGAAAAGTGCTAAACACAGGCTGCCGTAGTCACCGGCTTATTTGTCCCTCGGCTATCTGTCAGCACCACATAGCTCTGCCAGCATATGCAGAGTGCCTTTTCATAATGATAAAAATCACATCTGTGAGCTGACGCGCAGGATAATATCTACAAAAAACATATTAATAAAAGGAAGAAGACCCCTTCCTAATACCTCCCTTGCCTGCTTCCCTGAGATGGGAGTGAATTCCATGACAGCAGAATCAATTTGCAGCTTGGGGCCCGTTTGTGAGAGTATTGCTTTTTGTGTGATATGATCTTTATGCTTTACATTTCCGGAGGTCAGTGCAGACACAGAAACAAGGTCAAGCGAGACTTGATCGACAGTTTCTCTGTCTGCGGCGGCGAAACAATTACCCGCTTGGGGATGGTTGGGATATTAAACCGTTGGGCTTTAAACATCTGAAAGGAATCTCCTATTGGATTTAAAGCCATTCCAGATCTAAGCTTCCGTGTCCATTGATTAATAGCTTTCCTTATTTCTCCTGCCCCAGGTATTTATGCATGTCCTGATATGGGAGAAGTGAGGGTCAATTTAGGGCCAGGCCATCACACTGCTCTTTAGAACGCAGCAAGCGGGATGATATATATGTAGCTTTCCTTAATGGTAGCAAATGAAAGCCTTTCTCTTTATTATCATGGTAATGTAAAGGAATTTGCAGCGATGTCCTTCAGCAAGAAACATAACGTGAGGTTCTGTGTTACAGTGCAGACACAGCTTGAATCTTTTGCTTTCTTTCAAAACCTAGTGAGCTGCCTATGGAGGGAGAATTTTAAAGCATCGTAGGCGCAATTCTGCCTTGAAGGCTGTTCCAAAAGGCAGGTAACCTAATTATGCTGCATCCTGAGATATCTCCTTTTAGCATCACATGGATCCTTTAAAAATGCAATCCCAGAATGCATTGGAATGAGAACAAAATAAATCCAAAATGGCAGATGATGCAGGAGAAATATCATTTATACATTTCTATTTCATTCAGTGCTTAAAAGTATTGATACAGTTCAAACAGTTCAGTTTAATTTAAAATGTAATATTTTACCAATATTTTGTGATTACTATGTGCTTTTATTCTTATTAGTGCACCATGCCCATTCTAGAAAGGTGCCTGCTTGGTGCCTAACTGGCTAATATTTAACTTAGCAATATGCTAACTTCAAAGTCTGTTGGGGTCTCCTGTGCAGAGATCTACTTAAATGCCTGGTTACTACCAGTGCAAATCATTCACTTGTGAGGTTCCATTTTTGTTAGCATTCTGTCTTAGATGGCAGATGTCTGTGTAGACAGTTAAGTAAGGCAGCTTACTAGTTTTTGGAACAAACCCCTTTTGTCTTTGTTTTGTGCATCTAGTTCTTATCCTCCGTGACTCTGAAATCCTGTGCCATTGTTTCCTTATGAAGCTGTTATCCGTGGTAGCCCGACCTGATCTGTTTATGAATCATGTCAGATATTTGCAGGGAAAACTTTGATCAAAAACATGCACTGCCACATTACCATGCCATGTGAACTCTATCCATCCACTGATCTGTAGCCCAGATTCCAGCCAGGGCTGTTCACATGGGAAGCGGTGGAGGGCTGGGGCAAACAGCCAACTCTGTTATGTTTAATATATGCATCAACAATTTGCAACTATTTTTCTCTCCTTTTATTAGAAGGTCACTGAATGCACTAGCCCATTTTAAATGGTCCCTAATTATACCATAGGGTGTGTCCGAAGCCCTTCATTTGTCATCTATCATTTAGGAAACAGGAATGAGCCCCACAGCTTAAAAAACTGCCCTGAAGCCTGCATAGAACTCAAGACACCATAGTCAAATAGAGACCTCCAAACCATTAAAAACCCCAGGTAAAAGACCTAGCCCTTATGGCCCTTATTCTATAGGCTCATTTACCTTTTCATGGAAAAATTCCATAGGTAAAATATCTCAATGGGAATCTGCATGATGAGGATTGAGTGTTTCCCTGAAGCGTTTTCCTATGCAAATTTCAAGTAAGTTTCAATTCTGGAAGCCTTGACCAATAGAAAGTGACTTGGTTTGGCAGTGACCTCTGTATGTTTGTACATAGCTAAACTAAATAGTCACAATGGACAAATAAATCATTGTGTGTGTGTGTATATATATATACACACACTGTTTGGAATAAGTCAGTCATATTTATTTATGAAGCACATTTAAAAACAACAGCTCTTGTCCAAAGTACTGTACAGAGTTTAAACATATAGCGTAATAATTTAAATTAGGACACAAAACACAATCACAGACAATGCACAAAAATTTTACCACTGCACCTAGTTGTGACCATATGCAATAGTAAATAGATGAGTTTTAAGAATCATCATATGTTGATGCAGTTTTTATATGGAACAGCCACTGAGAAGGCTCGATCTCCTTTCAGTTTGAGACGTGTCCTTGGAACAGTCAACCGAAGACTATTGGTTAATCTGAGGTCTCTGGATGTATTATGATGAAATGAAAGAAGATCAGAAATATATGGAGGAGCCAAACCATGCAAACCCTTATAAACGAACAATAATGCTTTGAACTGAATACGATGTTTGACTGGGACCCAGTGGAGAGAGACCAGCACTGGTGAAATATGTTCCCTCTTCTTTGTTCCAGTCAACAGGCAGCATTTTGGACAAGCTAAGACGTGACAGTAGAGACTGTGAAACACCCAAATACAATACATTACAATAAATTAATCTGGATTAAATAAAAGCATGTATTAGGGACACAAAATCTTTGGATGATAAGAATGACTACATTTTAGCTATATTCTTTAGAAACAACTTCTGACCACAGCATTGATCTGTCTATCAAAAGTCAAAAGTTTCTAGCATGTGTATGAGGTTACCAGATAGAGGCCCTAGTTTACTGGCAACCATCCCTGTAAAAGCAGAGGGTCTAAAAATGAAGACTTCGGTTTTTGCTTCATTTAACTGAAGGAAGTTGGTTGACATCCAGTGTTTAACATCTCTCAGACAATCAAATAAACACTGTAGACTTGAAACATCCTTTGGATGTATGGGAACGTAACACTGAGTATCATCTGTGTGAAAGTGATATGATACATTATAATTCCTAAAAATTGTTTGCAGAGGGAGCATAAATAAAGAAAACAAAACCGGACTCAGAATTGAGCCCTGTGGGACCCCATACGCAACTTGTGCATGAGACGATGAATAGTTGCCAGTCTCCACAGAAAAGGTTTGATCCTTTAAATAGGAAGCAAACCAATTTAAAGCTCGGCCCTGGATCCCAATAAGCTCTAAACAATTTAAAAGAATGCCATGATAAAGAGTGCCAAATGCTGCACTGAGATTGAGCAAAATTAGAACAGCACAATTACCAGCGTCGACAGAAAGCAATAGGTAATTTAATACTTTGAGCAATGCAGACTCATTGTAGATAAAAAGATAATTTAGAGATGGGACGATAATTATTCAGGAGTGTTGGCTCAAGATTTGGCTTTTTGAGTAGCAGCGGCACAATGGCATGTTTAAATTTGGATGGGACTATTCCACTTGTCAAACTACTGTTAATTATTGATAATAAACTGGGACTCATAATGTCAAGTGTAGCTAGTAAAAAGTGAGGAAGTACAACGTCCAAAGAACAAAAGGTGGACTTTATTCATCTGAGAGTTTGTACCAGATAACTGTGAGACACTGTTAACACACTGTTTATGGTATTAAATAATATTTTGGACTATGTCATTTTTTGCAACATGATTTGAAAAGTATTTTGCTTTTGCAGTCTTAACAGCTTTTTGATAATTAATCATACAGTCTCGCACACATTCGTAAGAATTCCATTTTCTTTCCGCTTTCCTTCATTTCTTTCTATTAGCCCGATTTTCATCATTAAGCCTTGGTTGTACGCAACTTTTGGTTGACTTCATTTTAAAAGGGGCAACAATATCCAGGATATTTGAAAACACCATATTAAACATACTCACTAACTCATCAGGATTTACACTAAGATGGATGACTCTATGATGTGAATGGTAGGGGAAGTAATATAGGCATCTAGAAATTGTCCAACTGTAGAGGAGTTAAAAGAATGAACATGCCGGCCTACAGACACATAGTGTGATACAGGACTAGAAACAGCCATATTAAAAATTATAGGCTTATGATCATACATGAAAATGTCTTTAATATCTACATTGCTGACCAAAAGACCTAATGATAAAATCAAATCAAATGTGTGCCCTTGTGTATAAGTAGAGCCAAGGACAGACTGTGTAAAATCGAAAGTATCAATGATTTGTAAAATCTCTTTAACCATACGCTTAGAAGGGCACCACACATGTATGTTAAAATCACCTAAGATCAGAAGCCTATCAGCATTTGGCAAAATGGAAGATAAAAAAATCTGAGAATTCTCTGATAAAATCCTTTTTGTACTTGGGGGTGGGGTCTATAAACAAGTATGCAAAGTTACTGCTTACTGGGTTACTACCATCCATCTTAAATAACTTTACTTTAAAATTTGAAAACGGCCCTGTGGCAAGTGGACGACATTCGAATTTATTTCTATAAATAACAGCTAAAGCCCCCACACCGACCAACTGACCGTGTCATATTAAAATTGTTACAATCTTTAGGACAAACTTCAGAGAGTGGACCTAATTCGCCAGCATTCAGCCATGTCTCAGTCATAAAAAAAAGGTCCAACCTACGAAATAAAATTAGTTAATTTATTATACATTTCTTATTTGAGATCGATCTTACTTTTAATAACGCCATTTTCACTTCAGTGCAGTCCGTTTCCTGGGCTGTAGATTGACGGTAGAATGATGTAAGATTATATTGAGGCCCCGACAGCTGGGAATAATCCAATGGACAGAGGTTGCAGAGATTTGGAATAATGTTTGGAATAATGTACCGATTTTGTTCTTATGGAAAGAATTTTTACTTTTCTTCACCAATGTGGCATTCAACTGATAAAAATGTATAGTCAGCACATTAATAATGTGAAAAGTATTACAATTTGTAAATAATTTTCAGAACTTTAACTACTTCAAAGAATTCTCATCAAAAATCTGCCACGTGCAGCAATGACAGCTTTGCAGATCCTTGGCATTCTAGCTGTCAGTTTGTCCAGATACTCAGGTGACATTTCACGCCACACTTCCTGTAACACTTGCCATAGATGTGTCTGTCTTATCAGGCACTTCTCATGCACCTTACAGTCTAGCTGATCCCACAAAAGGTCAATGGGGTTAAGATCCATAACACACTTTTCCAAATATCTGTTGTCCAATGTCTGTTTCTTTGCCCACTCTAACCTTTTCTTTTTGTTTTTCTGTTTCAAAAGTGGCCTTTTCTTTGCTATTCTTCCAAATAAGGCTGGCACCCCTGAGTCTTCTCTTTACTGTTGTACATAAAACTGGTGTTGAGCAGGTACAATTCAATTAAGCTGTCAGCGGAGGACATGGTGAGGAGACTCTGATGTACTTCTCCTCTTGTTTAGTTGTACATCTGGCCTTCCACATCTCTTTCTGTCGTTGTTAGAGCCTGTTGTCATTTGTCTATGAAGACTGTAGTGTATGCATTTGTATGAAATTTCAAGCATTTTATAGCCTTCATTCCTCAAAACAATGATTTACTGAAGAGTTTCTTGAGAAAGCTGTTTCTTTTTTCCCATTTTTTTTTTTTTTTTACCTAATATTGACCTTAAGACATGCAACTCTGTGGCAATTCAAAAACAAACAAAGACAATGTTAAGCTTCATTTAACAAACCAAATAGCTTTCAATTGTGTTTGATATAACAAGTGATTGATATTGGCAAGTTATTTTCTAGTACCTTATAAGCAATTAAGCATGATTACTTATTTTTGTGTATATAGTTATTGAAATAATATGCCAGTGTACACTTAAAAATGTACAAAATTAAGTTTTAGCACATTTTTATTTTTTTTAATAAATAGGAAATACCTCAACACAGAACATTAAACTGTACTCGTCAAGCCATTTTATGAAGTCTTTAAGACACAAATGCACTTTAACTTATTTAACTTGCCAACACACCTGCAAATTCCAATATTAGGTGAACAAATCACCCAGTCTGTGCTTTTTCTACCTCTATGCCAAGTGGCAGTGAAGAAATATTGTCTAATAATGCTGCGGTTTATGTGCAAATTTTTAATTTCCTTGTTTACCAAAGACATTGCAGGGGACTTACAGTCAGAGTGCTGTTAACTCTTATTGCGAGCAGCTTCAAGGTTTCACGCAAGAACGCCTCAATACTGCCGTTAATAGCCTGCACAGCTGTGGGGAATGACTAGTGAACCTCTCCAATTTTCCTCTTACCATTATTACGTTATTTTAATGTATTTTATTCCATTTAATTATCCAAGTTCATTGAGTTAGGGGGAAAAAAAGAATGGAAAGAAAGCAAATTTCAAGGTCCTTTAACCTCAAGGAGGCAGAGACCTCCCCAAAAAAGCCTCTCCTTGCACACATGGCATCCCATTAGCTGCAGATGGAAGCGCCCTGCATGAACTGCTGGAAAAATGAGGGTGAGGAATGGCAGACAGGGAGATTTGAATATTTCACCATTAAAATGCACAAAGCCGGAGCGTGTCTGCAGGGGAGGCTTTGAAATCCCTCCACCTTCTAGTCTTTTAACTCCATGTGTGCATTCCGTCTGAGGACCCGGAGGGCTCATGTCTCTGAAAGGGGATGTTGCACATTTCTATAGACATCACACGCATGCACACACATGCACGCATGCACGCACACACACACACACACACACACACACACACACACACACACACACACACACACACACACACACACACACACACACACACACACACACACACACACACTCTTTCAAACTCGTAAGCACAACAGACCAAATATTAAATGTGAAATTGCTTTTTTCCCCCACACCTTCTGAGCTCTAACCTTGAAACAGAGGTCACTTTAAATATGTACTGTTAATTCTTATGGGTTTATTTAATGTTTGCATCAGACAATGTTGTAGCATATCAAGTTCAAGATCAAGGCTTGTGCATAAAATGGCTCATGAAAAGGGAATTCCATGTTTTCATCTACCTTAATAAAATGTATTGGGACATACTTTAGCTCCTTTCCATTCATAGTTTTAAGGGGAATGGTATTCATATTTCTTGGGGGGTGGGTGGAAAAGCACCCACTTTCCCTTAGAAAAACTATTTTATGTATTATATGTTTTTATATGTATCGATGTCTGTATCTATATCTGTGTAGTTGATGCACAACGTGTAGTACTTACAATAGTACGAAAGTGTGGACCTGCACGAGGACATGTAACTGGTCAACAATTCTTTTACGTTTTCCACCATGTGTATTTACTTTTTTGCCTTCACTGGGTCATTTTTAAATGGTCCAGAGGTGTGAATGTTTTTTTTCCCCAAGTACAAATATTCTGTGTAGTCTCTCAATTAATATAAATTCTTAAAAGCTGCTTAATAATTAGTAAGTAATTCGCAAAACCGTTGCTTGTACAATGTGTGATACTATGTGATACAACAATATCTTTGAGTACATTAAGTATTTTCCTTTGAGTAGAATAATGCACAGTATATAGTTATTCAAATTCTACGTATAATGCACACCAGAGCACCAAGACAGGTTGTTCTGCGATATAGAAAGGTCTTCTAAGGTCTAAAATGAAAAGAATGAATTCCCATTACAAACTGAAACTCAACTGTAGTATTCATGCATTTATTTAAACCAAGAAAAAAATGTCATGATAATGAATACATTTCTCAGGAATGAATCACATCGTTCACCCCTCACAAAGTGCAATTTCAGATAGAGTAAAACCAGTGGCTAAATGTAATAGTATGACCTCTGGCTGCCACTGAGACAGTCCAGATGGGCCAATTTGAAAGGATCACAATGCCCCACCATATGACTGTATAATAAAAATACCCATCATAAAAGGACAGTGACTATCTCTTATTCCGTTGAATAAATCTGTACAGCAAAGGCACCCAGTGACACCAGCACAGGTGACAGGCTTTTGCGAATTTCATGTGGCCATAGTGTACTCACAATTTATGTTCAATACAAATGTTCACTCTAGTCATTTGGAAGCTTTTAAAGTTGATATTTTAGCAAACACCTTTCTCTAGGACTCGGTCAAACCTAATGGATTGAAGAGGTTAAATTCTGTTTCTATCTTTTATAAATTCTCAACATTTATTTGCGGTCTCCCAGTCACAATGGCCTGTATATTCAAAGTATGTTTGTGCATGAACTACATTTACCAAATTAGCATGGTTAAAGTAGACTGATGTTTGGTATATATATACAGTGGGGTCCAAAAGTCTAAGACCACTAGTGAAAAATGCTTCTATTCTGCATTTTTATTTATTAATTTTTTGAATACAATTGTTTATTACAAATTATATTAGCAGCATAAAAATTTACAAATAGTATGAAATTCATAAATGCTGATTTGGCTTTAATGGCAGTATGAACTCAAGCTGGACTGCACAAGTTTGTGTTATCCCAGAATGATTGGATATTGTTCCAAAGAAAATCTTGCTTCAATGAAACAATGAAATCTGACCTTTTGTACAAAGCAGTAAACATGCTCAATGTTACAAATTTGCTTGCATTCGATTAGTAACCTAGAAAAAGTGCACAATCCTAAATGTTTTGTAGACCCCAATGCTCAAAATACTTACTGTTGTGCTTAGGAGAAAATTAAAACATACAAATGAGTTCAAATAATTTAACCAATTTTTTTTATTTTTATTTGAGTTCATGAAACTGACACCTTATAAGTAACCTGAATTGTTTTATTGTTTTGAGTTTAACAAACTCAAAACAGGGGATTTCTATTTCCTAGCATGCTTTGCATGGCATTCGAAACTGAGAGTAAATGTTAAATTTACTACACAACATCACTGTGCAGCTGGGTTCGACTACAGTAATGCCTTCAAAAACAATCAGAAATCTTGGGGTAACCATTGTTCCTCAAGCTCTGCCAGGTACGCCCCCTCGGACCACCCGCCCCCAGCACGCTCGTTGACTCGTTGGAGGTTACATACGTAACCTAGACGATAACAAACTAAATTTCACGGACCACATTTCAAAGACTGCAAGATCATGTAGATTTACACTCTACAATAACAGGAAGATAAGACCCTTCTTATCTGAACATGCCACACAACTGCTTGTTCTGTGACTTGTCATAACTAGACTGGACTACTGTAACGCTCTCATTGCAGGCCTCCCTGCATGTGCAATGTCTGGTCTTTAATGAACCAAAGAGAGCACGTTACACCACTCCTTGTCTCTCTCCACTGGCTACCGGTTGATGCACGTATCAAATTCAAGGCTCTGATGCTGGCATACAGAACAGTTATTGGGTCTGCTCCAACATGCCTAAAATCATTTATGCAGAGCTACACACCCACTAGAAGCCTACTTTCGGCTAAGGAACATCGCCTTTGTTGTACCAACACAAATAGGCACCAAAACACTTTCTCTGACTTTCAGCTTCATCATACCAAGTTGGTGGAATGACCTCCCCAACTCCATCTGTGAAGCAGACTCATTCTCTGGCTTCAAAAAACTTCTCAAAACGCATCTTTTTCAAGAGCACTTGTCACCAGTCACCCTCAAAAAAAAATCAATTATTATTTTGTACTAGATGTATATGTTTTGAATACTATTCTGATGCTTGTGAAACTTTGTAATATTGCACTTTTATACCACTGTCTCTTAAGATGATACGCTTATGTTTTCCTTTTTTGTGAGTCGCTTTGGATAAAAGCGTCTGCCAAATGAATATATGTAAATGTAAATTAAGACTGTGTCTCATTTGTAAGGCTGCGTCCTCTTGAGGTAGCATTTGTCGGCCGCACACATCATCGAGGCTGTCTCGTTTCAGAAAAGTGAGTAGGACACTTTGAATGCAGCCTTCGAATGTGACCTTCTTTCACATTAATTCGGAGGACTCACAACCCACAATTATTTCCTTCAGCGGAACTATATAAAAAAAAATAATGTCAATTTGCTCGTAAAAATGATGTTCAAATGCAAGAAACGTTAATTCTTAAGTTGAAGTACCTCAGTAGATGGGCGCAGAGTATATAATATGTATAACTAAATTAATATATCAATAAAATAAAGTATTATAGACTAAAAGTACACATGTAAAATCTATTTTCTTTTCTCTTTACATCATTATAACTCTCCTAAAATGTACCTCATGCATTCCCTTCTAAAGGAACTTTGTTCCCTTCTCACTCATAGCGCTCGTACTTGTTAAAGAGTTGCGTGCTGCCATAGCAACAATGTTACGTTCTGTTACCATTCGTCCTACCATGGCCATCTAGTTTAAATGAGACTTGTTTAAAGGAGGATGCTCGGTATACTGCAGCCTTCAAAGGACGCGTCCTACCTAGCACGCTGCCTTCGAAATGATAAGTGTTATATAAAGTGTCTTTGTGCAAGACGAATGCAAAGGGGGAGACTTATTAGTGTTTAATGTTTAATGTGTTATTTAGAAGAGTTTCTGTTATTTTGTAGTTTTAGGGGTGACCATTTTGTTGAATAGTGGAGCATTAGCTTTGGATGAGGACGGGTAAAAATTAAGTATACAGATATTGCTTTACATTAGCATATATATATAATATTGCAAATGCTATTCAGCTAAAAGCATGGTGATAACAATTAGTTTTTACTTTCAATTTTTAATAACATTTTGACTTGCATCCCCCCTGCGGTCTCATATGTTTGAACCCCACAGGAGAAAAAAAAAACCTTTACTTGCCAAAACAAAAAGCAGTTCTGCTCTTTGGAAAAATAGAAGGTACTGTTGCAGAATTTATCATTGACTCTTTTCTAATTTTATCATTTATGCTCTTATTAGTCCGCTGTAGTATTATACCACCGGATCTGCGAAATGCTTAATGATATCTAATGTCAAGTGCATATATTTTTTGCAAAACTTAGAAAACTTTAAGAACAAATAAACTTGTGTCTTGCCCTGCAGAATTAAAGAATACAGATCAGCACAGCAGCCTTTGATCTGAGACCATCATCTCCATCTCTTCTTAACTGAAAAGGATTTTTGGTAACAATTCACTTTGATAAGAGGTATACCTGGGTGTTTCTTAGTCAGAGGGTGTGAGGGCTTTTGATGTTGTGATCTTCTAAAAAGTGTTGTTGTTGCTCAGGGGACAAAAGTCTGTTTTGCTCTAGATGTTAGTCAGATGAGTGGTAGAGAGACTGATATGTTGTATGTCTTCAGGAAGGGCGGTTTGACTTCATTGCATTCAAGTGGGCTTAAAGTATGTCTCGTACATTGCATGCTGTGCAGTATTGACAAGTTAAGCTAAATGACTTGCATTGCTATACTTTAAAGTGTTTCAAAAAAGATGTGTCATCAGACTAAAGGAATCCTAATGTAACCAATTTGCCTGGTACGAACTGAAAAGAAACTTGTATGAAGTAACCAAAAGCCTCTAGTTATGATTGTTTCATAGCAGTCATAGCAATCAAGGAACTGGTCATCCCAAAAATAGCATTTTGTCATCTTTTATCCACCCCTATGTCATTCTGATCTAATATTAATGGAATAATTCTCCCAAAAAGTCTGGATGTATTTTAAAGATTGTCATAATTGCTGATTTTGATAATTTCACTTTTGATAGTTTTACTTTAAAGGTATAGTTCACCCAAAAAGGAAATTTCTCTTAACAATTGCTCACCCTCATGCTATCCGAGATGTGTGTGACTTTCAAGATTTTTAGAATAATATTTCAGCTCTGTAGGTCCATACAGTGCAAGTGAATGGTGACCAGAACTTTAAGGTCCAAAAAGTACATAATGGCTGCATAAATGTAATCCATACGACTCTGGTTAAACCCATGCTGTCTGAAGGAATATGATAAGTGTGGGTGAGAAACATCAATATTTCTTTTAAAAGTCCTTTTTCACTATAAATATCAGCTGTCTCCTTAGCGATCAGGATTTCAAGCTGGATTACACTTTCACTGCTGATGTCAAGATTTATACTGAAAAAGGAGTTGTATTTTTGGTCTGTGCTCACCAAAAACAGATTGGATTGCTTCTGAAGACATAGATTAAACCACTGGAATCATATGGATTACTTTCATGCAGCCTTTATTTGCTTTTTGGAGCTTCAAAGCTTTGGTCACTATTCACTTGCATTGTCTGGACCTACAGAGCTGTAATATTCTTTTAAAAATCTTAGTTTGTGTTCTACAGAAGAAAGAAAGTCATACACATCTGGGATGGTATGAGGATGTTTAAAAGATGGGGAAATTTTGATTTTTGGGTGAACTATTCCTTTAAATCTGAAAATGGACCTAAAAGTGTCTTTAAAGTAGTCCATGTCTTATTTGTCATATTCCAAATCTTCTACAGGCAAATTATCACTTTGTATAATGAACAGACCCAAATTTAAGTCAATAATCACTCTCAAATCAATTCATTGATCAACTTCTGTAAACAGAGCACACATCAAATGCCAATAACATCAAATGGCAATGAGGTTTAATGTTGCTGACATGTCACCATATTTGGCATGTCAGCATATTTCATTTTGCACTTTTGTATGTCATGGAAGAAAGTAAGTCATTCAAATGTTTATTTAAATACTGTACATTTATGACATGACAAAAGTTACATTTTTTGGCAAACTATTCCTTTAATCTCCTCTGTACAGTATAAGTAATGAATTAATGTTAAAAATGCATTTTATACTCAAATACAGCAAGCAAATGTGAAATGTTTGTGTGCCATGTTAAAAACCCAGGCTCATTCCGTTCAATCTCTTTACAAAACGTTAAATGCCATATAAGTGTGATGTTGGAAACGTGCTTGTTTGAGAGTGCTGTAAAAAGCTAAAGTAGCTCACATCAAGTATTTTAATGTCTCTTTTTGATTGTGCGTTGATAAGACCTGACAGATCTTTTTCCTAAGCACAGACAGGCTGATGAAAGAACACTATTCAGAGTAAGGCACTGATCACTCCACGCCGGCTCTCTCTTTCTCTCTCTTTCTCTCTCTGTTCACTGCATGAGGGTGTTGTCGGCGGCATACCTTTTGTTTCATTTCACGGGCCGTGTTTTTTCATCAAGCATAGCTACGAGTGACTTGTAAAGCAGCTCAGCCCTGTGTCTGTCATGCATGCACTTCATATTGTACTCTTTTTTTTTTTTTTTCCTCTAAGCATGGAGGGACTTGTAAAATAGTGGAAACTTTTAAATGAGGCACTTATACAACAAAAGTGGTTTCTATAACTCTTATAGCAGCCCCCCTCCCTCTCCCATTTTTGCTTGCTCGATTCATCACCATAAAACTATATACTTTCATTTCAGTGGGATATTTGTCAGAGCCTCTGCAGACTGCACAAGAATTGGGAGATAATATTTGAGGGACACCCACTCCAATGGCCTATAATGAGGGTCTTCCCTAAACCAAGGGTTTCCAAGGATATGAGCTCTTTAAAATAGCTCTCACTGTACTGTGAGATTACATAGTTAAATATTATCAGCAGTCCCATCCATCTTTGCACATTGTATCACTTAAAGTACATTATCTTGACCTTCAGTGCCAACTTGTTATTGAAGTCACTGCAGAGTTGCTCTGTGGAGTTTGACTTGCACTGCTTTTGGTGGAACACATCTCAGCATATCAACATTTTCTCCACTCCTCTTCATCTCTCTATTTTTCTTCTCCTCTCCCTAGAAAGAAATAAACAATTTTTAATATCTCAATTGTTTCTCTTAGACATCAGAGACATTTAATGGAATCTTTTGCAGAAGTCCCCTGCTTCGCAGATTTTTCTCCTGAGAAAGAAAGTCCACAGTTATCTGAAATGAGTCTCCTTTTGAGATTCTGAAGAGATCTCAGCCATTAGGGATACGAATTGTAAGAAATGTAACCATTCTGGTTCTGATTCTGATTTAATTTTCTTAATGTTCCATTAATGATTCTTTCATAACTTTTTAGGAAAAAATATTATGAAAAATAAAATGTAATTCTTATTGGATTTACTGCCCTCAACTGTTGCAAGGAGATCCAAGGAGATCATTGCGTATTTTGACAGATTTGTTTACACAGACTTTTTTATGCATTTTATACATTTCTTTCATTTTTACAAAACAACACAAATCACAACAAAAATCATAATTTCTTTAAAATATTTAACTACACATTTCCATATTAACAAATGTGCATTCATGTTTGATTAAAATATAAATAAAAATATATTTTGAAATATATAAAAATATATTATATAAAATATAAAATAGAATTATATAATTATATTAAATGTAAATGTAAACATAACACAGCTAAGATTCTTTGTTCATTTTGAGACAAAATGAATGCCTTTCTCTTCAGTAAGTTTTTGATTCACTAAAAAGAACCAGCTGATAAGAGTAATTAGTTCAGGAGGAAGTGCTGTATGTTTTGCAGTGTGTAAAAAAAAAAAAAAAGATTTATGAGTCATTTGTTTGGGAATCGGGTTACAATGGTCTTGCTTTAGATAAATAAATTAAAATATAATAAGTAAAATAAAAATGTAAGAACACACTTAATTAATAATATAATGATAAAATAATAATTATAATAAATATATGCGCAGCGTTTTTCTAGCGGGGAAACTAGAAGCTGCACATAGTCACACCATTAGCTAGGTAACTCCTAGCCAATCACATGTAAGCCATCACTTTATAAGTCTGCTCACAATCGATCACATTGCTGTTTCAGTGTGCTAACACGGCAACCTCCACCACCCCACCACCACCAGTTGAGTCCCGTCCTGCACGGGGGTAGGCTCCTCGCCCCTGCCTCCTATCTCCAGGAGGATATGACGGTTCCAATTACAACTTCGTCAGACCACCAGACAGGGCTTACGCCAAATATAGACAGTACATTTCTGTTTTATATTCATTCATTAAATGTCATCTTAAATTTAACTCATGTCTGCAAGTTTTCCTGATAGAGTTATTATTATATTGAAAAAAATAAACATTCTTAAGAATCATTTTTTCATAAATCAGTCATGTTGCATGCTTTGTGCTACTGATTAAAAACAGTGTTGCAGTGCCGCTGAATGATAGCACACGAAAAACTGTCAGAGTATTTTAGAATGGTGTTGCGACCGCATCAGCGGAAAATTTTAAATTTGTGAACTGTTAACATAATCAAAGGCCACGAAAAGCTTTCAGTTTAAATTTATATATTTCCTCTTTTTCCCCAACCCTATCAACAATACTCAGATTTGCCAAAGACACCAAAATCTGCCTTAAAATATCAGAGATTTATTATGAGATTAAGCATTTCTGATCAAATTCTTCCAAGACGAAATTATTCATGCTACATATATAAAGTGCATTAGCTCTATGTTTATACTTCGTCAACAATTGTCTCATTTATGTCTATTTTTAAGGAATTTGGGGATTTTTTTTTAAAAAAATCTTTCCCTGCTGTCCCATCTCATCTCCTCTCTTCCCTTCTCCATATGGCTCTTTTTGCCAACAGCATGTAGTCTATTTTGAGAGTGTGCTGAGATGTGATGCCTCGCCATTTAAAGAGTGGGCTTTATCATATTTGTGAAGTTTGCTGGAGTCTAAACAGAAGATTGGAATACTCCAGAGACTCACAAACACTCATTTTTCCTTTTGAACTGACTCCAGTAAATCATTTGACACTGCATCTTAAAAAAGAGATGCGTGCATCAAGTTTAAATCCACCACAACATAAGCTCCCATTGCTTTTCAGTGAGATACAGCGGCTCTGGTTGTCGGTATGTAGGCAAGCTATGGGAACTCCTCAGGGCATGGTGTAAATGGAGGCTGGGAAAAGATTCAGCCCTTCTCTGTAGGATAATTGCTCCTCTCCCAGATGAGCTGTGCTGAATTGCTCTGTACACAGTGTTTGAGGCAGCCGTAATCTGTCTAAAATTTCATATTTTGTTCAGAGTCCTGCTGTTGGTGCAGATCTCTTGCTGGGCAATCGACTGCACCTTCCACAAGACGAAAACTCGGTCACTTGTGATGGCTTATGACCATGGGCGATTCTGAGATTTAAGCCTTAGGGGGGCTCAATCCCTTAACTAAATTTGAGATCTTGTTACTTAGAAGAATATTTCTTGCTTTAAGTGAGAGGTAAAAAATTTGGCTTGGTTGACATTTTGTTTAAAATAAACCAATTAGAGCTGCATCTATTTATCAGCAGAAGTATATCAATAGCAATTAACTTTTTATGATTTTAATGGAATGGAGGGCAGCAACCCCCCTACCCATTACCAGTCTCACCTATGCCTTGATTGTCTGACTGTATGGAGAATAATGCTTAAATAGTTTTTTTTTTTATGTTTTTTTTTTTTTTTTTATACTGGTAAAGGGAAGAGTAAAATAACCTCAAATATCTTATTGCAGGGGTGGTTTTCAATAAACATGAAGAGATAATATAACGTATGAAAACACTTAAATCCCCTGACTGCACATGCAAAAAATCGCTGTTGCATGTACTGAAAGGCAATTTTCCTCGTGTTCTATTGCCGGACACCAATTCCGAGTAAAATTCCCATCGCCTTTGAAGGAATGCAATGTGAAATTTATACAAAATGAACATTTATATTTAATGCTATCAAAGTGAATATCAGGCACAACAACGTCGCTATAGCATGTGCCACCATCTTGTTTTGATTGATTGCCTCACATGACATCAATATGTCATCGTTTTAAGATATATCCATTTTCCCAGTCCACACTACAATGTGAAGACAGCATTTTCAAATTCATCCGCTTGGGAGAGCATTTTCAAAAGGCTCAGTTTTCAATGACAAAAATGCCATCTCTGTGTGGATGGAAGGCCAAAACGTAGAGAATAAGCATTAGTGTAGAATTTTCTTTTTTGGGTGAAATATCCCTTTAAATCCTGTGACAATACAGTGGTTAACTAGAACAACGTATGTCCTACTTTTGCCTCCTTTTCATCGCTTTATATACAGTAGCATTACATTCATACACACATGCATGCATGGTCCTGGCTTTAGGGCTAAACTCCATGTGTAAAATTCATCTCCCTTCAAACAATATAAGAGCTCAACCATTATTCATTGAAGTTCTGACCTTACGAAAACTCCTACGAGATAGGAGTGAGCATGTTAAGCTGTTAAACTGAAATTCAAAATACTTTATTGTTTCTCACTTCTGTTTCCAAACTGACATTTAAAATGGGCTTTTTGATTGAGTGTGGGGTTTTAACTTGAAGGTTTAAGTGTTTGCTAACATATCCTGCAGCATCAACACTAGCATCCCTGGCTTAGACTTATTAGCATAGTGAAGCGTTGCCTAGAGAAGGAGGTGCCTCTGCCAGGGCTGTGCAGTGAATTGTATTTGCCCTGTCTTGGTAGACAAAAAGGGGGGAAACCCAGTCTCAATTCTACTATTGAGTCATGAATTCAGCAGTGTAGTCTGAATATGGCTTGCATTCAGGGCTTGGCTGAAACACAATCTAAATGGATGCATTTGACTTTGAATATAGATAAAACACTTGATCAACAGTGCAACAACAGGCCTTGTGATTAGCACCAACTAGTGATGTCTGGCCTGCTGTGTCCCTCCAGCTAACAAAGCTGTAATCAAAAAGGACACAATTCTGGAAAACAAAACTTGGCTGTATTTGGGCAAAATGAATGTTGGAAAAGATTAACTTTGCCCTTTAGGTATGCAGTTGTAATTTTAGCCCTCTTTGAAAGCCAATCATTGAGATGATTCACTTAAAACATGGCTTGTATTAGAAACACTTTATGGTCCTTTCAAAGGGAGGTGCTCATCCCATTTTTGTGGTGTATTGGATCCCATACCGGATGCATATAGTGGATGAAACTTTGTGTTCTAAAATTAGAAACAATTATTTTCTATGTATGTATTCACATCACAGGCACCATTTGCCATCTGTCGGCAGCACCCCAAATCATTGTCTAAGGAAATAGATTATTTACTCTAGCCATCACTGGATGATATATATATATATATATATATATATATATATATATATATATATGTGTATGTATCTTTCATATAGCCTACACAATGTTTTTTCAATGTTTGTGTAGTTACATCAGTTCCAAACACTAATCTGCAAACTCATCAACGTCACTTTGTTCATTCTTGAAGAAGTGGAAAAACCTTTAACTTTTGAATGTTTGATTACTAGATTTAAAATTTTGAGCTACCACCTGGACCACATGGACATGTCTTTTAGTATTAAGTTCCGTAAAAGTTATATCACCACCTTGTGGTCTCCCAAAGCTATTACGGTAGACTACATTAAACGAAAGGCCAACTGACAGTGAATTGGAAAGCTCACAATTAAGGCATCAAATGTATTTATTTTTGATCTTCTTTTCTCCCAATTTGGAATGTCCAATTCCCACTACGTCCATATGTCCTCGTGGTGGTGCGGTTACTCACCTCAGTCTGGGTGGCAGACGACAAGTCTCAGTTGCTTCCGCTTCTTAGACTGTCAATCTACGCATCTTATCACGTGGCTCGTTGTGCATGACACCATGGAGACGCATGTGGAGGCTCATGCTACTCTCCCCAGTGCCCCAGTTTTCTGCCACTCTTACTTGCTGATTGAAAGGGATAAATTTGCGCAAATTTCTTTATTGAGAAACTCAGCTGACAGAAAAGTATCAGGCAAGGGTCAAAGAGCAAAAGAAATTGAGAGGGAGAGATCTTAAGAGTTTGTTCGTATTTCATTGCTGGGAGGCTAAATCCTGTAATGATGGGGTGAAGCTCTATCTTTGCAGGCCAGAGGATTTAGTCTCAGCATGGAAACACAAACCAGCGCATTAACATGCACAATGCCCAAGGCTATGTCTTCCTCTACTCTTTCATGCTTGCGAGGAGTAACCATGGATGGCTTTGTTTTCATCCCTTCCTCTATGTGGAATGGAGGGTTCGCCTTTGTTCCTGTGGGTTGTGGGGAAGGGTCCATCGTAGGCCCTAAATCCAGCAGTGGCCGGTAGATCACACCTCTGACCGACAGTGTGCATATGAAGCAGGGATTTCCTGGGAAAGAAGCGTGAACAGAAAGAGGGCTGAAGCTTCCCTCATAGCAAGCTCTTAAGCAAATTACCATGTGTGTAGCCCTGCCTCTATTTGACAGAATGAACCCATCCTTATGTTCCCATCCGCACTATTAGTTTCATTGCTGGAAACTTGCTAAGTTTAGACTGTCTAATGTTGGTGGTATGGCTTCCAGCATTGCTTCACCTAATCTTTGGAATATACTGCCTCAAAACCTCCAAAACTACATTTCTCCAGATCTTTAAGACCCAATTAAAAACTCATTTATTTACACTGTTTTTCAAATTACTTATCCCCATAAATCTGTTGTCTTTGTATTGTACATGCATATTTATTTGTATTATTATTATGTGTGCTTGCTTACATGCTTGAAATAGCTTTATGTGAATTTCAGTTTTTTGCCTATGTTTGTAAAGTATCCTTGGGTCCTTGAAAGGCGCTAAATAAATACAAAAATATAATAATAATAATAATAATAATAATAATAATAATAAGTTCAAGTATGGAGCTAAAAGCAAAACACAAACTACATGTTTAGCAGAAATGTAAAGTTGTTGCAAAGTTGCAAAACAATTGACTTGAGAATTGATTTAGACTTGTAGTCAGCTCTCCACTAGATTTAGCACCTGATTGGCAATGGCACAAACACGGCTGCAAAATTGGTGCTGAATGCTCTTTGTAAGGTGCAATTTGGCTTTTTATTTGTTTATTTATTTATTATCTTGCAGTCCAATCCTTAGTACTATATATGTTGGAGGATCTAACACTCTACTGGGTCTGAACAGCATCACCCACTACTGTGATCCAGATGCCTAAATAATCGCTTCAACATGCCGAAAGTGTGCTTGACTACACTGCACATCTGGATACAGTATACCAGGTTATAATGCTCTTCTCCATCATTTGATCAATATTTGATTAATTACTGCTGATATGGTCAATAGAAAATGCACACAAACATTGTGCATTTAACTTTCATTTGGTGGTAATAATGCTACATAAATTGTGCTGGGCAATATTTGTTAATGCAGCGCAACCTATAATTTATTTAGAATAGGAGGCTTGTTTATGTGAAAAGTAATGAATGTCAATTACTTCATTTAAATACTCAAGATGCAGTGCAATATCAGCACTGATTGCGCCTGCTTAAACTAGATGCAGGTGGTTAGTGAATATGAAACAGGTTTTTGTGCTAAAATACCATGCGCAAAAGTGCCGCAACTGTTAAGTGAATTCACCCCTAATGTCTACAAAGAGATGCTGTATAATTTCTCAGAAAACGGCGACTGTTTAGAAACAATGGAGCCTCTCTTGCATTCGCTTTTGCTTTCATCTGTGCTTTAACTTGGCCAATGCATTGACAACCAATGTTCCTATTGAGCATATTTATGTGTGTTCTTGGTACTTGTGTTACTGTGGTGGTATCAAACCTAAGTGTATTAGGCCAGGGGCCGATATAGTTATCTTAGAACTTTTTGCCATAAATACGGATGTGTTTTATTAAGGTAAGTTATTATAAATATACTGACTTTAACTTAACTTTTTCAGTAAACTTCAAACTGTTGCTCTGCCAAGACAGTAGTTGAGTTGAAAGAGAAAACAAGCCATAGAAATGGACAGTCTAGAATAAAGTCCTCAATGGCAGCCCATTGATGGCAAAATGGCAAAATTGAGAATACAATGTGTATTTGTGTTGAGTTATGAATTGCAGTCTTTTCGTTTGCAGAAAGGCAACAATGCACAAAATTGAGCTTTTGTGTCTAGAAGTGTCTGCATTAACATACTTGAGTAAAAGATGTTTTGGGATGTTTAGTTCACCCAAAAATGAAAATTCTCTCATCATATACTCAACCCCACAGCATCCCAGATGTTTATGACTTTCTTTCTTCTGCTGAAAACAAGCAATAATTTTTAGAAGAATATTTCAGCTCTGTAGGTCCATACAATGCAAGTGAATGGTGACCAAAACTTTGAAGCTCTGTAAAAGCAAATATAGGCAGCATAAAATTATTCTATATGACTCCAGTGTTTTAATACACATCTTTTGAAGCAATCTTATCAATTTTGAGTGAGACCCAAAAAATGCACGATCATGATTTCAATCTCATTAGACTTACTAGTGCTTGGCACATGCACAGAGCGCTAGATGGCACTAGGAAGAGTAATAAATCTTGAAATCATGATTGCCATGGAGACTACTGATGTCAAGATTTTATAATTAAAAAGGAGTTACATTTTGGTCTGTTCTTACCCAAAACCGACGGGATGGCTTCAGAAGACATGGATTAAAACTAGTGGTCGACCGAAATGGGATTTTTAATGGCCGATGCCGATATTGAGAAAGCAATCTGGCCGATTGGCCGATATGAGGCCGATACAATACATGTGAATACAGTAAATGCGAGACAAAGAAAATTGGTGAAACTAAATGAACATTTATTGTACATATTTTTAATTGCAAAAACTATATTGCATAAATATTATTTACTAATTAAGTAATTAAAATGTTAACAAATGTGGTAAGGTAACACTTCAATAAATAAAGTTTTAGTGCAGCTTCTTGTCTGCTTAAACATTTAGCCATCTAGCAGAATGAAAACACACACACACAAAAAAAAACATTTTAGATTAAACTGTTATGGGTAATTAGATTTTTCAGTCTCATAAACAATTACTGCTGCTTACTGCAGGTTACAAATAACATTTATCATTAATTAACCAATCTAAACAATATTCATAAATTAATGACAAAATAGTATGTGCAATTCCATACATTTTATGTACAATACATAGTTAAATATACATCTCACATAGTTTATTTACACTATTTAGTTTAAACAGGTTGTTTTACTTTAAATATATTTAAATAATAATGATTTATGTCTGTTTAGTTTTGCTTGTTTGTTTCTTTGAAACTTTGTAAGCCGTCACATGTATTTGCATGCTCGATTAGCATCAAATCCGACCGGAGCATATGAAAAGGTATACTACACACAATATTATGCCAATCATGGATAATTAAATACAGCAGATAGAGATAGTGAATAACTTAATTCAGATTAAGGAATTTTTTTTTTTTTTTTCAAACGTATTATTACTTACCATACAGTGTTCTCTTCTCATCCCAACATATTCTCACACCCAACTCGTCACATATGGACGCTTTGCCAGGACCCCTTGGCGTCACTTTTTAACGCACTGGGTATACCTTTGGCGTCATTTTTCAACGTGCAGGGTAGTCTTAACCAAAACAACGCTAAACTGCAGGTAAAACGGCCAAGGGGTCCTGGCAAAGCGTCCATATGTGACGAGTTGGGTGTGAGAATGTGTTGCCAATCATGGATAATTAAATACAGCAGATAGCGATAGTGAATAACTTAATTCAGATTAAGGAATATTTTTTTTTTTTCAAACGTATTATTACTTACCATACAGTGTTCTCTTCTCATCCACCTCACGCGATCACTGATCTGGAGTGCACGCGAACCAGCTTTTCAGTCCGTGGGAAAACAGCGTCTAGTTTAAACATAACCGAGAACAGCGCGCGCGCATCTGAGGAACAGCCAGTCACAGGATTTTTGACTGTCTATTAAATGTTTTCAGTTTTGTTTGAATTCGTTTATATCACATCTGTGACCCCCACTGGCGCTACCGCTGGGCTGCGGATCTGACATATCACGGTACTGTTTGAATAGACTTCGCTGCACGCGGGAGTGTTTTTGTGTGTAACACAATGTAGCGTCAGGTTAGAAGGTGAATGCTGATTGGTCATTTACTGTGTCTGTCAGATGTCTGCTTCACTTCTGAGTGGCTTGTCTTATGGTGCTGGGCGGAGCAGAGCGAGCGTATTCAGTTCATTCATGCTCGCTCTCCTCGCGCCAGTGGAAAAAAGCACTAATGCATTGTCACAAACTGTTTTGAAATATATCGGCCAAACGGAAATATTTATCGGCCGATGCCGATATCTAAAAAATTCCAAATATCGGCCGATATATCGGCCTCGGTGATATATCGGTCGACCACTAATTAAAACGCTGGAGTCGTATGGATTACTTCTATGCTTTTTGGAGATTAATGTTTTTGGTCACCATTCACTTGCATTATTTGGACAAACAGAGCTGAGATATTTTTCAAAAAAATCTTTTTTTTTTTTCTGCATAAGAAAGAAAGACATGCACATCTGGGATGGCATGAGGGTGAGTAAATGATGAGAGAATTTTCTCATCATTTGAGACTCGTGACAAAAGACTTGAGGCTTATCTTGGACTATGTGCCAGAGACTTGTGAACATCTCCAATATTTAGTCACGCACACATTTCTCTTCAGAATGTGTGAAAGACATATAATCCAAATTTCTGTATTCTCTTCTTGTTTTTGTTGTTGTTTTCTGTTATTTACCTCTTCATCCTTTGCAGAATCAAAGGGGCACCAGCCCTCATGTATCACTTCTGTTTGCCTCTGTGAAGTGGTGAGATCTGAATCCCATCACACCTTCTTGCACTCCTCGTCTCCAACCCCATCCGCACTGGAGTCAGAGACATGGGAAGTAGAACAGGAAGTAGAGTTCTGAGGAGCATCTGAACTTCAATGGAGAGTGATGGTAAAGTGGAAGATCAGTTGTTGGTGTCTGGTAGTGTGGGTGTCTCTGTGTGTGAGGATGTGGGAGTGTGTGTGTAGGTTGGCTACTAAGAAACATAGTGAGATGTGGCGGAGCACACAAGGGAAAGTGAATATCAGAGAAGCTGCAATGACCTCCATATAGGACAAACACACTTACTCATTTCAATGAGTCGTGTTCATATGTGCCTGTCTCTGAAAATGTACAGACTAGGGCTTTTAGGACTACTGGTTTTTACTAGTCTACCACTTGTCTAGAACCTAGTCTACAAGTATGCGTGTCAGTGTTTTTCCTTATGTAAATGACTCACCATATCGCATGCAGAATCTAGGTCTTTGCAGTTTCTGATTTTCTTAAAGGGATAGTTCACCCAAAAATGAAAATTCTGTCATTCTTGATGTACCCTCATGACATTCCAACCTTTATGACTTTCTTATGCAGAGCACAAAAGGATACATTTTAAAGAATGTTGCGATGCTGATTTCCATACAAAAGTAATTGCATAAATGAAATATGATATACGTTTGGTTATGACATGCACTAGAATGTTTGTTATTATTGATGCGTCTCCATATTTTATTAATTAGTTTATTTAGGATTTATTTTGTTTTGAGAGTGAATAAAGACTTAAATTCAGTCTGTTCATCATAGTGATTGCACATGACGCATGGACTTCTTTTATGACACTTTGGGGTGCTTTAAAGTAAGGCACCATTCACTGCCATTGTATGATAATAAATTAATTTGTGGAAATAAAGCCAAATGGGTTTGGAACAACATGACTGAATTTTCACTTTTGGATGAGCTGTTCCTTTAAAATACTGCTGATAGAGTCAGCTCACAAGGATTTGGAACAGAGCTTGAGATTGTGAGAAAAACTCTGTGATTAAGATTCGTAAGAGGCTGCCCCAGTGGATGCCGATCTGGAGCACACCACGAGTTCTAAGCATTATTTGATCACTTAATGTGCTGAGTGTTTCCTCCCTCTGTCCAGCCAACCAGTTCTCTCTTCCATCAGTTCTGGAGGCTCTGCTCCAGTCTTTAGTCACCAGAAGCCATGGCGCTTCATCAGAGTGAGGACCCCAGCCTGCCCCAGTGACAGCCAGCGGTGGTCTGGGGTTCCAGGTGCCTGGAAGGCCTTATGCACAGATGGCATGGCTTAAGTCTGTCTAGCTGGGCTGGCCTGAGGTCAGACAGGTGGGTGCTTTCTCTGCTGCGAGTTGACCAGGCAGTCTGGCCCTGGGGCAGTGAGGCGTGCCAGCTGTTTTCCTGGTGCAGACCCCTTTGCCTGTCAGGCTTTCTCAGCTGCCCCCAAAGAACCACAAGTTGGCCTTATTGTGTCTCAGATTACAACTGCAACAAACCAAGACTCAATTCTGGGTTGTAGATAACAGATGGGGTCCTCTTGAATTATTCAAACCCATTTAAACATGGACAAAATTCTGGACTAAATAGATAGTAAATAGACGGGGTGTGGGTGTCAGTTATTAATGCACCAACAAACGCAGAAGTTTTTTTTTGTTTTTTTTTTTTGTGAAATTTTGCCAAGGTTGGCTGTAATTAACAACACTAGTTGTAAAAATTCTTAGACAGGTAACCTAAATTTGTGCCAGTTGTTCTAGCATCTAAATTAACTGGTTTTATTCAAGTGAAAAATATGACTTCATGTTTCAACCACTTTGGTCACATCAACAAAAGTAATTGTTGAGGGTCAGATCAGGAAGAAATAGCTGCTTAAGGTAACATTTCCATGTATTCACTTTTTATTGTGTTTTTATTTTGTTAAATGAAGAGGTTTTCATCTAAAATCAGAATTCAAATGTAAAGAAATCACGAATCTTGGCACTATATACGTATATATATATATATATATATATATATATATATATATATATATATATATATATATATATATATAGTGCCAAGATTCGTGATATATATATATATATATATATATATATATATATATATATATATATACACACTTAGGTTGATTTTGATACATTTAAGTCATTAAAACTTATTTTTTAACAACTCCACTGATTTCATATTAGCAAACTATAGTTTTGGCATAGACTGAGTCATTTCAGGACCAAGGTCAGTGACTTTTCCACAGAGCAACTTACAAAGTCAAGTCAAACTATAGTTTTATTTACAGTAACCTAACAGTTTACCTAACAGTTGAGTTGTTCATACTTTCACGCTTGGCAACCAAAGTGAATTACCCTTTATGATCACTGAGTTTATAAGCTTTTTCCAAGAAAGATTTTCAGATGTTGGGCCCCATTTTCAGTCTCACCAGTAGATTTCATTATGTTGGCTTGAGTATTTAACCTAAAGTCACCTTGTGGTTAGCTTGGAGTTTAATTTTATAGAAATGGGACAGACTTTATATTAGGTGGCCTTAACTACTATGTACTTAACCATTTGATGCAATGTACTTGTTATGTACATACATGTTGTTGCATTGTAATTGCATTTAAATTACTTGCATTTAATAACATTTGTAGTTAATCTGTTTACTTTACCCCTAACTCAACCCTTCCCTTAAAACTTAACTCTAATCCTAACCCTACCCTTACTCCTAAACCTACCTGTACCTCAACCTCAGTAACCGCAAATGGGGGAATTTTGCAGAACAACATGTAGTTACACAGTAAATACATAGTCTTGTATGTATTTAATGTTAGTACATTGTAATGAAGGCCACCTAATATAAAGTGTGACCAAGATGTCTTTAAAAATATCATATCAGACAAATCTAAACTACTCTATCCAAAATCAAATCCTGTGTGATCATTTACTGCTGATCTGGAAAGCACATGTATTAGGCCTAACACTAAACATTCTATATATGAAGAAAGTTTTACAGTGCAACCATATAACCAATGCATCAACTAGGTAATGCAGTTCTAAAATGAGAACAGATTTGAAACATATGCATGTACTGTAAATCCAAGAGATTCATTGAATGTTCTGGCTCTTTCTATGTATTTCAGGCTGGTAGCCACTATAGTGTCTGCATTTTAGCAATAGGAACAGCATTCACTGACAGAAGGCGGCTGGTAATTGCATAATTATTTATAGTCAGTGAAAGAAGCAACTTTCAAAGTCAAGTCAAACTACTGTGCTCTTTTTTTGTTTACAGTATGTTTGCCTAACAATCGTTTTGTTCATTCTTTCACGCTTGACAACCAAGGTGAATGCCCTTTTATGATTTTTTGTTGTAAATCACTGCGTTTATAAGCTTTTGCCAAGAAAGATTAAGTTAGCAATTCATGTTTTCAGATGTTGGGCCCCATTTTCAGTCTCACCAGTAGATTTCAGTATGTTGGCTTGCGTATTTAAGTTTAACATCTATTGAAAACGTTCCCTTTATGTCACCTTGTGGTTAGCATGGAGTTTAATTTTATAGAAATAGGACCCACTTTACAGGTGACCTGTCTAGGGTGTACCCCGCCTTTCGCCCAATGTTAGCTGGGATAGGCTCCAGCCCCCCCCCCCCCCCCCCCCCCTGCGACCCTGTACACAGGATAAGCGGTTGACGATGGATGGATGGATGGGACCCACTTTATATTAGGTGGCCATAACTACTATGTACTTAACCATTTGATACAATGTACTTATTATGTACATACACATTGCATTGTAATTGCATTTAAACTACTTGCATTTAATTACATTTGTAGGTACACTATTAACTTTACCCCTAACCCAGCCTTTACCACAAACCTAACTCTAACTCTAACTCTAATCCTAACCCAAACCCTAACCTTACTCCTAAACCTGCCTGTACCTCAACCTCAGTAACCGCAAATGGGGGAATTTTGCAGAACAACATGTAGTTACACAGTAAATACATAGTCTTGTATGTATTTAATGTTAGTACATTGTAATGAAGGCCACCAAATATAAAGTGTGACCAAGATGTCTTTAAAAATATCATATCAAACAAATCTAAACTACTCTATCCAAAATCAAATCCTGTGTGATCATTTACTGCTGATCTGGAAAGCACATGCATACGGCCTAACACCAAACATTCTATATATGAAGAAAGTTTTACAGTGCAACCATATAACCAATGCATCAACTAGGTAATGCAGTTCTGAAATGAGAACAGATTTGAAACATATGCATGTACTGTAAAGCCAGGTGATTCATTGACTGTTCTGGCTCTTTCTATGTATATCAGGCTTGAAGCCACTATAGTGTCTGCATTTTAGCAATAGAAACAGCATTCACTGACAGAAGGCGGCTGGTAATTGCATAATTATTTATAGTCAGTGAAAAAAGCATGGTATTTTAGTTGATTGAGAGTAGAGTATGAGACCATTTGGTATTTATTAATTTATTTTTTAACATTTTGTCTCTGTAAGGTAATATTTCTGAAAACCAACCTTTTACAAATGTTTATTTTGTTCTTAAATTGTCTTGTAGGAAAAATTATATTATTCGGTTCAGAACACCTCTGAAGTTCATTTGTGAGACATTTTGTCTCTTAATTCAGGGCAAAATGAGTGCTGCAGTGCATTAAGTTTCAATGATTTGTCCAGTAAACTGTCTTAAACAGCGTAATGCAGGCACAAAGCAAAGGGTTTCATCAAGGCATCCCACCACTTATCCATTTCACTTAGCATCTTATTTTGTTTGGAGTCTGAGAGATCCAAAGGGAATTTTATTAGCTTGAAAATCAAAGTCATATGTTTAAAATGGGTTTTATTAAGTCCCAAATAAAACATTAAAACTTTGAACAGAAAATATTATGTTAATACTGTTAAATATTACGAAATTACTATTATACTTACTTAATTGGGGTCACTGGGACCTAAAGTATAACAGTACAGTCAATTTTAAACATGATAAAAATAAATAAATAAAAAGATAATGCAATGGCATCAGGGTGCAAGTAAAAGTGACCTGCAATAAAGTGGGCACTTCTAATTGGAAAACCTGTGAAATGCTGCCTCAAGAGAATTGAAATCTCTCAAATGCTGTTCTTCAATATTGTTAATTTACTATATCTGAACCTTATCTTCTCTCTAACTCTCCATATAGAGCTAGAGTTTGTTATTTGCTTTAATCCTGCTGTTTAAATCATTTAAGCTACTGTACAACCTACATTTGAGGCAGGACATAGTAAATTCATTTTTAACCGAATATCAAAGGGTTTCTCTTTGTAGCACAGTTGCATGCTATTGATATTCCCCTCCTGTTTTGAAAACAGGAACTTTTCTTACCCTTTTCTATATTTCTCTCTTTTCTTGTTTAGTCTTTCATCAGAGGGTGTGTGAAATAATGAAGCTACAGCCGAGCACTGTGTCATTTACATAAATGATTATATTGCAGTTTCACACTTACTGTATTTGCATTGGCCTCCATGATTCTATTATGAAAGCCATATATCATTCCAGTGTCACTCCCCAGGCAATTGAGAGAGAGGTTTTATGTCTGTACATATTGCATATGTTTTGTGGCCTGGATTGTACCGTTTCTTTCAGCCTTTAGCATGACAGCAAACTTTTACCATCTAAGCTTATTTCCTGTTAGTAAATGGAGACTGTTAGCTTCACATTAAGGTAGAGTGCAGAAATCTCAGTGGCTGGCAAATAGAGTGATATATCTATAAGATGAAACATGTAATATGTGTGCGTGTGTGCGTGTGTGTGTGCCTGTGTGTGTGTGTGTGTGTGTGTGTGTACACTCATGGTAGTCAGCTTATAAAACTCTTAATGTCTATATTTAAATGTAATGTGTCAGCTTAGATCAACACTACAGTATTTATGTGTGTGCAGCATGCAGTTATGGGAGTATTATAAATCAGTTTTATTTACAAGAACACAAAATTGCTTATACAGATTTATAATTAGCCACTATGAATGCATTCAAATGAATTAACAATACATATGCTAACCAGGTTCACTGTTCGAATCAAGGGCTAAATAATCCAATCAAAATATCATGAGGAGTCCCCTGGTGTTTCAGCAAAACTAGAATACTAGAAACTAGTGATGCACCGAAATGAAATTTCTGGGCCGAAGCCTAAAATTCAGGATGCACTTGACCGAAAACCAAAAATGACTTTTTTTTTTTTATTTTAAAATATTTTTTTTTAATTTTTTTTTTTATATAATTGTATTGATTATACTTTTTAATTAATTTCATGAATTTAATGAATCTGAATTGAAAAACTACAAATCAATAAAAATGATCACACTTGTTGAAAGTAACACCAAAATTTGACAGAAAATATATTATACCAATATTAAATATATTATTCTTTATTCAGTACTTTAATAATCAAATTTAATAGATTTTTATTTTTTTTTACCAATTATCCAATAAATGTAACGTTCTAGAAAACTAATGATATGCAAAACAGCAGTCAAGTAATGAACTTAGCAGCTCTAGGCTAGCATCTTGCAAATACAAAACATTTAAATATGCTACACAGTCATTTTAATGATAACAACAGGCAGAACACAGAACGGCAGAGGGCCTCTATTCTGTTTATGTAAACGTATTTCCACTTTAATATAAAATTATTGTGCAAAACAGCAGTAAATGAACTAAAACCAAACTCAACTGTAAATGACAGATGTAGCCTCAAGTTTGCAGGGCTAAACAAATTTTAATGTAATTGCTATTCACACAGCAAATTGAACTGCTTTCTATTTAAGTAAAAGTATCAGGTTTCTCTTTAAGAACAAAAGTTGCTCAGCTTTCAGGCAACTCAAGAACATGAGATGCTGCACTGAATAGTCTCTCTCTGTGCTGGTGCTTTGGCAGATATATACCTGCGTGAAATCCGTGCAAGCAATTGAAAGTGGTATTTGTTCATGCGCCAGTAGTCAAGAGGATTGTCGCGTTCGATATATGAGCGTGAAGCGATCAACTGTGTTCCGCAACTGCTTTCGGGTCCTTGAATAACGTATAACGTGCGAGGAAGGGCACCCGGTGGACTTTCTGGTGCCGTCCTAGATAAAGATGGTGCCCTCCTATGAAGTTGGTGCCCTACGCAGACTGCGCAGTATGCGTATCGCTTGCAGCGGTACTGCTTATTAGTATTATATAGTATTTCCACACCGCTGACATCAGCCTTTGCTTGGCAGCACCTTGATTATGATTAGATCGATCGAGAGTGAAATCTGAGCACTGAGGGGCGGGGAGGCATATATATTGGCTCATATTTTCGGCCTTTTTTTCCTCTTTCAGTGGCCGAAATTTCGGTGCATCCCTACTAGAAACAGAAAACTTTATTTATTTATTTATTTTTTCAAATATTTGCTGTAACACAACACAACATTGTCCATTATTTGACACAGTTTTAATAAATAATCCAAACCAGATTTTTTACATCCAAAATTTCTAAACACCCGAGTGCGCAGCACTTTGTTTTCTGGAGGAATTTATAGACAGTGACACTGGCAGATTGAATCCTCATTTTCACCTCACAATAATGGTATGGTATAATTCTTATTTGATTTATGATTGTTGGTACTTCTAAATTGCTAACATTAAATCTTTTATCAAAACTAAAATGTCTCTAATCATTAATTAAATTGCACACAGTTAATATGCACGTAGGTCGCAGCTGCCAAAAATTTTTCTGCCACCCTAAACTCTTCTCTACCGCGATATCAGCATCTTCCCCACATTAATGTTATTAATGCATTAGAGTTGTCGAGTGCCAATGCAGTGACATGGTCAGAGAGAATGGAGCAGAGACAACATAGCGAGTTACAGCAGAGAAACTATTAATGTTAGGTATCTCCAGAAGAAAAGCCCAGATGAATCAGGTAAACTATGTTTGTGATGTTTGTATGTCTGTTTAGAGAAACCCAAGAGAAAGGAGATAGCCTTGTGATGAAAATTCTATCATTCTATAATTACAAAGGTGAAACTGATTAGCCTGATGGGGTGTGTAGGGGAAGGGGGTAATTATAAGGGGAATGGTATACCAATAACCAATACAATTGGCAAGATTTTAAACGGCTTCAGACTTCGTGACCACCTAGGGGTGTTCCCAGTGTGTCAGCTCTGATGCAGCGTCGAAGTGAACTACGAAAGGCAACTTGCTTTATATGCAGTTTACTGACATTATATTTATTTAAAGTGTTACCAGATTTTCTACCATTGAAAAATCTGAGAAACACTGAAAGATATGTGCCCAAATTGTTTTTGAATAAATTTATCCTAAAATAAATAAATAAAATCTGTTGGATCAACTGCAGTTGCCACCCAGATTTATCACAGATCTTACTAGACAGTTGTTTGGCCCTATCTAAGCCCTGCAGAATGTAAATCCTTGGATCTGAATCAAAGTCAAGCTAAATACAGAGGAGAGATGATTAAGAAACTTTTGACTAATACTTTAGGCAAACACTGGCTCTAATTAGCTCTCTTATCATTTAAATGGACTGTCATTTTCCTCTGTCATTCAGCGTAATATTTTTAGAAGAACAGAACTAACAGAACAGGTGAGAAAGACGAAATGATTGTCTGGCTTGTAATTAGTAAACTGAATGATTGCCAGAATGCACTAATTTGCTTCTCTCAGTTTGAACGGATTATCCTTGATTTGTTGAGAAGTGTTATTTTACAACAGATTGTGCTTCAAGTCGTACGCGTACACACACACACACACACACACACACACACACATACTTACACACAAACAACTCTCTTCAGGGCTTTTTTTAATTTATTTTTTTACTACCAATATAGTACATATACCTGTAACATTGCAGATGTATTCTGAATGAGGAAATGTCAGAACATTTGGAGAATTATTTTGTTTAGACAGGCAGCAAACATATGATAGTTTGAGCATATTCGTCTCATGTTTGTTTGTTTGTTTGTTTTTTTTTTGTGGTCAGAAAAGTGTTTATACGCCAAATCCAAACCCGGTAAAATTAAATATTTAAATTAAAAACCACAGCACTGCACTGTAAAATTGTTGTCAGTGACCACGTTTACATGCACTTAAGAAAACTGTTTTGAAACGTCATGCAAATAAGAACAGTGATTTCTTTACACCACTTATGGGATTTAGAGGACGTGATTTAACACACCCAAGTTTCTCCTGCATAACACGGTTTATTGTGGCCATGTAAACGCATAAGCAGGGTTATTACAGGTTTTTGAGGACTGTGCATGTGCATAAACATACCAGATAAAAAACATCATAGGATGGAGCTCAATAACAAGTCAACACAGAGATACAGAAATAATTCATCATTTCTGAGAGTAGATACTGTACACTATAAACTATACCAATTTATACACACCATTATAAAATATTGTCCGTCCCTCATTCTCTGAAGCAATGGAGAATAAAATAGTGAAGTGCAGAAAGCTGCTTACTGAACGAGACGCATACTGGAGTAAAGAGAAAGCCGCTAAAAAGCTCATATAAGTGCATACACAATTTTAAGCCTTAAGCAGGTTTCTCACAATAAACTGCTTTCTGGTGTCCATGTAAACATGGTCAATCAGATTGTATAAACAGCAATACCATATTTCTAACTTATTTATAGAATATACATCAAAACATAAACTTTACACCTCAAAAATGTACATTACATTGTCTGGTTCACTCTTTGATTTTCTCTATGCAAGTAATTATGACTATTGTATAAGTCGTGTGCGCGTGTGTGTGTGTGTGTGTTTATTTTGTGTTTTTACATGGTCATTACCCGACTTAACACCATGACATGTCACCATCGGCCATCTGCACCACGGCTTTGCAGTTCATATAATGTTGCTAGGGACGATTGCCTAACAGCAGTGACAGCAAGTGTGTGTATGTGTGTGAGGGGGCTTTGTCTTGCCTTTGATGAATAGCACTGAAGGCCTGCTGAGATTAAAAGGTGGCCTCTATTCATTTGGTCCCCTACATTTTTTCAACCCCAAAAACTTGCACCGAGATCAAAGGGAAAATGAAGGAAGAAGTGGAAAAGAACAAGGAATCCTAAAAAAGATGTTGATTTATGTATTTCATTATCAAGGCCTCGGATATCTAACAAAGTTGTTTCCTCTGTTGATTACACCATTAAAGTGTTTATGTTATATGGGAACACATGAAGCATTCCTGGGATAACTTGTGTCATGTGACCACTGCCTGTTGTACCCCTGCCCTTTGCTCCGTGTCTTTGAAGTACGCCCACGTCCGTCTGGGTCTCTCAAGATTAGAATTGTGTTTGACATGTAAACTCAGTCTCTCTGAATCGGGCCTTATCCAAACACAAACAGCCAACATTAGACACAACACAAACATGCTTGTCTAGTGGCTTACACAGTGTTTTTGCTTGTTGGCCAAATGTCGAGACGGCGAAGCTGATGATATATGTTGCAATGTTTCCGGCAATCTTGCCAGCCTGCATTGCGAAATACAGGCAAGTATTTTAGGCATATATTCACATTATAGGGCAATGCCAAGTGTGTTAATGCTGTGCAAAATGCTTAGCCTGTATTTTGCCCTGTGGTCCTTTGCAACACTGTCTAGTAAAGTCACCCAACCAAAGACGCTGACCTTAAAATATCTATAAACCTTTGGATGAGAGTCTGCAGATGCTCCAGAATGCAATGGGTTTCATTTGCTAACCGTGCATATGCATATATTTGTGTGTAAAACCTTTGTGCAATTGTTTTCATGCAGAGACCATGATTAAACAGTAAGTTTGCACATAAATTAAGAAGTAAATTTAGAACAAGCTGAAGCCGCACATACAGTATGCAAAAAGCAGAGACTTCCATTGGCCTCAGAAACATAGAATATGTTATCTTATAATGTTAATTGTTCATTGGTAACACTTTACAATACGACTATTTTTGTTTACATTAGTAAATCATTAAGCATCATGTACTAACAATGATCAATATATATATTTTTAGATTTATTCATCTTTGTTGATGTTAGGTTATAAAAAACAATTGTTCATTGTTAGTTTATGTTCAGGTCATAATGCAATGACTAATGATAACTTAAAATCTTATTTTAATTGATGCAGCTAAGTTTAAATTAACATTAAACAAATTCTTGTTCATTGTTAGATAATATTAACTAATTTAGATAACTGATGTTAACAAACACAACCTTATTGAAAAGTATTAACTTGTATATACTTAAGCAATATCACACAATCAAGAGTGCGATATGTTCCTACATCAGCACTGCTGTGATTCGGCTGCAGGCACGATGCTGATTCCGGTCAGCAGCAGTATACGCATTCACAAGAGCAGTGAGTTCATGTGGTCTCTTGTGTGATGAATTTGCGTTGCCATGTTACAAACATAATCTCAGGTTTTTCTCTCGTTTGAGACATCCAGGAAAAGCACACAAATGCACCATTGTGAGTCAACAAACAGCTACAAATACAGATCTTAACCCAAACCAATGAAGCTTCTGTACAACGTTTATGCTGACTGTCTGCGATGGAGCTTCAAGGGTCTGGTCATCATCCACTTGTATTTTAAGGACCTATTGAGCTAAGAAATGTTTCCATTTTTCAAATGTGTTCTGAAGAAAGCTAGTTCTCTACATCTGGGATGGCATGAGGGTGAGCAAATTATGTGAGAATTTTCATTTTTGGGTAAATATTTTGGACTCCAAGTACCCCCCATTGTGCAAGACAGTTTTCAAAGGTCCCCCATGTAAACCAATATATTTCCTTCTTTAATAAAGTGATGATAAAGCTGCTCTTTTTCAAACTTTTTTTTATGACCCCAATTCGACTATATGAAAAATGCTAATAAAATAAAAGGGAGTGATTTTTAAATTATATTCACCCTTTGCTATATTGAAAGCACTAAATCTACAATTATGATGTTTTTCCTTGTGAATTTCATTAAAAATGTACAGTAATTTCAAATCAGATGATTGCATGCTCCTAAAAAGTTGAGACAGTCGGGTGTTTACCACTTCTTCGAATAACACTTATTACACATTTGGGCTCTGAAGACACAAGTTTAAGTTTAAAAAGTGTAATTTTCCTTTCATACATTATGTAGGTCTTTAGCTGCACAACTGTACAGGGTTTTCGTTGCCGTATGGTGTGCTTCATAATGCACCACACTTTCTCAATCGGAGACAGGTCAGGACTGCAGGCAAGCCAATCATGCACCCTCACTCTCTGCTTACAGCCATGCACTTGATATCGGGGCAGTATGTGGTTTGAAGATGTCCTGCTGGAAAATGCAGGGACGTCCCTGGAAAAGACGTTGCTGGATGGCATTCATGATGTTCTCACAAATGTGCGAGTTACCCATGCCATGGGCACTGGCACACCCCTGGCCAATACAGACACTTACTTTTGGACCTGACACTAAAAACAGCTTGGATGGTCCTTTTCCTCTTTGGCCCTTATAATACTACAAAAACTTTTTGAAATGTGGACTCTTTAAGAGCAAAAAAAAAAACACTGTTCCACTGTTCTACTTTCCATCTAAGATGAGACCAGCCCAGAGAAATCAGCAGTGCTTCTGGACAGTGCTGATGAATGGCTTCTGCTTTACATAGTAAAGTCTTGCACCTGTGGATGCAGCGGCAAGTGGTGCTGACTAACTAAGGTTTATTAAAGTTATCCCAAGCCCATATTCATGATATACATTACAAATGAATGCCATTTATTTAGAGAGCGAGATCACGCACATTCAAAAATAGATTTGTCTTGCCCTTTACTCACCAAGATTTCACCAGATTTCTTGAATCTTTTTACTATATTGTGCACTGTAGAATTTGAAATGCCAAAAATCTTTCCAATTTGTCTGGGGAACATTGTTCTCAGAGTGCTGGATTATTTCCTGAAGCATCTGTTGTCAAATTGACAAGTCTCGAATGATGCTTGCTCTTGAAGGACTAGGCTCTTTTTGGAGGCTCAATATATATAATATGGCACGATTGCCTCACCTGTTTAACATCACTTGTTTCACATTGCCTTGTTATTTCAAATCGACAAATTGCTATTAGTCTTAAATTGCATGTCTCAACTTTTTTGGAGACTGTACATTTTCAAAAAACATTTTCAAAAAACGAAGGAAAGGCCCCAGTGTGTGTTCACGTTAGCCTTACTTGAAATTGCATGAATGTTTTTGCATTATATAACAATATATATAACCAAGTGTAATTTCTTTTGAAGAAATATAATACAAACACACTTCTACATATCTAACGTGAATTTTCTTGATACAAAATATGATCATGCCTGATAACATGCGCATGTAAAATGGCACAAATAGCATTTAAGCTTAGAATAAAGCAGACAATTTACACAAGTTTATTTCTTTCTTCTGCTCCAAACTAACTTCAAACTTACTTCTCTGTCTGCTCATGTGAATGTAACACATCATAAGAAAGTGTTCCACTGCTGTTCAAATTCACTTTGGATCACATCGTTTACATGAATAAATGTTTTCCATCTGAAAGGATTAAATATTAAATGAAACACATGACAATAAAATGTAAATAAATACTTAAATACTTTTTGAATGCAACTGTATTCTAATTACCAATGATTTAAATTGTAATTGTAGTGGAATAGTTACTTATATTTAGTATTTTAAATACATATTCCAGTTATATGCATTTAGTTACTCCCTAACCCTGTGTAAGGTTCCCTTTCTCCCACTATTAAACAGCAGTAATAAAAATAAAGAAAAAAAGAACAAATATACCACAGTGATGCCATTAAAATCTTTGTGGATTATCTAATATTTTACTCTCTGCCACAACAAGTCCCTTGGTAGTTTTCATCACAAATACCACTGCAAACACAGCGACCACTTTGAATTGCCCTAGTACAGTGAGAATATCAATGTATGAACCAAGCAGGCCTAAGAGCAAAACATCATTTGTTCCCTGCAGTTTTGCTTTGCAACTGCTTGCAGCATCATGAACTTTGTCTTGTGTAACTTTAGCTCTTCAAAACTCAGCCTTTCTATTCCCTCCTCTCCACTGAGACTTTAGAATGGCTTGTTACTCGTTTTTTTGCTCTGCACACTTAGCAGGAAACATCATATAATGAAGAAACAAATGGAATCTGACTGGGCATTAACACCAATAAGGATCAAGCAGCCTGCTATTGTGCTCTCCTTAAGACACTCTCAATTAAAGAGACTAAATATCAAAGGCCTTTTCAATCTTTGCACAGACTGTGTAATTATCCTTTTGTGTTAATGATATTATCCTAATAAAGTCTTGATTAGGTTTGACGCATTACCTTTGTGACAGTCTTGATATGAAGGATTAAGGCATTTGGGTTTGTGCGTAATCCGCTTGATAAGGAGAAACACGGTTGCTGTGACAGATAATCAAAGCACATTTGCTTCCCACAGGAGAGAGAATCTCTGACTATGCTGTAAAAAAGATAGGGCCTGTCAGAACTGACCACAATCATTTGAACCAATGACAGAGACCTCTTCGGTCTTCCCAAATGGCTCTTTGTTGTCCTCTTTGGGCATTATATTGAATTAGTGGATAGATTTCTGTGGCATTTCTGTATATTTGCCTTGAATTGATCTATGGTGTGTGTATGCATGCTAATGCCCATACTTTTACTACTTATGCCCTTACGTATGTTGCTTTGTGTTAGTTTTTAATATATATATAGATATATATGTTAAATTTGATTTGTAGAGTTTCCTGTGAAGAGCTAATGAATAGATTATAGAAGAACAGAGCTGATAAGCAGATATTTATGGAAATGAGAATGAAAAAGATAGAAAAACAGAGGGAAAGTGGCCCAGGTCAGCTGGCCCTTGGCTGAAGATTGTGGCAGGAGCAGATGTAAGGAGACACTCTCGCACTAGTGGACATATGGCCCTGTTCCGTAGCCCATGCCAGCACAAGGAGGCTGGTTTACAAAACTGATGCAGGAAGGGCGGCCTGGTCACAGTTCCTTTTTCCATGAACCGGGCAAGCAGCCAATGGACTTGGAGCCGGAAGGGCTGAAAGTTTGGCCTGCACCAGCAGATATGTCCAGACCAGAGCTTTGCTTTAGCCCTGGTTATAATTTCCATTTCAATGACCCAGGAATGTACTCGTCTCAGCCAGAGCTGCAGGATTCATGACACAAAAAATGCTGATGTACCAGGTTCAATTCAGGAAACAACCTGTATTCCGTTACTCCTCAAACCTGTATATACAGTGTGTGTGTGTGTGTATATATATATATATATATATATATATATATATATATATATACTGGCAGGCAAAAGTCTGGAATAATGTACAGATTTTGCTCTTATAGAAATAAATTGCATTCAACTGATCACAATGAATAGTCAGGACATTAATAATGTGAAAAAAAAAGTATTTCAATTTGTAACTTCAACTACTTCAAAGTGTTCTCATCAAAAAATCCTCCACGTGCAGCAATGACAGCTTTGCAGATCCTTGGAATTCTAGTTGTCAGTTTGCCCAGATACTCATTTGACATTTGACCCTATGCTTCCTGTAGCACTTGCCATAGATGTGGCTGTCTTGTCGGGCACTTCTCATGCACCTTACAGTCTAGCTGATCCCACAAAATGTAATTCTTCCCATAAGCCCTGCACCCCTGAGTCTTCTCTTTACTGTTGTAAATGAAACTGGTGTTGAGTGGGTAGAATTCAATGAAGCTGTCAGCTGAGGACATGTGAGGCGTCTATTTCTCAAACTAGAGACACTGATGTACTTATCCTCTTGTTTATTTGTACATCTGGCCTTCTACAAATCTTTCTGTCCTAATTAGAGCCAGTTGTCCTTTGACTTTGAAGACTGTAGTGTATACCTTTGTATGAAATCTTCAGTTTTTGGTAATTTCAAGCATTGTATGGCCTTCATTCCTCAAAACAATGATTGACAGACAAGTTTCTAGAGAAAGTTGTTTCTTTTTTGCTACGTTTGATCTAATATTGACCTTAAGACATGCCAGTCTATTGCATACTGTGGCAACTCAAAACAAACACAAATGCAATTTTAAGCTTCATTTAACAAACCAAATATCTTTCAACTGTGTTTGATGTAATGGCAAGTGATTTTCTAGTACCAAATTAGCAATTTAGCATGATTACTCAAGGATAAGGTGTTGGAGTGATGGCTGCAGGAAATGGGGCCTGTCTAGATTTGATCAAAAATTACTTTTTTCAAATAGTGATGGTGCTGTTTTTTACAATAAGGCTATTTTTGTTTACATTAGTAAATCATTAAGCATCATGAACTAACAATGAACAATATATATATTTTTAGATTTATTAATCTTGGTTGATGTTAGGTTATAAAAAAGTTTAGTTTATGTTCAGGTCATGCAATGACTAATGATAACTTACAATCTTATTTTAATTGATGCAACTAAGAGATGTCCTGACCATACTTTGTGATCAGTTGAATGCCATTTTGGTGCATTAAAGTATCAAATATCTTCCGAAACAGCAAATTCTGCACATTATTCCAAACTTTTGGCCACCAGTGTGTGTGTTTGTGTGTTTGTGTGTGTATTATTTATTTATTTAAAAAAAAAATTTGGCAGAAGACCCCTGCTCTAAGGTAAATCTTTGTGTTATATAAATACAGATGAGCATGTGCCCCTTTTTTACCGTACCAGATTTGACATATCTGCATACATGCAGGAACATTTGTGCCAGGGCTTGCATTTGTGCGATTGTGGGAATTAGCAACTGCACGGTTTACAGTGCAAGAATAGAACATCCCAGGATCGCAGTAGGTTCTGAATGGAATCCAGTCGTCAGTGCAAGGTGGCCCTGATCTTCAGCTCCTGACTGGGCTGGCTTTAAGCGAGCTACCATCCCTCTCAACATCCATTCTGTTGTTTCATCTCCTGCAGCTGCCGAGCTTATTTCACAACTGCCAGCATGCCCGCCTGAGATTTCCCATTTGTAAATAACACAGACAAAAGCCCTCTTCTTTTCGCTGGCTCTTTAGGAAAAAAGGCCTGGAGGTGTTGGAAGGGGTGCTAAATTGGGTACCTGTGACGTGATCTGTGGACCATGCAATTACGGAAAAGCTAATGAAAATCTTTAACCATGATCCACTTCTCCCTTTCCTCCCTTTTTACCCTCCGACCCATAAATCTGGGACAAGACAGCAAAGACTAATTCCTAGGATGGATTTCTAACAACGGGGGTCAACTGAAAGGAGGTAATAGAAAGGGCAGCGGAACACTTCCTTCATTTCCCACCTGTACCCCTACCTCCCCCTCTCTCTTTTTCTGTCTCTCTCGCTTCCTTTTTTATGATCATTAAACTAGACCTCCTTGCTCCTCTAACAAGAGGTTTTATAGCCCTTGAAGTTATTAAACACATATAATTACTTTTAGACAGTGCAACTGAGCAGTCAAGGAGATAGAGGGAGAGAGCAACAGAAGCAAGCGTGAGACAGAGAGAGAACAAGCGAAGCAGAAAGGAGGAGAAAATTGGACCAAAGAGTGACAGCGACCAGAGACTGGGAGTAAAAGAGAGTACCAAAATACTAATGAGAACTGGAAAGGAAGGACATGTGACAGGACAGTATAAAGTCTCACCTCAAAGCACACATATTTAATTAATTTTCATGTTTCTGTAATTGACAGTGTCCTTCTTTAACATCTCCACTTAAAGGGATAGCTCTTCCAGGAATGCAAATTCTGTCATAATTTTCACATTCTCATGTTGTTCCAAAACTGTATAATTGTCTTTCTTTCATGGAACGTTAAAGGAGTTATTAATAGCAGAATATTTAAGCTTCTTCACAGTGAAAGTGAATTGTGACCACAGGTAGGTTTTAAAGGTATGATTTTCAGTGTATAACTATTTAGGGTTCATTCAGATCGAACAACAAATTGAACAGAATGCAAGTGTTTTGAGAAGTGTTTTCAAAAGTGAACTTTCTTTTAAAGTTGACATGGCATCAAAAATGTGCTATATTCCTCTAAAGCCATATGGTAGCTTTGTTTTAGGAACAGGCTGACATTTATGTTGTTATTCACTGAAACTCACAAAGATGTTTGCTTGACAGTTGTGGTCGCCATTCATTTTCATTGTATAGAGAAGAGCCGCTTTCACATTCTGTTGTAAATAACGATTCCTTTAATCCTAACGCATGTATCCAGACAAAATCCTTAAAAAACAAAACAAAACAAACAAAAAAACAGGATCAAAGCAAGATAAACTTCTCTCTGAGAAACTACCAAACCAGGGAAGAATTTTTACACAAGCAAAAAGTTTCTAGTAGTTTTCGTTGCCTTGATATTTCCTGTGTGCTGATGTAAAAAAAATATATTTTTTTTTATAGACGAGTAGGGCAGAATATGAAGATCTTCAAAATCTGCAAATGAAGATATCCTAGACTAGGAGCTCATTTGCTGGCTCTGTTTATATAAAGCTGAGTAAATCATCCACAGTGTGCCGACTAATAGAATACAAATATTAGTTTATAGCATTAGTCGAGCCCTTATTTTAATTAGAGCTTCTTCCAATTAGGACTCTCCTCACTCTGTCTTCCTGACTAGTTGAGTACTGAAAAACATCCTACAGCTTGGATGGACACTTAGAAATGTTCTAAAGTGCGATTAGAGACCAACATCAGGTGGAGTGTGGTTACTTCCTTTGTGATAGAGACATCATGTGGACACTGTGGTGTGTTACAACTTAAAATTAAGACCACAGCTTTGCTATCACTGGTTTGTCATTCATTTCAAGGCTATGTAAACTTTACCCGCTTTTTAGGATTAACATTTTCATCAGGGTTGGAAGCAAAATGATTGCATTTAACAATTAACATTTTGTGTAAATTAATTCCTTAAATAATTATATTTTTTTTGTTTATTTAATGGTGATTTATATATATATATATATATATATATATATATATATATATATATATATATATATATATATATATATATATATATATATATATATATATATATATATATATATATATATATATATATATAAATCACCATTAAATAAACAAAAAAAATATAATGTATATATTTGTATATACATGTATATAATTTATATATATATATTATGTAGTAATATAATATGTGTATATATATATATATATATATATATATATATATATATATATATATGTGTGTGTGTGTATATATATGTATATGTAATTAAGAGCCATTTTGGTTGATGTCCCCAAAAAGTGTAAGAACTGTGGCTTTGTGGTCCTACTATTGTAGCCATCTGTTTATTTAAGATTCCTGACCTGCATATCCATGTTGTGATGGCACAGAAATGACACAATTCACCTTTTAAGTAAACACTTTACTAGATAAGTTGGTGTAAGTCTATATATGCTATTCAATTTTATGCTGAGAGTGTCATTTAGACAAAATCCAGTGACCTGTTATTGGCTCAAATACCTCAGTAAATTACACCCACAGATGAACAGGTAGCCAAAATAGATCACTGAAGAGCAATGTTGTGAACAATGATGCTCTGTTAATGTAATGCTTTGATCCTAATTTGCCTTAGCGCTGCGAGTTTAAATGGGGCCATGTTTATTTTTGATGGTGAATTGACATAAATATCTATGGGACTGGCTGTCCTCTTAAAATTCTAAAAAAATTTAAATTCTCTCGTGATTTATGACTTACTTTCTTCTGCTGAACACAAATGAAGATAATAAAGTATTTCTCAGTTCTTTAGGTCCATACAATGTAAGTGAATGGGTGCCAAAATTTTGAAGCTCCAACATCTTCATGAGGGCAAAATAAAAATACTCCAAACGACTCTGGTGGTTACATTCATATATTCTGAAGCGATGTGATAATGGATTCAGAATTATCCTCCTTGCTCAGTCAACTTCCACTTTAATTTTCACTTTCACATTCTCCTTCTAATTTTGGTGATTCACATCCTTTTTGCATAGCTCCCCCTAATGGGCAGGGAGGAGAATTTATGACAAAAAATGACTTAAATATTGACCTGTTTCTCATCCACACATATCATGCCGTAGATGAACACATGGATTTAACTAATATAGTCATATGGATTACTTTTATGCTCCCTTTATGTGGATTTGGGGGTTTCAAAATTTAGGCACCCATTCACTTGCATTGAATGGACCTACAGAGCTTTATTCTTTTAAATATCTTAATTTGTGTTCTGCAGAAGAAAGTGATACACATCTGGGATGGCATGAGTGTGAGTTAATCATGAGTGAATTTTTACCCAAATTTTACACAATACTTCAAATGAACTTAAAAATCAGATTCTTTCTTATATATATATATGTGTGTGTGTATGTGTATGTGTGTATATATATATATATATATATATATATATATATATATATATATATATATATATATATATATATATATATATATATATATATATATGTGTGTGTGTGTGTGTGTATGTGTATAAATATATATGTATGTATATGTACTGAGTCCTCCTTCTGTAGAGAGAGAATTCCATCACTTTGTTCTCTCAGTCCAGCCACCAGGTGGCACCAGCAGTCCATTTTTGTTCTGTGGAAAGTGTAACGTTTTCATTGGCGCTCTGTGCCATACATGTTATATAGCACTTAATATAATATGGAAATTTAGTAGTGTGCAAATTTTGCATCTATAAATTTATGACAACATAGAAGGCATTTTCCTATTTCCAGGGTGGCTTAAACTGCTGGATGGTTCATGTCTGAGATTTGATGAGCAGAAATAACATAGATTGTTTGGTATGTTTGTTGATTTGTTTCTTATTTCAAGCCTTGGTAATCCAGAATTGAAAATAGCTTTTTCTACATCATTTAATGCTTTTGCAGATGCTGCAGTAAAATGGAAAAACAAAGAAACAAACACCATAAACTTTAATAAGATTTAATAAAACGAGAACGCTTTTGATGTTCAGTGGCTGTGCTAAAATTTATTGGGGAATTTTTATAATATAATAGCTCAGGAACATTCTTAAAACACAAGCTGACAATAAAACCTTAAAGGAATAGTTAATCAAAAATGATAGAATGTATTCACTCTCATGTTGTTCCAAATCAGTGGACTACTACTTCTTCTGTTCCATGGAACAGGCAGAATGTTAGCCTCAGTCACCATTCACTTTTATAGTGTGGGATAAAAAATGCAATGCAGGTTAAAAACAACTGAATGGTGACTTTTCATTTTTGGGGGAAGAATATCTTGAAGAAATATGATTTAAAACAAAATCGTGTCTATTAAAGACATACTGTCATTAAGTTATCACAAAATAATAGGAAGTACATGTATAGAATTGTGTGCATCGGTATCCTTTCCAGCTCTGTGGTTTACTCAGGAGCTGTGTATCAGGGCCGTTCTGCTATCTCGGTGAACACTGCCACAGCTGCCGAGCTGAATACGCACACAGAGAGACCGTCATCCACAACTTAACTCTCCGGAGTTACCGTGGCGGCTGCATTCATTTCCATTATTAATTAAACTCATTAGAGTCTTTCTGATGAGGCTATGCTCCGGGTTCCTGCTGTGGATGGAGAGAGAAGAGAGCGAAAGATGGAGACAACAGGGAGAATGGAAAAGGAACATGGGGTGGGGGGGGGGGGGGGCATGAAGATAAGGCCTGTAGTTGTATAATCCCCTTTGTTTTGTGGAATTTCTGGCTAAAATAGATGGGCGGCCATGTCTACTTCTCTACAATCTGTCAACTGAGGGTATTCTTGTACCACAAAAAGCACACACTGTGATATTTTACTATCACTTTCATTTAATGTAATGAAAAAAATAAATAAAGCTGAAACAGTTTCAGCTTGCATTTTTGTTCTTTGTAGCATTGTCAAAAGGAAGAGTTCACTCAAAATGAAATTATGTTGGCATTTATTCACCTGTTGTTGTTCCAAACCCTTTTGCGTTTTTCTTCCATGGAACATAAGAGAATTCATTTTGAAGAATGTTGACACTGCTGTTGTTGTCTATACAGTGAAAGTGAATGGTGACTGAGGCTCTCAGACACTCTGCGTATCATCTCCTTTTGTGTACAGCATGACGGTGAGCAAACAACATTTTTGGATGAAATATTACTTTAAGCATTCTACAAGAATGCATTATTTATATATTTATTTTTGGTTCAAAGTGTGCATCCTTTAAAACCCCATAACTGTGTATCTGTGTGTTTGCATGTTTATGGAAACACACACCCCCATAACTGTGTATGTGTGTGTGTGTTTGCATGTTTATGCTACATTGTTGGGACCAAATGTCCCCACAAGGATAGTAAAACCTGAGATCACCTTCCTTGTGGGGCCCAGTGAGCAGTCCCCATGAGGGAAATGGCTTATTAAACATACTAAACAAGGTTTTTTGGAAAATGTAAAAATGCCAAAAGGTTTCTGTGTGGGTTAGGCTTAGGGAATTGAAATTATTGTTAGATCAGTATAAAATCTATAAAATGCATCGAAGTCTATGGAGAGTCCCCACAATGATATAAAAACAAGTTTCAGTGTGTGTGTGTGTGTGCGTGCGTGCGTGTGTGTGCGCACACGTGTGCTTTCATAACCGTCTCCAAATGGCAGCGGTGCAGCCAAATGAATCAGATAAACACACTCAGTGTGAGAGCCCAAATGTTCCTCAATAACTGTTTGACACTTAATTAAAACTTTCATCAGCGCCACAGGAAAAGCAGATCAGTTCATTTCAGGGTTACACCTTAATTATACAATATATTCTAAATAATGTTGTCCCTAATGAGGAGCAGGGTGAGAGTGGAAATTAAAAGGCTTTTTAGATGGCCGAGAGTGCTTCTTTTTGAAATCTAACCGGAGTTAGACTTGCAAGATGCCTCCAGGGGGTAGAATTGAACCAAAATTGTGTTGTTAATGCTTACAGTGCCAAATGCCACAGCGGTTGAGATTAGGGGCCTTGTTGTTTGCAAAGCATTACACATTACAATGTTCATTTTCTTGCATCTTCTACAGTAGTTCCTAACCAAACGGCCATGTGTAATCGGTTTTGATTGCTTTCATGTTGGTGTTTGGCTGCAGGGGTCCAATATTTTGACTGACTGATGTTCTTGTATATGCCAGAAATGTTTTAGATGCAAGTTTAAGTTCATGTTACATTTAACTTCAAGGAGGACACTTTTCTCCCACTCCCACCTCTCTGCTTTCGGTTTCACAGAGCACGTCACTCAGCAATGAAAAGGCTGTAAAGAAAGACATGGAAATAAACTTTTGGAGAGGAGGGTGAGAGGAGAAGTGCCAGTCCTACCAAATGTGCATTTGGGTAGACATCTAGCGTTATCTGGCTCAATCAGGTGATGTCACGGCAGTCTCCATACCTGTGTCTAGTCTTTAATAACTCCTATAATTCTTTGACTATCAGCCAGCTCCAGAAGCCTGTTAAGTCTCTAAAACAAGGGCCAACTGTTTAATGCTCAGGCCGTAATCTAAGTTTTAAAGAGAGAGTACACCTAAACATGACTATTCTGTCTTTATTTACACACTGTTCTGAAGCTTCTGGGACATGCCCTTTGTCACACTCATTAATTAACAATGTGATTGTCCAATTAACTTAATCAGTTGTCCAGCAATCACAGTAGCACTACACTAATGAGCACTGATGTATAAATACCAGTTTGATTCTCAGAGATCTCAGTTCTGCTGTGAATGTACATTGTGAAAGACCCTATTCCTTGCCCTTTGTGCCTGTTCATGATTATAAACGTCACACTGTCCAACCTAAATGAGGTTGAACCTGTCAAGCACAATAAATTGGTCAAAGTAATATTCTATAAAAACTAGATTCTGCGTTCTTATCAACACCCCTGCTGCCATCAAGCCAGCCCTTTATTTCCTAAACCTAAAGTCTTTAACACTCACCTCATGTTATTCTGAACCTGTATTAGGGTTCTGCGGTTTACCGGTACTAAAGAAGAATCGCGATACCCAAAAAATTGATAACAGTATGATATCTTCTTGTTGCTAATTACAGTACTTTTTCAGTATGCTGTCATTAGCAAATTTATATGAGATGTGACAGTTTTGAGATGAAATCAATGACAATTTGAAAAAAAATAATAATAATAATACAATCTGGATATGGCCATGTGTGATCATTAAACAGCAGAAGGATGTAATTTAATTAAATATACAGTCACATGTGCTGCACGCTTCAGAATAAACAAGAGGTGCCGCTCTGCTCTGTCATCTGCTTCACACGCACGCGCGCGCGCATGCATGCGCACACACTCACGCAAATGTAAGAGAAACTACTGGTGCTTAATTTTCTTGCAGTGCGTTTAGAGTATAAACGACTGTTAACACTTAAATGAGCTCCTATGACTTGGTTGGTTCAACTACTTTTACTGTGGTTTGATATTTTTTTAGGGCTGTCAGTTGATTAATGTGTTTAATCAAATTAAATGAATCGCATAGATATTTGCTGAGAAAGCCCCTCAGTTAACAATAATTCTATATATAATGATGAAGTAATTATAAATAGTTATCTTTAAGTATTTACAGATTATATATATATATTTTCTAAAAAATATTCAGATAATTAAAATGCATTACTTTATTGTGGCAGAGTAGTTAAGCATTGATAAGACAATACAAGCGGCCCATCAATGTACACCTGTGTCAGACGGATGCTTTTTAAGTCTCACTTTGGTTGCGTTGTGTCATAAACATAGCTTTTTTAGGTCGATGGGTCAAGTTAAACGTAGTTTAATACTTAGAAAATGTCTTGAGATTCCTTAGTTCGGATTTGAGCTCCATCAAGCTGTGCTAACATATTCTTGTGTTTTGTTGTCTGCTGAAGGGTTGTTTTGTTCTCTGTATAAGCTGCACGCTGCCTATACAGCTGAAGTTTTGCTTACTGCCCCCTGGAGAAAACAGGGGGTACTTCTTGCTTGAATTTCTCAGGAATCTTCCTTTTATGGTTTTTATGCGTTATTTTTTTGTAAAATGAATCGCACTGAATTAACGAGTTAAATCGACAGCCCTAATTTTTTGTTCGTTTTTTGGTTTTCTCTCTCCTTTATGGAGCATGACAGCTAGGAGCCACTTTACACTAAGTGTGTTAAAATTAAAATTCAAGTTTAGAATTGCCATCAAATTTAAGATAAAAATGCACATTCAAATGCTAAAACTGTGCATTCTAATTTTTGATGTGTGTCAAGCACTGATGACTTCAGACAGGTCACATTATTGTCCAGTTGCAGTAAGACGTGTTCATTTTTACTTGACATGACATCTGAAAAAAACACAACGCTCCTGCAAAAGATGTTGAATGAATAATGTATCATAGCGAAACGATCAAAGATGTTTGTCTAATGCATTTTCACATAGAAAAACAAACGATGGGTGCAAAAGCATTCAGTTTATACAGCCCCTTAGGTGGAGGTCTTTGGCCATTGCTTCTGGCTCTCTTATCAGTGTTTCTTAGATGTTTTAGATGTTAAATGTTTTGTCAGGAAAGGAGTTCACTTTGGAAATGTGTGTCTCAAGATCCTCGCTTTCTGTTCCATTCTGTCCATCTCTTCATCTGTTTGAGCAGCCCCTTGCTTGGGCTTATACTCTGAGCCATTTCACCACGAGTTTAGCCGAATACAACTGCTATCTGGGAATATTGCTACCATGCATGTAACTGTAATAAATGAATAACATTGTGGTATCGCTGTCATTATGAAGATTGAACCTGTGGCACCAGTGCAACACCACGTTAACATGCTAACATGACTTTAAAATTCAAACTCAAATTTTGGTAGTATTTAAGTAAAAAAAAAAAAAAAAAAAAGAAAGAATTTAATTCCTCATCCCTGTCAGTAGCCTTACTATTCACTTTTGATTTAATAGGAAAAAGACAAGTGAAGATTTATTTAAATTTGTACTTTTGTTTTCCACAGAAAAAAGTAAGCCATACAGGTTTCGGAAGAAAAGAGGTTGAGGAAATGTTGATAAAAAATGTTCTATTCCTGTTCTACAGTGTTTTTCGTTGTTGTTTCTCCTTTGGCCCATCTTATTTGCATGTTGCCGCTGTGGTGGGGCTACAGAGCGTGGAGCAAAGCAGCCACTGTCAGCTTTCATAACCCGCTCTGCATCTTTCTGACAGGCAGACATAACAGAACGAGGGAGATGGTGATACAAGCTGTGGTGCATCCACAGACACTGCCATTATCATCGTAAGGTCGTAGACCTTGCACATTGCGAACTGTTGAGGGGGAGAGTGAAACACAAATATTTACCCTAGATTGATTGGCAGGTGTGATTTTGTCCTCTCTGTTTCTATTGTGGATGGATAATGGTACGCAAAGGGGCCATCACTGATGATCAGTGTAAAGGAATAGAGGAAGCGCTTCTCCCAAATGCAGGATGGGGTTTGGACTAGAGGTCACCTGAGAAAATCACACAAATGTCCCCATAGTGGAATAGCACTGGCATTTGAAAGAATGATTCTATGTGATTTGGTAACAATTCATGATCCTCAAGACATTTGGCTTCCCACGTGACTTGAACGTGCTGATGAAGGTAAAAATGCCAACCACAATATTATTCCTATTATATTGCTCTTTCAAGAAACAAGAGCGTCTTTTCACAAGGACCATCAGAAGAGCGGATTAAGGTGGCTTGCCTGCTGGTTGCATGTCATTGTGTGTTCACTTGGTAGGTGAAGTACAACCAAATGTCATAACAACATCTTCAAAGATGTCTCTGCTAGGTGCTTAAAAGGGCTAACCAAACATTGTCAATCCAGGCAGAAGAAACAAGCCAGTATCAGCAATGAATATAATATGTAGAACATTCCTGAGCAGTGGTGTAATGAAGTCAATGTACTGTATTTACCCTAACGAAAATTTTAAACCGACCAGGTTTGTTGGTCTTAACTGGTTTAAGCTGGTCTGATTGGTCTCTCAACTCAGTCTTAACTGGTTTAATATGGTCTAGCAGGTCTCTCAATCTGGTTGATCCAGTCTTCAGCTGCTCTAGAAAGTCTCCGATCCTAGCCAAACTGGATTTCAGCTTGTCTAGCTGGACTCCGGGCCTGGTCAAGCTGGTTTGAGATGGTCTGGCTAGTATCCCAGCCTGGTCTTAACTTGTTTACATGCTTACCTAACTGGTCTCCCAGCTAGGCTGAGGTGTTTTTTCAGCTGGTCTAACTGATCTCCAACCATGTTCAAGCTGTTCTAGAGCTGGTCTAGCTGGTCTTTTGGCCTAGCCAAGCTAGTCTTCAGCTGATCTATTTGGTCTCCCAGCCTGATCAAAGTGGTTTTCAGCTGTACTTGTTTGTTTCTGGGCCTGGTCAAGCTAGTTTACAATGGTCTGGTTGGTCTCCCAGCCTGGTCTTAACTTGTTTATGCTGGTGCTCTGCTGGATTGGCTGGTCTAAAACCAGCTAACAGACCTACTTGAACATGCTGAGAATCAAGCTTAAAGGGTTAGTTCACCCCAAAATTAAAATGATCCCATAATTAACTTACCCTCAAGCCATCCTAGGTGTATATGTCTTTTTCTTTCAGCCTAACACAATCTGAGTTATATTAAAAAATATCCTGGCTCTTCCAAGCTTTATAATCGGAATGAACTGTACCTTAAATTTTGAACTCAAAAAAGCGTATCCATCCATCAAAAAAGTAATCCATATGGCTTCAGGGTGTTAACAATAGCCTTCTGAAGCAAAGCAATGCCTTTTTGTAACATAAATATCCATATTTATTTACTATAATCACTGGCTACCGGTAATGGCAGTCCGTTGAGTTCCTGTGTATGACGTAGGCATAAGCTCTGGTGAGAAGTGACGTAAGAAAGGGCAGAGGATAGAGGAAGCCAGTGACCATGCAGACGGCTGTTACCGTTAGGCTTCAAAATCTAATGTACCATTCACTCCGATTATAAAGCATGGCAAAGCCAGGATATTTTTTTATTTAACTCCGATTGTGTTTGGGTGAAAGAAGAAAGTCTTATACAACTAGGATGGCTTGAGGGTGAGTAAATTACGGGAACATTTTCATTTTTGGGTGAACTAACCGTTTAAAGGGGTAGTTCACCCAAAAATGAGAATACTCCCACATTTACTCACACTCATGCAATCTCAGATGTGTTTGACTTTCTTTATTCTGCTGAACACAGTATTTTAAAAGAATATCTCAACTCTGTATGTCAATACAATGCAAGTGAATGGTGAGCAGACCTTTGTAGCTACAAAAATCACATAAAAGGAAACATAAAAGTAATCCATATGACTCCAGTGGTTAAATCCATATCTTCAGAAGCGATATAATAGATGTGAGTGAGAAACCGATCAAAATGTACTTTTACATCTAGAAGTCATATGTAGTGCATGTTTAGTTTTACTTTCACATCTGAAAGTGAATATGAAAGTGTAGCTTTATAGTAAAAAGGACTTGCATATTGTGCTGTTTCTCACCCACACATATATCATATCGCTTCTGAAGATATAGATTTAACCATTAGAGTCACACGTATTACTTTCATGTTGCCTTTATTTGATTTTTGGAGCTACAAAGGTCTGGTCACCATTTGCTTGCATTGCATAGACCTATAGAGCTGAGATATTCTTCTACAAATCTATGTTTTCTGCAGAAGAAAGAAAGTCATACACATCTGGCATGGCATGAGGGTGCATAAATGATGAGAATTTTCAATTTTGGGTGAACTATCCCTTTAAATCAGTTGAGACCAGACTGAGGCTGGGAGACCAGTAAGATATGCTTAAACCAGCTAAAACCAGCAAACCAGCTTAGGTTGGTGTCAGTTTTGCCAGGCTGAGAGACCAACTAGGCCATTTTGAACCAGTCAAGACAAGATTAAGATGGTGTTTCTTGCAGGGTTTACAATTCGTATTGTCTACTGGAACATAATTATATACTCCATGAAATGGCGGATGTGAACTGTCACATCACTATGATCTTTAGAGTATTTAACATGACATGCATTTCCACCCTGGCTGAAAAATTCAGTAGACCAGAGAGGAGTCCCCCCCTGGTCTTCCATTTTCCAGCGTGCATTACAAGCTAATGTTTTACCTTAGCTGTTACATCTCATCACCGAGCAGATCTTCCCCTAAAGAACAGAAGTAATAACCATGAAACAGTCCCTCACCGACATACAGGAGAAGATTAAGAGTGTTAATATGCTGTGCTTTTCGCCGGCTTTTGCACATACACACATCTTCGAGTACCCATATGCACAATCTGTAGACTCAGGCTTTCGCTCTCTTTCAGCTGTGCCCTGTTAATGACAGCTCTCAATGACATAGTGTAACTCAGGGCCAGGCTAAATGCACCAGTGCCCTTCTGTCATGGCCATGCCTGACACTCACATACACATGCACAATTCCAGGCTCATACTGACAGGCAGAGAAGCTTCCCTCATTGTGTCTGAATTCCCATTTAAGACTGCTGACTCGCCCTGCAGACACTTGTAGATTTATTCTCATACAGTTATAGAGAGGCTATAAACCATCTTGCAATCTTATTTCACAGAATTCCATTGGCTTACAGTCCCTTTGTTTGAGTTGTTTGATAAAATGGTGTAGCAATGTGTCAACATTCTTATACATGGATAAAATATAGTGTCCCACTACATGAGAGTGGTGAAGGGTTATGAAGAAGTTACTCTTTTGACAAGAATGATCATGTGAAGTATTGTTCATGTACGTTCGGAGCACAATATTTGGGTGCCATCAGGATTTTGCAAAATCTAGGAAATGAATGATTGTCTAGTACTGTGTAGAAAGGTTTGTGCATCTTTTCTCTTGACTCATTTCACTGCTGTTTTAAGTGGAGACCCCAGATCCTATTTAAAATCCAAAAGTGCATCTTTATTCAAACATACATTAGCTAAATTGTCAGCAATAATAATCATATCATCATAACATAAACTAGACAAAAGCTGCTGACTAGAGGTAGTCCGTTTAACTGATTAACCGGTAATATTAGGGATGGGCAGGGGTGGGAAAAAGTACTGAAAAATAATTCTCAAGTAAAGTACTGTTACATCTTTAAAAATGTAGTATGAGTAGAGTAAAAGTACCTGTCCTAAAACTACTCAAGTAAGAGTAAAAGAGTAGCTCATGAGTAGTGAGTTGAATACTGAGTTGCGAAAGCTATGCCCCTTTATAATAAAAACTAATAAAAAAAAAAAAATGTTGCACACAGACCGTAATTTACATTTCCTTTGTATGGCTGTTTTCCAGAAAGAATAAATAAAATAGGTATTTTATAGGTGTTTGTGATGGACAACTTTTAAAATACATCACTTATCTATGATACTGTAAACACTACATGAATCTGATTTTAAAAATAAATAAAAGGGCAACATGATTACAGAAATTAAAAGATGAAAAAAAAAATTCAATATCATAATTTTTGAATTAATGTAATTAAACATTGCTGGCACATGGGCAGAATTGTGAACTGAGAGAACAGGAGAGAGAAATAGAGAGAAAGAGTGATTGTGTCAAAGAGGGCAGGAACAACGATCTGCTGAAATCATCATTATATTAAAACACAAGCAGAAGAAGACATATAGCCAAGACTGGCTCTGTGATGTCACAAATGCTGGTGGATTGAGATCACAATTCTATCATGTTTTCTTTGTTGTATTCAAACACAGATTAAAGCCAAAAAGGATTGTTCATCCAAATATTATGCCATCATTTACTCACCCTCAAATAATTTTCTTTTCTATGTGAAGCAGACAAGGATATGCTTGGCAGAATGTTTGCCTTACCATTCACATTCATTGCATCCTTTTTTCATGCAATGATGTGAATTCTGACTGGGACTAACATTCTGTATATATAACATATATATGTTATATATATATGTATGTATATATATATATATATATAACATATATATATATATATATATATATATATATATATATATATATATATATACACTGTGTTGATATTCACTGATTATTTAAATTTTTTTTTATGTGTGACCCATCCCTTGAATTAATATATTTCTTATATTTTGAAAGGAAGAGGTGGAAAAATTAGGAATAATTTGCTTTATACTTTAGTACAGTATCATCTTTTTGATGGTTATAGCATATACATAGTCCCAAATTTACTAAAAGAATCTCTAGTGTCTCTATAATAATTCGAAAATATTGCTCTGTTCGTTATGCTGCGATATCGTTTATTCACCACTGGTTTCACAAAAGAAGTGACAATAAACACAATTTAATGGATAAATTGTATAATTTTCTGTAGGTGTACATAGTGAATGTATTGGACAATGTTAAAATTATTTTTAGATGTACAGTGGAATTACATAAAAATGCAATAGTCTATAATGAATTAGTCAATAAATAAAACTCTACATTAAGTGCTTGAGTTAACTTCTCAGAATCCTTTTATAAAGGACATTTTAAAAGATATATCACATTACATATTTACAAATGCTAATCCATCTTTTGAATTAAACAGTGTGAACATGATGTGAATACCAGGAGAAAATATAATTAAATTATCTATTTTTGACTATTTTAAACTTCATGGCAAAAGATTTATGTCATGAAATGTATAGAACCAGATTGGTCTACTGTGGTTAATATTGTACATTTGATGTGAATATAGGACATGTTATTCTGTTTAAAAGGACAAATCGGTCTATTGAACTGGTCATGGACAAAATCTTTTTTTATTACAGCCCTTTATCACTTCCTTATAGGGCATGAAACTCTAGATTGTCTTGAGGATGTTTGGTAATGCAGTGTATTTTTGCAGCTGAGTGTATATCGTGTGACATATCTAACAATGTGTGTGCTTTCACATGCATGGCCTACTGTGTAATTAAAGACAAAAAATAAAGTAAAAACACTAACACGCATGTCGTTCTAAACCTGTAAGACTTTTTTCTAATGTGGAAAACAAAAGGGGGAAAAAATACTAATGAATATTCCAGTCTGTCTATTTAGTACATTGACTGTGCATAATGACTTACTTTAAAGCTTTAAAAAATAACCCAAATGTGTCATAAAAGTAGTCCATGTGGCTTGTGCCTCATATTCTCAGTGAGAAACAATCAGAATTAAGTACATTTTAAGTGAAAATCTTGACATCTGTGTTGTGTTAATGAGCTTTATGAGACAAGTTTGTTATAGAGTTAAGTGCAAAAAAACAATGCAAGTTCTCATATTGATGTGTGCCATTATAAACAAGCATCATCTTTGCACTTATGAGTATGTAACAGACAGATTTTCACCAAAAAATTTCTGGTTGTTTCTCACTATAAGCTATCGTCTGTCTTCGGAAGACTTGGGATTTGACATAAGAGCCGCATGGACTACTTTTATTAAACTTTTGGTCCCTTTATTTAAGATTCAAAGTGAGTCACTATCAACTGCCAATGTACAGTATCGCAAAGATGGACCGGGCTATTCACTAAAATGTTTCCTTTTGCTTTCTGAATGTGAAGAAATTATATGGGTTTTTAATGACATGACGGTGAATAAATTATGGCAGCATTTCCATTTTAAGAAGACTTTCTTTGAAGGGAACTGTAGAAATGTTGGTGACGCATGGAGTTGTGGCCTGCACCTCTATAGAAAGGCTTTATGCCTGACAGGGACTGTTTCTTCCTCCCAGACTTGTGAGCTGATGGCTGATGTTGTTTTTCTCTTTTTTGCCATCCCGTCACCTTCACAACTTAAATCATCCATCTTGGTTCCCCAACTCAGCTGCTGTTCCCCAGTTTCTGTGGAGCTAATTGTGCAGAAACACAGTGGGAAGGAGCTCTAGCATTAAGCCCTGCCTTCTGACAGAGGGGGGAGGAGGTGGATGCAGGAGAATTTGTTATAAGAGAAGGAAACACCACTCTTTGTTGAATGGAAAAATAGACATTGGGAAAAGGAGGAGGATATGAGATTTCCCAAATTAGAGCGGAAACAGTCCAGTGAGGATGACTGCTCACGCAGCTCAACCATGCCATGCATCTGCTCGGCTACGGTTCACTTGCAGACTGTCCTAATACATTTCCTCTTGGGTGCATGCAAGCAAAAATGCAGGCATGCATATCAGAGTCACTCAACAGAGAATCTGTGGCTTACATCTAAATGCTGTTTTTAGAGGAAACACCCCATCAGTAGATCACCTCCACATGGATTATCTCAAACCTTGAAACATAAACTTGAACTTGAATAATGATAGTTCATTTACATTTAGGTCTTTCCAGATGCTTTTACCAGTAGGGCTGGTAATAATTAATCATTTTACAATTCTGTTTCCGATGTCACTTCAAGCCCACAACACTGTAGCATCACTTCTTTTATTGTATGTGATGAGGAGGAGGGTGTGGCTGGGCCGTATCGATGGACGCCTGGTACTGAATCAGCCCAATCAGCTAGGAGAGGGATAAAAAGGAGCCGGGGCTGCAGTTCGAGGGAGAGAGATGCACACGGCCACGCTGTCTGTGTGTTTTATGTTATGTTTAAGTTCAGTTATGTAATTAGGATATCGTTTATATCATGGACGACTTCAACTCAAAGGTCGGCAGTCAGGAAGAGGCTAACATCGTAGGCTGATTTGTACTGGGTAAAATGAACAACACTGTTGATTGTGTGGTCCAATTCTCAGGGTCTCAAATACATGGTTCATGCAACCTAAACGCCATCTGACAGCCCCCAATGGACAGCAGCACAATCAGATTGACTACATCCTTTGCAGTCAATGCTGAAAAAGTTCAGTCCTCACCATCAAAACATTCCCTGGTGCTGATTGCGGTTCTGACCACAAGCTGCTTGTAGCCACCATCAAGGTGAAATTCTGCTACATCAAAAAGAATGCTCCACCAAAGCAATTTGATGTCTCCAAGGTTCCTGTTTCATACACAGTCGAAGTGAAGAACAGGTTTGAACTGTTTGGCACTGCAGACAAACAGCCGAACGAATTTTAGCAGGAAATCCAAGCCACAATTATCGAAACAAGAACACATACCATACAAGAAACCAGAGAAAAGGAGAAAGTAGTTGTTGGCAGAAATCATAAAAATCACTCATCAAAGAAGAGCAGCCAAAGCTGCCAGGGGCCAAGATGAGGCTAGGAGGCTAAACGCAGAGTTTCAAAGGGCAGCAAGAAAGGACATAGAAGCATACTTGGATCAGCGATGCAAGCAAAAGGAGGAGGACGGTTGAAAAGGTCACACCAGAGATCTTTTCGCGCAGGTCAAGAAAGTTCAAACTCCCTTCACTGCCTGCAATGTAGCAATCAAAGACAACAAAGGGAAGGTCCTAACTGACAAGCAAGGCATCAGAAGCAGATGGCAAGTATACACGGAAGAGCTGTATACAAGCACCAGCGACCCTGAGCCACCACACATGATCCAGTAGAATTGGAGCCAGCCATCCTGGATGAGGATGTTGTATGGGCGCTGAAACAGTTACCAAACAACAAGGCACCTGGTATTGACTGCATCCCGGCAGAAATGCTGTGGCATTTTACACCAGCAGCTATCACAGTGATCTGCCAGAAGATCTGGGAAACCAGAAGGTGGCCAAAGGATTTGAAGAGATCAGTATTCATCCCACTGCCTAAGCAATGCGATGCAAGGGACTGTTGCAACTACCGTACAATAGCCCTGATTCCTCATGTAAGCAAAGTCCTTCTGAAGATCATACAGCAGCATCGGCGTCCAATCATCGAAGCAAAATTACCTGACTTGCAAGCTGGGTTCCAGCGAGTTCATGGTACCCGTGACCACATCGCAAATCTGCATTGGATTATGGAGAAATGTTATGGATATCAGCAAAACATCTACATGTGCTTCATCGACTACAGCAATGCATTCGACTGCATCAAATACGATAAGCTATGGAAGGCCCCGCATGAAATGGGAGTGCCAGCACACTTGATACAGCTGATAAGATCCCTTTATACAGACCAAGAAGCAACTTTCCGAACACAACACGGAGACACCAAGTGGTTCAAGATTGGGAAAGACGTATGATGCGGTTGTATTATGTCCCCTTTTCTTTTCAATCTATATGCAGAAATTATCATGGTAATTTCATGGAAATTAGATCTGGAAGATTCAGAAATCTGTGTTAAGATTGGAGGCAGAAATATCAACAATCTCCGCTATGCTGATGATACAACATTACTGGTGGAAATGGAAGATGCTCTGAAACACCTCATACTAAGAATCAAAAAGGAAAGCGAAAAGATGGGCATCCACCTCAACATCAAAATGATGAACATGATGACAACAGCTGGAAATGGAGCAGTCCATCTAGCCATCAATAGTGAAGAGGTGATTATTTGTGAGAAAAGGTGGTTTCAATATTAATATGGATCATTAAAAATGGTGTCGGACTTGCACAAAAAGTGACTCATATGTTGGGATAAATTAGTTTGTTTTAATAAAGTAAAAGTGACAGTAATGATTATGTTGTTACTAATATTTTAAAATGAGTATTTGCTGAATATAAGCAACTTGTGCTTGGTTAAGATTTTGTAAATTATTTTATTGAAAAGCCAGTTGAAATTACTGTACATGTATCAAATGTGATACAACAGGCTTTTGAGGAATCTCTCAATCACCATTATTACATTCATGCCCAATATATATTTTTTTTTTGAAAAATTCTTTGAAAATTCTTACAAACACTTTTTGAAGTAATATTTAAAGAAATATTTAAAGTGTGAACTAATATTTCTGTTTTTTTTTTCATATATGCAGCCTTCTCTGCCATTACAAAAATCTCATTATTTTACATTATAAGCTACGATGATGTCATCTTACCATACATTTCTGAGACTCAGTGGAAAAAAGTTTTACAATTTCCCTTTTTTAAATATCAATATAGTGTTTGATACATAAAATGCATATGATAAAATGTGTTTATTGAAAATAAAAATATATATATAAATATATATTTATTTTTATTAATATTGTGTTTGATGTGCTGAATTGAACTGTGATTTCAATCTATATTTATAGACCAAGGAGATTAATTTGTCATGGCCAAACTCTCAAATATTTGGTATCACTGAAAATCCGAGGGAGTACTCTGATATTACCCCAAGATTTATCCCTATAGTATGTATGGGCTAAGATAAACTTTAACAAATAAATTTGCACAAAAATTAATTGCTGGGCCTAATGTATCAAATATGGCACATAAAAATAAAACTTGCAAAAACTTTTATATGATTTATTTTTATAGTTTGTCTATCCATCCATCCATCTTCAACCGCTTATCCGAAGTCGGGTCGCGGGGGCAGCAGCTCCAGCAGGGGGCCCCAAACTTCCCTATCCCGAGCCACATTAACCAGCTCTGATTGGGGGACCCCGAGGCGTTCCCAGGCCAGTGTGGAGATGTAATCTCTCCACCTAGTCCTGGGTCTTCCCCGAGGCCTCCTCCCAGCTGGACGTGCCTGAAACACCTCCCTAGGGAGGCGCCCAGGGGGCATCCTTACCAGATGCCCAAACCACCTCAACTGACTCCTTTCCACGCAAAGGAGCAGCGGCTCTACTCCGAGCTCCTCGCGGATGACTGAGCTCCTCACCCTATCTCTAAGGGAGAAGCCCGCCACCCTTCTGAGGAAGCCCATTTCGGCCGCTTGTACTCGCGACCTAGTTCTTTCGGTCATGACCCAACCTTCATGACCATAGGTGAGGGTAGGAACAAAAATTGACCGGTAGATCGAGAGCTTTGCCTTCCGGCTCAGCTCTCTTTTCATGACAATGGTGCGATAGAGTGAATGCAATACCGCCCCCGCTGCCCCGATTCTCCGGCCAACCTCCCGCTCCATTGTCCCCTCACTCGTGAACAAGACCCCGAGGTACTTGAACTCCTTCACTTGGGGCAATACCTCCTTCCCCACCCGGAGTACGCACTCCCATCGGTTTCCTGCTGAGAACCATGGCCTCAGATTTAGAGGTGCTAATCCTCATCCCAGCCGCTTCACACTCGACTACCAAGCGGTCCAGTGAGAGCTGAAGGTCACGGACCGATGATGACGACATGAAGACCACATCATCTGCAAAAAGTAGAGATGAGATCCCCAGCTCACCGAACCGCATACCTTCCCCACCCCGACTACGTCTCGATATCCTGTCCATGAATACCACAAACAGGATTGGTGACAAAGCGCAGCCTTGGCAGAGACCAACCCCCACATAGAACGAGCTCGACTTCGTGCCGAGGACCTGGACACAGCTCTCGCTTCGGACGTACAGGGATTGGATCGCCCTAAGAAGGGACCCCCCCACCCCATACTCCCGAAGCACCTCCCACAGTCTCTCACGGGGGACCCGGTCATACGCCTTCTCCAGATCCACAAAACACATGTAGACCGGATGGGCATACTCCCAGGCCCCCTCCAGAATCCTTGCGAGAGTAAAGATCTGGTCCGTCGTTCCACGGCCAGGACGGAACCCGCATTGTTCCTCTTCAATCTGAGGTTCGACAATCGGCCGCACCCTCCTCTCCAGCACCTTGGAGTAAACTTTACCAGGGAGGCTGAGAAGTGTGATACCCCTGTAGTATCCCCGTTCTGCCACTCCTTAGGCACTGTCCCAGATTTCCACGCGATGTTGAAGAGGCGTGTCATCCATGACACCCCCTCCACATCCAAAGCTTTCAGCATTTCTGGTCGGATCTCATCAATCCCCGGGGCTTTGCCACTGCAGAGTTGTTTGACTACCTCAGTGATCTCCCCCAGGGAAATAGAATCTGATCCCCCATCAGCCTCCAGCTCTGCCTCTAGCATAGGGATAGAGTAGGGATTTAGGAGTTCTTCAAAGTGTTCCTTCCACCGCCCAATAACCTCCTCGGTTGAGGTCAACAGCGTCCCATCTTTGCTGTATACAGCTTGGATGGTTCCCCGTTTTCCCCTCCTAAGGTGGCGGACGGTTTTCCAGAAGCACTTTGGTGCGGATAGTTTGTCTAGTGGTACTAAAAACAGTGTAATGTAAAAAAATATATATTTTCACATGTTAAAGCAGTTATTTTATGCGTTGCGATACATGAAGTTCTGATATTAAGATTCCAATTATTTTTGCAAGATATTGCAACTCTTTCATTTGTTTGCTGTGAGAATATTTTTTTTATGATTTAATTAATTATTATTATTTTGTCGACATATTCATTCAAAAGGAATTTTACTACACCTACTGCATATGCAAATGTTGTTTTATATCAAGCTCTTGCCATATCTAAATGGAATGCATTTTGTCATAAGAACCAGAAAAAAAAACTAAATGTAATAATTATGCAAATTAAATAATGGAATCATGTTGATACTTGTGGTCAACATATTGATTTCATATTGTGACAGAGTATAGGACTCAGTGCTGGATTTTCTTCCACTTCTATTTTTCACAGTCCTCGACTATGCAATATTAAGTTTCTATTTTGCTATATAGAAATTAACCATTGCACAGTCAAGGACTGGTAATACTTTAATTCTTATAGATCCTTGTAATTATTTGAGACAATATAGATGATGCAATAGCCTGTTTGACCTCAGCCATGTGGAGTGTTTGTATATTGTATGTTTGTTGTTGCCTTATGTGTAGGTGGATGTGTGCATTTGTTCCCCTGGGTGTGTTTGGGTACATCCACCGCTGTCAAGCATGCAGCACAGGGCGACATCAGGTCTCACAGGGTTGAGTACAGAGCTGGAAGAGAAGATATTGCCTAGCAGAGTCCCAGCCCTAGCAGTTCTCACAGTGAGCTCTGACATATGTCCAGATTTAGCCCTCAGAACACTGGCACAATAAGCAGCAGTGGCTTCCTTCACTGGTTTATTCTCCACACAGATGGATGCACAAAGACATATCCACAGTCATACACGCACAAACACCCATATCTCTGTCAACATTGTGCATTTGGCTTTTCTTGTCATTTGTTTCTAAAGCCCCCATGAAACACAAGTTAAACTTTTGTTGTTTTTAGTTCTTTTCTGTTAGCTTTAAAGTCATCTATGTAAATGCTAGTGTACAGGCAAACGTTGACAGAACTCACTTTTAGCATACTGTATGCCCTTGTAATCTGTTTTTTCTATTCTCCAGGAAAAAGGAACAAAAATATTTATGAGTCACACTGCACTCACTCATTTTGTCCAGTCAAATGCTGTCTAGAATGGGAATAGCCCATCCGGTTAATATCACCTGCCTCTGACTAGTGATTGCAAGTAGCAAATTATGTGCAAGGCTGGATGTAAACAAATGGCTAGATTGATCTTTGTCAGAGTAAGTCCATATTTCACATTTGATGGAAATGTTTTCACTCTAATAAAATTCAATAAGCTATCTACCCTGCCTAAGGTCAGCTGGCTATTTAAAATATGGGACAAGCCCAAATTTCCTTCAACATGTCCAAACCCAATTTTTCAATAGGAAATATATCAACACAAGTAAGAAAATGCTCGTTCCAATTCACAAGGACTTTAAAACCCCTACTTTGAAATATTTCTCTTGCAGTGAGTTTACAAATTCAAAATAACAAAAAACTGCTTGTACTTTCATATACAGTACTCTTTTGTGGTATACTGCTTGCTAGAAGAAACCGGTCTTGTAATAGCTACCATACAAGCCAAGGGCCAATCTCGAATCTTCTACCTTCTAATAACCCTGTCCAGTCCTGTTCAGAGGAACGGCATGAATCCCTTGAGCTCAAGCCCTGCTGGGAAGCCGAGAGGATTCAGTTGTACCACGTTAAGACTAGAGGAAGAAGCCTTTAGGAGAAGGCAATTAAAAGTCCATCTACAGAACAATATTAACTAAGACAGCTTGAATGGAGGTGTCCCATCCTTAACTGATATTCTACTTGTCCTGCTGCTCCTGGGCAGTCAGAGATAATTTCCCAAAAGGTTGCTTTAATGGTATGGCTGAGATGTACAGGGTTTGTGACAATTTAATGTAGTCTTGCACTTTCTTCCAAGATTCTTCTTGCTCTTTGGAGGGAAGTGCTGTTGTTTGTTTTCCGATGGCGACATTATTATCTGTTCCGATAAAGAGGTTCTTTATTTGGCCTGGCTGTTTTGCTCACAAAGCTAATTAGTATGAACACATATTTAGAAATTAAGGGTACCATCCTGACCTTTATGTCAAATTATCTCATATCTTCATGTGTACTTTTCTATTCTCGCTTTCCAACCCCTAAAGATGCATTTCTGTAACCCTCATTCCATTCTGTTTCTACAAGAAAATGTCTGAGCATTTATCTCCACTTTTGTAATGTCCAACTGTTTGTGGCCAACCTCCCAGAAGGCCAGTGTACAAATGGTCCTTGTGGTTCGATGATATACTTTCTTAGTTAAACAATCAAATGAGGCTCAATGGTTTATCCATCAAGATATAAAATGGCCTGAAAGAAGCACCTCACTGTTTAGGGAGAATATTTGCAGGAGGGTCCAAATCGATGGTCTTTTAAGGCCCTACGGCACCATTGTCCAAGTGAAATTGGAAATCTTTTGGCCAGTATTGGATGGCCAGGGGAGAGAGACCACGAGATACACAGCGGATAGTAAACCGCATGGAAGCAGAACAAATGAATCACGATTGTGAGGAATGCAAGTCCACCAAACCCTGTTTCCTTCGGGCTATTATCAAGTGACACAGTCAATGATTGTGTGGCCATCACTTTTAACTGTATCCCAAATAAATGCCAGCCTGGAGCCTGCCATTTGATCGTTATCTGGCTCCAGTGGGACAGAAGCCCAGTTTTGGGCTGTCTGGGAGCTCTGTCTGTGCCAGGGGCAGTGGCCATGCCAACTTTGCGGCAAAGGTCCTGTCACCGGGGGTAAGTCGCATCTGAGTGACTTCCAAGGTCATTGTGGAACAAGCCTGCCATGGTGCACCCTTCCAACTCCTCCGCTTCTCTCTTCGCCCTCCACGGCTCGCACACACTTTCCATTTTCAAAGGTGAGATAAAAAAAAGAGTATTTAAATAACAAAGTGTAGATCTGGGAGTGCTTGCAAAGTCAGCAGTGCAGAGCTCCAAGCAAAGTCAAGTCAAAGAAATTTTGTACAGCCCCTAAAGAATCATTTAGGATGACAAGGGTCCAATTCCCAGACCTCTACTTTGGTGTAAATGCTGATTATCTTAACGTTTTTTAAGCAAAGGCATCTCACCATTTTGTTCTTTTACCAAACCAATTTGCTCCTTTTTCGACAGCCATGTGACATCCATAAGAAATATGCAGATTCCTCACATCTAAACGTATATTTCCCTGCTATATAATATGCAAAAAGCAATATGTCAAATTAATAGGATGTTTGAAATGCAGTATTCATCAAATTCTAGTTAAATTGTACATAAGTTCTGAGTAAATTATTTTCATGGTTTTTGTTGTTATGTCATAGGCCCAAAACATCCAGGTCAAAAACAATGTCCACCTACCTAGATGTAGTATGTTCAGGGATGTATTAAACTACACACCTGCATATTTATGGAACATACATAATTTTTACTCACCCTTATTCCAAATCAAACCTATATGACTTTTTTCTTCGGCTCGAAAAGGACATTAATGCAACATGAATGTAATTCAAATGACTCTAGTGGGCTAATCCAGGTTTTCTGTAGTGATATGATTGGTTTTGGGTAAGAAATTGGCTTTTTCAAATCATTGTAACATTGTAGTCTGCTTGGTGGCATTTCATGCTTGATTATACTTCCTAATGCTTGGTGCATATGTAAAGCTTGTGTACAGCACATGTACTGTACATATGCAGAGTGAAGTAAAAAATGTTATTGAATTGAGTACATACTGTACTATAAAAGTAGGGGAATTTGTATGCAGCAATTTTTTTTATAAAAAAAAGAAGGAGAACAGCATATTCTTAATCCATATATGAACTTTTCTCTTTGGGGCCAATATAGTCTTTAAACATTTTGTAAAATAAATAAATAAAGCAGGAAAGCATATTCCGCAGATTATGCTGAATTTCTCTCTTTTGATTGAAAAATGACAGAGCTGAATGCTGTTACGGTTTGTGCCTCTGTTATTACTTCAAAGAGTCAGGTGTAACTTTGAGAAGACTTTACTGTTCACGGATTGGAGGAATACACTGCTGATTTATACAGAAATGAGTATATGGATATATGTGGCTTTGAAATGGTAACTAGACAGGTGTCATGCTCCAACTCCCCTTGGCCAGCCAGGGTCAGGTGAGGCTGGATGAATAATTTTAGTATGAGCATAACAGTAGAGGAAAAGGAAAAACATGTATGGATATCTTTCATGGAGAGTTACGTTGAGATAGTGTTAATTTTGTCACCTATTTTTAATTTAGTCTTAGTCTTGTGCCAAATGTCCTTGTTAGTTTTAGTCATATTTAGTCATTCACATATCTTTTTTTGTTAGTCAAGTTTTAGTCGACTAAAAGTCTCATCATTTTAGTCTAGTTTTAGTCAAAAGAGAATTTAAGGTATCTTAGTCAAGTTTTAGTCAACTAAAAGTCTCGTCATTTTAGTCTAGTTTTAGTCAAAAGAAAACTCAATATATCTTAGTCAAGTTTCAAAACATTTTAGTCTTTTTTTAAATAAATTATTTCTGAGATTAATTCTGAGATAACCATTTCAGTCAAATAATGTTTCACACATCTCAAATATTGGTTAAATGTCATAATTACCTGACAAAATACACTTGTTGAATGATATGTTGAATTCACTTTGTTAAACGTGTCTGGTTTTCTGATTTAAGAGACACATTCACAAATGATGAACTTGTTCTGAAGAGTATTTTATTAAGCAAATAAGTTACATAAAATATATATAACCTGCATAATGTATGTGCCACAACACTATAGCTAACTGGTTAATTTACAGCGTAGATGCCTAAAATCAGCATTAGCTTATGAGACGTATATTTAAGTTAACTTCCCTGAATGTGTGGGTGGTTAGCCTTTAGATGTCGCTTAAGGTTGGTGGTGTTTTCCCTGATATTTTTTGTCCGCAGTGCTTCCCGTCAGTTATAATGACACATTCTGACTTTTTGTCAATATCATTGTACCTAAAATGCGACCAAATATCGAGCCTCTTCCTTCTACCTAGCATGTCGTCGGCGCTCGTCGCGTGTTCGCCACTGTCTATGATTGTTGTGTTCTTGCTCCATGTAGTTTCGTGTTGCAGCCACAGGAGTATGAGACCTGTTGTAGCCGTTACTTGAGCAACAGCGCGAACTCATTCGGAATATTTTGAAGGCGTAACAGCTGAATATTCTATCTCATGATGAAAAAGTAGAGACGATTGTATACGAAAATGAAGAGAGATTTTATCTTAGTTTTTATTTTATGCAAAACATTTTAGTCTCGTCTTTTTTCGTCAACAATAATGCATGTTAATTTAGTCTTAGTCAGCGTTTTTGGACATTGGTGCAGTCTCGTCATCGTCTCGTCTTAGTCATGGAAAAAAAGGTCGTTGACGAACATATTTAGTCTCGTCTCGTCTGACGAAATTAACACTGCGTTGAGACTTTTAATTTCCTGTTATTTGCAAAAGTCATACCGCTCATATGTCTGAGTCAATGTTGATTTCACTCAAAATTCTGATTTTTTAATTTTTTTATTATTCACACCCTTTCACACTGTTTCTCAAAGTGGATGCATTCTCATTGCATTTTATTTAAGTTTTATGGAGAGGATTAAGTCAAATCACAGAGCAATTATCTCTTAAACTAAAACAAAGAAATAATTGTATCACTATAACTGTTTGCTTGGACACGCTTGCTTTCCACACAGTTCTTATTTTCTTGTAAAGTAATTAAGCAATCATTGAAAGCAAATACTTAAGGTTTAACTTCCAATGCACATTTTAGTACATGCTGTAAGAGCTGAGTGCATCTGGATTCATCATATATCACTATAATTCTTGATTATTTTATCCCAGTTGCCATATTTGATTTATCACTTTTAGGTTTTCTTTAATATTAATGCTTCATGGGTACATATATCCTGATCAGGGGGTGGGTAATACAGTGATACTTTTATTAGCAAAACACTTTTTTCAGTTTCTGTGTTACACATGATAAATACATGAAGATCATTAAGGAATAGTTATAATTCTGTCAATAATTATGTCATTTTAACCCACATATCAATCTAAACCTGCGTGCTTTGTTTTTTTCACTCAAATCTCAGATTCAGTTTCTTGTGAATTAAATTGACACCCATCCTCAAGTCTTAAATGCAATGTCTCCTGTCTATCCATAATATATATATATTGCTAAACTGTCTGCTTGCAGCTGTGATAGACTGTGAAACATGCAACAAATGCAATAAATAATAGACTAAAAGAAATACATTTACAAAAATGTACAGGTTACAAAGAAACCCTAGGGTATGATTTTACCTATAATGAGTAGCTCAGCTCTGTAACAGTGCCGCTTTGTACAGCATTTTCTGATCATGCAATCATTTGTTTTTCAGAGCAATAATGTTGGTTTGCACAAAATTACACAGCAAGCAAATACATCATGGAGTGTTCCAGTATGTTTTGCCTTGACCCACAGGCAGGGAAAGTGGTTATGAAGCCATAAATATTAATTCATCAGGTATTAACTTTGAGATATTGGCACATCCTCAACATTAATTTTCATTGAAAAGCAAAAAAGTGGAAACAAAAAACCACATCTAGGCACTCTTGTTGGAGTTTTAAAAGAAAAAGCCTTTATATATTATATTTTGTCTACTAGCGCTTGTGGACATTTCTTTCTTCTCCAATTCATTTTCATTGGCTGGGAGAAAAATGCACCACAACACTATAGTATTAGAAATAGAGGAAAAGAGATATTTGATCACAAAAAAGCAAACGCATTGGCTCAGTGTATAGCAGCCACTAAAAGCCATATGCATCCTCACACATTAACATGTACACATGCACAATTTATGTAGAGAGTTAATACACTCATTTATTACATTAGATAGTAAAATTGGACCATAAAACAACAAAAGTGCCTGCCTTTCCAAAGAACTTTGCTTCTGTTGCATCTCTGGACATCAACCTAAAAAAAAATGTGCTCTGCTGCTGACGTGCAATATGCCAGATAATGTATGGATTAGCATATAGAGGAATTAAAGGGACGGAATACTTGCTGAGCGAGGAAACCTTTCAGACACAATGCAGTTTTCTTTAACTTGCCTCTAGTGCCTTTAATGTTTTTTTGAATGGTTGATGATAACTGGTTGATGATCAGAAGGTATAAAGGTGTTTAGAAAAACAATGGTGACCATGTATATCTTTTAAAAACATCTTACATTATGATTCAGAAGTCATATTACAGAAATTTAAAAAAACAAAAAATAAGCAAAAATGGATAGAAAAAATGAAAATTGTCATAATTTATTCACCCTAATGTTGTTACAAACTCTGCATGACTTTCTTTCTTCACTGGAACACAAAAGGAGATTCTCTTTCATTGTATGGAAACAAGATTTAAGATTCAAGATTTTTTATCAGGTTAGTTTTCCCAAAAATGATAATTATCTCATCATTTACTCACCCTCATGGCATTCCAGGTGTGTATGACTTTCTTTCTTCTGCAGAACACAAGTTAAGATTTTTAGAAGAATTTCTCAGATCTGTAGGTCCATACAATGGAAGTGAATGGGTGCCAAACTTTTGAAGCTTCAAAATCCACATGAGGCAACATAAAAGTTCTCCTGGCGACTCTGGTGGTTATTTCCATATCTTCTGAAGCGATGTAATAGGTGTGGGTAAGTAACAGGTCAATATTTAAGTCATTTTTCCTTCACTTTCCCTTTATTCTTCTGTTTTTGGTGATTCACAGTCTTCATGCATATTGCCCCCTACTGGGCAGGGAGGAGAATTTATGACAACAACTGACATAAATATTGACCTGTTTCTCACCCACACCTATCATATCATGTCTGAACACAGGGATTTAAACACTGGAGTCATATGGATTACTTTTATGCCACCTTTATGTGGATTTTGGAGCTTAAACATTTTGGCACCCATTCACTTGCATTGCATGGACCTACAGAGCTGAAGTATTCTTCTAAAAATCATAATTTCTGTTCTGCTGAAGAAAGAAATACATTTCTGGGATGCCAGGAGGGTGAGAAAATAATGAGGGGTCCCACAATTCCTCCACTTTGCACTTTCTTTTAATTTTTACTTTAATGGCAAATTATTTCATACTTGTATCACTCAGTCACACATAATCCACATCTTTGGTCCTCTTCCACATCCTAGTTTCTCCAGGCTATCTCACGCAAATCAATAGCTCATTAGTTTAAGCAGTGAAGTACTCCCTCCTGGCTACTCACCACCGGGCTGTCTAGAGTCAAAGGTTGTGATGTAAATACTCAACACTTCCCCAAAACCGTACATACACCATTGATTGATGTTTGCAAAGACCAATTAGAATAGAACAGTTCCAGTGAGACTGACATTTAATGGCATATTTTGTGCTTTGAAATACATCAAATATCAAATGTGTTGCACAGTGAAGGAGAAAAGTCTTGTCAGGTTGTGTTAGATTTTTTTCGGGTGCTGGAGGCTACAGCACATAATTACACAGTTCATTTTTGTTCTAAATCATTCTATCGCTTTATTAACCTCATTGATGTCAAGCTAGACCCATCGGTGAGTAATGTTCACTCTTTGTGACCCCCCTCCCCCCCCAGCTAAATCATAATCCCCCTGACCGTGTCCATCCTCTGTGTGGCTTAACCCCTTTGGTAAATCGTTGTCATTTGTCACCGGCTGACATAAACCGCCATGGATGATAATGACAATGTCATGTCCATGATACAATTATATGGGCTTTATGACGGAGTGAGGCAAGTTTAGCGTTAGCCATTCGTTCTTCTGCATTCTGACTGCACCACATGTCGGTCTAGCCGGTCTAGTCAATCAACATTACCACTTTGCTTTCAATTGCTGGAGATGAGTGGCTTCTCGGATGTAGGGTGTACGCACTTCATAAATTGCATTCCAAAAACACACTATTCAAATTCTTCATCTGCAAGCCAAAAAGTAAATAAAGTGTATTTATCCATGTTGCATTCATATATAGCTTATGTTAAGCAAGATCCTAATGCTATTATTTGACTTAAATTTTCAAAGAGAATTTGTATTCTGAAAGCAGTTTCAGGTATCATGTGTTTGTATGTGTGCGCGCGCATACACGATATGCAGAGAAGAATGTGAATGACCAAAAATACATGAAGACGAGATCAAAATACCATTAAATGTATTGCAGTCACAGATTAAAAAATAATAAGAGTGAATCAAAATAATAAGCGTGAATCAAAAAATAAGAAGCGCAAATAAAAAAATATAAGCGCAAAAATAATAAGTGCAGATTAAAAAATAACAAGCATGAATCTGCAAAAAGAAAAATAATACAGCTGACAAGCAAAGTCATCAGAATTGCAAACAAAATCATGTTTTCATTGGTTATATTACTGTTTTTTTGTGCTCATTGTTTCATTTTTATTCACTTACGCTGTATTTTTATTTGCTTTTGTTTCCATGATCTGTGCTTGGTTTTCAAAAACTTGAGTATAGTTTCATGTAAATCAGGGGTATTTTGCATCACTATTGGTCCTCTAGTTCTTGATCGTCAGCTCCTCCTCTAGCCAATCATTCGAAGAGGGGAGGTGACATCACTCCAATGCAACTCCGATGGCTGCTGCTCAATATTGTATTATTTGTGGTTGATAGATAAGGTCCATACGAGAGCCCCACGACAGAAGTGTGGGTGCTGACTCTCGGAAGTAAGCAAGTATCGCAATGCTCGCACACGCCCCGCCCCAACGCAAGAGCAGCATGCTCTTCTCCCAAACATACAAAACAAAACTAGTGTGTGTCCCTCTCAGCCATCTTCAGAGTGTAAACAAGGGAGCACACACCGCTTGCTCTGTCTTTCAGTCATTTTTTTTTTTGTTGTTGTTTTTTAAAAAGATACATTTTTCTGTGCACTGCCTAACAAAATCTAACTCCTAACTGAGTAAAGTAGAAAGTTTCTGACAGGCTCATGAAGCACACACTCGCAGAGTGATCTGAAGACAAAAGAGCTGACGATGCACCTGTGATGCATCTATTTATAGCCCTGCTACAGGTGCATCCAATAATGTCACCAGCAGAGGCTATAAATTCTGGTCAATTTCACTGACGTGTTGCACACATATTCATAACTAAATTTGTTTCCAAAGTGCTAAGTCAGAGCAGCATCAAAGTGTAGCTTTTTGACAGGGAACAGATATTTAGAAATGTCATATTTATAATAAAGAACTATGAATATGCATGATTTGTTTTTCCATCAACATGGCAGCCAGTATGAACAATAAAGTATAACCACTGTCTTACCTAAAGCAGCAAAGTTCACACTTGAACCTGCATCATATATGTCACCACATGCTGTTCCTATCAATAATGTCAGTCAACTTAAGATGTTTTTCAAAAGTCAGGATAAAATTCAGTGGGGAATGACAGCCTAACATGTTCAAGGAATGCGTCTGAAGTCATTTCAGTACACACTTTTTTTTAGTTGATCCACGGTACGGCCACTGGTTGATCGTTTACAACTTCAAATGTGCATGTTGATACAAGTTGAATGGAATCGTTTTTAATGCTACCAAAATGTCATAAAAATGGTTTGCTTCATGAATCGAACTACTTCACTATGTAACACAATTTTTGTTCCTGGGTAGTAAATGTTATTGACTATTATTCCCCACAAACTTTGCTTTTGTGACCAGGACAGTTATATTTAGAAATTTACCTACTGTATTTCCAATGAGAAAACAGGTGAATTTGTGTCTTTTCATTCACATAAGTCAGAAACAAACAACATATGAATCCAAATGAAAATGTATTTATACTAAAGTAATACAAAAATGACTACAAATGATTTAGAAGTCAGTAGTTTTTCAAGATGTACTATTAGATTGTAAATAACTAACAAATCAGCCCCCGAATGTAGTCTCCCATCAAGTTCTCATTATACTGTCCTTTGTAGCGGCGTTAAAAGTCCAGTATATCCTGATGGAAGCACTCGCCTTGCTCCTCCGAGTATGCTGCCATGTTCTCCTTGAATTTGGATATGGACTTTTAGGGACACCCTATAGCCCAATGTGTTGTAGTTCTTCACCAGTGTCTCAAACAGCTCCACATAGTTTTCGACCTTGGGATTGCCCAGGAAGCCCTGAATCACTGCAACAAAGCTGTATATAATGCCACTTTCTCCATACTAGTGAGCTTCTTGGGGAATTCATTGCACTCCAGGATCTTCTTTATCTGTGGTCCAACGAAGAAACCGGCTTTGACCTTTGCCTCAGACAGCTTAGAGAAGTCTTGAAGGTTCTTGAAGGCTGCCAACTCCTTATCTAGAGCTCTGACAAATTGTTTCATAAGGCCCGATTTGATGTGCAGTGGTGGCATCAGCACCTTCCGGCAGTCTACCAGTGGCTCCCACTTGACGTTGTTCCTCCCCACAGATAACTCGGTCCGCTGTTGCCAGTTCCGCCTGTGGTAGTGCACCTTGGTGTCCCTGCTGTCCCAAAGGCTTCCCAAAAAAACATTTTAAAATTAAAATAGAAAATTTTAAACAATTTTATAACAAAATTCTGAGCAACAATTGTCCATCTTCAATCAATCTGTCAATCAATCAATCGATCAATCAATGTATTATTTATAGAGCATTTTTAAAAACAACTACCGTTGACCAATTTGCTGTACAATAAAACATAAATTACCATCAGATACAATCAGACGGGCAGAGTCACACATGATAAAAAACATAGCAAATACAGAAAAGCATCATGCCACAAACTGTAGGCCAATTCAAATAAAAAAATGTTTAGCTTAGATTTAAAAATAAGTAGTGTGTAGGCTGTTCCAAAGTTTGGGAGCTGTTACAGCGAATGCCTGATCACCCCTAGACTTTAACCTTGATTTTGGAACCACTAAAAGTTCTCACTAGGTGGTGATCTATCAACAGGTCAGAGTGATCATGTTAAACCGTTTTGGGACTTCAAAACCAATATGAGCACTTTAAAATCAATTCTATAGAGAACAGGTAACCAATGTAAAATAGGGGAAGTATGTTCCCACTTTTGACCCCCTGTTAAAACTCTAGCAGCCGCATTTTTAACCATCTGAAGATGGCCGAAGGAAGAATGGCTAATTCCCAGGTATAGAGAGTTGCAGTAATCGAGCCTAGTGGAAATGAAAGCATGAATCACCCTTTCAATTTTTGCCAAGGCTCGCAATTGATAAAAACTAGCTTTTACAACCTGGTTAACATACCTTCCAGAGTTTTTTTGAGTGCTCACAGGTGAAATGAGGTGCCCAGGGTTTGTTTGATCCCTGACAGGAATGCTGAAATATGCCATGTAGGCCTCACACATCTTAGCAGATGCTTCCACTGAGTACTTTTCGCTCTTGTCTTGATAAATTGGCCGCAGACATAGCAAAATGCATCTGCCGGATGCTTTCAGCCTCTTATGCCATCTCAGAAAAGGTAGCTGGAACTAAATTGAGCTAGTGGGCTTAAGCCCCCTGTCTTTATACTACTATTTATATTACTGGAAAGGTCTAGCAAGTTTACTCAGCACTGAATCTATCTGTAATGTTTTGGAAAATAGGTACATTTCAAAATATCAAAAAGCAGTTTGTGGGGAATAATAGCCATTTTCTATACTTTTGAGGCATAAGCAATTAGGAAATAGCGTATACTACCCAGGAACCAAAAAATAAATTAAACACTTTAAAAATGGTTAAACTATGTAATAAAATAAAAATGTTGAATCTTTTTGGAAACTAATACATTTTCTCTGCATATACAATCGATGTAGAACATTGCCTGGAGCCACTGATCCAGAGTCAGCTTTTCTCATCCCATTCTCCCAGTTACGGGGAGCTGTAACACTAAGCAGTTTGACTTCAGTGACTTTAACGAGTATCTCACCCTGTGTATCATATCGTGGCCAGTGGAAGACTAGTCTTATAATCCCTCTGCCTGAACGCGTTTACTGATTTTTAATGCAGTGTGTATTAACACATGAATCAATCGCATTTCACAATTTACAAAACACACAATTTTCCTGGCTTGTATAGTTCATTGACAGGCAGTGTCTGTATCTAAAAGGTGATTGCCCCTTTTACCTGCAAGGCAGGACTTCCTTTCTACATCCATTGACTGTTGGGTGCTAGATCTTCTTGGTAGGGTGTTCCAATTTCTTCCATTCATTTAAATAGAAGTGACTCATCTCTGCTAAATAATCTCTGGCCTCACTCAATAGAACTACAATGCCCATCATGCACTATGTCTCCTCCCCAAAGTTTGCAGACCTTTACTCCTGATTTCTCACAATACATGGGAAGTAGACGTGTACAAAAGCAACATGTTTTTTTTTACTTTATTTTAAAAATAACTCTGATATTATGGTCTAAATTAAAATAAAAATATTATAGAAAACATAGAAAATTGGTGATTTTTATAAATTAGTTGTTGCAGCTTTATAAATGATCAAGACATGGTAAAAGACAAAAAACATGTTTTAATGATACCCCTATAACAAAAAGAAAAAGGTTCTGTTCATTTGTTCATTTTAATGAAAATTATCCCCTGGGTCATAAAATGGCACAGAGCTGAATAAAGTTTTCTTGTAGGGGTTGTGTTAAGGTTGTAAGTCAAATTTGTATGTTTTTTTTTTTTTTTTTTTTTTTTTGCGAGACAGAAAGGAGGAGGGGGGAGGTTCATGTTTATGAAAGACAGAGAGTAAATACAAGATTGATATGCTTATAAAAGAATCTCATAGAGTTGTATAAATGTTGCATTTTTTTATATTTACATCAGGGGCAATAGTGCTTTTAAAGTTGCATTTCCAATATCTCAGGCATATAAAGTTAGTCTTTGCTTGCAATGATGTAGCAGCACTGTTGTATAAGGTTTGCTGCTCTTTGCAAAAATAAATATATAGGGGGCTCAAGGGAGGAGCTCAGAGGAAGCTTTATGTTTTATTTACAATGAGGAAGCAATGCATTTCATAGGATGTATCAGGGGAAGGGGGTGTATGGGGGGAAGGAGAGGTGCGCGTTATCAGCCAAGCAAGGGAGCGTGGGGAGCAGGGTATCATTTGATATAAATAAAACAAGCAATTTTATAAGAATGTAGGAGAATGGGGAAACATATAGTCTGGAGCCTCATATGCCCTGACAGTGTTAACACCACCAGCCAAGCGATGCACAGACTGCGGAATTGAACATACATATCTCCTTCCCTCTGGCATCAAGTTTGGAGAGTCAGCAAGCAGCCAATATCCCTAAAAAAATTTAAAAGAGCAGCGTGCTTGATTTACCTCCATTTAAAGCAAATTCCCTCCTCTGCGAGAACTGTTATCCTTGTGTTGCATTTTCATATAATGCTGCTTTCTGCTTTTCCTTCGATCACAGGCACTCATTTTTAAAGTGATACAGAGAGCTGGGGTGGAATGTAAAGAGTTGTACTCAATACTGCTTTTGTTTATGCACCGATGCCATTTCAATCTATTTCTCTCTGAGGAGAGTGAAATAATGTACGTCTCTAATGGGAGGGGAAAAATATTTCTAGCTTGGATTTATTATTTGCGAGTGTATTTTCTCATTTTTACTGGTTGTTGACTTGATACTGAGTATAAAGGGTTTTATCTCGAGACATTTTCTGTTTTTGTCCTTAAAATGCTATTATGAGAGGAACTACTTTACTCCGCCACAGATTCAGTGTCTTGCTTTAATACAGTCTGAGCCTTTGTTGCTAGTTTGAAAACATCACTTTAGAACTAGCAACTGTGTATCGCGAGGATTGCGCTGCTTTACTGGTGCACTTACTGGGGTAACAAGTTAGTGCATTTTTGTTTTTGAGGGATCGAAAGAGAAAAGCTCAGAAACTGAGAGAAATCGCCTATGGGATTATCTTTATTTGTTGCAGCTCTTGTCAGAAGTAACGTCGCTTAAAAATCACCAAGATGTATGTTTAAGCACTTCTCAGCAGCGCAGAGTGCCATAAATCCGTTGTAAACCTTAACAAATTTTTCAACCCTTCTGAGATGCAAGTGTGGCTGACATGATGGTTCATGTGGCTGTGAGAGAGGAGGGGGGAGCGTGAGGGTTTCCCACAGATATTTCAGATAATATAGAAACTGTTGTATTGATCAAGTGTATCTAACTCTGATAATATGATATGAATGTGGTTTATAAGGACATTTCTAGCGTCCCCATAATTTAAATAGCTTAAAACAGTTTTTAGGGGTACATGTTTTGAAATTACTGTGCTTTTTTTACTTTGTATTTTATAGTAATAAAATATTCCTTTTGCATTGTGTCCCTCTGGGCCACCGTAAAGTTCAGAGAATCTCTCAATATATCACAAATGTAGACTTATTCTAAATATAATTTTCATCAGTCCCCTGAAATGTATGTATTCAGTGTGCTCAATCAAACAAAAATACACTTTCCTAGCACTAACCTATTTGTTAGAACACTTGGATGTTTGTGGGATAACGTACCCAAAATGGAAATTCTGTCATCATATACTCAACCTCGTGTTCCATAACTGTATGACATCCTTTTTTGTGGAACACTGAAGAATACATTTACAGTAATTTTATTGTATGAAAAAAAAAAATACATCAAGTTGACTGAGGCTAACATTGTGTGGAACATTCCTTTAAGTGTGTCTCATAAAGTGACCTTCACCGGCCAAAAAATAATCAGATGGGCATGAAATGTGAGCTGGAACCATGCTTGTCTGCTTTAAATTGACAGACTATTTTTGGGCATGAAGAGACAGATTCTAGATAAGTTAGTGCTCTTTTGATTGGCAGGTGTAATTAAGGTGCAGGCGCTGATGTGATATATTTCATTTAGCAAACCCGGCATCGTCCGCGAACCCACCCGCTCTTCAAATCAGCAGCGCATACCTCACCTGTCCCACATCAATAACATGGCTGCTCATGCCTACAGCCATGATGGACGCTGTCACCTGCCGAGAGCCGATTGGACACTGGTTATCCTGCACTGCAGCTGTCAGACCTCCCTGTGCCTTTCAGCTTAGCAAAAACATCTCTCTGTCTCTTTCCTACAGCTCCGTATCAGCAGAGCATGGAGAATGGTGGGGACAAATGGATCAGTGAGAGGATGAAACCTGGTTTATTGATTTATCTGAAAGGCTCACTCAAACAAGACCTCTGCTTACTTCAGCACTTTTTCTGGTTGAGACCAAAGAGAAAAGCATTAATATCACCCGAAACCAACCAAAACACCACTCTCAAGTCTTTCTCTCAAGGCTTCCAAAAAGACTTTGAAAGGGGTGCTGGTCTCCATTACAGATTTAACAATCTGATGTTTTAACTCTGCCCCATAAATTTTAAAATGCATTCTGACATTTTTATGATATGTAGTATAAGTAGGCAAAGTTCTTGATGTTTCAGACTTTACAGCTGTTCTTTTAGGTTTTTATAAAGAATATTACATCCATTGAGATTTATACTGTAGATCCCTATCTGTCACTCACTTGACGTTGTGTCAATGTAGTGACACTAGGGCCCGCTCTTGGGAGCCCCAAACACCTCAGATCTTTGAGAAAATGCCAATGAGAATTGGCGAGTGGAATTTGCATGCCACTCCCCCAGACATACTGGTATAAAAGGAGCTGGCTCGCAACCACTCATTCCGATTTTTTCTCAGGAGCTGAACGGTTTTGATCAGCGAGCTGAATTCCTCTGCCAGTCCATTCACCTCTAAGAAACGAATTCCTATTGGATATATGGCGCATTTCAGCGGCTTTCTCTCCTTCTGCATCGAGAGTATATATTCCTGCAAAATAGTATATTTTGTCTAATTGAGCAAATGCATTGCTGTGAACGTTTAAAGATGTGACTTTTTAAAGATGTCCTCCCGTCTCTGTGTAGTTTCTGGGTACGGCCGTTATTTCTCCACATCTGACGGCCATGTTCACTGCCTCACGTTTCTGGGCCCTAATAACATTGAGAAAGCATTCGTGGATGGTTCATTGCGATGACATGACCATGGCTGCGTTGCAGTCGTGGCTTTCTTTCTTCCGGGTGAAGGCCACATCAGCCGTCCCCCTTGCCGTACCTTCTACCTACGGGTACAAGGTCGACCCGGTTGATGCTGGAGGCAATTTGGGGGCTCCAATGGTTCGGTTCCCCTACAGACCATGGTAATTCCCCAGTACGCTTGTTCGTTATGGTCCAGTTCTGCCTTGTGACAAGTCTGGAGGACAGCTGACCCGCCCTAAGCTGGGTACGCGGAGCAAAGTAAGTGCTTCGAGGTTTTCCTCAGTGCATCGGCTTCGAGACAAAGAGATGCTCCTCGATGTGGCACTTCCTGCTCCACCCTGCCGCGAGGCCCAACCCCCAGCTCCAATGGTTCGGTTCCGCCAGGTAATCCCCCACGGACCACGGTAATTCCCCAGCATGCTTGTTCTTTCCGGTACAGTTCTGAATTGTGACGAGTCTGGAGGACAGCTGACCAGCCCTAAGCCGGGTACGCGGAGCAAGGTAAGTGCTTCAAGGTTCCCCTCAGTGCAGCGGCTTAGAGACGAATGCTCCTCGAAGTCCACCCCGCCACGAGGCCCCACCCCCTGGTACATCAGATGCAATTTTCCCCTTAGTGCCCCGAGCCCGGAGCTTGAACACATGGCTAGTGATTTCCAACCCGTCGCGTTGGTTGGCCAGGACCATACAACTCGGTTATGTGATTCAGTTCACCACTTCACGTCTGTGAACGCAGAAATCACGGTCCTTCTACAGAAGGGTGCGATAGAGCCTGTCCCTCCAGCTAAGATGAAGAAAGGGTTCTACAGCTCTTAATTCATCATGCCAAAGGAAGGCGGTGGGTTTCGGCCAATCTTTGACCTTTCAGTCTGAACCGAGCTTTGCACAGACTCCTGTTCAAGTTTCTGATGCAGAAGCACATCTTGATGTGCGTGCGGCATCAAGATTAGTTTGCGGTGGTAGACCTGTAGGAGGCATACTTTCACATCTTGGTTTTACTTCGGCTGAGCTATCAGTACAAGGTCCTCACCTTCAGCATGTCCCTGTCCCCTCGCGTCTTCACGAAAGTCACAGAGGCAGCTCTTGCCCCGTTAAGGGAAGTGGGCATCCGCAAACTCAATTACTTTGACGACTGGCTGATTCTAGCTCACTCGCGAGAGTTGCTGTGTGCACACAGGTACCTGGTGCTCACACAGCTCAGCCATCTAGGGCTTCATATCAACTGGGAAAAAAGTAAGCTCTCCCCGATTCAGAGCATCTCTTTTCTCAGCTTGGCATTAGACTCGGTCTCAATGATAGCGTGCCTCACAAGCGAGCGTGCGCAGTCTGTGCTGAACTGCCTGAATCATTCAGGCGCAGGACAGCAGTTCCACTGAAATACTTTCAGAGGCTCCTGGGGCATGTGGCAACCTCGTCGGCAGTCACGCCGCTCAGGTTGATGCATATGAGACTGCTTCAGCACTGGCTTCAACACTGGCTTCAGACTCCTTTCCAGAGGTGGGCATGGTGCCACAGCACGCATTGTGTGGCCATCACTTGTTCAGCCCTTGGACAGAGCTTGCATTTCTGTGGGCAGGAGTGCCCCTACAGCAAGTGTTCCGGCGCATCGTGGTTATGAAAGACACCTCCAAGTTAGGCTGAGGTGCCATGTGCAACGGCATGCAGCCGCTGGCTCCTCAAATGGGCCGTGGCTGTGTTGGCACATCAACTGCCTCGAGTTGCTGGCAGTACTGCTCGCCCTGCAGAGGCTATTGCCATGGATTCAGGGCAAGCACATGTTGGTCCGGACAGAGCCCTCACTGCACCGGTCGCTGTGTTTATAGAGCTCCTCTCCTTCGAGGTAGGACTTATTGCCGCACCTCTTCCATGTGCCGCTGTGAGCCCACGTGATGTATTTGCCACATTTTAACCTCCCCTTTGGGCAGGATGTAGTCTCTGCGAGGTGAGAATAGGAAAGAAAAAGAACAGCTTCCCATAGCTACCTGTATGTCTGGGGGAGAGGCATGCAAATTCCACTCGCCAATTCTCATTGGCATTTTCTCAAATATCTGAGGTGTTTGGGGCTCCCAAGTGCACTCACTACATCGACACAACGTCTCGTTCCCTCCATCAGGGAACGGAGGTTACAACAGTAACTGAGATTATTTTCTATATTTATTTTCTTTCTGTAATGCCTATCCATTAAGTTTCCCATTTATCTCAATGGCATTTGCTCAGTTGGCTTATGACTCCTCTGAAATGCACAATTTTTTAGAATACATGGTTACTTTAGAATGGCAGTCAAGGGAGAAAATGATTTTTTTAATGCTATTTTTAGTTGAAGTTACGGTTTCATGAAAAACAGCATGGACTGGCGCAAATACACTTTCCATGTAAATACTCCTTACATTATATAATCAAAGCAACAAATGGTCAAATTAAACATTTCTCTTTTTGTTTCCAGTTAGCATGCCAAGCTATAAAATATGTTTCTTAGCTTACATATTCATCCAAGTACTTTACGTAATTATGTCAGAATGTTGAATTTCATGCTATATACTAAATTAATATGTTAATATGGTTTCTACTGACTGTATTTACATGGTTAGCTATAGCAGGGATTAGTAATAGAACATTCAGATTCAAGGGGGGCATGATTTAATTGGGGAATTTAATATTGCATGACAGGTGTGAGCTACTAGCAGAGGCCATGCTAACCAGCCAAACATTAACCCCTTGGCGGATCATATGTGTTTATGCCCCTCAAGCTATTCCTGTCTTTGTGCTTGATAGAATATCCATAGGATAACTGGCATTAGCTGAAGAATCCCTTTTGAATGTAATATGATTTGTTTTGCCTTAGCAAAGCATTTCAAAAATAAATAAGCGTCACCCACTAAATAAGTGTCACAAGTGAGGAAGCGATCATGTTTTTGAATTGGTCAAAGTGTTTGGATTAAAATTTTGACTTGTGGAAACGTGGATTTTCCAGTGTTTTTTAATTGTGAAATGATTTACTCTGCATTGTACTAGGTCCCTGAGTATGTAATGCATGTGTTAAGCTTATAACTGTGACAGATTTGCACCAAATGCCTGAAATTAGGCTTGTGCTTTGAGAGGCAGCTCACATTAGATTGTTATTTGGCGGTTGAGTAAAATCAATCACTAGAGGAAAAGAATAATTAATTATTCAGCTTAGACCACACATTCAGTTCTTTAAACAAATTACCCCTAAAATATTGTAAGTGTTCCAATAACATTTTCAAATGATGTGAAGGTAGAGCTTCAAATTCAACAAAAACCCATGTGTTACAAAGCCGTTTGAATTCAGTGGTAGATTTTTCTCAAACTTACATCTATTTGTTATGGAGCTGAACTAAAATATTTATTTTGATGCTTTTGAAAAGATCAGCAATGACCAACCATGGCCAATTCATGAAGATTCAATTGCGCCTGTTTATTTGTTACATGCACTGTTTTAGAACATTTGCAAATCAGCTATTAATGCAAGCAATTACAAAGTTTAAACTAAAAGCAATGTGTGCAGTGCAGTTCCCGAACATGCAGGTTGGTTCTATTTTATTTAGGTCTATTTTATTTATTTTAAAAAAACATTTTTTTATAAATATTACTAAGTTCAAATTGAAGGATTTTTACAATAAAATTGAAATGTTAATGCCAAAATTATTATGATTTATTTTTGTGCAGCATTGTTTTAATTAGCACATTTAGCACCTGGTTAAACTGGATCCTGGATGGTTAGTAATAAGGAGCAGCTTTTTCTGCTGAAATACTACATGCAAAGTGGATCAGTAAATTCACACTTAAATATCTTCAATTTTTCAGCATACAAATGTTGTCAACCACTAATTTTAGACTTGGAAGGCAGCCATTTAGCACTGGATATTTCTATCTCCTGGGCAATTGAAGATTTGTTTGAGTGGTTGAGGATGTTTTGCATGTGTTGATGTAGATGTGTGGGCTTGCAGACAGCATTAGTGAGAGCATATCTTTGGAAGCTCATTTGAGTCATTCTTCTTCATCTCGGCTCAGGAAAGCTTGTGTCCTAACTTTCACCCCATGGAGTAGATCAACACAGACCTCCGATAAATATCCAGCGAACTCTGCTGTACGTCTACTCTCTTGATCACCTCTGAAATGCCAAGTCGTTTGGTTACCCGATGACCTTGTGCTGATTGTTTGTACCATTTTTGTAAGTGCACATGGCTTTCTTACATCTTGGCATTATAGATGCGTGTTTTGACACATTTTTGAATGCCAAAGGAAGTGGCGGCAACTGGACCAGGACACTAAAGCTATTTGAATAGCACACCCCAGAGATGTCAAAGCACAAAAGCCTTGCAAGTCATTTGGATAGTGATGCTATTTAAGAATCAATAATGCTACATTAATCCGAAGTGTGAATGCATCTTCTGTTCATAGTCTTTCTGCCATTTTTGGGGGGTTGTGTGCATTACTTGAGCTTTAACATTGTTTAAATCATTGTTTTTACAGTTAGGTTTTTAGGGTTCTAGGCATAACATGGTCATGGCAACAAAGTGTATATAACCTGGATATAACTATAAACATAACAGGTTAGTAGGTGATTTTACATTACTTGTATGTATATAAGTGTACTCAGTGAATGCTACAACTTCAGAATACCTGAACAACTGTCAGCAACCTATTGAGTGGTACCTGCTGTTGGCATGTAAATTTACTTAATATTAGATGCCTTGTCCGGTTTTACTGCTGATTCTCAGCTGGGCCTGATGAGAGAGACTCTCTACCGAGGCCACTATGTCATAGAAATGGACAGCATTTTAGCTCTCTCACCATAATCATAAATTTATCGCCACTGAGTGCAGATGGTCCATAACCATGCATCACCATCAGACCCTTGCCGGACAGAACTCTGTAAGGGTCTTTCATCTTTCCTTTCTATCTCTCCCTCTTTCTCACTGGCTCTACACATCTCTCTCTTGCTCTTCATTCTCCACAGTGCTCCTGCTTTCTGCAAACTAAACAGATATGCTAGACTGCTGAAATTCATTTCCACTCCCAGCACTCGTGCAATTTAGCGCCAATGAAAATGAAAGCCGGGTGATGGATGGAGCCCCTGTAAAACAGGATTATGTAATCGGCAACTTGCTCCAGCCACCTTGCCCACAACAAGATTCAGCTGGGGAAGAACTATGAAATGAATGGTTGCGAAAGGCCTGACCCCTTCTATGTGGGTGTGTATGTGTTTTCTTGGCCGAAGGGCTGGCATTGTTCACTTCCAACTCTCTCTTCATCAGTACCCACTCGATCACTGCAGGCAAGCTGCCAGATTCCTACAGCTATCCTTTCAGCTGCACAGAGAACAGCTGATATGTCTGGGTTTTCTGTCTGTTGGGGGGGGGGGGGGGGGGGGGGGTTACATTGATATCAAATGTACAGTATGTACAATTTTAATGTTCACTCCTTTCAACTTTCAAAAGGTTTACCATTGGAAACAATTTCAACAAATGAGATGCATTTTATAACTTGATTGCTTCTCGTTACATCAATGAGATTTATGGGGACCAATGGCTCTCTAAAGTCTGAACATCTCAGATATTTCTCCTGAGAAAAATATCCATCTTTTTACCTAATCTTTTCTTCTCTAGATTGACTTTCGAGTGCAAATCTGAACAGAGATTCCAATATGAGCTCAAACAAAAAATGAAGACCAAATTATCTGAGCTATTCTATACACATTTTAATAGGTCTATGCAACGGTCAATAAATGGCATTTTTGTCTTTTATAATTCTACTAAGGAATTTTAAGAGAAACTTGTAAGACAAAGTTGATCATTAAATTAGACATATTTGAGAATTAAATTGTTTCCTGAGCTCTTAATGAGCAACCTCTGTGAAGTAGAAATATCACTTAGTTTTTATGTTAATGTTTTTTTTTTTATTATTGCTCTTCCTAAAAAAAAGTTAGTTAAATGCCTTGCTTCTCTATTAGTTATCAAACAAGAATCACATCTCTGAGCAACTACTCCAAAACAGCATCACCAGCAAGGGAGTTTTTATCCCAGTGTGCTTCCTACCTGATAAAGAGGCGAGACCTGAACTTAATACCAATTGTTTAATTACCTGGGACATTTTAATGGCTCGTCAGAAAATTTTGAAAAATGACTAGAGGCGAACTGATCCAAAAATTTCCATAAATTCCAACCAGGGAGCTGCTGGTTGGGTCTACAGGGTGTAATCTATAACTCTGACAGGTTGGATAAAGGGATAACAATTAAAATAATGAGGGATGTTTAAGCTTTACATTAAATATTAAAAGCTCCTGGGGGGGGGGGGGGGGGGGGTGATCTTACACATGAACAGTGATAAACATCTGATACATGACTGAGTGTGTGTGTGAGAGAGGGGGGGTCCATATTTAGCACAGCTCTGTTTTCTCATGTTGTTTGTGTTAGCAACTGATAACTTCTAAAATGCTGAGACGTAGCAAGACTCATTTTAGCAGAGTGGTGCAAGACTGAAAACAAAACTGTGCCTGATTATGCCACCCTGGGAATTCCACCCAGGGAGTATGAAACACAAGATGTCAATTAATAAGGTCACACAGGATCGCTTCACTAATGAAAGGCCAGATACATGGTACAAGTACAAAAAAATAATCTTTATTAAACATAAAATTAGAATAAAACACTTAATCGTAAAATGAGATCTGGCCTTAACAAGGAGTTGGTGCAAATAGCAGGTCACACACACTACTGGAGGTATATGATATAATATATAAAACATGATTTGACATAGCTGCAAGAACTGGGGCTTACCAGCAGGGGCAGACTGCAAGGACCAGTATCAGCCCTAGAACAGAGGATCACTGCATTCACATGTGCGCACAGTCTAAGACTAGATATCAGTGGAAAAACACCACCACCACAAGCGGTAAAGAAAGCCAACTTCCCTGCCTTTGGCACTCAGATCCTGCAACAAACACAACCGGGTTAACAATTTTATAATCCAATCACATAACTCCATAGCATTGGCTTAACCTCACTGAAATGGTTAAAACAGGCCAGGGACTCATGAGAACATAATTTCTTTAAAAGAAAAACTCTTAAACATCAGAAATATTTCGAAAGAAAACCGTTCAGTTGAAAAGAACATGGGTAAACTCTCTAAAAAGAGACCAATACCTTGTTACCCTCCATTGCAACCACAGGGTTCACGCAGCAAAGGCCATTAAATCAGAGGCCAGACATTTCTATGCCAGAGCGTTTCCGAAGCAATACAGATGGAACACTGCTCAAAATGGCACTACAATATGCAACAAACACAAAGGAAATAACCAAAACATAATTGAAATAAAAACAAAACAAGCAATAGAAAAAACAAACAAAAACAAAACAGCAGTGTTGTCCCAGGACAAACACAAATGTAAACCCAGTAGCTTTTTAGCCACGGGCCCTCACAACATGTGAGCCAGCCCACCTAAAAAAATTAGTGCGGATTGACGCAGCACAAACAAATCAAGTGGTCTACACTTATCTGGGAAGGAGCAGTCAGAGCAACCCACAATTACAGATACTGGGAGATGTCTTCAAGTCCACTACAATAGGTGAACATGCATTAATCACTGCATTAAAACAAGTCAATAACTTAAATGCCTAAAAGCTCTCCAATGTCCCCATCTATTTCCTGGAAGGAAACAACAACAATGACGCTGCCACGAGGCTAACAGTGAAGTATTTCCAGGTGGCATGTAGCGACCCTTAAATAGGCAAGCAGTGACTGCTTATAGGATGGGACTAGTCATCGTCATGACAACATCATCGAGTTGGGGGCATTGCAATTAATTGCGTTAATTTTTTTAACGCGTTATTTTTTGTAAAATTAATCACACTGAATTGATGCGTTAAATAGACAACCCTAATATATATATATATATATATATATATACACACCGGTCAGCCACAACATGAAAACCACCTGCTTAATATTGTGTTGTCCTCCTCATGCTGCCAAAACAGTGCCAGCCAGAGATGATTTTCTTCTCACACAATTGTACAGAGCAGATGTCTGAGTTACCATAGACTTCGTCAGTTCGAACCATTCTGGCCATTCTCTGTTGACCTCTCTCATCAATAAGGTGTTTTCAACAACAGAATTGCCACACACAGGATTTTTTTTTTGTTTTTGGCACCATTTGTTGTAAATTCTAGAGACTGTTGTGCTTGAAAATCCCAGGAGATCAGCAGTTAGTGCCAATGGTGCCAAAAACTAAAAACATCAAAAGAGGGACATTTCTCTAGATGCAAATGCCTTGTTTATAAGAGAGGTCAACAGAGAATGGCCAGACAACTGATAAAGTCTATATATATTTGACTTTGACTTTGTTTACACACTGTATATACTAGTGTACTTATAAATGTTTAAAAAAAAACTTCTTTCTCATCTAGGAAAATGGAGAAAACATTTTTGTGACTATACTACACAGATTGTTGTCCAATCAAATGCTCTCTAGAATGAAAATAAAATTCCACTCCACCAATAACCCCATGGTTTATGACTGTGTAAAGCCTATTGGCTAAACAAAAAAGGGAGATGAGCCTTTCGATATGTCTCCTGTTATGATAGGAAATCCATCAACACAGAGACAGCTCCGCTCCTCAAATCATTTCATTGGGTATTTAATGTGTAAATTGTACCAGGTAATCCAGTTTATGATCATCCACACTCTTAATGTGTGTAATTGTTTGTATGCGTCCAAGTTAATATTCAAGGGGCAAAACAGAGGTGTGCAACAAGAGGGCTGGGGTGGGACTCAAACCTATTATATGGAACAGCAATCACTGTTTCTAAATGGACTGAGAACAGAAATGCTAAAGTGGAGGCAGAACACCCACCTCCCAGACTACACCACACGTCTCACTAACCCGTGAAATCGAGTTCACCTCTGAGAATGGATGCACGCTTCATGCATCTTTCTTGTCTGTTTGACACACACATTAATGCACTGAATTACACACACTATTCCCTCATGGGAACTTCAGTTTCATTTGTCTAGTCTGGGCTACACATGCAAGTCATATTTAGCTTTACTTCAATCATCCTTTATTTATCCAATGGAGTGCAGCTTTAGTTTTATGGAATTGCCTACTGTACATATGGTGTGCTATGTACAGTCTATCTTGCTCTGTGATTTGACCATGCCTTTCTTATATAGAAATGGCCAATACATCTGTCACAATGGCACAGTTTACAGTATGTGGTTCCAGCATTTGTGGAACAAAACCATGTATTGGCTTTCTATGATACAAACATTTAGTTGCATTGCATTAGAAAATGAACCAAGCCATTTCAGTTCCAGTTATGTTTTATATGTAGTGTGTTTATTTCAAGTACAAATTGTCTAGCAATAGCATACCTGGATATCTGTATTTCAACTTACTGACTCCAATGGTTTAATTTTGTAATGTGTAGAAGGCAACCAGGAGCAAGACGACAGGAACAGATGAAGATGATGTGTATAATGCAAGTTCAGTTTTATTTACAAGATGTGAATCCAAACAAATGTGGAATCCTAAGTAAAAACAAAAACCTGAGACTTGACATAGATGGACTATCACATTACAAGATCAATACACGACAAAGTACAATAGCAAACATGAGGGCTTACATACACAGACATGGGTAACAAACAACACAACCAATCACAAGACTGAACTAATAACAAGATAACAAGACAATAACCACACGAACCAATGACGTAACAGAACTGATATAAATTAACAAGTCGCATGAACAAACCAATGATAACAAAACACATGGAATAAGAGATGATCACATGAAGGAACGGAGATCACATGACATGGTAATGAAACAGGAAATAAACAATGAATCTTCAAAAAAGACATGAACAAAAAAACACATAAACCCCCCACAGTGGGCAGCTCCTGATGCCCAAACATAAACACTAAAGTTCAATAGGAAGCTGGGGGGTGGGGTTGGCACCTTAGGGAATTGACAAACCTGGAATTTTGGACATGGCCGGACATGGACTTTCAGGCAGGGAAACCAGGGGACAAGAAGGGGCTAGAGACCACGGGGGACCAGAGGGCACTGGAGACCATGGCGGAGCAGAGGGTGGAGCTGGCGGAGGACCCGGACACCAGGGAGAACCAGGCAACCAAAGCAGAGCCGGCACAGGACCTGAAATCCAGACAACCAGGGCAGAGCCAGCTGGAGGCCAGGAGGCCAGGGCGGATCTGGCAGACGGCCAGGAGCATGGCCTGATGAGACAGTGTAGCATGGTGAGGCTGATCCTCTAGGGGACGATTCCTATGGCGGAGATGCAGGAGTGTAGCTGCTAGGTTCAGGTTGTAGGCTGTGTATTCTGTAACATGTAGCATGCAAGCTGGAGCAAGGAGCAAGTCAACAGGAATGGACAAAGAGAATGATGATGTGCAAAACCCAACTGCAGTTTTATTTTCAAGTTGTGAATCCAAACAAATGTGAAATCCAAAGTACACCCAGCCCCTAATCAGGCTAATCAAGCCTCAGAGAGTGATAAGGGCCGACTGGAAGCTGCAGTGCATCAGAGAGAGATTTATGGACAGCTGTCCGACACCTTTGTGTGTTTGTCCGACACCTTTGTGTGGTCGTGCGGAATCACGACCCAGCCTCGCCCTCCGCCCTGCCGCATTGGCTTTGTTTTTATGTTTTTTTTACTCTAAAATAAGTCAAACTTGTTGCAAGCTCACTTAGTTAAAGTCATTTCAGTGTAACACATTCCACGTTTCTAATGCTGCCAGTGATTTATATTTATATAATGTATACACTGGTGGCCAAAAGTTTGGAATAATGTACAGATTTTGCTCTTATGAAAAGAAAATGGTACTTTTATTCACCAAAGTGACATTCAGCTGATGACGAGGTATAGTCAGGACATCAATTCCATTTTGTTGTTTTATTTATAATAGGATCAAATGGGTAGATTCAATTCAAATAAAACTTTATTGGCAAGAGAAACTTAAGTGTACATTGCCAATGCACTATAAGACTATACATACAATGCATACAGATAAAACATAAAAAATAAAATATTGCATATATTGAAATCTCAAAACTATTATTTTCTCTGGCTGCCGTTCAGTCTCTACTCTCTACAAGTACACCTGGCTGCAGCTTGCTGAACATCCAGATCATTCAGTCTCTATCGTGCACACGCTGAGTTTCACACAGTTTTGCTTTTGAAACTGCTTCAGGGGACAGTAGTTGCGCATTTACAGGCGATGCTAAAAGATACAGCAGCTTGCCCAGATCCCTCGTGCGCCTGGCTCAACACTTCATTCGTTCAGTCTTCATTCTTTGTTCAGTAAATCCGCTGCTGTGTTTATAATACCCGGGACATGCATCACGCATAATGAATAAGCGTGCACTGCTGCACATAATCAGTTTCTGTTCTTGGATGTGCAGTTGAGTCGAACGTGTGCCTCCTGAAAATGTATATGGCAATTTTAGTTACGAAAAGTGCAGAGAGAGAGAAAAAAACCAAACAGAAAACATTAGTGAAATTTCAACCATTGTACAAAAGTACCTGGGTTTTTCTTGGCAGGCAGCAGATGTCCTAACCCCGCCCCCACCCAAATTGGAGCCTTTATGGCTGAGAAGCCTGCCAGGAACAACTCAGGACACCTTGACTGTGAAAACATTAACACAGATTTTAAGCACATACTGTATATGTGCATAGTACACACGATTAGCGAATTACTCCTACTGTTTGTCTATGGACACCATCTATTGAAACTGCTTGTTTGTCTGTTTCTAATTTTGTAGTGTAAATGGTCATTCTAAAATTGTTCAGCTTGAAAGTGGTCACATGGATTAGTCCAGAATGTGTTGTGGGTTTCCAAGGTAAAGCACACACAGAATAAAAAATAAAGAGGTTTTATGGTTTTACACATCAAAGTCCTAGACCAACTAATTAAAAATCAGTCTAGCTGGAATTAAGCCATTCAACCATGTATGAATGACATTTCTCCACTAATGACGCAAAGTCACTTACTCAAGTTCTCTCCTACCTGTTCAGGAAGAGTGTGCTCGTTTGCTGTGGCAAGATAATTACGGTGGTTCCGTAATACAGTGATATACAGTGGGATTCCAATGAAAACAGGATGACAGTCTTACTACCTCCAACTATGGCTCGATTTCCACTTTAACAACTCACTAAATCCACACAGCTTCGGATTAATTATCATAAAATCTGGATTTCACCTGCCTCTATAAAGTTTGCACAGGTTGTTTTCCTAATTCTGAAAAAAAGCCGTTGATGGTAAACCAACAGCGTTTCATGATGGGAGGCTTATCTAGCATCCTACCTGGTGCCTCCCTCTCCTTGATTTAAATGATACATTTTAACAACATACTTTACATCCTTGTTACTTTTTACTGTATATTTATGTTTTAGTAAATCAACTCAAACTGGAAATAAACCTAGCTGGTGTTGGTAATTATTCACTTGTTGTTGATTTTGTTTTGGGCCTTTATTTGCACCCTTTATGGTGGGCTGTATTTCATAAACATTTCCATCTCTCTCCCCCCACTCTCAGTCAATAGGAATATTTCCCTTTTTTTAATATTCAATGTCCCTCATGTTCAATTTGCATCAGATTACCAAGTGTTCCATTTCCCAGAATCCCCTCTGTTCAGCATAAATTGGGTGCATGTTGTGATGGAGTGACAATAGTAGGGTCTTAATGGAGATGTCTATTAGTTCTATATTAAATTTTTTCATCCAACAAATGCAATAACTAAACCAAGCAAAGACACAGCAACACTGTAGTTACGAGGGCAGGTGGTAATGTGCAGCTGCAAATTGTGTTTCATGTTCATTTTAAGAAGGTTAATTTGAAGACTCGGCTTTCTAGAATGAGGAGGTTTTGAATAGCAATGGCTAATCTGTGCGTGTCATTAACTGTCAAGCAAGGTACAACATTATCTTTTTGTAACACCTGCCGATAATGAGTGAATTGAGAAATATATATATATATATATATATATATATATATACACACACACACACACACACACACACACACACACACTGGCGGACAAAAGTTTGGAATAATGTACAGATTTTTCTCTTATGGAAAGAAATTGGTACTTTTATTCACCAAAGCGGCATTCAACTGATCACAATTTATAGTCAGGACATTAATAACATGAAAAATTACGAGTACAAATTAGAAAGAAATGTTCAGAACTTAAACTACTTCAAAGAGTTCTCATCAATAACTCCTTCCAAGTGCAACAATGACAGTTTTGCAGATCCTTGGAATTCTAGCTGTCAGTTTGTCCAGATATTCAGGTGACATTTTACCACACGCTTCCTGTAGCACTTGCCATAGATGTGGCTGTCTTGTCGGGCACTTCTCATGCACCTTACAGTCTAGCTGATCCCACAAAAGTTCAATGGGTTTAAGATCCATAACACTCTTTTCCAATTATCTGTTGTCCAATGTCTGTTTCTTTGCCCACTCTAACCTTTTGTTTTTGTTGTTCTGTTTAAAAAGTGGCTTTTTCTTTGCAATTCTTCCCATAAGGCCCACACTCAGGGAGACTTCTCTTCACTGTTTTACATGAAGCTGATGTTGAGCGGGTAGAATTCAATGAAGCTGTCAGCTGAGGACATGTGAGGCATCTATTTCTCAAACTAGAGACTCTGATGTACTTCTCCTCTTGTTTAGTTGTACATCTGGCCTTCCACATCTCTTTGTCCTTTGTCTTTGAAGACTGTAGTGTACACCTTTGTATGAAATCTTCTGGTTTCTTTGGCAATTTCAAGCATTGTATGGCCTTCATTCCTCAAAACAATGATTAACAGAAAAAGCTGTTTCTTTTTTGCCACCTTTGACCTAATATTGACCTTATGATGTCAGTCTATATGTCAGTCTATTGCATACTGTTGCAACTCAAAAACAAAATACAAAGACAATGTTAAGCTTCATTTAACAATCCAAGTAGCTTTCAACTGTGTTTCATATAATGGTAAGTGATTTTCTAGTACCAAATTTGCAAATTAGCATGATTACTCAAGGATAAGGTTTTGGAGTGATGGATGCTGGAAATGGGGCCTGTCTAGATTTGATGGTGCTGTTTTTTAAAGCACCATCATTGATCTGTTGAATGCCACTTTGGTGAATTAAAGTACCAATTTCCTTCCGAAACAGCAAAATCTGCACATTATTCCAAACTTTTGGCCAACAGTGTATATATTATTTTATTTTATTTATTTTTGATTATTTTTCATTTTTTTATATATAAACTTTTTAAACCACTGCTGATGTTGGGGATTATGAGTCAAAAATACACTAAGGTTGTATATGTTGATGAATGAACATAAGATTCTAGTGTTCAAATTGGGGTTCAAGAAATAACAATTCATATTTATACATGCATTTGTTCATTCTTAATGTTAATTTTTTCATATAATATTGTTAACAGATTAGTGTGAGTATTTGTAGAGATTAGCATAAAGTTTGCAAAAGCTTTAAAAGTAGGACTATTGTTCATTTTTCATGTTTATTCATTGTGTAATGTTAATGGATACACAACCTTATTTCAACACTAACATTAGAATATTTAAAAAAGAAACATGAATTGATCTGATTTATTCATTATTCTATTCTGTATGACGTGAGCATTTATCTGATTTTCATTTCAAATGGAGCACTACGGTTTTGTTTCTTTCTTTTTACTGTAAGTGATTATTCTGAGAGAAAATGTGCTTGCAGCCTATTGTTGCTATAGTAATGAACGCAACTTCCAGGCCTCTGATTTACAGGTATCACGCTTTCTCATTTCAGTTAATGAGATGCTACATACTTTAGGATAGACAGCATTAAGTTAAAGTGATTAAACTTCATCATTCACCTGAACAGTGCTCAAGCATTTAGATACTTACCGGTATGTTAGCTGCGCTCTGTCCATGCACTGAATGAATGTGCATTCTTGAATGATCGGTCTTTACGCAGCTTTACTTGAACAGCTCACATAATGTCAGTATTATGTCCAATTTTAGGGGTGGCCCAGATTAGTCAAGATTAGTGGATTTGGGATTTATTATCGAATGCCAAATTCAGAAATCACTTGGGTGGCAATAATATAAATAATAATGAATAAATAAATGAATTAATTATAATAAGCAGGACAGGCTAAACCAGTCACCAAGCCACTGTGACTTTGCCCGCCACTCCTAATGGTCAGTATGGGTCTGCTCTGCTGTCAAGTGTCCTCCTTACATACTTTCAGCCCATTTCTTTGTTTCCAAGGTCTCTTCATCATTCACTGCATGTGCCTTGTGTAGTTATAGCATTGCATTGTATTATTTATCTGCTGGCTTGGTTAAAGGCAGAGTCCCTAGTGTGGCCTGGCATTTGGGAACCCTCATTAACATTTGCAATATGTGGATCAGCGGGGCCTCTGGTGGTAGTGCTGTCCGCTCCATGCTCTTAAATATCTCAAGTCTGCGAGGGCTGAAGCTGGTATTTACTACCTACCTACAGCTATATGAGATAAAGATCATCAAGGGTGGCAATCACTCATGTTTCAGTTACATTCAATATTTGAATTGTGCAGAGACCCCCTCCCCCCACATTTTTTTTTTCTTCACTATATATTCATATTGCTATAAATTCATATATACACTTTTGATGCTTTTTTTCTCACGGGGGTCCCAAAACACTTTTTACATTATTTGTACATGCAACATCTAATTTATAAATTTTGTTTCAATGTAGTGTTTCAAATATAAATTATAAATTTAAAAAAAACATTAGCAATGTTCAAATAATATTAAATAATCTTGAACTCTTACATGAAGCACTGCAGATTTAAAAAAACTCCCCATACTGCCCATTCTGGGTTCTCTATGCTAGTGGATGTACAACAGGAACGGGGCCTCATTTGGTTCCATTTTAGTTAAATATCATCATGCATATGATTTATTTTTTTTCTTATTCAGTGAAACAGGATGGGACCCACCATTTGGTTTTCATAGGGTCCCTTAACTATTATGGATGGTCCCCAAACCCAACACTAGTTACATCATTGATCAAAGGAGTGCGACATCCCTTGATTCATTCTGTGTCAACAATTGTAAAGTCCTAACAATATCTCAGACTACAAACAAACACTCCACCAAACACCAATCTCAAGCATATGCAAAAGCAAATATACATGCCACATACATTTCCCGGCAAATCTATGAGTTGCAGATCCATCGGATTATCAAACAGAACCATTCTATCGAACAGACCATTAGCTCCCACAGCTTTCATATCCGTCCTTCAGATGAGACATTAAACCGAGGTCCTGACTCTCTGTGGTCATTAAAAATCCCAGGACATATCTCGAAAAGAGTAGGGGTGTATCCCCTGTATCCTGGCCAAATATGCCCCTGTGGCACGGTGGAGGGCGGGACCGGCGCGTGATTACGCATGCCTGGTCCCGTATTAGGCTAATTAAGCCGTCAAGAGGGATAAAGGCCACTCGCAGACGGCGATCGAGAGAGAGAGCTCAATTACGGACGTCCTTTATCTTATGTGTTTGTCTTTTGAGTTCTTCATTAAACCTTTAGTTTATATGTCAAGCCGGTTTCTCGCCTCTTCCTTGCCCATAAGCATGAACTTCTTTATAGCCCCCATTATCAATCATGAATAATCCCCATTCATTAATTGGCTGTATCACTCTAGTCTCTCCTCTCCACCAATAGCTGGTGTGTGGTGAGAGTTCAGGCGCACTATGGCTGCCGTCGCATCATCCAGGTGGATGCTGCACGCTGGTGGTGGTTGAGGAGAGTCCCCTTGTTCACTGTGTAAAGCGCTTTGAGTGTAGTGTCAGAAAATGTAATGCTCATTCATTCATATACACCTAGTATGAAAATCAAATTCCATCGGACTGTTCAAGTCTTAATATTTATGTCCAAGCTCTCTATTCAGGCTCCCTGTAGGAAGAGATGATGAGCTCCTGCCTGTCTGTAATTGAGAAGTGTTTCCAGGTCAGTGTGTGTGCCACTGTGCTCCGTTGTGTGTGAAAGGGGATATTTACTCTCTGAATGGGGGATGAATGGAGTTACAACTCTATTTACCAAAGCCTGTATAAGCTGCTCAACTAATCTGCTTCACAAAGCCAAGTCGAATCCAAAAGGATTCAGTCACAGAATTGCAAAGTTAAATTGTTCTTTTATGCTGTGCCTCTGTCCTGGCCAGTTGTCTTTTCTTTCTCCCCCCGTTCTCATCCTCTTCTGAAAATATATAGAGCGCCCCCCCCCCCAACACTTTTATCCTTCACATTTATCCTTCACTTTTTTCCACACACAAGGAACTGATGGAAAACATTATACTGTCTTCTGATCTTTAAAACATGTATTGATAAATCAATTCAGCCTCAGTCTCTGACATGGAGTTGCCTCTTTAATGGAACATAAAACTCTTTTGGCTGAAGGACTTTTATTTCTCTGTTTTGTATTTAATCTTATTTCATGTATTTATTCCGCTGTTTGCTATTTATTTACAATGGTTCGCTTGCTTCCAAAACAGTACAGTATTTTTAGCCATTGCTTTAGTTGCTATTTTTTTTTTTTTTTTTTTTTTACATTTTAGGCAGTTTTGAGTATTCTAATGACAATTTGTGTTCACAGGAAGTACAGTATATGACACATTCAGTGTCACACAGAATCCAAAATCTAAAATCTCTTATTTAGCTTTTTTTGTATAGCTTTTGTGATACTTACATATGTCAAAATTACAACCTGCAGTGATGAGTTCTTTGCATTTTATGACCACATTGAATTAAGTACAAGTGAAGAAAATATCCAAAAAACTCATTTGTGTTCAACAGTTGAAATGAGAGAAATTATACAGTAGTGAGTGACAAGTTAAAGGGATGGTTCACCCCTAAAATGTAAATTCTGTAATTCTCTCACCCTCGTAATAGAAGTTAGGCACAATAAGTCTCAGTAACCATTCACTTTCATTGCATTTTATTTTTATTTTATTTGTATTTTATATTATTTTATTATTATGTATTATTATTATTTTACATACAATTATGATTTCTTAGAGATTTAGTCCTTGATGTAACAGAAATTTGCTACAAAAGAATGATCCATTATGTGTGCCGCACAGATACGTATTTAATATATTTATTGCTATGTACCAAGGATGGGGGGGGGGGGGTGTTGCAGCGTGAAGCACTTACATGTTTCCATTGATCATGGTATAAATATTGTGGGGGTGTACTTGCTTGTTTTGATTATATGGAATCCAGTCCCCCTGTATTCTATGCCCCTGCTGTGTTTTAAAGCAAACTGCTGGGCAAATAGACTTTAGTGAGATGCTATTTTCTTTTTGCTTGCGAGTGATGGTTGTTTTATTGTTGTGTTGGTGTTTTTTTCTGTGGCACACTTCAGTTCTTTGTTATTTATGACTTTTTACTGTCCAAATAATTAATCAGCTCCGACACAACAGGAAAAGAAACAGCTTTTAATTACTTATGATGAAATAACAAATTATGTTGGCCTTGTTCCTAAAAATACTGGAGCCAGTGCATGATAATTTATTACAGACAGAGAGAGAGAGAGACAGTGTGGGAGGCAGACACGGAGCTATGAGATATGAGCTCTGTAGGGATGTAATCAATACACATGCTTTGTTCATGTGTGTGCGTGTGTGTGCTTGCGTGCGTGCGTGTGTGCGTTGATATGTGTCTGTGTAATTGTGTGAGATCTATTGCAATCCCTCAGTACCTGCTCTAAAGGTTGAGTGTCAGTGTGCAATGGATATTCACATTCATATGCACTTACATATCAACAAAAATGAATGCATAACACACCTAAAGCATCATCTGGTGTCTACATATAAATGTGTCAAAGGAATAGTTCACCCAAAAATTACAATTCTTCCATTTTTTTCACTTTCATACCTTTCCAATCCCATGTTAATTTCTTTCTTGCCTGCTTTGAACACAAAAGTAGTTGTCTAGTATGCCCAAGTTGCTGTTCTCCATACAAAAACTGTTTCTGGTCCCCATCCACTTTCATTGTATGGAAAACAGCAGCTTGGACATCATGTTAAACTTCTCATTTTGTGTTCCACAGGAGTAAGTTAGTTATATGTGTTTGGAACATTTACATTTATTCATTTAGCAGACACTTTAATCCAAAAGTCACTACGAATAAAAACAACACAAACACAATCAATTGATCCAAAGGAGAACACAATACAAATAGTGCTACATACTCAATTTCCTAAATGAACATGGAGCTCTTCTACTCATATTTAGAATAGACTTCACTCACATCAAATACCTAGGCTCTAAGAGGCAGTGATGTAAACAATTCAGTGTAAATACACATTGGCAATTTATTAAAAAAGTCAAATGAACTCAAGCTTTTCTTGGTTGAAACAGAAATATAATGGGCCAAAAATACATTGGAAAAAGTAATTGTCCTGCTACCCGGGTAGTGTATGGTTTAGAGGGCTTATCTGATTCTGTTGGGGTTGAAACAGTGAAAATAGTTTCTCCACAGAAGACCAGTAGCTCTTGTAGATCTTGGAACAATCATCACAGAATCACTGGGACAGGCTCGCCATCTTGAGTTCAATTAACCACGTGGAAGGAGAGATCACAGCACATTTGCACATACTGTACACAGTTGTGTAATCACTATCAAACACTCAATAAAAACATACAATCTTAACAAGAGACCTCCTTTAATTATCTTCCAACGTTAAGGATTAATAGGGTTTGATATGAATGACGTTCATGACAAAATATATGATAAAGATTTAACATGAAACTGAATCTGAATCCATTAATTTGAACAATATGTTATTTTACTTGATAATACTCATGAATAAAGTATTTCAATGGATTTCATAAAAATGAAACAATATTTAGCGAAATATCAATGAAAATAACCTTTTTGCTTTGATATCTATGAGCAACAACTTCGCATGGCAGCTCATAAAATCTCCGAACAATTAAGATGTACAGGGTGTAAGGAGAACCACACTCATTTCACTTCAAATTAACCCTTTTTGGCAATGATTATATTGAATGGGTAACAAACAACATGAGGGTGAGTAAATTATAAGATAATTTTCATTTTGGGTGAACTGTCCAAATTGATATATTTGATATATAAAGTGTCCAAAAAATATAAATTGATCATCATCTGTCTTTTGTTTTAATGTTTCACTTTTATCAATTTGGCAGCAAGCACAATTTATTTAGAATTTCATGTAAAAGAGATTTTAAATAAAATAAAATAAAAACATAGCTGTGAATAAGACTGAATAAGCTGTGAATGTTTGTATTCATTGTTTTGCATGAGTTTGGTGGATGGACACAAATGCTCTCAGGGTTTTGTTGACATACAGAGACCTCTGTTTTTCACTGCCACCCCATGATCCTTTTTTCAGGCAAGCGAAGCGAAATACCTTAGAAATGAATTCTCACCCTGTCGGTAGTGAACTGGATTTCCCTGAGGACTTCCTGCATCTCTTGTTTTCACTTCTACTCTTGACCACAGAGGGAAACTCTCGGAATGGAATTAGACACGTCCCCACAGAGAACTGCTGCCTATCTCAGAGATTTAGACACCAACATGCAGTGAGAGAGAGAGAGAGAGAATGGGGTTGAGATGTGAGGAAAGAAAGGTTGAATGTTTTAAAAGAGAAAAAGAGAAGGGAAGGATCAGAAGAGAGTCAAGCAAAGGTAAATGGAAAATGAAGGGGTACAGAAGCACTCTGTGGCATGATTTGATAGATTCTGTCCAAAACCGAAGGCTGGCACCTTGTTTCTTAGTTAGTCAATGACTTCACAGGTAGCATTTTTGTATTAAGCTTTCACCTGGGAAAACCCTGCTGAAAAAAAAAAGAATTACAATTTTTATATTATAGCAATATCACACGAGCTAGAGTCCTGTATGGCCCTATATCAGCACGGCTGTGATCCTGATACAGGTAATCACTGCCGTGCCGATTTAGGGCCATACAACCAGGGGTTAAATTCGGTCTGTACTGTCTGGAACAGTGTTCTGGCACCTTCAATTCTAAAAAGAATTGAAATGAATTGAAAAAATGCTTGTTTGTCAATCAATTCCATTTGCAGTTTTTGTTTGATCTCTTTGACACATTCTGTCTATATTAAGCAAGTGCACTTGTTCAAAAATATGTCAAATTCATTGTACTTCACTCTAGTCTGATGCGGATGGTGGTAGAATGCGCCCCCACGTTCCGATGCGCATTCAGCTTCTGTATCGCACCATGGTTCAATCTCCATTTAATAGAAATAGCATTATATGGAAATAATAAACTGTTAACCCATTTCTTAGATCCACATATATGCAGTAGCGGGTTTGCTTAGTTTATTAAAAAGCTACCTGAACTAGGTTTGAATCCAGAATCAGTCGCATCCAAAGCAACATCAACATAGATAAAATATCATACGACTTCAGATCAAAACACCACTTGGGTTTGTTGAGTTTAACAACACTCGACACCTGCAACAGCATCGGCGGTCGTCAAGCGATCCGTGCTTCAGTTCCGGAGGAGCTTGCATGTTTGAGCTTGTCTGGGCATAGTTCAGTAATACTCCTCTCCAAAACATGAACCAGCAACTTTTGGGTGAGCGAATTTTATTGCGTCTTATTCAGTCAAATGTATTTATGCAAAAAGTTTGGTCTGTTGGCTGTTTTTAGAGGAATTATGGGCCCTTTTCAGCTGATAAGCCTGTTTTAATCAGCTAAAATCAGCTGGACTAAGCCCAGAGACAAGGTTTAACAGCTTGGCTAGGCCTAGAGACCAACTTCAATAAACTGAAACCAGTTTGGCCAACTTGTTAACAGTTAAGACCAGCTTAACCAGGATAAGAATTATCCAGCTAAGACAAGCTTGGCAAGGCTGAGAGACTAAATTAAACCAGCTACGGCCAGCTTAGCCTGGCTGAGACACAAGATTAAACAAGCTAAGACCAGCTTATCCAGGCCGAAAGACCAAATAAATTAAACTAGCTAAGACCAGCTTGACCAAGCTAAGAGACTAGGTTAAACCAACTAAGACCAGCTTGGACAGACTGGGGGACAAAATTAAACTTGCTAAGACCAGCTTGTCTAGGCCCAGCCTTAATCAGAAAAGACCAGCTTGGCCAGGCTAAAGGCCAGGTTTTGTCAGCTAAGTCAGAGACTATTTAGCAGAGATAAAAGACCAACTTTTATTAAAATGAATGGGAGAAATTGGAAAGCCTAATGGTCAATGGATGTAAAAAGGAAGTCCCACCTTACAGGTATAAGAGCCAATTATTTTTTCACTTGTCAATCAACTCGAGAACGTGTAGCCTACGCACATTAGCGATACAAGCCGAGAAAATTTTGCTTTTTAGTGTAATCTGAGGTAAAGTAGCACAATTTATTAGATTTAACTGCTGATTTGAAATATGTTCTTTGATCATAATCTTGACCAACCATTTTGGAGATTTTGGTCTTTCCCCGTTCAAGTAGATAGAAGCTGCACTTGTATGCCACTTGTTTACACAGAAAATAGCTGCTCGGGAATGTTCCAAATATGGCCTCTGAGTGGACTGACTTGCTAAAAAGAATTTGCCATGTCCAGCTTGTCCCAGCTAGACCAGCCTAAATGATCTAAAACCAGTAAGCCAACTTAGGTTTGTTTTTAAGGTTTTTTAAAGATAATTTCAGCTATTACTTGTTTCAGACAGACTTCACGGCACCATAATGATCTAATGATCTTAAGCAAATTCGAGTGAGATCTGGAAACAACCATGCAAGTACTTAGTCAATACAACACTTGTTTCTTGGTAGAAATGAGTTATCAATTGAAAAATAATGGGAAAAGTTGTCATTAGTAAATTAATTTGCTACTTTATGCAATGCTGCTTTCAAATCGACCTGATGAAGTCATCTAAGTAGACAACATAAGAAGCAATTGTTCTACCTCCTGCAGGCAGCATTTTTCAGCTTTCAGCATTCAGAATGAATGAGATGAATGCAGGACAGAGAGACATTCAGTTGCAGTGATCAAGAGTGCTTTTTTCAATAAACACATTAGCTCTATATTTCAGATTAATGTTAACAATTAAATGGCACATAGGAACAACACTTTTATCAAGCCCTGTGGATATGGATGGGGCACTATGCATATTTAATCTAAATAGCCTGCAATAGAGGCCATTACGGCTGTGTAATTATGGCAATGCTCTAACAGGGTCTTTTGAGCCGAGTGCTGCATTTGCTCTCTGGGGCCCCATGTTTGGTTCTATATTGTATGTTTCTGCATCCAAAGTAAAGTTGCAACATTATCATCTTTCCCCGTTTTCTTCTCGGCGTGGTCCTTTTCTTTCCTTACTCCTTTAGGTGAAGTGCTTTCTTGCTCGCCCAAATGTTTCTCTGAATAAGAATGTGATTTCAGGCCACTTGCTATCACATACACCCAGCCCGGTCTGCCTTAGGTCAGGCGATTTTAAATTAACAGTGACATCAGGGCATCTGCCTCTCCAGGTCAGACAAACAGAATGATTTATTTTTCTCATCCTTCTATCATACTGTGCTCTGTCTAATCAGAAAGGGTTAACAGGACTCGATTTCCTCCGGAAAGGGTGCGGTGGTGGGTTTGCAGTTAATTTATGCCTTATGTGTTTGCGATCCATGTTTATGCATTCACATGAGGCCGAGGTGTGTAAAGAACCTCTTTTTTTGCTTTGTTTTCCATAACTATGTGTGTGCTCCATATGTTATGGCAGATCCACTTCAGCAGCTGCGTAGCATGAAGTACGGTTGCCGTACTTGCAGTTTCCAGTTGAGTATTTGGTGGTTTTGGTGAGGTTCTGAGCTTATCTGGACCCCACAGGTTCCTTTACTGTGCCTCAATCCCCTTGCACATTATCATAACAAGGGCATACAAAAACAAAAGCAATTTAAGTCCAAAAAGTAAATGGGGAGCTCAACCTCTTTGTTATGCTTGACAGGGTTTCGCTCTTAATTCAAATGAAATTTTTAACACCACTGTAATTTTGAGGCTTAAATTCTAAGCCGCATGTCTCAAACTTGTTGTCGCTGTCTCTATTCTGCAGGAATCGAACACCTGTGTGGTTATAGTGAGACCTCACCTCTGCTCAGCCACAGCTGTACATGGAGACCCCCAGCTGGGCAGGTAAGTGTGTGTTTGAGAAGGCCATGGCCTCTTTTTAGGAGTCTCTGAGTGTGTGTCAGTGTATTGTTTGGGGGTACATCGATTATTGAATTCATTGGGGTATTTTATAGTGTTTATAGTAAAAGTGATATATATAGATATGTTTAACATCTTCATATTTGCTTAACACAGTTAATATATTTACCTGCTTTGACATGTATAGTGGTTTCATTCAAGAATGGCCATAATCATTGTGACAGCACACACTCACACACAAATCAGTAAATCAGTACATTGTAACATTGGCAGTGTTTCACTTATATTTGTTACTTGTTGACCTTTGATAACAACTTTGTTCAGCCATACAAAAAGTTTACAGTGTGCATTTAATTATCTACTCAAGCATATCAAAATGAACATATGCACTTTATTTATACAATATAAATACCTACAAATATGAATTAATTCACCCATGAGGTAGAAGAAGGAATCTTTTGCTGTAAATGTGGTTGCAGGAATGAATGGCGGTGCAAGCAAAGGTTTGATTGAAGTCAGAGTCTCACTCTTCAATTGTTGAGGTGGATTTCATATTTTTGAACAATTTATGTCTACTGTCTCTCACTATATGTATATCATCCTCATCTGTTGAATGTCTCAATGTCATCATTATTTCCAATATATCTGGAGTGTTTCCTCTGTGGATCAGTTACCTTACTAGAACCCTAGCCATTGAATTTACCTTATGCATGTAAACCATTGGCGCAGTGATGGGTTTTTGTTGTTTTTTTTGTCACTGGTGGAAGTGCAAACCAACTATGGAGTTGTTGGTTGCATTTAATTTTACAGTATGTGCACTTTCAATATTCTTGCAGTGTATTTAACAAAGAAGGTACTGAGTGATATTAGGTAACTACATGTACTTAATATGGGTTAAGGTTAGGGTTGGGTTTCCTAGTAATAGGTTCCTTGTGCAGGTACCTAGAATTATTGTAGTTGTTGTTATTATATATTACTTAAATGTAGAACAGTACTGTAAAATAAAGTGCTACGGAGTTGTTAGATAGCAATCACTTGTGTGTGACCACATTGATACTAGCCTGTACTAACCATCTGTGTTTATATTTTGATACATTAATAGGTCTACCAACTTACAGTATAAAAGTGCCATTTTATTGTGTTGTAACATCATAACAAAACACGGATAAAAAGAAAGAAAAGCAATGGTTGTTAAAATTACATGCAAATTTATTGTGAATCAGCTTGTGCAAATCCTGTCAGCTTTCTTAGCAATGTAAATCTATCTGACAAGACTGAAATGACAGTGTCAGTCATATGGGTCCTGTGTGCATGTGTCCTTTAGAGCTGTTCATGAGGGTGTGTATCTTTAAAAGTGGAATGGAGAGGAGAGGGCCAGTGCAAGGGAGTGAGAGAGGAGTGGTTTAAGTAGTGCTGACGACAGGCCTTTGATTCTGAGCATGCCCATTAGAGGGAGCCATAAATCCTGGGCTCTCTGGACTGCCTGTGTCAGCAGTCCATGGAATGAATTGATATTAAACGCGACAAAAAGCCTCTTTAATTCTGCCTCCACCAGCCGCTCTCTCTTTCTCTCTCTCTCTCTGACTCTCCTCTCCTTCTCTCTGTCTCCCCCCTGTTCTGGACGGTAATTGAAAAGAGGGAGAGAGAGAAAAACCGCAGTGAAGCCAAGCCTGTCATCATAAAAACATCTGCAATTACATCCACTCTATTCATTATTTATGAAAGTCATTAATTAAATATTACTCACAAATAGCAAAAGCGTTTTCTCCCTTTTTTGCCCCCATGTTGTCTTTGAAATAGACACATTTTCTGCCAAACATCACAATATGGTATGCCGTAAATGTTTATGTTTAGGCATTAAGAACAATATTTCTTAATACGTGCTGTGCCCAAGCCCTTTTCACCTGTCCCATGAACCCGTAGGGCTCGAAATGGCCCTTATTTCCTGACAACAAATAAGGTGGAAATCTATGCTGTCACCGCAAGCCTTAGTGCTGAAATAGCTGAGATTCTTGGTTCTCTTTCAGGCAAATGGGATATTCGAAAATCGCCCCTTTTCTCATTTTTATTGCACTGTCAAAAAATAGCCCATAATGAGAGGAGGAAGTGCTGTCACAAGATGACATCACCCCCACACATGATGTGCTAAAATGGTAAGCAGTGGGATTTCAGGTGCCAAATTGATAAGTTAGACCTGTTATTCCCAAAATTGTAAAGATGAGGTACAATACATCAAACGAGGAGCTCTGTGGCGTAACGCTCTTTTAAAACGAGCGGAATGACATTCTAAGTGGGGTGCTGAGCTGCTCTGAGCGCACCAACAAGCATCAGGTGCTGCTGTTGTAACTCACTTAGCGGGGCCCCTATGTGGAGGCTCTCAGCCCGTACAAGGGGCCACTCTCACGATGCGGGAGTGATGGATTGAGTTGGGGAAAGCCATCATCTGGTTGTGCATGCTCATGCTGAGCGAGGTGGGCCCCACATGATTAATGATATTTGCCTGGAGTCATCGAAAGCTGGATTTAAGTATTTCATATTTAAAGTAACATTTGTCTCTATTGTTCACAGCGAGAGAGACATTAGTCAAATTCAGCCACATCTCTGCAGATGGTGATGCTCCAACCCTCCGAGCACGCTGTATAACAGTGCGGTTGTCTGACTCTCAGTTCTACAAATTATTCATGCAATTTTAGCCCATTTTGTCTGATTATCTACAAATCTCTCTCACGACTGAGTTTATCATCCTGCCAAAATCATTTATTCTGCAGTAGTATTTTCGCTGAGTAAATGTTTGATGAATTGCTGTCATTATTCCTTTTTTTAAAGTGCAAATATATTCTGGCAAATATAGGGCTTTGTTTATTACACTAATTTCACAAAAAAAGCTTTCAAGTTTATTTTGATGTTAAATTATTAGGCCTTAAAACACACGAGTATCCAGTTTGGAACCTTCTCAAATTTATGATGCAAACAAAAATTCTTCAAATATTGTGATGGATCACATTAAATAATTATCAGTATCTCTATAGAGAGAGTTGTTTTTTTTGTTGTTTTTTTTGTAATTGTTCTGAAAGATACAATTCCTGAAGGAAATAGGGCAGGGCTGTGGAATATTTTATCCATCAAGAACTGATAGGCAAACATTATCCAAGTAACTGTGAAAAAAATAAAGGTGTTTCAAAGCATGTGCAAATTATTAAATATAATTAAGAATAACATGAACCAATGAATAAATTACAATAAGTTCAGGATTGAGTACAAACGGGTTCAACTACAACCTGGTCTCACAACAAGTCGTATTAATAAAACGAGATGACTCTTTTGCTCCTGTAGAAAAATAAATAAACCAATGAACAATGTTGTGTTTTTGAAGGTTATCCCCAAACCTAAACCTAACCATAAACTTCTTACCTAAACGGTAAACCTTGCTATGATTTTAATAGAAGAATCACTGTGTACCATGGAAGAAAGAGACATTGAGGTTTGAAGGAGTGTTCTTACGATTTTTCCTTAGTTTGAACCCTAACTCTAAACCTAACCTTAAGTGGGGTAAAAATGTTATGTTAGAGGGTAAAATACAACCTCCGAATCATGCTCGTCATTTACCAAAACCCTAATCCATTATGTTAATAAGAAAAACATTTGTGTACCACGGAAGAAAGAAGACATTGGGGTTTAAAATGAGACGAGGGAAGCATAACGTGTTATTGACTTAGTCTTTTGTACTGCATAAATCAATGTGGAATGAGTAACCATATTTATTCACAGATGTTTCCTTTCTTAAAGTAAAGTGATGGATAGAGGGCTAGCTACAATTTGATTTTGGTAGTGTAACTATTTGAAATTCTGTTTGTTGGTTAATTAGTCACTATTGGCACTTTTCCACTGCACGTTACAGTTTGACTCGACTCTACTCGCTTTACTTTTCTGAGCTTGCTTTTCCACTGCTGTTTAGTGCCACCTCAACATGGGTGGGATTATATGCTGATCGTCATAGTTGTGCCACCTCTACTGCCGTGACATCATCTTAAGTGCGACACAAAACAGTAACGCGACTGCTAGCTGTTGCTACTAGTTCATTGTGCTGCATAAAGCAGTTGCCGCATGGTGATTTTCCACAAGTGTAACAGTTCAATTGGCCTGGTTGTTTTAGAAGCAAGCTTTCCAGTAGCTGGTCAACTAAATAAAGTGAAGCTTTCAAGCAGAGTATAGAGTTAACGTGCCATCCTCCATCGTGGACTCCAGCCGGGCACTCTCCCTCCCATTGCTCTCCAATCTAGATAGTGTCCATTTGGTTGAACCACTTCCAATTTTCCTTTATGTTTCTGTAGTCACTTTTTTTTAACTTTTCCTTACACTGTTGGTAGGTCCGGTGGTAGCCTTCTCAGCTGTGCAGCTAACATCTGAGACACTTCCTGAAAGACTTTTTAATTTCGTTCATCGGTAATGAGAGGAACGTCTGCACCTCGTTTATTGACCACGGCGTGGTTTTTGCACTGCCATTTCTTTTTACAATTCAAAATTCACATGAACAAATGATACTGCTATCACTGTAGCTAACTTTAAACTAGCGGGTTGATGTCCAGTGTCGAAACTCCAGTGCTGATTCTCTCTGACCAATCAGTGATCTGCAGGGTTTTGACATCACATTTAGTATCGGCTTGGCTCGCTTGGAACCTCGACGAGGTGGCATTACAAAATTATCAGGTACCAGGTACTATCCACAGTGGAAAACCCCGAAAAAGCGAGCAGAGTCGAGTCGAGTTGTACCGTGCAGTGGAAAAGCCCCATATGTAAATGTTTTATGTATGACTTTGTATTGTAGTCATTCAGTACCTAACAATTTTGCCATCTACGTATTATTACGAGTTGTTGTGAGATTATCTTGGTATTTACAGCCAATTTTGATTTCATGCTGACTGTATGGCTTAAAAGAATATTTTTCCCAAAAATAAGTAACCCAACTTTTGCCATAATGACTCAGTCGCAATTCACTTTCATAGTGTTTGATTTCCATCCAGTAAAAGTGAATAATGGCCGATCATTTTGCCTAACATCTTATTTTGCATTGCACTTCAGAAAGAAAGTCATATGAGCTTAGAGAAACATGAAGGTGATTAAATAATGAAAAAATAAGATTTTTTAGGTTGAACCATTCCTGTAAAGAAGTCGTAAGTGCCATCTAAATTTTTGAGTTTTGCATTCACAAGGTGAAGGTCCATTGACGAAATGGACAGAATGAGCAGAAATCCCTTGTGACAACTGAGTAATAAGATGAAATGATCGAGCTGGCTTGAGTCTGGCACTGGTATTTTGTAACTGAAAACGCTCTGAACTCAGCATTAATCTGACCATCTGATCCAAGACTAACAAAGATACTCAAGGTCAGGCACTCACTTCTCTCTCTCTCTCTCTCTCTCTCTCTCTCTCTCTCTCTCTCTCTCTCTCTCTCACTCTAAAATAGCGTTCCTTAAATCGCATAGCAAAGCATAATTTGTGCACTATGTTTCATTCAGTTCACATCAATCACTCGCTTTAGATGGTCAAATAGAAAATGTACCAAAAAATGTCCACGCTTGACTGACACAAACAGACTTAACTTCTGAGCAGAGAATCGGATCTGGTCAGATACTTTGGGAAAGCGAGGGGTGAAAGAGCAAATATTGCACCTGGCTGCCTGGCCGCTCTGTTTCTTTATGTCTGCAGCTTCTACGGATCAGTCAATGCAAATCTAATTGCCAGAAAAGCGTTCAATCCTAACTTAGTTACCTTGGTGGAGAGAGGCATGCACTGTATCCACTGCTGCCTGTTTGAGCTGTTTGTTTTAGGGCTAAATTGCGTTGGATAGGATGTGTGCATATGCACTATAAGGCAAACACACATTTGGAGTCACTCACAATCCAAACAAACCCTTACTTGGGACTTCAAAGGACAGACCATTAAAATTCATGAATTAAAATGATGAGAACCAAGGGAAATATGCAAAAACTGAGCAGAAATGAAATGCCACCTAGAGTGCTAACTCAGTATCTGCCCTTTTTAGTCGTGCTTGCTAAGGCATGTATCACTATTACTGTTGCCCATTCTTACGGGTCTGGATTTCTCAAAAACCCTAAACCTAGTATTAAACTCTGGTGCGCAAATTGTCCCATGTCATTTGTACTATAGACATAAATGATATCTCAAATCATGCTGTATATCGAGGAGAGGTGTGCTCTGATGTTTCTAAGCAATTACAGTTTTCAAATGGCAGATAATAAAACTGGAAGAAAAGTCCCCTGGATTAACATAGAAGGAGGCACAGAAACCATATCTAGGGACCAGAATATCAGACACTTGGATGTGGTGACTGAGGCTAACATTTAGCCTAAAATCTCCTTTTGTGTTCCACAGAAGCAAGAAAGTCATGCAGGTTTGGAATAAAATAATATTGAGTTAATGGTGATAGTTTTAAATTTTGGTTGTGCTGTCCCTTTAATGTAGTATCCTCCACTCATATGTTGTTTCATATGCCTTGCTTATACATCCCATTGTAAACACTATTGAGGGCAATCTCTGCAACTCTTTGAATATAAAGGGGCTTTTCTCTCATGCTCACCCTCACTAATGCTCTTCAAATGAGGGCTTTCTAATCGTAATTACACCCGGGACTGTTTGGCTTGTATCAGCTCTTATCAGGAGCCCCTCTGGCCAAATCACAGGAATCACATCGGAATCGCAATGACATGCCTTTAATTAGATATTTTTGATGTTTTAAAATGCTTGGAGGACAGGGTTGGGAGTTCTTTGAAGAATGGTGACATGACATTGAAAGATGTTTCTCTGTCAGTCACTGCGAGGAGGTGCAAGCTGAGTTAATCTTAGCTTGCATGCTATATCCTGTCATATTGATGAGAAATGATTGCGATGTGGTTGACATACCATGATAAGTAGCCTATGATACATTATAGTCTGTGATCATTTTATTAGTAGCTGCAGCGTTATAGTCAGGATTACTTAATATTAAAGAGGTTTCATTGCCTAATGCCAAGATTCAGTATCATTATATTAAAAGCCTAGTTCCACCCAAAAATGTTGTCTTTATTTATTTACCCTCATGTTGTTCCAAACCCATATGACTTACTTTCTTCAGTGGAACACAAAAGGGGATTTTAGGCTTAGTTTCAGTCCCCATTTACTTTCAAAGCATATTTTTCTTTACCCATACAATGAAAGTGAAGGTGGAATGAGGCTGCCATTCTACATAAAATATCCTTTTGTGTTCCACATAAGAAAGATAGTTCAACAGGTTTGGAACCACATGAGAATGAGCAAAATATTACATAATTGTATTTATGGTGGAATTATCACTTTAATAGATGTATAAAGATAAGTATGGAGGTTAAACCCACCTGCAGTTTTAGTGATTTGTGATGTTTCTTGCAGAAATGTGCTGGGCTTTTTCTACTTTCACAACCTGTCACAGTAATAGGATTAGTCTAAGCTATGTGTTTCTTTTTTAGTTAATTTTCTCTCAGCTCTTAGAGATGTTTTTCCACTAGTTCCTCATAAAAAATTAACAGAAAAAAAAAGAAACGTAATGATAATCACATAGAAGTGTTGCATTATTAAATCTGCAATGCCTGAGTGTTTGGAGAGTGCTGAGGGTGAAAGTACTCATCACACTGATTTGAGGCCTCTCAGTGGAGGAACTGGGTGTTGTTTATGAGGATAATGAGCCTTTCATCTCGCCCAAGACTGCGTACAATGGGCTCATTACAATTAAAATGGCTGAAAAGCAGGCCTAACTGAAGCACGGAATGAGCATGATGAGAATTCAGTGGGAACGTTTGGAGAAATGGTGTATTAACTGGCCAGGAAGTCATTTTTAACCCTAGTGGCAGCTGAATTATGTTCCATTACTGAATTGGACCTAATGCTTTTGCTGCCAAATGCATTGCTCTTGAAGCTCCCTTCAGGCAGAGTGGTGGTAATGTCCACACTATTGCAAAATATCTACTGAAACAGCTTTTTTTCTTCTTCCAGTTGGAATTTTCCTGAGTAATAAAGTTTCAATGGATTTTTGGCAGAATCATGGTTTTGGCGTGTATGTGAACACTCAAAATTAACTCAGATGTCCATAGCTCCAGCATGGTTTCCTTATAATGTGTTTTTTTTTTTCCATATAAAACCCTCTGATTTCACTTATTTTTTACTTTTGCTTATTTCCAAATATGTTTGCAGTAGAGAACAACAAAGTCCAATTTGTTTCCTATAAAGGCAAATTAATTTTTAAAGATAATTTCTATACAATTAAAGACAGACCAACCGTGAGCTCAGAGTTTGTTAAACAATGGTATATGCTTTTGTTGCAGCCATCAGTTTGACTTGTTTTAAACGTAACTTTTTAACTTCACTTGAATGGCCAAATTTCTGATGAAGAGCTAAACTACCTGTGAATCCTGAAGAGGAATATCAACTTATTAGAGAATCTCTGCAAACAAACTATAGCAAATGAGATCAGCAGCGAATAACACGAATAACACTTAGAACACTTAGATGTCTGAAAAAGTGGACAGGTGTTGTTGTGCTCTATTATTACAGGACTCTCTGGAATTCTTGATTCGGATTGGTCTATCTCAGCATTCCGCTGTGAAATATTTTGGAATAATGACCATTGTCTGTAGCAATGCTATTTAACTGATTGACGTCTGGGCACTTTATGGTTCCCACATACCTATGCTCGTATCTCAGATCACTCAGCGGCTTCTACAAGCAAACTAGTCAAATAATCAACTAACATTGATATTTCATGTCCAATTATTTATTTATTTGTTTACTAAGCATTTATTTAGTAAATAGCCATGTATATAAGCTTCATGTCACTGTTTTTATTTTGTAATAATGAAAAGCTGGGACACAGTTTGTGGACAGAGCCACGACTATTCGACACAGGACCAACATGTCAACTACTGGCAGAATGAATTGGCTAGTCGAGTAGTCAGTGCAACCCATAATTATACAGACATAAACTGAAAACTTCAGAAAAGGAGTCTAAAATGTAATAAATATGTAATATAAGTCTCAGGTGTCCCCAGAATGTGTCTGTGAAGTTTCTGCTCAAAATACCCCACGGATCATTTATTATACCATGCTGTAAATGTCTCTTTATGGGTGGAATAAAAAACACTGTTTTCGTGTGTGTCTCTTTAAATGCAAATGAGCTGCTACATGAAGAGTCTTATATTCATTTTTACAGCCAACAACAGAACACTTCTGACGCTTACGAATCTAAGACATTATTGTTCTCACTGTATCTGCTCCAGCGCGGAAAAAAAAAAAACGGTGGACTGTTTGTAGATCCCTCAGGGGAGGATCTATGAAAATCGGGTGGAGTCTGTCACCAGTCGTGGCCAAAACCATTCATTTTGACACACAGTTTTTGATTAATAGATATAAAAGAAAGAGGAGTGGGTGGACTTTTAACATTGTAGAGTTGTTTTGTACACACTGCTGACTCACATTTATGTACAAACACCATGTAAAATTGAATTTTGCATAATAGGTCCCCTTTAAACAGACTTGTCCTCTAAAAAAAAGGGCTCTGAACTTCTGATGAGCTTCTAGGTTGATCAGAGAGGTCCAATCCTGCCTTTGTATGCATCACTGTCTACAGGCTATAAAAGAATAATGCCATTATTGATTTGAGCATTTCAGCTCATATGTTTCCACCTCGCCCCGCTCGGCTCCTCAGATTAATTTTTGAATCTTCGATTCATGGACGCATCTTATAATGAATAGAGGTGATTCATGTCATTGCTTTTAAATGCTTAAATTGATATGGTTCCCCACTGGTTGATAGCGCAACATTGGCGTGCAGTCTGCGTCAGCAGTTATGTCTAACAGAAATAAGTATTGATCGTCTTTAAGTGCTGCATTTTCTATTCTCTTTTTTAATTTAATACTGCTTTCTTTTTATAGCATTATGGTGGATTTGCATAAATCTTTCTTCCAGTGTTTATAAGTTACATTGCTGCAAATCAGTTTAGGTAATAAATTACATTTAAGTTTCCCATAATATGCTTTGCATTAATCCAACTTTTACTGTCAAACTTTACACATAGATCTAACAGAAGACTGAAATTACAGCTGAAAGTGTTCTTTAAAAAAAATTAACAGTCCTGGGGTGAGAATTATAGACCAGTTTTACACACCTAATTCTTCCTACTTGGTCTGGGAGAGAAAAAGAGTGCTGTGGTAGCCTTCTTTTGGATGAGGTGTAGCCGCACTGTAATCTGTTCTTCATTTTCACTTCATTTTTCTCCAAAGTGACATCTACTGTCCAGCAGGTGGTACCAAACATTTATCTATCCTCTCTCCCACACCATCCAGCCTTCAGAAAATTTAGACACCCCAAACAATGGGCTCTCCAGAGACACTTGTAGTCTGCAACACACAAGTAAACACACGGCACTGATCCAGATGAAAGGAAATGACAAACTGAGGTGTTTTAGACACAAAAGTTTCCGAGTTTACAGTTTTGTTTTGTTTTGTTTTTCCTCCACCGAGTTGCTGACATTTTCAAATCGCTTTCTCTCCACTTTGTCTACGAGTTGACATTCCCTCAGTGTCATGTATCGTTTCAATCAAACACTGTAAAATGTTGGGGCTGGTCATTAATCCTCCTCTCACCCATTTAATGGTCGCAGCAAAAATGGAGTCGTAAAATAGAATGCGGAAAGTGGAGAGAGGAGAGAAGGACCCTGGTAGCGGGGAGGGGGTGGAATTTGCTTCCAGCATTACCATGAAGCTCCACCACAGATGGCCGTATAGGATGACCATGAACTTATGAAGTTGCCAATTTGAATCAATTTCAGGATCTTTGATTGGTGAGCGAGAGGTGTGACGTTGCACACAAAGTCTGCACGGAAACTACAGACATTTCCTTAAAGAGAAAGGGATTTTGTAGTCTATTGGGCAGGGATCTAGGATGGTCGCTAAACTCTCCATTATTCCATGAACTATAACTATTGTGCGAACTATAACTATAATAGCTTGGGCTGGTTTAAGGTTTTTATTTTTTTTCTGTGGGGCTGGCTGCAAGTCCAGCTGCCAGACTGAGACCAGGTACACCAGCTAAAACCAGCTAAGACCAGTAAACCACCTTCGGCTGGTTTAGGAGGTTTTTCAGCAGAGCAGGTTGGTCCAGATGGACTCTTCCTGTAATAAAAGCATCATAACACATTTTAGAAAAAAGCCTCAGCTAAATATTAATTAGTAAATTAGTTGAAAAAGCAGGCTGGCTGGCTAAGGAAAGGATTTGTAAGAAAGAGGGTGAGAGTGCTACTCTCCAAACTCTACAGTGTGCCAGCTTACGGCCCTGGATAGTGCTGCAGTCAGTGGTTCTAATTTTGTAACCCGCTTCATTCTCTCAGCACTGTTGCTGCTGTGATAACTTCATCGCTAAACAATTAAAAGCTCGCCTTCCATTTTCGCACATGTCGGCACAAGAAGAGATGTGTGGCATATTTATGTGTGTGGGGACTGTGCAGCCACCGATGCATGTAATGCAGATGACGCGAGTGGATTGCATGAGAACTGTCTGAGGGCTGAGACTGTTTGCGGAACATTTGTACATGCAAGAGGCTTTTGATGTCGCATTTTGAAAACACATGTTAAGGCTTATTATAGCGCTGTTCATCAGCCCTTCACTTGTATATTGCGCTGGGCATGGGCACTGAGGAGGAGTCATCTACCCTACAGAAAGTGTGCACCCTCTATCCACATTCCCCCATTCATCATGTTGACACCAGCGCAGCTACTTTTGTGAAATGGAGTAAAATGGTTAAGTCAGCTCTTTCCCTGAGCCTCTTGCAATTATGCGTGTGTGTTTATACTGTATACACTGTATATGTGTGTGCATGTTTGTGGGTGCACACATACACACACACACCCTTGCAATGTTGTGCTTGTATGAGGAGATTGCGCATGTGATGAGCATTGGCTGTTGTGAGTCCCCCCAAAAAAGAAAATTCAGCCATTTTGTACTCACCCTCATGTCGTTCCAAACCTGTATTACTTTTTATCTTTAGCGGAACAAAAAAAGGATGCATTCTGAAGCTTTCAAGCTTAAAGAATTACACAGAAGCACCATTAAAATATCATAAAACGGATCCATATGATCTGTACACTATCTTCTGAATCTTCTGAAGCCGCATGACAGCTTTATAGAGAAATCTTGTAGTTGCATGGAAAGAGTGACTAGTGCAGTCTTCAGTGTTTCTCCTTGTGTGTACGACGGTAGAAAAATACATACAGTACAGGTGAGTAAATGCTGATAGAATGGTGAACTATCTCTTCTACATGACATGAAGTGACACACACACATGATTTTTTAATTACATTTTTTTTTTGCCAGTTAAATTTGATCATGGCAGCTCACACCATCTGTATTAGCGGACTGGAAATATAATCTGATGGAATGGAGAGAGAATGGTGTGGTTAAGCGGTTAATAGTCTTTCTTGTAAATGTGAAATTCATGAGAAGGAAGATTCAATCAAATATGCAAGCGACTACATTTTACCCCTAACAAGTCATAATAAGTGCATGGAGACTTTGTAAAATTGTAAAATTGCAAAAATCTACGTAGAACTGGTTTCAAAATGTGACCCAAACCTTGTGATAACCTGATACTGAAATTGTATGTCAAGCTCTCTTTCTCCCTTTGTCAATCCCTGTCTCGCTCCCTGTTTGGCAATATTCTCAACTAATACTGAGATTTGTATCAGTTTCTCAATCTACCGTCTGATTGAAAACTGAGGAGAACATTAACATACATGGTCTGTCTCACACTCTAGAAGACACAAATAAATGAGCAGATTTCCATTTCCTCACGTCACCTTCATTTATGCCTAGTGCTTCTCAAAATGGACAGATTTTCCTCTTCTTCTACTTCTGTTTGGCATTTCCAAACAATTTTCAACTGTACATGGCTAAGAATACCAAATATAGCAATGTTCTGGTAATGAGGAAAGTTTTCTCGGTATGCAATTACGGTCAATGTTTCAAATATGTTCACAAATTTAAACTGCTTTACATCCTCTCTCTACAATTTGCTGACAATTTGTTTGTTCTGTGTGTTTGTCCGTGCACTTGTGTGTGTGTGTGTGTGTGTGTGTGCGTGTGTGTGTGTTCACATGCGTTAAAGAGACTATGATAGAGCCATGAAGCAATTACACCTCTTTTCCTTTGTGATTGTTATCTTATGGGCTGTTGATTAGTCTCTGTTAGAAATATTTAATCTTCATGAAAGATTTAAGGGGAGACAAGTCACTTGAGAAATTCAGAAATTAAATATTTAATGAGTTAACTCCTATCTTTGGCTCACACCTTTAACCAGAGCTCAGTGTGTTCTCATTGTCATTAGTGATCGGAGGTCATTTTAAAACCTTTTACAGAGTAGGACATTAAAATGGATCACAGCTCATTTTTCTTGTCCACTGCTAGCACTAGACCGGCATGTCAGACTCTGAACTTTTAAAGTCTCATTTTTTAAGGTTAAATCAACTAATTATGAGACCACCCATTTTTACCTTGAAGATTTTCCAAATTCAAATCAAGCTGAAACAAAATATTGAAATGGAAAGATTTTGTGCTGATTGTCCATATTTTGACTTGTAGCCAAACACATTATTTTTAATGTAGCCAAAAAGGAGCGATAGCCTAAAATATTGTTCTGTGTGTGTACTCAATATAGTAGTCCTTCCTGGAATTGTGATGATGGGCATAGTGATAACCATAAAGCTTTGGCATCTCGCAGCTGTAAAAAAGAAGCACAGTTAAAGGAATATTCCAGTTTCAATACCAGTTCAGCTCAGTCGACAGCTTTTTCTTTTTTTCTTTTTTTTTTTTGCAAAATATTGATTTTGACTTGTCCCTCGTTTAAAAAAAAAAAAAATTATAATCCAATTTCAAAAATTGGGTTATAGTGAGGCATTTACAATGTACGTTAAAATCTTCACTTTTTCAAAAGTATAGCCACATGACAAACAGTATGTGTGTAAACAGGATTTAGTGTGATAAAATCACTTACTAACCTTTTCTGTGTAAAGTTATAGCCAAAAAATCCTGAAATTTTAAAATGAGTAAAAATGACAAATCAAACAACTATACAGCTCAAATAATATATGAGATTTTACAAAATGATAAGCTTCACATATCTGCCTTTAAACCCTCCAAACATTGGCCCCATTCACTTCCATTATACGTACCTTACTGTAACCTTGATGTTTGCTTTTTTTAAATTAAAGATGTCAAAATCAATTGTCGTGGTAATCAACATTATGCCACAAATTCTGTCAATTGAGCTTAATATTTGTTAAACTTGAAATATTTATTTAATCCCATTCTGTGCAAACAGATTGTTTATTATTTATGAGAGTTATAACTAAATTCTACAACTTAAGTCACTCCTGGCAGTTAACAACATTTGTATTTATTCCACATTGAGTTTTGAGCTTCGGTATTTGAAAATCACCAGCCCTGCATTAGAGGTCTTCTGAAACGATATGATAACTTTGACGCAATAAGGTTTAATATAAACTGCATAGCTGACATATTTTATTTTATCGCTGTATTAAAGATTTGGTTTGCTTTGAAATTGAATATTGACTTAAATTTGTTCTGTTTATCACAGAAAGAGATCATATTACTTAAGAAAACATGGAATATCATTCACAAGTCAATAACTTTTGCTGTGGTTTAAACCCTGTGAAGACTTGTGCTAAACAGAAAAAAGAAAGTAATTCTAATTTGGTTTTAATTTATATTATTATTATTATTATTATTATTTTAACTACAGAATCTTAAACAATATAAACAATAAATACCACCTTTGTTGATTTTGGTTTTCTAAAAATGGTCTCCGGTGGCTAATAGTACTTTATCAGAAACGGCATTTTAAAGGTGCACTCATTACTTTTGTGTTTATTATGTCTTGGGCTTACACTGACCCCTAGAGGTGTGGATGAATCATCATTTAAACGCAACAGTTTTCAGTAACCGATGCCACTATTATAGTAGAAAGTCACTATTCACAGTCAGCAGTGAATAATTTAATCCATGATTGAAAGTGTCTAATAACAGGACGTTTGCTGATATTAAGTGAGTTGTATTCGGCTGGTCATGTGATCCTAACATGGCTGCCCCCAAGAGGGGCAAAAACAGCTTCAATAAGTTTACCTATATGATTGGAGTCTTCACCTAATGTGAGTAATCATGATTTTACACATAGTTAAACTTAATTTCTTTATAATTAAAACTTTAAAATACACCTTTAAACTATTGCCATCTATGTTTATTTTTTACAGCCTTGAGACAGCAAAGCTGTCCATTGCAGTTATGGAAGTGACTGCATACACACCTGGAAAATTAATTAAGTGGATTCACTACCACATTTAAATGCCACTGTCACTTCCAAAACTTTGCAGTGTGTACGTGGCCCATGAGAGTTGAGTGATGGGTAGATATTGTACCTCACTACTGAAGTTCTGCTTAGTTGCTCAACTGTTTGCTGACACCATGTGTTCACACACACAGGTTTATTGTGCCTCACACTGATATTGAGAGGTGCCCATGAGTGGAAAGATGGCCCACTTGCACTCTCTGGCACTGTGAGCGAGACTGAGGAGCTTGGACTCCCTCCGTGTCACACAGAATTTGTCACATTTCAGTGAAGTGAACCAGGAAATTTGCTGGGCCATTGCTCAGGAGAAGAGGCGAAAGTGAGATAGGCCGTGATGATAGAGAGGGTGTGTGTGTGTGTGTATGTGTGTGTGTGTGTGTGTGTGTGTGTGTGTGAGAGAGAGAGAGAGAGAGAGAGAGAGAGAGAGAGAGAGAGATTGATAGAGGCAATAGGTTCCATCTGACATTTGTTAAATTGTCCTCTTTACAGTTTGGCACCATAAGGACATTTGAACTCATAGGTGGTGGCTACATGTGGACTGTAATCCTGCCTCCAGGGTGACCACTCCACAAGAGAAAAATGCCCCATATTAGCCATAGGGATAGGTCATGATGGTCAATTAGAAAGGTTGACTAGTTTAACTATATTGTCTCTAAAATACTTTATTACTTTTTTATGTTTTTTATCTGCAGTGCTGTAATTAGCTTGTAGGCAGCATGCTTTCTTTAGCACATAGACAGTTTGGATGGTAGCACATTAAAGCCCTTGTGGAGTGTTTTTAAATTCCTTCCCTTTTAAAAAACTGTCGCTAAAGCCACACACATACAGAAGGATGTCTTTGGCCATTGTGACACGTCTCACTCACACTGTTGTTTTAAGCATTGTGTTTTGAAGATGGTATGTCATGTTGAAAATAATAAAACTTTTGAAAACTCTCAAGAATCTGCTCCATTCCATTGCACCCCATCTAGCTGTATCCAATAAGCAGCCTTCAAATTTGTAAAATAGACAATTTGTGAAAAGACGTGTATTGCAGTTTTGTCTTTATCTATGTAGAACAGATCAAGGTCATGGGCAAGGAAGAGGCGCGAAACCGGCTTAACATATAAATCAAAGGTTTAATGGAAAACTCAAAATACAAACACATAAGACAATGGACATGTCCATGAACGATTTCTCTCCCCCGCATTGCTGTCCGCGAGTGGCCTTAATCCCTCTTGACGGCTTGATCAGCCTAATACGGGACCGGGCGTGTGTAATCACGCCCGGGTCCCGCCCTCCACCGTGCCACGATCTAAAAAATGTTTTGTCTCACATAACTGTCAGCGGTAATAAATTACATTTCCATTGAAATACTATGCTTAAAAAGTGCATTTAATAAAAAAAAAATATTTAAACATATGAATAAACATTTTCAAGAAATTATAATGGGCCATAAATAAATAGTAATGACATTTACTCATTTTATGATTCTATATACTGTATATTTTGTGTATATATTTTGTAACTTTTCATGCCAGTGACACTAGATGGCACATACAGGAAAGTACACCATTTACATAGGTTTCATGATGGAAAGTATTTTTTTTTATTATTATTATTCATATTTATGTATTGATTTTTAACATGATGTTCTCTCTTGTAAATGTAAATCAGATTGCTTTTTTTTTTCCAAACATTACTCCTTACATTTCACCTAAGTTGTTCAACAGTAAAATATATATTATAAAATATATTGTAACTTTTTGCCCATTTATGTTATAACTAGTCTAAGTTTTAACTTGCTTTTGGCCATCAGGAAGGGAAGGCTACTGGCCAGTTGTTGTTGTCACTGGCAGAGCTGGATGAGGAAAAGACCTCCATTGTGGATGGGAGGCCTATTGACCAGGCCTGTTAGAGGAAGCTGCACATGTTCATTTAGCTGGTCGCCCACTCCTGGGAGGCCATTGATCGGCTCAGAGTGAGACTGTAATCTGTGTGATTGTAACGTCGAGAGGGGTTTCAACAGAGTAGAGCCACATTTTATTGCAGATGGTGAGGACTCTGGGGGAGGGAATTGGGGTCTCAGGGGCACTAGAGAAGATGGAGAATGGGGGGGGGGGGGGGGGGGGGGCTTTAAAACGAGCTGAGGGTGAGTTGTTAAGTCATTGATTACTTGCCGGCTGAGATTACAGGGATGCAATGGCTTGTGCAGATAACATGGCAAGTGCTTTCTCTCAGTGTGTATGTGTATGTTCTTGTGTGGTCTGCTCTTACTCTTTAAACCTCTAATGCATTCATTAAATCCCAGAGGCAAAAAAAGCAAAAAACATCTTAAAGTAAATTAATTTTAAGATAGAGGTGGTGATGGCATAGTGGCTAGAGCACAGGGCTGCTAATCAGAAGGTCGCTGGTTCGAACCCCATGGCCACCACCATTGTGCCCTTGAGCAAGTCACTTAACTCCAGGTTGCTCCTGGGGGATTGTCCCTGTAATAAGGGCTCTGTAAGTTGCTTTGGATAAAAACGTCTGCTAAATGTAAATGTAATTTGAACATTTCCAATATTATACACATCTGTCCAATACAGTAGAAGATAAGGTTGAATATTCCAGATTTTCTTTGAGCATCACCACTTTTGCCACCATGTTGAATTTTATGTTGTAATTAAAGGAAAAAAACAACAAGAAAATGAACCAAAAATATTTATGACATATCTTGCATTTTTCTTGCAAACATTATCTTGCTTCTTGCAAACGCTCTCTAGAATAAGAATATCTCTACCTGCCACTGACTAGCAAGTAACAAATTATGGACAATGACTGTCATAACTAAAGTCTATTGGCTATTTAAAAAAAGGGACAAGCCCTTTGAAATGTTCCGTCGAAGCTTCCTGGAAAGAAAAGTGGTCTTGCCAATGATTTCCAGGGGACCTCTCCTTGACTTTCATCTGGCACTGACATTCTACGCCTTAGTTCCCACTGCTTTCCATTAGTCAAACAATAGCACTACCATTATGAAAACCTAATGCAGTGGGATGAACAGAGCCTCTAGTTGTATTTCTTCTGCAAGTTAAACTGACATGTTTGCTAAACGCAACAGAGGTGTTAGAAGAGGGACTTAAAAGGCAGTATCATAATTTCAAGCTTTAACAAAACAAATTGCATTAACGTTGCTGGCCAGCCCTAATGGTGCAGACTGGAGATGCAGTGCTTGTTTTAGCTTTAAATTGCACTCAGCAGGGAGTCCCTAGGGCTTCTGGCCATTTACACTCCTAATGAGTTATTGGGCACCCAAGAACAGTGGCTCTAATTGCTTTGGCTTTTTCACTCCATTCGACAAACTGGAGATATTAGCTTGAGTAAGATGACAGAAAATAAAGGAAAACCAGGAAAAGGAGAGAGCTGTTGATGCCTTGATCACTTTGGTTCACTGTCAGGTAGAAGGTAAGTGAAGTGGTCTAACTTTGCAGGGCCCCATTCATTGACAAGTCAAGGCAAGGCAAGGCAAGTTTATTTATATAACACATTTCATACACAATGGCAATGCAAAGTGCTTTACATTTAAATTATAAAAAAATACAAGATAACATGTATTTTAAAACCAGTTAAGAACAAGAAATAATATTAAAAAGTAATGATAAGAAATCCAATAAAATTGGACAATAAAATGTATAATAAATATAATAAAAATATTAAAAAATAAGTAACTTATTAAAATGAATAAAAAGAAATTATAATACATAAAAAAAAATATTCAGTGAAATCAATAAGTGCAGCACAATGTTCAGTCAGTAAATGCACAGTTAAACAGATGTGTTTTCAGTCTGGATTTAAATGTGGCTATAATGTTGGAGCACACCTGACTTCTTCTGGAAGCTGGTTCCAGCTGCTGGTGGCATAATAGCTAAACAAGGTCTCACCTTGTTTTGAGTGAACCCTCTGTATGTCTAACTGACTTGATACTAATGATCTGAGAGGTCTGATACAAGCATATGTATTAGGTCCTAGTCTCTTGAGTGATTTATAAATGAGTTATAGTACTTTAATATCAATAATGTCTATCTAAATGTAAATGGAAGCCAGTGTATAGACATGAAGACGAATAATATGCTCTGATTTTTTGGTTTGGGTGAGAATCTTGGCAGCGGCATTCTGAATGAACAGCATTTGTCTAATGGTCTTTTTGAGAAGGCCTTTGAGGAGTCCATTGCAGTAGTCCACCCTAATGGTGATGAATGCATGAACAAGTTTCTCAAGTCTTGACTGGATACAAAACATCTAATTCTGGCTATATTTTTTTAGATGATAGTAGGATGATTTATTTATTGCTTTGATGTGACTGAAAATAAGGTCTGACTCCAAAATTACACCAATATTCTTTACATTAATTTTTTGTCTTTAGACCCTTGGAGTCAAGGTATGTACTCACCTTGGGAATTTCACCTTTGTTGCAAAATACAAAGAACTCTGTCTTGTCATTGTTTTACTGAAGGAAGTTTTGGCACATCCAACTGTTGATTTCATCAATGCACTGGTGCATTGAGTCTATGGGGCTGTAGTCATTTGGAGATAGGGCTAGATAGATCTGGGTGTCGTCGCATAGCTATAGTATGCAGTTTGTTTGTTTTTTCAAACTTTGGCCTAGTGGGAGCATATACTTGTTGAACAGGAGTGATGCAAGAATTGAGCCTTGTGGGACTCCACACATCATGGATGTCCACTCAGATTTATAGTTGCCATGGTTCACATAGAAACCCCTCCCTTCGAGATAAGACCTGATCCAGCTGAGTACTATCAGTTTTCCAATCTGTCTAGGAGAATGTTGTGGTCAACAGTGTCAAAAGCAGCACTGAGATCTAATAATACCAGCACTGATATTTTGCCTGAATCAGTATTTAGCTGAATATCATTAAGGACCTCCATCTCTGTGCTGTGATGCGGTCGGAAACTAGACTGGAAATCGTCCAGTTATCCATTAGAGATAAAGAAGGCAGAAATCACTTGACCCAGAATTGGATGGTTGTCCACACTAACACAGAGATTTAGAGATCTGAGGCCCAATGCCAGATCTTCCCTGTGGCTGAGAATTAGTCAGTATCTTGTAGATAAATTAGACGATTTAGGGCTTTTAAGTGTTACTTGATTTCTCAGTCATGCAGTACAGACAAGTCTTAAAAGGGGTCATGACATAACAAATTACATTTCTTTTGAACTTTTGACATATAAGAGGTCATTGTTCTATTAAAAACATACTGTAAGTTTCAGCACTCAAAACTTCCTCATCACTGTAAAAAGAGCATTTGTTGAAACCAAGCTGCCAAAACGACTCATTGTCTGATTCCTCCACATTGTGATGCCACACTGTGGTCGACATTTGCATCTCACCACCTCCACAACAACACATCAATGATTGCTTTTTTTACTTCCATAGCCCTGCCCAGTAGTGGTAAGCAGTGAGATGGCAAGGAGAGAACAGGTCAGTCAAGAGCAGAGTGGGCAGTGGGCATTTAAGGAGATGCAGCACCAAAACTGAGCATATCTGACAGAGGGTCAGAAAGAATAAAGGTGAAAAATTCTGCAAAAAACTTTGCTTATGTTATAAGTGAACCTTACAGAAAATATTTAAGTAATAAAAAAAAATTAATGTTTCCTTTAAAGGAAAATATTTTCCTCCACTGCAGTTCACAAATCTCATTCTTCATATTAGACATGGCATGTCACATTTGTTTAAGAAACACTTAAGACCAAATCATTTTTAAGATGTACATTTTTGAATCTGCACATATTTGCAAAGGAGATTTCAGAGCTTTGGAAATATTTTTGAGGGTAAGATTATCAGTGAATAAAGACCTTAAAAAATCTGACCAGTTCCTCACACAAAACTAGCGTATTGATGCGGAACAATAACATACTAGTTTGAAATGGCATGAAGGTGAGTAAATATTGAAAGATTTTTATTTTTTTGGATGAAAAATTTCACTTAGTGTCTATTCTGCTTATTCTCTATTCAATTCATGTTAAAGGATTGATAACTGTGTGTTTAAAACAATACAATTAAAAAATGTCTGTATAACACTGATTTTCCTCAACAAAAGCTTGTTATTCTTTCTCGGTTTGAATTATTGATGTAACGAATAGCCACGTAGGACTCATTAGAAAACGGAAAAGTCTCATTATATATTGGAATGTGAGTCACTCTAAAAGGTTGCATTGAGTTAGGTCTACTTAACAACCACTTTGAACCTGTGATGCGTACATAAAAGCACAAAATCTCTTCGCTGCTAAGTGCAATTGCCATCACGTATTTAATAATGTCCACAGATAACTGTTGGTATTGCCGTTATGGATTTTGCACTCCACCACTGACAGAAGGCTATACCTCACACTCAAAGCCCAAAGGAACTGGCAGTTTCCATCGGCCATCAGCCTCTGAGAGATGCTGAGACCAATCTAAGAGGAGTCATACATCAGCTTGACCTCTTTAGGTCCATTTACTGGATTAGGGTAAGTCAGCCATCATTGGCAACCCCTGCGTGGATTAAGGGGTGAGTTTCTGGAGTGATTGACACCTTGCACACCAATGTAGCACGCCGGCTGAGCTGAGATGAAAATTGGAGTGCCTGCATTTTTAATGGTCATCCATGACCACAGTAACTGGGGTTGTTATGGCCCATCCAAACCGTCATCGAGTGGATCAAGCATTCTACGTGCACCGCTCCTGTTAGTCTGCTTAATTATTTAGTGTGTATGTATTTACAATAGGTTGAGAAAGGCAAGGCAGAGTGGTGCAGTGTATATCGGGTATGCATAATATATGATCCAGCTAAAGGCAATATGAGAAGAAGAAGTTGGAATGGTGGCGCATGCTTGTATTTTTGGCCTCTCAATTTGTTTTGTACCAAAGCCTAGTGTTTCTGGTGTTGAACTTGTAGGGCACTAGCAGTGCCAAGGTTGTGGGTTCCATTCTCAAAGAACACTGAAAAGATGTATAAACTTTGTGCATTATAAGTCACTTTGCAAAGTAAATACTGAATAAACCCAGTGAGATGCCTACAGAGGCAGCACTTTAAGCATGCTTCTAATGCATATTTATCAAAAAGTAATCAACTTAATTATGCTACCTTCTATGATAAATTTTCTAGCCAAATTCTAAGGCAGCACTGTACAGTATGTGACAAGTTATACTCAGATACTCTAAATACTGAAAAGCATTGATAAAAAATAGTTATGTGAAGTAAAAAATGAAATCTTTTACACATTAGTTGTAAGTGTTGTGTATTTGTGTGCTTTTTAGAGTAACATACTTGTAGCTTAGCAACATGCTAACATCCAAACTCTATTGAAATCAATTGCAAGTCGAGTCTCCCGTGTGTTTTTGCTTGAATAGTGCTAAAAGTGTGACATGTGTCTGTGTACAGTGTTAAAAATCAGTCACATCGAAGGTTCCATGATGGTTAGGGTGCTGCTTTAGAGGGCAGTAGGCAGAGAGGCAGCTCGCTAGGTTTTGGAGCTATTGTGCGGGAGCTCTGAGGGAGTTATTGTACAGAAATGTGCTGTTGTCAGACTAGCAACAAAACTCATTGAAACAGATTACTCGTCCTCTTCACACTGAATTATCTTGGTGTGATAGGTGGGCTGAGCTCAAAAACAATCTACAACGCTTGTTCTATCTCCTTGTTCTGGCTGTCTGGAACAACAAGGACTGTTATGTAAAAGCATTGCCATGCTGTTGAGTGGTGAACTGGAAAGTTTTATCTCATAAGGGAGGGACTTACTTTTGTTAAGCATGCTCTGCCTTTTCACTTCTGCTTAAATTCCCCCTTTAATCATGAGCGTATAATTAGAGGGGCCTGCAGTATGCAAATGCATCCACATTTTCTCCAGGTTGTTATGAAAACATATTAAGCCGTATTAAAATCATGGATAATTGCAGAGGAGCCTTTGGTGAAGAGGAATCACATTCATTGTTGTGCCTAATGCTAATAGGGGACAACACAGACACAAGTTCCTACTTGTGATGGGTTAAACTAGGGGTTAAATATGCTGAATTGCTTCATTTGATGAGATGGAGTGACCCGCTGGTACAGGAAAAGTATCCATCATCAGCTGTCAGTAATATCTGATTACCGAATAGATCTGAATGCAGTTTTTTCCCCTCTGAAGGTCTATTGCATATGATTAAACCTTGCATCCTGTGCATTTTTTAAGTTTCAGAAGATTAATGTTATTGTAAAGATAAAATAGGAATGTAATTTGGAATGAAGCAATCATCAATGGTGCCGTAGCAATGATGAAGCATTTTCTTGTGGCACAACAAATGTTTTAACTTGACCTTTTCGTCAACAAATGAGAGATACACACATAAATTATATGTAAAATTGGGTGTCCCTTTGAAAAATGGAGACCAAAGGCGATTTATTCACCAGCATGTTTAATTTGTCTGTATACAATATATTAATGTTTGGAGTCAATGTTTTAGAGATTGCTGAGCCCGGACAGGATCAAGACCTCAGCAATAAGTGATCCCTTGTGATATTGCTGTGTAAACTCTCTTACCGTCGCCTCTATAGATCTAATGTGGTACTTGAAAATCCATTTCTGCTATAAATATTCAAATCTGTGCCTTTCAGCTCTCGAATATCACATTTAGCAAGATCAATATTGCTTTGCCTTTGAAATCCAGGAGGTAGCACATTTAGTGGATACTATAGGGTTGTCACGCTACCAAAATTTCATTAGTCGATATCAATATTGGAGACAGCATGGATAATTTGAACACTTTTTCGGTTTTGCTCATGTGCTCAGAAAATGTTTAGCTTAAAACTTTGAAAGTTTCCTCAAACATTTTTGAGATGTCAAATGCCTTGTGTCTATACTTTTGAAATAGGGAGTATTTTGAAGTTAATATTCACTTTGATTTGCAAGTGCCTCTCTGTAACCCACATTTTTACTTTACTTTTTTTTTTTTTTTTAAGTAAACCCTCATGTCATTCCAAACCCATATTAACACAAAAGAATACATTTTAAAGAACTCCACAATTGCTGATTTCCATACAATAACAGTTGATAGTGACTCACTTTAAAGCTAAATTAATAACCTAAACGATTAATAAAAGTGTCTTCAGAAGGCTTGGATTATGATACTCAAGTCACATGGACCAGATTTATGATACTTGTGGGTGCTTTTTCAAGCTTAATGTGAGTGAAATGACAGCATTTTAATTATGAATCATGTCTTAAAGTCAGTATAGTACTGTACAAGATACTGAAGAAAGGTTGGTATCATAACTTTTTAATTTGTTTATTTTTAATTTTGCTATGTAAGACTTGGTAGCGAAGTACTGCTACTTTTGACACCCCTAGAGGAAACCCTCACATTTTCTCTATCCTTGTCTGGACACCCCTGCTGAATGATGAAGGATGAATTAATTCCTTAATTCATTTTTATAATTTCAGATTCCAGCAATGGGTTCTCCATAGCCTGAGTGCCATTGCCAGCCATTTTATCACTCTGTGAACAAAGCCAAAATAGGACAGAGCCTGCAAACTGTTGCTTTATGTATGAGTGGTTGATTTAGAGGTGAGGGATTATTTTTCCTCCTTATTTCAAAGTGCATGAGACTGACAATCATCTCAAAAACAGTCCTACGGGCTGAGGTTTAATGGCAGCAGAACTCAAAGCATATTGTGGTAGATATCGGCTTGCGGCTCTGCTGCTGGCTCTAAGTTATGCTTGAACCCATGACCTATGTCTTTGGGCAATATGTTGGTGGTGACAACCAAACCCCACAGAGGTTTAAAGTTTAAATGCATCAGCTTCACAGGATATCAGGGAACATCTGTGAGATTCTATAATGTGAATCTCTTCCCGAGGCTTTCGAACAGCAACAGGGAAAATCTCAGCCAGCTTGGCCATCAAATTTCCCCTGCAAGTTGTAATATTATCTGTTCTTCGGTTTTACTTTCTGTTCTCCAAGTCCCTTTGTGTAAAAAATGATGAGGTTGAGCCACAAGAACGGCTAAGCCAATTACAGAGCAGAAATCTGATGATGTTATTCTAGGCATGATTTATGGTAATTGACCCCTAGTTGCGATGGTCATAATTAATCTGCCTCGTCACATGTGGAAAAGGCCAACTGCTGGAGTGTATATATATTGTGTAGCTCTGGGATCCTATTGTCTCTCAGCGACACAGTGAGTTGAGCCATTCCGTCTGAATCAGCGCCTTTGTCCCCCCTTAAGCCATTCTCTGCAGCCCAGAGCCAGGTTTGCCTTGCTCTTTTTGATGTTCTCTCTCTTCCCAACTGTTCTCTCCACCATCTTCCCCATCCTCATACACATACGGCTGCACTCTTTTCTGCTGTGTCCCTGTCCCCTGCGGCTGTGGTGACCGGGGCGGTGAGAATATGGAGAGAATGAAAGAAAAAGATACCTGGGGATTTATTGGTTTGTAGAACAGAGATGGCGTTTTCTCTCCGCCCTGGGTTTGGATTAGCATTTGTGTGGCAGGCTGGCAGCTCCAAACAAGCCTATCACTGGATGGCTTTGATCAGTCCTACTGCAGCAGCATTGTAGCTAATGAGTATAAGGAGGCTTGCAAGTTACTTCTCACATGGCTGTCTGTGGCGGCACCAATCCGCTGGCTCACAAGACAGCTGACTTCTTTCCCAGCTTAACGCTCAGAACACCCACCCTCCCTACCTCAAACCAACCCGCTTAGCAAGTCACAGTACATATTCAGCATTCAGTAAAGTCTGATTTGTGAATGAATCATTCTTTTTAATGATTTGGTTAAGCCATTTTACAAAGGATTTGTAAGTCACTGTACTGTAGTAGAGAAGTTTGTTTGGAAATACGATCGAACCTACCAATGTACCTACATTACATAACTACAAGTGTGACAGTAGCTCAGCTGCTTTTCAAAAATAGTATAGCTTTTCCCAGTAACAAGCTTTTTTTATCACCCAACAAAACGCTAGTTTTAAAAGTGCAGGCTTTTATGCCAAGTGTTTGGTTAGTCTCATCGAAAAGAACCATCTGAAAATAATTCAACCATTCATTTGAGTCTTTTCACAGTCTTTGCATTTTACAGTATATATCCTTTTTTTTTTAGGAGTGAAATATTTTGTTAAGTGCTGCTGATCATGGTTATACATTCGACTCAGTTACAGTATATAAATTAAATGAATTTTAGTTGTATTAAGTGTATATTTATCTGTTCAAGTTTAAATATAATCCTAACATCCTTGACATCCTTTTGTATTTGTATCTGCTATGAGGGCTAAGCTAAACCATAACGTCTGATACTGTATATTTCAATTTTATGTATCAAGAAAGCACTAGCGAGCATTTCATTTAATTTCTAGGCCTTAAGTATGAGTCATGCCATTAAGAAAACACAGTTTCACAATGAATAAGACACCCGATGCCTTTGGGCATCACGCATTATGTCACAGCTAACTTATAATACCAATTGACATTTTCAAAACACGTCCACACATGAAAGCCAGAACTTGAAACAACACTTAATGCTCAAGCAAGCCTAATTTTAACTGCAGCATGACTGTTTTGTGAAATGAACATCTCCCGAACAGACATTCAAAAATCATAATTTTTCATATGAATCTACCAAGGAGGTTTTTAATACCTGGAAAAATATATCTTATAATATTTGCAATTTAAATGTTGCTTGCAATGAATTTCATTTTGTCAGGGTACACAGTTATGCTGTGTTCCATTCAAGTTTGATGAGGGATATTCCTACTTGATATCTCTGACCATAAATGCATTCCATTCCCTGATATTTGGAAGATGACGTTTAAGGAAACAAAACCGCGATGCTCCCGTTAGCTTAGCAGGGGTTTTACTCTCATTAGAGATGTCTCCTAGCAACCCAACTGATAAACAATGCTGCAGCGCTAGCATTTGTGCAACAGGTATACGAATATCAAGAGATTATAATTTACCATGTTTTATACACCTGTTTCTGTAGGCGTTTGTTAAACAAGCTTTAATATCATGTAATGTGGAAACGAACTCTTTTATCGATATTACTTAATAAATTGAATGTTTATCACTTACTTTGTATATCTCCCTGAGTGTCGACATTTTTGTGTCACTTCATGTACCTGCATCTTGGTGAAAGCAGAGTTGAGAATTTTTGCACGAGTCAACAAGTAGCAATTCTGATTTAAAGATGCACTCCATTGCACTTTTCCTAGTAGGATGTTGTAGACTCGCTGAGTTGAATGTCACGCAGCGCTTCTTTTCAAAACTTGATCTTACACTGAATACTCCAGCAGCCTCATTTACTCTTATAAAACTCCTGATGTTGCTATAACAATGCAAAAAGCACTTCCCAATTTACTTGAAGTGAAACTCAGTTCTCCTTTCCTGTTTATTAAATCAAGCAATTACACGGTCATGCAGAACATTTCATGTTTTTAAATCCATAAGGATCTCTTTCTCAGCGACAATAACAGCCGTGATAACAGCCGACTCGTCAGCTAGATCTCGCACTCTTCGCTTTCATATAACGTACATCTCTTAAAGCTTGATTGTGTCACTCAAGGTCAGCTAGAAGGCCTCGACCTGGACATATCCTATCCAAGAATAAATGGATCAATCTGTTTGTCTTCTGAATCTGACAATCTGACTGTTGATGTGCATTTATTTGCACTGCTGAAGGATTCTGTGGACATTCTGAAGGCCTAAGGGGGTGGAGCTCAGACGCTGCTTCGGGCATGCGATTTGTGAAACAGTTGTCACACTTTGCTTGTAAGCATCAAGGAACAAATTCTGACTGGATTAACTTTTCATTTTTTTTTCTATTTGTTTGTAGATTAATTAAGAGTGGAAAGTGATTAAAAATACATTGAAGGTATTTATATATATATATAATTTTTGCCAATGTAGTTAACTACCTTTTTCTTAGTAACTTGGAGAGTTCCTAACTGCATATTCTTTTCTTTTTTTTTTTTTTTTACAAGGATAGCTTGACTGTAGTGTCATTTAAAACACTATTATCTTGTGGTTTGGCATTCAACTACAGATTCCTCAAAACAGGTTGGAGCCATAAAAAAGCAATAGAGTCAATGAAATGCAGTTTTTTTTCCACATATCCCAACTAAGCTGGGACCAGAACGCAGGGTCAGCCATGAAACAGCGACCCTGGAGCAGATAGGGTCAAGGGCCTTGCTCAAGGGACCAACAGTGGTATCTTGACAGTGCTGGGGCTTGAACCCTCAACCTTTCGGTCAGTAACCCAGAGCCTTAACCGCTGAGCTACCACTGGCCCTCCAACCAGTGGTAGCGGTTTAGAACAAGCATAATTAGGATTTCAATTAGGGGCACATTATTAACTGTAAAAATGCAAGTAAAAACACCTAACACCTTATTTTACCTAACTGATAACAGCAATAAATAGTGGTATTAAAATAATATTTTTTTCGTTATTTAAATTAAAGTAAACAAATTAGAATGAACCGATTTGCTAAAATGAATACACCTTCCCAACACTGTTGCTTTTATGCTGCAGTGAAATGCTGTTGATTGTATGGAAAGCAGCACTCCCGTTCCATGTAAGGGCACTGTGAAACAAAAATATTCTATTGACCTGTTTCCCACCATTATGGAATCCCAGGAGCTAAATGGCAGGGGCCACTATAGAGTACTGTCCCTTTCTCCTCCTACCTGATTCAGTGTGAACCCAATCAGTGTGAGAGGCTCCTCAGGAGCACTGGGGTGGAGAAACGATTCTCCCATTGTTTAAATCCCGAATGGATCTGCTGAGGAGATACAGCCATGAGAGCGAGAGGCGATTTCAGTGAAATATTGATCTTGGTTAATTAGATTTCTATCTAGTCCTGAGGGTTTTGAGTCTCAGTCAAAAGTTGAAGACAAAGCCTTAAAAATGAATTTAAATTAAAGAAATTCAATATTTCAGCACAGAGCGTGATTATATTTTGTCCCCTTATGAACAGAGTGTGGTTTTAGATTTGACATAGTTAGATTTGACTTGCTCTGAAACCTTTTTCTCATCCATTTTTCAATTTTAATATGCCTAAAACCACAGTTGGATTTAAAGCATATACTGTATCTACACTTATTCTTATATTTCAAATTTGTTTGGCCATAATTATTTCTTTGAGCTCATGCTGCATTAATTAAATCCATACAACGTACATTTCCCAACCACGCTTTTGTTTGGTCAGTTGTGCTGACAACACAACTAAAAACCCAACTAAACAAGGCTTCTTAACTGTTTATGTACAGCAAATGTTATTAAGTGCATTTATAAATTACAGCTACATCAATTGTGCAACTCTGAGAGCTGCCATCACCATATGTACAGTATAGATTAAATGTCTCTTTACAAACAAACTCTTGGCGATGACACTTCTGAGTTCTTCACTCACACTGTTTTAGGAGTATTTGCAGCAGGAGATGCACTGATTTTGCTGTTTATGTCTCTCATCCACACGTGTTTTCCTCCACCACTCTCTAGTACCATGTAGCTATTTTGGACAGTTTTGATGTAAGGAAGTGTACATATTACATTAAGTCGCAATGTCAAAACTCTTCACACAGTCAGTGAAACAAGTGTATGTGGACCAAACTGTGAATCATTTTACATTGCTTTCACTCAAAATGCATTCAGTGGCCGCATTCTTCAAAATCCATGAACTCTTTTCTCATTCATACCTGCAAAACTAGGGTTATGTGCAGCACATGTTTTCAAATGTCATGCATTTCTGCAGTAACCAGATTGAAATATCTAGAAAACTTTAGCAGAGTATATTATCGTTCCAAACAGCTGATTACAATTTCAACTGAAAGCTTACACAAGTGTCCTGTTTTTAGTCTCGTTACCAAACAGACAAAAGAGGACGACTTCAGAATCATTTAGTTTGGAAACATGTATCAAGGAAGACAGGTTTGTGGGGAAAGAAGAGTGCCAGAGAGAGGGAGAATGCGTGGAGGACAAAGGAGAGGAAGACCAAGAGCGGTGGTCTCTGATGAGATTAGGGCCACAATTATGACCACCATCCACATGCCCAGATGTCCTTAATGGATGCCATTAATGCAGGGTGTGGAAACACATTTCCTGAAGGCTGCCAGGGTTGGATTAGACATTCCAGAAAATACCTTCCAAGATGCATGGCCAAATGCAGGAGAGAGGATGAACAATAACTCTAGATCTAGAAATACTTTACATTATGAGAGATTATACTAAAAGTTTTTTTTTTTTTTTTGTAATTATTATAGTAGCCCTGGAATTTCTGGAATTTGTTATTTTGTTTTTATTTTGCATAAGTAAATTACTATATGCAAAGATATTGAAGGAATAAACGATATTGAAGCAAATTGCAGCATTTCTGATTCATTCTTGTTACATATACTTTAGTACAGTCAATACATTGACAATCTAATGAAATACTGATTTATGTGAAAAAATCATTCAAATTTCAAAGATAAAAGTTCATCATTACATAATTGATGTAATGATCCCTGTTGTTAGTGTTTTTAAATCAGTGTATTCTGAGTGACAATGTATGCTTTCTGAGTGAGAATTGTTGCCAGTGTTATGGTCGAACAAGCTTATTTTACATGTACTGTTTGGCGGTTTGAGTGAGTTTTGGAGGTCAAGATGCATGCTGGTAATGCAGAGTTTTGCAAGAGTGGCTTCAGTATTGACCGATGCTTGTTAGCAATAAAAGAAAAACAGTAGAGTGGATGGGGCCACTTTGTTGAGCTGAAAATCACTTACTGCACTGTGTGGGGTTGAAAGACCCTTTATTCAAAACATTAGCCAGGAATTTGGGCAATGTTGCTTGTCGTTAGCTGTCACAATATTTTGTACATAATGTTATTCACAAAGTTACAAATTCTTAAAATCCTCTCAGTAACCTGATGAATCTATAGCAGTCTTTCCCCACAAGTGTGTGTGTGTGTGTATATGTGTGTGTGTGGGTTGGGTATTTGGTTTAGGTGGCTTACAAGGAATTTTTTAGGTTACAAACGGTAATTACAAGGGTATTATGCTATGAATGTGGTTTCTAGGGACATTTCTAGTGTCCCATAATTCAAATTACTTAAAAAACATAGTAAACTATGTTTGTTTTTTTGTTTTGTTTTTTTTAAATGCAGTAAGTCTTTTGTGAGGGTTAGGTTTAGGGTTAGGGTTAAGGGTTAGAATCTAGAGTTTGTACAGTATAAAAATCATTATGTCTATGGAGATTCCTCATAAGGATAGCCGAACCAGCATGCGTGTGTGTATGTGTGTTGGGGGGGCAAACAGCTCCTTCTCTCTGACGTGTCCTTTCTGGTGACTGACAGAGCCCTTAAGTCATTCCCCTTGTTCTCCCTCATTTCAGATGTTAATTAAACTCTTTCATTAAATTTCAGTCTAGCAGTTAAAGAGGTCACTGTTTTGATTAGCCTGTATGATATCGTCCATTGAAAGAGTCCCCCCCCCCCCCCCCCTTCCATTCTTATGTGTGTATATACTGTATTATACTGTTATTTATTTATATATATATATATATATATATATATATATATATATATATATATATATATAAAATATATATATATAAAATATATTATTATTAACACTGATCACTGAAAAATAAAATTGTTAGTTAATTACTCATAATTAATTGCTTTCTTTGCCATTAGAGCCTGCTAAAATGTATATATATATATATATATATATATATATATATATATATATTATGAGTAATTAACTAAAAAAAAAAATTTCTGGGATCAGGGTCAATGATGCAGCAAGAAAAGTGTCGTTTTATGTTGGATCTTCACAATAAAAAGAAGTTTCCATTGCAAATATATCCTGTGGTTTGAGAAATGATTCTTCTTAATAACCAGTTCAATCAACAGTCCAACAATAATAAAACTACCACTGTACTCATCTGAAAAATAATTGACAGCTGGACAATCACAGAAAAGGCCACGTGCTGTCTGGTCTTATAGGGATCAACAATAACAGGAGACCATGAATGATAAGAAAACCATACCAGTCTGGCTATAATCATGGTGACAAACCTCCCATTTGATGACAGACTTTTGTTATTGTGATGGAGAAATGTCTGGAATAAAGGACATTGTCTGTTCAATACACAGCTCTCCTCAACGAACTGACCAGACAATAATAATAATAGTAATTTTTCTTCTTTTCACTTTTAAGCAAATGTGCAATGATGCCTTGCCATGATTATGTGTCAGCCTCCTCAAAAATAACATGCTTGTTAATCGACTCATCACTTAATGAATGAGGGCCATTAATTGATTAGCAGTGATGCTGATTCGTCCTCTCAGCCAGGGCTTATTGCTTCTCTTTCTGGAAGATGAAGTGGCTCGGAGGGGCGCCCGCTGAAACCACCATGTAGCTTCACTTGGTGCTGCGGACTATTGATTTGACGTCCCTCCCTCTTCCTCCTCACCCATTCGGAGGGGGATCTGAAAGCTGCTGAAACACTGCTTTTTTCACTCCCAAAGGGCCCTTGGCCCGAAATCTATTAAAGGAAATAAATAAACACATTCATTAATAGAGGCATGTTGCTTTTTTTAGCCAGTCTCTGTAGGTAGTGAAGTTGGGACTTGGCTGAGAGGAGATGCAGAAGTCTTGAGAGGTTGCGATGAGTTAGATTCTCCTGTGGCCTTTCTTATTAACGCACCTGGCTCTTATCGGAAATCTAAGTTTACATTTGCTCAGAGGTGCCAGCAGCATGGCCCGAGTGCCTGAATCACTTTTATCAAACAAATGAGGTAACCAGGATCAAGTTATCATGTACTGGGCTCTTTGCTTTTAGGAGTATAAGCAATAAAATACTTTTGTGTCCAACAGGGCTGGGCGATATAACTTAAATATGACAGGCCCTATTGTAAGAGCGCTAGCACTAAGCACAATACGATAAGTATTGTCAATTCTATGCACAATAGGCATGGCCATGAAGTTTTGGTATTTTTGTGCAAGTGTGCGCTAAGTCTAGATGCAAGTCGGTTTGGTGAAATTAGCTGGGTCAAGTGAAATTTAATTCTGAGGTTCTTCTGGTTATTGCACCACCTGCGTCCTGTTATATAATCCATTCCCTTTCAAGCACCAGCAATATAAACAAAGACAACACATTCATAAAGTAGGTATGTAAATGGGCTGTATGCAATGAATTTGAAGAATAGACATATGGGCTTGTGTTCTTTTGTGCATTAATTGCCTCATTTTTGAATGTCAGGCATATTTCTATGACAGTGATACTCCTTTTATAAGCATGGAAAATGTCGTTCTCATCAGGATTTGATACAACTCCAGTGGTTAAATGAATGTCTTCTAAAGCCATACAATCACTTTTGGTTCAAAGAAGATCAATATTTAAGTACTTTTATCTATTAACCATCGCTTCTGTTAGGTTTCATGAGAGGGTAGATTCAAAGTAGTCTCTTGTGTGACATATTCGCATTGTTCTTCACTTTGTTGAGACATCCAGGATGAGCTCACAAATGCACCTTTGTGAGTAAAGGAACAGATAAATACATATCTAAACTAAAATTAATGAAGCTTCTGTACAGCATTCCTTCTCCTCACTTGCAGCAGTGCTGCTCTTGCAGGTGTGTTGCACGTGCATCAGTTCTTGCGTGTTTCAAGCGCCAATGCGATTACTTCATTCACATACCGCTTCTGACTGGAAGCATGATTTAGAGTTAAAAATATAGCTTTTTTTTTGCACCAAAAATGATCTTGTCACTTTAAAACACATTAATTTAACAGCTGGTATCGTAATGATGTTTATGCTGACTGTCTGTGATTTTTGAGAAATCTCCATTCACTTGCATTTTAAGGACCTACTGAGCTAGGATATTTTTCTTTTTTTCTTTAAATGTGTTCTGGTGAAGAATGTTATGCACACCTGGGGTATCATGAGGGTAAGTAAATAATGAGAGAATTTTCATTTTTGGGTGAACTACCCCTTAAAGTCGTATATCATAATACAAATGGAGATGGCTAAATTAGTGTAATAATATAAGGACATTTAAAATTTTTAGGAAAGTTATTGGTCCAAAAAAAAAAAAAAGGTACATAAAATTGTGATATTCACTATATACCTTAATTTTATATCACCGGCAATATCATTGCAAATATACTCGATATATCGCCCAGTCCTAGTATCCAATAAGATGTATTTGCAGTGGGCATGTTTCTGGTCTGACTGCATGGCTTAAAGACGAAAAGAGTAGTGGTCTTTTCTTCTCTACTCCTTTCCCACTTTTCTCTCTCCCCACCTAAAGTGAGCGGCTGGAGGATTTACAGTGCCTGCCAGGGCACCTCAGCCTCGTCCATAAACAACCGGCACTCCTGTCTCACGTGCCTTCACGTCGTCACGGCAACATCCATCATCACAATTCTTAAGACAGTCATCCTCTTTCATAAGGAGGCTTCCTCCAGAGCGCCCTCAGACAGATTTTGTAAATCACGTGAGAGAGAGAGAGAGAGAGAGAGAGAGAGAGAGAGAGAGAATGGAAATAGCGACTGCTTGGAGGAGAGAATTGTGAAATGCTCATGTAGCCCACAGCATTGATAAATAGTGTTGCGATGGAATTTTTACATTTAGGAGCTCCACTATGTGAATCCCATGGGCGTTATTATCAGAAATGCAACACTTAAAGGAATAGTTAACCTAAAAATGGAAATGTGTTCATTATTTACTCATCCTCATGTTATTGCAAACCAGTTTTACTTTTTCCATGGGATACAAAAGGAGATGTTAGGCAGAATTTTCAGTCTCAGTCATCATTCACTTTCATTGTATGGAGAAAGATGCAATGAAAGTAAATGTTGAATGTAGCGAACATTCTCCCTAACATCTCTTTTTTTGTGTTCTATGAGAGGAAGAGAGTCATATCGGTTTGGAATAACATGGGGGTGGGTAAATGATGACTTTTTCCACTATGGCAAATTGGTGTAGCAAAAAAAAAAATACATATTTACATAAATGAATACACATAAAATCAGATTTTTTTTTTTAACCAGATCCAAATGTACATCCTTATGTGGCTTGAAATCTGATTAATAAATGAATTATGTCACATTGGGGGTATTTACACTTATTCAGTTACTGATCTGATTGCTTTTTCGATTGAATAAGCACATTACATTTAATCTTGGCCACATCAATGTAAATGCTTTTTTTCCCTATGATGACTTAGCGCTGTTTGGGTGGAGTACAAGTTACATATGTGACTTGAACAACCAGATGCATTTACACTGACCGAGTTTTGTCTGAAATACATCTCAAACCACCTTGATCATATATATGTCTCGAATCTGTCTTGGAGGGCACTTGGTCTTTTCATTATCGGATACCAATTGTAAATACCCCCTTTGTATTGCATGAAACTTAAGTCATTAGGCTACTATAGCTATACCTAATAAGATATACCAAATTTTGACTACACTCTCTGAACAAACAGATCTTATTTTACTGTTTGCAAATTGGCTGTGGGAATCATCAATCCTAATGATTTGAAAAACAAATCAGATGTCATGTGCAATGTGAACAGAGCCTTGCATACCAAACCCCATAGCCACTCCTGTCTGGATACAGCATACCTCTGCCAATCCTAGACTGGGTAAAGGGACTAGAAATAAGTAATGACAGATTATACACCACTACAAAGCTCTATCCAGCATATACAGTTTGTCTGCAGATATAGCTAGCATAACAACACACGTTCCCACACATCTAAATCAAAACAGTGCTGCACTAGCAGTGGCCACATGGGAAGGTGCTATAGTGTGCATGTCTGGTTTTATGGCCGCATGGATGTTTGCTGTCAGTGAGAGAGGCGTGGATATATCTGCCGTATAACACATGGTTCTCTTCTTTAGCACAGGCCATCAGGACCACTGCGGCTCTCGCAAGTCTATTGGAAATAAAATGATGATTAAAGGATCCTGCCCTTTAAATAGACAATCCTGTTGACCCAATTTAAAGGCACAATCAATGGGCCACTCGGCGGATTAATTGAGACGAGTCTAATTGATTTTCTTTTTTTTTTTAAGAAAGCTTGACAAACTGCAACGCTGCAGGGCTGCAACGCAAGCTGGTAACAGATGCCCAAAGCTGAGGTGGAGAAAAGTAAAAAAGGAAAAACATTCTCGATGGAATTTGTGCCCCAGAGGAACTCTCCTGAGTTGGCACTAACAAAGAAAATAAATAAATAAGAAAAGCTGGACATTACATGCGTGCACACTGTCATATATGTGCATAATAAGGCTGCCCTGTGGCACAGACTGTAAAATGCCACTTTGAGTGGTTCTGTAGGTTAATTTCAATTAAATTAAATTAAATCAAGATTGATATAAACAATGCCAGTGGTGTTTCAGTTTTACACAGCCTATGTGGAGAAATTTGTATTTCATGTGAAAATGTTTTGTTTTTTTTTGTTTTTTTTTTCTCATTACGACCTATTTAAGGGAAATACCATAAATGGAAATTGTCATTATTTACTCAGCCTTATAGTATGTCATTCAAAACCTGTATGGGTTTCTCTCTTCCATGGAACACAAAAGGATTTTTTTTTTTTTTAATATCCTGGGCCACTCTTTTTCTTCTAATGAAAGTGAATGTGGAATGTGGCTTTCAAAGCCCAAAATGAGAAAAAAAAAGCACCATACATAGTATTGTAATGGTGTTCCATACAATTTGTGCACTATATACAAAATCTTCTGAAGCTATACTATAGCTGATGTTTGAGAAACAGACTTTAAATCGTTATTCACTGATCATTTTCTCCTCCAAGGAGCTTTCAACCGTTGCGACCAGATCTTGGGAGTCAGTGAGTTGAACTTGAGAACTAGATCAGTCTGATTCATTACTCAATCATTCAGACTCATGAGGGCTAGTGCTATTAGATATTCACTGAATAACAACTTTTCTGTCTGTTTCTCTAACAGTCACTTCTATTTGGCTTCAGAAGAGTTGGAATATAGTGCACGACTTAGTACTACTGTTAAGATACATTTATGGTCATTTTGAAGCTTGACAGGCCCAGTCCTCTTTAGTTTCCATTAGATGGAAAAGAGTGGCCAGGACATTTTTCAAAAATTCACCTTTTATGTTCAACGAAGGAAATTAGGTTATACATGTTTGGAGTGAAATGACAAAATGTTAAATTTTGTCTGAAATATTAGTTTAAGAAAATCACACCCTTACATCATAGTTAATATTGTACTGTCCACAGTAGGTTGGTTAAAATCCTAAATTGATTTTACTCCCTGGTAAGTTGTTTGCATTACTGCCCATGTTGTGAGAGGCATACCAGTAAATAAGAACATTGTTAAGGATGTCTGTGTCTCTCCCAGGTGTCTAGTGCAACAACATCCCCATGGTTCACTCAACAACTTTGAGAAACTCTCTTTCACATTCACTCCAGCTAAATGACTTATCAATAAGAGCTCAGTCCCTGCTTTACAGCTCCACTCATGTCTAGTGCCGTAAACCTCAAACAAAGTCCAGGTGATCAGAGATCTTATTACACACCAAAGCCTTGTATGTGCTTTCATTCCCTCTCATCCAATACAACATGCTAGCCGTTGTAGCATCAGTCCTAATGTGGGTACACACAGAGGTGTCTTTTATTACAAACTGATGGAGGAATTTGATCTTATCATTCACGTTAGAAGGATCTTATTACTAATAGTTGCACACACTGTACAGGCAGTATCACTGGTACTGAATGATTTGAAAAGAGCCATATAATGAGACGGATGAACAAATAATTCACTTTAATAGTGACAATCTTTCAACTGGTAAGTGTGTGTGTTCTAGTGTGTGCTATGAAGTGTTATTTTTTGCTGGGATGGTAGGTAGTTTGTCTTGATCCCCCTCGGGCACTGTGTACTATGTGAATATCCTTTAATAAAGACGGGCATCATAATGTTGTACTAATATTTAATTATAGCTTTGTGGTCCAAGGACAAAGTCAAAAAAGGTGCATGGATTGCAGTGGTATGATTAGTAACTGTACTGTACTGATCATTTATTTGTATTTTCTGTGGTCGTTAGTCTTGCATTCCCAGACCTTTGACTAAACTGCAAAAGGTCTGGAAGCTTTCTGCCACTTATTCTGCCAAGAATATTCTGATTGACATGTAAAGCGATCACAATACGTTTTAAAAATATAAAATTGGTAACATTCGTATGACTCATATATTACCATATTAACATTAGTTAAAATGAACTCACAATGCAGCATATAACAGCAATTATTAATCTTGGTTAATGTTCATTTCATCAAATTCTAATATCTTTTTAAAATGCAAAACTATATGTAACATGCATTATGAAATAAAATATTGAAATATTAATAATAATCATAATAATAATAATGAATGTTCATCAAGAATAAAACATTCTGTTTATTATATAATATTTTTGTTTATTATTTCTTGATACCTAATGCATTTACTACTGTTAACAAATACAACCTTCATTCAAAATATAATTGTACGATGTACGTGTTACAATTTCATGTCAGAATTCCATCAAATGCAATTGAATAAACTTTAACAAATCTAAATAAAAAAACTAAATATTTAAAAAATATATTATTATTATTATTTAAATTTTGTTTTGCTAAAAATTGAAACCCACATTCATTTTGATAGAATTTTGTTATGAAATTGAAATGCGTAAATAAAATATAAAGTTGTGTTGTGTGTTTCAAATATTATTTATTTTTTATTTTTTTTATTATAAATTATTTTTATTATAAAGTGTTCCCAAATAATTTAATGCATGGTGTGAAGGTCTCCGTTATCAATTGCACAGAAAAGACACCGAAAAATTGTGGTAAATGTGCAGAAACTAAAAGTTCAGAACAGTACAGAAAATAAGTGCTGACTATTTCACATACAGTACTTTTGAAAGCAAACTAAACACTTCTATGTGTGGATATCTTGTTAGTTTGCTACTAAGTGCCTCAAACAAAACACAAATATTAAATTTGGCAAACTTGGACAAATCCAGTGATTATTTCATTCTCAAAAGTGCCTGCTGTATCAGTCTGCTAACTTGTAAACATGTCGTTGTTTCTAGGTGGACTAATAAGCCAAGCCAAGCCGGCCAATCAGATTAGAATTTATTAGACTGAGAAAGTGTTTTCAGTATTCTCTGCTATATTCATCTGACCGTAAGTGAACATAATGTGAGTGTGTCATTTGAGAGACTACATTGCTTTTCTTTCTTTGGCTCCCTTCCCCGCTCGTCCTCTACACCTCTGCCTTCAGCATGGCCCCGGCTCTCATCTCTAAAGTTAACAGTGTGCTGTCTGAGTGACTGTTCAGCCCCCCTAAGCTATACAGTTTTAATTAAGAACATGTTCCTTGTTGGCCCTAGGTCCCAGACCAGGTAAGGCCAGCTCGAGCCAGGTTTGGGCCTCATGGAGGGTGGGCCGCAATGACAGTCCTGGCCCGATTAAAAGTCACAGGGCTGACGATTGTGGCTTTTGTGGCGTTTTTTTTTTTTTTTTTTCCCTTTTTCCCACCTCATAAAGGTCAGTATGAAAGTTCTAAGTTCTAAAAAAAGTTATGTGTAATAGTTTTGTCTGCAGAGAAGTTTTGCTCATATGGAGATAGCAATTTAAATCAAAGTTAACTAGTTTCTGTGCTAATATTACATTTTACCTCAAACATGGTACTATCAACAAGCAACTAATACTATCAAATTCATATCATGCTTTACGTCAAATTAAAGTCACATAAAAGTCATCAATTTATGCATTTTTAAATATAAAAAAAATAACTATAGTAATACAGTAAAAGGCTACTACTAACTGTTGTTTGGCTATTATTAATAATAGTCACCTCCTTTTCAGACCATTTCAGTCATCAAAACTGCAGGTATAATAGAGGCCACAGACATCAATTTATATCAGTGGTTCATTTAAAGTATTGTCAAGTTCCTTTAGATTCTTACATGACTAAAAGGGATGATGTCCAAGTTGGCGAGATATTTACTTTGTAAGTAGTCAGTCCACTTTCGACAGTTTCAGGCTGTTTCGTGAAACATCAAACAAAACTGACAGGTGAGCATTGCTGTATCTCATTGACAGTGTAATCTATCAATCAATCAATCAATCACAGTGATGTGGATGTATTATTTCCTCTTACATGACTTTTTGTCTATATTTTACTATGTCTGCCCTCACATGAGAATGCAATGAGCTCAAGGGAAGCTAAAGAGACACTGGTGACGCTGTTGAGCAGTTTTACTTAAAGGGATCGTTTACCCCAAAAATGAAAATTCTCTCATGAATTACTCGTACTTATTCCATTATAGATGTGTGTGACTTACTTTATTCTGCTGATCACAAACAAAGATTTTTAGAAAAGTATCTCAGCTCTGTTGGTCCATTCACTGCATGTCAATGGTGGACAGAACTTTGAAGCTCCAAAAAGCATTTAAAGGCAGCATAAAAGTAATCCATAGGGCTCCTGTGGTTAAATCTATCTTCAGAAGTGATATAAGTGTGGGGAGAAACATATTTATGACATTTTTACTATAAATTCTCCTCCCTACCGAGGTGGCCATATGCACTAATAATGCTAATCTCCAAAAACAGATTTTATAATAAAAAAGGTGTAATATTGTTTCTTTCACCCATGAGATAATTAAAATTTTCTGTGAACTATCCTTTAAGAGTGCCTAATACACTATTTAATTTAATATTTTTTTTAATACTAGTTTTGTTTTATTTTTCGATTTAATTTCTCATTTGTTTTTTTGTTTTTGTTTTTTGTGTTGTTGTTTGTGTTTTTTTTTTTGTTTTGTTTTTTGCGAGCAGGCACTCTCCACCTTGCCTTCTTGACAAAATGGCCCTGGAAGAATGTGTTTCAAAATGTTTCAGAGAAAAAAGCTAAATAAAAAAATATTTACCCCAGTATTAGAAGCTGTTTGTTTGGCTGCAGGGCACAACATGTTGCCACATCACAGGAATTCCCTCTTGGGATTAGAACAAGTGCTTGTCTGGTGAGGTTTGCTGTTTCCTAATCACCTGGACTGGAACGCTGGCCTGTTTGTGTGGGTGTTTTTATCAGCGTTTGTGTTTTTCGAGGTTTAGCTGAGGCTCAGGAGTTAATGAGGGCTCTTCAAGATGCATGTGTCCAGCAAGGGGCAGGGAGTATGGCGTCAGCGTTTCAGGCCAGGCTGGCTGGGGGGCGGCTCGCAGGTGGGCTGTGTGCGGCAGGCCACCCGCTCTGATTTATGGAGGTGTCAGCTCATCTGGCCGTGGGTTGAACCCACAAATCTCAGCTCCTTTAAATCATTCCTCTCTGGAGCCTGGTTGAGGGCAGGGTAGGAGAGAGGTGGGGTGGGGTGGGGTTCAGCAGGGGCTTCGGAGGGGTGAGGTCAGTTGGAGACTGTCTCAACTGCTAATGTCTATCGAACAGCAAGCGAGATGCGCACATAAATTCATGTAAGCACATGGACACGTGCGCACACACACAACAAACCCAAGTGCATACACATGCTGATCTAGACAACAACACTTCTTTATCCACCCATCTCTCAGTGTCTCTCTAGTTGCGGAGAAGATGTTATGCGTCATTCACTGTCCAGGGTCCTGAACAATCCACCTTTTCCACTGACATATCCACCCCAGCTTTGATGGAGGAGATTTATTGTAAATCAGCAATTCCATGGAGAGATGCATTAGGTTTTGAAGATGTGGATCACTCAAATTGTTGGTAATTGATTCCTCTTGGAGCGTCTTGTTCACAGACAAATGAATGTTGGATTGATGAGTAGACAGATCTGAGAATGGATCGCAAGGGACTTTGTCAAACACCCAATTGGATTCAACCATTGATGCATTTATCTGTTTAGTTCAATTTTTTGGATTTTATCAATTCAAAACACCAAGTTCATATAATGAGCTTAGTTATTTTTGTTTGTTTAGGGTAAAAAAATAAAAATAAAATTTAAAATATTAAAAAAGTTTGACATGCTGTACAGGTTTTCGTAAAAAAAGACACTTACCAGTACTGTGAAAATTACAGGGGGTCTAAGAGGTCTCAGACCCCCTAAATGCAACAGGAGACCCCTTGGAAAGAGAATTTGTGCATTCATTTAAAATCATGCAATAAATTAAATATGTTGTTTAACACCATGATTTTTAATAGTGTAGTAATGCATAGCCTATATTTAATTTGACATATTAAACGGCATTTGGCATTAAAAAAAATATTCTGTTAATTTTGTTGCGCGATTTAAAAAATAAATAAAAAATGATCGGAATCAGAGCTGATCTCAGCTTCTTCCTTCTCCCTCGGTCTCTCTCGTGTAATGTAAAATAATGTTTGCAGTCTTTGTATGGTGCAATTTAAACATCATCGAAGCTCAAAAATGCAACATTGGAATGAAACATGAACACTACATTTACATTTATTCATTTGGCAGACACTTTTATCCAAAGCGACTTACAAAAGAGGAAAAAACATAAGCGAATCATCTTAAGGAGACAGTGGTACGAAAAGTGCCATACTACAAAGTTTCACTATCATCAGAGTAGTATACAAAACTGATTTAAGTGCAACAAGAATTGTAATTTTTATTTTTTATTTTTTAGTGACTGGTTAACACTAGCATAATGGTAGGTCTTCTATATATATATAATTTTTTTTTTTTAGTGACTGGTTAACACAAGCATAATGGTAGGTCTTCTGCGATCTGAAGCATCTTCAGTTTCAGTCAGACACTTGTGTATGTGCAAGACAAACTGTGTATCCTGAAATAATAGAAATATATATATATATATATAGATATATATATATATATATATATATATATATATATATATATATATATATATATATATATATACCTTAAATACCTACTCGATATGATAGCACCTTAAATACCTACCTTTCACACAATAGACATATTTACGTAAAAAAAAAAAAAAAAAAAAAAAAATATATATATATATATATATTTTTTTTTTTTTTTTATGTAAATATGTCTATTGTGTGAAAGGTAGGTATTTAAGGTGCTATCATAAAGGGGGAGAACTTACCACTTACACATCTGATCAAACTTTAATTTGCATTTCCATCTCTGACAAAATCATGTTATTAAAAGGCCATTCATAACATTCTATTATGTATTACAATTGATTGTAACATATGCAAAACCAAAATAGCATTTCCCAGGAGATGTCTTGGGTTATATGTTTCCATTTTATGTTGGGTAGAGGATTCTGGAAGACAACAGATGTTTATAGCACTCTCGGCTTTCTAGTGAAATTATATAAAAGGGTGAGGGGGTTACACAATCAAAATGTTATCAGATATCAAATATATATTATCTATCTAATTACATGTATATACTGTATGTATTTACATGTGTGTTATGCTATTCCATATTCTTAGCCCGACAGCATCTTTTGTTTGTGGGCAATTGATACTCAGCTTGATCAGAGCAGCATGCAGTTACCTCATGCATTTTTTCCCATACTTGCAAACGATGATAAATCCGCATAGGGTTTTCCAATGCTCATGAGTATATGAGTGTGCAAGTATACATCCGTGTGAGTGCATGTATTATTCATGCATACACTGTATAATACATGTGTGCAGGTTAAAAAAAATAATAATAACAAGGCATGCTTAAAAACATCCTTGATACTTGGTTTGCTGCGCACCTCACTTTCCATGTTTGGCATGTAATTTAATTGAGGCTGATTAAACTTACAAATTTAGTCAGAGCACAGCATGCTAATGTAATGAAATTCTGTCCTGTTCAAAAAATTTGTTAGCTCAACAGGTTTGAGATCAAGATCTGGGAGCCCCGCCGTGACCCTGAGGAATACATGAGATGCCACAAAAACATACGCCACATGTTCCTCGAGCTAAATTTATGCACTTTAACTAAATGTACTGATGTGATATGACCTTTTTCGTTTTGCATGCTAGTTTGATCCTGCTGTGGTTACTACACACAACGTCTGGTTACACTTTATAGGCTTCAATATAATGCATATTGTAACATATAACATTTTAAAAGCATAGCCTATAAAATATTTGTATAGGATATAATGCGTAGCAGAATAAAAAGCATTAAATTAGCATTATTTAATAGCATTATATAAATAATTATTCATTCACACCAAGGAATGAAAATCTGTAATAATTTTCTCACCCTTATGTTGTTCCAAATCCACATGACTTTATTCTTTGGTAAACAAACCGAGGTGTTTGGCAGAATATTCGCCTCAGTCACTATTCACGTTTATTGCATCTTTTTTTCTATATTGTAAAATGATAATGCAACTAATGTCACATTGCAAATTTTGCTTTCAAAGAAAATCTAGTACATGACCGTTGGAACAAAATGTTCTGCAAAGTACTCTAAATGTAAAAAAAGAACTTGTATTTTATAAACTGATTAACTGTATTTAGCTATGCTAATTTGCATTTGTCTTTGAGTCTCCACGACAGTTTAGGAAAACAAAAAGCCTGATGTATCACTCGTGCCTAATTCTGTTTTCCATTAAAAATTAGATGATTCAATTAGATTGAATAAGATCAACACAAAATTAAACGATAATCACTGCTCTGATATGACGTGTCCCTTTTTTTAAATACACAAAAAACAGACTAATTTAACACTGATAAATAATTGCAGGCTTGGCTGATAACTTAATTGCCTATTTTTTTAAAGTGCATGGCATAGTGGTGGCACTTTAAATCAATGTGCATCACATTAATTTACGCTCATTCATTCACACTCATTTATGTAAAAAAAGAACTTGTATTTTATAAACTGATTAACTACATTTAGCTATGCTAATTTGCATTTGTCTTTGAGTCTCGACGACAGTTTAAGAAAACAAAAAGCCTGATGTATCACTCGTGCCTAATTCTGTTTTCCATTAAAAATTAGATGATTCAATTAGATTGAATAAGATCAACACAAAATGAAACGGATAATCACTGCTCTGATTTGATGTTCCCTTTTTTAAATACACAAACGGCAGACTAATTTAACAATGATAAATAATCACAGACTTGGCTGATAACTTAATTGACTATTTTTTTTAAGTGCATGGCATAGTGGTGACACTTTAAATCAATATGCATCACATTCATTCACACTCATTTGCCCCCCCAAAAGCCAATAAAATTGCAGCTCTTCCAGCCAAGATGATCACTTTAGGTAAAAAGTGAGTTGGGAGTGATTAGACGGGTTTATTTGATGTCCAACTAATAGTCTATCTAATAGTTTAACTTGGTAAAACAAGAATCATTGTGGGCTTCACTCACTGGTTATTCACTTTAGATGCAATTAAATCCTGTTACAGCAGTTTCTGTTAAAGAAACAAACAAATATCTCAGACAAGCTGTTTAAAAGCTGTTTAAAAGTTTAAACCTTAGTTTCAACCAGGTTTCAAAGCTTTACTCAAGCCTGGGCTTCTCTGTAGGAACAGTTTGAAACACTCACATAGCTAACATTATAACACAATATATCCAAACATTTGGTCCATATAAATTTACAATGACCCCACATTACAAGGGGTCATCTATGAAATAAGTCTAGCTAAAGGTACCATCTAACACAGAAATGCATTTTCTGAACATCAAGACCTCTCATCTGATATGAAGTCTGTGGTGGCTACCTGCACATTTGCATAGATATTACAAATCGACACATTTGATCAAAATTCAAAGGTTTCCCTTGTGGAGACACCATCAAATCCTATACTGGTAGAATAGAGACTGGGACGTGTGAGATTTAACTTATGCAGTGTTGATCTAAGAACGTGACACATCGTCACAACTTTGGACAAAGATGCAGCTGTTCTAAACTAGGTTTGTCCTGCAGCCACATATAAGGCGTATATATTTTGCATTAAGGCCCTAGAATGGCTTGACTAAATGGGGCAGCATGCAATTAGTTTCCAAAGTACTTATCTCATTAAAGTAAATGAATTATTGATTAAACAACACTCATGCTTTTAGTGGGTGGCATACTGATATTATGAGTCTTTTCTGTTGTTTGAAAAGGCACTGTCCATCTTTTGGCAAATGCACACTTCTCTAGACTCTCATTAGATGTTTGGTTTGGAAGTGATTTCATTGGTGAAAAGTGAAGATAGTGCAGGTTATTAAAATGAAAATGCGTTAAAATGAAATTGTGTTGGACTGACCATGTTCTGTCATTGAAAAATGTAACATTACTGATATGTGCCCTAGTTAATTGTTTTATTATATATGTTTTGCATTATGCTGTATTTCAAAAGGTAATATTGATTTAAAAGTACAGTTCACAAAAAAAAATTTAATTGTTATTATTTACTTACCCGCATGTTGTTTCAAATCTTTTTTTTCTTTCAGTGTACACATTATGAGATGTTTGAACATTAGCCTCAGTCACCATTCACTTTAATTACACTTTTTTTTCTCCATACATTGAATGTTAATGATCACTGAGTCTGAAGGAAGTATACATTTGGAACGGCATGAGCAGTTAATGATTGCAGAATTTGCATCTTTGGGTGATCTATCCTTAAAGGATTAAAAAAGGATATATATATATATATATATATATATATATATATATATATACTGTATATAACAGTTAGTTCCGGTCCTCGAATCTGACGAGAGAAGTTTCATGAGCACTGATGGCTTCACTGTTTGTGTATCACTCTGCTTGTGTTTGTGCCATTCTAAACTAAAGTGTAAGAGCAGTGCAGGTGTGCTACTGTTTGTCTTTTTTTACATGTATTTTTTTTTTTTACATTATATATGTTAGCCAGCAGGTGGTGGCAAAAGATCATAATCATGTGTAATATGAGCCAGTTAGGTGATGTGAAGTGAATTTTGCATCAACCATTGTTTACAAACAGCACTCCGTGATCGCTCGTATTACTACTAAGCTATGAAATTGCTTTAAACTTCAGCATTACGACTCATCACAACTGAAAGACGCAACTGACTGATTAACTACACAAACTGAAGGCGCTGACCTCTTATCGGACTTTCCACATTGCAGTGGGCTCTATTTAAAATGGCAGAGGTTTCTATAGTGTAAGACTCTTGCGCACCGGCAATCGCGAAATAGGGAGAAATGCCCCCGCTTGGATGGCTATTTTTCCACTGAGAAAGCTGATCTTCAGAAAGCTGACAGCATCTCTGCTTGGGTGTGGCAACTGGTGATCGCACATGCTCCGTCTCTCTCTCTCTCTCTCTCTCTCTCTCTCTCTCTCTCTCTCTCTCTCTCTCTCTCTCTCTCTCACTCACACACACACACACACACACACACACACACACAAACACATACATGCACACACTCTCTCTCTCTCTCACACACACACACACACACACACACACACACACACACACACACACATCCATCCATTCTTGTTTATCCAATAACTTGTTAGAAACATCACAAGACATGATACTATTTCTGAAGTGACATTTTTAAATTACTAACAGAGGCTTGGATGCATCATTTGGTTTGAACCAGCAACGGCAGATTCTGATCCGCTGGGTAATTAAGTAGTTGCATGCACAAATGCATTTTTATGACCGTACTCAGTGTTTCCTATTTTTTTTTTTTTCAATTTACTTGTTCATTGAACTGTTGTATATAAGCAATATCACACTCGCAATCGTACTATATGGCCCTAAATCAGCACTGCTGTGATTACCTATGGTACTCGGCCGAATCACAGTGCTGATGTAGGGCCATATCACACTCTTGCTCTTGTGATATTGCTTAAATATATATATATATATATATATATATATATATATATATATATATATATGAACAGTTTTTAGTCAGAATATGTGTATTTGCATCTTTGCTGACATTGATAGTTCAGTTGTTGCTATGAGATTCCTAAGTGCACTCCAAAGTTAAGACAATTTGTACAAGTAATGAGAAATTTTGTTCTCAATTCAGCTGAATTTATCTTAGAATTTCCAGTAACATGTTTAAAAAAAGACCACATTTTTACTCAGTTAGATTATTTAATAATGAACAATTTCAAAAAATATAAACTTGAAACAATTTAGATCACAGACAAAATTATTTAATTACTCATTATTTAAATTTACCATTACTCCATTACCATTACCATTACAACAGAGTATTTATTTGCTTATTTTCTTAACTAAAAACTTGAGAGGCATTGGAAGATATTGCTCTATATTTTATAGATGGTTTTCTATGATTAATGCTATATATTCATTGGTGTAGTAGTGTCTGAAGATGTGCGCATACTGTGAATTTATGTAAATAAAAATAAAAAACACATGCACCCAATATTTAAAATTAATTTACATTTATATACATTTAAAATGTGTAAGATTTTGTTTTTCCATTTAAAAAAAAAAAAAAGACTGTTGTAATTATAGTCCAACATAAACTTACATAATGTATATCAGGGTAAGTTTATTGCTGGCATGGTGTAGAGTAAACTGCTAAGAACCATGGTGTAGTAACTTGATGTTAAATATGTATTTAAATTAATAGGTGTCATTAATGTTACTGAATGTTAATGTTACAGCCCTTACTGAAATGGAAAATATTATTTGTCATCAAATATCGAATCACGTGTGAAATGAACTTTCTTGTTGATTGGTGGATCAGCTTAGTCAGACTGTCTGCCTTGTCTGTGCCATCAGTTGCGCTCCTGCAGCTCCATGCGCATTTAGAGAGAATCTCTGTACACTTTTTTAAATGAAATAAAAACACAATTCACTCAACGTTGCTGCAGTATCGCATTATTAGAATAAAGATATTGCGTGTCAAAAGACTAATCATTGTTCTGGCAGCCATACATATCATCTCTTATTTTAGGTAGGCATCCACAAAATCCTAAGAAAGATAAGTGAGCATACGGCGTATGCTTCCGTATGCCCTAGTCTACTCTTACTGAATATACTGGATCAAATAAATGGTTAAACATGAATATAACATACATAGATCTTTCTTATTGTCATCATAATGTGTATTTGATGTGCTTTGGCCATCGTCATCATCATTATATATATTATATATCACCATTTCATTTTACCTGACGTGATCATCCTCCAGATACTGCAGGGATGGAAACCCAAACCATGCACCCTGTCTACCTGTCTACCTCTAAATACATTCTTACACTGCACTTATAGAAGAAGGCTGTCTACCATAGCCTCAGGGCTTTTGGAGGTGATTCTAAGTGCTAGCAGGAGCAACCATCTATTTCCACTCCAAATGAGACCTGACACCTGCGCCAAGACATTTCCTCATAATCCCACGTCCTCATATGCACATTTCTCCCTCTTCAGCAGTTTTCAAATGGCCGAATGGCATCAGTAAAACTCCAGAAATTCACAAATTTTACTTCCTGTTAAGAGTGAATTCCAAATGGAAGTTTTGTGGCCTTGAGGATACTACTCAAAGAATCACTCCAAATGAAAGCAAGAAACTAGATACCTTCATGAACGGCCCTTTGCAGTGTGTGCATAAAATGATCACTTCAAAGAAGTAATTTTGCCATTTATGATCACGTGATCCAGTGTTGAATTGTACTACAATTCTGAGATCCTTTTTAAAGAGACAGTTCGTTCAAAAATGAAATGCTGTCATCATTTACCCACCATCATGTTGTTCCAAACCTCTGTATGGCTTTTTTTTTTCTTCCATGGAACACAAAATGAGATGTTAGGCAAGTGTGCAAAACACAATTTGCATGGACAATTTCGAATTTGCGGGCCGACTCTGATCACTTAAATAAAGCGGAGGTTGCTGCAGACCACAGTATTTGACATCCTGCTGGGACTGTTCAACATCACTGTGATCAAGACACCTACAGTAAATCATCTCTTCAACATGCTGAAAGTGCGCTTCACTACACCTGGATATACGCCAGGCTATAATGCTCTTCTCCATCATTTGATCATTATTTGATGAATTACTGCTGATATGATCGGTTGAAAATGTTCATAAAATTAAGTTTACTGCCTGCTTTCTTTTTTGGTAATAGCGAGATCTAAATTATGACAGGCAATTTTTGTGAATGAAGGTCAATCTACAAAAAGCCTTATTTACAATGAAAGGAGGCATGCTTGCATGGAATGGAATGACAAAGACAGCACAATTTCAATGCTGATTGCACCTGCTGATATAGATTGAATAAGGTTTTAACCCTGAAATACCAGGCCCAAAAGTTCTGCATTTGTTTAGTGAATCTGCCCCTCTATGTTGAAAACGAACAACATTTTTTGCATAACATATCCAAAAACATGAACAAAGTGAATTTCAGTTGTTCTAGAGCAAAATTAATAATAATAATAATAATATTAATAATAATAAAAACTATTTTTGTTTTGTTTTTATGCTGGTAACCGGTTATAACCGGTTAATTTCGTTCAGATAATTTTTTTCATGAAATCAGTTTTCATCACAGTAAATTTTTGGAACTACACCACTTCATCTTGCCCAAAAAAATTAAACAAATGCTTTGATACTGAAGGAAACTGCTTCTTCACACATTTCTTTGCCTAATTGCACATTATGGATGTCGCATGCTGTGAATGAATACCCATTTAACAGCTATACAGTACTCTGAACCCCAATTCCCAAAAAGTTGGGACAGTATGAAAAATGCTAATAAAAACAGCAATGAGTGATTTGTAAATTATATTCACACTTTGCTATATTGAAAGTACTGCAACTACACATTGTATGGTGTTTTAACCTGGGAATTTATTTTTTTTTTTTTTAAAAAAATTTTTATATACTGTAATTTCAAATCAGAAGATTGCAACAAGCTCCAAAAAAGTTGGGACAATCGAGTGTTTGCCACTTTGAAACATCACAATTTCTTCTAATAAAAACATAAGTTTAGAAATTGGAATTTTCCCTCATTCATCCATTATGCACGTCTTTAGCTGCAGAAATTGCAGATTGCAATTGCAGAAATTGGCAATATGTAATTTATGTAATTTCTACCCATCAAATCTCAGACATGAACCATCCTGCGGTTTGTTTCTTTGTTTTTCCATTTTACTGTAGCATCTGCAGTAAAATGGTAGAAAGTATTAAACAGTGTAGAAAAAGATATCTTCAATTCTGGATTGCCAAGGCTTGAAATAAGAAACAAATCAACAAACATACCAAACAATTTATTCATCATGTTCTCACAGATGTGCGAGTTACCCATGCCATGGGCACTGACAAACCTCTGGCCCATACAGACATTGGATTTTGGACCTGACGCTAATGACAGTTTGGATGGTCCTTTTCCTCTTTGGCCCGGATAACACGGCTGCTGTGTCTTTCAAAAACTTTTTTTAAATGTGGACTCTTCGGAGCACTGTTCTACTTTCCATCTAAGATGAGACCAGAGAAGTCGGCAGCGCTTCTGGACAGTATTGATGAATGGCTTCTGCTTTGCATAGTAAAGTCTTAACTTGCATCTGTGCTTGCAGCGGCTAGTGGTATTGACTCACAAAGGTTTACTAAAGTTATCCCATGCCCACGTTCATGATATCCATTAGAGATAAATGCCATTTTTAAAGACATTGATGTCTGAGGGATCAGAGATCACGCGCATTCAGAAATAGTTTCTGTCTTGCCCTTTACACACAGAGATTTGACCAGATTCCTTGAATCTTTTAACAATATTGTGCACTGTAGAGGGTGAAATGCCCCAAAATCCAATTTGTCTTTGGGGAACATTGTTCTCAAAGTGCTGGATTGTTTGCTGAAGCTTCTGTTGGCAAATTTAAAGTCTTGAATGATCCTTGCTCTAGAAGGACTAGGATGTTTTTGGAGGCTCCTAATACACTATACAGTACAAAGACACAATTGCCTCACCTGTTTAACATCTCCTTGTTATTTAAACTCATCAAATTGTTAGTAGACTTAAATTGCCCTTGTCTCAGATTTTTGGAGCATGTTGCAATCAACTGATTTGGAATTACTGTACATAAATTTTTTTTAAAAAAAAGCAATAATAAAAATAAACAAAATGAAATTCACAAGGTAAAACGTCATATAATGTGTAGTTGTACTGTGGCTTCATTTGAATTTGTTTTTCCAGACCAGGTTGCTTGTTTCTTTTGCTGTCAACATTGCAGTTGGTATTTCACCCACCCCTTAGCACAGATTACTGTCATTTTAAAAAGAACGTAATTCACCTGTATTCATTTGGAAAGGAGGCTACGGAACTTTTGAACCAGAACGAAAAAATACTGTTTTTGTTCAGAACGAACCGGAATGAAAAATATTTAGTTTTTAGTGTTTTTATGTTTACACTGTAATTCATGTTTGTATTAAATTCAGCATTAGTTCATTCATTGTGGGACTTCTATTTTGAAAAAAAAATAAAAAATCTCCCCAAAAATGCTTTCTGTAGACATTTGTTTTCTGCACTGGTTTAATGTACCTATTGTCAAGTCCACACTGAACTTGAGAGTGATAAGAAAGACAATCCATTAACAGATCTACAGCATCCAACAAACAAGCCAAGTTTCTGTTTTTACACTGGCATCTGGTCTCATTATTATCTGCACACACACAACACAGAGTGGAATCACAGAACGGCACTGGATACAGCTACATATCTAGAAATGTAACACGCTCCATCATTTGAGTCTGAAGTTGTTTTTTGTAGAAAGGCCATTTTAGTCTCATCTTTCAAATAGTCACTTTTATCATGAAATGTAAAAAAAATTAAATAATATTTTGATGCTATTTACTCTGCTGTATGTGACAGATCGTGGCAGCTGCCCATTCAAGTGGAGCTGGGCACAACGCTCACTCCGTCTGTAAAAAACAAATGTCTTCTTTTATGTAATCAGCCAGTATGTTTACATTGAAATGATAGTGGAAAAAATAAATGGGGAATATATCAAGACTCGGCACATTCAGGGGATCTTTGTTCAATGCACAATGCACGCATACATCTCGGATATGTTCAAGATGGCAGCCGAGCCACACCTATGTGTGGATCTCAGTGTTTGAGATCTCAAGATTTTAGGTTTTTCTTGTGATGTTTTATGTCTTTTAAACTAAAATGAGTATACTCTCGAACAGGACATTCTCCTCCATACTGGGATTATTTTAATTGTGGATAAGGCTGAATTTGAACTTAAAACCTGGACATTGACCACCTGGTAGCCCTGCTTGCTAGCCACCACCTGGATGCCCTGCTAGCAGCCTGCTACAGGTAGCCATGCTTGTTAGCCTGCTGCAGCTAGCCCTGCAGCTAGTCACCACCTGCATGACCTATTGCTAGCCTGTTGCTGGTGGCCCTGTTACTAGCCACCACCTGCATGTCCTGCTGCTAGCCTGCTACTGGTATCCCTGCTGCTAGTCTGCTGTCAGTAGCCCTGCTTGTTAGCTGCCTCCTGGATGTCCTGCTGCTACCCTGCTACTGGTAGCTTTGCTGCTAGCCTGCTGCTGGTAGCTCTGCTTGCTAGCCACCACCTGGATGTCCTGCTGCTAGCCTGTTGCTTGTAGCCACCACCTGGATGCCCTGCTGCTAGCTGCCCTTGCTAGCTACCACCTGGATGTCCTGCTGCTAGCCCCACTTGCTAGCCACCTCCCGGATGCTCTGCTGCTAGCCCCACTTGCTAGCCACCACCTGGATGCTCTGCTGCTAGCCCCACTTGCTAGCCACCACCTGGATGCTCTGCTGCGAGCCCCACTTGCTAGCCACCTCCCGGATGCTCTGCTGCTAGCCCCACTTGCTAGCCACCTCCCGGATGCTCTGCTGCTAGCCCCACTTGCTAGCCACCACCTGGATGCTCTGCTGCTAGCCACACTAGCTAGCCACCACCTGGATGCCCTGCTGCTAGCCTGCTACTGATAGCACTACTCCTAGCCTGTTGCTATTAGCCCTGCTTGCTAGCTATCACCTGAAAGCCTCCCTGGAAGCCTCCCTGCTAGCCTCCATCCTGTAGCCCTGACTTTTTGACTCTAAGCTACAGTTCACCCCTGTTAAGGCTGTCTTCAACTAAACCTGGTAACTTGACATCATGCATTTGTTTATATTCTTCATACTTTTACAGCCCAGCCCTGTACTAGATGAACTTAATATGCCCAAAATGAGAAGCAGTATATTAATACAGTTAAATTATGGTCATTTCTCAACTTCATCTACAAGTCATTATGAGATATACTGCCAGAAAATCAACCTGTGTAACCCAAAAAACGGTTTTCAAATTAATAAGACCCTGTATCTCCAGAACCTACTGCTGTTAAATGATAATTTTATTGTCTCAGATTACTCTTTTTCTCAGTTCATAGAGGCCAGTGGTAATGACAAATATTACCCAGCCAAACAAAAACTACGTTGTATGATTATGCTTTTATTGATGTTATCTGGTAATGTTCATCCCAATCCTGGTCCTGTTCCTGGTCTTCCTAACACTTTGCAATCCTTAGCCACTCCTTCAGATTTCAAAAGCAGACATGGCCTTGGTTTTATACATTTAAACGTTAGAAGCCTTGTCCCTAAAATGGATATGATTAAGATCTGGGCTAATACAACCAATGCTGATATCATTATTATCTCTGAAAACTGGCTTAAAAAATCTGTATCTGATGAACTTATTTCTATTGAAGGTTTTAAAGTTTATAGAACTGATCGGGTTGGCAAAGGAGGTGGGGTTGCCATATATGTGAAATCTAAGTTTATAAGCTCTGTAACCCTGTCACTAACTAAAGCTAAACAGTTTGAAATTCTGACCGTGAAAGTGAATATCTCAAAAGACGCTGATATTACAGTAGTTGGGTGCTATAGACCTCCATCTGCTTCAAAGGATGCTTTCCAATCTATATCCGAAATATTACATGAAATTAATGACTCTGAATTTATTCTTATGGGTGATATGAATTGGGACTGGCTTTCAGGGAATTCTGATTTTTTTAAAGACTTCTGTAATGACTTAAACTTAGTGCAACTTATTAATGAGCCAACAAGAATAAATCCCAAAGCAGAAATAAAATCTACTCTCCTTGATTTAATCATAACAAACTCAGTTCATAAATATACCTCAACTGCCGTATTTTGTAATGACGTCAGTGACCATTGTGCAGTCGCTTGTGTAAGAAATACAAAAATCCCCAAGGTAAAACCGCGCATCATCCTAAAAAGACATTTTAAAAGTTTTGAACAACAGGCTTTTCTGCATGATCTGTATCACAGTGATCTCAGCAGGGTGTCTTTGTTTTCAGATGCTGAAATGGCATGGGATTTTTTTCATTCAAATTTCATTTCCATTGTAAATAAATATGTACCAATCAAAAAGTTTAGGATCAGTGGTAAGGACAACCATTGGTTCTCAGACAGCCTATCAGAGCTAATCTGTTTGAGAAATAAAATGTGGGCACAAGCTAGATTCTCCAACTCTTCTGTTGATTGGACTGCATTTAGAACTGTAAGAAACAAGTGTACTTTGATGATTAGAAAGTCCAAATCTGAGTTTTATTTGAAATCAATCACAGAAAACTGCACGTGTGACCTCAAACCTCCCTGAACAGATTCTCATTGGTTCAGATGAAATAAAAGACAAAGCAGCCATAGTCAATCAGTTTAATAAACACTTTATTCAGGCTGGATTCATATTTGATCAAACTGTAAATAAATCTGTCCCATGTCCTGCCATGTCAGCATCTGAAAATGTAAATCGGGAATTCTTTAATTTTAAACCGATTTCAGTATCAGAAGTTCATAAAGCCCTCAGAGACATTGATCCCAAAAAGTCAGCAGGTACAGATAATCTGGATCCCTTTCTGATAAAAGTGGCAGCTGATATTATTGCTGAACCTATAGCGCTTATTTTTAATTTGAGTCTTCTTTCCAACTCCATTCCCAAAAGTTGGAAAGCAGCCTATGTCCAATATCAAAACTCTCTGCTCTGTCAAAGATCTTGGAATCACTTGTGAATGTACAGTTAAAACAGTTTTTTGCTGACAAAAACATTTTAAATAATTTTCAGTCAGGGTTCAGAAGTGGCCATAGCACTATCACTGCTGCTACATTAGTGACAAATGATATTATTGGGGCCTTAGATAAGAAGCAACACGCTGCTGCATTATTTGTTGATCTTTCTAAGGCATTTGATTCAGTTGATCATGGATTGTTATTGACCAAACTACGTTCAGTTGGTTTAAGTGAGAAGGCTGTTGCATGGTTCCAAAATTATTTTGTAGATCGTACTCAATGTGTTTACGCTGAAGGTTATAAATCTGATTTTCTTGAGATAACCAAAGGTGTCCCTCAAGGATCAATCTTAGGACCCATTCTGTTTTCAATTTTTATAAATGATTTGGATAGAGATGTTCAAGCCAAATTACATTTATACACTGATGATACAGTGGTTTAGACCTAGGCTTCCACCATTTCAGCAGCAGTGCAGGAACTTCAGACTGCATTTCAGGCATTCTAAAACACATTATTGAGTCTAAAACTGGTTTTAAATACACAGAAAACAAAGTTTATGGTCTTCTCAAAAGCTCGAGCAAAGCTACTTGACAACTGTGGCCTCTTGTCCTTAGATGGGAAATCAATTGAGAGAGTGTCTTCATACAAGTACTTGGGGATATGGATAGATGATAAGCTCTCCTTCAATGAACATATTACTGATTTAGTCAAGAAACTTAAAGTCAAGCTTGGCTTCTATTTCAGAAACAAATCTTGTTTTACTTTTAGTGCGAAGAAGAAACTTGTGGAAGCTACTTTTCTGTCTGTAATTGATTATGGAGATATATTGTACATGCATGCTGCATCTTCCATCTTGCGTCATGTTGATTCAGTTTACCATGCATCACTACGATTTATAACAAATACAAAGTCCCTCACCCATCACTGCATTCTTTATGATTTAGTTGGTTGGACATCACTTAAAATTCGTAGACAACAGCACTGGTATATCTATATTTATAAAGCTATACTTGGCAAACTTCCACTGTACCTCTGTAACCTCCTCTCTGTCTGCTCTGGTACCTATCAGCTACGCTCCTCAAAGTGGTTGCTTTTTAACGTGCCACGAGTTGCAACTGAATTGGGAAGAACTGCTTTCTCTTATTTAGCACCTTGGGGGTGGAATAATCTACAAAAAGAGCTAAAGTTAGAAACCCTTATGTCCATTAATGAATTTAAAACTACTGTAAAGAGTGTTGTGATGGAGACATGTTCTTGTTTTTCTTGAGAGTCTCATTGTGTTCTTAACATTTTGTGCTTCTTTTATCATGAAAATGTAACTTGGTGTTTATTATGTATGCATTTGTTGTGATTTGGCTGCTACCTTGGCCAGGTCTCTCTTGTAAAAGAGATTCTGAATCTCAATGGGACTTCCTGGTTAAATAAAGGTATAAATACACACCAAGTTGTAATCAAATCCAGTCTACTCTCTGCTATATGCGTCACCATGAACGTTGCCTTTTTAAAGTATTAAAATCATTCTTTTATCACAAGTCTTTGCAATAGGTATATCACAATGTGTACATTTGTGATATTTCGGCAGATTTGATAAATGGTGCGGCCCTCGTCACCATTTACATTCACTGCATTTTGTTTTTTCATTCTATGAAAGTGATTGGTTACTGAGGCTAACATTCAGCCCAAAATCTCCTTTTTGGTTCCACGGAAGAACAAGTCATATGGGTTTGGAACAACATGAGGGAAAGTAACCAACGAAAGAATTTTAACTATCCCTTTAAGATCTTACCTGGGATTGTAAAACACTCAATTGTATTCTTGAACCCAAGGATTATCAGAGAAAATATTTGTTACATATTAACATATTATGTTTGTTTGTTTGTGTGTTTTTACCAAACACTACATGGAGAGGCATTGCAGAGTTTAAATAAATTAGAATTAAGGACACACAGAGGCATTCCTTTATGGAAAAGTTTGAATTCCTTGCTAATAATAATAATAACAATAATAACTTAAACCAGCTGACACCATCAAACTCTTTCAGACTGGTTTTAGCTGATTTTCTGCAGGTTTAAAAGGTATAAACCAGAATTTTGCTGCTACTTTATCAAAGTAGCATTCTGATTAAAATGTGATTATTGCATTGTATAGTGTTCCAAATGTGCACATATGAGACTATAATGCCTTGTTCCCTTCAGAATTCTCACATCAAGTAGAGTATAGTGATGCTCACTTTCAAATGTAATTCCCATGTTAATATCTGAATTGAACTCCATAAAGTTATTTGGAATAGTTTGCCACCTGGTGTTTTATTTTTTTTTGGGAAGCTGTGCGGCAGGTATTCTGGCTGCACGTCATGTCTGTTTGTGTGAAACTGGTGCCTTAGCATGCTCCCAGAGCTCCTCTTGCACTTGTTTACCATTCCATGTTTATATGGCCACATCTCTCTCTCTCTCTCTCTCTCTCTCTCTCTCTCTCTCTCTCTCTCTCTCTCTCTCTCTCTCACTTTCACTCTTTCTCTTCCCTCCTGCCTGATTCATTTTCTATCACAGCAATTACCAGGATTGATCCTTTCAGGGTCCACTTCCACTGCTCTCAGTTTTACTGCAGGCCTTTTATTTATTCGTTGTTTCCTGTTGCCTCTCCAGCTAAGATCATCTTGGGTCTGATTGAACATTTGCCCCAAAGTGCTTTTAGTGGAAATGAGTATAACCCTACAGCAGAGCTTGGTGGAGGTGGGGCATATGAATGTGAGGCAGATTTGAGTTATTGCAGGTGGTTGAATGGAACAGGAGACGTGGCAGAGGTAGTGTATGGGACAGCTGGATGTTTCCAGGTTGGCGATAGATTGATCAGGCTGGAACTGTTTTAGCTCTGACACCTGGACTCTGAAATAGCCATTGAGTGACAATGTCCTTTTTATCTTCACCCAGAGAGGACTCTGTTTGGTCTTCTGAGTTTTCCATCAGGGATAAATCACAGAACACTCTGTGACTAAAGCCAAGTGCACACTATAAGACTGAAGATGCACTTTGATGTTTTTAGTTTGCAATAAAAGGCAGAAGCCTATCAGAAGATAACCAACTTGCAGTTTCTGTCCATTGCAGACACTTCCAATGTGCACACAAGACACGGTGGTCATTGGGAAGCCAAAAAATGTATAATAAAATAAAATAAAACCGCTGCTTCATCCAAGTTTTCAGTTCTTTTCAGCAAATCAGTGCAATAACGACCACAAACCCTCCCTCCATGTTGTTTGTTGACATTTTATCAAGGATACATTTTTTTTGTGACAACGTAATATCTAACTACAGTCGGGGAAAGATCTTGTAATTGATGCACCTAGTCTGTGATTAGTTGTGTAAAGCGCACAGCAGAATATATATTGGTTGGGGGTGAGAGAATTTCCATTTATGCACTTGGCATAAAGGAGTGCATTGGAAACTTCAGCTCCTCCTGACAAAAGAACTCATCCATCCCATGTGGCTCTCCTGGTGCGACTGTTTGGGGAATGAGACAGGTATAAGCTCGGAAAAGCACACCACGTCCTGTCTCCGTTCGGAGAGCCCTCTTTTTAAACACCTCTCGCTCTTTCTTTCTTTATTTACCTCACCTTCTTCTCTCTGTGGTAGAACCCCTTTCTAAGCGAGCCATCATCTTGTTAAAAGCAATATTTATACATATCTAATTGCGATCTTATCGACACACATCTCTTCTGTGGCACGTCAGAAGGGTATGGCAGAGTTCGGTGGTGAGATTATATTTAGTGCGTTCTGACTCCCCAGTGGATTAATTAAATGTTGTGAGAGGGGTACAGTGCAGTCTGGGTAAACCACAGGGCTGTAATTTCTCCTGCCAGCAGTGCCGCTCAGTGGGCAGGTTAAGTCACAGATTAAGGGTTGTATGGCTGGTGCAGAGAGGAGGAGATGCTGGGTGGTGGCTCATTAGGCACGACTCCCACTGTGTTTAGGGAAATGGTGGGAAAAGGAAGAGAAAGGAGGGGAGAATAGAAGGAAAACAAACAACTGTCTTCACAGTCACAGGGCGACTGGGGTGTTTACAAAGTGTTGGCAAAGAGAGGGGTTTGATTGACATTATGGAGAACTTTTGAGTCCAGAGCTGTCAGACAGGTACCATTTTGCCAAAAATTCCCTACACACTAGAATGTTAGTAGAATGTTTGGTAGAAATAACTGTGCCGGATGTACAACCTGAGAAGACCTAAAACACTATGTTGTACTTGTGTTAACCACCTGTTAATGTATATCTTTGCTGATTTATGTTGTGCATTTAAGACCATCATGCTATGCGTTAATTGGTGTGTATTTTTATTCATTCATTTTATTTATTTTTATGTTAAAACACTTCAACCTATTCCAGTTTAATATGGAGTCACCTATAAGCCATTTGTAGGTTGATTTCAACTGAATGTGTAACAATTTGTCTCTTTGGTGCTATCAAAACATTGCTCTGTTTGTTTGAGTGGCCCATCCAGCCAGACACAGCAACATTGTCTTGAGCAATGGTGTGGTTTGTACAACCAACTAAAGATAGGGGGGAGACTTCTTGAATTTATTTTACCACAGCATCAAATCTGGCCCAGACAGGCATATTTATAATGTATTTACAATCCATTTTCAGTCTGAAGTGTTGCATAATGTTTTTGCCCTGATGACAGACTTGTGAATAATCTTATTCTTTTAGTTTGTATCCAATCACTTAAGATAAAGTACTGTATTTGTAAAGTATGTAACTCACTGGATTATCAATGTATATGCTGTGTGCTATACTTATATGCTATGCACTCAAACAGGTAGCAGTGGAAGCTAGCTGAATGGTGATGGAGTGTATTTGTTATTTTGACACCGTAAGTGTGTGTGGTGTATGCGTTTGTGCACAAGTGTTTGCACGCACACTTGATTTTGACCCCTTCAGTAATTAGTAATGGGAGAGGAGTTTCCCTGCCTACCCTGTGACCTCTCTCCCCTACTGTGTGTCTGACTGACCCTGGACTTCTGGAGCTGCCCAGAGCCTCCCAGAGCTTTCCTATGGGCAATTAACCTCTTACACACACTCACGCACACACCTCTGAAAAATTATCAGGTTATTCTGTGATTACTCATAGATTTTACTCATTCTTTGTCCCCAAAAGTCAAAAACCTGGGACATTTCTTTGGCTTGTATCTCATAGGGTTATTATAGTTTTGAAAATTGATTTTTTTATTACTTACTGTAAATTTGTACATTTATAGTAATTATAATGTACAGGTATTTGTTAGTTATATTTTATTTTCAAGCGGTTATTTCAATTTTGTTTAATTGTGATTATATTAAATGACATATTATTACTAGTTTTTGTTTTGTTTGTTTTTCTAGTTTTTTTTTTTAGTTTTTCAATGTATTTAGTTTTTTTTTTTTTTAATTTTTAGTATTTTAGCACTAACAAATGTAATGTATTATCTAATATAATTTAAATAAATTTAATACAGCTAAATTTTTCAGGGCTGTCTTGTATCATCACTGGCATTTTCAAGTGTAATGAAGGAGAGTAGTAAAGGTTAAACAGTTTTCTAATATACTTTGTATGAAAAAATTTGTATTAATTGTGGTGATTTTTATGTTATTTTAGTTAATCCTGGAATCATACATTTCCAAATATATTTCCAATTATTTAATGAAAATTAACAATGTTTTCGTTAACAAAAATAAAACTCAGACTCATGATGAAATTAAATGAACCTATCCCTGTATCTAAAATGCATAGAAACCGAACGCAGTACCAAGTTTGCACTTTTTCCAATGACAGTGCTTTGCCATGGGGATCGTTCGATACCGCAGAACGAGGATGCTGTAAAAACTCACACGCTTTATTGAATTGAGAGCAATATATCTTGCAAACTTTTAGCCCCTCATTAATGCATATTCAATCATTTGCATCTAAAAATGACTTTGTGGCCTGCTTTTTAGCATCAGTAGGAGTACGGAGTGGCCACGGTTGTCATCTTATTAGGGGCACTGCGGCTAAATGTGATCATTATCTCCACTGAGAGCAGTGCAAATGAAAGCAATGGAGTGCAGAGATAGGAGGGACCACTGAACAGCACGTGCTGAATTGTCTTATTTTAATTAATTTCACTGCTAATGTACTGGATGAGTGTGATTTTAACATGGATGATTTCAATAAGTGGAGCAGTGCAGCAGAACGCATCATTTTGCTGTGAGAGGTATGCCAATACCAGACCATACACTGTCGCCAAACCACTAGCAGCTACATTGCTCTCTCTGTCCTTTTGCAGTCATTTAATGTGACCAATAATCCTTTGACTCTGTTTTTGTGGTCCCCTTAGGCACCTGTGATCCTGAGTAAACTTGACCACTTGAAGCGAATGTGTAACTGTTTTAATTGCCCCATCTAGGCCCATTCAGCTTTTTATTATTTGTTACCCTGAGACTGTCGTGGCTTCTCTGGATTCATTGCATTATCATATTAAGTTTTGATACTACAGTATATGTGCCCCTCTGGACTTGTGTTGCATTATTTTATTTCCTTGTAGGCTTTAGCATTGCTGTATTTAGACTCCCCAAGGATTGTTATTATCATTGCATCCCTGTACGTTCTCCCAGCGGGCTTGTCCATTGGCAGGTTCTTCTCTTGCTTCCACGTCCTGGAGGAATTTCTTACTTACCTCAAAAGTTCCTCAGAGAGAAAATAAAAAAATAATATTTTTTGCTTTTTATGCACTCTCAAAGTAATTCCACCACCACCACATTTTAGCAGAAAACTGCAAGAGTCGGTAGCTGCACAATTCCATTCTGCTAATGTCACTGGTTTAGCGTGATCTCGACTCCTCCCCACCCCCTTCCACAGCAGTCATAGTCTCGACTCCTAATACTTTGACTCTAAGCATGGTAAATTAATGTTTGCTTTCAGTTCTGCTGACTAGGCAGAATGTGCCCTATGGCACTTCATAATTACTCATAAGCTCGGGATCAAATCAAAATAAATGGCTGGAGTTTCCCAAAGTGAGACCTTGGGAGCCCACTTTAGAAGAACAAATTATTCACAATGCAGTCAGAGCATGAAGAAAGGGTTTGCGGAGTAACGTGCTCCTAAGAAGACTGCATATTAATCATTTAACGACCCACCTGGAGTTGTGTGGAGAATTGTTTAGACTGAGGCCTTGATGACGAAGTGTGCTGGTATTGATGAATCTGAATGTATGTTTCACAGTTAAGTATAGAAAGAGTTATGCATACTCAAAGATGTTTGATCAGCGAGCTAGAACAGCAACTAACGAAAATCAAGTGTGAAATACCGATAACACACTTTAGCTTCCTTGTCCACAACATTTTAGTTGATGCCATCTTTGCCCTGCCTTTAACCCAATAAGAGCTAGTAATCAAGTAATTACATAATAATAATACCCTTTTTCTGCCCAAAACAAAATGCTCAAAAATTTCAAAGCTTGCTCATGGCACAAAAACAAATCAAAATGATAGATGTAAAAAAAAAAAAAGAAATTACCCCCAAAAGTTCATGATTTTTATAATCAGTGGCTTCCTAAACAGAGTTTTTAAGGGTTAAATAGAGATGATCTGCTGCCTTATTTCACGTACGCCCTAAGCTTCTATTTTTTTTTTATTTTTATTTTTTTTATAGCTCCTGTTAGCACCTCCTTGTATTGTGCATGGATGCTGCAGCTGGTTCCACGGAGCTCTCACATGGAAAGAGCCCATTTTTGCTGAGTCATCTGCCTGGCACACCCAGGCTAGCAAACAGAAGAGCAGTCATTAATTTAGTCCTTCTTTTCTCTGTTTCATTGCCGCTTCTGCTGAGGATGCACACGCAGACACAAAGGTTTATTCAAATCATTAAAGGCATGCATGCATGCAAAGCTAATCATTTGACCTTTGGTTTTGTGCTCTGCAGAGACAAAGGCTTGCATCTGCAAGTGGCAGACCACATTATTTATCTCATGTGATTTAGGATTACAGTGTTAATTTTAAAAAAAATAATTATTAACACATAAGCAGACGGAGATCAATACGAAACAAATAACCAAAACCTAAATTAGCAGAGAGCTGCGTTTGTTAAACAAACTTGGCTCCAACAGCCTTTGCTACTATTATTGCTTTTATAACCCAAAACTCTGAGATAGTACTTTGGGAAATATTTCATTTAAGATTCTCCTTACCCGCAGAACTAGATCATTTTTAGCTCTTAAGGTGAGTCTGTCAATTGATGTGGTTAAAACTGCAAGTAGAGATCATCTCAATTTAGGCCATGTGACTTGCAACGGATATTCTATGTCTGGGGTGTGTGTTGGGTTATAACTAACCTAACAGCTATACTAATAACTTAAATATGTTTTTCAGGAGCATGACAGTACACCAACTGTTTTCAAAATAGAGTAGCTTTTTCAGCAGTAAGCTTATTTTCCCCTTGGGTAGTGGTGTACGCAGCTTTATTGCTAAGCGAACTGAGGTTATAATCAATCAATTGATACATTTTAGTTAATCACCGTTCATATAGGTGAACATTAACCAAACTGTCCCTCTTGTATGAAGCATTGGGAAATCCAATTCATTCGTTAAGATGGTTTATTGTAGATGACCCCTAAACTGTCCTCTCCCTCTTGTATAAAGCATTGAAAAGCCTGATTCAGTTTAGTGAATTGATTTGTTTGGATTATGTGTTTTCAAATTTCAAAGCGTTCAAAAGATGATTCATTTGATTCAGTTTGCAGTATTTACTTTTGTTGCTAAAACTTTAGTTACAGTTATATGCTGCTGACAACCACTGATTTTGATCCAGTTATAGATTGCTGTTTTACTGATTTTGTATTTTATTTTAATTTATGTTAATAGCTTCATATTTTACAAATCATTACCCCTTAAATGGCTTTAATGTATTTATTTATTTAGTAGCTTGTAATTTAGAAGACTACTTTTAAAAAGGGTAGCTTGACTGTTTTTGTACTATAATTTTGAGGTGCTTGGGAAGCTACAGCTTCGAAGTAGCTTCCCCAACACTGATGTGGACTGATGGTGATCAATTAGTGTAATAAAGCACTGACCACCTCCCTTTCTATCCAGTCACTTGATTTCTCCTGCTGCTGTCTGTGCACTCATGCAGAATTAGCTTATTTGTCAATGGACTGTGCCTCAGAGCCCTGGTGCCCATCTCCAAATCCATTTCCAGAAGCAAAGCACAAAGGACGTTGTCCTTATGTCATGACGACAAATTTGCAGAGCCGCCACGATCCCAATGCAATGCATGAAAATGGCTCCATCGCTCCTCTGGTGGTCTATGGAGCACTAATGAATGGGCTTCTAGCTGTGCGGAGTACTCATTGCACCTTTTTTGTTATTATTATGATTATTACTATTGAGTGTAAGCTGTAAGCTGTATTTTTCCCTTTCTTCCTCTGAACCTAAGGTGCTCTGTAAACACGACTCAAACCCTCTGCTTCTGCAGGACAGAGATAACTTCTCTTACAAATGTGTATGTCTAGAGAACTGCTTTCCTCGTGTGAGGAAACAAAAGTTTTCTGGCTCTGATTTTGACCAGAGCTGGAGCTCAAAATTATTTTCTTACTGAAAGGAGTGGAATTTCCTCTTCTTTGGGGGCGTTCACACTGCACGGAGTCTTGCATTCTAAAACGGCGCAGTGCAACTTCTATTAGCTTGATACAACATCTTAAAAAGGCATTCTCATGGTGCGAGACGCTGAAATGCTGCAAGACATATTGCAGTGGTCAAAAATATCAGTTTAGCCCATGTTGACAAAGACAAACAAGTAAGAGTTTAGTTCACCCAAAAAATACTGTCATCATCATTTTCTCACCCTCATGTTTTTCCGAACCTGTATGAATTTCTTTCATCCATGGAACCGTGTCTCTTGTGCTCCATGAGGAGAGGAAGTTGTACAGGGTTGGAATGACGTGATGGTGAGTCAGTGACGACAGAGTTTTCATTTTTGAATGAACTAGCGTGTTAAAAATGGCTAAAGAGTAACACAAGAATGTGTCCTGTATGTATGGCCCCTTACATGTACCACTGAATTGTTCCATCATAGACAATTTCTTTAGAACATATGAAAATCATTTGCAAATATTCCTACTCCACACTCTAGTAATTTTGTAAAAAATAAATGTATACCCTCAAAGCTCCACCCCCAAAATGTTATTTTCACCTGTCCGTGGCCATTCGCTGATGTATTTCCTTGCTATTTGAATTTGTTTTCTCCCTCTGTATATCTGATGTCAGAAGCTGGATACGGGGCTTCCACAGCAGGTGTTGTTTTTTAATTGAATCCAAAATCTCTGTGGAGGCCATTCTCCTCCTCTCCGCCTCAAAGCAACAACAATAGCTGCTTACGGGGTAATGAATGGCTAAATCACGCCTGCTTTGTTTACTCATTTGTGACTGTCACACGATTTTCTGTTCATGGATTCCAGAAACTTTAGGCTTGTGCTTCCCAAAGGTTTCATGTCTGAAAAGCCACACAGTGTGAGCTGAAAAATGATTCTGCAAATTAGTTTTCTTTTCTTTTTTTTTACCTTCAAAGAGACTGCTAAAAAAGATGAAGCACCCCCAAAAAATCCATTAGGTTTCATCAGGGCAAGCGTACACGCATGAATTTTAGACCTCACCCATTCCTTGAGACAACAAACAACTCCATCCCCACTTGCATTAGCGCAGAGTAGATGTACTAATGAACACCTCAGTGCCATTGGAGGCGGTGGCCACCACACACATTTTATAGTGGTAGAATAGGACAACCAGATGCTTATATTACTATCATTCACTTTTAATTAAAAAAATTAAATATTCAATACTTTAAGACTCACCAAGCAGCTTCCTCTCAAATTAAAGCACTTTGGCTATGTTCACACAGGCAGATTAAATCAGATTTTTTTTGGACGCTGTCACTCAGATCCGTTTAGGGTTTTGTAGTCTGAACAGGACAAAATTACATTAAATCAGATTTTTACAAGCCTCATCCAAACCACATCCTATTAATATCTAATATTTCTTAGGATTTCATGTGTTTGTTTTTTTCCGTCATTTGCTATGCACGATGCTTGTTATACGTTGAGAAAACATACTGTGCTCCGAACGGCATAATTAATGCCTTCACAGGGCTCTTTGAATTTAATACAATAATGATGGCCATGCAGTAGAATCATTACAAACAGAATTTTCAATAAAAATGACTTCAGAAGTTAGTTTAGCCTGTTTTATTGCACATTTCAGCCCTACAAAACTCTCACAGTGGAAGGTAAAGTCTTCAGGGAACAGGGCATAGAGATCATCACTTCTGAATGAAGCACACCCATATGTCATTTATACGTAACTGGGCACGCAAAGCACTGCAAACGTCTTATAGTAATACAGACGTTGGCTTAACTTAACCAAAGATTTTTGCTAAGGTGCAGTAAACCATGCCTGTTGCGACAATCCACAGCGCAATTAAGTATTAAATGTTACGTAAATGAGGGAGTTGAGCATTCCTCACAGGACGCGGGTCAGCGTCTCACCAACCAACCTTATTATGCTTTAATACTGGACACAAAGCCATCAATGTGGGATGTTTCACTCTCTGCTAAAATACAGGACTCCAAGACAAAAGGTGTCCCGTGTGGGATGTCATAAATTCGGCCAAAATAATGGACGTCCTCCCTAAAACATGCAGCAACAACACTAGCAGCAACAAACATTGCATATGCCATCTCTCCCATTTTTAAGACGTTGTCTGTGAAGAATCTTCATATTTGGATACTGCCCTCATGAAAACCATAATCAATGATAAAACATCCATAGCTAAAATCTCATGTGAATGGTGAATATATAAGTTTGCTGCGTTACCATGACAACTATTGTGGACGTGATAGCATAAGCGACTTTAGTCTGAACAGAAAAAATCTGATCTGGCCACATATATCCTGCAGTTCGAACAGTCACTCAAAAAAAATTCAGATTTGAGGAAAAATCAGATTTTTCCTGCAGTGTGAACAAAGCCTTTGAGAAATATAGAATCTTGCTGTTTAAAATCAGTTTTTAGTTTGATGTTGGTTTGTTTTTCTGAGAAATGTGGTGTGCCAAAAATGGAATGGAATTTTGTAAGGTTGTAAAGCGAAGTGAAGTGTGAGATGTGACATCCACATTAATTCCCATACAGTACGCTTATTATTTTCTCTTTAAATGTGAGTGAATGTTATAAGCTGTAAATGACCAAAGATCACAAGAATGTTTTGAACTTTTTTAGAGCCAGTGACAGCTTTAATGTATGTTGAACCAACATATAGAAAGTATGTATTTTAATATCATTCCCAAAGTGACACTGACCCTGTGTGGTGTGATTATATAGAAGGTGAAGAGTTCATATTTCCATCCTGAACCAAAGTCCTGCACACATGCACAATATCTTTACCCATCTATTGAAGAGAGGGAAGGTTGTCCGTGGGAAGTTTGGCCTGCATACAGAGGTTGGTGTCCAAAAATGAAGAGAGCTAAAGGGAGTACAGTAGTGGTGGCTGATGCTTTTCAAATGTGAGGAAGCACAGAATATGCTCGTTGGTGTCTACAATTTTTCTTCTAAAAGCTGCTCAAACTACAACTCAAACAGTAACATAAATAATTAAGTTCAACTGTTTTTGCAAAAAAATAGGCCAAATTTTCGATTACGAAAGCTGAAATAAAATCCAAATTACACTTTTAGACCCTTTATCCATTCAACATCTTTTGCACCATTGATTTTAATGCTAAAGGTATCTGCCTGAGGATCCCATTGAAGGACGGCTTCAATAGCACTCTATGGGTCATCTGTCCACTTTTTTTCTATGGACTTATTCATGTAGCGGATTGCATAACTTGAACGAACAGCACAATATGATGTGTGTTATTCACTAAAATGCTGAAATGTGCAACGATTAGTATCCAATTTATGTAGATTATTTGTACATTTATTGAACCTCGTCATCTCCGCATTTATTATAAAATTTTAAGAGAAGCCTTGCTTCCTGTGTACTTTTAAAGCAATCATCAGTGGAGTACCGTCAGCCACTGACTTAACAGAAGGCATTTTTGTTTGTAAGTACATCATGAAGAAAATACTTACTCTAGAAAGTACTTAGAAAGTACTTCCATGGCATCAAAATAGGCCTAGTAATCTTTAAAAAAAATTCCAAGCAAATAGTTCATTGCAACAGTGCCTAATTCTTAGTAGAAATCAAATCATAAGTTTTAAAAGAAAATTAAAAAAATGACATCCATAAATTAAGCCTACCCTACAACATTCAATAACTACACTTGTCGTCAAAATTGAGTTTTAACCAAAATTGGCAGACATGTTTGGTTAAACTCTGCTTATATACAGAGAAACAGAGGGATACTTTTTTAAAATCCACATTTGACTGGGTAATCAACAAAACTTTAAAGCCGTTTTTTCTGTGTTGCTGTTAGTTTAGCTTTAGACTAGTATTTACTTATTGAACCACTACATCAGAAGCCATTTTTTCCTTTGAATGCTGAACCATATGCACACATCAATGGGATATATAGGCTGCAAAGCATACATCTACAGTATACTGCCTTCAAAAATTGACAAGAAGGTGGCATCTTAGTTGACCGCATGTTACACAAAACATTGGATGTGCATTAATGCCTTTCTACCTCCATATACAGCCTGCAAAGGCAGCATTTTTTCGTTTTCAGACACAGCCAGAGAGCTTCTTCCCCTAAGTCTATTTTTAATGTCACACTGCACGCACACCAGCTGTGTGCAATAAGCTACAGTGTTACGAATACAATAATACTCACTGATGGAACTCTATTAGAATCCCCATTTATTTGTCTCCGCGGAATCATGCAAAGTCTCGTTATGAAACCCATAGATTGATAATTCAGCCTCACGATAGCCTAACCTACAGGGTGCCCATTAATAATAATCAACAGGATCTTATCTCACTTAATAATGCAATTAGTGGCTGAGTGCATCGACTTGAGCTGCAATGTTTAGGGTCCGCAGTTCAGGGCAGGTGTTCCATCATGCTTTAATGTTCTGACAATTTACTGTCCGTGAATGACATACGCGGGCAATCCTCTGGATGTAAATGATAAGTGTGATTTGTTTGCTGAAGGGTGACACATCACGGAACAGTGGATTCCTCTTGTTTTCATGTCATGTTTATTTTACATTTTATAATATGAACATATTGTGCAAAACACACCCAGGCTATTCCCCTTATAAATTCTCCTGACCAAGGTTGGGTGTTGTGGGCACATCATGAGGTATAGATCAGCATCGCTATATTTGATGTATTTCTCTCACTTGTTATCTCTCTAAGCATCTGTTTCTTGTTACAAAGTAATGGCATAGTATCTGAAATGGAGACAGAGTTCCTAACCAGCCAGTTATGAGCATCAGAGGTTATTATTGATTACCTGTCTACTTTGTTATCCCGAGCCCTTTGTTTCCGCAAACTCGCCTGTTCCTCAACACTGTGGCATTACAGAAGGCCAGTGCTCTCTCATGAGCCATTCTGTTATCATAGATATTTATTGTCTCTGTACACCAAATCTAACATTGCCTTAATGTGACAATGATTCCACAGTGTGCATCGGCCATATTAGTTCAAGTTGGTTGCTTTAAGCAGTTCCAGCAGTGGATGGATTACAGAGTTTGCAGGACTTTTAACCCTCTTGTTCTGTTTGGGGAGAGACCCTGTTAATATCACACAAAAAATAATTATCTTAACATTAAACCATCAGGTTGATACTTTATCAGTTCACCCTAAAATGATAATTTCTTCACCATTCTGTTTGAATACGTAGAACACAAAAGGAGATTTTTGTTGGTATGCCCGGCATACTCATGGCGAAGTGCTTCTTCATTTTTCACTCAGAGCCATACAGAAGTTCGAAAAAGCTGAGAAAGCGATACTGTTTGCAAACAGTCAGTCGCCGGCCACACCTCTGAGGGAGGTGCTTTAGAGGACGCTCAGGACTACATGTATAATATCAACTAATATGACATTACATATCACATTGATATGTGTTATCAATGACTGCATGACTCATTCTATAAGTAGAAGCCAAATGAGATCAGTAAAAGAAGCGGAATTAACTACTTGATGATGATTCAAAGTAATATATATATTCAGTAGATAATGTGTACCCTCAGATTTTAAACCAGAACCCTAAATCACTCACTCTCTTCATAATGTCTTCTCAAAATAATAGGATGTACAGTACGTAATCATTGTAGACAACATTCATAACAGTATAGTAACAGTAAACATAAACAGACACTAAACATAACACAGCATGGCCAGATTTTGTTCTAAATATCGTCACACCCGTTTGTTGTTCTACTTCATATGAAGTGTGCAGAGGCCTTTAGTCACCATTCACTTTATTGAACTATCACTTTAATCTTAAAATAACTGATTACAAAACAGTTTCAGCTTAACATTCATACCATAATATCACACATCCTCCATGAAAATTTTTTACATAAAATGTTATGTTTTTATATGTAAATGTAGATACAAAAACATGGTTAAAATCAATGAATTATTATGTGCTAAGATTTTCTACATTGCAAAATACACTCCTGCCAATAGCCTATTTGGATTTGTTATTGCATTTTTCTACATTGTGTTTTTGCTGGTGTAAAATTGACCCTAAACAGTAGTTACATTACAGTATTGGATTACAGTCACATATCTGAAAAGTATATGCCCAACAGTGTGAAACAAAGTGTTAGAGCTTCATTAATATTTGTCAAATAGGTTTTGATTAGGTCACAGGAATACAGTTTATTAATCTATTTTTAAAGTGAAATAAGAGGTTTTATTTAATTTAGAAATGTATTTTATTATTTTTGACAATTAAATCAATGGGGTCCCTGAACACAACATGAACATAAAACGATTTTCACTATGTGTATTTTTTAACATGCCATGCTTCAGGTTTCTGCTGTACATCTAACATATGGCATGTGATTCAATATAGCAAAACATATGGGGCCAATGGGTTTTATGAGCCCCTGTCTAGATAAGAGAGACTGATCGAAGATACTACCCCTGTCGTGAAAATGAGGGTCGAGGGAGAGAAGAAAGAGAAAACAGATTTGTTATTCAGGGCTTTCACGACTAATGTCTTGGCCTGGCATTTTCAGACAGGCAGGTGGCATATTATGCCAACAGAGGAAAGGTACCTGCTGGCAGAGCAGGCAGAGTGAGAGAACAAGTGAGGCAGTGGGAAAACGAGAGTTGAAAAGAGAATGATGGAGAGCGTTTGAATGGTCAGGTAGTTAATGCTTTATGAGATTGGGCCGAGGAGGTGGTGGAATGCAGTGTGAGCAGTATTACGCCACATAAATCTGGAGGCCTGCTTTCCCTGCCTGCATTTGCACTTAATTACCTTAGCCCTGTGCATACCGATAGCTCTTCCCTAATGGCCAGCTCTCATAGCCCTTCTCATGCCACAGGCCAAAGAGGCCATTTTGACATTGTCCATGTGCTGTGTGGGATTTCAAACAATTCAGCTATTTTTTTAAGTAATTGTAAAGCTGAAGTGTGTAATGTCTGTGCTACTAGCACCACATAATTCAATTGCAAAAGACTGCGTAATGATTATTTATTATTGAATAAATTATTGAACAGGTTTCTCAAGCACTCCAACTGTCTGTCATCATTCGAAAATTTTGTAGCCTTGTCCCAAACTCAGGACCGGTGATGTTGTGTTGGGCTGGTAGGGGTGCTCAAACAAACAGGGACATGTTAAGGCATGGGTATTGATTACCCCCAAAATTAAAAAAAAAAATAAAATCATTATACACATGCAGAAGTTGTATAATGTTATGATCTTTCACCTGGTTTATCTACTTTACAATATATTAATTTGAATGACTATTGTCCTCGCCTCACTTCACAATTGAACAGTTTTACAACCATTTAATTCATACAAAGGCCTATACACATGTAATTATAGGAAGTGTCTCTCCCTGATCTCCTATAATCTGTCTCTCCCGGGTCAGGTTTGTTTGGCTTTGCAAGCAGACAGGATCAGAATTTCAAGCATAAGATGGCTCCCATAAGGGGGCCCTGCTTTTGAGCTGCCCGTTATGGATTTAATGATTTCCCTGGTCCACGTGGTGGATTCAAACCCAAGGATCTGTGTAACGCAGCCATCTTGAAAGCCTCCCATTGACCTTGGAGATTATTGCTGGACTAGGCAGCAGAAAAGTTATGCTATATCTTTGTCAGGAGCTGTCTTCTATCAATAAGATGCTGTGTTGACCATCGATCGGTTCAATGCCAGGACACAGCACTTGAATGATGCTTGGCAGGCGTTGGGTTGGCCTGGATGACAGCCTTGAGAGAAAACACAGGCAGTCTGCTTTTCCAGCAGCTCGAGTGTAATTGCTACAGTGATGGAGTATGCATGGAGACTCTTTGACCTAGAGCAAACTCAGTTACCCCAATGTGTGTTTTTGTTTTGTTTTTAAATTTTTTTGTGCATTTAATTAATTGTATTTTTTATTTTATTATTTTACTTTGTTTTTTGTCTGGCTTTGATTTTTTGTTTTGTTTCATTTAGTTTGAATTGGCCACATTTTTGCCTCATTTCCCAGAATTTTATGGATAGGATCTTGAACTTGAGGCTTTCCAAATGACTTGATATCCTAGTGTATTTTGAGCCCTTCATAAATGCCCCATCTAGTCTGTTTCAGTGATGGGCATAAATTATACACTTACTACCAGTGACCTATGCATCTCCTCATAAATATCACACTATCCATTTGCTTTGAATGATGTGGTTGTTGTTATATAATGCGATACCACCATCCCACACGTTTCCTTAAGACCTGTTAGTCATTTGTGGCATGTCATGTAATGAGAACCATTAACAAGGTCCTCAGGAGGTCCTGGCCAAAGCACTGGCCAAATAAAACACACATACTGTAAGAATGCCAGGTCAAATTTTGACCTTCATCACCTGCAACTCTAGGTTAAAATGTACCTGACTGTTAGTATGAACTGTTTGAATAGGTATATGTCAAAAACTAGATAGACGTTGTTTATTTTTACTCAAAGCTGCTACATTTATTGTTTTGGATGTAGGATTTTTGGCACATCATGTTGATGTACAGTATTTGTTTAGAACTGCATCTATGATCTTTCTGGACCTGAAACATCAAACACATTTGCTGCCATTGGATGTTTTTGAGCAGGCATGAATTGCAGTGATTTTTTATGTATTCTTTTTACTGGTATTAGTTGTAAGATTGAAAACCCTTTGTGGTGCCAGTCAGGATGTGTCACAGTAATTTAATTTGCCAGATCCTGCAGCTCTCTAAATCTGGCAACATTTCCAGAGATATTAGAGATCTGGATCACTTATTTTTGTTTTTATGTGTTTGTGCATTTGTCTAAGTGTTTGTTTATGTTGGTCCTGTCTGACCTCTGCCTTGTTAAGGGAATGCCTCTATGTGGTCAGTTCACAGGAGAACACAGGTTGTTAGGTCAGGACCAATCGATCAGCTTTGATCATTAATAGACCCTCTCCCAAAGCTCCTCAATTAGACCTCTTGTGCTGGATTTTCTGATACAAAGTATCCTGAGGCTAGTCAGTGAGGAGAGGGATCACACTATTTGTGACTTAAACACATATTCTGTCACATTCGCTGCTACACATTCAGTGCACTTTCTCTATTAAGGACACTGAATGGAACTGTTTATTTGTGTGTGTGTGTAAATATAATGTAAATCAAAAATCAATGCATGGTAATATATAGTTTATAATGGCTCTGTTCCAAAACCAAGTGAGCTTTTTGCATAGGCAGCATTTTAAGGGATTGCTTCCAATGCAAAGGCTTTTCCAAAAAAGGGTAGATTGGAACATTAATTTGCAACGTAGAAGATAGCCTTCTAAGATACCTTATATTGGCAAATTCTGTGACATCATCACACTTATCCTTTACAGAGAATGCATTTGAAGGGAATTTAAAAATGTGTACCCAATATTTGTGTGTGTTATGTACATTTATCCTTATTAGAGTATCACATTGTTAGCTTAGCAACAACTAAATCCACTTAATACATATAATTAGTGTTAGAATGTTGCCTTAGAAAGCAGATGCATATGGAGGCAGTTGACAGAAATGCAGCTCACTTGGTTTTGGAACAAAGCCAACACTTTGCAAAATAATAGTTATTAAAAGCAGCAGCTTTTACATATTACACACTAAAAAATAGAGAGCACCGTTCCATCTGACAACCCCCAGACACACTCTGTGTATGGTTTTAAAAATTCTATAAAAAATAATGGTTTAAACTTACATAAAACACCTTTTATTGCTTTTATTGGCCATTTATAATTTTATGCCTATATATTTGTTGTTAAGTTCTGTGATTTTAATTTTATTTCAATGCATGTTGAATTGGACAATTGGGTCTAAAGTATGTTGTTTAAATGAAGTTTACTTTTTATTAATGGGTTTGTCCGTTTATTGTCGCATACACTTTACATCCCTAATCCAGGTGTGATTAGATTCAATATGTGCTTTCACCACCTCACGTCGGAGGTCTGTTTGTTTCTGAGTTACTGTCATACTTTGAGTTCACAGATAGAGATAGTAAATGAAGACTGGCAGAGGAGTTTGAACTCAAAGCCTTTGTGACTCTTGACTCCTGGGAATTTTATGGCAGCTGTGGGTGACAAAACCGAGCAGATGAAGTACGAGCGGCAAATTTCCAATCTTCTTTAGGAAAAGAGTCTTCACCAGCATACTGACTGCACATGTAGCTAGCTTTCTTTCTTTATTGTTTTTCTGCCTCTTTCCCCTTGAATCATGTTGCAGCTCTTGCTATACAATATAAATGAATCAAGTTGGGGAAGGTCCTTTTTGATGCTTTTGAGTGATTGTTGGAGAGTGGTACAGTAGACGGCAAATACGGCTGTCAAAAGTATCTCTCTGTCTCTGTATTCATCTGATCCAGCTGTGTGGATTCATCTGTTTGTTGATGTGTTATGCATTCTTGCATAAACACAATTGTGGCAGTGTGAATATGTGTTTAAAGTGTTCAATTTATGTGCCACTGGCATCACTAATTGGAATTGCAAAAATAATGTTTGTTTTTAAAAAGCTTTTTAGAAAACAGCCTCCTACTTCCATTGGTTGGACAAACAGATAGTCTCGCCCCAAGTCACACCATTGGTTGCTGCGAGCAAATGTTGCTGTGAGCTGTCTAGGATGTCCAAACAAACAGAGCAATGTCTGTTCCACTTATAAATCCACTTATAAATAGCTTACTTGTAGTATATTAATGGAATAGTCATTCCAAGCCCGTATGACTTACTTTCTTCCATGGAATACAAAGGAGATGTTAGGAAAAACGAAAGACTCAGTAACTTCAATTTCATTGAATGGAATATAAATAGATGCAATCAAAGTGAATGGTTTTGAGCAAAATGAGGTTAAGCAATTCATGACATTATTTTTTATTTTGGGGTGAAATATACTTTTAAACTGGGATAGGAGAAAATATTTTAACAGTAGAAAATGTACACACTTCAGCTTTTTTCATGCACATGAGAATGAGGTAATGTATGGGGTGTCTCTGAGATTTGACTATACACTGTCAGAGACAGAAGCTTGTCACTGGGGCAGTACCCTCAAAGGTACATTCACTGTACCTTCTTTACACCTCAAGGTACTAATATGTATCTTTTAGGGACAGATAAGACCTTTAGGGTATTAATATGTACCCTTTTGTGACAGTTAAGGTATAAATACAGGTATGTTCTGATTAACATAGTATGGGTACAGTGAGTGTACATTTGATGGTACTGTCCCAGTGACAAGCTGTTGTACCCCTAAATGTAATTTTTTTTGCAAATGTTTTGTTACAGTGTACATTACCTACAGCCCTAGGGATGAAAAGTGTCTTATTGTGCTTGCTGTTTATCAGCTCATTTGAGACTTTTGGTCACTGATCAAAGGAAACCTAATTTTGGTGGTCAGTGCACACAAATCTTAAGCATAAGAGGGAGAGAGCATAAGAGGGGCTCAAACTCTCTCATGTGGCATGCCAGGTGGGATGACATGGGGCTCTGAAGTGTTTGAGGGGAAACTGGCTGAGGATGAACCACCGGAATGGCACACTGGAGACATGCAAAATGCTAATGATCCTAACCCTCCCCCTGCCGGGATTGCTCTCTCTGCCAGACCCCTCCAAGTGGTCTGCTCCACTGGGGATTCTCACCAGCAGGTCCAGGTATCCATGATTGCTTTTTAATGTGTGGCTCTTGGCCAATGGAAGCAGGGATTTTCATCAAGTATGACTGCAGAAATATTAAACTAGCCTGGGATTATTTTTCAGTCACAGTCCATTAAACTGTATAGGGAAGTGGTGCCAGGAGCCTGCTCCTGCCTGCACAAGTTAGGCCAATTAGGGTTCTAATTTTTTATTAATATGCCGCAATGTTAAATAAACATGCAAACAGCTTTCGTGTTGTATGCCAATTAAATGCTGTTTTATTTGACTGCCACTTTAATCAGGCGGCTGCGCAGGGGGAGGATATGGAGTTTAATTAAATTGTATAACTCTGCATTTCCTGTCAAGGCCCTTTTATGATTTCAAAGTAATCTATAAGGACATTAGCCATTGATTTACTCATATTTTAATAAATTATGCCATACCGCAGTGCAAGTAATTTTTTTTATCACAGGGTAGAACACCCCCCACCACCACCACCAAAAAAATTAAAAAAAATAATCTACCACCAATGGCAGGAAGAAAGTTTCAAAAGCTAATTTTGCCAGGTTTTATCGCTTCCCCTGTTCCATCAATATTGCCTTCTGGTTGATTTTTAATTTCAGATTGGAGACCTCAGCATATTTACTGTGCAGCTGATGACATTGTATTTATTTAGTGCTCTCGTCAATAGTGCACTCAAGTGCAAAAAGTCCCTTCCCTGCCTTTGGTGGTTTCTCTACAGATAAGTCAAATTATCAATGCACATATTTCTACACTCCCAGCATTGTATTATCTCTGTGCTGTATAATGTTTTAGTCTTTCCCGGTGTTCTCCCAGTAAACTTTATTGTGATCAAACCCCCATAGATGCCTTATGAAGATGTTGTATTTTCAAATCGCTTTAAGTGTAGAATACTGTTGTTGATGGGTTAATGAAGATGATCACTATGATGATGATGGATGGGGGGGTCTTATCACCCTTGTTTTTGAATATTAATTAGGTGACGCAGTGTTCGCCCATTAGTTGTAACTGATTTGCAGAATAAAGTGCAACAGTGTGGTTCCGGAAATAAAAATGTTGGTGGAGGTGAATTGATTTTTAACAAGAACTTATATACATTTGAAGACAGGCCGTGAATTCTGATGTTGTAAATCGATGGTATAGGCTTCTGCTAAAGTCATCAGTCAGTAAAAAAAAAAAAAATGATAATAGTTTTACATTTCTGGTTAAGAACTACACTTCCCATGATCCTGAAGAGAAATATACACCATTCAGTGGTTAAATAAATAAATAAAAACGTGTTTAATAGCGGAATTTCTTATAAAGACCTACTCTACCATGAACCTTAAGGGAATTATACATGGGAAAAACACTTCTGAAATTAAGTTGGCTGAAATGTGGGCAGGCAGTATTGCCCTCTACAGTAATTATGTGAGCACTAGACAAATTAGGATTAGGTCTTTTAAGCCCTTAAAATATCATTTAGAGGAAAATATAATATTATCATAAAATATGATAATTGCCCAAAAATAAGCTTTAGTGGTTGCTTTGCCCCTGACTATTCTAACCTTATGAGTGACACATGATAACGATGGGTGCGTTCATAATTGGCTGATTAACAATTCATGGATTCAAAAATCAATTTTCATGCACTAATGAAATTGTTCCAAATGACAGGTGGATTCTTGTAGCCAGTGTTCCCTTGACGATTATATTGCCAAAACTACATGAAAGCTTATGATACTGCATGAGTTTGTATTTGTTTATTTGTGCTCATGGTCTCTCTGGGCTTTAGGAGGGCGGAGGTAGCAGCAGAAATAGTGGCAGCATGCGGTTATTAATGCCTTGCGTCCCTCGCAGCTATGTCTGCTGCCACAGCTTCATGCTGTATTAATCAGAGCGCCGGCTCGAACTGCCCCTCCAACTGCACATGATTAAGTAGGACTAGAGCAGTGTTTAAACAGACACAGCCACATTCCCCTCTCTGAAACAAGGCTTTTGAGCATCCCCAGGGTACAAGAGGGGTAATGAATACATCGTTTGGAGAGCATTGTGATGCCCTGGAGAGGGCTCTGGAAGAAGGCTTCTTTTTCTCCAACTCCAGTGAATCAGGCTCTGGCCCAGAAAGAGGCAGGGTGGGATTGCCATATGGATAGGCTTGTGTGTGGCTGCCACTGGCTGGTGTGTTTGGGTTGGACGGAGGTCCTGACAGAGCTGTCCCATGGAGAGGAAGGGCCACGTCTGCTGGTCTAGTATGAGAGCGATGCCAGAACAGATCCGGGTCATTGTGGCTAATGGAAGCTCAGGCCTAGGACAGGATGGCCCCTGCCAGAGCAACAGGGCTTTGGCGAAAAAGCTTCCAGCCGGAAGGAGCCAGACATTATGAAATGGCTAGCTACACGACAGTGGTATTCCTGTTGTTTGCTTGGAAAATTCAACAGCGAGATTTAAACTTTTTTTTTTTTTAACTGTAGCAGGCAGTTATTTGTTCGTGGTATATATAAACTTTTGATCTAAAGGTGTATGCTTAAAAGCTTGACATGTCTTTTGTAGAGAAATAAAATTGCACATACAAATTTCTTGACAAAACTAAACTAAAACTATTTTATTTTATTTTATTTTAGATGAGTTGGACCAGAGTTTAAGAAAAAGCAGCCAACAAAATCCCAGCACACATGGGAAATTCATAAATACTGCTTAAATAGCTTCCCATGTTAATACCTCATTGAGTTGGTCAAGACAGAAAATGGGAAAAGGAGGACTACTTTTAGCAGTTTGACCAAACTTTTAACTGATATATTGGTTTCATACTGTTTAGATATTTATATTCATCACTGAAAAAACAATTAAGGCCAACTTATAGTTTGTATAATTTTGAGCAATAGACTCTCCACAGTTTGATTAGATATATCCAACCTTTATTTAATTTTCCCTTATCACTGAGCATAAAACTTTTTAAAGATACATTACCCATTTTTTTACAGCATTCTTGAAAGAGTCCGTCTTTCAAGACTACAAATAGAGTTCCATTTGTGTGTCTTGCCTTATTATCATGTTATCATGAATCTAGAGAATCTGCACACTCGCATCACACTTCAGAAAGTGATTCAAAGCCAGATACTTCCCCACCGATCAGGCAGGAATCGTTTACGGTGCTTATTGTCATCATTTCATAGAAAAAGAGAGATAATGCACTCTCAGTTTCTCCACTCATTTGCATGAGTGCGCGGCAATGTGCTGATGAACCCTGGACCGGGATGCGCCGATGGCAGATTTAGATGTGATGTCACTCTTTTCTGCCTTAAATAAAACTGTTATTGCCTCTGAAAAAAATACTCCAAAAAAACAAAAATACTCCCCCTCACACACTGTTTATGACAACTTTGACATTCCGCTCAGTTTTTAAAGCTCTTGTCAAATTTGCCAAACTGCAGGGCAGAGAGAGCTAGGTTAGGAAAGGTTGTCAGAGAGAGAGAAAGGGGGAGGCTTTCAAAACAAAGTGCATGAGAGAAAACTAGGGAAAAGGAAGAAAGGGAGCGAGACAGTGGAGCAGCCTGAGGGTTGTTGTAATGTCTCTGCAGTATAGCATGTCAGTGCTGGTTTACTTTACTGCATCCTCATCTCCACTGTCAATAATTAATCACAGGTGAGACATGGTGTGAAACATGGTGCCAACAGATGGCAGGGAAGCCTCAAACGCGATGACAGCCATCCCTCTTTACATCTCACCTGCGACACATTCCTGTCATGCAACCACAGCCTGCTTTGCCTGGAAAGAGCACCTGGAAAGAGTGCAGGGCCGCCATTCAGACCACCCTGCCTCCAATCTACCACGGACGTCTTGGGTGAAGATAGAGAAAGCCGCACTGGCTGTTTTATTGCTAATTAGGCCATATCTTTTTATTTGTGGACACCAAAAAATCAGCCACATGTATCATGGATATAAATGCGTTATAGTTGTGATCGATTGGCTGGAGCGCAGCCCAATGGCATGAATATTCATGGGGTGATGTAAAGAGAGGAGAGAGCTGTGTCGTAGTCTCGTGGTGTGTGATCCGTGGACTTTACAGTCACGGCCGGGGAGCCTGCGGCTAGCAGCCACCATAAACAATAACGCAAGGCCCATTTATAACACTAAAACTCATGTGTCGCCGCAGCCACAAAGAGAACAAGTGACATTTTAATGGGCCTTTTTACTTTTTGTTTTTCAATAATGAATGCATGGCTTGCTGTGGTGTGTGCCACAATATGTGGCTCACTATTGTTTTGAGGCATAATGCAGATTTTTGCTGTACTTGGCATTTATAGGTTTTAATTAAATATACATCACAATCTTCGTACGCTCTTCTCTGAGTCCACTTTTAGATTGGGGAAAAATAGATTGCTTGAGTTGAACTGATGGAATATTTGTGTGTTTCTGTGTAGTGCATTCCTGTTTCCTTTATGCAGCTGTTGGCTCTGGTCATTTGTGTGTGTGTGCGCATGCATACGTGTGTGGGTTGGGTATTTGGTTTGGGTGGTTTACGAGGACTTTTGTTTAGGTTACAAACTGGTAAATATAAGGGCATTATGCTATAAATGTGGACCCATTTCTAAAACTATGTTGTTGTTTTTTTTTTTTATGTAAAAATGCAGGAAGTTTTTTGTGAGGGTTATGTTTAGGGTTAAGTTTAAGGGATAGAATCTATAGTTTCTACAGTATAAAAATCTTTATGTCTATGGAGATTCCTCATAAGGATAGCCGCACCTTCCTTCCTTTCCTTCGCTCCTTCCTTCCTTCTTTACTTCCTTCCTTCCCTCCCTCCTTTCCTCCTTCCTTCCTTCCTTCCTTCCTTTTCAGTGGAAACTGTAAACAAAGAAACAACAAAATTAGGATTTTGAAAAAATAATGTGATTCTTTTTTTTCTTCTGTCACTGGAAACTATAAACTGAATTATAATAAAAATATGAATTTGTTTTCTTTCTTTTTTCTTCCTTCCATCCGTCCTTCCTTTCTCCCTCCTTCCTTTTTTTCTCTTTTTTTTCCCTTTCTTTTCCTTTCTTCCTTCCTCCCTCCATTCTTTCCCTCCTTCCTTCCTTCCCTCCTTCCTTCCTTGTTTCTTTCCTTCCTCCCTTCTTTCCCTTCCTTCCTTCTTTTTTTCCTTTCTTCCTTCCTTTCCTACTGCCTTCCTTTTGTTTCTTTCCTGTTTTTATTTCCAATATGCTTTATGTAAAATATTCAGAATAAATTTTTACGAACCTCTGCATTAATGCTTTAATATCTGCATTCTTATCTTCAACCATCTCTTTTCCTTTTCTCTCCTCCAATAGAAACCAAACCAGGAAACGGGCTGTGTAAAACAGGAAGCATTGCTCTCTTTGGAAACGTAGTGTACAGTGGGCTGCTGAACGATCACTTCTGGCATTTTGGGGTGCCCCTTGTCACAAGACTGGTGAGTGGATGGCCTTTTTGTGTTTTCCAAATTGGAGCCATTTTGGCACTGCCTCTCCGCTACCTTTCCCACCTTGAGAGCTCCCGTTGACAGGTGCGATTTGGCATCAGCTGTTGCTTTTGGCTGAGCAACACTTGAACCAGGTGTTCATTTTTACACAGAACAAGGCAGCTTATTGATGTGAGAGCTTGGATTTAGACAGTTGTATTTGTCATAAAGTCCTGTAACATAAAAGATGAATTTTCTTAATCAGGATGTTGGTACTGTTTCTAGTAAAAATATTTATTTTGTGAATTCTTTAATTTCTTGTTTTAAGTGTGTCTTGCAAAATTTAGTGAAGTTTGTCCTTAAAGCAACAAATATAATTTGCCTTGGGAGGAAGAAAAATAAATGTAGTTCAAGATGTGTTGAACAGCAGATACATTGTCTTACACAACTTTGCTTTTCAATATTTATTTATTTTTTTAAAGATGTTTAACAGGACAAAAATACTGATTAAGATAAAATGTCCTGTTCTCTTTCCTTTTTGTTCCTTGCCTGCCCTGTTCCTCAGTCATGCAAGACTAAATGAGTAGATATTCCATGGGCATGTGATGTGTCTGTTTAAGAACTGAATATTTGTTGGCTACTCAAGTTTTAATTAAACTGTAATCTTAGCACATGTCAGTGCCTCCATCTTATTATAAATTGATAAATATTGATGCTTTGTCTTCTTCTGAAATATGTCAAACAGTATTAGCATACAGGCAGGGAAGGACAGGGAGGAAGCAGAGCTCAAGCAATTTACTGCCTATACTCGATTAAGATAAAAAAGGATTTGGAGGATCAGAAGTATAAATCTCTGGGGGTAACTTGTTTTTCGCTCGTTTCCCAACTGAGCCAGCAGACATGCTTTCAGAAGAAAACTTCGGTTGAAGAGTTCAGACACAGTTAGAGTGTCGTCTTCTGTGCTGAGGTGAATGTAACAATTAGAATCTGTTCAGGAGAGGTGTGTTCTGATCATATTCTTTATGGCAATCTTTGTCTTACTTTTTTAGTTAAAATATATATATATATATAAACATCCTTAAAACAAGATAAGTTCGCCTAATAAGCTAAACTGTGTAAGGTATTAAAGGGATAGTTCACCCTAAATGTTTAATTCTGTCATCATTTACTCACTGTCACGTTATTCCAAACTTGTATGACTTTCTTTATTCTGTGGAGCACAAAAGATACCTCAGTCACTACTGTATGGAGAAAAGATGTAATGTAATTGTATATTGACTGAGACTAAGATTCTACCAAATATTTCACTTTGTCGGTCAGTGGAAGTAAAAAAGTCATTCTGTTTTTTTTTTTTAGGGAAATATCCCTTTAAGACTTACTGTATGTCTTGAGAATATGTGTATTTTGTCTCGTTTTAGCCAGAGAAAAGACTGTGCCAAAATACCAATACGGCTAATTTTGTAAAATTCTGTTCGTCTAATTCTATTCTATTCTCCTTTCTTTTACCATGTACATATTTTTAAACACATTTGCTTTTCCTCACATGAAGTTGCACTTTACTTGACATTAGCTGACAACAAATCTCGTATGACAGTGTGATGTCAGCTTTAGACCTGCCAGTTTGGCATCTTAATTCAATTGTATGCAAAGGTTTTTCACACAGCAGAAAACAATGGCACTTTGTATTTACTTCTTTAGTTCGAGACCATACTAGAGCAATATGAGCACTGAAACAAAAGTATTAGTTAATAAGTTATAGTCTTATGCGTAATTCGGCTTTATTTACTTTATTGAGATTGAATGCTGGTTGGTAGAATTTGAAGGCTTAAAGCAATTACTTGTTTTAACTTTTACATACTCAAATCTTTCCGTTTTACTTTTGGACATAGAAACTTCTACTAATGGCATTTGTAAATGCAATGCTTTGAATAGCCAAAGCACATTTAATGTTTAAGTGCGCTTGCCTGCTACCACTCAAATCACTATAAATGGGTTTTATGTCGGCTACTAACTACATGCCTTGTTGACAAATTAAGCAAATTATTCAGTGCCTCTGTAATCAAGTGGAGCAACGCTATCTTGCCCATTATACCCTTGTTTTTGATTAGACCATACCGCCATGCATTTTACTTCCTTTGCTGGTTTGATCATTTGATGGTGCTTTTAACAAAACTTGTGGCGCAGCAATCCATTCCTCAAGCCCCCAAACTCCACTGCAGCCACTAAACTGCACCTTAACCAGATTAAGACACTTGAACGTGTTTAGAGAATCAAGCCTCCCCACCAGATGGAGAGAAATGGAGGGCAGTTGTTTTTGAATTAGGTCTCCCTCGATTTTCCTTGGCGGGTTAATGAATAAATGAACTGGCACGGTAATTGGAAGGGAGTGCGTTGAGAGAGGGAGAGGAGCATGCAGCTTCATTGAGTTTAAGGAGGCAGAAATGATGACGTTGGGTAAAGCACTGATGAGGAAGGTATGGCTCAGTGGGGCGAACTGCCTGATAGGGTAGGGTTATAATGTGTGCGTGTGTGTGTATCTGCATAAGGGGTAAGAACTTGGCTTCATTATAAGGTGCTTTAAGTGCTTGGCTTCCATGCAACATGGTATGGGTCTATTTTTTTGAGTTTGCATCAGTGGCAGTTCTGGCTCACTTGGTGCCTTAGATGACCAAAGGGGGGGTACCTCATTTATATGGTAATTAATTAAGTTTAAGATGTATTCATTTCATGGTACAGTTTCCTTTTAGCGTGCATGAGAGCCGGGTTCAAATCCTGACCTAACAATATATGGATTGTTGATATTAAATACTTTTGGAAAGTTGACATTTCCATTAGTGATGCTATACTCCATCTAAACCTGTTTAACATGCCATTTTCCTAATTATTTTATCATATTTTTTGCAGGTTTTTGCAGGTTTTATGACCTTTTGTATTCATTTTGAGACTACATGGAATATTGATACTTTTATTTTTTAGAATGATTTTGTCACACAACTGAAGCATTTAGTATGAACAATGGTAAATGCAAAAAGGTTATTATAAATGGTCAAATAAAAAAATATATATATTTGTATATGTACACATGTTCATGCACTTTTTTTTAAATCAGCATCAAGATATATAATTTTAATGTATGCCTGATTCTTGAGATAAGGGACAAAACATGTCCTACATACAAAAGTCTTCTTTATGTTAAAAATCAAGAAATTAATAATAATAAAAATACTGAAAAAAGATATATCTAAATGAAATGTGTATACTCGGGGCATTCATTACTTATATTTTTTAATAATTTCAGTAGAACTTTTTTTTATAAATGTATGTTCTATACTTGGAAGCACATGTAACTTAATCTGTCCTCATCAAGATGTTGTAATGTTGAACTTACAAGCAAAGTGTTTAAAAATGCAGTAAATTCATGAATATCAAATGAAAGGTTTGGATCTGTGGGATATCAAATGATACATAAAATAAAGTTTCAATTATATTTTCCAGAAAAGTTGTATCCTCACTTTATGGCAACTTTTTATAATCCTGAATATATCAGAAAATATCATGGTCGACTATAACTCTGAATGTCCCTTGACAGTATACAACACATTGGTAAGATGGAAAAATATTTAATTTTGTCCAAAAAATTTCAGACTATTGTGAAAACAGAAAAATGTACTGAATGTATATTAAAACGTAACTCCTTTACTGAACACCATTATTAGATAACTGAAGACTTTCCACTCTTGTTGGTTGGATCAAATTAAAATAACATGTTTTTAGTGCCTTATGTCCTTTAATGTCCATTTTAAAAATATATATATAAATATATTATTTATTTTTTATTTATTTTTTTCAAAACATGATTTGTTCCTTATCTAAAGAATCAGCTGTACATAATAATACAATCAAAATTGAAAATCTATATAGCAAATGATCACCTTGCCTTTTTGTCGTATGGAAAACAGCAACTTTGACATTTTGATAGCTTTTTGCCTTCCTTGAAGAAACTTGTTTCCATGAGGAAAAAGTCATTTGAGTTTCGAATGACATTAGGGTGGGTAGATGAGGACACTATTTCCAGTTCAAAGTAAGTAATCTATAAAACGTGCACCTGAACTGACCAAATTTACATGTAAGATTATTGCCTTTTTGTCCCTACAACTTAATTACCAGATTTGTTGAAGTTACATTCAAAATCCACTCAAAAATCTGTTTCACTGGGCTTGACGTTTCTGCGACAAGATGTGATCACATCATCTTTGCAAACAAAGGCAATGGAGGGCAGGTGGAGGGGACAAAGGAAACACTAGTCTAATGTCCAGTAGCTGTGGCTGGAATCGCATGGACGTGCACATAATGCTGAATCCTGTCAGATTGCGTTTAGAGCTGAATTTCAGGTTTTCAGCAGAATGTGTGTAATTGATAGCACTCTAGGGCTGCTCAGGCATTGGCAGCACGCAAAACGAACACAAACCTCAAAAGACTTTTAATATCTGGCAAGCTTGTGCAGTGAGGAAGCTTTACTATATGTGGTGTGCAGACACATTGCTGCTCACTACTGGGGTTTAGTATAGGCTAAAAAAAAAATCTCTTGTTTTCTGCTCCTTACGAATATTCCAAGGCTTGCACTATTTCCAAGACCTGCTGCGCTTGCGGCCAATATGACGTCCCAGATGTGCTCACCTGCCGTTGGCAGCAGCCAGCTCCTAATTAAGACAGTCTGGCTTGGCCACTGGCTCAGCCTGTGCCTGCTCAGACCAAACCTTGCCCATCTGCCCTGCTTATAGAAGAAAAATGCCACCTTTACCTTTCACTCCGCTTGACACCTGCACTTATGTGCACAGAGAGGGCATTAGTGGCTGCAGGCAGAGTTTCTTGCCAATGGGGTAAGAAAATAAACTTATAAGGGAAAACACAATTATTTTTTGTCACCTCATGAAAGATAAAAACACAAGAAAACCCCATGTAAGAATTGTATTTTTATTTGTATTTTTTTATTTTTTATTTTTTGCAGTGTACCCAGATGATATGCTGCATCTGCTGCTCAGAAGTTTTAAACTAGTGGACACAGTGGACACACATTATAAAATGCAATTAATTCGTAAGCGCTATAGGTATCAAGAATGTTGTTTCTTGTGGTTAAGGTTTTTTTTTTATTTTTTTTTAAACTTTTTTTATTTATTTATCTTTGCAACTAACTGTTGTGTGTGTATGTATATGTGTATATATATATATATATATATATATATATATATATATATATATATATATATATATATATATACTGTATATATATATATATATATATATATATATATATATATATATATATATATATATATATATACAACAGTTAGTTCCGGTCTTTGAATCTGATTGATCGAGTGACGTTCCATGAGCACTGATGGTCTCATACCATCAGCACTCGGACGCTTCTCTGTGTATATCACTCCGCTTGTGTTCATGCCATTCTAAACTAGAGCAGTGCAAATGTGTTAAGAGCTATTATTTGTGTGTATTTTTACATTATTTATTTATTTTTTTTACATTACATATGTTAGCCAGCAGGTGGTGGTAAAAGAAATGTTTTGTGTGTAATATGAGCCAGTTAGGCGAAGTGAAGTGAATACGCATCAGCCGTTTACATATAACAGCTCTACATGATTTCTGGTATTACTACTACACGACTAATGCTAGGAAATAGCTTTAAATGGCTTTAAACAAGCGACTTCAGCATTAAGGCTCATCACAGCTGAGAGCCACAACAGACTGAATAATTACACAACACAAGGCATTTATCTCTTACTGGAGTTTCCATATTGGAGAGGAAGTACTGTTTAAAATGGTGGAGAAGATTGCGGTTTCTATAGTGAAAAACCTTTGTGCACCGGCTACTGTGAAATAGGGAGAAATACCCACTCATGGACAGCTATTTTTCCACTGAGAAAGATGATCTTCAGAAAGCTAACAGCATCTCTGCTTTGGTGTGACAACAGGTGATCGGATATGCTCCATCTCTCTCTCTCTCTCTCTCTCTCTCTCTCTCTCTCTCTCTCTCGCTCTCTCTCTCTCACTCTCACATATACACACACACACACACACACACATCCATCCTTGTTTATCCAATAACTTGTTAGAAATAGCACAAGCTGTGATACTATTTCTGAAGTGACATTTTTGAATTACTAATGGAGGCTTGGATGCATCATTTGGTTTGAACCAGCAACGGCAGATTCTGATCCATCGCGTAAGTAGTTCCATGCACAAATGCGTTTTTATGACCGTACTCAGTTTTTCCAATTTTTTAAAAATTGACTTGTTCATTGAACTGTTGTATATAAGCAGTATCACACTCGCAATCATGCTATATGGCCCTAAATCAGCGCTGCTGTGATTACCTAGGGTCATATCGCACTCTTGCTCGTGTGATATTGCTTATATACTGTATATATTTATTTTTTTGTACAATACAAAATTAAAATGTTTGGAGGTTGTTATTAGTATGTCAGATCAATTTCAGAATATTCTAAGGAAGTACAGGATTTCAGAAAATATTACGTTTTTATACAAAATGCATGTTGCACATCTGTCCATTTTCTGTCATTCTATCTCCATCTTTTTCTTTGCACTGCATCAGAGCAAAGTGTGTAGCCATTACAAGCTTGTGCCACATTTTCTGGTGTGTCTAAAAACTCAGCGGGATAGCTCAGCACAAGCAAGCCTAGAGAAAGATCAGGCGAGACATGGAGATCAAACCCATGGATCGGGCCAAAAGACAACTGTACTGCACAACACCGGCATTAAATATTGACTAAATGAATCGTGAGTTGGGGGAGTTAGAGAACATGACAAGCAGCATAACCAATTCAGGGCTCCAACTTTTCCCTCCTTCTTCATCTGAGAGAAAAGGTTTCTTGTCTCTGTAATAGAAAATTACGTCCCCAGGGCGAGTCGTCCTCCCGAGTGCTTAACCCGAACAAGCAGCACCCTCGGCACGCCGGGAAAAATAGTGCAGATAGTGCTGGAGAAGAAATGGAGAGACAGGGAAAGAGTGTTTTGGGTGTATTTGAGAGACAAAGAGAGGCAGGGAAAGATTGCGAATGGAATAACGATGGTGTGTGAAGGGATATTACATAAAATAAAGAAGAAGATAAGTATAGTTATGTATTATTAATGAGACAGTGGAAATAAAAAAAACTGAGCACAATAATTAGTTTCACTGACAAATGGTTTGCTAATGTGATTTTAAATGGATAGTTTACTCAAAAAAAGAAAATGTTATCATCATTTGCTCACCCTCATGCTATTCCAAACCGATATGACTTTCTTTCTTCCATGAAACACAAAAGCAGATGTTAAGCAAAATATAAGCCCCAGAAACCTTTCACTTTCATTGCAACTTTTTCATAAACTGAAAGTAAATGGGGACTGAAGATGTAGTGGTGAACATTCTGTCAAACTCTTTTGTGTTGCACTAAAGAAAGTCATAGGGGGGTTGGAACAACATAAGGTTGATAAGATTAGTTGATAAGAGTAAATAAGATTAGAATTTTCATTTTGGTTGAACAATTTGTAAAGATTGTGTTATGCTTAAATGCTACTCAGATTCCTCCGTTCATTTGCACTTTCAGCCTGTTTTCTTTGGCGTTCTTCATATAATGTTAAGAAACAGAGTACAGTAAAAAAAAACAATCATCTCATGGGCCCCTGTTCTTACTTATTCATGATACTGACTTGAAATAGACTTCAGGATTTGATAAGACAGTTTCTTTAATGTAACTTGTCCCTGAGAGAACTCCGCTTAGACATTCTACTAAAATTAAAGAAAATTAATGAGACTTGTTTTTGTTTTAGATTCTAGAATAAAAAATAGATAATTATAAAACTTAATTTAAAATCCCCAATACATCTGATCTCATCAGAACATTTGCATTGATTTAGGACATTAATTAAGTATTCAAAAGTACAGCAGCGCGTAATAAAATCTGAACTTTAAACAGTCCCGCGTTTTTCCAAAAATGCCTTGTTTTTAATCAAAATTATCTTAGAGCCAAATTAGCATTAATTGAAAATCCAAATATGGATGTACAAAAGTGCAGAAATTAATATTTAAGAGCACTGTAGCACATGTAGCAGCATGGGTTTAAAAAAATGCTGAGACAGCTGAGATGTTAAACGGCAGTATAACAACATCACCCCCCGTCCTCGTCCTCGCCCCACCCCCCCCAGTCCTCGTCCCGGCTGAAAGATGCATGCCTGCGTACACATGCACTTAGGCACTCACAGTCACAACACATCCCCGCACACACACTCACAAAAACAATACTTCCCATCTCCCACACACCAAAAAAAGAGCAACCCCTGCTCATGGCACGCAACCTGTCAAGCAATTCCCCCTGCTCTACACCACAAGCGAACGCTGACTCCTGATTGGCTGAGCCACAGCATGCCGGAATCCTGCAAGCCCCTCTCCCCCTGAAACCCCAGCCTACTCTTCCTCACTATCACTATCATATACCAGAGTAAAAGATCTGTGAGAAAATAGAAACAAAGGAAAGAGGGAACACAAGAAAAAGACCAGAAAAGGCATAGCATTGCACGCAGACTTGCCCAACCTTGTTCACTTACGGTTTTACCCTCGTTTACTCCCCTTCTGCACCCTTGCACCACTTTTCATGTGCATCAGTTGAGCACCGAGACCAAGAGAAGGGAAGAACTGCTCTTACTGTCTCTCCATCCCCACTACTAACCAGCAACTCTCCACACCGGCTCCCCGCGGCAGCCGCCGAGCATCAGCAGCAAGCAGCAGAGCAGACTCTCCCCTCCCCTCTGCGCTTGGATGCTGATCCTTTCCGTGGCTGAATCAGTGCCTGAAGTGTCAATGGACTCTTCTCCCTGCAGAGAAACATTGCCTCACTGAAGGAATGCTGGAAACAGCTGCCAAACACCTCCTGGAGTGCCTCTAGAACTCTTCCACTCACCAATAAGAATCAGAGCAGACCGGATCGAGGCAGAAGACGTGTGCAGAGTGAGAGTGATGTGAAGAAAGCATTTTACTGTATGTGATTATAGGAAGAAGAAAAGTGTGTGGAAAGTGAAAGGAAACAGAAGCGAAGAGGCAGCTGCATCTTCTATGGCTCCCATTGTCCCTCTTCCTTCATGTTTTTCCTCTTGATACAATTATTATCAGAGTTCTCTCTGGTTTTTCCCAAGTGGATAGGGTGTTAACTGTTGTTGTGCTTCAACTCGTTGACTTTCCTGGACTGATCTGGGAAGAGCAAAGGCAAAGCAGATCCACTGACAAACGGACTTTCAAGCCAATAGAATCAGACCCAGGCGGCCAGCGCTGTGCCCACCCCTCGCCCGATTTCCACCTCTGTGTGCCCACCTGCCCCGTAGCCGAAATGATGATGTATTTTTGGGTGAGTAACACCTCTACACCCATCAGTTTGGCCTTAATGTCATTGTTCCTTTATATTTCCCCAAAACTGGACCTGCTGAGATCCGACTGTGTTTTTGTAGCATGTGATAAACCTGTCTTTCTATTCCAGCTTGTTGAACCCTGAATCATCTCCCTTTCTATTTTTATCCTTTATCTGCTGCTCTCTTTCCTACACTTCTGAGTTTATCTCTTCCACTCAAATACATACGCACACTTTCTCTGGTTCAGTTACTGCTCTGCATTATTTGCTCTCAGTCAGAGCAGTGTTTAATTTTCCTCCACTACGAAGGGCCTTGTTCCGCAGTGCTGGTCCTGAAGATGAGCATTCAGCCTTGGCTGTTCAGAATGTATAGTATTGATGCTCATTCTGAGGACAGAGGATCATATGACCTGTTTCTGCATAGCTCTGGCAATTTCTCAGCTCACTGATGGGGAGTGTTCAAACTTGCATAGAGCAAAGTGGATGTACATTCACTGCTGTGTTATTAAATCTACTTTCACCTGTGTCACACTGGCTATCCCATAGCGGATTTTAAATGTTTAAAGAGGATTTTAAAGGCTGTTATTCTACAGCATGTATAGAGCATAGTACACATGCTTCCAAGTAGTTTGATATTTAACCACAGGTTTATGTGTTTCAATGTTTTTTGGGCATGTCACGCTATGTATGCACACAATCTCACACATAGTTTGTCATTTTTTATATTTTAATAAAAATCTTTCTCTTTTCCCAGCTTAATATGAGGAGACATCTATAAATAAAGCCAACTGTAGATCAAAAACTCAATTTAAATACTGTGGGTCTGTAGCGGTATCAGAGCATTTCTCTGTTTATTTGAACTTCCAGACCAGTCCGACAAATCAACAACCTATGGTGTGACGTTGAAATTGGACAATCTGTTTTTCAGACCAATGAAAGTTGAGGGGAAGTAGTCAGGAAGCCTGTTTAGTAATATACGTGGTGCAAAAAGGACACTGTTTTGCTTTACTGTAGACGACAAGGAGACAGGAAGTACTCTCCCCAATTTTGAGCGAGTGAGAAGTCGTACCTGAACCTTCGCACAAACCTTGACATCCCAAAATAAAGAGGGGATGAAAGCGGAGAGATGCAGCAACACTAGAAATGTCAAACTGTTCTGAAAATGGTCTTTTAGCTGTTACTTAGTAGCATCTTCCACACAAGAATCCCTCCTCCGCCGTAAACCCGTTTCCTGTCCGCCATCCAGTTGCCTCGGCCGCACTATGTTCTTTCTCTCCCCGTCAGGGGCCAGATGAAAAGTGTGCGCTCGTAGATGTGGCAACCAGGATTTAATGATCGTCAGAAAGCAATCTCTCATCTTTGAGCTGGCTGTGCTCTTTGATAGCGCCGACTGCACATTAATCATTCCCCTTCATCACTCCAGTCTCATCCGGCCCAGCGCGGGGCAGAAGGGCTCCGCAGCAGCCGCACACCCTCATACAGACGGAACAGTCTGTGTCACGGGGCCACAGGGGCCCGTTCTTTTAGAATCAGCTTCTCAGACATGCTTAATCTAATCTGAGCTCACTTTCTGATAGCCCAGGTGAGAGGAGAGATAAAATTTACCACTGTCAGACATCCTGTAACTGATTAGCTCATACAGGCAGAGTGACGTTTATTTGTGATGACGGATAGCTCCGTGTGAGTTTGTTTGTGTGTGTGTGTGAGATTCAATGTGTGTTTGTAGAAAGTATTTAAGCCAAATACTGAGATCAGTGCATGTCAGAATATAGAAATGGTGTGATACATTTTTTGATGTGGATGTGTGTGAACTAGAAGATTTTTCTCACACCTTTAACATGGGCATAACTGTGAATTTAGTGTACAATTACGGATTTAACGATAATATCAACAATGCTCTATGGTAATGGGGGAAAAAAGCAGTGGAAACTGGGCAGAGGAGTGCAGCTATATGTCTGTTCAATAATAAATAATTGAGAGCTCAGAGTGAGGGACTTGTTTTTCAGTGAGCATGCATAGAGCTGGAAGAGCACGGAGCTTGTGGCTAGTTTGAAACAGCATCTTGGCCTATTTGTATGCCCCCCCAAGCCAAGCCTAGCCCCAGACAACCTTTGCCATTTCATTTTAAGGAAGCTGTCCTTTTGGTAACGTGTGTTCCACATCTAAAAAACTCTTTGTTGTTTGCAGGGTTATCATGATACCAAAATATCTGCAGTTTATATCAATACTAGTGAAACTGTATGATTCCTGAGACCAATTTTGATACCACAGCAAAAACTAAAATGCTGTTGATCGCAATCCTTTTTTAAACTTCATTTTAAATAAATTATTTCCAAATTTCATTCAAACAATGACATGAAGCCTTCAAGTATTTCTAGTTAGTAACATGTTTTTCAAATAATTATGTATTATGTTTACTTAAATACCTCAGTAAAATAGGGAGACCAGGGTTAGTTGGCACACTTTTTACTCCAGTGAATATTTCTCAGAGTAGGTTTATTTTTGCATAGCCACATACCTTGAAGTCTTTGCAGCAAAACAGCTATTAACGATTTGATAACTCTGAAATGGGACTGTAATATACAAAAATATCAAAACATTGTTTTTGCCATTTAGTGTTGTAGCCTGATTAATAAATAGTGTAAATTTATGACATTTAAAACGCATTTGACAACCCTGCTCTGTTAAAATTGTGACAACGTGCTCCACCTGTGAAAATAGCTTTATACAAAGAACACATTTAAACCTTTCATTGAAAATCCTCCTTCGTAAAATAGTTGACCCTTATTTTAATGTATGCAAGTGTGGCTTGATTATGTTCGCTTGTTGACCCAAGAGCTATAACAAAAATATTATGAAAGGTCAAATTTACATCACAGAGTTGAATTCACAAATGTGTTCTAATTAAAGAGGGTTTTAAAATAAGTGTTTGAAACCAACATACAAAACTTCTACTAGATAAAACGTACACTTGCTCAAAAGGACTTTTGACTCCAAATCTTATCATTACTGAGAAATAGCCTTAGTGACATCTTCCCTTTGTGACAACTATCCCCAGTCTCCACTGTTAATAAATAATTAAAAAAAATACAAGTAATAAAACATTAAAATAATAGAACAAAGATACAAATGTAAGTAATTAATTAAACAATGCTTGTTTGTCAACTGTGATTTTTTTCAGTATCAAGTGTTTGAGTAAACATTCTGAAATTTTAAAAGTAAAAAAAAAAAAAAATCGCAAAAAAATAGCATTTATAAGGCTAGAATAACCAACAACTCAATTATGGCCATTGAAAGTCTAGCTATGTAATTCGTCGTTGTTTTGAATCTATTGGTTACAAGTTGCTAATTAAACAATGCTGAAAAAAAACAACTTTTGTAACAACTGCTTACAGCCTACAAGACTAGCTGGTGGTCTTTCTGCTCTTTCTAAAGATTGCTGCCATTTTCGTAAAACGCAAACCAAATTTTCGTCAATGCTGGATTGACCACAAGCACATTATTCTCGCATGACAACAGATTTCAGGTCGACAAGCTTGCTTTTGTGTGGTTCTTCACACCCTTATATGTGCATTCAAGGCAGTGGCTTTCTGAAGCAGCGTCAATCAGCCATGGAATTTGAAGTAGAGTGCGGCAGCCGCTGGTGTCATATTGCTAAATGAAATGCTTGTTCTAATTTGTCACCACTTTAATTGATCTGTTTTCCCTAGTTGCATATTGTGGGTCCTGTAACATTTATCGTGTGATAATTTCATCCAGTTGCTGTCTGGCAGCTGGAGAAAATCTTTTTCAATGTAGTGTATGAGCTGGGATAGTAGCTCTAAACAGGGTGACCTACAGTTGCACAGACTTATTTGCCAATCCTTTGGGGTTTTTGGTTTTTTTTTTCCATATACGATCTATTTTCATCTATGACATTTACAATTGCATTTGGAGCAAATCGTAGTTTCTGTAAAGTAATTATTGTTGACTCTTTGCTGTTTTTTTTTTTTCTTTGTTTTTTTTTTTTTAAGTTGGGTGCAATATTGTCAACTTGCTTGCCAAAAACTCAGCACCCATGCAGTCCACTCTCACCTTTATCTTCTCCTTACTGCATCTCTCTTTCCCTCACTCTACTCTATTCTCTATTTTCTTTATTCAAGGAGTGTGGCAATAGCGTCAACTTAGCTGAAAAGACCAGATGAAATCAGTATTAATATCCTTTCTGGACCAGGTGGGTTTATGCTAGTCTTCTACTGGTTTAGATGGTGAATAGCTGCTGAAGCTGGTTGACCAAAAAAGTATTAGTGGTTCAGCTAGTTAGGAATCCTTGTGGGTACACCAGCACACCAGCATCCGGTTTTAGGCACAAGCATTCGAAACACAATATATCCACCTTTTACCTATGCTCTGTGATGCTTAGCGTGAAATCTGGGCGTTACTTCCATTGTCAATTAAACACAGCTGTTGTTGCGTCGTTCGTCCATTTATTCTTTTATTGTGTTGTTGGGATTTTGAGGAGAGCGTGTGATACAGAACGATAATAAACTGCAAAAAAATTAAACAAAGTGTGAACAAAACCGGCAAGCTGTTGCCCCAGATGTAGTTGAGATTTAATCTAAGCACAAATGCAACATTTCGAGCAACATTTTGTCCCTGTTTGCTGGTGACCAGGTTTGCTGGTCTTTTCAGCAAGGAAGTTAGGACATTGCAATGGCCAGGTGTTCTGGATCATATACAAAAACTCAAACCTCCCACCTATTTAAGAAGGTAGGACTTACATTGCAATGGTAAGGTCTTCTGGATCAGCTACAAAAACTCAAACCTCCCACCTATTTTTATGGGCCCCTGGGGCCCTCACTGCCAGTCCAGGAGCCTCTCTACTCCTCCCTCTGTCATGTGTAATCCCACAGCCTCACGCTGGCTCTTACATGCTCGTCACTGCCTAATCTTCTCTGCACTGCAGATAAGACCATTAAACAGCAGAGCAGTAGAGGGATTTCTCCCTAGACTACAAAAGGGACCTATGCGCCAGTGAGAATCATGCTGTTCTGCAGATAGTAGAGAGAAAAAGAGAAGGAGAAAAAGAAAGACGACATGGTGGCTCAAGCTTATCACCCTTTGCTTTTACATTAGCTCTGTGTACTCAGGGTTTCCCAGGGAAAAGGTCATTACAGGGACGCTCCATTATCTCTCACTTTCTCTCATCTTCCTCTGTTCTCCAAATTTCTGAAGGTGTGACTTGAGGGCATTATCCCCAGCACAGTTTAATGCCTGACACCTTTCTAATGGACTGTGAGGTGGTTGGCCCACTGTGAGAGATTAGTGCCCCCTGCAGAATAGGGATTGCACAGACTAGTTGATATGTTCTGCCACTGGTCAATGCACTTAGAGGCGGCCCTATGGGACAGGCAAGGCAGGCAATTGCCTGGGGCCCCATGCTGGGAAAGGCGGCAATTACAGTAGTTCACAGCAACAACGTTGAAACCAATGACTGGCAATGCTTAGTAGACTGGAAGACCAACCCCCCCCCCCCCCCCCCCCTAATATATACTATATATTACTATACTATATATATACTAATCTGGGAGTCAGAAGAGGAAAAAAGACAAAGAAGCATTAGAATGCTGACTGGTACAGAATCTGTAATATTTACTGAATTATACCTTATCACGAAAAGTTTGCCAAAGGCCGGGCAAGTCATGATGAGTATTGTTAATAAATAAATAATGCAGATCAGGTAATGGCACAAACGCACCTGCAAACTCGCTGTTGAACGCAATTTGCACATGCAATTCTGGTCTTGTGGTCCAATTCTGAGCACTTTATAGCAGAGGATGCTGCAGAGCACTGGATTTGATACGCCCTGCCGGTGCTGTACATCATCACTGTGATTCAGACACCTTGATCATCTTTAAACATGCAGAATGTGCGCTTGACGACACCACGTGTCTGGATATATGCCAGGTCATAACACTCTTCTCTATCATTTCACATAATCAGTTGGAAATGTTCACAAACATCTCTTTTAAATAAAAATCATTTTACATCCTACTTTCATTTGGCGATAATAGATCTAAATTGCTCCAGTCAATGTTTGCGAATGAAGCGCAATCTTCAATAAGCCACAGAAAGAACACCAAAAAGGGCCCACTTTTATTTTTTGCCTAGGGCCCCCAGAGTCCCTAGAATCTCCTCTGAACGCCCAAGGTGTTGACCAATCTTGGATCGCATGATTTCAGTTGTCCTTGTTCTATACAAGGCGACACTAAGAGGACATTTCCTCTGTTTACAAGCTGTGTCCCAGTGCACACTGAAATTTTTTTTATTCGTAATCATAATTTTTGTCTTATTTCCAGTTAAAATATCCAAGCATCAAAAAGTATGTTTTTTTCGGTTTTAAGCATATGTCTAATGGGGCTTTTCCACTGCATGTTTCAACTCGAATCTGCTCCCTTTTTGTGGGTTTTCCACTGTGGATAGTACCAGGTACACAGTGGAAACTTGGTACTAAGGTTCCAACGAGCCGAGCCGATACTAAATGTGACTTCAAAATCCTGCAGATCACTGATTGGTCAAGGAGAATCGTCACTTCCAGCATCACTGGATTTCCGACACACAACATCAACCCGCTAGTTTTAAAGTTAGCAACAGCGATACCAGTATTATTTGTTCACGGGACATTCAAATTGTGAAAAAAGAAATGGCTGTGTGCCAAACCACGCCGTGGTCAGTAAACAAGGTGCAGACGGTCCACTTGTTAACAATGAGCGAAACAAAAATGTCTCTCGGGAAGTGTATCAGCTGTTGGCCGCACACGGCTACCACCGGACCTACCAACAGTGTAGGGAAAAGTTACAAAAACTTAAAAGTGACTACAGAAGGAAAAGTGGAAGTGGTTCGACCAAATGGACGATATCTAGATCGGCGAGCAATAGGAGGGAGAGTGCCCGGATGGAGTCCACGATGGAAGATGGTACGTTAACTCTATATTCTGCTTGAAAACTTCAGTTTATTTAGTTGACCAGCTACTGGGAAACTTGCTTTTAAAATAACCAGACCAGGCCAATTTAACTGTTACACTTGTTTAAAATCACCATGCAACAACTGCTTTATTCAGCACAATGAGCTAATAGCTAACAGCTAGTGGTCGTGTTCTTGGTCAGTTTGTGGCGTGTTTAAGATGATGTCACGACAGTAGAGGCAGCGCAACTATGACGACCAGCCTATAATACCACCCACGTTGAGATGGCACTAAACTGCAGTGGATATGCAAGATAGGAAACATAAAGAAAGTAGAGTCGAGTCGAGTCGAACCATAACGTGCAGTAGAAAAGTGCCATAACAAAATGTAGTGAGGTTTATGATCAAAACAACAATACCTGTTAAGCAATTTACCAATAGTGGATGAAAAATAAACATATTTTAAGATATGTTCTCTGAAAACATAACGTCTCTTGCAATTTTGCTTCTCAAGTAAATTGATCTTGTTTTGATGTTTTTTACTGGAAAACAGGACAAAAATGATGATGATGATGAAAATGTATTATTATATTTTTTTACAATTTAGCTGCACGTTCTTAGATTTGTAAAATAACCTGTAACAGTTCATTTTCTTTTTTTATTCAATTTTTTTGGTAAAGTTTTTTTTGGGGGTTTCAGTTAACCTGAAGCACTTTATCTTCAGGAAGGATTTTATAAATGAGCAATGTTACATGTGCTTCAGACATCAAAGATGTTCTGACTTCTGAGTCCCTTTAAAGTGTTTCCATACAAGCCAAAACTCTTACGAACCACTCTAAAAGTAATCAAGTGTCTCCCACAGCCTGACAGAAAGTATAAGCGAGTATGACTGCTCTGTTTATGACCATGTAAGCGGCATAAATCTGTCATTGGAAATATGCACACTTTTGTTTGTCAGCTGCACGGATATTCTCTCCGCTTACACTCTCTGTTAACATAGTATTGGACTTGCTGGATACAGCAAATATCATGGATACTGCATGGCATAGTATAAGTCACTTACATAAGATAAACATTGACCCTCTGACTAGTTGACTATTCATCTTCTTTTCTGGACAACAAAAAATTTGAAGTCATACAAGCCCTACTGCATACTCCCCCAGCTCCAGGGATCAATAGTGCTGTTTTGTTAGACCTAGGAATGGAGAGTTAGGTCAGGCAGAGGGCTTCTGCATCCTCCGGATACCATGCCAACTGATGCACCAAGAGAGAGGCTGACCGTGAAATGAACATTTGCAGAAGTCACAAAGCAATGAGCATAATTACTCAGAGTTCTCGAATCAGCATACTCTCAGCTGACTTATTAGGGTCGGTGTTGGCCATCCTGTCTTTTTAGGGCACATCCTTCATTAAACCTGATTGGCAAGGAGTTAAAAGAGGACGCAGAAAATTGTATAAGAGAATTTCAGATAAAAGGTTCTTTATTTTTTCGAGGTAGGATTCTTGGCTCATTCAGTGCTACAATATAAGGGAAAAGAAAGAAAGAAAAAAATCTAAACTTTTAGCAGGTCTTTATATAAGTGTAAGATGTGACAGTATAGTGGTGCAGGTTTTGTTTGGTGTGCAAGGGTGACCTGGTTTCAAATCCCATCCTAATATACCGAATAATTTGCTTATAAACCAAGTACAATTGCAACTTCACTTGAAAGTGATCAATATGCATTTACCTTATTTGGAAAAGAGCAGCTTTGACATTTTATTTTTCATAGGAAAAAAACGCCCTACGAGTTTTTAAGACATACTGTAATTTGCAGTTTAAAGAAAATTAGATGCAGAACGTGCAACACAATTGGACATACAGTACCAAATGTAGATGTGTGTGATTACATGATCTCTGCCACACCATTGTAGACACTTTTAACCTACAATATTTGTGAAATTTACTCTTACAATTTGCCAGTGGGGAAGAAAAATATACTTAGATAAGATATTTTCTCTGAAAACAAGTCATATTATCGTATACACTTTTGCTTCTCAAGTGAATTTATTTCGTTTTATATGGATATATAGATATTTCTACTGGAAAACACATTTATACTCTGTTAGAAATGTATTGTTTGCGGTGCAATTATCAGAGATACAAAAAACACTTTTTTGAGAAGTTGCAATCAAAATCCTCCTAGTTGAAAAATGTTATGCGTTACTCAGTTTGAATGGGCATGACACTTCTTAATGGAAGAATAGCTTGGGATGAGGGACGAATAAAGAGAGCGCTCTGGGGGGGTGTTGAGTTTAGCGCATAGTCAGGTACAGCTGTTGCTCTGCCAGCCATGGGTCATTAAGATACAGAGGGGACACACAGACTGTAAAACTAATGGCAGGACACTGACATTAACGTTATAGGTTATTGACCCATCTGAGGGGATTTATGGTGCAAATCAAGAGACAGTGTCAAAGGGAATAGACGAAATAGAGCATTTTCACACCCTCTGCCCACTCAAAGCACTAGCACAAAACTTACAATCAATTTCCAGTGAATTTTATAAGACAATGCTCAAGAGCAAACCTCGACTTCTGCTGGCAGTTCTAACACACTTTTCACTCTATCACTCTCCCTCTGTCTCCCTCTCTATGTATCTTTTCCTCATATTCTCTCTCTCACACTCTCTATCCCTCTCTCACTCTCTCTCAATTCAATTTCAATTTAAAGTACTTAATCAGCATGATTGTGTTTACATACAATATTGCCAAAGCATTAATACACATTAAAACAGATAATGACAAGACAAATAATAACAATAAAACTGTAACAAATAACAATAAAAATAGAATTAAAATAAGGTGCCATGTAATGCATAAAATAAAAACTATTATAAAACTATTAAATAAAATAAGCATTTAACAAGACATTATGAACATTAAAAAAATAATGAGACCGGAGTACATTAAGGCAGTGATTGTTTTCTGAGAGTGTGCACTTCAAAAATGAATTTCGCTGCAACTGATGCATGATTGTCCTCCCCCAGTAACACCAGCATTTGAACTGTTTCTGCTAAACTGGAAAACTGTGGCATGAGGTTTGAGAGTTTGTCAAAGTTTCTCACAGTGAAGGAGAAAGTGTGTCTCTGTCTCAACCTCACCAGTATCACAGTGAGCACAGACTCGTTCTTCCTTTGGAAGCCATATTTGTCTGTGTCTGCCTTTTTCTATTGTCAGACTGTGATCACTGAGTCTGTATTTGGTGAGGATCTGTCTGTTTTGGATCTCTTACAGTGTGGAGATATTCTGCTATTATACTTTCTGTTTAGGGTCTGATAATATTCCAAATATTTTTGGTTTTTACTTTAATTTTCCAAACAGTCCAAATATGAAATTGCGCTTTCTTTTATAATTTGGTTTTGTTCAGCAGTGCTGGTCTGAAACTGGTGTTTGTTAGTTGTTAGTGGATTTGTTATTTTCAGAGGCAGTTGACAAAGGGGACTGGTTTTAGGATTCAACTCTTGATTTTAAGGGCTTCATGTTGTAGTGTGTTAGGGGAACTTGAATTTAGGTGTGTCCAATATTTGAGGGATCGTTTTTCAATATCTATAATTAGTAATTAATTAATTAATTAATATGTATCTGGCTTCCTGTAATCTGACTTTTTTCTGGAAGATCATCATTTTAGTTTTTTTCAAATTGACTGTCAGTGCCCAGTTATGACAGTAGTTCTTAAGCAAGTCCTGTCTAGTAGTTCCCTCTCTCTCTCTCTCTCTCTCTCTCTCTCTCTCTCTCTCTCTCTCTCTCTCTCTCTCTCTCTGGTTTGTACAGGTCATGCAGAAAAGGATGTGTCGTTTGAAGTGTGTTTGCTCTTTCATTGCCTGATCCTTTGTTCCCAGGACCCCCACAGCTTGACATGTCTCAGTTAACAGCCTGTCTGTGTGTGTGAATGTATGTATGTGTGTGCGTGCATGCGCGTGTGTGTGTGTGTGTGCGTGTGTGCGTGTTCAGGTGTGCGTGTGCTTGTGCGTGTGTGTGTGTGCGTGTATGGACACATAGGTTACATGTGCATAGGCACACTTCACCAGAATGTGAATAGCATATAATCATGCTATGAATATAGCAATTAGCTAATTGTCTGTAATGACTATCCGGGTGGTAATGTCTCTTGTTTTTGTTATCATTAATTGAATCACTGGTATTCAGTCATTTAGAAAGGATGTCGTTTGTACCCTGATGTCACTATGTAGTTATTTAGAAAAAAAAAAATGATGGTAATTTTAGTTACATTTTACATTTCCAAATTAATTCTATAACGTTACCACCATGAAATACAATGAATCCTATAAATGTCCTTAAATGTCAACACAAACATATTTGCAAAAATAATGACTGTTTTTGAACAAACACTCTGCCCGTCTTCTATTGGTCAGTAAAAACAGATAGTCCCACCCCTTACCCACTGCATTGGTAAATCCAGGGTTGCCATCCCGCACAAACAGCACCATAGAGTCACAATGTTTACACATTTTGGGAAAAGCAATCTTCGCATTCCTTCATTGAAGTTGACTTTATTACTTGGATAGGAGAAAGTATTTTAAAATCAAAAACATTACATACATCACCTTTAAATGAAATTGTAAATATGCTGTTATACTGATATCAGTATTCTTAAAACAGTTTTGCATTACACAGTCTAAGTATAAGATAAAGGGCATGTTGTACTTATGTGAAAAATTGTGCTGTTTTTGCCAGACAAAATACCTTGGTAAGTCTCTGAATTATGGTTAAAAATATCCCGATTCATTCGGGAGAAACATGCAGTGTTGTATAAAACACCATCCGCTGTCATTTAGCCCAGTGAAAATAGAAAAGCCACTGTATGTCACTTTTAGTGCTTGCCACTCAGCTCCACTTTTTCACCTCACTCAGAGTATCCCACAAGGCCGGCAGGGTTTTTTTTTTTGGGGGGGGGGGGGATTGTAGCTGGCTGCTCCACTGGCCTAATGGGATCTGTCTGCCTACAGTTTGGGTATGTTTTGTCTAAAAGCCTTTTTAATGTCCCAATGTTTGGTTTTGCGAGCAGAATGTAAGCAGGAATTGACGGGACACCGGCTTGAGGTTTTGAAGGAGGGAGCTGGGGGAACCTGGTCAAAGAGGAATGCACAATGTCAGCTTCATCTCTTTATTTATTTATTTTCTTTTCTGCTTGGGCTAATTGTTACAACTATGTCTAGAATATTTTTCAATGTCAGTCTCTTACCATGTTACTATCTGTCTTCTTTCTATGTCAGAGCCCTATGAATTTTAGGCAACTCTGGTGAGAGCTGAACCAATCTTTCCACTCTTCCTCATTTTCCTTTTTTCTCTTTTATTTAAAGGTGAAGTGTGTAATTATTTTTATGTTAAAATTGTTTCTCCTATCCCTGCTTAATGTGCAGAGACAAGCATAAGTAAGCCATTCATATGTTGATTGACTGAAAGGTGTAAACATTGTGGAGTTAACACAGCATTGATTTGTTTGTTTGAGAATCCTGACTTGGCAGCATTGGTTTAACCTATGTTGTGAATTTTGGATGGGGCTATCTTTTTATGAAACCAATGAAAGATGTGTTTCAGACCTGAAACCTGCCTGACTTTTTTTTTTTTTTCAAAGGAATGGGAGTGATAATCTTGCAGAGCAGATACTTGTTTTTGTTCATATATATTGATAGTAAATTGTGCAGGCCAGGTACACTTCGTTTTTGCATGTTCCGGATCGCCTTGCGGCTGATCGACCACATTGCCTTTGTGAGAATACTTTTCTGACAACTAATGAATAGGAACACGTTCGATGCATGCGCACTAAAACTGCTTTGTGACACTCTTTTTGTAGAGTTAATGACCAGCGCATGTGCAGACGACGCGCACAGCCGAGGTCAAGCTGTGCTGATAATGTCATTTGCATCACACATACTGTGTGCGGAGCATTCTGCAACGCGCACACCAGAAGTATACTTTGGTCTTTACTCTCTGAGGACCAGGTGTGCACACGCCACTCACATTAACATCAATAACACTAGTCCGCTGAGATCTGTTTATTTGTATTCCAACAGACTCGCTGTGCACTTATATACTGACTATTCACACCATGTTCGATACAACTAAATTACACAAAGTATGAAATATTTGCACAATGAGTCCAAGCGGATCATGCTAAATAATATTTTGGATTCAGTGCAAAGAAGTGCATAGAGATGCTTTGTTTCCTTTTTAAATCTAGTTTTACAGTTCGCTCAGTCCTTTGAGTGATTGAGAAATTAAATTGATATCTTGAGCAGTCCATTTTGAAAGTTATAAAAAGAGTAATCCCCTCTTTTCTCACATACTGTATCTCTCGAATGAGGCAAATGTCAGCCTGTCACAACACAGCCTACATTGACAGACAGGTGTTTTCCGCAGATCCTAGTCACCGTTTGCTTTACATCACTGCTGTTTGGCAGCATTCCTGATCCAACTCTGATACTTTGCAGGTCAACATTAAAATCCATCCTTTTTCTACCAGATCACGAGATAATTTCACATACATGTTCCTGTTTCGATCAAACATAAATTCCTCTTCCTCTATACATCATAATATCATCTTTAAGCCGCTTAAATATCCAGACCTTTCTCTTTTGACTTTTTTTGTACTTTACAATTCAAGCTGAACGTACTTTCACTACTGGATACTGTATCTATTGATTTCTCAGCTGATTTTATGGAAATGGACTGCTGTGGTTCACAGACTCTGTGCATCTCACGGAATAAGTTTACAACATGTCACCTATCTGTTCTCTGAAAATGAAATTAAAATTGTCAGTGTTTCATTTTAAGGAATAATTAACTTTATTTACTGTCATTATTTACTCACCATTGAGTCACTTTCATCACTTTCTTAGAGAGTATGTCTTATTATCAAGTAAAAACATCTAAACATTCTTAAAATTAAGAACCAGAATGACATACTAATCTTGTTTTCAGAGAAATCCAACACAATTTGGTAGGGTTTATGCTTAATAAAATGGGGTCAGATAAATAAACTAGTGAATTAATTCTTTCTTACCCCATTGGCAATTTTTCTTTTTCTTGTTAAAAGTACAACATTAATACATTTTGTTAGATTTCTCTGAAAAGACTTAATTTCAGTATTGTTCAAAGCATGTAACAAGATTGGAATGTTTTAGGGACTTTTATTTGTGAGTAGTGAACACAGCAAAAATTTTAAGTGAATACAAACAATAGTTAATTAATCTTGGACAAAAACTGACTAAATGCTACAAGCTACATTTACATATAATTCATACACACACACACACACACACACACAAACAAACACATACAAAGCATACACACTAAGCAAGATGAATGGAATGTTAGAACCATGAGATTATGGAGATTGGTGAAATATGACAGACTATTACTCGGAGTACCACCACCAGTAAATCTTAACTTCATCATACTCTAACAAATTAGAGTAGGTATCTTAAACTTAATATATCAATTTAGTGATGACTAAATTTAAGAAATATATTTTCTCCTCTGTTGTTGCCCTTGCTTGTAGAAAGAGAGAGAGAGAGTGAGTCTCGCTGAAGTAGTGGTCTTGAGGATCCGGAAGAGATTCTAGAGGGTGAGCTGTAACTTCCTGATGAAAATCAACTGAATGCCTATCTGTTCCAGGTAGTGGGTTTTTGACCTATGGAATAGACACTCCTTGTGGGGTGTCTCAGCCAATCCTGGTGTTGGGTTTTGTTGGGAAAGGGGGTCCTTTGTCTCTGGGACCACTCTCATTTGCATATCATGAGTTTGTGGTTTAATTAAGCATTCCTTCCTATCCTGGCAGTACTGTGCATATTACCATGACAACATATACTCCGATGTTCGAGAAGCCGATTGCATTGATACCAGACATGCCATGTCTATTTGTTAAATAAATGTTTAAGCTTTAAAGAGTAATATTGCTAAGAATCATGGTAGCTTTAGGATTACAACAAGGTTACATTATATTTCATTACCTGGAATTACCCAGATGTGACGGATACATAAATCAACTCTAATATTAAGCATGTATTACATATATTTACATAGGAGTGTGTTTCTGTAATAATTAGCGGGGTGCAATTTTTGAATCCTGGTCTCCTGAGGGGTGGAGCTAGCTGCACTATAAGATTATATAGTCTTATAAGAATTTCTTTTAGCCAGAAATTCTGAGGAAATGGTTTTTGCGCACCTGTTTTTATAGCGTACAGCTTTGCGGCAAAACAGGTGGGGCTCAAACACCATAGCCAATATTAGAATATTGCCTTTATTGTAGAGAGGTTTCAACTAGGTTGTGTAAGAAGGCACACCCCATATGTGTTAATCAACCGAGTACGAAACTGAGACGTTCTCATTCTCTAAGAATTGCAAGTAAGTTTTCTTGTGTGTGCAGAAAAGACTCACATGAGATTCACAAAAGGTGCGTACACACAAATGAGTTCTTACCCTTCTTCTAATGTTGAAAAATCTGCAGTTTTCTAAATGAAGGAGAATAACCTGCAGTTAGTAATTAGCATAATACACGCCCAAATCATCTCCATATAAGGGCTTTTCACAGAACCTCACCTGTACAGCCATTCATCACTCTCTGCATATGTTCTGTAATGCTCTCTAAAGACGTGCACTCGCCTGAGAGCACATGCAGCATGATCTCTGAGAAAAGACAAGTGTGCCATTTTCAAAACCAGTTGAAACTAAATGTACATCTTTTAAATAGCCTGCATTACATGACTTCACACATCGGCTGCATTTTTATGCAGAACCTATACCAGATGGAGCTGTAACACACATTTTTTGTTCAAAAATGATTTATAGGTAACTCTGTTATTCTATTTCTAATATCATGTATTTAAAATAAATTAATCTTAACACATTCCATGTATCTAAGGCTGCTCGGAGTCTGCATATGCATGATTAGTAAACAAGACACAATATGAGTAGTAATTATGGTATTTTGGTGGAAGCTACATGGTGAATTTGAAGGAAAGTCGATCAGTACGACAGGAACTTTGTACAAAATAAAAATAGAAAACGGTGTGAAAGAACAGGCTGCACTATATATTCCAGCCTAAGATAATAAATTAATGTATAGATGATCTACAGTGTGTGAATCTTTAGGGAGACTTCTCTCTATTAGTCATTAAAATGCGTTTTGAAAAAATGGAGCATGCTGGTCATGTCCTATAGTGTGACTGGTTAATAAAAAGACTTGAGTCACCGCAGGCTACTGCGATGTGTGTTTCACCCTCCAAAGGTTTAGTGCACCGGCAATTTATCGGCCGTAAGGCAAAAGCCACTCAGTATTACCGGCTCCCCGCACCCCTCAGCCTCCCTCTATCTAAATGAATGGCATGCAATCCATCGCTTCAGATCCATTCAATTTCAGAGGGTTTTCAAGCGCAAGTCATTTTCTGCACTTAATACACGAATGAATGTTCCAGAGAGAGGAAGGACAAGAGGGATGGAAAAAAAAAGAATAAACTTGGAATGTTATGTGAAAATTGACATGACAGATTAATCTTTGATAGTGACAGAACATATCAAATTCTATCACACCTGTACAAAAAAAAAAGACAACATTTATTGGTTTGTATCACATCAGGGGTCTGCCTTTAAAGACAGTTTTACTGGGTTTGTGCTAATCCCAAATATTTGGACGGTCTGAGGCCATAACACAAAGATACAATCTCCACACAAGCACAAGACTAAATTTCTTCCAGCAAGATGATTATTAAAAACACACTGCCTTCCCCGGGATCAGACTTTATCTCATTCGGCTAAAATAGACAGTTGTCATCCCTGGCAAATTATATGAAATGAGGCGAGATATTGGCTATTTGATCCAGCTTCCACAAGCTGTTAGAGTAGTAATTCATGCCCCAAAAGAAGGCTTGTTTACCACACATTACAGGAATGAGGAATGAATGGCAAATTAGCTGTGTGAAAAATGAAAATAAGACATTAACAGTGTGAGGATTAGGGACTTCATATACATACGTATGATTACAAATTAAAGGCTTTTCAACTCTCCCCAAGTCCCAAATGTAGTTATTTCAGTAAAATGCATTATGAAATTCAATTAAATATCATTCCACATACAGACGCACAAATGAACACACACTAAAGTGTCACTTCACAACCTCTTGGTAAAGTCCTCTTAGAGTATTTGTGACGGCGCAAAAGAGGACACGGGGAGGTCTTAAAGGGCGACTTTAAACAGGGTCTTGTAGCTGCATTAGAATTTGAAGTATTTAAGTAGTGAGTATAAAAGAGGGTCCCGCGAGCCTGATCTTTCTAATCTACAAATGGTTTCATGCTATTAAACTACTAATTCTGGGGATTAAAGGATCCCTGAGAACACAATCCCCTTTCCCACTTTTTGTGAGTTTGCAGAAGGTGTGGGTTTAAATATTAATGAGGAAAAAGGAAGGGGGGGCATAAATTAGAGGTGTGGAATTTCACTGAGAAAAATGTAAAGGCTGCTTTCCTACATTGATACAGGATGTACACATATGCACATTTACACTTCATGGGCTTAATGAACAAAGAATCTTTTAGATATTTTTAAAAACACATTGACATACTAATGTTTTAGGCAGCATTGCTGAGCACAATTTAACAATCTAAACACAGAGAACCAAGTATGCACTACCCGAACAGAAATGTGCCAGCACACATACTGCGTTCTCTGCATTGGCAGCTCAGAGAAGCAACAGTATTAAAATTTAAATAGCTGGAATGATGATGGGCCGAATTTTAGCAGTTGCAGTGCACAGCAAAATGACTGTTGCTTCTTTCAATTTGTTTCTGGTCAGCTGCTATAATACAATGATGCCACTGTTGGTTACATTTTTTAATGAATTTGAAACATTCTATCACTGTATGTCTATGTCAGTCTGTGATGAGAAGGAGGGCATGGCCGGGGCCTTGTGGATGCACGCCCGGTGCTGAGTTGCCCTATCAGCAGGAGAGTGATAAACGAGTGATAAACGAGAGTGAGACGCACGAAGCTGTGTATTGTGTGTTTGACGTGTCTGTGGGGTAGCAGAACATGGAGTTGTTTTATGTTAAGTAAAAATGAAAGTCTTGTTGAATGTGCATCCGGTTCCCACTTCCTCATTTCCCAGACGAACAGAGATCCTTCACACTGGTGCCGAAACCCGGGAAGCGAGGAAGAGCATGCTGTACGGGAGAACTCGCCGCTGCCCTGGTGGACGGTAGATGGAGGAGCCGTTGCCATCTCCCAGGAGATCGAGGAACCGTTACCTTCCGTCAGGGGACGGAGGAGTCACTGACATCCGCCAGGAGGCGTAGGAACTGCTGCCATCCACCAGAAAGGGGAGGAGCCGTTGCCATCTGCCAGGGGACGGTGGACTCGCTGCCAGCCATCAGGAGGTGGAGGAGACCACTGTTGACCGCCAAGGGGCAGAGGAGTGGCTGAGGACCAGTGGCGTGCTCACGGGGAACCAGAGTTCTCTCTCGGGCTATCATCCGCTCTCATTCTCTCTCCCCTCTCCCTCTCATTGTCCTACCCAGGTTCCCCGGAGGCAGGGAAGACCAGGAATGTGGGGGGGTAAGAATCAGGTATTGGGTGTATGTAATGAGGAGGAGGGCGTGGCCGGGCTGCAAGGATGCACGCCCAGTGCTGGGAAGGGAAATTCAAACTTTAATTTGAAATATCTTAAGTATTTCTAAAGTTTACAAAAAACAAAAACAGATAGCACACTTAAGACTGCACTTATCCACAAAAGAAAGTCTGCAAGTTAAGTGATTGGGGCTGAATTAATTGGAGAAGTTGAATAGTTAGTGTTAGGAATTTAGAACAAGAATGTTCGAGAAATATCAATACAAAATCACAAACATACAAATAACTGTTTGCTCACTATGAAATACTATGTAACATAGAATCAAAGAAATGTGACCAATTGTAAATAAAGAGTTATTCTGTCTTTCACATAAATGCTTGGAAGAGAAGGTTTATAACCTATATTTATGTAAGACTATATTGTATATCAAGTGTATATCTGTAATTTGAGTGGTAACTAACATAAATAGTTGAAATATACAGATGTACAGTGCAAAACTGACATGCAAATAAAACATATTTGCTATAACTGATGTTCTTGTGTGTTTGACACTTCTTTGTGTTTGTAAAACAACTCTAATAAGTTAAAAACATCCATTTCCCTGATAGTCTATCACACAATGTCACAAGCTACCATTCATTTAGAGTCGGCCGTCTTTGAGGTCCAATGATCAAAGGGTGGCCACATACAGAGACTATTCATTAGTGTGGCCTCTCCACCTTATTCAGTGTGCCAACACGGCTTCATGTTTTAATACAGAATTTTTATGCTGCTGGTTTTTCCTCATTACAAGTGCTATTATAAGGTATCTTTGCTTTGGAATCCAATTACTACACATGACATTAATTCAGGCATAATTAGGCATGAGGTGAACGCAGGGCACATTTAGGTGAAGTCAAACAAACGGGAGGCGAATGAGAGTTCGCTTCTAAAAGGACAATGATTTGGACTAAATCTCATTATTGAATTAATGGAAGACACTTGTTTTCAATCAGACAAGAACAACAGAGTACGTGCTTTAATTCAATTAGATGCGTTTATGAGTGACAAAATCCTCCTCTTCTTAGGAGAGGCTGCAGCGATGTCAATTCAGTGAATCAAAGGGCCTGTTTTCGGAAGGGGTACAGTTTTAAAGGCGGTGGTGGAAAAGAATTGTACTCTTAGAATTCTTAAAGGGGTAGTTCACCCAAAGATGAAAATTCTGTCACCATTTACTCATACCCGTGTAACCCGTATGAATTTCTTTATTTTGTGAAATGCAAAATGGGCATTTTTAAAGAATATCTTGCTGCTCTTTTCTATAAGAGAGTGAAAGGGGACTGGTGGTGGCAAGCTAAAAAAAAACTGAAAAAAAAAAACCCAGAAGCAACATAAAAGTTTTATAAAAGTAGTCCATATGACTTATGCAATATTTTCCAAATCTTCTGAAGTGAAACATTAACTTTGTAATACATAGTTTCTAAAATGCAACCCAATTACGAAAAAGCTGGGGCAGTATGAAAAATTATCAAATCAAAAAGGAGTGATTTTTAAATTATATTCACCCTTTGCTAAATTGAAAGCACTACAACTACAATTATATTAAGTTTTTCCTTCCTGAATTTCGTTGTTTTTTGAAAATCAGACGATTGCAACATGCTCCAAAAAAGTTGAGACAGGGGCAATTTAAGACTAATAACAATTTGACGAGTTGAAATAACAAGATGTCAAACCGGTGAGGCAATCGTGTATATAGGGAGCCTCCAAAAACAGCCTAGTACTTAAAGAATAAGGATCAATTTTCCAACAGATGCTTGAGCAAATAATCCAGCACCCTGAGTAAAATGTTCCCCAAAGACAAATTGGTAGGATTTGGGGCAGTGCAAAATATAGTTAAAATACTCAAGAAATCTGGTAAAATCTCAGTGTGTAAAGGGCAAGCTGAAAACTCTTTCTGAATGTGTGTGATATCTGATCCCTCAGACGTCACTGTCTTAAAAAACAGCATTAATTTGTAATTTATATCATGAACATGGGCTTGGGAGTAATCGTTTTTTAGTCAACATCACTTGCCACTGCATCCACAGATGCAATACTATGCAAAGCAGAAGCCCTACATCAACACTGTCCTGAAGCACTGCCAACTTCTCTGGGCTCGGTCTCATCTTAGATGGAATGTAGAACAGTGGAACTGTGTTTTTTGGTCTGAAGAGTCATTTCAAAAAGATTTTGAAAAAAAAAAAGCCATTGTGTTATCCGGGCCAAAGAGAAAAAGGGCCCTCCGTGCTGTTATTAACATCAGGTCCAAAAGCCAGTGTCTGTTTGGGCCAGGGTTGTGTCAGTGCCCATGGAATCGGTAAACAGATATGCCCAAATTTTGGAGCAAAATATACTGCCATCCAGCACCATCTCTTCCAGGGACATCCCTGCATTTCCAGCAGGACATCTTCAAACCACATACTGCCCCGATATCAAGTGCATGGCTGTAAGCAGAGAGTGAGGGTGCAAGATTGGCTTGCCTGCTGTCCTGATCTGTCTCCAATTGAGAAAGTGTGGTGCATTATGAAGCACACCATCCAGCAATGAAGATTCCATACAATTGTGCAGCTAATGAATGGGGGAAAAGTTACACTAAACAAGTTTGTGTCTTCAGTGCCCAAATGCTTAATAAGTGTTATTAGAACAAATGGTGATGTTTCACAGTGGTAAACACTCGACTTTCCCAACTTTTTTGATGAATGTTGCAATCATATGATTTGAAATTACATCATTGACTTCAATGGCACCATATTTATTGGTGCAACACAGAGCTGGGGATGGAGGAGTGTGTTAAAGTGCAGCTTGCATCCATGCAATGGAAAGGTAGCTAAGACGTAATGGAGGACTTAAATAGAACTGCTCTGATGAGCATCTGAAATGTATTGGTAGATGTCATAATCAGCTGAACGTCATCTGATTGCATGCATGACTCACATGACCTGCCTGAACTAATGCTAAGCATAATGATGACTGTAGTAGCAAATACCTATACCACATCTTTGTTCTTGGATCTATAATTAGTAACTGAAGTTGTACAGTATTTTTCCAAAAAACTAAAGTATCCATGGTAAATTATCCCAATGATAGTGGAATTAATAGAATATGTATTGGACAGCACAAAGGGGAAAAAAGATATAGAAAAAAGGGAGTGTGCATTTGTTTTCAGGCTGAATGTGCGGTTGGCTGCACTGGTCTGGATGACTTTAGAACCTGCTCGCTTGTAGCAGGAGGCCAGAATGCAGCTTCTGCAACCTCCCTAACACCCCCACCCACTCTTTGTGTGCCCGCCCCACATTACCAGCTGTTCCCCGTCGCTGCGGCTGAATGTAGTGCCATGCTGTGCGGCCGCTTCTGTAGAGGCTGTGTCAGTGGGTATTAGCACTCCTGAGAGAGGGGCCTCATCCTCCGCACCTGTTTCACTGCAGTGCCACTGCTTCTGAGGTTTATCGCAACTCTCTGCTTGTAGTTGCATTTGTTGTGCAATTTAATTAATTAGTCCATACCTTGAGGATAAAAACAGATGTACATTGCCTAGACGTCAATTCAGTGGCTGCATTTTCATATGGATTTTTTCTTCTTTTTTTTTTTCTTTATTTGTTTTTTGCACTTTTTTTTCCTGTAAAAATATCTAAATATACTTAAAATAGACAAATTTACAAATATTAAGAATTGTTTTCAGAGAATGTATTTTAAATGTATTTTTCTTACTCCACTGGCAATGTTATATTATTTCTTGTAATATATCTTTAAAACATTCCCTTTTACTGCTGTTTATTATTCTTTTGCATTACTTTTAAGATATTTAATAGATATGTGTATGCAATATTTGTATTGCGGTGCTTTCCAGACAATGCACTTTTTAACAGACCTTTGGCAAAGTATGCATGCTTACAAGTTATGCGTTAAAGCGTTTAATTTCCAACATGTTCCAACATTTGCATGTTGTTTCCAAGAGTTCCAGTACCATAGGAAAGGATTGGTCACATTATGCCAACTCACTGACATGCGCCATCAGACATTTCTGCATAGGCTGAAGTGTGTTCACCTTTCCTTTTTGCATGACCAGTAGCTTGATGCATTAGCAGTGTGGAAGACCCAGGTTCGAATCCCGATTTGAAACCAAAAAATAATTGTGTTTGCAAAATCATTGACAAGTGCAATTTGGTTACTTTTTTCAATTTCATTACATTTGTACTTAACTGATGGTTAGGTTTATGTTTGGGGTTGGAGGGTACAGTTTATAAAATATGCATTCCTCTGCACTCTATTACATCCTATGCCGTTGAAAACATCTCGTTTCACAACTCGCATTTGGCATCCCTCCATGGACATTTCTCCTGGAAAAATGTAGCTCACACATACCTATACTCCCAACCACAGGTAAATTACGCACTAGGACAACAGGGCCAGAGCCCCGGGGCCCTTGACTTCCAGGGGCCTAGTTAGGCCCTGGGCTGCAAGTTCTCGCAGCTCATCTTTTTTTTAAAAACGAATGTTTATATACATTTAAACATGTGAGCCCCAGTGTCTAGACAAGGCCCCTTCAGTAGGGCCCTGTGACTGTGAGGGCCCCCAGCCATCTTATAGGTCCGCTTTGCCTCCCTGTTTCTAATTAAATTATTTTGAGCCACTCCTTAAAATCACTCATATCATATTTGATACATCACTTTCCAAAGCCTCTACATCATCAACATAATCAAAACTTGTCTGAAAACCCAGTTGTATGCAATGCAGTAGATGTCTACTGCCTCCTGGTGAAAGTTTCTGTGCTCTTCTGGAAGTAGAAGACCTTGTAATTTGAAATTTCCAAAATTTCTGCCTTCGTGTTGTAATTCACTTATCGTTTTGATGTGAAATATTTTGTGATTTGGACAGAGTAAAATTAAAAATAATGTTTACCTTGCTACTGATATTTTGAATTGAGTATTTACTTAATTAAAGCAACATGTGCTAACTTTTTTTTGTACATTTATTTAATTGAAAAAGCATGTTGAAAATGTGTGTTGAAAATGTGATACATCAGGGTTTGAGGTATATATCTTAATCATCATTACTTTACACCCATGCCCACCCCAATAAAAAATTAGCTTTGAAAATACTGATGTAAACTTTTAAAAGATAGGCCTATATTTAAAGAGTGAACCACTAGTTATTTTACATATGCAGCTTGCTCTGTCATTATAAAGATCCCATGGTTTTATATTACAAGCTATTATGATGCCATTTTACTATAACCTCCTGAGAGAGCAAACATCAATATAGTGTTTGGTGTGTAAAAAACATGTTAATAATTGATTTTATTAAAAAATATAATATTGTTTTTTATGTGCTGAATTGTAATGTCATACATTTCTATAGAGCAAGGAGAGGAAGTTTCATGGCCAAACTCACTAATATTTAGTATCACTGAAAATCCCAGGGTGTTCTCTAAACATGCTACATCTGCATGTTTGCCCTACATTATAAACTAATAACTTTCCTTAGGTGGTTGGGGAAAATAACATATTGATATTTTATTTTCACACATAGAAGTGTGTAGAAATGTATTGATTGAACTAGATACATAAAGTTTGTCGAGCAAACTATAATCTTGGTTTGATAAAACCTTGAAGTTAGACATTATTATAGGTCTTACAGTCAGAAGAAAGCATAAGCATTCCAAAACAAACTCAGCTCATTTGAACATTCTGTCAATGTAATGTGTTCTTGGTGATTTGTAGCCACTTTGAAAGCAAATATTATGCCTTCGCAGGGCACTTGGTTGGGAGTAATAATAATTGTAGCCAAGCTGTAGAGTCGTTCCAAACAATTTCCAGTCAAATAAAATGACCACTATTTTTGAGCCCCACTTTTTTCAGCTCTCCAAAGCTCTCACAGTGGAGGGTTAAGTCTTTGAAGGGAATAGGGTATAGGGATGATCACTTCTGAATAGAACGCACCCCATAATTCAGATGAGTAAGAACAGATATAGCAGCGTAAGCCTACTGTTAGTAATATACAGTTCCATCAAGTAACCTTTAAACATAAGCAATTAAACAGTGTGAGTATTTTAAAGAATTTGATTAGTAGGTTTGTTTTATATATATATATACACACACACACACACACACACACACACACACACACACACAATGGTAAAAATCAGATTATAGTGTTTATGACAGGTATTTTTAAATTAGTTGCTGTTACATTTAAAATCAAAATGTTTCAAAGTATACACTGCAATGTAACCATCTACAGATACACAATTGGAGATAATTTTAATCACACTTAGCTTTTTAAAAATGTACAAATTCTTCATTCTAGCAATAATATGATTTCAGGAAATTGCATATTGTATCATAATGGTCCCACTGTGTAAAATGTCATGTCAGCTACAGATTTTCAACAAAAAATATTCTCAAGATTAAAACCAAAATATGAAAAATTTAAAATATGAAAATAGGGTTCTCGCTTGTATTAATCCACCCCTGTGCCCAACAACACTACCGTTTTTGCCACTGGGGTCAGAGTTTTGAATTTCAGTAAGCACAGACCAATTTTAGCATAAATAAATTAAACCTACTTTTTCTGACTGAGATCAGTCTGGTAATTTTGGTTCCTCTAGTGTGTAATATCTGTGCCACTAGCGTCACCAAACACAACTGCAGAAATGATTGTTTTCAAGCAGGTTTTGTTTTAACACTTCTGCCATTGTTGATTGAACAGATGTTCCTGCCTCAAACTCATTCCATTGGTTAAGCTGGTTGAATGTTGAATAGACTGCTTTAAATGCTCGAAGGAACAGCAATGTTTTGATTGCTTCACAAAGCTAGTGTTTACACTTTTTTGGAAAATACAGAGCAATGGCTTACTCATAGTTGAAACAATTACACACATCACCTTTCCAAGATTATTGGATGAAGGAAAAGAAGAAGGTTTGACTTCAGATCCAACATATACTTTCACGGTTTGAATTGGTATCCAACAGTTTGGCGCACTTAAATAAAACATACTTTTTATGTTAACGGTTTTTGTTTCACTGTTTTTGCTTTGTAATTTCAAACTTTGCATTCTTAAACCAATATGAAGTGAGGGGAGTGATTGAAACCTTACCCTTAATTTAAGTGGTTTTTACTATGTAAATGGGAGGGAGCTTAAAGAAGTATATGAACAGAGTGAATGTGCATCGTCTTTGGAGGGAAGCTGAATTACCTGCGAGGCTGAGGATAAATCAACACGGCCACGAGAAAGAAAATTTACGTGTCATGCTTGATTGATATTATAGAGCTCCTCGATTGTATGAGGCAGCTCCTTTGTGTCAGAGTCCTTCAGCAGCTCCCCCATTCCTCTCCTCCTCCCCTCTTCCCATTTCCTCCTGGAAACGCTGGATGGACTTGTTCACTTATTCCTGCTCTTATTTACTGAGTGTTCAGGGAGAAAAATGAAGTTTATGGTAATAGGACTGTGTCAGGCAGGCAAAGATACGTTGTTTCCGTCTGGGTGCACGCTCTCCCTCTTCCACTCTCACTCCATCTCTCTCTCTCTGCTTCTTCATTTCCACCTGAAACCCTCCATCTGCTCATCTCCTGCTGTTTTTCACACGGTTCCCATAATAATAATTTTTTTTTACAATCTCAGAGATTTTCAGCTTTAAGTCATATTCGTAAGAAGCGAAAATCAAATACTGTGTAATAATTGCACCGATACAACATTTGTGTGTCAGTGCGATATCCAAATGTTTAGTACAATGTCTGCCGATACCGATAGTTTGGTTTTACAAAACTTCTAAATAAATATACATTTACTATGAATAAGGGGGTTCCCCGTCTGTCACTCACTTCGGCATTGTGTCGATGAAGCGACAGTAGGGGTCTCTCTTGAGCACCGAATATGATCTATGAAAAAAAGGCCAATGAGAAGTTGGCAGACAGTATTTGCATACCCCGCCCCCGGACATACCTGTATAAAGGCGGGCTAATATGTCTAGTTCATTCAGAAATTTTCTTAAGAGCCGATGGTCGTGTATGCAGTCAGCTGCGAGTCACACACCTGTTCTCTTTCTCCTTCTCTGCACGGCAGTGCAGTTTGCCCCTGGGCACTTCACAGCGCAGTTAAGAGTTATTTTCTCTAAAAGAGTTAGTTTCTCTAAAAGAGCAAATACACAGCTGCTGTTGAATGTCCTTTTCAGGACGCGTCTTTTTAAAGACGTCTTTCCGCCTCTGTGTAGTTTCTGGATGCGGTTGATTTCTCCCCACCTCTGACGGTCATAAAAGCTGCCTCGCATGCCTGGGTGGCGATCACACGCAGGCAGCGTTTTATGAATGGTTCATGTACTCAGTGTGAGAACATAGCCGTGGCAGCATTGCATTTCTTTTTTCTTGAGAGAAAGCCACTTCAGCCATGCCTCGCCTCCTTCCTACGGGATTGGGGCAGGCGCCGTGGGCGATGAAGGCGATTTGGGGATAATGACGGGTCGCCTCCTCATCGTCTCCTCCTCTGGAGCCAGCAGTGACTCAAGTCACTGCGCGCCACTCACATCCCCGGCAACCTCTTCACCCCCAGTCAGTCCAGCTGAATTGGGAACGATTCGACAAGGCCCAAGTAGACCTGTTTGCCTCCCAAGAGACCTCCCACTGCCCGCTGGTATGCCCGAACAGAGGCTTCCCTCGGGGCAGACGCACAGGCACACAGCTGGCCCTCGGGCTGCGAAAGTTCGCATTTTCCCCAGTGAGCCTGTGCAAGGTCAGGGAGGACGAGGAACAAGTCACCCTAGTGGCTCCCTACTGGCCCATTCGGGCCTGGTTCTCAGACCTCGTACTCCTCGCGACAGCCCCCCCCCCCTGGCGAATTCCCCTGAGGAAAGACCTTCTTTCTCAGGGACAGGGCACGCTCTGGCATCTGCACCCAGACCTCTGGAACCTCCAAGTCTGGCCCCTGGACGGGACGTGGAAGATCTAGCTGGTCTACCACCTGCCGTCGTAGACACGATCAACCAAGCCAGAGCCCCCTCTACCAGGCAACTTTACGCCCTGAAGTGGCGCTTGTTCGCAGATTGGTGTTCTTCCCGGGCTGAAGACCCACAGAGGTGCGCAGCTATGTCAGTGCTCTTATTTCTGCAGGTGAGGCGGGAAGGGAGGCTGTCCCTGAAGGTGCATGTGGCTGCTATCACGGCCCACCACGACGCAGTAGAAGGCAAGTCTTTGGGTAAGCACGACTTAATAATCAGGTTCCTAAGAGGCGCCCGGAGGTTAAATCCTTCCCGGCCAAGCCTGTTCCCCTCCTGGGGTCTTTCAGTGGTCCTCTCGGGCCCCCCTCGAGTCGCTAGAATCAGTAGAACAAGGCCCTCTCCCTGAAGACAGCCCTCCTGATCGCGCTCACCTCCATCAAGAGGGCCAGGGACCTGCAAGCGTCCTCTGTCAGCGACACCTGCCTGGAGTTCGGTCTGGCAGACACTCATGTGTTCCTAAGACCACGACCGGGCTACGTGTCCAAGGTTCCTACGACTCCCCTCAGGGTCCAGGTTGGACGAAGCTGCCCCGGGAGGAAGCAGGCCCAGCCCTTCGTTGCTGTGTCCGGTATGTGCTTTGCGTACCTACTTGGACCACACGCTTTGTCTGCCTTGGTGGACAGCGGAAAGGGAATGCTGTCTCCAAACAGAGGCCTTACCACTGGGTAGTTGACATCATTAAATTGGCTTATCACACACAGGCCGTGCCCCTCCCCTTGCAGGTCTGAGCACACTCGACAAGGAGTGTTGGGTCCTCACGGGCACTGGCCAGAGGCATCTCCCTGGCAGACATATGCAGAGCAGCGGGTTGGGCAACACCTAACACTCTAGCAAGATTTTACAATCTCAGGGCAGATTCAGTTTCGTCAGGTCCGAGCCGGTAGAACTCGGTAACACACTGATGGATTGACCAGTTGGAATGCTTGCGCCTAGCGCTCTTTCCCTCGGCCGAGGTAAAATCGTGTACTTTTTTCTCCCAGGAGATCCCACTAACTCGGCTCTCTGGATAACTCCTCCCTAGCCCTGTGGGTCCGCAATTCAGCGGAGGAATTCGCCGACCCAATCCACTGCGGGTAATAGTTCCAGCTGCCCTCTGGTCGCCATGTTGTAGCAACTCCCCCTCCTTGAGGCTGGATCTACCACCGCGCCATTTTCCCACATGTGACCTAAGAGGCCCATGTGATGTATTTCGCCACTTTTACCTCCCCCTTCCTGGCAGGTGTGGTCTCCGCAGTGTCTTTACCCCCTGAAAGAATAGGAAACTGGGTAAGACCCCCTTCCCACGATGCGTGTAAGGGCCCCAGCCATTTGGCGCTATGCAAGAAACATAGAGAGAAAAGAGGCCCAGCTAGGCGCGGCCCGTTCCCAGGTTGGCAAGCGTCGCCTTGTTCCCCTATTTAGGGTAACCAGAAGGATTCACATTGGGGAAGGGTACATGCAGTCTGACACAGCTGGTCGCCTTTGCACGTAAAATACCTGCCCGCACCTGTGTCAGCAGTACACGTACACGGCTCAGTGCATGGCGTGGACGCCTAGTGTCGCTTCTTCGACACAACGTCGAAGTGAGCGACAGACAGGGAACGTCTAGGTTACGTATGTAACCTCCGTTCCCTGATGGAGGGAACGAGACGTTGTGTCCTCCCGGCCACATTGCTGAGCCGAGCCACTGTTGTGGCCGGACCATTTCCGGCTCCTTAGAAAAATCCTGAAAGAACTAGATGTATTTCCCCGCCTTTTTACCCGTATGACCAGGGGCAGGATATGCAAATACTGTCTGCCAACTTCTCATTGGCCGTTTTTCATAGATCAGAGGTATATTCGGCACTCAAGAGAGACCCCTAGTGTCGCTTCTTCGACACAACGTCTCGTTCCCTCCATCAGGGATCGGAGGAAACATACGTAACCTAGATGTTTTCCTGCTGCGATCTTGCAATTGAAACATCCACTCTGAACCCAGTTGCATATATGGTAAGGCGTTGTTTCTCCCGAGCGAGTTTCCCTCTGTGCTCCACAGCCTCCATAAATCACACACATTTGTTCCACAGAAATGCAAATGTTGGAGGTGAGCTTAAATTTTATCAGATATATATTGTACCCAGGCTTCTGAGAGAAGTAAACCAGAACGAGCCGGATTGCTTTGGTGAATTGCATTTCTGTCTGACGTCACAACACTGTACCGTATTTCTGCAAAACAAATCCCGAGGTGTAGTTGCTTTAGCTCTAAGTGCTAAGATATTGTTCACACACAGAAATAGCACTCTCACTCCTCACCTCAAAGGCATGCAGTGTCTTTGAAGTTTTAAAAAAAATTTGGAGGTCAAAAGAAAAAAGTCTGTGATGGAAAGTATGATGGAGTGGCAGAGGAGGCCGATGTCTTGGTGCACTGCCCGAATGATGGATGAACTTTGAACAGATTTGCTCAACATGAAGAGGGTCGGGAGGCCCTTGGGCCTGTAAGGCAGTTGGGAAAAGAGGGTGAAGAGATGAGAAATAGTGCAGTGTGTCATGGAATCTGTTTATGGTTGCTGCTCTTGGATTTTGCGGCCCCATTGCCAAAAGCAAACCACACCAGTATTACAGGTAAGGGGCTGTCGATGAGCATTGTGGGAAATTATATTATGTAGCCATATTACAGTAATTCACCCTTGGTTGGCTCTCCCTCCCTACCCATACAGCCCTGTCCCTCCAGTGCTTGATTGTCATCTAATCAAATTCTAGTAGCACCAGTTGTACATCAGGATTAGTTGCTTGGTATGTCTCGTTCTATGGCCACATCTTTTTAAAAATGTAGACTCTCTCTGCACTTCAGTCTTACCTTCAAAACAGTAGGTGCTTTTATGTAAAGCTCAGGATTGGAACGCCCATCCTTCGCAATGTTATACAGATTCCCCTGTCCTAAATATTTTGGCTAATTTAATAATGCATTCAGCAACCACAAAGAGAGTAATAACTTAAAAGTGTAATAATGTTTAAAGACTATGTTTTACCTTCTTTTTTAATAGCAAATAGCCTTTAGTTTACATAATTTAATATTGTTACTCAGGTAGTACATGTATTTAAAATAATAAAGGTTTAAGGTACAAAGACATCACTTTTTTACCTTTAGGTCCTTAGGGTACAAGTATGTACTCAAATTGAGTTACAAATTTTAACTAGAGATACAAAAATGATTCCCTTGCGGGAACCACCCCAGTGATAGGAGTTGCACCTTAAACTGTACTTTTTTTCTGAGAGTGTTCAGTTTCTCAATGCTAACAAAAATTTATTAAAATGTAGAGTTTTAATCCCATGTTGTCTTAACATTTATTTTGCAGAATTCTGCATATTTTCCCCCAAAATTAAAAATTCTACCTGTGCCTGCTGATGAGGTACTCAAATAAGTACACAATTTCAGTATAGTATAACAAGCATTTGGATGTTTGGCTGCTTGTACTGCACAGACAGAGAAAAAAAAATCAATTAGCGAAGAAAACAAAAAATTAGGACTTTCCCCTTTCCCCAAATCAATAATTAGTTACTCCATTTCAACTCATCGCACAGCCCCTCTCAGCTCTAATCGCTTCAAAATACATTCACACAATAGTGAGCTAATTTACTTACAATTATATTTTCAATTATGCCCTAATAAACCCATTGTACTCAGGGTAATCACAAGTTACCCTTTGAGCTAATGCAATATGGCGCTGTGTGAAGTCAAATTAAATTTTGTGCGGTGAAATGAAAAAATAAGCACATGCCCTCAATCATCATGCCAGAGGTTTATTCATTGTGTACCCCTACTGCTGTTCAGCAAGATTTGAGACAATAAGGACCCAGCAGTCTTGACTAGCAACTCTCTGGTAGTCATAAGCTATAGCTATATAATGGTTTGTTGTATATGATGAAACATCCCCCAGTGCAAAGCATTGTGCTTTCTCATGTTGCAATGAAACAGCAGATTGGTGCATCATCCAGCAAAATTTTCAGCTTTGTTAGGACTTTGTTGCAGGTAATGTGGTTGGACAGTCTTTGTCTTATGCAGTTGTCATGACCTCCATGTGAACTGGCTTTGCTGTAGAAATAGAATGAAGTACTCGAGAGGGTTGGTGTAATGGTGAAGCTGATTCATGGTGTTCCTGGTCTTTTCAATCTGTGAACAGTAAACCAGTTCAATTAAACAAATCAGTGGTTCTTTTACACTATCACATATTTATATGATTGTCTTCCCTGACAACCCAGTATAGCATAATGCATGCTCTAAAATATTTTTAAAAAGTCAAATGTAGGCAGACATATTGCTTTTAAGTGTGTCTGTGTTTCACCCTTCTTTAATTTCAAGTGTTCAATTTGTTTGTTTCTCCCATCCTAATTGAGATTAGTCTTTACTACTTTACCTCATTGGTACATTCACTGCTTTCCTTGCATGTTGAATATGACTGAGATTAATTCTGATTAAGTTTTGGACTTGTTGCATACTTTGCAGTTTTGCACCTACAGCACTCCCCATAAAGACAGCGATTCATAAATGCAGATATAAGAGTTATTTGTGTATTAAGCATATAAAAAGAATAAACTAGTCTTAATCAGCTTGTCATTTTGAAGAAGCAGCTTCGATTGAGATCATAATAAAATGTATTCAGATTCATTTACAGATTCATTTATATCTTGATGAAAAAGTTGTAACATGTTTTAACAAAATGCTTGTCTATTTATTGGCTATATTAAGATAAAGTTCCCCCAAAAAGGAAAATTAATTTTCCTATAATTTTAGAATTAATTTCTTATGTAGATTACAAAAGGAGATGTTTTAATGAATGTCATCGTCTGCCTATTACATTTTTGGGTCCTTTTTAAGCTTTAAATGCGCATGCGCCTGGAATTATTTGTACTAATTAATGGGTCCAAAAGTTGGCAACATTTACATTTGAGCCATTGTTCAATTGTTCAATCTCACAAAGATGCACTAGAAGAAGATGTAATTGCCTATAAACGTCAACAGTGGATGTGCACATCAAGAACACGTGTGTGAGGAGGTCTGGAGATACCTACAATTGTGTAACTCGAGTCTGAAGGACTATTAAGACACCTTTATAGGTCTAAACTCCTGAAGAGAAATAGTCCGGTGTCTCATTCAGACATAGAGTGCATGCATCAACGGCCTCTGTATGTATGCACCGTCAAATGGAAAATACTGGAAAATTGGCAGGCTTGCATTAGCCTGTATGCAGATGCTGAGCGTTCACGTCAAAATCCAAGTATATGTTGGGTTTTAGGCACAAGTAACTTATATTGCACCCTTCAGTAAAATCCTCTGTACACACCAAATGCTTTTAGTATCAGCTCACTTATCCATTTGGAAACATTTTACATTGAAAATGTGTTAAAAGAGTTGGATTGCTGTCAAAGCCGGTTCCACTGATTTATTCTGAAAGATCTCACTCAAAAGAACAATTCGTTCACGAATTTGACATCACTAATTCCTTTTTCACATACCTACAAACCTTCTTTCCTTTTTGTGACTATATATATATATATATATATATATATATATATATATATATATATATTTGTGATAACACATTGGAATGTGGACAGCCTGCAATCTGTGTTAACACCAGACAGCAGTGGCTCACAGTTTGGTCAGATGTTGGCAGAAATATAAGTTAGCTGTATAATCACCTCTAGACTAAGAAGACGGGTTTAACTTTCTTTTTTGCAATTGTTCCAATTTGCAGAGGATAAGCACCTTATGAGAGGAGGGTAGAGGAAAGCCTAATGTGGCGGCCCACCTGTCAAGGATTCAGGCCCTTTGATTCCCCATTTCAAACGGCGACACTACCAGCCAGGGAAAATGCATGTGAAAGGATTTGCATGCAGTTGTTTTACGTGTGTCCAGAGCTCACTGGGACTTGATAGCTTTTCATGACCATTCGTGTTTGAATGCATCAGACAGGCTCTTTTACCTCCCATTCACATCCACCTGACACCACACATAGCACTACCTTCTTACCCTGATGCCACCCCACCTCCCCCAACCAACCGATTCCATCTTTCATGCTGGGCTTTTTACATTGTGTCAATAAACAAGACGTTCTCTGTCACAGGGAGGCTGAAAAAAGAGTTCAAACCGTCTTTGAAGTTACAGCAGTGCCGCTTTGAAGTTCTCAATGTCACAGGGCATTTAAGTTCTAATACTGTAAGGATGAGTTAGATATTTTTTTTTTAAAAAGTCTGAAAAATCTCAGGTGAACTTTGGAGAGGCTTCTTTACAGTGATGATAAATGACATGTCAGACATGCTAAAAATGTATGCAAATTCCATTGGTATAGCCAGCCTACACCATTGATCAGCACGTATATACGCAGAATAATTGATTGTAAAGATTTTATCTTCACCCAAAACATATCGTGAAGGTGTATTTTATTGCTCAAATGTTGCTCTTTCAAAGCACAGGAGACTTAAATGAGATCTCACTTAGCCTTCGCTTAAATATTAGTTTGTCTCAGATGTTTCTCCAAAAATTCCTTAGGTGAAGTAACATAGAAACATATAAGACAATTGTTGACATACGGTAAGAGTATAGAACTACAAAAATTATGTGAATAGCATAGCACTGATGCATTGGTCTTGTAAGAATTCGATGATAAATGTTAAAGAAATCTCTGACTTTTGCAGACTTGGGCATCTCTGCAAATCTGAGCAGTTTAAGGCATTGTTCAGATCTTGAGGAGATATTGAGGGCATTCTTGTCAAAAGAAAAATCAAGAAGGAAACTTAAGCTTCATTCTCCATTTGCATAATATCCTTGCTGTCTAGGAGGGGGAAAAATGAAATAAATAAAAAAAATCTCATTTGGGATTTCTTTTCTTCTAATGCAACATATTCATGAAAGGATGGCAAGCAAATCTAGATGAACTAGTGACTCTGGCCCACACCCTCCTTGCTGTGTTTGAAAGTGATTTGTTAATGGTGTAGGGGTGTGTTTTGGGCAAGCCGCAGCAACTGAATCGCTTTGAAGTGCCGGTGTGTGGCTTGATTGATACAGTCTGAAATCTTATGTCATTATGCTCATCCACATTGATGTTTCTGTGCCAACAGGGATGGCGCAATCTTACAGTTGTCCCTGCTGATTGAGTGACTATATAGCTGCAAATGGAGCTTGTAGAAACGGCAATGTGGAAAAAATACAAGCTATACCATATTTAGGGAGTTATTTCAGCTTTGTTGAGTACGTTTATCCATCATGTGTTGAGATCAATGTAGCACAGTATTCTCTGTTTTGCAGTAAATCGAGCACTGTAAAGAATAACTTAGTAAATTGTTAGCAATTCACAACAATGTAAGCTTCAGCAAAAAAGGTTTTGTCATTTACATAGTTAAAAGTTACTCATATTCTAATAATGTAATATCACATTCTAAAAATGTAAGCTCTCCTCCACTGACCAGTATAATCTCAAGCCTGTGGACCTTTTACTAGGAAAAAAAAAGATAGTACCATTTTATCAATTTTATTAAAAATAACACAAGTTTGCATGTCTACCAAGTCCTTGAAGTGGAAATGGTAAGCAGATTGTTTAGAGTACACAAATTTGGCTTGCAGTTCTTAAAGGAGAGGCTAGAGCTTGAAGCTCATCTGGAGCTCTAAGTCAGTTGTAACACTATTGTGTGCAGTGTCTTTTATCATGCTGTATCTTTAATGAAAACCTGAGTTTCATATATTAACCATCTACAGTCCTATTTAACCAAGTGCTAAACATGGCAAAATAAAAATTAGTATTTAAATTAAGTCAGTGTCATTATTTCAGGACAAACCGAACAACAAATGACACCTTTCTACTGTATGTAAATCATTTTTAACAACATGCCATTTACCGGCCAAATTGTTTGACGTATTTTGTGTTACCTGACTTGCATAATTTGTTTGGTGAAGTGAGTGCTAAAACAGTGCAAACTGTGTGAAAATAAATGATGCTGTCAGCAGTGAAAATCATTCTAAGTGAATCCTTCCTTAATCTTTTATCACTTTAACATTATGAGTGTAGACTAGAAACAGATATAGAGAGCTTTATACTAGTACTAATGAGTGTTTGTGGCTGTCCACTGGTATTAAGATCAGTTTGTTTTAGTGAAAATGACTGTCTGGTGAACTCTATTGCTTTAGTCCGTTCAGCTCATTAAAGCTAATGTCTCATCAGTTTCTGTTAGAACTGATAACAGGGCAATAACAGGATGCAAAGACAAAGGAGCAAAATGAAAAGAAGTTCCTTTCTATGGTGTAGAAAGATCCATTTCATCAAACCTGAAACCATCCAAACCTGTTTGATTTATTTTCATCTGTGTGAACACAAGTGATAATTTAGACCAATGTTGACACTACTCATTGTTCAATACAATGAAAGTTAATGGTGACTGAGACTGTCAGTCTCTAATATTCTGCTTTGCGTTTCCTTTTGTGTTCCATGGAAGAAGAAAAGTAAAGTCAGGAGCAACATGTATTTGAAGGTTAATAAATGATGTCAGAATTGTAATTTTTGTGTGAACTATCACTTTAAATTAATGGTGATCATCTCCATTGCCGCTTAAGGTCAGGGACTAAAAACAGAATGTTTTTCATTTTGGTTCGTTCAGAGCAAAAAAAGTATTTTGTTGCAGGTAATGTTTCGCAGCCTTCTTTCCAAAAGGTTACTGGTTAGAACTAAATAAAAGAACGGTTAAAGGAAATATTTTCATGTAATATTCACCTATTTTTGCCAATGTGTGAATGGCTTGTAACGGAACTTAAAAAATGAGCCCTTCCCGGACTTCCTAGGCTGCCTATTAATGCCTGTAGACTGATTTTCATGCGAAAGGGGCGGGTCGCTTTTGCCGAGAAAATCCAAAGGATGTGCACTCCCGAGAGCCTTGCCTCAGATAGTATCTTCTCTTCCGCAATTAAACAGCAACAACATTCTGCAACACTAGGTTACGTTATCTTAGAGAAGGAATCCAGTAAACAGCCGGCTCCCAGCACAACACTGACTCCTATGCAAACTCAGAGTAAGCCAAAAAAAAAAAAAAAAAAAAAAAAAACTTGATCTACTGAATCCCATCTGACTAAGCGGAAATGTGATTGTGCGAAAACTAGAGTGAACACCGGCAGGGCATTTGATTCCTGGAGGGACTTTCGTTCAGTTTTGGGGATCAAAACCGACCCTGAATTGGCGTTCTTCTTATTGGATAAGTAAGCTTACATAACTGCAAAGCATGTGAAATATAGTGCCATAAGGATTGATCTGTGTAATTTTAGCTAACTTGATCTTACCTCCATGAACTGCTTTTAGTCCCTGCTTAAGATTACAACATTTCACATTAAACCTTGTAAGACTTTTTACCTGTATTAAATCAAGATATGTTTGGACTTTGAACCTCATCATATCTGTCGGAAGATTCCATTTTGCTTACACTCCAGACAATCACACTTCTAACACATTTTTATCAGCACGGACAGGTATTTGTAATCACCACTTTACTCACTTGGTAAAATAACAAAATTTGTACAGACTGAACTGTCATTTGGCCCGATTAGTTTACTTGATTTGTATGCAAATAACTCTGAAATCTCATTTAATAAATCCAAAGGAGTCAATACAGAGACTGTCCACAATTATACCATTATCAAATTTGCTTTGTGTTATTGTAATTGTCTATGAAATCTGTTTATTCATATTGTTTTAATATATTTAAATGTATTTATTTTGTGATGGAATTGAAATGGGGGGGGTTGGGGTCATTGTCAGTAATCTGGAAAAATTAATTAGCAAATTAAAAAAACTCAATAAAAACATGGTAAAGACATTTAGATGTTTTTAGGACTCGAAACAGGTTTAAAATTGACTATTATTACTTCTTTTATATATATATATATGCTAATATAGCTTGGTGCATGTTAAAGGTCTGCAAATTTACAAAGCACAAAATCCATGCAAAAGGATTTATTCTCTCCCACAGACATCACTGCTCCTGAACTACACAAAACACCTGGTTTGTAGTCCAGCCATTTCTTCCGTAAAGTATCCATGTCACTATGGAACACATTTACATAATGCCCTTCTAAGGGCTATTTTGGCCCACTCTCAAACCAAGGTAGTTATAGCTGAGGCCAGGTTAGTGTTGTCGCCATGTCGAGAAGATGCTGTTTTCTTCACCGCAAAAGCAAAACCTCTTTGTTTGGACTTCCAAAGGCAGATGAATTGAAGAATCAGTGGTTAAAATGTATTTTTTACCAATGTTCCTCAGCAGTACAACCACAACCAATGCCATATTTTCTAGACGGTTACTCCTGAAAGAGGGTGCAGTTCCCACTTTGTTGACTAGAGTTCAAAAGCGGAGTTTTGTGTTGTATCTATGGTGTACACCCAGTGCCAGCTGTAAGCCTCTGCCAACCTGCTAGTTGATGTTATTTTGTTGAAATAGTTTTGCTAATCATCTGCGGCCCACTTTTACCTACAGTTGTGTAGAATTATGCAGATTGATTGTCGTTCTTACTATCATGAAAGTTGATCATTTGTGGAGATGGATTTATTTTTACAAATGTTAATTTTACATCTGCAATCCATGGTAGTGCTCGGCTAACTTGCTATGTAACGATATTGTTTTGGTAAGGGTTTACTATTCAGCTGTGGGCCAGCTTTTACCTAAAACTGTGCAACAAAATGGTCGATCTCAAGAGTCTTATATAATTATATAACTACAAGCTGTAATGGTACGGCCGTTATCCATGGTAGTCCACGGCTAACTTGCTCACAAACTCTCTAATACCCCTGGTAATTTTCAACTGGGAGTAAGCCTCTGTCCTCCGTTCATAGCTTGGGTGAAAATAATTTGGCTACACACATTCCAGCAAAAGATGACTAACTTTGATGCACTTGATGCACTTGTCTTTTACTTGAAGCTTTGTTAGGTTCACAATAGTCAACAGTGTACTTGTAAGAAAGCTACAAAATTAAAAATGACCACTGTGAAACAACCTGATCAAGTCGTGCTTGCGACTTTCATTGTTGGACTCGGGCTCGAACTGGTACGGCAAAAAAACGACACCACTGTTACCGTAGTTACAATATTGTTTACAGCTGCACAGGAAGCCTGAAGCTTGGTTATGGTTTGGGGCATTATATTTCTAACACATGCTCTAAGCTGTTGACCAATCACAACAGACTAGGCCAGCTGACCAATCAGAGCAGACTGTGCTTCTTGGAAAGTGGAGCTTTAAAGAGACAGGAGATACAACAGAGCGTTTCAGCCAGAGGGTGAAAAGAGGGGCTGCAGCAATGTACAGTATGGTAAAAATAATGTGTTTTTTGAACATTAAATCATGTAAACCTATTCTAGTAGACCCCCAAAATAAAATGATGAACCTGTAAATTAGCATAGTATGGGCTCTTTAAATCAACAAGCTAAAGCTGTGCTTGTCCCTTCTGGCCTTTTTTAAACCGAAAAAAGCAAAGAATTGTGAGCATCGTAGCTTTCTTTTCATTTTCTTGTTGCACTTACCACATCATTCTGTACAACACACAAGCAATGTTTTCATATGAACAAAGCAGACTCTATTAAATGCAATAATGTCCACATAAGGCCATTGAGTTTGGTGCTGGATGGGTTGCATGAATGTCTTTGGCTGCAGTAGTGCAGCACATCGGTGGGGATTTGCCTCCCAACAATCGGACACACCTGTCTACATCCAAAGGAAAATAGATCAACCCCCCAAAGACCCCAAATGAACCTAGCTCAAATCCCACTCCAACTCAGGGTTGTTTCACTCTTCCTGGCATTGACACCATCCCACATGCTGGGCTCTTGGGGAAAGATTCTGCCTTTGGTGGTCATCACCTGAAAGAGTTTAATTACAATTGTTACAAGCATAATTCCTGCATATTCATTATTGTTTTTATAATAGCCCATACAGTACAATGTATCCTTTTAATGAACTGTGTTTCATTGTGCTTTCTGAATATTCAGGCATAATTTCCCTTATTTTGTATGGAAAATCGAAATGATGAGAGTGAATAATTAATGAAAAAGAATCTTCATAGATAATCAAAAGCCAGAGACATTTGAACACGAGTGTTTTTTCTGGTCTAGTCTGCTTTTATATGAGCAATAACACATTCAAATGGCTGTGCAAGCGACAGTCTGCAATTAATGGCCAGGATCAGCTGTTGTGGTGTCATTATAAATTCCCTTCATTTTCTACAGTTGGGCTGTTTGATCTTTGAATACCCCCGGGAACTCCTCCCACCTCCCTCTCAGCATCTCTCTCTTTCTCTTCCTCCTCCTCCTCCACCTCCTCCCGCTCTCCCTCGCTTGAGCAGAACCTCCCCCTTCTCTCTCGGAGGGCTCACATTGGCTTTCGTATGTGTGTATGTAAGAGTGTAAGTGAAAGTGTGCAGCCGAGACTTGATGACAGAGGGCCCAGGACCATTCTGACGACTCGCGCTCCCGTGCTCAGCCCACCTTCAGAACAGCCTGCTAGAAAAGCTGAAAAACAGGAGAAACACTCCAGATAAAGAAGAGTACAAGAAAGACAGGGGAGGCAGATAGAATCCAAAGACTTCTGTGAAAAGAAAAAGGAGTAGGAAGCAGTAAGAGAAAGAGAGGGAGAGAAAGAGAGTGGATCTCCCAGCTTAATGCGCAAAACGTCCCGATACCACATGCTGTGCTCAATGGCCAACACAGGCTGTCTTCTGCTCTCCGGCTCAGGGATGCTAACTCACTCTCTCCAGTGTCCCCCCGCATTCCTCTACTTACCCGAGGTAAGGCAATCCCCATCCCTCTCTCTCTCTCTCCTTCTCTCTCGCGTGCGCTCTCTCTTTCCTTCTTCTGCTGCTTCTTACGGGTGACACGTGCTAGCATTGTTGTTCACCCCCTCCTCCTCATATGCCTCCTCCCTCAAATCCCTCAGCAGGGGTCATCCCTTCTCTGTACCCGTCTTTTCATTCATGCGATATTGGAACGCTGTTCATTTTTGCTATATACGTTTTGCTTTCTTTTTGTTTGCATCTTTAAGTTACATTTGTTTTTTATTATTGATGTTATTTTTCACTGCATAGAAATCATTTATTAATCACAGAAAGTTAATTCCAATTAAACTGTCTGAAAACATGTCTTAATGCATGAAATTTAGCCTTTTTAAGTGTGTTTTTTTTACTAGAAAACTAGACAGAAGCAGTCTAGTCTAATGATTAAAATGATGTATTGTTTGCAGTGTTGGACAAAGTGTCTTTTTGTACATTTCCATTCCTTAATAGTAAGTCTGCTCGTGTCTAGTACTTAGTAATAGTGTTTAATTTGGTGTTTTAAATATAAAAAGTCTAGTTTATATTTTCTGGGATATTTTTCCTGTATATCCAGGATCATTCACTCTGCACTTCCTCTAAAAAAAACGAAAAAGTGTTTTATCGCTTAAAGAGTTTACCCCTTTTGTTCAGCATTTTGACGGAAGGTTTCCTACACAATTTTTTCATAGCATAAGATTGTAATTTAGTTTAGCATTAGTTGAATTGATGTTCTCGTTGTTTAATTGATTGGTCAGTCACCAATCTCTCGGTGTCTACAGTAGATTGGTGACTAACTGGCCAAGCACTGAATCAAACCATTCCATGTGGCTTGGCTGACTTTTCTGAAGGTGCCTGGAAAGTGTGTGATTGTTTTTTGGACTCGCGTGTGTGATTTTGGGTTTTATACTGCATGTGCCTTGTGCGATGGCAGGCTGCTTCGTTCCTCTAGCCAATGTGTTATTGCACAGATATAAAGAATGATAAGGCTGTTGAGAGATAACTTGCGTCATGCTGCTACCAAATCGCTCCTCACTCATCAACTTAACAGTCGCTGTCCCGGCAAACACACTTACACACACACAACACCAGCTGTCCGGGCCTCTGCTGTCCCACCACCACCATTCATATTGTGCGTGGTTGTGTATGTGTGTGTCTATGTGTGAATACAAAGAAGGTGTAAATGCGTGTGCATTTGAGCACTCCTGTAAGCTTCTTCATAATTCCACATCTGATTTTGAGCAGATGTCATTGACAAGATGTCAGGGCTTGTTTTTGTGTTCCTCCGTAATTGATTAGCTGTGAGAAACGTCTCTCAAATATCTGTAATATCGGGCTCACTGCGATCGAGGCGCTGGCAGGGGATTGTTTGGGTTTCAATATTGCGTTAGATATTTCGGCATGCCATTACAGTGTGAAAGATTTCATATTTTCAGATGTCAGAGCTGTGAAAGTAAAAAACTAATGAAAGAGACGCAGACTTGTTCTCGTCTATCAAATTTATTATGACTCACTCTCAAATAATACAGACAGATTCAGAAAGAGTTATCACACCCTTAGGGATACTGCTGGATTCCATTCGTTATTATTTTTTCTCTTTCTGTTTTATTCACCTGCTGGAATGGTAGCCATATACGGAACGTCGCAGCTTGTAGATTGTGAATTTTAACAAGATTTGTTTCGTCGCTCTTTTGTTTTCTTTCTTTCATATCTTGTTCCTCACATGTGTCTCATTTCAGACTGCATTCTGTGTGTCCAAAATAACAAAGTAAGAAAAAATAGTTTACAAAGCAACATGATCAAAACAAAGTGTGTTTTTGAAAAGTAACCTTTTTTCAAGTTTACTCATTTTACAGTTTGTTTACACTGGTTTAAAACTGGAATAAGCTGATATAAAAAAAAATATTTGACAAATTAATATTTCATTTTCATATAGGTGGTTTTCTCATGACATATGATCCCATCTGCTGTTTTGACACCCCCATCCCCTTTATAAATATATATATATATATATATATATATATATATATATATATATATATATATGAAGACACACAGTATATACCATTTAAAGACATTTTTATATCAAATCATATGTGACCCATGTACTATATATGAGAGAGTTTCTCTTTTTAATAAAATCTAAATTTAACAAAATAGCCTCAAACTATACATTCTTACATTTTCATGTATTTCCACGTTTTCAATGTCTCTGGTTTTTATGGAGTTCAGTTTTGAGTCACACGCACGTGTGTTTGTTGTGGCGGCTGACTGCATGCACTAGAGCTGATATAGTGGTAAATGCTGTTTAGCTGCATTACCGCCTGTTTTCATTGGATAAGGGATTACCAGGGTTCCAGTCTCTGCTTTTGTTCCATTTAAAAGCAAAGGTTTGAGCCGTAGCATCATCCTGAGAAGTCACAGTTGCCTCTCGTGGTGCGGGTTATTTTGTTGTTCGCGTAACACCAAATCCAGTGTACATTCAAACTGCATAGTTATGTTTGTTTAGAATCAGTTCAAACGTGACTGTAGTTCAGCATGTTGTTCTGAATCCTCATAAAAAAGGGATCTCTAAAGGGATATCGGCATTTCATCAGGCAGTGCTGTCAAGAGAGGGAGTGTAAAAAAAAAAAAACATCCTCTCAGATTAAAATCCCATATGAAAAAATCTACATTACGTTTTTTTTTTTTTTTTTTTAGTAAACTTGACCTCTATCTACATTTAATTTAAATTTGGCTTGATAAGATTCCTTCCTTCTTTTATTGCAGCAGCGGCTGGTTCTCAAGTCTTGAGTCAATACGGAGCAGTAAATCTGCTTGTGCAAGCATCTCTCCCTCCCCAGAGGACCAAAAATCTTTACTCATGCTCAGGATAGTTAAACAATTCTCGCTATTGTATGATTTTCTCCTGAGCCATGGAGCTGAATATTACAAGCTTATTCTCCAGTGAGTTTTTAGTCATTTCGAGCAGTGGTTGATGTCATTTTACAAGTATAACTCTAACACACACAGAGACGTATGTTGAAAAAAGGCTTTTGTGTATTTCACATGTTGAATTGTCAGCAAAAAGCTTCTGCTCTGCTGCAGGTGGTCCCTCGCATGTCTGCCCACCGCAAGGAGCTATAGAAGGAAAAAAGCAATACAGTAGAGCTTTGAAAGCATCCAGAGAAGATGGAAACATTAAGGAATGTATGGGGAAAATTAAATCCATGAATGGGAGTGAAATGAGAGGGATATGAATACTCAGACATAATGTGATTTAATTGTACTGGTGCTATAGAGTGAGTAGAAAGAGGACTGAAGGAAATTAGGGAGTGGTTGAATCCATCTCTTTTTCTCTGCATGTCTGTAGAGCAGTACATTTGATAGTCAGAAATCATTTGCTCAGATACTACAGTAGACTACCTGCTAAGTGGCACGAGCCCCTGGTAACAATGATCAGATATTTGAAACACATGCTCACCAATTAAAAACAATACATACTCTGAACGTATGGGAATTCGGACATAGCTTCTGTGTGTTTTTCTGTGCACTGGACTTGCTCTGAGTCTCTCTTAACTCTCAATATGAGTGTTACTGAGCTTATACTCCAGAAAGGAGCTTGTCAATAACCAATGATATAATGGTTGGAAATGGAATTGATACACTGGGGAATACAGATAAGCTGATGTCCATTGCACTAAAGCATATGTTAGTTTTAAACAGCCGCAAACGATGTCTAGTTTTCATTCCGCTTTCTCTAAAACAGTAAGTGAAAATTAACGACAGCTGCAATGAGGATGAATTTCTGTTGCCAGGTATATCAATACTACATATCAATAGGTAATTGTTTTGCTAGAGGTATTGTGTTCACCCTGTTTCTACCTTTAAACACATCAGATAAGATTAAATTAATGAGCTAGTCTTATATTGAATAGAGAAGCATGTTGCATTTAATTAGAAGGAATCTTTCTCTATTATGTCAAATTGTACAAAAAATATCAATGGTTGTACTGATTAGAGTCCCACTTGGCTTAGAAGAAAGAAGATTTATCAAATACATATTATTAGAAAAAAAAGGCATTGACATATGGATATCTCATCAGTAGTAATTGTAAAAATCCCAAAATTCAAACACTGCAGAGATTAAATGCAGGTTAGTAGATACATAGATATGTGCACTGACAGCATTGCAGCACAGTGGTGCAACACACACACAGACACTTATTCAAATGTCCCCAGACATGCATTGTTGTGCATTGATGCAAAGTGGTCAGAGTATTTTTATGTTAATACTAAATAGAAACACTCTCCATAGGTTTCTCTGTTTTATGAAGTGCTCTGGATCTTATTAAAATAGCGTTTCTATCAGCCCCACTAAATTATTGATTACAAAACCAGTGATGTGCCAACATTTCTCTCTGTCTTGTCATCTCTTCAATCTCATAGATCCATACTTAAATTGAAGGAATGTATTTTGCATGCATAAAAATATCCCTCATTTTGAAGTATAGTAGCACAAAATTTTGTTGCATTAGTCATCTATCCTGATCAGAGTCACGTTCTCTTTTTTTTTTTATTAAGGGGCGATATTTTTCCTGTGAAATTGATTTTTGAGGGGCAATTTATTTTACCTTTATAAGGGCACAATGTTTCTAACACATACCACACATGGAGTTGTCAATTTATATTAAATCCTTCATTCGAGTCAATTATTTGACATTCACTATGGTGTCGCAACCAGATAGGTCTAGGTCTATAGGATATTTTGTGGTAACAGGAAAAAAGAGGAATTTGCAATAAGAGAGAGAGAGAGAGAGAGAGAGAGAGAGAGAGAGAGAGAGAGAGAAAGAAAGAAAGAAAGAAAGAAAGAAAGAAAGAAAGAAAGAAAGAAAGAGAGTTCTGAGTTTCTGGAATAAAACCTGCAGATTCCAAAAACACAATGACTTCAGCTCTCAAAATACTTAACGTATTATGCTCTGTACTGGTTATTTAATCAAAGGCGTAATTGTTTCCTTGGGCTTTTAAATTGTATCAGCACAATCAACAAAAAAGTTTCTTTTGAATTTTCACAGTGCATTATTCAGTTCATGCAGCTAATTCATAAAAGTCCTCTCCTTCACTGTGCCCTCGTGTTAATGATGCATTGTATTGTTATTTATTAGGCCACCGCATCGGCATCTATTTAACCAGGACCATATTTATCTTCCTCCATAATTGAAGCGTAAGAGAAATTAGTCATTTTATTCAAAGCTGCTTTTCTTGAACTGATGATTAAGTGTTTGAGTTAACGCTTCAGATATCTCTCTTTAATCTTTTAATCACGTTTTAGATCTTTAAATTTAGTCTCGAAATGCCCTATTAGCTCTATAGTCAGTCAATATTTATGGTTTATCAATATTTCAGGCAAAACTTGTAATTTGTATTATTATTTAAAAATGTGTAATTTGGGGTTGTTGACACATAATGACCATGAACTTATTAGTTTATCAATGTGAGGATTTTAGGTTAACATTCATGTTTATAAAAGTGCAAATATTTAATGTAGTCAATTAATTTGATGTCATAAAAGCTGCCTGCATAGGAATTATAAAAGAATCAGTAAAATGTTGTTTAATATCGTTTTAGAAAAAGTATTGGTAACACTTTACAATAATGTTCCTTTTGTTAACATTACCTAACAACATCAGTTAACATGAACTAACAATGAACAATAACTTTACACTTTTATTTATCTTGGTTAATGTTCATTTCAACATATACTGAATTTTTAAAATCAAAAGTATTTTTTAACATAAGTTAATGCACTTTGACAATGACCAACAGTATTTTTATGAACTTACATTAACAAAGATTAATAAATGCTGTAAAAAAAAAAAAAAAAAAAAATATATATATATATATATATATACTGTTGTAACACGGATTGACTCCGGAGGAGGAAGGGACGCGAAAACAGTTTCAACAGAACGGTAAGGCTTTAATCCTTTTTTAAACAGAGTCACAGCATTTAAACAAAACTAAGGTTAACTGTTACGTAGCTTCTCGCCAACACTAGACTGGCACTCTTCACTCTTTTTCTGGCGGTGCTGTCGCTCTGTTTTATGCCGCTCTCCCCGTGCTCACTGAAATTAGAGACAGGTGTTAGACATAATTTAACTCAGGTGCAAGCGCCCTTACCGCTTTCCCTCCCCGGACGGGCGCTTGACCACGCCCCCGCTGCCACAACTGTATATATATATATGTATATACTGTATATATGTATATATGTATATATATATATATATATATATATATATATATATATATATATATATATATATATATATTGTTCATTGTTTGTTCATGATCCCTAATACATTTACTGTTGTTAACAATCATTGGATCCTTATTGTAAAGTGTTACCAATTTATTTAAAGTATTTAACGTCAAGTACTTTAAAATCTTGTCATTTTAATCTGGATATTCCAGTCAAAATAATTTCATGTTTGAGCATAATTAAAAGAGGCAAACATATATGAACTGTAGCATATGTGTGTGAGTGTGTTGGCATTAAATCTCTTTAACTCCGGAGATGGTGTTACCTCAAAGAATATTCTCCAAAGCCCCTCTGATGAGCGTGCTGCAATACAAGTTGTGCCTCCACTGGCTCTGCACCACCTGTTATTCTCTAGAGGTGAGAATTTTATGGAGGTTTGGTTCTTTAGGCTCTCCTTCATCCAATGGGTGTGTCTTCATAAATCCTTGATACTTTGAGGCTGAAGTGTAGATGCTATGCAGATCACTTGTGCTTACATTGTTGTTTGCCTATTGTGTCACAGCGTAGAGGTCTAAATCCAGCCTTTGCCTGAGCCATGAAGCGGAGACCGCACCTGAGTATTGCATGCATCACAAATAATTTATATTTACTGCATACAGCAGATGTTTTTATCCAGAGTGACTTACAAAGTGCTTTAGTTTCACATCTCTTAAAGTATCTAAAAATGTACAATATGTTTATAAACAAGTAAATCTACATCTTGAAAAAAGGGGAGGGGGGGGGGGGGGCTGTTTGTGTTAATTCTGTGTGATTAATTTTATTTTTAAAAATATATATATATATATAAAAATTAGGCAAATACTATTTGGTGCACCCTGGTGCAAATAATTGTATATACAATATATACCCCAATGCAAATATTGGGAGATATTATTTGCAACCCAACCCTGGTGCAAATAAGGGTAGATACTAATTGCAGCCTGGTGCAAAAAATATTAGATACTAAATAGTTTCAGAAACTATTTGCACCAATATTTAAATATTAACACACAATATGGGCATCACTGCAGTTTGTTTATTGTGTTTATTTAGAGTTCCACAGACACACTACATTAGCCTCTACCCCTAAACCAAACCTTAACCTTACATTAGAAAAATAACCTTGGTTTTACTACTGTAACCAAGGTTTCACGCTGGATCGAGTGCGATCGACTGACCTCACCTTCTCTGCTCTCCTCGACATTCACCGGGATGAAATCACTATTTTGGAATCGATATTTATGTTAATTTTTATCTATTATTTTAAGTGGTATTAAAGGAAATGTAAGCGCAGCGTAGTTCTAGTGGGAAGACTATCAGCTGTACATCATCACACTATTAGCTGGGTAACTCCTAGCCAATCACATGTAAGCCGTTGCTTTATAAGTCTGCTCACAATCTATCACATTGCTGTTTCAGTGTGCTAACATGGCAACCTCCACCACCCCACCACCAGTTGAGTTCCATCCTGCATGGGGGTAGGCTCCTCGCCCCTGCCTCCTATCTTCGGCAGGATATGACGGTTCCGAGTACAACTTCTTCGGACCGCCAGACGGGGCTTACGCCAAAGAGAGACATTACTTTTCTGTTTTACATTCATCAAATAAAATGTCATCTTAAATTTCACTCAAGTCTTCCTGATAGAAATATTAAGAGTGGAAACAGGAAATAGAATTGGAAAAAGAATTTGAGAAGAGAATGTATGATTTTGCATGGACATACATCAATCACTATATCAGTGTGTTACTGAATGATAATAAACTGCAAAAAAAGTCATGAAGACAAATAAAACCATTGCGCTGCTTCTCCCAGATGCAGCTGAGATTTAATGTAAGCACAAACACAACATTTTGAGCAAAATTATCAGTTGTTTTAGTGGAGTACCTGTGTTAGTTCAGCTTCAGATGTGTGTGCTTGTCATCTTGTCACCCTGCATGTCCCAATCAGACAGACACACTGAGGAAGAGCCGTGAAGTTGTCATCCTTAGATATGTAATCGCTTTCCGATTGGACGGTTATTTCCTTTTAAATCCGCACATAAGTTTAAACATTTGTTCGGCGGGTGATTGGCTGATGAGAGGTGGTGCTTTGCTGCTGTCAAACCACACATCAGTATGCCGTTTTAAACCTCAAATGCGATGTGGTATTTTATTACATCTGTATGTGTTTTTTGTGATCCAATCACAAAACATTTTGCACCCATTAGTGCTGACCATTTGTGATCAGGTCATCTGAAACAAGTCTTATTACCAGCTATAAACAGGGTCAAAAATGACTGCAGCCAGAGCTAGGGAATGCTATAGAACAACTTCCGTTGGAAGTCCAACCCACATTAGTTTCCCCAGTAAGACCCCCAGGAAAAAGGTGGATAGGCGGCGTGCAGCTTATACAGAGAACAAAACAACCCTTCAAACCACACCCACGATTAGTTTTAACCAATCATCAATGCTCTTTGACCAGCAGAGTTCTCCTAGTTCAAGAGTTTCAGAGATGTGCGCGAACAGGAGAAATATCATGAAACAAACACATTTGCAGAATGTAAATGTCACTGCATTTCATCATTTGTAAACCTGGTTTATACTTTGAAAAGACCATTTTTTTTCTCCTGGATGAACTAAAGCACCCTAGCTGCCGTTTATACTATGTGCAATGTCGTTAAAATATATATATAAAAAAATATTTCTCTTGCTAATGTCTTTTATTCCAGTAAAAAATGTGTGGATCACATTCTGAGGGATGATGGTACTGTTTTTAATAGTTACAATTGTGGATTAACAGACACAGTTCACTTAAAAATGAAAATTCTTTCATCATTTATTTACTCTCAAATTGTTTCAAACCTGTATGACTTTCTTTCTTTTGTGGAACATAAAAGGAAATGTTAGGGAAAATGTTACGGACTGACAGCCCAATTAATTTCATTGAATTGAAAAAACAGCGTGTTAACATTCTTCAAAAATGTCTCTTTTTTTCACAAAAGAAAGTAAACCATATGGGTTCAGAACAACATGAGGATGAGTAAATAATGACAATTGTATTTTTTTTTTGTTGAACTATCCCATTAGGACTAGAATTGTGTATATATATATATATATATATATATATATATATATATATAATTTTTTTTTAATTTTTTTTATTGGACTGACTGTTTACACACGCACACACATTCACCCTCCATTAGAAAAGCTATCACTGCCTCATAGGCACTAATTCAGCCGTTGCTTTTAATCACTAACGAAGCTCAGATATCACTATCATCACTCAGACAGTGTGTTTTAATCATCTTCCTTCAAATCATCTTGAGTGAACGACTTTTTGAGGTGATTCAACCACAGGCTCCTCTCTGATGCATCTCCAAGACAAGCTAATTAACTAAGTGAGGTAGCTTCATTTCCACAAAGTACTTCAGCACTCCTGCGAGCGAGTCGAAAATTGCTGTGTAAATTTGACACTGTTGCTTGAAGAGTTTGTAGTTTACACGCTGCTCATGGACAGGAATTCGGAGGGTAGCAAGTGGGCACACACCATATGCCCACCCCGACAACCAGAATTTATGATTTTGTTGCTTCATCTCCTTCGCTATTTCTTTGCTGTGCTGGTTCAAAACATTCCCTTTTCTCAACCATACCTAGTTAGTTGAGCAAGGCTATTTTTGTCAGATGTTCAGACCCTTTGGCATGAGAAGATACTTTGCTACGATTTCTTTCTTTTCTTTTGCTCTCGTTTGTTGCTCACTTGTATTGTTTTCTGTATTCTACAATGATTTATTTATTTAGTATGTTCTTACAAGAAAATCAGTATTTATCTTGGATTAGGGATTGGTGCATCTGGGTCAGAAATTAACTAAGACTAAGACTAGGCCCTAATTAATGCCTCTGAAAATGCCTAAAATACCTCTGATATTTAAAATATAGAGATAAAATATAGCCTCAAAGTGAATTCCTAAGTGATATTTTTTATTATTTTATTTCTTCTGGTTTTTGGTGTTAAATATCATTAATTCTAACTAGTTAACTGGGTTAGGGTTTAGTGTCTGCACAGACACGGTAGTGACCTTTAGATGTCAGATATCTGTATTAGAAAATAATAGACCCTTTTTACATTTCTGTGTTTGGAACCATTGCAGGGTAAACTTCTATAACAGTGAATGGTAGACAACAGCAGTATCATTTTTGCATTCACATTTACTTCAACAGATAAAGAAAACATCTTTATTCAATTTTCACAACTTTTCAATAAATAAATAAAGAGAGATGGATTATGGCAGTCAGAAGAGAGAATCATGCCAGATTTACCGTCACTCTCTCAGTAGCTTTACTTGAAACCCCATCAAAGTAGTTGTAAATGTTTTTATTATTATTATTTTACTATTATTAATGCCAGGGTAACTTAACACAATATATAATAATAATATTATACGTCTACTCAAAAAAAATCAAAATAATATATGTATATATATATATATATATATATATATATATATATATATATATATATATATATATATATATATATGGCAGAGACACATCATCAAAGGCTGTGAAAATGGTCCATATACCCTCATAAAGTAACAAAAAAAAAAAAAAAAAATCCTGAAATCTATTTCAGAGGGCAAATATTGGCAGTTTTTCTTTAAAGGTGCACTCAGTAATTAGGACCAATATTATTGGTAGTACTACTGTACCATTAAAAAAGTTTTACTTCTCAAGAAATTAAACCTTATTAAAGCAGTTTTATTCTACATGGGGCCGGGGCGCACTCATGGGGGCTGCCTTTTTAGAATCACATGACCATCTGAATAATTAATCTCAGTTACTATCATATCACTTTCACTCTTGGATTCAATTAATCATGGCTGATTGTGAATAGTGAATTTCTACAATGGCATCTGCAACTGAAAACTATTGATTTTGAATGATGCTGCATCCACACCACTAGGTGCCAGTGTAAGTCCAAGATGACATGAGCAAAACGTTACTGAGTGCACCTTTAAAGTTAATTAACTGCAAACTTGTCACTGCTGCATTCCACCTGTGATATATGAATTGAAATGCCCTCTTTAGCATGCTAGCATATACTTTAGCATATGACACTCCCTCCAGCTCCCCACATGGTTTTAGTTTTTTATCATCACCAACCCACCAAACCACCCACCCCCAATCCCTATCCATGTCTATCTGTCTCTTCTCAGTCTCTTCTGTAGTCAGGACCTCCTTTGTCTGTGTGTTTAGACAGGCAAGCAAAGAATTACACTGACAGTGCCTAGGAAATGATAGTCTGGTACTGAGATATTTGTGCCTCATAAATTCTCCACTGCTCAGCATAATTTACGACAGAACCTGCATGTGTGTGTGTGTGTGTGTGTGTGTGTGTGTGCGTTTCTTTGTGTGTGTCTGTGTGTGTGTGTCAGAGACAGTTCATGTCCCACTGTATCTTCCTCCATCTGCTTAGCCACTTTTGCTCTGCCGTAAATTAAGGGCCTATAGACAGGTCCCCTCAAGTCTCCGCTCACATAAAAATGAGGCGCTAGTCATCTCCCCCTCTATCCTTCGGTCTCGCTATCTCTCTAATTGAAAGAGAACTATGTAAAGGTAAGGTTAGGATCGACATGGGAGCACAGCCCTACTAGTACAGGTATCACGTTATCTAAAGGCCAGTAAAGCAGAGGTTAGCGTTTTAAAGGTTAGCGTGAAAATGTGTTTTTAATTAGCGAACCTCGCTTCGTAGCATCTGCTGGAGGGTGTCTGATGCGGGGATTGTAGACGTTAGACCGAGGTCTTCTACCTGACATTCAGAGGGTTCCAGTAGTTAGATGGTACTAGTGATGTGGCTACCCTTAGTAATTACCTTAGCATTCTCCACGTGCATCAGTCAGCTGTCTAACATGGCAAAGTTCTGACACTGATAGCGCAGGGAAAAAATGGCTACATATGACACTGAAATTGTAGCTTAACAATGGAAGTTGTTGACATTTAAAGCTCAGTGGCCTTTGACTTTAGCGTGTGGATTCTGCAGGACACCGAAATGTACACAGTGTGTTTTTCACGTCTTTGTAACCTAGTGATGGACGATACTGCTTATTTTCTTTTCAATCCAATACCAAGTTGAATCAAGGCCAATATTGTAAATGTCAATACCAATACAGATGATATCTCTATTAAATGCATTTCTTTTTGCGATTTCTGATAATAAATATTTAAATCACTAATTAAACACTTAGGATTCATATTCTTATGTGAGGATCGATCCTCTCAATACATTCAGTATCAAAACTAATGTATCAATACTTTAGGATCAATTAGTCCATCCTTACCACACACATTTAGCATGTGGAAAACATCCTTGTAGACAGTTTCAAAATGTTTAGAACACAGTTTTAGTTAGCTTGCCTGTTCTCTTTTGGTCTGTAAATTAATGAGTTCATTTTCAGTGTTCCGAAGGGTAATACAGTGTTGTTTGCACGGACGCTCACCTGCTGAACAATTAGCACAACATAAACCCTGCAGCCATTTTCAGTCCAATACTAAAGCAATGCGGTGTAATTCAGAGCTGGTGAATTATGTATAAGCTTAGTCAAGCATAGTTTATCTCAACCCATCTATTAATCAATCCTACTCTATGACCTTTATTGCAGTATTGACTATTTTATTTTTGTTGTGTATAACACAAGTTCAATTCTCTTCCTATAGTGAGGCATAGAATTAAAGCATGTAGGGCCTGGAAGCTTAAAATAATTAAGATATTTGTTAGACTGATTTTTGTGTGTTTGCTGGTAATAGAGAAATTCTGCTGAATACTTTATCTGCATGCTGTTCTAAACACGCACAGCAAAAGTGAGCCGGTCCCAATGGCCCCCACATACACAATAATAACATTATCTTGCTTGCAATAAATAATCCAACATATGCTTCTGATTAACAAAGCTTTTCATTGCGTTTCATTGTTGCCTCCTTTGTGACTACCGCAAATTGATTGTTGAGGCTCCCTTTTGCATATATGTCAAAGAATGTTTATTTGCACAGCGTGCATTGTTCATAGCTTTCACGGCTTTTTCTTTTTTACAAACCAATAATCTAAATAGACCCTCTAAAGTTTTTTGGGAGCACTTTACAATAAGGATGTATACATTAACATCATTTAACACAATAGTTAACATGAACTAACAATAAACAATAACTGCACTGAACTGAATGTTGTATACATTCACATTTATATTCACTGTATTATTCACTGTATATCGGCCCACCTGTAAATAGTGTCCACGGCTGATTAACTGAATGAGGTTTACATCCCCATTGTGTCAATTTAAAAATCTTCAATCAATTGCAAACTTCAGAATTGGAGTAAATGTTTTTTGGGTAAAAATTGTGTAAAATAAGTGCTCATTTATATTCATCAATTTTGCTCTCATTAAATTGCATTATATATGTATTAGCTACCATTACATAAGCCACCCTCTTCTCAAGATATCCGCATCAGCCAATAAAAACCACTTGTTAATACACTAGGAACTAGCATTAATTAACAATGAACAAAAGTATATTCATAAATTAACTTTAGCCAAGAATAAATGTTAAAAATCATAGTTAATTTTACTCCATGACACCTAATGCATGAACTAATGTTCATTTATAGAATCTTATTTTAAAGTGTTACTGATCTTTGCTGTCATTATGTGTGCTTTTTTTCTGTAGATCAGGCTGTAAATCAGTTTCACGTTGCTCCATTTTGAAAATCTTGATTAAATTTTATCTGCGCTCTATTCACCCATTTTCCCTAGGGGTTGAGGAGCTGGAGAGGAAGGGATACTGCTTTGGCACCTTTCAATACGCTTCTAATCAACAGCCCGGATTCCCTCACATATGGAAGCTTTTAATTACTGCTAATTGTGGCCATTACCATGGGAAAATTAAATAATAAAAGCAAGACAAATATTGATGTTAATTGATGGAGTTGCTCGCTTTCAAAATGGTTTCAATAAGTTTGAATTAACCCTATTTGCATACATTAATCAGGATAATTAGAAATTAAGATGATTGTAGTTGAGGCTGATCACTAGTATTTTGTGCGAGCGAACGTGTGTGCGTGTGTGTCTGAGTGTGTGTGTGTGTGAGTGGGATGCGGTGTAATGAAAACAGGTTGGCCAGTGGGAAGCTTTGGATGGTAGCCACTCTGTGTGTTCTGTCATAAGTAATTAACAGAATCACACCAGTAGTACACACTGAGATTGAGAGAACCAGCTCAAGCTCATAGCATATTCAGACATGCTTTTAAAACCAGGTAGTGGTCTTTCTGAGGCCGAGGTGAACCACGATTCATGGTCACGACCTGCTACTCTGAGTAACGCTTTGCCTTTTTTATTGATTCCTAGCTAACTTACATTTATCTGTGGAGTGACAGAGCAGCAAATGTAGTTACACACTTTCCTGGATGTGGGGTTGTTGATCTAGATTCCTGCTAGTTCTAAAAAATAAAAGAATAATCCATAACATGATTAATGCCCCGCTAAGTATACTGTTTGCAAAGGATACGACTTCTTATTTTTGATTTTATTAAATGGTATTTAGATTGTAAAACATGCTTTTTTTTTTTTTTTTTTACTTTTTCCTTCCTTGAAATTCAAAAGCAGCAAATTTAAAAATGGTTGATGCTAACCTTTTTTTCCATGCAGTGAAATTGAATGGTGACTAGGCTGTCCGTCCCTAACATTCTTCCTAACATCCTTTTTTGTGTTCCAGGAGGAAAAAAGGAAGTGAAAATGTTTTGAATCAACATGAGGATAAGTAAACGATGACTGAATTTGCATATTTGGGTGTACTATCCCATTAAGTATAGAAGATAATTATTTTTCTTTAGTCACAACAAACAATACTGGAAGCAAAAGTAAGATGATTTACCACTGCTTGTGAATCTCCTCAATCCAGAACCGAGTTTATCGCTTGTAAGTGCAAAGATGAATGTTTTTGTGAATCAGCATCCTCTTTTGACACCTTTAAGCATTCATACACTCTGTGTTTGGCATTCATCAGAAAAAACAATGAAATCATGCGGGCCAGGAAATATTGAGAAATCTTGTTCTTCGCTCTTGAGTATCATGAGATGGTTATTGAGGTGGCTGTAATTTGATAAAATGAATAAAGTGTGTGGGCTGCAGTCAACTCAGCACTTTCTCCCGGGCACTTTTCCGACCTCACTCCTACCTTCGCAGAACTTCTGACAGAGGAAAAAATTCCCTGACATTGGCAGCAGCGGGAGCCCACCTATCGATTAGGTCATATCTGCGATAGATGATGGATTGGATGTAATTTAGGGGCATGGCGGGTGTATCTATCAGGGTGCGGCCCCCACAGACCGTCTGGTAAAACAAACAACCGTCAGACCCAGCACTCTAACCCATGGCCTGCATGCATTCCTGGAGAGAGTGGAGGAATCGACTGGATGATGTGATTTGCCTCTGCTCCTCTTCAGCTGTGTGGATCTCAAATCCCTCTGCAGATCCATCTGTGCTTCAGGGTTGCACCACTTCCCACCTTCCCTCAGGATCTCTCCAGACATTGCTCGACATCTCTTCACTTTTGTGCCAGTATTTGTTCTCTTTTTTTTCCACTCTCACACTCTCCCCCCTTCAGTTTTCCGTTGTGGCTGTTTCTTTGTTAGGTATTCTTCCAATTTAATTATGAAGGCTTTGAAGTTCCCATGAATAATGGCAAGGTGCACCCTTCCAGTGCCTTCAGCTTTTTATTCAGATCAAAGATAGCTTTTACATCAGCCAGAACTCCTCCCCCCAGCTGAGAGCAGTCACAAGCATTTCAGAGACCAGGTGCCAAGGCTTGTCTTTCGGCTGCTCCCCCGTCAAACACGGGCAATGGAGGCTCCCCTGGATGGGTATTGAGCTGTTGTTGCAAGATGTCAAAAGCTTACTCCGAGGTTGGCACTTAAACCTGCATGCAACATCAGACCCTCTTTGTAACTTTAACCTTTCATCTACAGGGCAGATGGCTACAAATAACCAGTACATTTTGCAAAACAGAAAAACAGAGCTTTTGCATTTATTTATTGTACTATTGAACACTGCTACTCAACAAAAACAGAACATTTTCTAAGCTGAATATTTATTTATTTATTAGTTATTTTCAGGGATAGTTCACCCAAAGATTAAAAATGTGTCATCACTTACTCACATCCCAGATGTGTATGACTTTCTTTCTTCTGCAGATCACAATAAAAGATTTTTAGAAGAATATCTCATCTCTGTTGGTCCTCATAATGCAAATGAATGGTAACCAGAACTCAGAAGCTCCAAAAATTACATAAAGGATGTATAAAGGTAATCCATGAGACTCTGGTGTTTAAATCCATATCTTCATAAGATATGATATGATATGATAGGTGTGGGTGTGAAATAGATACTATAATTTTCCACCTTTGACCAGCCCAAACCAGTAGGTGGCTGAATGTGAAAGTGAAAGCCACTTCCACACCAGAATTTGGAAGTGAAAGTAAAAGTGTAGATTTATTGTTTAAAAAGGACTTAAATATTGATCTGTTTCTCATTCATACCCATCATATAAATTTTAAAGATATTGATTTAACCACTGGAGTTGAATGGATTACTTTTATACTTCCTTTTGGGACTTCAAAGTTCTTGTTACCATTCACTTGCATTGTATGGATCTACAGAGCTGAGATATTCTTCTAAAAATCTTGATTTGTGTTAAAACACATCTGGGATGGCATGAGGGTGAGTAAATGATGAGATAATTGTTTTATTTTGGGGTGAACTATCACTTTATAAAAGACATTTATATATTACACTTTATGGCGTAATCCATTACTTCATCCTTCTGAACTTTAAAGGTGATGTGTGTAATTTTTTTCGATGTTATAAGACTTTCTCCTTTCCTAGCTCAATTTGCAGAGACAACCATAAGTAAAAAGTAAAAACTGGAGCTGTTTGTACTGTTTGTTTGTGCATCCTGACCAGCCCGACACAGCAACACTTTGTGTGTCCATCACACAAATCCCCCGAATTAGACATTTATTTTCTCATTAATTTCTCAACTTCTTTCAAATAATCTGTGAAACACAGTGGCCAGCTAAAATATTCAGCGCCCTACTACTGTATGTCTAAAAATATAGAAACAGGAAGTTCTGAAATTCTCCTTACATTATTACATGCATTGCAAAGCTGATTGTGTCAGCCACAGGTCAACAGACTGCAGAGGGAACCGCTGTCCCCTATGCATCAGGCAACTGTTTTTAGACATGTGTACCAGATGTTAAACAAACATACAGTCACACATTGACAGACTGGAGGAGGCATACTGATGCATGGGGCATGCCGCCCCACTTTGCTTTTCCCATTCCTCTAAGTGGCTTGTCAATTACACTGGGTAAACAGAGACAGAGTTAGGGAGTAAATCCACCGAAGACAAATATAAAATCGGATCCCTGGAAGATTAAAGGCCACTGAGCCGTGCGAACAAATATTTCAATAAGACAATAGCATTGAGGTTGAGGCATTAGTTTATATGAATGTGTATGTGGTGAGTGCACGGGTGGACTGGCCATAGGGAGAACTGGGACTTTTCCCTGTGGGCTGGCCATGAAATGGGGCCGAACGGCCAAATACCCAAATTTTTGTGAGGATTTGTTTAAAGTGAGAAATAAACTTAAAGGAATGATCCATGTTCAATACAAGCTAAGCTCAATCGACAGCATGCGTGGTACAATCTTGATTACAACAAAACAATAATTTCGACTAGTCCTTCTTTTATTAAAAAAAAGCAAAAATTCCTGGTACAGTAAGGCCCTTACAATTTAAGTAAATCGTGTACAGTATCATTAAAATGCACACTGTTTCAAAATTTTAGCCACAAGATTTTAGTGTGATAAAATCACTTACTAACCTCATCTGTGTAACGCTATATCCAATGTTACTATACTTTTTTGTCATGGCGATTTAATGGTGGTTAACCCTGTAGTCCTGGTGAGCCATTTATTATACTAAATGTATGTAGAACAGAGATTTTATAACACTAAAATCATGTTAGCATGTATAATGATCATGTCTTGTGGCTATACCTTTGAAACAGCTCATTTATATGTTTATGGACTGGCTCCATTCACTTCCATTGTGAGTGCCTTAAGCCTGCTATACACTGTAGGATATTTACAGTCATTGGATTGTTACTTGTCAGACTGTACGATATGAACGCATTGATATCATCATGGCACACTGTGCAACATTATGTCAGACTGTATGAGACACATCGTAGCCGACTGTGGTCCCAGTCGTCCCGATCAGTGAACGTGACTCACGTTACGGGAGTGTTGCAGAATAGAAGTGAAATGGCAAGATTTGCCCACCCCAGAGGAACATTTTTTTTTCTGAAATTCGGGACATCAGCATTTCAGTTGCTCCAATACCACTCCATCACAAGCATAGACTTACATATAAAAAAAGATGGATTTTGTCAAATTGACCTATAATAAGACATTACTCATTACGAATGCAAAAAAATTGCAGATGTTTAGAATGAACGCGAGTGCGGGAGGTAGCATACAGAAATAATTAGCTACCACAAGCAAATATTCATTGTGAAAATAAAAGACTTGCGGCCCGAAAAATTACAAACTTCTCTGTTCACATTGGGGAAAACAAAAAATAGATTAGTAAACTATTGGCCATGCAAAATTTCAAAAATATATTTAGGCTGATAATATATCACACTTGCAAATTCTCTATGGATAATGCACAAACACGACATAGATTTATATAATTGCATCCAGCTGTGTCTGCTAATTTGGATTAAAACATCCCATAAATACCAATATATATATATTGTTCAAACTTTTACAAAAAAAAGTGCATGATAAATGTAATGAAAAAAGCATGTTGAGAAAATGCTATCGTTTGTTTTGTAAGCTCTGTATTTATTTAATTCAGGGAATAATGCTTTCATATTGCTGAAGTGATGCAATTTTCTCCACGTATTTTCTGCTTATTTATTTGTTAAAACTTGTTATATGAAATGAAAAGAAGAAAAACATTTAAAGAGCTTGAGTAGAGTGATAAAAAGGCACAAATGTTGTTATGGTGGTGCAAACGCGGAGCAGGTTTCTTTCCAAGTGAATTTGTGTGCGAGAGAGAGGTCGGAATATTTCATCTTAATAGCAGTCACACTAGACGGCTGCAACGCTAAATTTCTGACACTGCCAGAACTTCATCGGAGGATAAAGCACATCGCAAATGCTGTTAATCGGCCATCGGTGAACATGTCACACTGAACATAAGAATGTAAGATTGAAGATTTTGCCCTACGACGACAGAAATCCTTTAAGATACACAAAATTTGTCTCAGACGGCAGAATCGTGGACATAATCGTACAGTATGCCCCAGGCTTTACAGAAACTGCTATTTTATTTTTCCTTTTTAATGGATAGTCATAATGATTTATGTGGTAATCGACATTATGCCACAAATGCTGTCAATTGAGCTTCACTTACACTGAACTCAGAACATTCCTTTAATTCAAAGTGAAACAAATTATTATTTCTCGGCCCATTGGCAATTTGTTTTTTCTTATTTTTGGCATAAACCTTTCAATCAGTTTTGTTAGATTTCCCTCAAAAGAGAACTTGAAATCTTATGTCATTTTGCATATCAAGTAAATGTGTCTTGTTCTAAAGATGTTTATTTTTACTGGAAGACAAGACCTGTAAATTTGTGTACATTTTTTTTCTTTTCCTCTTTTTAAGGCATAATCTATACAATCATATATATATATATATATATATATATATATATATATATATATATATATATATATATATATATTATGAAGACTAAGGCATTATAGACATTACAGCATAATTTTCTGGCAATGTTTGTTGTAAAAAAAAAAACAATTACTTGACTTGAATTGAAGGTTTAAGTTTAGTCCTTCCACTACCAGGCACTACAGGGAATTTATGAGAAGTGCAATTTTTTTATTATTATTATTAAAAATGAAGGGAATGTATAAAAATGTTGCCAGTGCCTCTTTATACTTTTCAAAATTGCATACCTTCAACCGTTATGTTAAAAACATTTCAGTCGACAAATTACTGTGCTGAAGATATGAAACCAGGTCACTTATTGTTCTAATGCTTGCTAAGCCTCTGATAACCCCATGATACAGCCCTGCTGCTTTAGTGCTCTCCCTTAGCATTGCCTGATTCAACCATGTCATTACATTAATTCCAAGCCATTAATGAAGAAAAAAAAAGGAAATTGAAAAAGAAACTATGGCTATCAATCCCTGGTGTTGTTGGCAGGTATATAATGAAGTATTTGAGTCCAATTGAATTTGAACTAATTACACTACCCTGCAGATATTGCTTCATCTGTACCAGTCGAATTAATGTAACGCTGCATATGGGAGACGTACCTCTCGCACCCTGACTCACCTTAGCGTCACACTCCATAACATGCTACACACTCTAAAAACACACATTCCTACATGCTAAAAACCAAATACACACACAATACATCATTGCGGCATAATCTCTCTCTCCTTCTCTCAGACAGCCACGCTTTGCTTAGCAGCTTGGAAGCCCCCGGCTGGCCAGTCCTTGCCTTAATTACACATGTAGCACTTTGGAGAGAATGAAAATCCATTAATTCACTTTCATTGAAAATATTAGGTCATTCTCATCCCCTGTCACATTGCTTGCTTAGTAGGAGCTTTGTAGCGCAGGACAAGCATAATGTACAGGCTTTTACATGCCTGATTAGGTGTCTTCTATATTTCTCAACAGTTATATTTACCTCTTTAGACATCATGTCATTTTTTTAAAAAAAGACACTTAAATTTCCTATATCTGAGGTTGCTTTTACACTAGAGCTTATGGTGCAGACCTATGTAGTTTGACGTAATAGTTCTATTCCTTTTCCGACAGAAAGTCATATGGGTTTGGAATGGCATGACAGACTGATCTTACAGAGAAATCGGAAACAGTAGGTTGACATTTCTTGAGCTAAAATCAGTCTATGCTTACCAAAATTTGAAACACTATCCACAGTGGTAAAAGCGGTAAGTGCTGTTGGGCACATTTGAATGTGAAGTTTCCAAGTGTAATTTCCACAGAGGGGTGCCAAAAGCGAGTTTTATTCAGCCATACAGGCAGTAATACAGTGAAGAGGAATGCATATTATATAAACTGAACCCCCAAACCTAAACCATAAGTGGAGTAAAAATATAATAGAGGGGAAAAATGCAACCTCCGAATCACGCTTGTCACTGATTATGCGATTAGTTTCTGGTTTCAATACGGAATCCGAACCTGGGGTCTCCCACACTGCTGATACACTTTTCTGGTACGTCACAGGAGAAGGTAAACACACTGGAGTCAATGCAAACATGTCTGATAGGAGATGATGCTTGTTAGTAAGTCAACATTATGTCGCCGATCCTAGGGTACCGGAAGTATTCAAAACATTATGCTGACCTCCAGTGTGATCATGTTGGGCATGAGGATAGGTAAAGTCATTTTTTGTGAACTATCCCTATAAATGTGCATAAAATAGGCCTTTCCATATTAGAAGAAACCTTATCAGAGTGTCTGCCTGACCAGATACTACTCTTTATTTTGCTTTATTTCGCATAGCTCAATCCCTCTCTCCTAATTTTCAATATGCAGGCTTCATGAAGAGGTTGCGTAATGATTATTTAATGCTGGTATAATTGCTTAAGGGCTGCTTTTGCTCCTGTATTCACTAGCATGATACATCAGCATCATTATCAGACTGATTGGACTACGATCACAGGCATGTGATCATCACAATCAGCTTCAACAGGACTCTGACACACAGGGAGAATCAGCCTCTAAACTAGACTGACTGTTCAGATAAGATCTCCTTGTTGGTGTAGATTAATGAATCATATATATGACTGTGAGATATGCTCTTTTAAGTGCATCCATAGAGCATGTAGAGTTGGAGAGTTATCAGCAGGTTTGAAGTGGTCTCCAGCCAACAGGACCCCTGTTTACACATGATGGAGCATCTTTAAAGTTATCTCTGTTCAAATAAATGTGGTTGGGCTTCATGTGACAATAATCCTGCTGCATATTCAGATTTGTCTCCCATACAAATGGATTGAAGGGTTCTAAAGTATTTTATGGTTAAAATTTCCCAAAATATCCAAGCCTCTAAAATATTCACATTGTTAATGCTGCTTGCTAAGTCAATCATAACCATTACTGTTGGTCAGACGTAAAGTTAGGGATTTGTTCAAATGTCGATTAGACTATAAATCAATATACCTAAACACACTCAGAATGTCTTAGCAACTGCATAGCAACACCTGTAAAACTTTACATCATGGTGGCGCCTCCATGATTGGGTTGGGGCGCCATGTGCAACAGGCACGCAGCTGCGGGCCGTTGGAAAGGGGCCCCAATGCGCTGGCACATCAATTGCATAGAGTTGATGACCGTTTTCTTTGCCATGCGGAAGTTTCTCCCATTAGTTTGAGACAAACATGTCCTAGTCAGATTAGACAGCATCACCACGGTAGTATACATAAATTGCTATGGCGGTGTATGCTCCAGCCACATGTCACGACTCGCCCGTCGTCTCCTCCTTTGGAGCCAGCAGCGACTCAAGTCGCTGTGCGCCACTCACATCCCCGGCAACCTCAATGTGGTAGCGAACGCGCTGTCACAACAACGCTTGCCAGGTGGAGAGTGGAGGCTTCACCCCCAGTTGGTCCAGCTGATTTGGGAACGATTCGGCAAGGCCCAGGTAGTCCTGTTTGCCTCTTGAAAGACCTTCCACTGCCCACTCTGGTGTGCCCGAACAGAGGCTACCCTCGGGGCAGATGCACTGGCACACAGCTGGCCCTCGGGGCTGCGCAAGTACGCATTTCTCCCAGTGAGCCTTCTTGCACAGGTGCTGTGCAAGGTCAGGGAGGATGAGGAAAAAGTCACCCTAGTGGCTCCCTACTGGCCCACTCGGCCTGGTTCTCGGACTTCGTATTCCTCGCAACAGTCCCTCAGGGACGGGGCACGCTCTAGCATCCGCACCCAGACCTCTGGAACCTCTACGTCTGGCCCCTGGACGGGACGTGGAAGATCTAGCTGGTCTACCACCTGCCGTCTTAGACACGATCAACAAATCCAGAGCCCCCTCTACCAGGCAACTTTACGCCCTGAAGTGGCGCTTGTTCGCAAATTGGTGCTCTTTCCGGGCTGAAGACCCACAGAGGTGCGCATTTAGGTCAGTGCTCTTATTTCTGCTGGAGAGGCTGGAGGGTAGGCTGTCCCCTTCCACCTTGAAGGTGTATGTTGCTGCTATCGCGGCCCACCACGACGCAGTAGATGGCAAGTCTTTGGGTAAGCACTTAAGCACTTGACTTAATCATCAGGTTCCTAAGAGGTGCCCGTTGGTTAGTTCCTTCCTGGCTAAGCCTGTTCCCCTCCTGGGATCTCTCAGTGGTCCTCGCGGGCCTTCAGAGACCCCTCTTCGATCCCCTAGAATCAGTTGGACTCAGGGCCCTCTCTCTAAAGACAGCCCTGCTAATCGCGCTCGCCTCCATCAAGAGGGTCGGGGACTTGCAAGTGTTCTCTGTCAGCGACACTTGCCTGGAGTTCGGTCCAGCAGACACACATGTGATCCTAAGACCACGACCGGGCTACGTGCCCAAGGTTCCTACCACGCCCTTCAGAGACCAGGTAGTGAACCTGCAAGCACTGCCCCAGGAGGAGGCCTACTTGGACCGCATGCAGAGCTTTAGACGTTCTGAGCAGCTCTTTGTCTGCTTTGGTGGACAGCGGAAAGGTCTCCAAACAGAGGCTTTCCCACTGGGTGGTAGACGCCATTTCATTGGCCTATCACACCCAGGCCGTGCCCCCCCCCCCCCCCTGCCCCCCCCTTGCAGGTCTGAGCACACTCAGCAAGGTGTGTTGCGTCCTCGTAGGCAGAGGGACCTCTCTGGCAGACATATGTAGAGCAGCGGGTTGGGCAACACCTAATACCTTTGTGAGATTTTACAATCTCATGGTTGAGTCAGTATCATCCCGTGTTTTGTCAGGTCCGAGCCAGTAGAACTCGGTACACGCTGATGGACTGACCAGGTGAATCACTTGCATCGAGGGCCCTTTCCCTCGGCCGAGGTAAAACTGTGCGCTTTCTCTCCCAGGAGATCCCGTTCATTTGGATCCCTGGATGACTCCTCCTTAGCCCTGTAGGTCCGCAATTCAGCGGAGGAATTCGCCAACCCAGTCCACTGCGGGTACTCAAATCTACCCTGTACTGGAATAGGTGCTCCACAGGACGGGACTCCTGCGTGGACTCCTCCTGTGTGTATTTTCCGTGGTACGGTCCCCTTACGAGTAGACCAGCGTCTCCCTTAGCCAGTTCCACCTGCTTGAGGCTGGATCTACCACTACGCCACTTTCCCCACATGTGACCTGAGTGGCCCATGTGATGTATTTCACCATTTTTACCTCCCCTTCCTGGGTAGGTGTGGTCTCTGCAGGGTCTTTTTCCCCTGAAAGAATAGGAAACTGGGTAAGACCCCCATCCCACGATGCGTGTAAGGGCCCCAGCCGTTTTGGCTCTATGCGAGAAACATAGAGAGAAAACAGGCCCAGTGAGGCTCGGCCCGTTCCCAGTTGGCAAGCGTCGCCTTGTTCCCCTGTTTAGGGTAACCAGAAGGATTCCAATGACTTTTATGGGGCATTGGGGGAGGGTACGTGCAGTCTGACACAGCTGGTCGCCTTTGCATGTAAAATACCTGCCCACTCCTGTGTCAGCAGTACACGTACACGACTCAGGGCATGGCGTGATTTAAATTGGACCCCTAGTCGAAGTGAGCGACAGACAGGGAACGTCTGGGTTACATATGTAACCTCCATTCCCTGATGGAGGGAACAAGACGTTGTGTCCTCCCGGCCACGTCGCTGAGCCGGACCATTTCCGGCTCCTCAGAAAAATCCTAAATGAGCTTGACGTATTTCCCCGCATTTATACCCGTATGTCCGGGGGCGGGGTATGCAAATACTGTCTGCCAACTTCTCATTGGCCTTTTTTCATAGATCAGAGGCATATTCGGCACTCAAGAGAGACCCCTATTGTCGCTTCTTCGACACAACGTCTCATTCCCTCCATCAGGGAACGGAGGTTACATACGTAACCTAGACGTTTTCCATCATGTTTTTTGGGTGCCACCGGTGGGTGACTGCCATTTCCGTGGGAATGCTGAGCGCCAGCTCATTGTTTATCTGCATTTGCATGGGACGCAGATTGCCTAGCTCATCAGCAGACAGACGGCACATGTCCCACATTAATTACCTCTACATATAAGCTCTCCTCGTGTTGAGCCTAGCGTCAAATTGTTTGTTATTGTATTGCGGTGCTGTTTTGTCTCCAGTCAGTCTTGTCCTTTTCCTGTGATTACTTTGGTCAGTTTCTGCTTTTTTAGTTTTTCAAGTTTATTATTCTGTTTCTGTTTTTCCCTCTCGTGGGTGTTTTGGTTTGTATTTTTGTTCTTTGTAAATAAAGCCCACATTCTTGCCTCTATGTGTTTGGTCCTGCCTCTCTCTCTATTAATGTGACAGCTATGTAGAGAGAATGTGTTGTCTGAACAGATCTCCTTGTTCACTCATTGTTGGTTAGAGGTGCCCTGACTGTTAAGATAGGTCCCTGTCTATTAAGATGGGGAAGTTTTATTGGCGCAGAGGGAACATTGGAGTATTTGCAGTGTTAGCACATCATGTGAAGTGTTAAAATGAATCAAATGTGTGAAATTGCCATTTGATGTCCAGGTGCGTTGCACATGCTAATTACACATGTCTGTGTGCTTGTGTGTATTCTTGACATGTTTGCATGTGCTGTCCATGGTTTTAACTCTTTAATGTCTCTGCTATTTGGGAACTTCATGATACAGCTCATTGATGATGTTTAAGTCAAAGATGATTCAATCTTTTGAAAATGATCAAGAGGTTATTATGCAGATGTTTTGTGCTTGAATGTTCACAAATTGAATGTCAATTGGTATGTGAATGTGAAAGGTTTCCATTACATGCTAGACTATGATTCATGTTATTTGTTGTATTCCACTGGCGTGTACAAGGGTAAAATAAACTTTAGCAGATATATTGTGGAAATATACCTGTCATAAAAACCAATCAATGACAATGGAATATTTAGCTTTATTTATTTTCATGTTTGTGACAAATATCGCAAGTCATTTTTCTCTGTAAAACTTCCCATCACAATGGTTTTGGTGGGTTACTGCAAGGAAAATTATACATATGTGTCAAAAACATGTTTTTAATTCATGTATCTATAAACTTCTGATTGTAAATATTCCAATGGAGGCAAAAACGGTTAGAAGAAAGTCACGACAGATTTTTTCTTCTCTAAACAGCTTGTAAGTCTTTAATTTGAATCGTTCACATCACTTACATGAGCGACATTCATATTACCATTCTTGCAATTAGATTTAAAACATATATTATGATGCAGCTCCTAAAACAATCAACTGCCAACTGGCAAGTAAATAAATTTTTTATTCGCCAAATTAAATTTTTACTCAGATTTGGTGCTTTCTGAGTGTTAATTCTGGACCCTGTCAGTGACACAGATCCATTGAGCAGAACCAACCCACCCTGCCACTCTCCCTCCTTACACCTCTTTATCTCCATCTCTCTTTCTCTCTCACCACTAATCTGTCCTCACTTTCTTCCTCCCACCCCTTTCCTTGTAATCTCTCTTCATTTAAAGCCTCATAGCTGGCTTCCTCTCTCTCCCTCTGTCTCTCTTCTTCCTGTCCCTCTTTAGTGCCAGTTCTTCTCCTTTTTTTCTTTACAAGGATCAATTTAGCCCAACATGATCCTCGGTGTGCACAGCTAATTCCGCGGAGCTCACGCAGCTCTGCATTGTGTCATAATTGGTGTGAAATTGATTTATGGCCCCCTTTCCAACCTCTAAAAAGCTGCTGAGTGATGCTTCCTGTCATAATCATTCCATCCCGCCGCTCTTTTCTCGTCTTTTTCAAGCACTACTCTCCGATGGTCCGTGCTGTACAGATTATGTATGATGAGATTTCCTCTCATGTTTAAAACATGATATCTGAGAGAATTCGAGCTTCTCCTTGTGCCCCTCGCCCACTTTACCCATGCTTACTTGTTCAGCCGAGCTCTATCTCTGTTTTTTGTGGCTTCAAACACGTCTGCATTATTTATGGAAGTTTTACTAATTCATCTGAATGGAGAGCGAGAGAGAAAGGGAGAGAGACTCGTGGTTGAAGACTGCCACACTCTCAAAAATTTGGTGCTGGTGGTACAGAGCGAGCTTTAGAGGTAGTCTACAGAGCCGAAGTCTTGAGAGCCTGCCTAACATCATCAATTATGAAAGCGGGCGACATTTTTGAGGCAGTTTTTGTGACTCTTACTGGTGTGGAATATAATGTTCTTCTCCCCAGTGTTGTCCAGGTGAACAGAAAAAGAACACAAGGCTGGGCATATAAATGCCACCGAGTGAAATCCGGAAAGGGCCAAGTGTTATGGCAGAAACAGCAGATAGAGGCATATATATATATATATATATATATATATATATATATATATATATATATATATATATATATCCACCAATCATGCCTTTTTTGATGCACTCGATCTGTTTAAGTTAAAGAGATAGTTCAAACAAATTGTAGATTATTTCACCATTTACTCTTGCCCAGTACTCATGTTGTTCAGTAAATGTGAAAGGGTTAGTTCACCCAAAAATGAAAATTCTCTCATCAATTACTCACACTCATGCCATCCCAGATGTCTTGAGTTTCTTTCATCTGCTGAACACAAACATTTTTAGAAGAATTTCTCAGCTCTGTAGGTCAATACATTGCAATTGAATGTGTCCCAAACTTTTGAAGTTCAAAAATCCACATAAGGGCAACAAACAAGTTCTCCAGACAACTCTGAACTTTTCTGAAGCGATATTATAGGTGTGGGTGATAAACAGATCAATTATTTAGTCATTTTATCTTTCACTTTCACTTTATTCTTCTTCTGTTTTTGGCATCGCCCCCTACTGGGCAGGGAGGAAAATGTATTACAAAAAATTAATTAAAGGGATAGTTCACCCAAAAATGAGAATTCTCTCATGGTTTACTCACCCTCATGTCATCCCAGATGTGTATGACTTACTTTTTTCTACAGAGCACAATTTAAGATATATTGAAGAATATTTCATTGCTGTAGGTCCTCACAATGGAAGTGAATGGGTGCCAAAATCTTGAAACTCCAAAATCCTCATAAAGGCAGCATAAAAGTAATTCATACTCCAACTCCAGTGGTTTCATCCACGTGTTCAGACCTGATATGAAAGGTGTGGGGGAGAACCAGATCAATATTTAAGTCATATTTTGTCATCAATTTTCCTCTTTTCCCCCATTAGAGAGCAATATGCAAGAAGGATAGAAGGATAATGAGAAAGTGAAAGTAAAGTGGAAATTGATCAGGGAATAGATTTTATATTAAAAAAAATGACTTAAATTTTGATCTGTTTCTCACTCACACCTATCATATCACTTCTGAATATATGGATTTAACCATATATCCAGTCATCTGGAGTCATATTATTTTGCCCTTATGTGGATTGTGGATGTGAAAGTCCTTTGCTTGTGTGAGAAGAAAGCGGGAGCCAGGTGAACATCCAAACGTGCAACTTTTCTTTTTTTTTTTACACTTTCCGTTGTCTTCACAATCACACAATACTATTACAGCAACACACACCCTAGTGGCTTTCCAGCTCACTGACTTCTCAGTTCCTCTGTTTATCAGCAGCAGCTCTCAATCACACACACAGACACAAAGCTTTGTTGCATCTCTCTCTCTCTCTCGCTCTCTCTCTCTCTCTCTCTCTCTGTGTGTCTCTCCCGGCAGCAGCTCTGGTTGTGGTTTTATACCTCACCCGCCAATACCGAAATCACCAACAGGTGGGCGAGATCATTTTCCCCGGGTGTCCATCCCGGCCTCGCTCCGCACCGTCATCGCTCTGTCCTGCCCCGCCCACCACAGTGGAGCTTCAAAATCTTGAAACCTATTCACCTACATTGTATGGACCTAAAGAAATGAGAAATTCCTCTAAAAAACTTTGTGCTCAGCAGAAGAAAAAAAGTCATACACATCTGGGATGGCATGAGCGTGAGTAAATGATGAGAGAGTTTTCATTTTTGCAGAATGACAGCCTTCCATCAACATTCACTTGAATGCAATGAAAGTAAAGGTCAGTGGTAGCTCAGCACAATGCTTTTTTTTTTGTCAGCGATTAAGGCTCTGGGACACCGACCGAAAGGTTGGGGGTTCAAGCCCCAGCACCGTCAAGATACCACTGTTGGGCCCTTGAGCAAGGCACTTGACCCTATCTGCTCCAGGGGCGCTGTTTCATGGCTGACCCTGCGCTCTGAACCCAGCTTAGTTGGGATATGTGAAAACAACTGCATTTCATTGGCTCTGTACCTGTACTCTGCACAATGACAATAAAGTTGAACCATAACTGGTGATTGATCTCCTTTTGTATTCAATGGAGAATATATAGCAATACAGGATTGTAACAACATGAGGGAAAATGATGACATCATTTAAATTTTTTGTTGAACTAGCCCTTTAACCAAAACTCGTATGGAGAACTTTTAAGTTAAATTAATAAAAAAAAAAAGGCAGACGATGCTCCTGCCTGCCGTCCATATGTTTGAAGATGTGGTCATAGTCAGATGGATTAAATATAGACAGGCAGAGCACGAGTGGGAGGGGGCGGTCAAGCCAGTTCTCCTCCCTTCCTCTCTTTTCTCCTCAGAAGAGCCAAGAGAGTGGAGTGTGGCCCCTGAGGCAGAACTCCCAGCATCCAAATCGGACAGGCGGTGCTGAATGTGCAAGAGCTGTCAGGTGCTATGGCTTGTAACATGAGTTAGTACTGCTATCAGAGGCACTGTGTGTGTACGAGAGAGAGAGATAGCGAAGGGACCGAAACTGCTGCTGCTTGGACCCATAGCCGCACTACACCAAAGCCCAGCTCATACATTTCTAATGCTTCGAGCAATACATGTCTCATTCATAATAGATAACCCTGCCTGCACCTGCAACGTATATCATACGCTCTATAAAGAGGTCAGCCATTCACTGGCTGTGGCTATGGGGCACGGACAGTGGAGGGTTCGGAGGGTTCTAATCTGTAAATTAGCCATCGGCCTCACCTCGATGCTCGTGACAGTCCACAATACAGTCCGCCACCCCTGCCCTGCCCTAGGAAAATGAGTTTGTATGCCAGTTCAGCCCTTATTCCCCCCTCCCTCCTTCCAACCAATCCAAACCCCCACCCCATCCCTCTCAGTTCATGTCTCAGCCCCTTGCACTAGGAGACAATTTACGGTAATTGAGAGAAGGCAAAGCTTGCCTCATATGGCACAGAGGAAATTTGCCTGCGCAGGGCTGTAAATTATCTAAGCAAAAGGGGATTCAGGAATTACATCCACTCGGCAGGAAATTAGTGTTTATCAGGCTGAAAAGCTCAGATGTTGGGCAGGTAAAGGGGTCTGTACTGGACAGGCCAGCTGGGCGGTGAGGGTGAGGAGGGGCTGGGATGGCTGGATTGGTCCATTGACACAGGGTTAATACTGCAGTGAATAGGCCCTGTCCATTTGTCTGATGGAGTTTGGCTGACTGCGCCTAGTTTCCGGGGAACAGATGCCTCCCACCATTCCATTTTACACCAAATCCTACTTTTTATCGTCCTTTCTAACCGGATCCAAATCAATTAGGCAGTGAAGCTAACAGAAGTTGTTTATTGGGAGTCTTGCCATTATATATAGCAGATCTGAGCGTTTAGGTATCAGAAAGTGGAACAGCAAAGGGTGTATTCATTCTGCATTTAAACAACCCACAAACTAAACAACCTCTTTTTAAGATGAAATAAATACTTCCAAGCAATTGATCTGAATCCCATGGCACCATCACAAAGCGTGCTGTACTGTCTGAAGATATAATATTGACTGGGCCTCATTTGCATGTGCTTTTGTGTATTTGCATGCATGTCAGCATGCGCATATCTGCATATATGTCTAAGAGTGCGTTTGAGATTGTGTGTGCATGCCTGTGCTCTGCACAGACACCAAACAAACAGAGGATCTAAGCCATCTATTATTTACTGCATTTTTATTTACCCCATCAAACAGCTGCCACCAACAATCACATGCCAAATGAGCGTAGTTTATGGCTGAGTAAGCAGGGAGAGGAATAAAGGTGGGTTTTATCAGAGGATGGGTTTTAATTGCTTGCGCTGTAATGGTCTGAGTGGACAGCAAGTGTTGGACGACTGCTTTAATCCGGGCTCAGTACACGTGGACCTGCCAATGTGTGTGCCTTTTAAAATCGTTTTTTGGCTTGCTTGGAAGAGAGGGGCCTGAAATAAAAAAAATTATTTGTTCATGCTTGCAAAATTTGACAAACTAGGAGGCTTAAAAATATTTTTGTTTTCAATTGGTCAACTGAATTATTGTGGCACAGGCAAGAAAATCACATAAATGTTGAATTCAATAAGCCCAGTAAGTGTGGAGCTGCGGTTCTGTTTGTAAATTGCACTGAAATACTGTCATGGTCATCTCTTATGAGCTCTGCTATGGAGTTGACACTTTATGAAGTTTTGTGAAGTTATTTACTTTACGTAGATTCTCAAGTTCCCATTACTTCATCAGGAACCTGCTATACGGCCTGTTTGTGTTTGCAAGGAGAGTAAACATCCATATGCTGCCGTGTTGCTGGGATTGTGTGGCTGTCAGCCTTTCAGTAAGTGTGTCACATCTGCTCCTCATCCCATTACAAAACTGCACAGCTTTCTAATGGCTGCCTTTACACCTGTACAAACCCCAGCTCTGACACACACTTCTCCCCATGCACTGTGCGACATCATAAAACAGTTCTTTACACACATACTCACACCCATGGTTGTTTGATGGAGACTTTCCGTTCACTTCTCTTTATACTGCACTAATGATATTTAATGATAACCTAACCCTCATAGAAACTTTTTTTTATTCTTAGATTTTCATTAAAATAATTAGATAATAATTTAGTGTGTTTATTAAGCCGTTTCCCTTGTTGTAGGTGGTTTCATGTTTTAAAATTTGGTCACCACAAAGTAGGTAAAGCCTGCTCACACACAGCTCTCCTCCGGTCCTCACATCGAGATGCCTTCCCCAGCCAGTTTCTGACCTTTTTTATAACAGTTTAAAACATTCATGTGCTGCTACAAGTGCAAAATGCTGTAGTACTTAGCGGATGAATATTTTATCACGCGCTAAACTGAGTGCAAACGTGTGAAGCCACGGCGAGGGACAGAGTAGACTACCTCTCGAGTGCTTCTGAGTCTCTGGTTGGCTGCACGTTCTTTGCACTTCCTGTATTTGTTGTCAAGACCCAAGGAAAACACAAATGAATCATGTAAAACCTGAAAAGGGCATTATTATCTGGGCTAATGCATAAAATGAAAGCACTTTGGTCTACTCTAATATACACTCAAAATGCATGCTGTGATTTCATAGCAATAAAATTAAACTTAAACGGATAGTTCATACAAAAATGAAAGTGCCGTAATTATATTCTCACCCTCATGTTGTTCTAAACCTGTATGACTTTCTTTCTTCCATGGAACACAAAAGGAGATGTTAAGGAAGTCACCATTCACTTTCATGGCATCTTTTCACAGTAAAACTAAGGTTTAGACAGGCCAGTAGGGGGTGCTCACCCTGTGGTCTGTGTGGGTCCTATTGCCCCAGTATAGTGACGGGATGCCTATACTGTAAAAAAGCGGGTGAGAATTTAAACTGAGGTCCTGACTCTCTGTGGTCATTAATAATTTTGTAAAGAATAGGGGTATAAAACCCCAGTGCCCAGCCAAAATTCTCCCCATTGGCCCTTATTTATCATGGCCTCCTTATCTAATCTCCATCCCTGAATTGGCTACATCACTCTCCTCTCCACCAATAGCTAGTGTGTGTTGGGTTTTCTGGTGCACTATGGCTGCCGTTGCATCCTCCAGGTGATTGCTGCATACTGGTGGTGGTTGAGGAGACTCCCGCTATACTATGTAAATCGCTTTGAGTTCCTAGAAAAGTGCTATATACATGTAAGGAATTATTATTATTATTTTGATTTGCGTGTAAAGTGTTGAGGCCCATGCGTATTTCCTTGACAAGCTTGAAAGGAAATCACAATAATAATAATAATTTTTCAAAACCCCTAACCCATAGAATTAAACTTCGCCATGTAACTCATACTGCACTGTTTGTGCTACAGTCATCATGTTGGTGAGTTTTGCATGGGCAAGGACTTTAATGTTTTGCATGGGCAAGGACACATCTTCATATCACATTTTCTTTAATAAAAGTAAAAACAGAGTTGAAATTGCTGGTATAATATTGCCCACATATACTGTAAATAAGCCACACATTCTTCTACAGTAATTTGTTACTGTTAGTAATCTGATATAGTCACTTATACAGTACCGTATGCACAAAAGTACTGTTTACTAAACAGGATGTGGAAGGTTTGTTTTTGTCAACTATGATCTTTGTGGTGTTTTTTATTCATCCCTTTAGATTTTTCCCTTTTATGTAGGTTCCTCCTAAGTGCCTATAGAATTCTTATTTTTCAGTCACTCTACATCTTGCAAATAAACTGAGCAGATTTGCCTGCTCGCTCCCATTCTAATATTCATGAGTTACCTCTTTTTTCTCCCCTCACCATTGCTCGCACTTTGCTTGTCACCTCCAGTCATCGCAGTGCTGTCTGCACTTATAGTAGAGTTAGTGCAATTCTGTAATAAGCACTGCTGTTTGAGTGAGACTCTGTCAGTCTCTTTCGTCAGCGGATGCACTGTGACTCGTTCCTGGAGTCTGACGGCTGAGAGAGGCAGTGTTGTGGCAAAGGATGCCGTACTAATGAGTGGGTGAGAATGTCTGTTAGTAAACAGTAGAAAGTGTTGAGAGGGAGAGAGTCTGAGAGAGACAGACAGAAACATTGAAACAGACTTAAAGGTTTTGGGTTGAATACAAGTTAAGATCAATCGTGAGCATTTGTGGCATAGTGCTAATTACCTTAAAGATTAATTTTAACATGTCTCTTTTTTTTTTTTCTTTAAATATGGAAAACTGGCACCTTCAATGGATGTGAATGGGGCCAATCCATAAATGTTAGTTTTGAAACTTACTGTTTCAAAAAATATAGCCACAAGACAAAAACAATATGTGTGTGTTAACATGAATTTATGCTTAGTAACCTTTTCTGTGTAAAGTTATATCCAGTTTTACAACTTAAAATTGCATAACGCTGTAAACCCTAAAATGACAGGTAAAAATACGATTCGAACCACTTGAACTTGACAAATTAATGAAGAGCTTTTAAAAAAGTATACACTTCATATTTCTGCTTTTAAACCCTCCAAAAAACCTCACTGTAAACTCGATTTATTTTATTTATTTATTTATTTATTATAATTTTTTATGGTATCAACATTGTCTATTGAGCTTAGCTTGAATTGAACCCAGAATATTTTTATAAAGGGATTGTCTCCATTTACTCATCCTCATGTCATTCCAAACAGAATTGTTTTTTTTTTTGTTTTTTATGGAACACAAAATAAGTTATTAATAGCAGAATGTCCGAGCTGCTCTTTTCTGTACAAGGAAAGTTCAATGGTGGCCATGGATATCAAGTAAAATTTTCAGCAAATAACTACTAAAATGTCTGTTTGTTCTTCAGGCAAAGCTATCATATGACTTCAGATGTTTAGGAATATAACTGCTAAGTTGTATGGACTATTTTATGGTGCTATTTGTCTTTTTTTGCACTTGACAGCCCTTAGTCCCCATCTAGTTTCATTGACTGGAATAGAGCAGCTCTAACATTCTGCTAAACTTCTCCTTTTGTGTTCCGCAGAAGAAAGTTAGTCATACAAGTTTTGAACAACACGAGAGTGAATAAACAGTGACAAATTGCCAATTTTTGGGTGAATTATCCCTTTAAAGGCAGAGAGGAATTGAAGCAGCTTAACAAACAATAGCAGGAATGATTAGAGCTGTTTTTTTGTTTGTTTGTTTTTTTATCTTTGAATGAGCGGATATGTCATGCCCTTCCCTCATAAGTTACTCACTATATGTAACACTTTATTTGTTCTGAATTGATGATAGCAGAGGTCCATAATAGGTGCCTTTTCATATAGATGACGTGTGCAGGGCAATTTTTGTTTATTCTTCCAAGACCCCAGAGCTACAGTATACATGTCTTCTTTTTTTTATTATTGTAACAATCTTTATATCCTCCTCCCAATGTAGACCACCTCGCCTCCATTTTCTGAAGTGTCACCCTTGGCATGTCTTGCAGGCAATTAATTTGATTGGGCGGAATGCTTGCCGGTCAATATTTTAGGCTGAAGTTGCTGAATTGGTCCAGAGCCTACCGTAAGTCCTCAGACAGTAAGCTGGAGGCAGGCCAGATTGTTCTGTGTGTGTGTGTGTGTGTGTGTGTGTGTGTGTGTACGGTTGTGTGGGACTCCCATGGGTTGCATGACCTGTGTCAGCTGTCTGGACACTGTTGAGTGTTGTCTGGAGGGGAACAGGTTACTATTCATATAAACACATCAAGAAAGTTTACTTGACCATTGTCTCGCATAGCCAGATATTTGAATTGCAGCATAAGGTTTGGTATTCTGTAGTTTTTTCTGATAAAGAACTATCCATTTAGAGAGGAAGACAACATTTGACGTCCATTGTTTATAGGTGCCACGGTTTGTTCCTGACAGGCAGCAGATACTCTAAACCCACCCCCACCCAAATCCTAACCATATGGAGCCTGTAAGGCAGAGTAGCCTGCCAGGAACAATGGATGGCACCTTTCTCCCATCTTGCCATTTTACCAACATATAAAGAGACCATCCACAGTTTGTTTTGTTTTTAGATGACATTTAGGGCCGAGTTTAGGGTAGAAATGGTCAGAAAGATTATACTACAACAATAGGCATGTAAAAACTGTAAATATTGGCATGGTGGTCTCTGCAAATGGTTATTCAGAGAGACACCAAAAACGGTGGAAAATACATGTAAACTTAAGAAGTAAGCAGAGATTAACTCCCAAAACAAAGTGTGTAGTTACAGTTCTGCTTGTGAACATCTAGTTAAATTGAATCAGACTGGTACTCTGTAAACAGGATTTTGTTTTCAAGTGGGCTGTACACCCCAAATCCTGAAATTAACATAAAGCTAGCCAATTAGTTCAGAGCTGGAGTTCTCAACCAGCGTGATGTCACTTTTGTGTGCAGTATTGGAGACCATTTAAGGCAAGTTGGGTCACTCAATTTGGAAGCATGTGAGGTGCTTTTTTCTGTGGATACAAGTACAGCTTCTACCTACTTGAATGAGGAAAGACCAAAATCTCCAAAATGGTTGGTATAGATTAAGAGCAAACAACATACTTCAACTGAGCAATAAAATCTGACAACAGTGGTATCAAAAATTCTGCGTATATAGCTCAAATCATGCTAAAAAGTCACTATTTTTCAGGCTGGTTCAGCTACCGCACATGAACATTCTCAATGAAAACTGACATGCGATCTCTCTATCAAACAGTGACTCAATTGCCAAATTTTAAAGTGATGATCTACTGAAACTGGAACAAATAGTCAGATGGGTCCCCTTTTGTGGTACACTGTGTAATAAAAAAATTTTAATTGCACAATTTTAACGACAATTTTAACGGCTTGTTTTGTGTTGGCTGTGAGACCTTTTTTGGGGTGAAAACGAAAAGTACTCTGTGGGCCACTGCATCCAATGGATTGTGTCCAGTGGACAGCAGTATGTATGTGCACACACAGTGGAGGTGATAAGGTTGTCACGGATACTCAACTCCAACTACAAAATCAGTGACTAGTGGCTGAGGGAATGCTGGGACACTGTCTCGCTCTCTGGTAGGACAAGTCCTAATGTAAACAGCAGGACAATAAAAAGACAATGGAGAGCGATGATAGCCTTGGCTCCCTAGCGTGTCTTCTGAATGGGGTCCTGAATGGCAGCACGGACGGTCGATGGCGAGAGAGGGAGAAATCGAGGGGGTTTGGGGGGGTCGAATGCTGCTGATTAGGGGGACGGCAGACAGCAAAGCGCTATCACTTCACTGAGCCTTTATCTCACTCTCTTTCTCTGTTTCTCTCTGTTCTGCAGCTTTCTTTTCGCAACACTTTGGGTACTGTTTGCCTGTTACTCCCCATGGCATTGCGGTGACATGGCATTTAATAGACTCCCCGGTGTGAAACAAACTACCTCAATTAATTCCTCAGTCCCGACCCTGGCCTCTGCTGTGCCTCTCACACCAGTAGCCCCTCTGGCTTTCTCGCTGTGTGTGTGTGTGTGTGTGTGTGTGTGTGTGTGTGTGTGTGTACATCCCTGAACATGCAACATTCTGTGTATGCAAGTGCGCATGATATTGTTTTTTAAAACAGTTAGTTAATCTAACTGGACAAATGACATAACAAGAGTGCAGATATTTAACACAAGTGGGATGCTTCACTGTTTGTATCACTTTGCTTGTGTGTGCATCGCTTGGTGACATGCAATGGTTGATTCTACTTTGGCTTCATTAGGAACTATTTCTGTTAGCATAGCAAAATTAGAACAAATAACTGTTCATATTGTGTCTACAGTTAATAGGATAGTTCACCCATAAATGGAAATTCTGTCATCACTGATGCAATATAATTTCGTTTTTGATTTTCTTTCTGTTCTGGAACACAAAAGATGTTAGACAGAATGTTAGCTTCAGTCACCATTCACTTACAATGCATCTTTTTTTTCTTCCATGCAATGAAAGTGAATGGTTTCTCCATAACAGTCTGCCTACTATCTCTTTTTGTGTTCCACAGGAGAAAGAAAAGTCATACACGTTTGGAACAACATGATGGTTAGTAAATGATTACAGAAGTTTCATTTTGGGTGAAATACCCCTTACGCAAGGTACGCAATATTAAGTTCTTGTTTGCTTATGAAATGTTGCTTATTTTTATCGCAGAAAGGAGACAGCATAACTTGCTAAGTATAGCTTGGAAATTGTATTGATTTGTTCTCATTCGAGATATGTTTGTCAAATACTTTCCTTAACAGAGATCCTTAATTGTCCTCCGCAGATTGAATCTGAGATATTGGCGAGTTGAGAGATATTCTGCTGTTGAATATCACTGTGAGTGACTGAGCGTAATAAGAAGGCTCTTTATCATTCTCTGTCTGGTCTTCGTTACATGCGATGTATAAGGACATAAGGGCTTGTTGGCTGCTTGTCAAGAAACAGTAGAGTCACTTGTCTCTGTACCTGTATCCTGGGTCCAAAATGAACAATCGTCAAGCGTGTGTTAATATTTATATATATCAGTTTCAACTCTCACTTATTTTTATGACTTTTACCTAAGATGACTATTTTCTAAAATAAATTTGTATTTTATTTTTTGCGTTGACATGTATGTTAAATATTCCTGGTCACCAAAGTCACCAAAACAAATAGATTAGAAATTAATAATGGTGTTATTTTCATGATTTTGGTATGTGCCGTTTAAACAAGTGACTTTAAAAGACTCTTTGAGTGACTCAATGACAAGTGCTGTTTGTCACTAATATGCAAGCTAAATAATCCCATTGTCATAAGGACAAAGATATATATCTACTTTAAATTTAAAAATGCAAAAAATACAGTTTTATGGTTGAAAAGAAATTTTCATGAACCAACCTGGTCTCATATTGAAAACATGACTCTATATTAATATTATATGCTATATGTCCAAGTACAATTCCCTGAAGTTTCCAGGAGAAATGAACACTAGAGGCACTAAAACAAATGTACGTTTTATTCACTTTCACTCAAATCATGATTTTAATGGCTGATTATTTGAGATGGGCATTTTGGTCATTTTGTATACTCGAGTACTCAGACTAATTACTCATCGAGTACTCGTCGAGTACTCAAGGGGCAATTACATGTTCATAACTGTATATATAATAACATGTCTGACAAACATCTATGGCTGCTGCATTGCGTCTTGTTGTTCCAGTGTATCATCTATTTATTATTATAGGCTGTTATTAAATAGTGTGTTACAAAACATACAAAATATTGCATAATCAAAATATAATGCATCATATTTTATCATTATGTGAAGATTCACTGCCCAACTCTAAAAGAACGTGCACAACGCACGTCTGTCTGTTCTTCCTTCAGGTTACCGTAGCAATCTTAGTAAGTGTGCACTAGTTTTTTTTTTTAGTGACTGTCTGAACAGTATAATTTCAAATAACAGGAGATGCCATAACCATTGCGTTTTAATATGCGTGTTAAGTTGAAGTTCAGTTTTGAAGATGCTGCTTTGTGTTCCATTTAACTGCGCTCTGTCTAGCTATTTGAAACACTCGCCTGGTGTGTATGTGTGTGTATCCAAATGTTCGCTCTTGTGAGGAAAGCCACGATGCTCTGTATTGTTGTGCTGTGATTCATGAAGTGTTCCATTCAACTTGGAGAGTCTGAATTTCCACCTTTCAACTGAGGAAAGTGCAGCGGAATGACTCTCTTTGTTTTGATTATTGTAACGATATCATTGCAACGTCTTATCAGTTTGTTTCCCATAAGAAGTCTTTGATAATCAATGTACCCCTCAAAGTCACAACATAATCAATCTCAAAATGAAAAATAAGCTCCCTCTTTGACACGTTTGTGTTTAGTTGTCAGGTGATTGTCACTGGATTTCGAATTAAGTGAAAAGTCACATCATGCTTGATCACTATCTATCATCGTTTTCATGATCGATCATTGCTGCCACGTCTGAGTTCCCAAATACTCGAGTACTCTTGCCCATTCCTACTGATTATGACTTTATAAATTCTTATTTTTCTCTCTATTTCTCAAAACTTTTGCTTCTGCATTTTAAAACACTAATGGATAGATTTAAGCACCGATAAGGTAAGGATGCCTTTTTTAAACCTCTCATTTATATTATTGGTTATGTTCACGCAAAGGTTTTATTTTAGGGAGGTATATTTTAAAAACATCCATCTAAAACTCACCTTAAACACTTGTCTGAATACAATATAATTTTACTCACTTTTGGCTCAGGATCAGGCTGTTATGAACAGTACATTTTCTCAATTCCCTCACCATTGGCTGGAGTCACAAAAAGTTAATTTTGGACCCGGTCTGTATTTGTACCAGCTCTTGTCTGAGTGTGATATTTTCTGTGAGTAAATTTCAGAATGCCCAAATCCTGGAGAGCGGCACGCTGATATTCTCCCCCCACCACCTTAATAGCAAAGATAAACAAAAAGTAAACATACAACACACATACCCGACCTTGAGATCTTCTTTGAGGCTAATCTCACCCTTTCAATCGAATGAGGTGGTGTGTGTGTGTGTGTGTGTGTGTGTGTGTGTGTGTGTGTGTGCGCGTGTGCGCTTGTGTGTGTTTTGGTGGTGTATGAGGACATTTTTTTATGTTATAAACTAGTAATTACAAGGGATTTATGAGGATGCTTAAAAAGCATGCTATGTTTTTTGAAAATGTTTAAATGCAGAAGGTTTTTTGTGAGGGTTAGGTTTAGGGGTAGAATTAGGAGATAGAATATATAGTTTGTACAATATAAAAATCATTATCTCTATGGAGAGTCCTCATAAGGATAGCCGCACCAACGTGTGTGTGTGTGTGTGTGTGTGTGTGTGTGTGTGTGTGGCGGGGGTGGTGCTGGCAGGCCAGGCTGCACCCTATCCTGTGGCTTGACCATCTGGGTTTATTGACCGGCTGCTCCGTTATTCCAGAATCCTGCAGACGAGGGAGAGAAAGAATATGTTCCAAAACCTGGTGAGCTGCCTACTGCCTGCACAGGCAGCTGTCTCTAAGGCAGCATCCTAACAGAGATGGAAACTTATAAGATACCAATTTGGAACACTTTACATGAGTAACAACTGCATGCGCTCATAAAATCGACTCAAAGTAGTTTCCAATAGAGTTTGGCATTAACGGGTTTTGTTATGCTATTAACGCAACATTTGGATTTATTCTTTCATTGAGTTTATCGCAATGCATTATGAGAGTGTGACCCAAAAAAGATACATTAAGGCGGCATATTATGATATAATAATAATAAAACCTATAATGTCTTAAAATGCTTCTCTGTAGACAACTCACTAGATTTTGGAACCGACCTAAAGAAAGGGGGAAAGAATATGCCTCGATCTTAGCTGGACAGTTTGAGTGCGTCGCTGATTTGTGTTTATGTAGTCGAAACGCCTTCCTGAGTGAGAATGTCTGGACAAAAACCACCTCTAAATTGGGAGAAAGAATGGAATTGTACTCCACTGTGTGGAAGTGTGTGTGTGTGTGTTTCTAGTGGTGTGGGGGGGTGTGGGGGGGGGGGGGGGCATGCTGACTCAATCTATCAATGATTCAACAGGACAGGGCAGCATAGGGGCTCTGTAACTGCCCTGCCAGCACTCCAGGACTGAGGCAGAAACCTTATCTCCCCGGAGTCCGACCAACTAACGCGCCTGGGACCCTCGAAGGTATAGACTCTAGACTTTAGGAGAACACACACATACACACTCATACACACAGAAGTGGTTAGCAGCCTAACACAGTACTGACCGCATCTCTCAGAGGTGCATAAAGATGATCATGCCATCTGCTTTAAAACTGACATTGAGACCCGTCTACATATGCATGCAGACACATGCACGTAGACACAAATACTCTAACTAGTGTAAGGTAGAGAACCTGTTGTCTCTCTTAGCCATAACATTGACTAAACAGCATACCTGCAATTTATGGCCAAAAACCACCCACTTAGACAGGACATGACATGTAAAGCAAAACCTTAAGGGCTGACAAATATAACTGGGAAGAAGTGACAAAGGCAGAAATGGTGAAGGGAGGCATTTTTTTACATTTTGTTTTATGGGTTGCAACCACCTTAGTGTGCAGAATGGGAGGTGGCTTCATCCGGCTGTGACTGAGCCACAGGAGAAAAAATAGACTGACATGTAAAGCAAACAAGTGACAGTTAGTATTTATTTTTACAGTATATGCCATTTAGGGGCAGGCTTATTTTAATAGATTACATTACGATATTGAGCAGGCTTCAGGAATAAATAATGGCAACAGTGTCTGTGAATGTGCAAAAAACACCAAAAAACAGCAAAGAAAATCTATAGACTTTGTTATGAGATATGATGACCGCCCAAAAGTAATACAGAGCTTTTCACAGACATCTCTCAGAAAACAAAAAACACCTGAGACAAGAGATCCTACTGTTTACCCATCAACACTTTTCATTTTTAAACTCATAGACCCCTCATTTAATTCACTGTTTCTCTGAGCACATGACCAAAAGAGCAAACTGCTTATTGTAACTACTGTTATAACTTACCAACCATTTCCCACTGGAGCCCATTGTGTGCCAAATCAAAGCGAAATGTTGCTAATATTCGTGATCATTCACCTCAAATGGCTTAGAGGTGTTCTGTAGAGGTGTTAAACACATTTTAACTGTTAGTGTTTTGCCTGTATTGTAAATTGAGCCTTTCAAAATGACTTCTTTTGTTTTAAAGACATCTTGACAAAGCTCTGTGTCGTTTATGTGGAGTCATACATTTTCCTCTCTCCCTCCAACAGCTCGCTAATATGTGATTAATTGATGTCTAATTAGCGGTTAGTTAGCACTTAATTAGTCCTCATTCTTGACCAATGAAATGAGATGATGGAGCACATACCGTGCAGCTTGTTATCAATCCATTCATCATCAGTGAGCATTTTCAAAGGCAACATTAAGGGAGTTTTTCTTTTGGATTTCCACCAATAGAATTACAAATAGATAATTCCCACTACATGCTAACACTGTATGACTGAAATAAGTGTCTTGAGAAATCACATTTGTCTCTGTGGCACTCAGAGGCTCTGTAAATGGTGATTTGGGGTTGCAGTCTATGCTTTTAAGCCAATCAGAAATCTTAGCCAATCAGAAACACTCTCTTTCTGTCTAGCGTTTCACGCTTTCAGGTTTGCTGACTTGCCTTTTGGAAGCGGGGTGTTGAGAGAGCATGTGGCTGATGGGATAGGGGCAAATTTTAATGGCTAAGACCACATCCACACTAATACATTTCCGGTTGAAAACTCCTAATTCCTAACATTATTGATTTTCAAAGTATGCAGTACTAAAGAGCAGTAGCGCCGCAGCCTATGCACATATTCCGAAGTCTGTGTAGGGCACCAACTCTCCAAGGGGGCGGCATCTTCTTACCCATGCACTAGAAACTCTATCGACTGCCCTTCCTCGCACGTTACACGTTATTCAAGGACCCGATAGCAGTCACACAACACACACGATGGCCTCGTGGCTCGTACCACATCAGATTATTGCCTCGTCTGTCCTTTTTTAAAATAATAATAAAAAAAAAAACTCTAGGTTGCTGTGGGGGACTTACAGTGGAAGTGAATGGGGCCAATTTTTGGAGCATTTTAAAGGAAGAAATGTGAAACTTATAATTTTGTTATAGCAGTTACATTAATTCCTTTTGTTAAAACTAAAGTTGTTTAAATTGTTTTAGGGTTTTTTGACATTACATTGTCATGGCAATAAAGTAAAATTAGCTATAACTTCACAGAAAAGTTTAGTAAGCGATTTTATCACAATAAAATCATGTTAACACACGTCTTGTGGCTATAGTTTTGAAAAAGTAAGTGCCTCACGGGAACCCTGATTTTTGCTTTTTTTAAAGAAAAGGAGGGAGGAGTCCAAGTAAAGTCTAGTAACAATATAGGTTTGCGCATCTCAGGTTAATACATTTTCGGACCACGTGTAATGTGCGTGAGCTTTCTAGTTTTCTTCACAGATGTATTACACCACCAACCTGTTGATATAAATTGCGACCAGTCTGAGATACAGTGTCTGACAAAATGTTTGATCTTTTGTTTTATGTTTTTTTAATTATTATTATTTGCCATGCATACTCCTACATCACTGGTTCTCCTCTTTTTCCCCCTCCTTTGAAAGTCAAGCGGCATTTCCATTTTCAAATTGCTTCCTACTCCTTTGTGAATAGAATCGAATTACTCTGAAAAGCCCTGATTGATTCTTTCTGAACACAATAGTTTTCATCGTTTAAGCCAATAGCAGCTGCTCACTCTCTCTTATATTGCCTATTGAGCCAGGCCCAAGCCCTGCTGCTGGTCATTATAGTGGATTTTGAATGGGTGACTGGTAAAAAGGAGGGACAAGTAACCCATTATGGGCGAAGGCTGTGTGTGTGTGGGGGGGGGGGGGGGTTTGCTATATGAGAAGACTTTTTAGGGTCAAGAGTTCGCTCTTTTGATGTTCATATAGTCCCTTCATGCCTCTGTTAATTTAACACAGTTGCAGTTTTTATTTGGCTGCGGTGTGCACAGTGAAAAAGCCTGCGCTCATTCTTTAATAGAGCTGTGGAGCACTCATCTGGATCCAGCCCATTGCATATTCTAATTTGTTCAAGGAGCAAGGCGCCATATACATCACACACCCCACATCAGAGAGTGAGAAAGAGAGAATACGGCATCTGGCTTTACTATGTAGGCTTTTGAATAATATGCATACTGTACCTCCGAGGCTTTTTTAGTTTGACCCATGTGCACCAGTAATCTCCTGAGTGTGCTTTGTAGTGTGGCCATCCTTTAGTATAGCATGGAGCTCTGGCCCCACTATGTCCATAACACCTCTCTCACATCTCACCATGTGTACGCAGCACACCCGGGTCACTTCACCATCGCCATGTAGGGTCTAGAGATGCTTTAATCAGTTTTACTGTTTATGTATCATATAGTGTGAAAATAAATATACAAAAAGCCCTGTTTCATGCTGCTTTCCCTGTCACTTTTGAAGAGAGGTATGTTTGTGTGTGCGTACACTATCCCTGCCAGTGTGCTGCAAGGCAGGCAGGCAGCCTAATGGTTTGGAGCATATATATTTAATGGGAGTGGTAGAGGGCTGTAGAAAGTGTGTGGTTTATGGATCGGCTCTTGGTAACAAACCCACAGCTGTCAGAGCGGAAACCAGTGGAAGGGAGAGATATGGATGAGGCCCGGTCCCCACTGCGACCCTGCCGGACCGGGTCCACATAGACTGCTGTGAGGCAGGAAGGGGGACCAAGCTGTTTTCCTGTTCCTGAGGGTCTAGTTGGGCACTGAGGAAGATGGCGTGGGCTGGGACAAAATGACAAGCCCACATGCCAGTGGATGGGGCAATGGATTCATTGCAACACAGTGTGGGCAACACCTTTTGTCACGTTAGCTGTAGGTTTGTGGGCAGATTGGGAGAGTAGCCACTAGAAATACCCAGCTCACCCTCATGTTGTTCCAAACCCATGTGACTTTTTTTCTTGCGTGAAACACAAAAGGAGATGTTAGGCAGAATGTTAAACTCAGTCACCATTCACTTTTATTGCTGTATTATTCACTGTTTTTTTTTCTGTATTTTGAAAGTGAGTGGTGACTGAGGTATACGTTATGAGTTACATCTCTTTCTCTGTTCCACGTAATAAAGTAAGTCATATGCGTTTGGAACAACACAAGCTTGAGTAAATGAAAGCAAAGTTTTCATTTTTGGGTGAACTATCCCTTTAATTAAAGTTCTTTGAGGCTGTTGTTGATATGTAAATTGTCAATGTTAAACCTCGAAAACCTCCCCCACTCATGTTGTTGGATTGCAACTGGACAGAATGGGCAACAGACGTTGGGTTATAGTGGACTGAGAAAAAGCAGAGAGGGGGGCAACATCTCATCACCATGGTTACGCCAGTTACTTCCAGTGAAATGGACTGGAGCTCTGAAGTTTTTTTAATTTGCCACATAATAAAAATAAAGTCCATTTTCCACTTCAGGAACCTTAAGGGCTGACACATATTATTGGGAAGAAGTATAAAAGAAGGATTTTTTTCCCCATTTTGTTTTATGGGTGGCAACCACCTTAGTGTGCAGAATGGTAGGTGGCTTCCTCCGGCTGTGACTGAGCCACAGGAGAGAAAAAATAGATTTTATGTACAGGCAACAAGCCATTCTGACAATCTGTTACCTTTTCTTGCTTTTGTGCTATTCCAAAGTACACCATGAACACACAGTATGAAGTATGCATCTATTTCTGACTCTGGTGCTTGGCCAGTATGCTGAGGATGAGAGACTACATGTCTGAAGGTTTCATGCATTGAAGTTTCAATTATTTACTTTACATTTACATTCAATCATTTAGCAGATGCTTTTATCCAAAGCGCCTTACAAATGAGGAAAATCACAAGCAATTTATTAAACAAGAAACAATGAAATCAGCAGTACTGCAATGCAGATTTTTAAGAGTCAACCAGAATAGTACAAAAGCTAGAACAGAAGTGTAAAAGTAAATAATAGGAATTAATAGGAAGTACATTTATTTATGATTATGGATTTATTTATTGTTCACAGAAGAGGTGTGTCATTAGCCATTTCTTGAAGGTTTCTTGAAGGCTCGTTCCACCAGAGTTGAACAGAGAGTGAGAAAATGATCCAAAACCTAGTTAGCTGCCTCCGTAAGAATCATACAGTAGGTTCATTCCTGATGCAAAAGCCAAAATGTAAGCTACTTTATTATACTGCCCCTTAAGATACCTAATTTTCGCTATATTCGAAGGCAGCATTGCATCCTTCACGGCAAATGCAATTCTATAATTCAATGCAAAAACTTTAGTGGAAAAAAAAAACAAGATGGCAGATGAAGCTAGAGAAATACATTTATAATAATTCAAAAATGAAAGTATTGATTAAATAGTTTAAAATCATTTTAAAACTGACTAATTGGGGCCTGGGTAGCTCACCAAGTAAAGACACTGATTACCACACCTGTAGCCCTAAGTTCGAATCCAGGGCATGCTGAGTGTCTCAAGCTTCCAAAGCAACCAATTGGCCCGGTTGCTAGGGTGGGTAGAGTCACGTTGGGTTAACCTTTCTGTGGTCACTATAATGTGGTTCTCGCTCTCAGTCGGGCACTTGGTGAGTTGTGTGTGGATGCCGTGGAGAATAGCATGAAGCCTCATACACGGTAGGTCTCCGCGGTAATGCGCTCACAAGCCACGTGATAAAATGTGCGGATTGACGTCTCAGACACGGAGGCAACTGAGATTTGTCCTACGCCACCCGGATTGAGGCGAGTCACTACGCCACCACAAGGGCTTAGAGCGCATTGGGAATTGGGCATTCCAAATTGGGGAGAAAAGAAAAAAAAACAGACTAATGTGCCCAAAAATGTGCTTTTATGTGTTATGTGCATTTATGCTCATTGGAGTGTTCTAGTCTTATTGTGTCAGTCCTTTTGCATGAATTGAAATCAATTGTGAGTTGCTGCCTATGCAGGCATTCCAAATCACTAACTTAAGATGTTCCATTCTAGAACCTACTGTATGTGGGCAGCGAGGGAGCTCACTAGATTTTGGAACAGAGCTAAAATGACTCACTCAGTATGATTGGCTTATTTGGGTTATAATTGTACTTTATCTAAAAGCGCACTAGTAGAAATTACGCTCTCAGATATTATAAACACCTGCCACAATGTGCCGTGACATAACTGTATTCTCTTTATATACTGTATTTACTGATTATATTATATACTGTAAGTTGTAATATATTAGTTCTTTGAATGGGACATTACGTAATGCACTGCAGCCTCTATTACTGTATTCTGTCTGACCATATGAACTGGGGCACATCAGCTCCATCTGTGGGAACTACTGAGATATAACACTGCAATAAGAGAGACAGAGTATGTATGAGTGTGTTTGTGTGCAAGTACTGTGTGGGGGTTGAAAAATATAGGAGTCCAGCCTGCAAGGAGCCTTTGGACAAAAATGATTAATTCCCGTAAGCTGTCATTGGAGCTGTTGGATTTAGTTAAGTAATAAGGGCAAAATGTTCTCTTTTGAATAATTGATACTTTCCTCACTGAATTTTCACCCACTCAGCCATTCATTTGCTCACATATATCCTGCTGATTAAGAAGTATATCTTACAGGAACAGGGAATGTGAGCATGTGTGTGAGGGTGTGTATGTATGAAAAAGAGGAGAGTGAGTCGTCATAAAAACAGAGAGAAAAAGAAGGGATTAAAATATTTAGGGTCTTAGTATATTCAGTTCAGATTGGTGAAACTGACAGCTAGCTGAGAGCATAAATAATTTCACTTACGTATATGTGTACGCTTGTTTTAGTATTTCTTGATATCTGTAATTAACGGGCATTAAGCACACCTGTGATTCAGTTTGTTTTTCATAAAGAAGATGTTTTATACCAGCTATATTATTTACCTTTTTAAAGCTGCACTATGGAAGATCAGAATGCCATTATTGATTGAGTACATAAACAATCACTGTTCAAAACAATGTCCTAACATTGCCCCGATTCACTACGGTATGCCTACAAAAACTATTTGTATTTTGAGTTGTCGGGTCAGATTTAGTGTGAAATCGCTGGCTTACGTCGTTCATCCTTTCGTCATTACGTAATGTCTGTAAACACAGGTGAACTAGTGCCCCTCTGTTACCAACAATTGAACATTACCCGTGTGTTATCCGATCACGGTATATCTACATTGTCCGTTGAAGTTTCTGTAACATGTTTAATAATATTCATGACTTCTGAGTATTTTATGACATTGCTATAGTTTCCAGGTTCCCGTAGAGAGAGAAAGAGTGTGTGTGTGTGTGTGTGTGCGTGTGTGCGTGTGTAGAAAGAAAGAAAGAAAGAAAGAAAGAAAGAAAGAAAGAAAGAAAAAGAAAGAATGAAAGAAAGTAATCAGTCTTGTCACTACTATTCTATTCTATTTTTTTTTTTTTTTTTTTTTTTGGGGCATTCAATTTAAGAGCAAGTCAACAGTAAAAAGACACCATAGATTCCAGTTGAGTCTATATTTGTAAGTAGAATTGTGGTAAAGCTGTAAAAGCTCAGTGGACAGTAAAGCTGCTGAGATTTGGTACTTAATGCTGATTTATCAGTTGTAATAACTTTTCATTCAACATTAGTTCAACAGAGCCATCAATCAAACTGAAAATATAATTTCTCAAGCTGTCATGGATTAATTGTGTCTTTTCAATCGCTGACATGATTTATTTAGTGCCTTCTCCTTTTCTGCCATTAAAATTTGCTGACATCTTTTAATTAACCATTATTTTTTTTCCTGAGAAGTATCTATGGTATATATATATATATATATATATATATATATATATATATATAATAAATGGTATATTATAAATGGTATATTAAATATCTTCAGTGAATGTTTAACACTAAATCTTTTCTCAGTCGGCTGGGAGACCAATACTTTATGGCACAGAAGAAGGAAAATAAAACCTTTCCGGGTTTCATTTAGTGAAGCATTTTATTGTTGTAAAAAATTTAAAAAAATCTCAAATGATTAAGGTTTAATATTAACAAGTTTGCCATTTTTAGCAGCTATGGAGAAGCAGAGTTCTAAACAGAGTAGAAAGTAACTAAATGATTCATCAACATACCTGGATAATAAATATTTAATGTCATAATATTAATCATAGATGTCCATTATTTGTACATGTAATATCTGATATCTGAATACATCACTGTCAGAAATATTTTGTCACTTAAACATATGATTTTCGAGAGAAATAAACATTTTCTACTGTGAATTTTATTTAGATGCAAATAAAAAGTAAAGCCTACATAAAAAAAATTTAGTCCATTCGCACTCATTGTTATGTCTGTGTGTCTGTGTTATTTCTGGCATTTGTTTACGAAATATTGTGCATATAAAGTAGGGTGACCATACGTCCACTTTTTCGGACCTTAAAAAAGCGTCCGGTCGGGATTTCTTAATTTGCGAAAATGTCCATGAGTGGAAACAATGCCCAAATGAAAGTGCAAATTTACAGAAGATTTGCACAAAAAATTCCCATGCTTTCATCCAGGTCGAGATTCGTGGGAAGCAGAATGTATGACATGTGAAGCTGGCACTTATGTGTCGGTAATAAAGGTGCAAGTGATTTAGAAGCACCCATTAGCTCTGCGAAGCATAAAGGGTCAGTAAAAGGTGGAAGTTTATCAGGTAAATTAACGGACTACTTTTTGCGACCAGGTAAAATTGTTATCACACTGCATCATTTTCCATGGCCATTCAAACTAATAGTAATAGTAAATAAAAGTACACTCATGGCATCACCACCCAGGTGTCTTCTTTTCTGAAAACCAGAATATGGTCACCCTATGTAAAGTATTTGGCCAGTTCAGTTCAGCATACATGTTTACAGCCTCTCTCTTTGACCGCACCATCCTACACACCAGGGCGTCTTCCTATCATAGTCTTTCTCTCAGTCTCTCTCTCCCCCTTTCTTCTTTCACCGCCATTCTTCTCTTTGTCACAGGAGTTTGTGTGAAGTTTTGAAGGTTAAGTGTGGCTGTGTATTTAGCTTGTGGCACGTACAAAACACCCCATTGATCTCGTTGATCTTGTGCTTATGAAAGGGCCGTCAAATCCATCTGTCTCCACTCATCAATAGTCTCTGGCAGCCGGGATGTATTTAGCAATGTCTGAAAATTAGGTATTTGTGCCTGTGTGCACTTCTTTCCACCCTGCTCTTCCTGTTTCAGCACTTTTCTTACAATAGAGGACAACTGGTCAAATTAGTGCTAATTAGCTTTTAGCGTGTATCTTCTAAGTACAGGGACATGAATTGTAATAATTTGCCAGGTTATTATCTAACATTATGCTTAATAAGGTTATTAATACAATGTATGAAACAGGGCAGACTGTGAAATTGAGTTGAGTGATTTTAGACAAAAAAAATACTATCTAGTGTCAGTTTAAAAACAAGTGTCCATCCTTAGATTTTTGTGCCAGGTGGATTTTTAACGATCCAAAAATGTAGTTGCGTCTTTGATAATTGGGTTGCACATTTGATTACTAGGGGAGTAGACTCTGTAAACTAAAATCTTCATCCAGTTTAAGCCAGGTTTCAGTCAAATAGAGCACATCCAAACTAAGATCTGTAATAATTTTATTAACAATTAGAGTTCTAATGTTTAGCCCTACCTTTATTTGATGTTTATCTGAAACTATTTATTGATGTATGTATTTATTTATTTGTTATTTTCACGTTTGACCTCAATCAAATTTTTTCTAAATGACAATGTGATTTTTGTGTTTGGCAGTTCAGAGAACAGACACAGTCTCTATATGATATCTAGATGATACAGTCTCTTTGTGTTGTAGTTTATGTGAGCTATGTGACGTCTCAAGGCAGCTTGCAGACGGATGGTTAAGCCAGTCTGTCTTCTTCCTGACCTGGGCCCCAGTTAGTCAAATTCTATAATTATTCAGACTATGTGCCAAATTACTTGAGAGGAGAGCGGCACCTTCCCTGGAGGGATGGAGTCCGTCTCTCGTTAGCTGATCAGGTCTACCCCAAAAACTCTTTCATTTGTCTATAAAGTGTCTATAAATCCTATGCTGTTCTCCACACTGTTGCCCCTTAAAAAATGTCTCTCTTTCAAAGGTTATGGTATTCTTTGGTCAGTCTCAATGCGATCAAATACATTTGGCTCAGTTCTGGTGTATTTTTAGCTTCAGATGAGACTACATTCACATAAAATCTTAAGCTACACTGATGTTGCAACACAGTAAACTCCTACTGCTGACATTGTCCTTGGATCTGCAGTCTTTTCATGTGATGCTTGTCCCGTTGCTAAAAATAGTGGGAAAACGCTAGTTTACGGCTATAGGCTGCAGAGTTGTTTCTTACCTACTGGTGACAGGACTCAGGAGGATGAAGGGGAAATGGGGCCAGTGTTTCACCTCACACCCCCTTCATTCCTCTGTGGGCATTGGTATGGACCGCATGACTTTTCCCCATAATGAAATATTCACAGGTCACTGCTTCCCTGAGAAATGATGGGGATCAGTCAATTGCTTTTCAGCCAGTAATTTTCTCCTCCTTCAGAGCCCCTCACGCCATGTTGACAGTCATTAGTGGCAGAGGAAGGCTGGATCGAACCACAAACGCTGCACTTTTCCACTGACAGCAGCTAGCGTTTAGAGTCTGTCTCAGCCGCTCTGCCTCGCTGTCTCTCCCCTCACTCCCTCCGTTTCCATTTTGTACCATCGCAATTACCCTTTTCCTTATTTATTGCGATGATTTCACTGCACATCTTTCAAAATCTCTTTGAAATGTGTTTCTCCGAGGATGTCGGACAGCGTTAACATATGTAAGCCGGTTTAATTCATGTAGTCTCCACTGGCTCATCTGCCGTCTCTTGTTTCTATCTCTTAAAAAATTCAGAGCGACTATAGATTAAGCACAAGATGGAATGGATAATGACGGTGCAAGAGGCTCTTCCCCACTTCTATGCAAATGCTAAAGTAACCTTCTCATCACTTTTACGATGTTATAAGATGGTGGGAGATGAATTTCCAGCTCAGCTTGTATTTGGCAAGTCTCATATTAAATATGTAATTTGTTGTATCCTGACTAAATTACAAGACATTGTGAACATCTAAAACCTTCATTTTTTTCTCAAACATTTTCTCCTCGCCAGTAAAATTGTGCAGTGCATCTTGCGTCTGACAGCTCATATGAATCTCTGGCTTGTTTGTCGCACTGACTAAGTGTCTGATGAAATGAAACTTGTTGGCTTTCGTAATTGTAGTTATCAATAATTTTTTGAAAGCCCACCTCCAAGGCCCTGTGCAGGTCAGTCGGGCTTCTGTTTTATGATAGGGTTAGCAAAAAGAAGACAAGGAAAAATTGTACGGTGAAGACATGACATGATGAATCCTGCAGAATGGAGCGACAGGCTCGATCCTTATTAGCCAGCTGTGGTCAGAAAAGATAGTGACGGCTTGTTCTCTACGATATTCTTGTATCCTTAAAAGGCATGCGTTATGCTCCACATTAGTGTTGGAAATTAAAATGAGAATTCTCCTGAGCAATTGCGCCAGCGTCAGCAGTCCTGAACCCGGGTGAATATCCATTAGTGGGTGAGGGAATGATAGACGGCCTCCCTGCTCTCTATCCTCTCTGTACTCTCAATTAAAAGCTGACCTTCAACCCATAGAGCTACTGAGATCTGTCCATGCATATCTGCATCTCAGCACAGATGTGGGACAGATCAGAGAGATGTACTCATACTGGGAGTGGGTCTCAAAAAGAGGGGGAGACTGAGTTTGTTTGGCCTCTAGTCACTCGCTCTGTCTCCTCTGTTATCTCTGGATTTTGAGGGCATTGCCAACCCCCCTTTTCCCTGGAGCACAGCAGGTACCCGGAGCAGTGTATCCGTGTTCGGCAGTGACATCGATAAGAGCTGGCATGGTTTAGGAATGCTGAGAAACATACAGCGCTAGAATCTCTTTTCCTCTCTTTTCGTACCTCACAGATAAGCGCTCTACAGAAATCACAATCGGGGGATAGAAAACTACAATTTTCCCCTGTGCAGCAAGGCTCAGTGAGTATAATCTATATACTCAGCCTGAAAAGAAAACACGGATTTCCCTGGAAGCCCAGACCCTTTCAACTCAGCCGACTCTGATAAGACTGTTGTACCTTCAGACTACAACACATTCAAATTAATATCAATAAAAAAAACTGTATTTCAAAGACACTCTTAAATGTACATTTTCTCTCTCCCATTCCTTTGTGCTTGTAAAAGATGCATGCTGAACTTAAGATGCAAGCCAAACCCAAAGTGTGTCAGCTTTTATTTCCTTTAACCACAGTTTTATGAAATGCAGTGCAAGATGTTGCCATTCTCAATTTTTGTTATGTTTATTGTTTGTTTTGCTTTGTTTTGTCATATCTGCTTCTTGACTCCATGAAAGATTGTATGCCTGCTGAAATTAGAGAGTAATAAGCTTTGTGTATAATGTACTGTATGTGTGTGAGTGTGAATACAATTTAGCCAAAATGACCCAAAACCCTACCCTTTTTTCTCTTTTGGCAAGTGCAAGCATGTGTATAGCCATGGCAGCATGTATGGATATGTATGTACTTTAAGTGCTTTTCATCCCTGGATGCGCGAGTGAGCATTTCCACACCTGTCTATTGGGAATTTGGATTGCCTTAAGGAAAACTAGATCAGGCTATTAATACATTGATCTGGGAGAAATCAAAAGGTGGCAGAGGACTTTTAACCTCCACTCTCGTTGGCTCAACTTTGGTAACTTTCTTTTGGTTTCTCCTTTCACCAACGTAGCATGGGCGGCATTTTGTTTTAAAAATGGTGGGGACAGTAACGCTGGACTTTTGGTTCAGCTGGTGTTATATCATAATAATTATACATCATGGAATGTAAATTATATATTCCATATGGTATGATGTACAAATTCATATCCCTTGTTGATAGGCTTTTGTTGTTATGGCCTTGTAGACATACCACACCAACTTTCCATTAAGATAAGTACAGTATCAGAGCAGCTTTACCATTGCTTATGTATTGTAACATGATCTTTCACTGTTTTGATAAGTATGTTTTGCGTTGATTAGTAGGGTTTTAGAAGAGCATTTGCTTACTTCCAAGTAAAAACTGAAACGTCAACCATAAATTAATAGCATTACAATTAGAAATCAATTGTACTGAAACAATTTCAAAAGCATATTAAATTACTTTTTTCTGCATGAAGATGTCTTTACAGTTTTAAGTGCAAATCAGCCATTGTAAAACAATGACGCCTAGGCAGTGTAGTATACCATTGTAGTTTCATTAGAATCTATATTTTAAAAATAGTATCCAAATAAAATGAAAGATGAATTTGTCAGTTGTCACTGTATAGTAATGTAACTTCTTCTGGAATAAGAAACAGTGTATGCTTCTGGTACCAATGATTGTAGGGGCTTCTCCATCTCTCTCTCTCTCTCTCTCTCTCTCTCTCTCACAGACACATATAATCCTCCGGCAGAATAGGCTTTGGGCCATCTAAGAGTCCTGGAACCCTATGAATAATGCACCATTGTTATCACGCTGCAGCCGGTCCCCTTTTACAATGAAACGGTCTTAAAGCATGAAAGATTTACCAGCTTGTCTCCATTAAAGAGGTGGCCACGGCCCTGCCGGCGACTCGCCGTGCCCGGGAATCACCTTTAATAAGGACTGTGGGCCAGAGAGAGTGAGCGAGCGGTGGAAGGTGAAAGAGAGGGAGAGAGAGTGACTTAGACATAGTTTTCAGCAATGAGTGCATTTTTCATAACATCTTCAGAACGGAAAAAATGTGTATGATGAGATTCCAACAGATTTTTTTTTTATATGTTTTCATCACACACACCCCTATACTCTAGCTTCTGCTTCTCCCTCATGGCCTAACTCTACTGGGGCCATCAGATGGTGAACAGAAGAAAACTTCACATATGCCTATAGATGTTACGAAGCAGACAACTCTAATGAGACAAATATGAGGGAGGCATGTGGAAGAAATTGGCACACTTGGTAATACTGAGAAAACCTAGCTCCTATCTGAGTTCTTGAAGAATAATCTTGCCGAATGGACTCTGCAGAGATCAAGGTAGCAAATAAACAGTTTATCTATGCCAATACCTTATTAAAAAAAAGGTGGTGGTGGGGTGGGGGCGGCTCATAGAAACACATTCAAAATAATATTTACGTGGCATGTTGTACGTATCTGAACACTAGAGGTGCTGAAACAACAATTAATTTTATTCCCATTCACACAAATCACAAGTAAAATGCCAGATTATCAGTTCCTTACACAATGCTATTTTAGGAAATAAACACTTTTACTATAGTGCATGACTTGTAAGGTGATACATTTGAACGTTTGCCTCACATAACCAACTACATTTACAGGCTTGTCCGATCACAATTAAATGGCACATTAGCTCAATTGACTGATTGTTGCTATACAAAGACCAGGGTAAATGTGACACATGAGCTGAAAGTATTTTAGAAGCACCACAAAATGATACGGTTGCTTCAGCAATTGTTTTTTTCATTTCAAATTCGCTTTTCTGACACTATTGGTTAGGTTACGGTTTAGGGTAGGGAGGTCGGTTTTGTTCAAATTCAACAGAGCATTTACCTTAAAAGCCTTATATGTTTTTCATCTCACATTTATCTTATCTAACTTAATCATTTAGATTTAGGGTAGGTGTTTAAATCGAGCATTAACCTAAACCTCATTTGTTTGGAAGGAAATGTAATTCTCTTTTAGCACCACACAGTGGGCATTTCACTTCGGAACTGGTTTCTTAACTTTTTAACTACCCTAATCAGCAAGATCTCCTTGGTTAACCAAGTGTGCAGCTAAGATGCTGCAATAACCAGGATAGACCAACTTCTCCCCCGGTGGTCATATGATGTGTTTTCAATGATGGTGTGGTGGTGTCCCCAGCAAAAGGTCCCCTTGTGTTAACCAGCAAGACTTTCTTTTTCAACCAGCTTTAAAAAAGTCTGTGCTGGTTGACCAGCTTCACCATCTAAGGGGATGGTGGTCCACCAGCAGGACCAGCACCAAACCAGCACGAACAAGCCTGGACCAGCGTGGAAATTTATGTATGTCTAAGCTGGTCCTTTCAGCAGGGACAGATAAGCTTATAGCCTTCTTTGCTTATTTTCCAGAGCACTGAAGTTAACGTGAATGATAAGCAGTGTAACTACAACAATGATCGTCCTCCAAATTACACCTCATCAGCAGCTCCCAGTCCAGCTATAATTTGGACACACACCTTTTAATCAGATACATATAACTATCAACCCTCAACATTCAGTGGAACAGCCCTGTTTGACAGACCCTTGTCGATGTATTGATCTCCTCTCTCCAGCTCCTCTATCTCTTCAGTACTGGTCACACTGTTGTTGGAGAAAAATGTAAAATAGTGACCAACCATTGTTCTCCTGTTTCAAACAGACTCTGTATGTGATCTTTGCTCCCCCATCAGTAACTCATCAAATCACTCTGCCTGTCCATTTATGCCAATGGGCTCCTGTTCACACGGACTGTTTTGCTGAGGGAAGTTTTCGAACGATGGATTTAGTTAGTCACCCCTTTCATTAAGAAGATGAGATTCATGGATCATTAGCATTGATAGCTTGTGCTTCGGTCCTCAGTTCTGCGACAAGAGCAAAAGTGAGATACAGATAACAAAGACATTTTTAAAATACGTTCAGAAAAAGTCCTTTTACTGGTCACAGACTCTTTAGTAGGAATCTCTATAATTGGAATCGATAAGCAATTTAATTAGCTTCAGCTGTTCTGTGATGCTCGTATTTGTTGTCTCTTTCATGGCGGAATGGAATGAATGGAAGAAAAGAAAGAACTAAATAAGAGACTGTGAGAATGTCGTAGAAAATGAGGGTGTAAGACATCAAGGGAGCAAACAAAGCGTCAGGCACAGAAATGGACCGCAGACGGGGAGAGAGAGCGAGACATTGCTGTGGCCCTCTCTGTCTGTGAAGAGTGTGTCAGTGGCTTTGTGATGAGCCCTGATTGGATCCGGCATTGTGTCTGATTTACATATGTTTGCCATTGTTACTGGGGTTAGTGAATATCATGTAGCAGGTCTAGTGGGAGCTGCGACCAGCCCAACCGAATGACTCGCCCGGAATTATAAGCAGCTCTGCTTCACTCTCTTCAGTTTCATCCCTCTACTGCTGTCTCTCTCTCACTCTAGCTCTCTGCTTTTGACTTTCTCTTCCTCTTTTTCCTGCTTTTATCTCTCTCTCTGCTTCAAGAATGTCACTCTATCATTCTTTGGGTCTGAAATTAAAAGGATAGCTCATCCAAAAATTTGAATTCTGTCATCATTTACTCAATCCTCATGTTGAGGAACATGGTGGAATAGTGGACTTAGACACCATTCACATTATTTTATGGGTAAAAGAGGAAGTGAATGGTGAATCATATATCCTTTTTTGTGCTACAGAGGAAAGAAAGTCATGGAATAACTTGAGGGTGAGTAAATGGTGACATAAATTACCTTTTGCTACTGTAGTAAATTAATTTGTTAAATTCAGCTCTGAAAACACAGAACGTGAATAATACACTCCCAACAACACTAAAACATTTGGACAAAAATGGCTGACATGCTATGTGTTTTTTTATATGGTAAAAAATACCCTGATTTTTAGCTCTATGGGGCAGATAAGTAAAACATTAATTTCTGACACTAATATGTGCTTACTCTTTTTCTTTCTCTGCTGCTTCTTGTTGCTTTCTCTTGTTCTCTTCATTTGTTTCTCTCTTTCACTCTCTATGTGATCTCTCGTCTGGAGGTAGGGGTCTATCACTCACTCCCCCAGGGTCAGGTTTCCAGAACCTCTGGTCAGTGTTTGTGTATGTACAGTATGTGAGTGTATGTATGTATTTGTATGTGTGTGCCTGGGAACTTAAGCTGATCGCTACTCATTCAGCTGTTAAATTAGATTCCTCTACATGTGCTTCAGCACAATGCAGCCAACACAAGAACTAGTAACACAAACACACACATACACAAAACAGAGTACTGGAAAACCAACACTCATCTGCACAGAAAATCTTTAAATAATTTGAAATGTATTAAATGCATTAAAGGTGAACACAGCAAAACATTATTGTCCTAATCAGTCTTAGTTTCCAGTATTTGAACATCCTTAAAAAAAGTTAAAACATTATGTATGAAAATATGACTAGTTTTAAGGAAATATTTCAATAATTACTTTTATTTTTCCTACTCTCTTGGCATTTTTCCTTTAAGCATAGATCTCAGTAAATGTTGTTATTTATATTTAGAATAAGAAAAAAACTATTTATCAATGGGACAAGAGAAAAAACATTATTCCAGATATTTTAGTTCAGTTTAGGCTGAATATTGCATGCAAATGAATTGATCTTGTTGTAAGGATGTTTAGATATCTTTACTTGAAAACAAGACAAAAATATAAATTAAGAAATGTTTGAAAGTCCTGACTGGCCAAACACAGCAACACTGACAGCCTGATCCAACTGTGTGAGTTTGGGGAGAGACCTATTAATTTAACCAATGGCAGATGAGGGGAGTGTACCGGAAACGTGTTTAAAAACAGTGAGTATTTTTGCACCTCCTTTTGGTAAATCAGACACTTTGTCAGTCGACACCATTTGCTTCTGCATCCGCAGATGCAAGTTAAGGCTTTAATATGCAAAGCAGAAGCTATACATCAACACTGTCCAGAAGTGCTGCCAACTGCTCTGGGCTCGGTCTCGTATGAGATGGAAAGTAGAACAGTGGAATCGTGTTTTGTGGTCAGACGAGTCCAAATTTGTCGGGTTTTTGGACCAAAGGGAAAAGCACCATGCAAGCTGTTTTCAGTGTCTGGTCCAAATGCCTGTGTCTCTCATGGTATGGGGGTGTGTCAGTGCCATTCAGATACTGTCTTTCCCAGGAACATCCCTGCATTTTCCAGCAGGACAATGCCAAATCACATACTGCCCGGATTGCAAGTGCATAATTGTGTAAGCAGAGAGTGCGGGTGGTAGATTGGCCTGTCTGCTGTTCTGATCAGTTTCCAATTGAGAATGTGTGGTGCATTATGAACCGCAGAAAACAGCAATAAATGCCCCATTCAACTGTGCAGCTGAAGACCTGCAAAATGGATGAATTGGGGAAAATTCTGCTTGCTAAACTTATATCTTCAGTGCCCAAACGCCTAATAAGTGTGCATGATGTCACACAGTGGTAAACACTCAACCACATGTTTTGGAGTGTGTTGCAATCATCTGAGTGTATATTTTCAAAAAATTATCAAAATGTTGTTGTAGTGCATTCAATATAGCACAGGGTGAATAGAATTTGAATAGTTTCACTCCATACTGTCCCAACTTTTTCATAATTGAGATTTTCAGAATTTGTAGGCCATATACAATCCAACTCTTTAAAACATTGAACTAATTTTGTTGAACATTTCACTCAACTGTAAACTGATTGAAGAATGAAGTGAACTTTGTGATAGTTTAGATGGCAGAAGTTTACACCATGTCCTGCTATTGACACTAATTTAGTGTTCTAGGACAGTTCCTCCCCTGCGGTGAAGCACACACCATCCTGTTATAAGGTCATCAGATCCACTTCACATCAGGAGTATAATGCCTGCAAATCTCCATGTCCTTTATTGCAAGCAATTTCTTGTATAGTAGAATGACATCTGATATACCAGAGGAGAGGAAGGCTTCGTGTTGAATCCCTCGTCGTTGCAGAAGATGTTTTCAGCTCTTGTTCAACAGTTCAATTACAGACTTACTCAAACGCTGCGGCGATGAGAGTTGTAAGAAATTTAAATCAGCTAGGGGAACAAACACACAAGCTTGGAGCACATTGCTATTTCACTGGGAGCATGCTGGATATTTAGCAGGAGAATTTAATTTCATTAAGGGATAATGCCTGAGATGTGATTGTGTACACATTAGGGGAAGTTTTCTGTTTTGTAATTATGTACCATATTGTTATGATTTGTGTTACAGCAATATGCCACTCAAGGTGTTACCATGATTTTCCCATAGGTAATGTGAGTTCATGAAAACATGAAACGGAGAGGTTAAACCCCCTTAGCTATGTTAAAATCACTGTAACGTACGTCCTTTCATGGCTTATTATTTTTGCGAAATGGCAGCAACAACTATATGATAAAAGTGACAACTAATGTTTAATAAATAGTCAAACTTAATAGTAATAATCGGTAGCAACAGTTCTTTGGCCAAATAATCAAGTTCAGTCGGCTAATTTATGCTTTTTACAGGTGTATGTATCAGCATTTTAAAACGTCATTCCATCAGAATTTAGACTCTGCTGTATTCATATATATGTGTAAAAAACCTACATGAACTGTACGGTATGTATCTGAATTTATGGTGGTATATGTGGGGACGTGTGCGGACATAGATCCATTAGTTTGTGTTGACACTTCAAAAGTGATGAATGCTGATATCATTCACTGAAGCAGATTTCTTCCCTTTTTTACACACACTTTACAGGGGTAACAGGACAGCCTAATGGTCCTTGAATAAAATAATATTCCAGCTGACAAGCCATAGGACAGCCCTAATTAATAAAGGTTATTAAAAACTGTTGTCAGGGGACAAAACGTATTAGAGTGGTATTATACAGCTGCTCAGGTAGGGTCTAGAAACTGTAGGTTAGAGGAAAAGAGAGAGAAAGAGATGGAGAATAAAGCATATTTTTTAGTGATGCTAAAACTGAAATTTGTGCAACTACATGGATAACGCCACCATATGAAACATAACTATATTGTCGGTGGACAAAACATACTGTATCTGACAGTGCATTATTAAGGATGGAATTAATACCATGTCAAGATGATTGATATATGCATGCATATGAGCCTTAAGCCAGTTGGAATCCAGATGAGAAGTGCCGCATCGTGGATAGGACAAGGCACGGGCATCGCACACAAAGCGTGTCGGTGGGGTGAATGAGGTGGCAGTCCAAAACAGTGAATCAAATCACTGCACAGACTTAAGTAAAAAAAAAAAAAATTGCACTTTTACAACAATAAACACGAGTTTAGTGTATGAAAAAAACGGTGCAACTCTGTAAACCGAAACAACGTATATTATGCAATTTTTCTATAGCCTTAGCTATAGTCGAGCTGTCAAACCACAAAAAGTCAATCCCATATATCTTCTAGCATAGGCTGAACACACATAATGTACTGTATGTCACTTGATGATTTGGGTCAAAATTAATGTAGTATAATAGAAGATTATATAAGTGGCCCACCTGGGTTTTGAGCAGCCTGTGATGTTGTAGTCTTCTGCCTGATCCATCCTGTGTGCAACCCCCTTTACACTCTCATTCCTCATCTCTGCAACCCTTTTTCCCATTTTTGACCAGCATCATTAGGAAGCAAACAATTTCCTCTCTCTCATGATGTCCATCTCTTTTCTGTTGTCACCATGGCTGTGTCCGAAACCTAAGGTCTCCCAGCCCAGTCAGTCAATGAATTCACAGGCAGCATTTGTGTATGAAGGTATTCTTATGAAGAACTGGAAATAATAATACATTAAAAATAAAACATTTATTGGTTAAATCAATAGTTCACCCAAAAATGATAATTCTCTAATAATTTACTCTAATTTAGATTTACTCATTTACGCTTATGCCGTCTCAAACTCAAATTACTTTCTTTCTTCTGCTTAACATAAACAAAGATATTTTAATTGAAGTATAATGTGTTTATATTCATACAATGCAAGCCCATGGGGTCTAAAACTTTCAAGCTCCAGTAAGGACACAAAGGCAGCATTCAACTCAAGTGTTTCAATCCATTTCTTCAGAAGCATACGATTGATGTTTGATGGGAACAGACCTATCTGCAACTCCTTTTTAACTCTAAATTTTGACATCTCAAGTCAGTTTTGCAATCATAATTTAAAGTGTGATTTCACTTCCTTGTGCTTGGCACATGTGCAGAGCTCAACTCGAGTCATATGTCCCTATTTGAGCTTGGAAGTTTTGGACCCCATTGACTTGAATTGTATGGACAAAAACAGCTCATACCTCCTTCAAAAAAATCTTCTTTTGTGTTCTGTAGAAACACATTAGTTTTGGGTGAACTATTCTTTTAATTTACTCCTTTAAATTTCTCCTTCAGATGCCATTTTTGTTATTTTCGCCAAGCATCAAAGTGCACATGCTCCGGATATAGAGATACATGCACGTATCATAGACAGCGAACATATATCGGTGCTGCCTTCAAAAACTGACCAGATGAAGGCATCTTAGAAGACAAGATATGGCGCAAACATTGTTTCAAGGCATGCCTTGTTGCCTTCCCACCTTCATATCCTGCCTGTTAAGTCTGAACGTAGGACAGCTTTAGACTCTTTATCTCTTGTTTCTATTTTTCTACCTCTTGGGATTTCCGAAAGTGTTATTGACATTCACTAGTACATCTTTTGTGTTTTCCGTTTTATTAGAGTTGAGAAGGACAATGTTCAAGCCTCTCAAATGAGTTTTCATCCTGTGCAGTGGGTGCAGGGAGCAATCGACCCTGCGAGTCTGCGATTAGCGGGAGCTTGCAAGTTTGAACGAGGGAAAACACGAAAGGAGGGAAATCAGCAAGCAATGGAAATGGTGTGATTTGTCTAATTAAAATGGATCCTACTAGACCGCCAATATTTTTGTTTACTGACTAAATGTCTCCTGTGTTTTGGGAAAATCGTCCCTTAGTGTCTCCCTCCATCTGAAGTCTGGAAATAAGCATCAATATTAAGCACAGCAAAAGACAATCCACTTTCTGTTTACTCCATCTGCAGTAAACGCAGTGTGTGAGTGTGAGCAAAACTGCAAACTTGTGAATTAGACCTCCTAGAATCAGGACAAAACTGGGTGGTTCTGTTTTTAAACCTGCAGGAAAACTCTTCCTAATGTTAACACAAAACCTTTCTGTACTTCTTTTGATTTAACATCCCAGACTGTTTAGCTCTTACCAGAGTTCAAAGAATATAAAAAAACAGCTTATTTATATATTATGATGCACACTAGCTCCAAGGGAGGAATATATGAGAAATAGTTGTTTACTGCTTTTGAAGTGCCCTTCTTTTCCCTGTATTAGTCTTTGACTGTAAGCTTTAGGGGCCATAGAGTCATGTGCTCGGGTCCTGTGGGGGCAATAATATATCCTTGCAGTGTACCTACTGGAATAGAGAGATAGAGAGAGGGAGTGATGTCTTTAATGTTGAATGTCTGCATATCTAAGATATTCTCGCATACATATCACCACAGGGCTGTAGAGAGAAAAAATATATACGGGAGTGTGTATATTTATGTGCATCTGGCTATGTTTTTGACGTCACGGCCACATTGGATTCGGCACTGTTTATGTAGTTTATCAGTGATTTGATTTGTTATTATTTTAAAGGGAATAAGTCCTTAAATTGGGGACTGTTCATCATACAAAGCGATTATATGAATCACTCAGATAACAGTGGAAACTATTCCTTAAATCCCAGTAAAACTTCAATTATCTCACATGTCTGCTCTAGATTTTCATTGCAGATCTCAACTATGACTCAAACTGTGCTCAGATTTCCCAGGATGCTGAAGTCTTCACACTTAGACAAATGTTGTGTAATTGTAAGGAAATAGTTCCCACTCTCCAACCACACTTCTCCTTCTAACTCTCTGGAACACAGCAGACCTTTAGGCTTCTGTTGATTCCTAGTCCCGTCGGCCGTTTGCATGGTAAATCGCTCACACACATCTCGCACTGCTGTCACCAGAAAGGATTTTATCATCTGGAAAAACAATAGCAGTCCTATGCTGCTGGTCTCACCATTTTCAAACACACACACATACTGAGTCCGCGGCTTCCTCACAGCTAAATTTCACCCTTCAAACCAGCTTTCTGTCACGGTGTTACAATGAGGTGAGACAGACACACCACAGCACCTCTCATTCATACGCTTGAATTCAACACACACACACACACACACACAGCAACGAGTGCCAGTGAGGAGAGTGTGTAGTAGAAACCAGAATGAATGCATTGGCCTAATAGCGGGGAAGGAGAAATGGACCCTATGAGTCATATTGGAATAGATTACGTCTCTTTCTCAGAGGGAGTTCCTTGCCTTACCCAAACACACCCACAGACAGTAAAACAACCTCTCACAAGGTTCATGCCCAATGCGCCCGGCAGCACCGGGAAAGGACCTCAGCTTGGCTGGTGTGAGAGAAGAAGCTGCCCAGCCTTGGAAATGATTTCCTAAGTACGCTTGGGAGAGGCTTTTCAATCCAATTTGCACCAGCAGAGTGCTTCTCAGTAATCAGACTAGAGGCGTGGCATGAGGCCTGCGGCTATGGAAGCGCTCTGCTGAGAGCCGATCGATAACGGCTGGCCCCGACCGGCCCAAATTCACCCTTCACTTAATTTCAATTTCAAAGTACTTCATTGGGATGATTGTTTTACATACAATATTGCCAAAGCATCAATACACACAGAAAACAGTGACAGTAACACACACACACAAATGTCATTAATGGTAGTAGTTATATTACATCAATATGCATAATACAATTAATTCAAATAACATAAAATAAAATAATAAAGTAATCACTCTTTTCTCACTCTTTTTGTGCATGTACATGCAGATCTGTACATTTTTTATTCCACATAAGAAGGAAATTCATAGGTGTTTGGAATAACATGCGGTTGAGTAAATTAGAATTCTCATTAGAATTCATATTTATCCCATTAATTGTCTACGTAGATGTTTCGAATTTATACAGTCATAGATAGACAATCATGTAGTTTTAGACATTATACTGATATAACAAATGAGGATGTAGAGAATATGTAAACTCATAATGAAACATTATCACATTTTTTAACCTCATCAGCATACCACTATATAGATCACTAAATATAAATATAAAAATAATACATCTCTAATAATTATTTGGATTTTCCATAACATTAAATATCAATGACATAGATGGATGAACTCCAGAGAGTGTGTGTGTGTGTGTGTGTGTGTGTGTGTGTGTGTGTGTGTGTGTGTGTGTGTGTTTGAGTATAGATTCATTTGAAAAGATTTATATGAAAACATGTGGTCAGGTTAATGTAGTTCTAGATGTAGCAGGTCTTTCATCCCCGCTGGTCTTGTGACAGTCACTTACACGCCTGTCGAACTCACTCGTGAAACATCTCAAACTTCAACCAGAGCTCGGTGCATCTGTGATCTACCCCACTGAGGATTCTAGTCCTTCCCATATTTGTGTCGAGAATTTTCAATCTTTTACCAAGAGCATTAATCAAAAATTGCATACGGCCTCATTTTGAAAGTGATGAAAGGCCTTGAGTTGTTGGCAATCTTAGTCTCCATCCATCTTGCAGCCTGTGAAGTAGCTGTTTGTGGCCCCAGTGGTAAAGGTAAGAGTTAAATCTCAGCTTGAATGACTAGGATGCCCCACTCGCTCTTCCCATTGGGAAGGAAATAAATTAATTTAGTGAGCATCGGCTGGGGCTCTGAGGCTGGCAGTGGGGGAACGAGGTTGAGGGTAGATAATACCATTTAGCTCATTGAGGAAATCATTTACCAGTGCAATTTGACGACAAGGATCGAGGGAGGGGTTTTTAGTGTGGCAAGGCTTCAGTCATATTGATGGAAATGCTTTTTTCACCCACGCTCTCTCTCTCTCTTTCTCGTTTCTGTCTTCCACATTTATAAGCTATCGGAGTCTCATTCTACAGAACGATGTGGAAAGGGCACTGATTAAATAAATGCCGCCGCAGTGGAGGGCTGTATTAAATATCAATTTCTGATTGAAGTTTATCAAAAACAAAACCGCAGAGCGAGTGATTTTTCTTTGCTTCGCTGCCTCGAGTTCTACTTTGCTTAGCTCAGACCAATAGACTCAGTCTATGCGTGTTTGTTTGTAGGGGACAGTTTGATTTGGGTCCCCTTAAATGAATTTCTTGTGTACTTTGACACTTTTCTTAACAGTGATGCCCATCTTCAAATCATAAGTTATAGTTTTAGACAGATATAGATATTTTAGTTATAGTTACAGATAATACTCATTTCTGCTTATCACAATCTCAGTTTTGACCACATTATTGGCCGATCCCACTTTTTCTATCCCAGGACTGATTTCAATACCAGGTGTCTGCTAATACCAATCTCAATCTGATACCAGTGTGCTTTATCCTTCATCAGTTTACCTTGTATTTACAGTATACCTTATTGTGAAAGACTAATTGGGATAACTCTTTTATGTGAAAAGAAACACAAACATATAGCTAAAAAATACTTTATCATAATGATGCAATAGCAAGATTAACAGTAATTCCAGTAAAAATCCACAATCCTGTAATCCCAAATAATTTTGGAAAATCTATACTTGCATAAACTTTTCCCAAACTTTCCCTGTCAAGCCCTAACATTTTGCCCAGCATCTCCTTTTGGGCTGCACAGATGAAAGAAAGTCACACAGGTTTGGAACAACACGAGGGTGAGAAAATAACAAAATTTTAATTTAAATTTCAAATTTAAACTGTTCCTTTATTTCAAAACTTCACTTAAAATTTGGGTTGTAAAAGTGCAAATTTAAACAGATGTATCAGTCAAAGATTTTTGTGTTCGACTTCAGTGCAACATTAGATCTGTCCATGGTGCTGAAGTGCTCGCAGTTCTGTGCTTGTGAACACCACCAGGGTTCTGAAGAAAACTTTCAACACTCCAAGCAAGATGACTTCAAACATTTCACCACAAATTTTCTCTCTCATCTGTCTCTCTCTCATCCCTCTCTCTGTCATCTCTCACCGACCTCACTTCATGTAGTGATAACTCACTGACCACTGCAATGAAGGACAGTCCCAAAGGTTCAGTCTTACCACACTTCCACTTGGCGTCTGTGGTGGAGTAAGGTACAAGCTCAGGTCATCACTCAAGTTCTATTTGACCGCAGCCATTTCTAATGGGAGCTAATCTGGCGTCAGCTCTCTTTTCGCTTAACCTTTTGAAAAAAGAAAAAACTAATGCACGCTGAGAAAATAGGAAAACACGGGTCAGCCGGGCTTAGAGACAGAGCTGAATACCTTCAGCACAGGTGTAAGATTATGAGGTTTGCAGGTGTATGAGCTAGAAAATAAAAAGTTGTTGAGCTGGTTCACTGACTGTTTTAGCCGGTTCATCACCCTTCATATGCACAGGAAGCTGCTTTCTATCGTTCATCTTATCTTTGAAAAATGTGGCAAACTCGACAATTTACCTCACTGAATATTTCATAGCATTGAGCCAACACAGACTGCGATAATAAGTTGATTTCAAGCGACAACCATTTCCGAAAGACTTTACAGGCGTGCATGAAGCTCACCCTAATTCCCTCACCTGACTTTCTGCCCAGAGTCCAAGATGAAGAGGAGACCACCCCTCCTTGTCAGCCTTATTTACTGTTTCAAGCCGCTGGACAGCCCTCACCCCCACTGGCGCTTTCAGACGCGGGGGCTGCATCAATACTGCTTAATGTTTTAGTGAATTACAATATCCACCTCAGGCAATGACCGCCTCTCTCTTTTTCTATGTCTGACTAAGCCATGGAGAGAGTGAGAAATGGCTTTGGTGGTGCAACATGAGCAAAGAAAAGAAGAGAAGTCAGAGAGAGGGAATGAAGTGGATGAAAAGGGGAGATGGATGGGTAGATGGACGGACACTGACAGAAAGGCACGCTTCAGTATCAAATCAGTAGAACACCTACACTTGTCAAAATTTGAGTTCGACACCCCACGTAATGAATTTCAATGTGCAGGCATGTGTGTTTGTGTATATAACTCTACACGTTTCATCAAAAACCAAACTGTAAATCGTGTTCTTGCATCAGTATCTTGGTTTGAGCTCCTGAACAACATGGATTGTGTCAGAGCGCTAGAACTTTAAGAGACCTATAGAAAAGTGCAAACAGATAGAAAGAAAACTTGTGGATGTAATACAATTCCCTGGCTTCCACCTTTCTCACCCTCCACGTCTGTCCGTCGCACGTTCGGCCACGGACGAGTGCGTTTTTCATTTGGATAATGGAGCATTGACTCTAATTGAGAGGACAGCCTCATTTGTTTGCCAACATGTCAATGGCCGGGCCTTTCATTGTTTCCACTACATTTACATTAATGCATTTCTCCCCACTTCTATTAAAACCACGGCCCTCCCTGGCCAAGGCTGCAGCTGCCTAATGCTGCTTAGTCAGTGAAACAATGTTAATAACAATCAAGCAGAAATGAGAAAGAAAGGCTCTGCGTTTCCTACGGCTTTTCATTGGCCTTTTGTAATGGACACTGAGTGAAAAGGCGGAGGGGTCTGGAGACAAAATTCTGCTGAGATTCTTTCTTTTTTTTATTGTATTTATAGGTGTTTTAGCCTGTATTAGGACAATTGACAAACAGGACCACAGGCCGGACTCAAACAGGTGTTCCCTATAAGTCCACAACTCTGATATAGTGGCCCCCAAAATATTTACTGTTTTTGGATACTACAAGGTATAGTTTACCCAAAAATGTAAATTCTGTCATAATTTACTCACCCTTATGTCGTTCCAAACGCATATGACTTTCTTTCTTACCAGAAACACATCAGGAGATGATGTGTTGGGTGAACTATCCCTTTAAGCCACACTTAAAGATGTCTGAATATTGTTGCAAAGTGGCATCTGCAAATAAATATGCTAGACCTTTCCTCAAAATTAACTTTATTACAATTTTCACTATTTGCAGAGTCAGTTTCCCAAAGGTTTATCAGAGAGTAATCAAAGGTTTAGCTTATCACATTAACATATTCCACAACTTTTTGTAAGTATTTGGCCACCGAACGGAATTGCAAAAATAAATTTTGTTTTCAAAACAGCTTTCTGAATATGCAGCTCTTCTACCCTTGTTCAAACCAGCAGATAGTCCCGCCCCTCAACTCACATTATTGGTTGAGTAATGTTGGTGCGAGTCTATTTTATAGTGCCACAGAGAAACAGCGTTTACAGTTTTCGATAACATTAACCTCTGAATTGTCTCTGCAAATTAAACTGTGATAGAAGGACGTATTTTAACAATGAAAAAGTTACATCCTTCAGCTTTAAAATCGAACAAACTTTAAATGTTTTTCTTGAATAAAATGTTTGTACTATAAATGCCACTTGGTACATGTTTTTTATGTATATATAATTCAAAGGCATTTATTTTTAAGTACATTTTGGGGTCACTGTACAGTATGTTACAAGCACTAATCAACAGCTCTGATTCTGCACATTATCTTTTTGCACTGGACAATGTTTTTATAAATTTTTTTCATTCCACATTATCTCTTAATGAGAACGAGGCTCCCCTCAGCGAGCATGTCGCATTTCAACTCCATGGCTTGTCCAATGGTGTAATTAATTATGTTTGCAGTTATTATGGGAGAGGATCACTTGTCGTCTGCATACAATACTTGTTAAGTATTGTGCCAAATAATGAGTCGTTTGTGACTAGGGTTGTCTGGTATTTCTTTTAGCTAAACAGAGTTTGATTAATTAAGGAGCAGGTACAGCGAGTGTGTGTAAGAGGGATCCCATTACCCAAACCTTGGCTAAAGGATCTGTTAGATTGCTTCTCTTTGCCATGAGCTTTCTGGATGGTATCAAACTCCAAGGTTTTAAATTTGTGTAAGATTAATACGTTGATATGTGTCCCAGAGGGCAGCTGGCTTTTATATAGCGAGATCCTGACATGTATAGTACACAAACACACGCATAGAGTTTGTACTAATGACCCAGTTGCACCTGTGCTGACAACAGCACTCTGCCCTAGAGAGTAACCCTCATCTGTCATAACACAAACACACACACACACTAGAATACACACACACACTTACATATCAGCATTTTACCATCGAGATTAGCTGGGTCATCTGTCATCACATATACGCACACACATTACACTATCTGAGAGATTACCGTTGTACGTCAACACACATACACACCTGCATTCTGCTCATGTGAGAACTTGTTATCTTACACACACACCCTAAAGTAAGGCATCTGAGCATCTGCAGTACCAATGAAACACAAATGTGCACAAAATCTAGTTTAAAGAACCCATGAAATCATAATTGGTGTTTTGTTACTTTCAGTCCACTTTTATTAGCTTTTAGTCTCTCTGTAATGAGTATGTCCAACATAACATAGCTAAAGCCTACTCGCTATTTTAAAAAGGGAGTGCTCCCTTTGATATGTCCCATCCAGACTTCCTGTTTCAATAAGAGTTAAAGGAAAGAAAACTGTGCTCATTAATTTTGCACTCAGTAAGTTTTTCCTCATTAAAAAAGTTTTACAGCTAAAGAAATGAATAGTAATTTTGAAACATGTTTATAAAATCACAACCACTCTCGTGAGATGAGGATTCTAGTACCCTCATGGGGGCAGCCATGTTAGAATCACATGACCAGCTGAATACTGCTCGCTTAATCTCAGTAACCTCCTTGTTATTGGACACTTTCACTCTTGGATTAAATGAATCACATGTGGCTGATTGTGTATAGTGAATTTCTATATTGGCATCTGTAACTGAAAAGTACTGATTTTGAATGATGCTACATCCACATCACTAGGTGTCACTGTCCAAAATGACATAAAATGATTTTTTAGCTGCATGCCAAGAACACTCGTTAAGACAATCTCCACCAGCACAAATGATGACACCTGTCAGGGAAAGTGAAAAAAATGATGCTGCACCACATCGTAATGTTCGCTGATAAGATTAGAAAACATCGTGTTCTTCTGTGACTCAAAACGAATGGGAAAACAACAGAGAAAAGAATCTCATTTGCATCCTCTTCAATGGAGAGAAATGGATGAGAAGAAAGAAAAAGCACATTCATTTACATGCTGATACACAGAGTGAAAGAAAGACGCAGAGAGAAAAGACACCCCTTCACACAGAGACTTAAATGAGGGGGTAGATACTCATTTAATTCCAGCACAGAGACAGAGAGAAAGAGAGTGCATGAGTATGACAGAGAATGAGTGAAACAGAGGGAGGTGGATATGAGGGAAAAGACGAGAGGGCCAGTGAAAATGGGAAACAGTGGCATGTATTAGAAACCTGTAATTTAAATCAAAGGTTATAATCAAAAATGTGTCAGTTAATTGATCTCACACATGCTGCTTGCCAAGAGTGCAATTTAGAATCCTGTCACCTGGGCTGCAAATCTATCAAGCAATGCTCTATAAAGTAAGTTTGTTGTCTTGTAATGATCAAGCAGACCTCTAATGCTCTCTGCGAGGGATATGATAGGGCCCACATGAAGCTTTTCACCAGCCAGGACCCCACTTGTCTCGTTGCCACTACCTTGCTACAATAAGATAAGGAAAAATCATTCTTTTGCTTCACTTATAATACAGTTATTTCTGGTCCTCGAATCTGATCGGACAAGAGTGCTGATATTTAGCATAACTGCATTGAAATGATAAAAATGTACTAGCCATACTGTGTTTAGAATGGAGGGACTAAAAACGGCTCATGGGAAAAAAATGAAAACGAACAAACAAATTTGCAGAACGTAACGGGAAAAGGGAACAATGGGGAACAAAGTAATTTTCAATTGTTCCGGAGTGAAAGTGTTATTTTTAAATGCAGGTAACATGAATATAATTTTTTCATGAACCCAAAGACCAAGGGGTTTATCACAGTAACTTTTTCTTCAACTACACTACTTGACCGAAAAATTAAACATCTGCTTTGATCCTAAAGGAAACGGCTGCATCACACATTTCTTTGCCTAATTGCCCGTTGTGGATGTTGCATTCTGTGAATTAAGACCTTTTTAACTACTATGTATAATTACTACATATACTGTACATGCACGGCTAATCCAGATACAATGTAAACGTTATTAGAGATAAAAAGTACATTTCTCAGTTGTTTCCAATTCTTCACTGAATTATTGTTAAATATTATGCATTAATACATATTTGATGCTGTCGAGTTTTGGCTGAGATTCAGATTTGTAATTAAAATTATACTTAACTGTTAATTCACTGTATGCTTGTTATGATTTCTATGCTGATAAATCCACCACACAGGGAAAAAAACTTAAATGGCTTATTTTAGGCTTGCTATTCCAGACAAGTTTGCTTGTTTCTCTTGCGAGATCAGGCAACACTACAATTGGCATTTCACCCACCCCTTAGCGCAGAGCACTGTCATTTTAAAAAGAACATTATTAACCGTTCTTTTATTTTGTTATAACTGGTAACCTTCAGGAAAGAAGGCTGCTGAAAAAAAAACAGTTTTTGCTCAGAATGACCCAAAATGAATATGTAGTTTTTAGTCCCTGCTTTAAACGTAAAAAAGTACGCCAAACTAGCATAAAAGATCTCAATGCGGCCCTTGCATTGTATTCCGTATTCCGTCGTACTCCACTTCTTAAAGCATACAGTAGGATTTGCTAATAACTCAACTTCTCAGATGAATACATGTCACTGTGAACGAGTAATATGAAAGCAATATCAAACTCAAATATTAGCATGGCTGTGATTCAGCCGTAGAATTGTATTAGATTAATTATAGGCTGTTAAGTGAATAACTGGACAATAATGTGCTTCTATTAAGGGCAGCAATGTAGGGGCAGATTTCACTCTACAAGTTGTCAGCAGTGTGTAAACCGGGATCTGTATCAGCTCTTGGGTTTCATCACTATCAGTTGTTTGAGGCTTATCATGTTGCATGGGGATGTGTATGATTCAGATTGTCAGGTACATATCGGAGAGATCCTGAAAACCACTCTGCTGTTATCATTGAATTAGATCCCATTTTTCTCCTATCATGTGTTATCATGACACAGACAGACAGGGCTATGATTGCTCTTGCCATGTCTTATTGTGGGCTTTTAGAGCTAACTAGGCTGGATTAGCATGAGAATCTCAAAGGGAAACTACAAATTCTGTCATCATTTACTCACCCTCATGTTGTTCCAAACCTGACAATCTGACTTTTCATTCTTCTGTATAACACAAGAAAATGTTCAGCAGTGTATGACAGCCTCAGTTACCATACACTTTCATTGCTAGGAAAAGCAATGCCATGAAAGTGAATGGTGACTGATGTTAACATTGACAGGTTTTTCATTTTTGTTTCAACTATCACTTTAAGAGTAAAACTGATCCAATCTCTTTGTGTTTGTAGGGTAACCAGGAGGCCCCAGCTCCCCCAGAAGCCATGGCTCAGCCATACGCCCCAGCACAGTATCCTCCCCCTCCGCCTCAGAATGGGTTGCCTGGCGAGTACACCCACCCTGGGCAGGACTACACAGGGCCCAGCCCGGTCCCTGAGCACGCCGCAGCCCTCACTATCTACACACCCACACAGACACACAGCGAGCCACCTGGCACTAACAGCAGCACGCCTTCCCTAACAGGAACTAGCAGCATACCAGTGAGTACCACAAACCATCACATAAAATGGGGGTGGGTAGTAAATGGATCAGTTAGGAATTAATAGAATAAGAGAACTATAAAGCTAGCACAAGCAAAGACAAAATTAAACACTGAGAGAAGAAACTATCATTCTCCATTTAAAGAGTTCTTCTGCTTTCTCTCTCATCACACCAGTCAGTCCATTTTATCCGGCTTTAAGCCATGGCTATCACATGGCTCCGTATCTTAAACCCCACAGAGCAATTTAGCATGGCTAACAATATCGCCAGCGTCTCAATGGACCACTTAACGAGTACTGCCCAAGTGCTGTATATGAGCATATGACAAGCACATGATGAAATAAAAGATATTCTGAGAGTGTGTATGTGAGGGGAAAATGTTCTTAGACCCAGTCCCATGGGCAAGTTCTTGCTGTTATATCTACCCTTTCTTGATTCCTGTAGGACTTTGATTAGCACATTCACACACTTGGAAGAAACCAAGAAAAAAACTTTAAGCTAAAACAGAGCTGAATCCCTGGGGTGGGGGGGGGGGGATCACGACCCGGTCCCGCCCTCCACCCTGCCACAATGTCCAAAGGAAGTTACTGTGGCCTGACACCCAAAGTTCAGGCAACCTCACTTGAAAGCCCCAAACAGAAGCAAGGTCCCTCTGATTTTTTAGGATTTTTAAAGAATTTGGTTAGTCCAATCAAGTCACATATTCCGCAGATAATTAGATTTAACTGAAAATTCTGTCATTATCTACTCAATTTGCATATTTTTCCCATGAAACAAAATCAAGCTGCAATTAAATAATTAAAATACATAGCGACCACTAACTGCCAAGTTCAGACTGTAAGTAAAAAAACTGTACCATTAGACAATCCTATTTTGAAACCTCTGCAACTGATACCCTTTTAAAAAAATGTATGATACCCCTGGCCCCAAACACTTATGGAAATGAGACAGAATAAGATGGAATAATGGAAAGAACAAGTGAGATATATTAATTAAAGAGCATAAAACTTTTCTTCAAACCAAAAAGAACCACGCAGTCTTCCTGGCCTTAGGAAAACCAGAGAGAACGCAAAAGGGAAAAAGAAACGCATGGTTAAAAGAAATCTTCTTATTTTTCTGATTGGGATATGTGAAAAGCTCTGAGGTGGTGTGGTTTAAAGGAAGAAGAAATAATCCCAAGCTCAGCAGATCACAGAGAAGCGAGGTTGACAGGCCTTGTACAGCCACCTGAGTTCTGGCGGGGGTAATCTATGGCTCGATTGGAGGATGTACTTAAACTGTCACTTGCCTAAACCACAGGGGAAATTCTCTCTTTCTCCCTCTTTTCTTTTTCCCCGTGGAGGATCATTAGCAAAGGAGGAACAGTATACCTCAGAGAGTGGATGGTAATTACATCAGAACACATTTCACATCACAACAGCACAAACTGTAGATGCTTTGTAAGTTGACGATAAAAGACTACTTACCTCTCTTTAGAGTATGTGCTAACTGTTTTTCACTACAACTGTTAAAGAAATAGTTCAACAAAAATGAAAATTCTGATATCATTTACTTACCCTATGTAGTTCCAAAGCCAAATGACTTTCTTTGTTTCTTTTCTTTCTTGCCAATTTAAAGATGGAATTTAAAGATGTTAAAGATGTCAGTCACCATTCATTTTCATTGCATATTTTCCATACAATGAAAGTGAATGGTGACTGAGGCTGTCAGTCCCTAACATTCTGCCTAACATCATCTTTTTCCTTGAGAGAAATAAATTAATTCGAGCTTGGAACGATACGAAGGTGAGTAAATGATGACAGAATTGTTGTTTTGGCGTGAATTATTACTAAAATGGAGTGTCATATTAAATACCGTGGGTAGAATTGACTAGTGATTTGCAACTTGCTCAAGCACATCCATACTGCTCAAAGGAGCGTGATGTTATGTTATTAAGGGGACGCCATAATTTATTCTTGGCCTGCTTCCCTGAGTAGTTTTACAGCGCTATTCACCAGGGTTTTATACAGTACTATTTAGAATCCCCGCCACGGCAGGTAATATATTTTAGTTGAGTTGTGAGCTTAAATTGAATGCGACAAGAGTGAAAGACTGGACAATCGTATGTATATTTTGAATAATATTGTCCTTATTGACACCCACGTTTGCTGCATCCAATCTCAAACATACAGCGCAACTTGATGTCCAGTTCGCAAACAAATCGCTCGATTGGTGTGGTTCTTTTTAATGAATCAGTCAGACCGATTGGCGAATCAGAATGAATCGATCACAGTGGTCAGTCATTGGCAGTCAGATTCAGACTCAGACAGACTCACTTTCTCACTTTCTAAGTGAAGTGCGGAATATTATGTTTGACTCAAAATGAGCCGAGAATTGTTACTGTGTATTGTGAATGTGAATTAGTGATTAGTTGTTCATATGGCAGCAACATATAATTAAATACACATGTAACCGGTTTTGCTTAGCCCGCTCCGAATAGGACTCGAACCGGCGTCTCCAGCATGGGAGGCTAACGAGGAGGCTAAAGGCAACAGCCCCAGTCAGCATCAGTCGCTAGTGCACCTCTTGAGGCCAGGAGAGTGTGGTTTACTCATACCGCACAGCTATCATGTACCAGCTGGCTCTCGTTACACATGCATGTCTGCAGTAAAGTTTCAGAGATTTTTTTATATAAATCATGGTATTTTAATGAATAATTAATTAAACGATCATATTAATATGTAATGAAAAAATGTTTTGTTGTTGATTAGGCCCAAGTCCTGCAGGAAGCACTGCCATTCAAATAGTGTTACAGGCATAGCCACTCAGTAAGACTTGGTCTTTGATACCAGCTAAACTTGTGAGTCAAATTACCATCACTGTCTAATTAATTGTAGCTTTACCCTAGACTGAAAGGCCAGTGTCTTCTTTCTAAATGACAGGTGACAAACACCATTTGTATTCCTCTTTCAGTGGAATGGAGAGATCATAGAATTGGAGGGGGGGATAGCAGAGGTGTAGAAGAACAAAAAAGTATAAAGCAGCTCAGGCTAATCCCTTTAAGTGAAGCGCTGGTTTGGCCCTAATCGGATGTAATCTACCTGCTTGGCAGCTTTCCAATCAGATAGTTTCAATTATGTGGTTGTAGGGGCATTCTGAAGGGGGAAGTGCTGAGCCGAGCACTTTGAAAGTGATTTGCAGATAACACTGAATGAGTGGGGCTAGAAGAATGACTTAACAGGAGTCATTCCCCACCCAACCACACACACAAATACAAGTACACTTAATGCATTTAAACACACAGCTTTTATGACGTTAAAAGGGGAGAGAGGGCTTGGATGTGTGGCCCAAGGTGGTCTTGTATGATAATGTTCTGACAATTATTTCTTTGTGCTGCTTGGCTGCTCCATTCCTAGAGGAACGTGATGAGCAAAGTGGTCCCGCAATGAATCGCTGCTCTAAAGCAGGAAGTGTATCACAGGAAAGCTCAGCTCCATGGAATTGGTACTGTATAACGGATGCTTTTCACAGACAGTGATGAGGCATTTCCGCCTTAATTTAGCAGTGTAAATCTATCAAACTTTAGATTTTTTTGTGATGATGAAACTTTTTACATTAATGCAGCTGGATGTAGCAGTTTGGGAGGGAGAGAGACACAAGCAGACATTGTGTGTGTGTTTATGTTTGTGTCTTCTGAAGTTTTCATTAAAATGTTACTTTGATGCTTCGTCCGGTTCCCGCCTCCTCTTGCCTCTATACTGTTACTCTATTCTCTATACTGTACGAAACTTGGGAAGGAGGAGGGATGCGCTGTCGTGGAGTCCTCGCCACTGCCGTCCACCCAAAGGAGCAGCCGAGGCCGTCCATCAGGGGACGGAGGAGTCGCTAGGAACGCCTTGACGCAGAGGAACGGCCGCTGTCCACGTGGGGAGGAGGGGCTCGCTACTGGCCGCCTAGAGAGGTGGAGCCACTGCCAGGGGTGAGGGGCTCGCAACTGGCTGCCAGAATGCAGAGGGGCATTCCATCCGCCAGGGGTAGGAGGACTCACTGCTGTCCGCCCAGGGAGGAGTGGCTGTTGTCCGCCAGAGGGTGAAGGAGTGGTCGAGGAGCAGGCGATGGCGTGTCTGGGAACTGACGAGCAATTTTTTTCTCTCTCTCTCTCCTCTCTCTTTCTTACTGTCACACCGCCTTGCCCTTTCCCTCTCCTCTTTTTTCCCTCTCCACGTCTCCCTCCCCAGCTCCACCCAATTATCTAATTAGCCAGTCATGTGGCAGCAGTGTAATGTATAAAATCATACAGAGATGGGTCAGGAGCTTCAGTTAATGTTCACATCAACCATCAGAATGGGTAAAAAAAAAAAACAATGTGATTTCAGTGATTTAAACCGTGGCATTATTATTGGTGCCAAACGGGCTGGTTTGAGTATTTCTGTAACTGCTTATCTCCTGGGATATTCATGTGCAACAGTCTCTCGAGTGTATGGAGAATGGTGCGAAAAAACAACTATTGAATGGCAATTCTGTGGAAGAGAGTTCAATGGAGAATGGCCAGGCTGGTTTGAGCTGACAGAAAGGCTAAGGTAACTCAGATAACCCCATCTGTGCAATTATAGTGAGCAGAATAGCATCTCAAAATGCACAAAATGTCGAACCTTGAGGCGGATGGGCTACAACAGCAGAAGACCATGTTTGGTTCCACTTCTTTTAACCAAGAACAGAAAACTGAGGCTGAGGCTGAGTACCTCAGCAGAAATCCAGATTTGTCAGAGCAGGCAATGTTTTTCCAATCATCTACTGTCCAGTTTTGGTGAACTTGTGCCCACATCAGCCTCAGTTTCCTGTTCTTAGTTGACAGTAGTGGTACCCGGATGGGTCTTCTGCTGCAGTAGCCCATGCTCGACATGTTGTATTTTCAGAAAGGGTTTTCTGCATAGAACTGTTGTAACATTTTGTTATTTGGGTTACTGTCAACTTCCTGTCAGCTTGGACCAGTCTGGCCATTCTCCTCTGACCTCTGTCATTAACAAGACATTCTCGTCCATAAGAACTGCTGCTCGCTGGATGTTTTTTGTTTTTTGCACTATTCTCTTTACACTCTAGAGACTGTTGTGTGTGAAAATCCCAGGAGATCAGCATTTACAGAACATTTACACCTAGGCCTGTACTCTGGAGCTGGATCGATTTGGAGGTGGAGGGTCCGTCATGGTCTGGGGTGGTGTGTCTCAGCATCATCGGACTGAGCTTGTTGTGATTGCAGGCAATCTCAACACTGTGCGTTACAGGGAAGACATCCTCCTCCCTCTCGTGGTACCCTTCCTGCAGGCTCATCCTGACATGACCCTCCAGCATGACAATGCCACCAGCCATACTTCTCATTCTTTGAGTGATTTCCTGCAAGACAGGAATGTCAGTGTTCTGCCATGGCCAGCGAAGAGTCCAGATCTCAATCCCATTGAGCACGTCTGGGACCTGTTGGATCGGAGGGTGAGGGCTAGGGCCATTACTCCCAGAAATGTCTGGAAAAGTGGGGTACATCTCACAGCAATAACTGGCAAACCTGGTGCAATGCAGTACTTAATGCAGCTGGAGGCCACACCAGATACTGTTACTTTTGATTAACAAGACATTCTAGCATATGTGTGTGTGTGTGTGTGTGTGTGTGTGTGTGTGTGTGTGTGTGTGTGTGTGTGTGTGTGTGTGTGTGCGTGTGATTGTGCATGTGCGTGTGTGTGTGTGTGTGCAGTATATTTATTTATTTATTTATTAAGAGGCCATTAAGATTTATTACATTGTTGTTACATTACATTGTTATTTTCATGACAGCTTTTCAGACACATTTTACCCTGCAATTCACATTACCACAATGCAAATAAAAAAAGGGATTTTCAATACATAACGTAAAAAAATACAAAATACAAAAAGTGTTTTCACATTATTATCCTACCTGCCTTTCAATTTCGCTGACTTTAGTGTCCTGAATCATCATTGAAACAATGAAAATAATCAAAAGTAAAATGTCCAGATGTGTTATGAAGGTAATGAGAATTGGGGGGGGGGGGGGGGGGGGGGGGGTAAAATATGATAAAGTGTCCTGAAAATAGTGTCAAAATATGAAAAATCCTAATGGTCCTGAATAATTTAATTTATTAATTTTTTTTCATTGATTTAGGGTTAAAAATGGCCCGAACATTTTCTTGACAGGTTTCTTGAGAATCCCCCAGTCAGTCTGCCGGTCTTCTTGTGCAAAAAAACACAAAGTGGCCAAAAAAGACATCAAACACTGAACTTAAACATCTTGCAATGTCCTTAGGAGGAAGACCTAGCAACCCATGTGAGCAGGGACTTTTCCTCTGTCTTGAAAGCCGAACACTTTTAATTACTTTTCACCTCGTCTTCGGAACTTGGGAGAGCAAAGCCCTCTGAAACCTTGTCTCTGAAAGAGACAGATGCAGCCCATGCTAGCTGCAACATAATTAGCATGCAATTAACACAAATTAAAAGGCAAATTGCACAAACGAACCCCCTGTAGATGGCTGCTTAGCGGTGGCGATGAGATAATTAGATCCAAACCTGGTGTGCAGATTCTTGAGCTCTTACCTCTTCTCCCCCTCTCCTGGCCTGGTGTCAACTCCTCCAGAGTTCAAGAGCTCTCCAACCTGCCACATTCAAGAGCAGGGGAAGTTCCCTGAATAAAGCCAGAGAGATTACATCGTTCTTTCGGGACTGCACTTGAGAGAGAGTGAAAGAGTGTGTTTGCTGGTTGGTGTGTCTTGCAAAGTACTTGTGATCAGAGGAGTGTTGTCCTCTTATTACACTGCAAAAATAATAATTTTCTTACACAGTATATTTGTCTAATTTTCCAGTACAAATGTCTGAACATTCTTAAAATGAGGTACATTTACTTGAGAAGCAAAATGACAAAATATTAAAGGGATAGTTCACTCAAAAATGAGAATTCTCTTATATTCTTTACTCACCCTCAACCTCCAATCCTTTATGACTTTCTTTCTTTCATGGAACACAAAAGGAATGGTTAGGCAGAAGTACAGCCTTAGTCACCATTCATTTTTATTGCATCTTTATACAATGGAAAGAAAGAAAGAAAGAAAGAAAGAAAGAAAGAAAGAAAGAAAGAAAGAAAGAAAAATGAAAGCTTTTCCTTTTGCAACAAGTTTATTTTTTTTACCCCATTGACAAATTTTCTTCTTTTTTTTATTTAATATCTTATCTCATTTTGCTTCTCAAGTAAGTGTATCTTGTTTTGAAGATGTTTAGATATTTCTAGTGGAAAACAACAGAGAAATACTGATTAAGAGACATTTTTGCAGTGTAAGCAAAGTGTAAATTGCAAGACGAATGTACAGTAGTCCTACAATTTCTCTTCATTTTTACCTCTGTCCGTTTCTCGGTTTCTTGGTGTCACTACATGATGGCTTACATCAGAGTGGGCCAAGTCAATACATGTTCCCACAAAGTAAGCAAATCAAAGCCCTCATCCTTCTCCTCAGCCTTCAAGCACTTGTTTGGGCAGAAGCAAGAAGCTGAGGCTCTCACAGGCCACGCTCTGCAGCTCAGTAATGGGCGAGCCTGGACTGTTGCACTGCTCACCTGTTAGACATGATAGATAGTGCGGCTCTCTCCAGAGCGACTGCAGACAGAGCATGTGAATGACCGATGGCACTGCAATGATGGATGAGGATGGGAGAGCGAGGAGAGGTGCAGCCCAGGTAGTGGGGGCACCAGGGGGTAATTGCACCTCCGCTTGGCCATCCATCTGCTCAGCTTTCCATCTACCACCATCAGGCAGGGGCTATGGGCCTCCGCTGCTCGCCGACCTCAGGCAGCATACACAAGGGGCAGGACGACAGGCTGTGTGGATCCAGAGCCGACCCATGTGCTTTATCTTTACAGGGCTTAACTGTCTACATGGCTCTAATGATTGATAGTGCCAATGTGCTGGTAAACACAGGGTCCTCTCACAGAGACCCTGCATGGAGAGCCCATTGGGAGAGTCAGTGCATTAGGAAAGATGAGGAAGTTGTCAGAAAAGCAGAAGTTGGTGACCCTCTAAATTTAATGGATAAGAGCATTCACTATTGTTATACTCTATAACCTGTAGCAAGAGTTCAAAGAGCAAACTATCCTATGCAATTCACAAAATAAGACTGTAATTAATGAGTACTGGATAATGAGTATGTTTAGCCATCTAAAAAAATGCAGCATATTTTGTAACAGGGTTCCCACGGTTATGGAAAACCTGGAAATATGAGGGAAATTTTTTGTTTGTAAGTCATGCAAATTTCTATAGTGATATACATTTTTCTAGTTACACTACGCTCTAAAATGTTTCATTGCCTAAATATTTCTCTTGACTAGAGATCAGGTAGAGTAAAACTGGCTTGCAAGCCATAGTGATGTCCGATTTGTGAACAAATCATTCTTTTGAGCAGGTTCTTTTCATTTAATTTGTTAAAATTGTTGACAAATTGGTCCGAATGATTAATTAGCGAATTTGAAACAAAATGGTTTTCAAAAATCATTGTAGACTGGAAAAGTTATGGATAAGTCTTGGATTATCATTGGCCAAAGCCCTGGAGTAGGACTAACCCTGTAGTAATCATGAGGACAACTTTCAGAGGTCTGCTGGATCAGATCAGCTGGATCTGTCTGATGTATTTAACCTGCAGATCCCCAATCAGCCACACAGGACTCTTGTAGCTGGAGCGTGGCCCAGGAAATAGAGATAGAGAGAGAAAAAATATAGTGAAAAAAGTACAAATGTAGCTCAGAGTGCGAGAGTGAGGCAATCGTCTGTGTTCCACGACTCCTACCGGGTTCTTGAATAACATATAACGTGTGAGTAAGGGCAGCCGGTGGAGTTACTGGTGCCCAGTGGTAAGATGGCACCCCCCTCTGGAATTGGTGCCCTACACAGACTGCGTAATATGCATTTAGAGAAAGGCGGTACTGATTTTGACACGGGTTAGTTCTTTGTCCACCTTTTATTGCCTGTTAATAACAAAGGATAATGATAGAGCTTGTCATGTTGGAGTTAATGTTAAACTAAACTAATATTTTATTGGCATTTATAAAATTCAAAGATCAACATCAAAACACAGGTAACGAGGTTGCTTGAAATAAAGATGCTTGTCTACTTGGCTTCCACAATAAATTTCTTTATTATATCTGTCTGTTAATTACAAACAATTTTAAATAAAAAAATTAAAAGAACAAAGATCAATTTGGCAAATCCATAGAAATGGGGAAAGTCATTTATGTCATGTTACTGGTGCAATTTCCCCAAAGACATATGTCCTCTGCAATAATGATTTTGTTCTGCAAGTTAAACTTTAAAATCTCATTTCAGCTGATATTTTATCATGCCATTTTTCACCTTCTCTCTGTAACGAGTGGAAAAATGAACGCTTTGCAGGTCCAAATCTTTTGCATTTTAGTTGGTATTATGTTCTTAGCTGTGTCTACATAATTGCATTTACTTCCCTTTTTCCTGCTATTTTCTCTGTCAGAGTGAGAGAGTAAGGGGATGGAGTGATAGATATCTCATTATATCTTCATTACCCATCACATGATATATTGCTGTCTTGTGTGATTCATGTGGCTTGTGTTTTTGGTGCCTAATGAGGGGGAATTTGCCCAGCCCACTTAGTGTAGTTACATATTTACACCAAATACAAGACAATTTAAGGAACATTTTTGCAAATATTTTGATAAAAAATATTGCAAAATGAATTCAAATGAATGCACAGGATCAGGCAAAAAATATGATTTAATCTGATCTGAGATCTGAATTCTGGCTTCAATAGAGTGCTTGTTTTATGTGGCAAAATCAATGTGTGAAAAGTCTGGGCCCACTCACTTGGTCCCCTGTTTTGACTGCCATCACGCTACATACCTCTGCTTATGTGACTGATGCTTGTTTTGGGTTTCTCTGGCTTTTGAAAGCTGGCTTAACAAATTCCAAAAAGTAAAACATGTCAAGTATAAAATGCTGTTATACTCAGACTTTTAACGTTTTAAAGTCTATTTAGTCTTATTAGTGCTTGCTTCTGTAATATTATTGCTCATACTTATTATTAAACGTATGTGTTCTACTCATTTCACACTTTGTGCTCTGAACATTAATGATACCTCAAATTGTGCAACATGTTGATGAGAGGTGTGCTTACTTAAGTGATTACTTATCTAAGTAACATATGATTTCATTTGGAGATTTGCAGATGATAAAAAGGCAACAAAAAACATCATAGACTTACATTGAAGGAGGAACGCAAGCCAAATGTAAGTTTAAAAATATCATAAAGATTTTTGGGTATGCAAGTTTGACTTGGGCCAGGAAGTAACCACCAAGTAACCACCCAGAACACCTTGAGAACCGTCACCAGACTGTCTCCACTCCACCCTTTCTCTGTCTCTCCCTCAGTCTCTATCTCTCTTTCTCTGTGCTGTTGTATACAGCTGTCTATGGCCCAGACAAATGTAGCTGCCTTCAGCACTTCACTCTCATTGATCCTGCTAAGCCGTGGGAAGTTTAGCTGACATCATCTTTTCATCTGTGCTCCCATGTTCTTCTAATTCATTATGTACATGAAGGGCTGCCACTTGGGTGCTGTGCTCACCATGCTTTTTCCTTCACTGAACATGTCTGCACACAATGGCTAAAAAAAAAAACAAGCAAACGAAGAGGAGTCAAAAGTATCAGTCAGCCATTTAATCATATCTAGATTAAATATTAATTAAGTTATACATTCACCTGTTTCTCCCTCAGGATCTATTTGTTAGATAATCATTTACTTTATAATATATTGATTCATTATTTCATGTCACTTCATTCTAATTCAATGTTCAATTTGGGTGTTGGGAGGAGGGTGTGTTTTGGGCGGGGTCTGAGTTTCCCCATGTTTTCTGTTAAAATTGTTTCTTGTTCTAAATAGTAAGTACATATAAGCACCTATAGTATACAGTAAGTACTATAAGTAAGTCATGTGTTGGTGCATCTCAGCTAATTTATGATTGTTCACACTCTTATATTACTGTAATGATTTCTATGTTAATGTTTTTGCCAAACTATCAAGATTATAACATATTAGTATGTATTTTCTTATGGGTTTTATGTATGCTTGTATGTATTTTCTTATAGGAACAGTATGTATTTTCTTATTGATCTTATACTGTAGGTGTATATGTCTTTTAATTAGGTTTTTAGCTTTGAACTAACACCAATGCATAAAGTGCATTCAGGGATTTTTATTTATTTAGACATGCATGCATGCCAGGACATTTGGTCAGTGGCTGGTAACATGAAGTCTTGTGTGAGTGCTCGGAAGAGAGGCAGTGAAATTTTGAGAATGGGGGTATAGCTGTAGTATCAGGGCTAGTGAGGTGAAAGATGTATGTATATGTCACAGTCAGCAGTCCATCCTGGAGCACAGCTGTGTCACTACCATTTCCTCCACATGATGGAAAGATGAGCACACCATCTTTACAATTTCTCTCTCTGCTTCTCTCTTTCTCGTTCTCCCTTAGGTCTTTATAGGCGACTGCTCGGTAAATGCATTCTTTGTTCTCTCCGTGTCGAAGTTTTTTCCCTTTAAATCTGTATCCACACTTCCTGACAGCTTCTTTAATCTTCGCCGCCACATACAAATGTTGGCCAAGCGGAGGGAATTTGTAATATGCCACCAGCATGACCCCCCACCCCCCACCCCACCCCCAAATGCCTCACCTCCCGCCAGCCCCACCCGTTACCATTACCCACTGCTCTTAGTTCTGGCCATGACCATGTTTTTGGTAGGAACTAACAGAGCTGTGGTTGTGTTTCTTTTCAGCAAGCGGACGATGTGGCGCAGACAGACGGATCTCACCAGCTTCAGCTCCAGCCCACAAATTCTTCCGAGAAGCAGCAGCCCAAACGGTTACACGTCTCCAACATTCCCTTCCGCTTTCGTGACCCAGACCTACGGCAAATGTTCGGGGTGAGTCTTGGGCCTGAGCCAGATGGCAGCAGGTTGTATCTCCAAGGAAGGGTATATTATTATATCCCATTAAGTCCCTGATAAGGACATTGGTCTTATATACATCAATCTTAAACTGGTGTAGATATTATAGGTTAGCCTGTTTTTTTATTACATTGAGGTTGTGCACTAATGTGACTTAAGGTGAGCGGTATAAACAAAAACGTATTTCTTAGTATGAGTAATTTGTTCCCGCTTTATATTAGTTATATTTAACTACTATCTACTAACATTAAAACACATACAATAATATGTATTCATTGTGTAACTACATGTTCTTCTGCAAAATGCTCAAAAGATTCACTTGTGCTGCTACTGATGTTTAGATACAAATTGCTTTAAGAATAGGGTTCAAGTTATGGTTATGGGTTAAAATAAAAGTTTAGGGTTGGGGTAGGAGTAGGGCTCTGTTTTGAGTTAGGGGTAAGGTTAACAGTGTAACTACAGACAGGAGTGGACTGGCCATCGGGAGCAACGGGCGTTTTCCCAATGGGTCGCTGGGTAATTTGGGATGGCATGCTGCTGCACAAATACTGGCCCATTCTACAGGCAATATAGGCGGCAGCCCTGGGCTCCAACATCCCCGTGCGAACCCCATAACACAATGGAAATTCAAGAAACTTTGCATGGTAAAGCCAATACAAGGGATTTTATTTTGAAATATTATAATGGCTTTTATTTTTTAAATACTTACACATCGCCGCACTCATCCGTATGAGCACATTATCTCGGGTGGACCTCTTTATTTGACACAAATCACAATAATGGTGACAACCAAAACAACATATTAAGTATTAGATGAGCTCTGAATAATCACAAAATAACAAATAACTGCAAGTTACAACAATACAATAACAGCAGCATAAATCTAATTGGCAAAGAGTAAAGTTATAAATAGTACGTAGTCATTTGCATAATTTATTCATACCGCAAAGCATTTCTGGGTGCTGAAGTATGGCTTGCTGAATAATGCTCACACCTGATAATATGCAGAAAATAAGTCATGAAAAATATTACTTTGTGGCTATTTGAGTCTTTGAGGCTTACTTTGTCAAAGAATTGGGCTTTTCACTTTTTCTCAAGAATAATCAGGGCAAGGAATTAAAATGCTGCAGAAATAAAGACACAACAAACTCACATAGAGTTAAAATATAAGCAATTAATCTGCAAAAAATCTTAAATTTACTTAAGTTTTCTTTATTTTCTTTAATTAATCTTAAGAGGTACACTTTATCTTGTACTTTCATGTACATTTTAACCTAGCATCTGTATGTTGAGGAAAAAAGTTTTCAGACATGTAATTTTTCTGATTTATAAAGTGCTTATTTTTAGTGCTTTCTCTAAAAAAATTAGATAAAAAAATGAAATGCTCTTGATTAGAGATGTAACTAAATGCAGGTAGTTTATATGTAAGAAAAATGCAATAACACATATGTACATAATGCTTAAGTACATAGTTAAGGACAACTATACAATTTTCTATTTATGATCTGCGTAAAAATATTTCACTTAATACAAACTGTTCTTGAGTACTATGTCTGTAATTATTATTATTATTGTTTTTATTCTTATTATAAAGTAATGGAAATATAGAAATTAATTTTCAAAAAGTGTGGCAACATATTTAAATGAAAGTACAAATGGTATTTCATCTTTCTTCTTATATGGAACTTGATGGACACAAACAAATTAATAATAAATTGAAAAAAATAAAAGTGTTTGGCATGAGTGTAAAAACATTTTCACATCATGTACAGTTAAAGTTAAAAACAAAAGACTCAAAATAATGAAACTAACATTATAAAATGGACAGTTTCGACTTCGACAGCTTCCATAGGCATAAGTAATTTAACCTTAAGCATTTTCTTATTTTTGCCAATTTCTGTTATTCACTCTAAGCCTGAAAAAAATGTAAAAAGTTCAAAATGTTTGAACTGCTCATTCTCTTTGTTTAGTTTGTTTGTTTAGGATGAGAAAAGGGATTAGAAAACTTGTTGTTCAATACAAGCACATTCAATCAGAAAAGTATTCTTATATCGAGTGCAGTGACAGGTTATTATCTACACTTTTATCCACATCTGCCCCTCAAAATGCATTTAGAAGCTCTCCACTAGAATATGAATAAGACTAATGAACGATTCACTGCTTTCTTCAAACTCTCCCATGCAAACAGCATTGCCCGTCTCTCTAAGACACCAGGAGATGTACATTTAAACTCCAGAATACCTTTGAATTAACAGCACCCATCAAGGGAGCAGCTTTAAACATTGGCAGCTTGTTACTGGAGGCTACAGACAACGTACTGTATGAATCGGGGGGGGGGGGGGGGGGGGGTTGGGCAACATTGCTGGTCCTAGCTTGTTAAAAATTGCAGTGTATGTTTACTAAGGGCACAGTATAGCAGCCAGTAAGACTTAAACAGGACTCTGGGAGCAGCCTGACTGCTGAGTCTTCAGAACATCTGTTCCTTCATCTCTTTGTTATCTATGAGAGTCTGTCCTCTCCCATTTCTCTGCTCCTCTCCCATTTCACCCAGCTCTGATGTGATGAACAGGGAGCCATGAAGTGGCCCCACTAGTGGAGACGTAATTATATGCATTACTGTCTGTGGTTAAAAACTGTGAGTTTATCCTCATTAGGCTTGTTTTGGCTGACAGCAGCAATGCAAGATGAGGCATATATATGTGACCAAGTGTGTGTATGTTTGTCTGAAAAGACTGTTGCAACTCTTGCTGTGAAGTCTCTTAGGGGCCCAGGGGCGCAATTATCCTGTGCCATAGATAGACTTGGGGGAGAGGATGGGATGGACAAGTGCTGTGCCCCTCTGAAATCTCAAGAAAGTTGAGAAAAGGGGAGTATGAGAACAAAGACAACCGAAAAAGCTGTGAAAAGTGTCAGAGGCATAAGGGGAGTGGATCTCACACCACTGATTCTTCAAAACTCTGAAAGCACTCGCAGATCTTGGGGGCATTTCCAAACCCACTGTCCTAACTGTTTTGTTTAAAAGCCCCATGAAATAAAAAAGGGGTTAGGAAGCCATCTATATGGTAGTGTACTGCTAAAAAGTTATTAACTTTTAGCAGATGTATGCATTTAAAATGTACAGTCTTTCTCTTCTGGGAAAACTTACCAAAAATATTGATAAATCATGCTGCACTACATAGATTTTTAGTCCATTTAGTTTCATAGTCCAATTAAATGCTCTCTACAATGATAATGTCCCTCCCCCTGCAACCGACTTGCACAATTCATGGCTGTTGCATAATGTCGAGCCCCTCGAACCATCCAGTTTCAGTAGGAAATACAGTATGTCAACACAGGACAGAAACATTTGCTTTTGAAGCAATTTTATGGGATCTTTAAAGTATTAGTTTACCCAAAAATGGAAATTCTGTTAATATTTACTCAACCTAATGTCGTTCAAAACCCACATGACTTTCTTTGTTCTGCAGAACACAAATAATATATGACATACTTTTATAGAATGTCAGGTTTACTGATTTCCATACAATAGAAGTGGATTGTCTCTCAGCTTCTAAAATCACACAAAAGTGTCAAAATTAGTCCATGTGACTTGTGTCATATTCCAAGTCGAATGAAGATATCATAAGACTATCAAATCACTGATCAACTTATGTATTCAGTAGAAGAACCTATTGTATGAAAATTAAAGACTGTTACATTCTTCAAACAATCTCCTTTTGTGTTCCTAAGAAAATAGAAATTCATATGTGTTTGCAACGACATTCAACTATCCTTTCCCCCATTTTCCTGTTGCATAGATTTCTAAAAATAAAATAAAAAAAATAAAACAAAAGAAAATAAAACCTGAATCGATTGTTTCAATACAAGGAAATGTACACTTTGAGTGTGATTTTCTAAAGAAAGCCAGTCTGATCCTGTGCTGTGTACAGATATATTTTTGATGAGGCTAAGCAATCTTTATGACACAAGTTTGAGACTTAGTTCTGAGCCCCTGATATCACAGTATGTAATAGACAAACTTAAAAACATCCAGGCGAAATTCAGGAATCACCCTCACTTTGAACTCAAGACATCTTGACAGCTCTCCAAACCGTTTCTGATATCTCAATTTAGTGAGATGAAAATTCCATTTAGAATTGTTGATTATGAGAACTGCAATTTTATGAGATTTTCCCCTCATTCGAGTACACTGGCGTGGGCCTCATTCAGACAAAGTGTGGCGATTAAAAAGCTTCATTGCCCAACCTTATTTGAGCCTCATTTTAAATTAGAAAAAGACATCCAAAGCAATTATACAGATGAGTATGTGGATTTAATGCTAGAGTATGAAATGGGTTTTAAAGCACCACATTGATGATTCTACACTGAGATAAAATTGTGCTTAAAATGTCCAATTTTTCCCATAATACTCCCTTGCATTAATTTGAGTTGTTTCTACAATTCCATCCATTCCATTCACTTGAAAAGTGAATCTCTCTCTCTCTCTCTCTCTCTCTCTCTCTCTCTCTCTCTGAAAAAATACTGTTCACCCAAGGGAATGCCTAGATGTACCTAGAATTTAAAATAAGAGCCCCATATAGTTTTTGAATTTTGCTCTGTGATGGCTTTATAATGATGACTGCTTGTCTCCAAACAAGACTGTCTTAATGTGACAACATCCCCCAATGTGGGAGTGGTTTCCAGTTCCGTTAGTGTAAAAGCTGGTAAAGATGACTACCCTGGGAAATATTTCAGCATTACCATAAGCCCATTAGGGAGGGTTAAAATCATTAGCATCCACAGACTTTGTTTAGAGTGAATTGTCTGTGGTCGTGAGTGAGTTCACGCTGAGATGCAAATGCCTTTGTTTGATGCCTTCTCTGGCAGGGGAAAAAATGTGTCTTAATTTGAACAAATGGAGGGAATTGTGTCAAGCAACAGCTGTTTGGGTTTGGCTGTGGAATTTGAATTGAGCTGGAAAAGCAAGTGTAGAAGATCATGCGATAGACTGAGAATTGCACCTGGCCGAAATGAACAGCGGCATCATTTTTTCCCACAAATCAGCTCTGCAGTGGTTTGTGTTAGATTAGAGCTGTGCTCTTAGTTGTCTGTGCCTCCTCTTCACCACAAACATACACACATATGGCCTGCCTCAGGTTTTCCCCATGGCTGGGCGGATAAAAGGAGGCTCTTCTTAACCTTATTAGTGACCTGGACCCTCGATCAATCCTATTGAGCCGTAGGTGCCTGGAAGGCCCATTTCTCCCCTGTTGTGCTGAAATGAAGCCGATGTGGCCTGCTTGACAGGGTAATTCTTTTTAATGAAATAATACAGCCATTTTAGACAGCAATTAAAACCTACTTTTTTCCCGCCCATTAGGGGAACTTAAGGTTTTGCTTTCATTCCGCTGTGCTCTGTAATGATCGCCAAAACAAGCCCTGTTAAATAGAATTCTTAAACCCTGTTAACCCTCCGGGGAAAACTGGCCGCCCGTCATTCCTCTCCAGCAACCACCAAGGTATAAGAGAGGTAGAAATTCAAGCAAAACCTTTATCACACATGTCACTTTTTTGCTGCTCCTCTAATTGCTGTCCTAGACTAGCATATAAACAGTCATGCTTCTTGGCACTTTAAAACCGGAGTACCCTGGAGCTTCCATTTCCCTCTTCCATCCAACCAATTATTAATGCCAGAACTGAATGTTCCAAGCTACTCCTTAAAAAACCAGTAAACTCCTCTGGCTAAAGGAACAGTGACCTTGCCTTGGTTTGCATGGATCTGGCATGTTTATTTATTGAATAAAGCAGCTTGATTCAAGGTCTTATTGCAGAGCTCCCTAACCAAGCATGCTGATTTACATAAGGCAAGCAGGGTTAATGTTGGAGAGCACCACATTACATACAGCGAGGGCAGTGTTTATCACCCGTAATCAGCCCACAGTCTTTCCTGCTCTCGCAGGGTTCACATTCGGGCCACAGGTATAGCAGAGAATGTAGTGGCATTCAGTCAAAGCCCAACTCTGACAGAAAGTTTGGGCTTCTCGTCTTGGACACAGGAAAGTCTGTAAATCCATACACTGTATTCAGTCTCTAAAACGAACTTTCTGGACAAAGCCATATCTCAGAGGGAGTGGCCAATGCCTCATGGTTAATGCTAATTAGAGAATAAAAATGAGAGATTGGGCATTTCATGGCCGTAAGAATGACAATCAGATAAAACCACAGAATGAAGTGCAAATAGCGGGAAAATAATAACCAAAGTGACAGGTAATTACATGGATGGTATTCGTCAGTGAGATAATAAGCAAATATATGATTTATCATCAGCAATGAAGGCTGCGCTATATCTAATTATCCTCTTTAATTGAGTGGGGGTGTTTGGTGTTAAGTCAAGCCAGAAATACCCTCTTCAGTGGCTTTGGCCTGCTTTTATCAGTCAAAAACACCACAGAAAATAACAAGTAAAATATTGTGTCATTAAGAGCACTGGTGCATACACAGCAGGATGCTGTTGTGATCTTTTAAAGTTTGCTCCCATCAGCAGTATAACCTTCTCATTTCCCAGATAGCTCACGTTCCAGAGTCCCAACCCTACCAAAAGCTTAGCATAGCCACCAATACAAGTTTTTATACAGCAAATAGTTCTGACACTAAATTCTGATTGGATTAGCCACTTATAAGGCTTTGTAAAATGCTAATAAACACGCACTTGTGACAAAACATTCATTGCTACATTGCTTGGCATCTACAAAGAACATATAGTTAGGATGATTAACTATACTGAACTTACTTGGCGGAAGAATTCTTTGTTGCAATAATTATATATAAATTTAGTTCTCATGCCAACATCCTGTTTTTGAAAAGACTTGGTTTTGGGTTTTACCAAAATCCCTAAACCAAGACAAAATTATCAATGGTAACTCATCCTAGAGCTTACAAGCTACATCCACCAATAATGCTTTGAGCAGCCATTAAAACTGTAATACTGTCAACTCAGTTTCAGACATTTTATCATGTTTAACTTCCAGAAAGAAGGCAAAAGCTCAGAAAAAAATAAAAAATTGATTCTGCCTGGGCCTGTTTATGGGACATGACCAAAAGACATGATATTACCCTGGTACTTGCCCACTTTGTGTTGTGCCTAAGAACTTCCCTTACATATGGTAAATCGCTGTAATGCATGCCCTTACATGGTGCATTGTGTTAATCAGTTGTACTCATCAGTATAATTTTGTTATCATAGCAAGGAGTGAAGCTTTATTTTACATGTTCATAGCATCAGTGAAAGTGGTGGGGTTTCTATTTTAGTTCCCTCTACAATCAAATGCTCAAGTTTCCTGACAAAGTGCAAAAGGGATGAGTTCTAATTACTCCTCTCTCCCTCTCTGTCTGTCTTTCTTTCTCCCCTTTCTATCCTCTTTTCTTTTTTCTACCCATCTTCTTTTTCTCTCCACAGCAATTTGGGAAAATTTTGGATGTGGAAATTATTTTTAACGAGCGGGGCTCTAAGGTAAGTCAGCTGGAAGAGCAGCTCTTTGTCACTTCATACTTCTTCTTCCCTACAGGTTCTTCTCTTCCCTTCATGAGTCGAATAATTACAGCCCTTACACAGCAGCCGTAAAGTGACTCGAACATCACACACTTGCTCGCACTCACACTGTGCCAAGACACGTTTGGAAAGGTAGCTACACAGGGAGACAACTGAGTGCTTTCAGATTTGTAGAGTCAACTCGCCTAGTTATAATTCAATGAAGTAATTGTCTGACCAGTAGTGATTGTCCCATTAGAGTTGTCCTACTGTAATAAGATTTGGCTGTTTAAGTCTCCAGTCTTGGAGCTTGAGAAAAGGTGTTATATATAGCCATTCTTCAAGATAGTGCTGCTACTGCTGGTCTCAAAGGAGTGGCATTTTGCTGAGGAGAGCTTCTCTCACCTGCTTGTAGTTGATGAGCACAGGGGTGAATATAGCAACTCTACTGGAACAAACTGTCAAGATGTACCGAACTAAGCACGGCCTTCACAATACACATTATAAGCTCAACTGATCATTTACAAACAGCCCGTTTCATACTAGCCCAATTGAATTTGTACCTAATTGCTGTGATCCAAATTGAAGTGAGCTGCCTTACTGTTTACTGCCTACATAGAGATCTGACTTTTTAGGCACCAACCGAAATTAAATGGAACTTCATTAAGATCACGTCAATCCATTTTCCTTTGAAAACTCCAGTCATTGTTTTCCAAAGTATGTGGTTATGGAGAGCATTTTCAGTAGAGGAAACGCCATTGTTGTGTGGATGAGAGGCGTAAACAGCAAAATCAATGCGTTTTCAAACAAAAACATATTAGTATGGACGTGGTCTGATTTGGAAAACTCTCAGGGTTCCCACACATCCTGGAAAACCTGGAATTTTACGAACATAACGAAATCAATGCGTTTTCAAACAAAAACATACTAGTGTGGATTAGGCCTGATTTGGAACACTCTCAGGGTTCCCACGTGTCCTGGAAAACCTGGAATTTTCCAATGAAGTTTGCCAGTCATGGAAATGTAATTTAAAATATATATATATATATATATTTTTTTTTTTTTTTTTTCCCAATGAAGATTTACAGTCATGGAAAGTCATGTCAAATTTGAAAAATCTAAATGTTAAATATTTAATTGTGTCGCTAACAAGGACTTTTTTAAAATGTTTTGTTTCATGATGAAATTGTATTGAAAAAACATTTAGGTAACTTTACAATGACGATGGTCAGACCACAGATTTTTTTCTAACAAATTCACACCCCGAATTGGTAGCATGGTGATTCAGCCTTCACACCTCAGGATGTTAATTAATTTTCAATAATTCAACGATTGGAGTCCGCCACGGTGACCACATGTAGTATGTGGAAAACACGGACTGAATCACAGAATCTAGTCATAAAAATTAGATTAGCTATAAAATGCAGAATGTCTTGGAATATGAGATATTTGGATACAAAATTAATCAAATTAAAATTGTAATATGTCCTAGTATGATAATGAAACAGCAAATGTGATTTAATTTTATAAATATATAATCTGCAATTGATGCAGACTTCAAATTGAATGTATGAAGCCTGCTGCTCATACATTGAAAACACCTCATCATGTGTGTGAGATGACAAAGAGCAGAGCACTCTGAAGTGTGCAGCACATACAGACTATGTATTTATTTATTTTTTATTAATAAATCACAGCTTTATGGGGATTAATAATCACACTGGGCCATGTAGCGAACTGGTTCTAGAAGTGAGAAACTGTAGTGAAAATCAAAATAAAAGCTTTTATTAAATGGACAATTTAAGTGTGTTTTTGCTTAAATATTAAACTTGTTGGGCACATAAAGTGTAATGGAATTATCTTGGAAAATTGTGCCTTGACAAAAGTGGGAACCCTGACTCTACATCAGGCAGCAACTCATGAAGCGAGTCTAAGAGAGACTCCCAATTGATTCCAATAGAGATGTTGCTAATCTAACAGAGTGACATTGTAGTAAGCAAAAATATATATATCACACACATAAATATTTGGTACTTTTTTTTATACTTTTCAGTATTGAGTAGGATGTACGTTTATCTTCCATATAATCGTCTTTTCTTTCACCTCGTCTGCCATCTTTGATTTATCTTCCCGTGCAATCTGGTATTGCCTGCTCATTAAAAGATACATGCAATGCTGCCATAGAATTTAGCCAAAACTAGTTATATTAGGAGGCAGCATAATTAAGTTGCCTACCTTTTGGAACAGCCGAAGCAGTTCACTTGATTTTGGAGTAGAGCAAATATGTTTGCACTATTTAAAAGATAGTCACCCAGCTTTCTCATAGTGCAAGCTAATTAAATCCATATGATGAAAGTACAAGGAAAAACTACAACCGTGATGTTGAACACTGAAGCACAAAATGTCAAAAGGATTAATTTTGCACTCAGTTTCATTTTGATTTTTCCATTTTAATCTTTCTTTGCAGCCCAAGGACACCTGGGCTGGTCTTTATTTATGCCAGACACTGTGAATAGAGATCCCGTGTATGCATATCAGATCTCGCAGGCCTCGCAAAGCAATTACCAGGCCGTACTTACAAAGTGTGTATGAACTAAAAGACCAGGGCTTGTTCCACACTCTTGTTTGCTGTGCATACCTAATAGCTGTGTCCGGATATGGTGTTTGGGTTGCAGTTGGCCATAACTCACCGCTGACAGTCGAGTGTTGGGTGGGGGTGCGGAGACAGAGAAGGTTCTTACCAGAGTGCAGAATGAAGCGCAGTCCTCTGAGCTGTTATATGGCCTTGGAATTTTCCTTACATTAGTTTATATCAATTGTAGGCAAAGGAGAATGTATTTATTTATGAAGAGGGACAGTTTTATACTTGCTCATATATGCTTGGCAAGACAGATGTGAGATGCACTAATGTATACATCCATGCATGACATGTGTTTCAGTGTTAAAGGGATAGTTCACCCAAAAATGAAAATTATGTCATCAGTTTTAATCATTTCTGTTAACTCACCCTTTATTCCACAAAACACAAAAGGAGATGTTAAGCAGTGTGTTAGTCTCGGTAACCATTCTCTTTCATTGTATGGAAAAACTCTTTTTGTGTCCCATGGAAGAAAGAAATTTAAACAGAGTTGGAACAATTTGGGTGAACTATCCATTTAAGAGATGCCATGTAAAGCGGATTCATCCCTGTTATGGTAAAATCGACAATATAATCGTGTTTTCTGTCTCTTAATCTCTCTTTTCTAGTAGACCTTACTCTAAAAGGTCTTAATTTCACATCTTACTAATAGATAGAATTTGTCCCCTTGCAAACCTGCTAACACTTTCTTTCTTTTATTCTTTCTTTCTTCTTTTCTCAATACATTTTTTTGTCCATTCAAATATCTTCAACCACCCCCTTTATCATTGGTTGGGAATCCTTTATTATCATCATCTCAGGGTTTTGGTTTTGTAACTTTCGAAACGAGCGCAGATGCAGATCGTGCACGGGAGAAACTAAATGGTACAATCGTAGAGGGACGCAAAATCGAGGTGCTTTCCTAATCTTACTATCAATGCCCATCTTTCCCCTCTCCACCACCATTCCTTACCCAAATCTCCATCCCCTCCCATGAGAACATGATGGAACCAGCCTCTCATTTTCCCAGCCATCCTTTCACGGCTCCTGCCACTGCATTGCTTTCCTAATAAATGCCTGATGTGTTTATACTGCATGTTGCATAAATTGCATGCATCTTTTGTGGATAAATCCTTGTGAAGCAAATAAAATAGCATATTATGTCATAATTAGTGTGTGTGTGCATGTGTGCTTGCAGGAGTACTTTATCCGATCAAAGCTATGCTGTTTTTGATATACAGAATTGAAGTGCGTGCCATCAGGTTTGATCCTTAATGCTTTGATGCATATGTGCAAGTTTATTTTAAGCAGCTCTTTTAACTTTTATTGTTGCTCATGAAAAACATACATTATGTGCACCCGGTAGTGTATGTGCACCATCTCTTCAAATATATATGTTTAATTTCAGTTTCCAGACATCAAAAGCCTGCCAACGTAACTTAAAATCCAACCTGTTTATTCCAAACAGTCGGGTTTATTTCTCCTTTCATATGTCTTAGTTGAGGACATGGACTCTCTCTCTCTCTCTCTCTCTCTCTCTCTCTCTCTCTCTCTCTCTCTCTCTCTCTTCCGCTCAGTTTCCTCTTCTCCACAGGGCTATTAAGATTTTCTGTTGGACAATTAAGATAATTCATGCAATGCACAAACAATACCTAGACCTATATATCAAGGGAGAGTCGAGGCCAGTTGTTTCCTCAAGCTAAATTACCTCCATGGGCCCTTTGGAACAGAAAGCTATTAACGCTAATTAACATGAGGGTGAAATACTAACATGGCTTCTGTTGCCAGCGGCCATGTTTAAATTCCTTTGACTATCAGTAAGCTGCTTGGCCTCTTTGGTGTTTGTACACAATGAGAAGAGCTTGTACAAAATGGCTCCTCCTTCCTGAGGTTAAATTTAGTGCTTATGAAGTCACAGCCTCAGGGTTGTAGTGTCTGGGAACATGTAGAACTGTCTAGACAATGTGGCAGATTGAATTGCAGTGAAAGCCTAAAGGAAGCTCCCTTAGCTTGGCTAGTAGGGAATTCCAATATTCTCTGGGTTTCATTAAACCGTATTCCAGAGTTGCTCTGTTTCATTACATGTTGAACCAGATGTCATCATCCAGCTCCTCTATAAACAGCCTGGATTAGATCTTACATGTAGCAGGAAACAGAAGATCAGAGCTTGATGGATCGCTTTCATTTTTAGCATCTCATAATTTTTCATATGATAATTAGAGCATGTTTTTCTTTTCTTTTCTTTTTTTTTACTTTGCCAAGAAGCATGAACCAGATTTTTGTCTCACTCATGCCTGTGACACATGCTCCTGTATGTGTACCGACAGGGTTGGGCTGTAACGGAATACATGTTATGGCGTTACATATTCAGAATACAAAAATGAAGTTACTGTATTCAACCTTCGTTATGTTTTCAAGCACCTGTATTCGGAATACAGTTACTTTATAAAACTGTGTTAGAATACATATAGAATACTTCTCTCAAAATGAACACAAATAAGGCACATGTCAAAGAAAATGATTGTCAATCAAGTAACAAGTAAGTTTTTATAAACAGCAAACAAGCGCACGCTACACACTCGCTCTCTCTCTTCCTTTTAGAGCAGCAGCGGGTGACTGCAGTGTTACCAGGTGCTCTCACAACAAATTGGGCTAGTTTGAAAACACAATCACAGGTTGTGTTTTTGCTTTAAAAATGGACCGCGGTCACCAAAATGTCTGATGGTAGGCATTACAGAATGAAAATACAGCGTCTTAATCATGTAAAATGATTTCCAGGTTATATAACTGGCAACCGCACTGGCACAGCTTAACAGTCAGCTGTGCACCAGCATCAGTACAGTCGGCAACGCTGTTTAAACAAATCAAACATTTGCGCGCATGATACGTTGTTTCCCGCGATTGTTACTGTGTAAATACATTTATGCAGCAGCTGCAGATGTGGCTTCTGTGTAAAGGCAGAGTGAAGACAGATGACTCACGATAAGCATTTGGTGCGTCACCTCCACGTCCGAAACTTGCAGAACTGTTTTGATAAATAGCAGTTATTAACGACACTTATATAGGCTACTATGAATAGGTTAAATATAGATGTGGAGAAAGTAGGCCTTCTGCAAAGACTGAAAGAGAGAAAAGGTCTTGAAGAAGATCAAGTAGGGTCCAAACGATGATAGATAAACCTCATGTAAATGACTGCTGTAAAATTTGTGGCTATAGACGTATGGGAGGCTATCAGTGTGACACATATTGTAACATACAGGCATATTAATATTATTTCTCACTTAAAAAAAACATCTCATACGAAGTGATTCACTTAAAAAACAATCAAAACAAAGGATGAGTAAAACAATCAAGCACCCAAAATAAAAGTGTTGGTAAGAAAAGAGATATAAAATTATATGAATAAATAGGACTTAATATGGAAATATGCAAATAAGCCTAGTTAAAAATCATTAATATACTACATTGTGGTCACATGACAACACTACTTTATGGTATCCAGTTATCATCTTGAAAATAAATACGGTTTATTTACATTTCTTATCTAATTTTGTGTCAAAACGTATTATTCTTTGCCATTCCAATCAAATAATGGGTTAAAAATAAGATTAAAATTATGTTAAAATATTTAAATATTGTTGTTGACCACAAACTGCCTTCTGTTTGCCTTCTGCCTTCCATTAAGAAAAGCATTAGTGTCCTACTCCACATCTAATTTAAAGAAACAATCTATTCAGATTCACTTCAAATAAGATAATAATGACATATCACTCTTAATTCCTCCAATTGTGCCTTGCATTTATAAATATGTATTCTAAAAGTATTCTTGTATTCTGAATATGTTACTTTTTATGTGATGTATTCGGAATAATTTACTGAATACATTTAAGAGAGAGTATTCAATATTCAGCCCAGAATACTTCCTTAAAGTAATCCGCCCAACCCTGTGTACTGATTTCGGTTATGCATCTTGTTCTGATTCTGATTTTTTTCCCACAGGTAAATAACGCAACAGCACGAGTAATGACAAACAAAAAAGTGGCCAACCCGTATTCAAACGGTAAGAGCTTATAATTTTTCACTGAAATCTACATGAAAACACATTCAGTGGCCCCAAAAAGTATTTGGACACTTAAGCCTCACTTAAAAATGAATCCATTATATGCCGTACATATAATCTGCATACAAATGATGCATTTTCTTAAACCTCAAGGCCAAAACATGTTCTACACAAGTATGTGAACTCAAGTATTTGCAAGCTGCAATTCATAACACAATTGCATTCTCATTGTTGCCACAAGGTTGACCCTATTCACTTCCATTGTAAATTGTAAATAGTCTGCACTTATATAGCTCCTTTTTTAACCTTAGCGGTATTCAAAGTGCTTTACACTGCGTCTCATTCACCCATTCATACACCAATGACAGCAGAGCTGCCATGCAAGGTGCTAGCCTGCCATTGGGAGCAACTTGGGGTTCAGTGTCTTGCCCAAGGACACTTCTGCACGTGGAGTCGTGTGGGACGGGAATCGAACCACCAACCCTGCGATTAGAGGCCAACATGCTCTACCACCTATTTTGTGGTAATCAACATAATGCCACAAATGCTGTCAACTGATCTTAACTTGTATTGATCTCAGAATATTCCTTTAAGTGTCCAAATATTTTTTGAGCCATTGTATTAGGCTACCATCATGTGAATGAATGGGGTTATAACACATAGCAGCATTGCCTGCGATCATAGTCATCCCCTACAGCTAAAAAGCTTCAGGGGAGAGCTTAGCTGATGGAAATCAGGGTAGAGAAGTGGCGGAGCACACCAAAAAGTAAAAGCTGATGCTCATTCCACACAGGGGTCTTCGTGGGGTCCAGAGCATTTCCACTGATACTCATTCCCTCTGACTGGAGAGAGAAAGGGAGTGTGAATAAAAGAATCCAAGATTTCAGCATTGTAGATCCCCCCAGCTTTGTTTCAGTCACAGCCAATGAGGAGTGAGAAGAGGCTATTTTACAGCCCCCATCTATCACTGACAGTACACTGGACAGCACTCACTACTCTCTCTTGCTCTCTGTCTCTCATTCTCTCTCTCCCCTTTGCATTCTATATCTCTTACTCTCTTCTCAATACTCCAATATTTCCGTCCACTAACTGCTCCTCCTCCTCCTCCAACTTAATGTCGCCTTAAATATTTCCCTGTCATATCGCATCAAATAAGGTTCTCCTCCATGGTTCCTTCCTTTTGTTCCCCTCACTGCCCTCTGAATTCTTCCACTTTATCCCTTTCTTTTACATTTGCGCCGATCCCTTGATCCCAAACAGAGTTAATCGGCAAAGGAAACTCTCTATTGAGAACAAAACCTCCACAGTTCATGGCAATAAGCATTAGGAGCTAATTCTCTCTTCCCCTGTGTATTCTTCTGCAGGCTGGAAGCTGAATCCAGTGGTGGGAGCTGTCTATGGTCCTGAATTTTATGCAGGTAAACTGCATTTGAGTGTTGTGTTCCCAGGGCCCTTTCTACAACACGCTTAGATACTTTGATTTACTGTGCTTCAGATGTGCTTTGATTTCAAGATAAGATTTGGAGAGCTTCAGAGAAGACCAATCAAAATCAAAATTTTTGTGGCTTTAGTCCATGTTCATTAGCTTTGAAGCCATCTGTATGCTAGCTTGTGTACTCTTGAAAGTTGAACAAATTAAGCAGATCTATACATTTACATTTACAGTCTTTCTCTTTTGGGACCAAAAAATCCTTTTGATATTTCCCACCTAAATTTCCTGTTGCAATATGTCAATAGAGGAAAGGAAACTGCACTCATCAAACCATTTCTTAGGGTCTTTAAGAAATCACTCTTAAAGCTAAATGCTCACACAGACCAGCTGATTCTGCTGTACTATGGCTGTGTTGACTGAATTCTTGCATAATGCTCTGGGCTTCATTTCCCAAAATCATCGCAAGCTTAAATTGATTGTAGAGACCATTGGTTTCTATGATCTACTTAGGCTCACAATGCTTTTGGGAAACGCAGCCCTGTATAGCGCATTTTACAAAGATATTAAAAAGCAAGCCATCATTCCCACTAATAGTTGCTACAGAGATATAGACTGTTTTCTTACAACACCTGAACTGCAGCATAGGAAACTTCTTGGTTTGAAGAGTAGAGCACCGACTAGTCTTTTTTTTCTTGTTGATTCCCCCTGACTCCCCCTGTCTTTGATTTCTTTATTGCCATGAGTTCTTTGAACCCTATGCATCCTAATGAGGGTGAAATGGTATTACAGTATTTCATTTGGAAGAAGTGCTGAGCACATAGCAGCTCATTCACGGCCAGCCTTTTTGCTCATTAGACTAAAATCTGTTCATTTCAAGACAGCTTTACAGCAAAACTCTAAATAACCAGCAGTGACAGAAAGCAGTCATTTATCATTTTTATCTGACTCTTTCCCCCTGCCCACCCTTCCTCTCTCCCTTCTCTCCCCCAGTTCTGGCATGCATAAATGCAACAATCAAATACACACATTATACAAAAGCTCACAATCAAATGCACACGTGTACTCAAGATTAAGCACATGTACTGTGTGTTAAAATGCAAATGCACCACAGACCAATCCAAAGCATGTAAAATGTTTATGCATGCTTCTACACAAGTATGCTGGGAAACATGAAAATGCAGTCAACACAGATCACACATGCATTCAATTCCTTCACTAATCACTATTCCTTCCTCAATAAACACACATGCATCACCATGCCTCCCATGTGAACATATAGCTTCACAAAACATCCCATCAAATCAGACTTACCATGGTCTAGCACTTCAGCAGCTTGGCTCATGGAGCCGGCATGCCTGATTTATTGGATGCTAATATTTAAGTTGTCTTAACATGCCTAAATAGTTTGCCAAGTCTAAACGACACCATATGCCTCCTGTGTTCCCCAGGGTACAGCCAGTGGAGAGGCTACAAAATGGAAATAAGATTTTATTTCTATTGCTAAATATGGACATTTCCAGTACGGCCTACATTTGCACCCTAAATGGACCCCTAAATGCCACATGTTGCACCTTTCTTTCCCTCTCACAATTCAAAAAAGGGGGAAGCTTTCACCTGAAATAATTATGACTGCATTTAATGTATTTTGTTGGGGGAGGTGGTGGCGCTGAAATCGGATGTAAAGGTGATTAATCACTGTTTATCAGTCCGAGTTTCTGTGCGGGAGATCAGCGGAATTGGGCACCATAAATTGTACACTGCTGACAGCGCACTCCGTCTCCATTCGTCCGGGTGCTACAGGTTTATTGTCCTCAAATCCCATTCAGGAGAATGACTGATGAGGGCCGCCGACTGCCTACTTTTAACCTCTTCCAAGGAAGTCAGGCTTGTCTCTCTCTCTCTCTTTCTCTCTCTCTCTCTCTCTCCCGCAGAACGCCTAAACCACCCTCCTGCTTTTTCATTCCTCCTCTCTTACCTTTTTACAGCCTGAACCAGTGCTTGCCTTCTCCTGACTGTCTCGGTATATTCTCCCGACATATATCGCTAATTCTATTTCTCTCTTCATCTAAGCCTGGGGTGTTTTCCATCTGCCCTTTTCACTTTCTCGCTCTCTCCATCTCTAAATCTCAATATCTTCCATCTCTCTTCCTTCCTCAGTCTCTCTCTCTCTCCCGCAGGCTTTAACTAGCGCATGGTAGCCAATGCCAAAACCCAAATTAGAGGTGCAGGCACGAGCCGAGGCGCTAACGGTTCGCGGGAAACTTAATTGTGTAATCTGGGGGTCGTTTTTCCCAACTCACTCAATCCGTACGTGAGCGTGTGCATGAAGGACGCTGGAAACATAATACTGATTGATTGACAGTGCTCTCGGCCAATGTATTTGTTTCTTGGCAGCATGTTGAGATGATCTCAGCAAATACGATTAAAATGCAAAGTAGCAGGTAAGGAATTTTAATTGTGCCATTTATTAATAAATGGATGATAAAATATTTTCAGGTGGGAAAGGGTTACATGTTTGACTCCAGGCCATGTGTGTCTGAGACCAAACTATATTTCCTGTTATTCTCTAAGGCAGCACAAGAATAATATTATAAACAGATAAAGCATCATATACACACCTGCTGTGCATCTTTCATTCTATATTTCATTCTATTAGCATTCAAAAAGATTAGGATTTCCAAAGTCGAAATTAGGAACTTTTAAGGAGGACTTGAACACAGCACAAGGATAAAAACATACTCTACGCAAATACGAGAATGCAACTAGCTAGCTACGTAAGCTTGATTTATGTTTCAGAATATGTCAGGCTGCAATTCAAATGCAACACAAGTTCGCATTGCATTCCCAACATTGCCACAGGGTGCATTATAGCAGACATCAACTCAAACATTCTTCTGGAGACTGGAGTTTTCTCTTTCAAGTCATGGTGTAGCAATATTTTGAAGAAAATGAAGTGTTTATTGCTAACTGTCTGAAAAATATCACATCTTAATGGCATAGACATTTGAAGGTAACTTTAGGTTTTTTTACTGCCACTGCAACATCAGAACACACAAATAGTATGTTCAATTGGACCATGCATTTACAATGCATAGGCCAAATATTTGTATCTGCATTTGTATTCTTGTGTAGAATATGTGCCTGCCCTTATATTAATGCTCTTGATGGCGTTGACACTTTGAAGTGTGTGTGTGCATACATTTAAAAGAGCCTGAGTGCATTGTGTGAATTTTATGCCTTTTAAATGACAAAAACACTGAAATAGACCCATAATTGAAATTAAGTAGCCTAATTACAATATTAGAAGTATTGGGGAGAAAAAAATAACTTTAATCTAGCAATGGTGTAATTTTCCTCATAATAGGGGTTTATCGGTGGTCTGATTATCTAAAGACATTTCACAATAGAACAGAGTCTGATAGAGGCCCACACCCAGCGATTTCCAGCCGCACCATATTAAAGGAGCCAGTCTTGCAGTAAATGAAAGAGTCCTAAGGGGGGTTGGAGATTAATTGCCCCCCCCCCCCCACCCCCATCCCTTCCAAATAGCCCAATAGGACACTTTCTAGTGCTAGAAATACCCTAGTAGTGCAAACTCGGATAGATGCAGCAGCGTGTGGCAGAGAGTGGTCAATTCTCCTTATCTGTTTTGTACAGGGTCCTTTATTTAAAGTATAATTGTGCAGATGTGAAGGTTTCTGACCCTCTCGTGGGCGAGCAGGGCATGGTCCAGTTTCTGATTCGAAGTATATTATAACATTTGAAACCTTTGCAACCTGTCTTCATTAAACATGGAAATGCCAATAGATAGTGATAACTCTCTTCGTTAAAATCAAAAATAGATGTAATGAAAAACTAAAAGTAAGTCAAACAGTGTAAGGTAACAAAAAATCTCAATTGAAAGCACAAATTGAATATAAAACAGAAATAAAGACTAAATAAAAACATTCAAAACTATAATAACCTTGTCACTTGTGTTAAAATAGCTTCAGCATATGAGGGCTAAGAGGATTTATCCTCACATATACTTTTGCTGTTGTGTGTTTCATGGGCTTTATGAGGTGTCATAACTGGCTGGAATGATTTATGGGTTATTATTGAATCGGTGCTGCGTGCAGACCCATAGCTCATTATGAGATTACATTTATGTACGTCATGGCACACACACAAAATCAAAGGAATATAAAAGCATTGCCTATGACTGGAATTTGGGATAAATTGACCATGGCCTGGCATATATCAGAGAAGACCACTGTTTGGCATATTAACACAGACTCTATAGCTTAAAAGGGGAAAATTAAAATGTCAACAGCTCAACTCTATATCAACACGAAAGAGCAAACGCCTTACCTTCAACCATCCGTCATTCTTTTACATCTGATGAAAGGCCTCACCATACCTGTGATTGGTGCCTCACATAAAAGAGGTGCTTTATTGTTTGTTTGTTTGTTTGTTTTTTTTTGTTTGTCTGAGAGCTGAAACAGGATTCAAATGCAAATTATACCAGTAGTAGCATGCATTAACTGCCCGAGTTTTCACATATGCTTATTATGCCAAGTTGTGTAGCCAAAAGTTTGCTGAATGTGACTGGATGTTTGACTAGAAGTCTTCATACCCAGGCAGAAGACATTCTCACTCAAATATGTACTAAATATACACCTACTACATATATCTTCTCAAAATAAACCCAGCTGACCTCATTAAAAGTACTGTCTTTGACACATATTGACTATTAACAGACTGCTGCTTGTGTGGTGTCTAAGTGTAAATAGTGTAGTGTAAATAAAAGCTATGTGTAAATAGCAAAAAGCATCTTCTTTGTACTAAGTGCAAATAGTGTTAGATTCAATTTGCACCCCAAATTAAAAACTAACATACAATATAGGTGCATCACGTCAGCATGTTTATTGTGTTTATTTAGAGTCCCACAGACACCCTACAACAACAACTATCCCAAAACCTAACTCTAACCTTCCCTTACAAACATTAAACATGGCTTTACAATAGTAACCATAGCATCACCATGGTATTTTGTATTAAAATCACAGTAACTACAAAATTAAACATGACTACTATATTAACGCCATATTACTGTAGTGACACCATGGTTAACTGCATTAAAACTAATGCTTCAGTCATAAGACATGGTTACTACAGTATTAGTAAAACCATGGTTAATTTTACTCAGATCAAACCATTCTCTCAAGTCCCAGACCCCTTCACTGAGAGTGAATCAATCTTTATATACATTTTTATATCTTAAAAGTAGTATTAAAGGAAATGTCAATAATGGAGACAGGAAACAGGATGGGACAAAATGCAGAATTGAACCTGGGTCGTCCACACTAAAAATAAATCACCTCCACACCGTTGTTACACCCCTCGCCAATAAACGACACTAAGGGCTCAGTTTGTCTTCAGTTTTTGTGTTTCCACCAGACAGTGTAAATAGTCACACTGTGTGGGCAGGTGCTATTTAAACTTACTTCTTTTTTTATAATTTTCCTGTTGCTCTTTTTTGGTTGTGAGTGATGTAGTTTCCCCCTTAATTTTCATTATGTAATTTACTTATTTGCTGTTTTTCTTCAAAGAGATTTTTTTCTGTCCATTTTAAATATTATTTGGGTGAATCTCAATAAACATGTTAAAAACATACACTGTACAAAAAATAAATACAAATAAAATAAATTATATTTTTAAATTTTTATACTTTACATACAGTATATTTAATCTAATTATTTTTGTTTTTATTTTATATTTCTAAAAAGATTTTATGTTGTTCAAGGAAATTTATTTTGGCATTATGACATTTTATTCTCATTACTATAATACTAAAAAAACTATATATTATTTTAAATTATTCATACATCATTTTAGTAAATGTACTCTTTTTAATTCAAAGTAATTTAAATTAAAAAAAATCATGTTTAATCACAGTTTTCTTTTACAGCACAGTGTTACAGCAATGAGAAAGTAATGAGAAAGCATCTGGATGCATTACGCTAATTAAATTTTTGGGTGGAAATTTGCACAATGCAAAAAAATCTTAATCTTATTTTCATCATGCAAATAAACTTTTTTTCTGATTTAGAGGTCAAATATGACATGGACATTTTTATGTGAGATTCACCAATGTTTTCTCAAGTTTCCTCTCTGTTTCACATTCACATCCCCGTATCTTTCCATAACGAACATAAAGTAACATTCTCTTTAATGCTCTGCCACCTCTCACAGCCTTGACCCTGAGTTGTCCCTGCTCTCCTCCGGGCTGGGTCTGGCCCCAGCGGTGGCGTGAGGCTGGGGAAGTGTGTGGGGGAAGAGATGAGGGATGGCGCCAGCCTGTGATTTCAACTCTAAACAATCCTCTCCATCTGCTCTCTTGGCCCCGCGTGCCAACACCTTGTGTCTCACCTACAACAGCCTACCATCTCCCCTGCCTCGCACACACCCCTCCGGAGTGGGAGAGCAGCCAAATACACTCTCACACAAACCCCATGCCCAAGGTTTCAGAGACAACCATGACAGAGAGGTTTCCCCAGACAGGGATGCCTTACCTTCTCTTTCTCCCTGCACTCAGTTTAATGGCACTATTGCAGTTGTAAGATTATGGAAATATCTGTTTCTATAGCTCAATGAAGTGGTTCTCAATCCATTCCTGATTCAACTCATCAGCTCATTGGTAGAGTGCTCTAAGAACTAAACTGGGTGTGTCAAATCGTACAAATTGTCAGATTACCTGGTTTAGAGCAGTGGTTCTCAAATGGTGGGTCCTAATACAATTGCGAAACTTTCTTAGACTATTGTGATACAAAAGGCATCAGTTGTTATGTGCCGCATTTTCTATGAAGTTGTTATGCGTGATTGGACTGCTATATGTCTCGAATGCATTTACACTTGAGCTTTTCATGATAGGATTGCTGCCAGTCTACAATACCAACTAGTTTTGTACAATAATCATCTTTGGTACTGTGTTGGGTCACTTTATGTTCAATTTAAAATCTGGATCTTGAAGCAGAACCAATTGAGAACCATTGGCTTAGAGATGGACCCTTTAACCTGTTGCCTTTATAGTGTTGTGTCAACATGACACACTGGTTGACATCAGTCTGGGTTGTTTTAGAGCAGCTATGTCTTGTCTGAGCACATTGAATGTTGACAGTGTACTGTCACTCTACTGACTGAAAGCCGATTGCTGGTGACAGGTGTGCCTTTGGAAGCAAAGGCTTGTGTCATGTCTTTGTAAGATGTGTATTTTTCTATCTAACTTTTTCTCTGTATTTCTTTCTCTACTCCTTTACAGTGACAGGCTTCCCCTACCCGACCACAGGGGCAACAGTGGCGTACAGGGGTGCCCACTTAAGAGGCAGAGGTCGTGCCGTCTACAACACGTTCCGTGCGGCACCTCCACCCCCTCCCATTCCTGCTTATGGAGCGTAAGTTACACTACACCCAAAACATAGTGGTGGTGTGTAAAATCTACCCTGCTGGAAATGCAAGCCTAAACCAGGATGAATTTCCATCCTGGTCCAAGAAGATTTCTGCTGGTAATTGCTGGACTGGTGCTGATCCGTGGATGATCCAATGATCCATGATCCAATGGCCAAAGACCTCCGTCTGAGTGTACTGTGTATGGCTGCAGCAGGGGTGCTTTGAAGGGGATGATTTTAAAGAGGCAACAATATCAAAACTAAAAAAATACATGAGGAAAAACTAGATAAAATAGTTGACATCGCTTTTGACTAGTCAGTTGTTGGGCGAAAAACATAAGCACCAGCCAGACACTTCCTATGTGCAAATAGCTTGCCTTGTTTTCCTCCAAGGCTGAGGCCATTATTAGGTAAACTTCAGCACTTAAAAGCTCTGTCATCAAAGGGCCATTTTCACATTATAGGTACAATACTCTTAACCTGCAACATGAACTCTTGATGGCTATGAAGTGTGTTACAATCTAATGGTTGGCTGGACCAGCGACTCTTGCTAGTTTCCCCAGTGACGAGACAGAGCAAAGCCCATTATAAAACAACATTGTTTTTCTCTAAGCACAGAAAATGGCCATCTTTCCTAATCTGCTATATTTTTTCCCTTCCTCTCAGTCTGGAGTTGCATTGTGTTGTCTGGTGAATGGATGCATTGCTACATAAACTATTTCCTTCTCTACAGACATTCTGCGTTGATCTATTTTGTGTTTCTTGTTGCAGTGTGGTTTACCAAGATGGCTTCTACGGTGCTGAGATCTATGTGAGTACACACCCTATTTCCTTTGCCCATCCTGTTCTTTTTTGTTTCTGAAAATGGAGGGAGGGAGGACATTTTACATTAATTCATTTAGCAGACACCTTTATACATTATTAGAGAAGTACCCCTAGCAAAGAGTTTTTTATTTTTTTAATAAAGAAGACTTCAGGGCTGGGTCAAGTGCTCACAGATGATCTGTGTCTTTAGATGCTTTTGAAGGATATTAGAGAACCAGCTGCTCAGGTGGAGATTGGCAGGTTATTTCACCAGCGAGGAACAGTTGAAGTGAAAGTCCTCGACAGTGATATTTTGCTTCTTTGAGATGGCCCTATAAGGTGCCGTTCACCCACCGAACGGCATATAGCAAACTGAGGTTAATACACAACAATGTTGTAGATTAACTAACAAAAAGTAGCAATGCTACTAACTTAACTACATTACTAACTTCACTAAGTCCATGCATGGCATTTTAGATCGTGTAGTAAACATTTAGTTAAATGCTGTTCAATACAGTGTTTTCAAGTTATATTATAATAATAAATAAATACTATTATTGTAATTATTTATCTTATTATAGCAAATTACTAATAATAATATAATAGTAATAATAATAAATTAAAGTTTATTTGTATTTTTTGTTGTATATAGAGTATAAGTTCAAGTATAAGTATAAGTTTGCTGCTGTCAATCTAATTGAATTGTTCATTGATTTAAAAAAAACATCACCGACTTTGTGTGAGAAAAATTGGATTGTTATATATATTTATATGTAATTTTTTGTTTATATATTTAGAATTATTTTGCCGATGATATTCAATGCACTTAGCAACTTTTTTTAATGTTGAAACCACTTCTTTTTTTTTCCCCCAATTTAAAAGAAGGCCTAAAAAATATTTCACTATATACACAGTTAGTAACTCCAACATTTATCTAAATATTTTGAAATTAAAAAGAAGACCTAACAAAATATGTAGGAACTCGAATCTGTGAAGTTTTTTTTTTTTACTTGATTCATTAACATGAAAACAAACTAAAATGAATCAGACTTCCAAAAAGTGTACCTTGACGGTTGTTTAGGTAGTTTACTTTACATTTTAGAGAACGATTTCAAAGTAGCTTCCACAACACTGGTATGCAGGAAGTATGCAGTGCTTGCTATTTGTCACTCTGTTGTGAGCTCTGCAAGGACAGGGCACTCACGTGCCATGCCAAGAGCCCTAACAGAGGAGACACGCACTCAGGTACCACTTCATGCAGAGCATAACTTGAGCAGCTGGCGCTGAATCTTTCATAAGGCCAAGGGTCAGTTCAAGTTACCATGTGCAAATCCACCCGGATGGCTCATTTGTGGTGTACTTGAAGCCTCGTCGGTATCCCTGTGCATGCTGCTACATGCCACAATGCAATCACACACAGCAAAACATTTTTAAAATGGCTACCTTTGAAGGCACGTCTTTAAATGATCTCCACTGACTTCATGCAAATACTAACATGTACAATGTGGAAAAAAACAAACATGAACCCCCTACTCATTTACAGTCTCATTCTTCCACATTGTCTCCTCCATCACTGACTGGTTTCCCTCTAAGTGGGTGGAATATCATGTCAAATCAAGTAGATGAATTCAATGTTAAAGTGTTTTTGTTTTCATTTTTTGCACGCGTTTGATCTGCCTCTCTCTCGGCTTCCATTAGAATACAGCCCAAAGGCCTTATGCTACAGCCCAATTTTGTACCCAAGCCCTATTGTTTTTGACAGAGTGTCAGAACACATTAGTCAGTCAGGACATCAGAGAGTGTGCCTCCCATCCAGTATTATCTCACTGCATTAAAATGGAAATTAATGCAACATTTAGATCTGAAACAAGACAAATAAGCACGGACATAACTGTGATGCCTTCACCTGGCATCCACAATGGTATATTTGGCTGCTAAGTTTGCAAACTCGTTGCCAGGACTGCAACTTCAGTCTCAGATAGATTCATAAACAAACAGTGATACATTCGTCCGCCAATATAGTCAAAATCAGTCTCAATCAAGTTTTTGAATAATCTGAGGTTAAGACAACTTCAATACCAAATGTGAAACTGCCGGAATTCAGAAACAAGCAAGCACAACTCGTTTCTTACAGAATAAATGTACACCATGTGTTTCTGTGACCTGATTTTTCCAAGTCTTAAACAGCTAAACATTTGATTTTAGCAGAGTACCAGCGGACATTAATCCCAAACTGAAAAATAAATGGGAGCATCTATAATTCAGCATGCAGAACTATACATACTGTACTAGTGATGTCAATGTGCTAAAATAACAAAGAGTAAAGCTGCGTTAATTAAAACAGACACTTCAATAAACACCTGAGATCTTAGAAACTTGCTTGCAGCCAGCAAATACATCCCCCTGTTGCTTAAAAGCTTGGCATTTTTGTAGTGTATGTCCTCACAAAATATAATCTGAAGAAAACCAGCAGACAGCATCACCACCACTGTTGTTCTAACAACCTCCGAAAATGTAATTGGATGCCTCTGTGATGAGGAGGAGGATGTGGCCGGGCTGTGAGGATGCACGCCTGGCACTGAGTTGCCCCAATCAGCAGGAGAGAATGATGAGGAGCCGAACACACCAAGAGAGCGAGAGATGCACACAGCAGTGTTTGTGTGTGTGCGCACGTCTTTTTGATTATGCTGAAAAGAAGTTTAATGTCTGTGTTTTGTTTATTTTAAGTCTTTTTGGTTGAAAACCCGGTTTCCGCTTCCTCCTTTATGATGATCAAGAGACCTGTCTGCCACAGCCTCTTACAACATGGCTATTAATAGCTTGCTTAAATGTAGCAATTAATAGCGTTGTCACGTCATCTAATACTTTGCAATATTTACATATATACAAGCAATATTTAGTGTTGTCATCTGCCATTCTCTGCCCACTAATGGGCACATTCTGCATGTCAAGACCACTCCCTTGGGCACTGAGCCAGGGGACTCGTATTGGGCAGCCACATTAATTAAAAGGCCCCTTCAATAGCTTCAGCCAAATCTTCCATTCGGTTTGTTTGCAGTAAGCAAACATTGACTGATTTTAATTGTTTATACCAGATTGCCACTTACCATGCTGATCGATAGTTGCCCAGCCCTGCCATTTCAGTTGATGCAATTGATGTGGCATGGAAAGACACGTTGCTGGTTGCACCACTATCAATGCACTCTGTGTAGATGAGTGAAGGTGCTCAGATGGTTCACTTTTAAAGTCTCTTGCTGTTAGGCATCTGTAGCTGTGCTGAGATCTATGTGAAAAGCTAATGCAAGTCAATGTGATGATTAAAAATAAAGGCAACACACAACCCACAATAAGCTGTATTGGCGCAGTAAATACCACCCTAATCACTCAGCTGTGATTTTAGTTAGCATTGGCAAGGGGCTTTTCTTGCACAGATATAGGTTGGAGCTGTTTTTAGGCATCTATGGATTGTTAGGATTTGCAAAGATCAATTATTTCATTTGATTTGAGTTCAGGTGTATGAGTTCATGAAATTAAAGAGATCACAATCACAAATGAAAATTAATTGATCATTTACTCACCCTCATGTTTTCTAAACCCCTATGACTTTCTTCCATGGATGTGCTATATGTTTGTTTGTATGTATATACCAGTCAGTATCTGGTGTAGCCACCAGCTGCATTAAGTACTGCAGTGATTCTCCTCCTCATGGACTGCATCAGATTTGCCAGTTCTTGTTGCGGGATGTTACCACACTGTTCCACCAAGGCTCTTGCAAGTTCCCAGACATTTCTGGGGGGAATGGCCATAGCTCTCACCCCCTGATCCAACAGGTCCCAGACATGCTCAATGGGAATGAGATCTGGGCTCTTCGCTGGCCATGGCAGAACACTGACATTCCTGTCTTGCAGGAAATCACGCATAGAACAAGCAGTATGGCTGGTGGCATTGTTATGCTGGAGGGTCATGTCAGAATAAGCCTGTAGAAAGGGTACCACATGAGGGAGGAGGATGTCTTCCCTGTAATGCACAGTGTTGAGATTGCCGGGAATGGCAACAAGTTCAGTCCGATGATACTGTGACACACCGCCCCAGACCATGACGGACCTTGAACATCCAAATCGATCCCACTCCAGAGCACAGGCCTCAGTGTAACTCTCATTCCTTTGACGGTAAACGCGAGTCCGAACATCACCCCTGGTAGGGCTGTCAGTTAAATTAAAATTGTAATTTTTAATATCCGTTGAATTAAAAAAATGCAAATGCAAAAACCGTACATTTGAATTTTAGGTGTGTTAGGAGGAGTGAGGACTCGGAGTCAGAGAGGATCTTACTTACACTAAAACATCTTAAAAGTGCTGTGTGGCACTTCTTAGGTTTCTGGGGTATCAAAGGTGAGATTCAGGGTACTTTTATTACCTCAATTTCCTTGTGTGCACATTTAGGAAATTATATTTTATCTATGAACGATTGTTTAAAACTTTATGCACTTTAAACAAAGTCATGTCATTTAATTTCAATAAAAAATGCGATTCTTGATTTGGATTATATTTGCTCATTGCGCTCCCTTGCGCCCTCTTGTGGGCTTAGGAGACAATACAGTACTTTTTTTCCTCTAACATAAAGTAAAGTCTTAAGAACTTAACATAAAGAATTTGAATATAATTTGAATATTACTGTTGTTTAAGTAAGAAATTCGAATTTAGTTTTTCAGCCATTTTGACAGCCCTACTGGTGAGACAAAAGCACGGCTCATCAGTGAAGAGCACTTTTTGCCAGTCCTGTCCGGTCCAGCGAAGGTGGGTTTGGCGACGTTGTTGCTGGTGATGTCTGGTAAGGAACTGCTTTACAACAGGCCTAGAAGCCCTCAGTCCAGTCTCTCTCAGCCATTTGCGGACAGTCTAAGCACTGATGGAGGGATTGTGCTTTACTAGTGAAACTCGGGCAGTTGTTGGTGCCATACTGTGGCGCCAACAATCAAGGCGCTTGACTTTCCGCATAAAGGCATGCAGCTGCTAGAGTCTATGGCAAGCTTACTATGGCAAGCATACTCAAATGGTGGATTATAAAAAGCCTGAACATTAATAGTCTGTGCTGTGCGTGAAATTATGTAGTAACGACCTTGGGCAAAAAGCCCAAGTGAAGTTCTAACACCACTCTTGAACACCCTGGCACAAAATCCATACATAAGGGATTAATCGACAGGGCATGCAAATCAACAACCCTTTTAAATGATGTCAATGCCAGAAATGTATTACGACTGTTGCCATGGGCTCAAATGGAGCACCCGAGAGAGCCTCTAAAACAACAGATAAATCCCATAAAGGAACCTGGATGGGACAGGATGAAAATGTCTAAGCCTGCGTACCCCACATGTAAAACAATAGACAAAAGAATGGCTACCAACAGAGACACCGTAGATAAGCTCATACTCAGCCGGTATGGCGGCAACGTAGACTTTAAGCTTTTCCGGGGCACCAGGCCACAAAACCACAAAAATCCAGGACTGTACCGTCAGGGCAGTGATCTGGATCTTCACCTCACACTGTAGATCAATAAACAAAAGCTAATGCAATCAATGTGAAGATTTGGTACTTTCTGAAAAACCATACCTGAGATGGCCAAAACAGTACCACTATGTAGCATCTGGACCGATAAGACACACACAATTATTAATTATTTAATGAATAAGCCAACAGATGTCTCAAGACTGTAACAAGCAATGGTCCAAGTAGGCCCAAGCCGACTCTGTTATGTCTGCTCCCCCACTGATCATTGTCAAGCTTTTACACTGTCTTACAAGGTCCAGTAACTAGTGGACATCAGTGACATTCCAAGCAGCAGAGGTTAGCTGCATGCCAGAGCACTCCTTTCCCCCATAGGAAATGGACATAAAGCCCAGAACACAGACTTTTCTTCATTCATTTATAGACAAACTATAAATTCATATGTATATCCCCAGGACATTGTGTATATGATCATTACTGTCTTGTAAAGTGTCCTTCCAAATGAATCCTTGTGTGACATCCTCACAATGGTATATATATAATTTTGACAGCATGTATTATATGCTTGCTATATTAATCAGAGCATAAAGGGGCTTAAGCTAACCCCAATCATGCAAATGAGTCAGCTTCGAAACAAAAGAACATTTCACACTTGGAAATTACACCTTTCTCATTGGTCAAGCCAAACTCGAGAGGAGGGACAGAAATCAGAAGTTAAAAAACACATCCCGCTTCTTACTCATTCTCTTTCCCCTGACTCTCTACGCTGACCATGAGGTCACAGGCTGGCAGGCCTCAACACCTCAAGCCATCTGTAACCTCTTCTACCATAGAGTCAATGAACACCACAGTTTATCATAATTTCTTGATTCAATGAGGAAGTAATTAGTTGCAACTTCAACACCATCGACTCAAGGAACCATCAAGCCTTTCTCCTTCGACTGCATCCGGGCGCTATCTTAACAGCTAAGGCCATTGCCAGTATCGTACCAGTAACTAACTGAAAGTAGTTTAAGTGTAAGCTGAAAACCTCTTTGTAACAAAGGTGCTCTTATGAAACTAATGGTTCTCTCAGATGGTCAAGATGACATTTTCCATAACTGCATTTTCCGTATTCTGTTCCAGTTTCATTTTATTTCCAATTTTCCCTTTCCCCTGTATGAATGATTTCATGTGTATGTTTTTGTTTAGATTAGATGTGTTTGTATTTTAGTTAAATAACTTTTGTGTACATTCTTGCGAGTTGATTCTGGTCTGCTTGTAAATCATTGTAAATTTAACGATTCAATCTCTATGCTAAGAAAGAGTTGTTTTTGTGTGGCCATGAAAAAATATCCTTTCTGAGAATTGATAGACGATCAGTACTGAGAATTCTGTGGACGAACAGATAAATTGATTGTAATATTAATTCAGCTACCTCAAGTTAATTCTATTAACCAATCAAAATGTTCATAATTAATTTTAATAGGTCTACGAGTTATGATTAATTATTCATGTTTCCCTTTTAAAGACATTTTGACTGTGTGTAACGAACCCATTACTGGAGGCTGGTTAGAATCCATGTTGCAGAGGTTCTTTATTGTCAACGACAATAAACAGTCAAACAATCCAAAGTACTGAGCAGAGAGACGAAGCCGAAATAACAGGCAGTAATTCAATAACAAACAGGCAGTCCAAACAGGCAATAAAGCAAAACAATGATCCAAAAGACGTAATCCAGATAAACAGGCAAAAAGACATCTCACTCGATGCAAACAGATCCACTTCCGCTCTGCCAAATCTTCTTCAGATTTGTTCCAAAATCTGTGGATATAATGTCCACTCTCTGGGCATCAAGCCCTGTCTGGACAGGAGATCCGCCACCAAATTCAACCAGCCCAGAACATGCACGGTTCATAGAGACAACACATTGTCCCGTGCCCACAGAAGAATGTGACATGCCAGCCTCAGCATGGCATGAGAACTCACTCCTCCCTGATGATTGATGCATGACACCACTGTCCTGTTGTCTGACTGGATAAGGACATGACTGCCCTGAATATCCGGGAGGAAATACTTTAACACCAGCAGTTTATGTGACAATATTGCCACTGGCCCATCCAAACCCCGCAGGATGGACGACCCCAGTGTACAGTGCCCTAATCCGTGGAGGAGGCATAACTTTGCAGTGACACACCTGTCACAACAGAATGCCTGACAACAGAAGGCGTGTCCATTTCCATGCTGACATGGTGTTCAGTAGTACCCACTCACTTTGAAGAGACGGAACGCATGCGTCAGTGGTTGAAGTCCCTTTGTGGAGTTCATCCAGCACTGAAAAGGTCTCGCAGCAACACGTCCAGGGGAATGACAGCAGAAGCCGATCAGCAGCACCAAAAGCCTATGAAATGTTCTCGTAGGGAGAACACATCACACTCTGACCATCGCTAGACACCGGCAGAATGACAGAATGCGAACTGGAGACAGATGCGCCCGCATAGCCCACAAATCTAGCTCCACACATATAGATAGAGTCTGTTGCCTTGGCAACAGGACACTCTTGTCTAGGTTTACACGCAGCCCTAGATTGCTCAAATGGCTGAGAATTACATCTTAATGTTGGGCAGCCATAGTTTAGATAATAAAAAATGCGGATGCCCTGAAACCTCAAGGGCATCATAGCTGCATCCATGCATTTGTTGCCAGTGCAAGTCAGAATGGAAGGATGCAAAATTGATAAGCTTTGCCCCCGAAAGCGAATATGAGAAAGCACTTGTGCTTTGGCGAAATCTGAATATGGAAATAAGTGTCCTTCAAATCTGTTGTCACAAAACAGTCCCCCGGCTGCACTTGTGGCATTATTTGCTTCTGTCAGCATTGACATTTCATTAGTTTGGAATTAAAACATCTCAAATCCAGGATGGGATGCAAGCTAACGTCTTTTTTTGGGACCAGAAATGAATAGCTGTAAAACCTAAATTGAATTGCATAACCATGCTTTATTGTTCAACGTATCCAGTTTGAAATGCTCTTCAGCTGCTGCCAAGCCGAAAGATGGGCCGACAGAGGGATTATGCATAGCTCATACCTGCAGCGTGACCTGTAACTACTAGATGGCATGCTTGGCTTACTTTTGCCGACTGCCCCAGAACCAGTGGCACAGCAGAGGGAAGCCTTCGTTCCTCCAATACTGTGGCTGGTTGAAGGGAATTTTATTGTGTTTTTGCCTTTATTGTATTTAGGCATAAATGATGAGTGCCCTGAATGTATCTACAGCAGGGACGCTGACATAATAAACCTTTTCCCTGGTATTTGAATGGGGAAAAAGTGTATGAACATTGGTGGGAATGTTTATTTCATAATTTAACTGGTTCACCACAATGGCCCTGGTATTCCTTATAGGAGGACAACGTGCGATGCTTATGTTCACTGTATGTTTCGTGTACACTTGCTCGATTAACATGGAATCTGTTATGCATGTCTGAAACACTTAGTCAGGGAGACAGAGGTCGAATTCGATCAGGCAATTATAAAAACTTTCACTCTGAATATATTTGCAGCTGAGGACATCAGATAAACCATCTTCCCTAGCATAGAACAGGTTAGAATGTGTGAACATGAAGGGGAATTAAGAAAAAGCAGGCAATTCTGTTATGCATGTCTCGAGACCATTGACCATGGAGACAGAGGATGAATTCGGGAAGCATTTTTTTCTATGTATACATTATACAGTACTGTGCAAATTTCTTTTTTTTTTACATATAGGATGTTTAACAAAAGCATTTGTCTTAAGATGGTTATTTATATCATCAGCTTTAGTGTGTCAATAGGAAACATAAATGTTAGACTCCTAAACATTACTTTTGTAAATAGAAAAGATTAGAATAGAAGAACAAGAAGCACCCCACTGAACATTGTGTCTGTCTGAGATTACATATAGAAGAACTGGGGCGAATTCTCCAAGAAGCTTAGAACATCCTATCTGCCAACAACCTGTGTCCAGGTGTACCTAGGAGAATTGGTGCTGATGTAAATGCAAAGGTGGTCACACCAAATATTGATTTAGCTTTTTTATGTTTACTAGACTTTGTATGACATTAAGACATGAAACTATTCATTTCATTATTTTTGAAGATGTCCTCACTATGTAAACTTTTTCACAAGTGCCTAAAACGTTTGCACAGTACTGGGGCTCATCATTCGTTACACAGCAAGCCCGTCAGTCTCGTAGACCTATTTTTAGCGTGCATTGATTTATATTGCGTGTACCCCGAGACCCTTGGCCATGGAGGCAGAGGCAAACTCAAGCTGAAAATATTTAATGCGCTTTCGCCATTGTAAATTACAGGGGAGACTGAGCTAAATTGGTTTACTAAAAAATGGGTTAGAACTAAACCGGTTCCAAAATATAATGCATAGTACCCAGATAGCATGAAACACCCTTGTGAACAAAAGCATCCCGTGTTGCCAAACAAGAGAGAATAATAATGATCCTTGCTTCGACTAAGTCTTGATAGAACATGGGCCAGTCAAGATCATGCACTGAAGAACAGAAAATCAGACTTGATGGTGCGAAGCGAGCACCTTTATGGAGCCCATGAGTAGCTCCCTAGGGGCGTCCCTTAAGTGCCGTCAGCCAATAAATTGGCATGATTTGTATAAGGGCTTCAGGCCACGTGACACTCAGAGCGTGTCCCAATGCGATTAAGTAGCTCGTGTTCCTACAAAAGGGAACTATAAATATAAAAATCAAGGTGGCTGAAAAAAAAGGGCAAAACCGCGAATGTGTCTCCCTGAATGAGTTGCATTGTTATTGCTTCAAGTATTGTGGACAGATGGTTACAAAGCTTTGGGAGCTTTTGCAGACTGTAAGGACAGTGTGACAGTACATGATATCATGTCACTGATGCCCTGCTGTTTGCATGTGTCTGACGGATGCCCTTATGTAATTGACAGGGTGGCTATACAGCATACAGATACGCCCAACCAGCCGCAGCAGCTGCAGCAGCCTACAGTGACAGGTAAGAATCTTACAGTGCTCGTTTTGTTTGTCTTTTAATTATTGAAAGATGCTAAAAGACCCAATATAATTTTGAGTTTTGTGGCTTTTAGTCCATGTCTTTTAGTTTTGAGACTACGTAAATGTCAGTGTACTCCTACTACCAGAAATACACATTTTAAATGTATAATCTTTCTCTTCTGGGAAAACAAATAAAAATACTGAGGACTCATCTTTCACACAGCAAGTTTTTGTCCATGAAATGCCTTCTAGAATGAGAATGTCCTCATCCATTTGATATGTTCTTGTTACTACAGAAAATATGGGAACACAGGAATGTCAAGACATTTTGCACTTGACAAGGGCTTTTGAATAATTTCTGAGAGAGAAATGTTAAGAAGCTTAACATTTGATTCATATTTATAACCCGTTCTCTTGTTTAATATTGTGTACAGCTGATATGTTGTGGCTTCAAAATTTTTACAAATAAATATTTGAAGGCCTATCGACACATTATAACTCGCTACTCTTAACCATATTTCAACAATTTACTTCTGAAGTAGGTGTTAAACTGGAACAAATTTTTTCAGCTCTGAAACTTCAGTAGGAGTGTACATATTAGATTTGCTCTCTCATTAATGGGGGTTAAATGCTTAAATGCGTTTGTTTTGAAATAGCTTCTCTATCATTGATACACTCTCACCTTTAAACTTGAAATCAACCTGAACTTCCAAAACCACTTAGCTTACTCACATCAGGCCACAGTGTGTGTGTGTGTGTGTGTGTGTGTGTGTGTGTGTGTGTTAGTGTGAGAGAGAAGACAAAGGTGGTGCAGGGTTGTCAGTAATTTATCCAGGACCTGTGGGGACCCTGTCAGGTTGGATCAGGCCAGGCACTGGTTTAATCTAGGTAAGATTGAGCGTGTCAGTGGCGATAAGGCATGGCCCTGCCTGCCAGCCTGAAGAGCCCAGATAATGTAAGATTTATCAGAGCCAAGCACAGATCCACATCAGAGCAGGTGACAAGACTGGTATTCCACTGCTTTTATTTCAGCCCCCTTTCTGTGTCCCCTCTTTTAGTCTCACTCTCGTTTTCTCGTTTGCTTCACTGTTCTTTCACCTGTTTGGTTGCCAGCTCTGCATTTCACAGGCTAATTTGATATGCCATGGTGGAGGGGTTTAAAAGTAAATGTTGAAACAATAGAAGCTTCTGAGCAGAGTATTAAAGAATTTTTCGTTACTAGATTTTTTTTTTAAGTTTCTTTGAGTGTTGCTAATCTGCAGAAAATGTCATAGTGAGTGTTTGCCAGATCATTGCTTTGTGGTTATGAAGGTGTTTAAAAAACTTTTCAGTGTGTCTATGGAGTTGCTAGATTCTGGATGGTTGATAGGATGTGTCAATGATAAGTCTCTGTGATATTCTGGTCCCCAGATAGGGCTCGAGTCTAGGGTTGCCACCCGTCCCGTAAAATATGCAATCATCCCATATTTAAAGATAAAATTATTTGTCCCATATACAAATTGTATCATATGTATGTAATCATATTCAAGCTGGTCAGATGGCGTCACGGTGAAATTATTCCAGATCGCCAATTTAACATTGATATAAGTTGGAAAATTGCCCTTCGTTGGGTATGGGACTGTCTGATAAGTCCATACATTGTGTTAAAACGTGCTAGTACGTGCTAGTGGTAGGTGGCCATCTGAAAAGTCAACAAATGGTGGTAAAATGTTGGAGTTTTTTCTATATTCATTTTCAATAACAAACAATGTATGAATACAGCCCCCCCCCCCCCCCCCCCCTTATTTTAAAACTTCAAAAGTGGCTTCCCTGTTTGAGTCCCTCCTTTTACGTAAACCTGGAATTTTGTTTCCGTTTTTTTCATCCACCAGATTAAAAACCAGCGTAAATTCCATCACATAGAAAAGCAATAGCATACCTTTCGATAAAATGCTGCAAAATTTGAGGTATCATTAATTTTCATAGCACAAACAGTGTGGGAGAAGTTACATTTCAAAGTTTAATACTTAGCAAGGAAGCAGTAGTAAAATTGGAAGGGATAGCACATCCAAAAATGACAATTCTGTCATCATTTACTCCAAACCCATAAGACTTTCTATCTTCAGTGGAACTCAAAAGGAGTTGTAAGGCAGATCTTTTTTTTCTGTGCAATAAAAGTGAATGGTGAGCGAGGCTTTAATTCTGCCGTTTTGTGTTCCATGGAAGAAAGTAAGTCAAACGGGTTCAGAACAACATAAGGGTGAGGATAGAAAAAACATCCTTTTTTTAAAAGAAAGTGGGTCATTCTTGCTGGCTGGTTATGCTCTAGGTTAAGTATCTCTGTCCAGTTGGAGTGTTTTACGGGGATTCCCAGTCACCCTTGTCTGCGCTGCACAAGCCGTCAAGATCCCCTGTGCTCAGCTCTCTCACTCCACTGAGCTGGCCTGACTTTTATGTTGTAATAATCCCAGATGACAAAAACCTGGTCAAATCCGATAGTATTTCCATATGTAATAGCATGTCTGGGCCCAGGATTTCCCCCCTCGCTCCTTTTTTCTCCTCTCTCAGTCCGTGCCCTCGGCATCCAGCTTGGATTGCCTTATCTGCTCCCCGCAGGCCCTCATTTGCAAGCGCATGTTTGTTGAAAAAGTCAACAAATATGGAAAGGAATTGCTGGAGTTTAATAAATAAAGGAAGGAAGAAGTAAGGCCCATCTTGGAGGAATTAGTTCCAAACCGACAACAATGAAAAGAGTCAGAACACCTCTGCCATCGCCAGCACTGTGCCACTTTACAGTGCATCATGGGTAAACAAGAGAGGGGGCAAAGGAGTGTGGAAAGGATATAGAGAGCTGTGAACAGAAACTCTCTGCCCGTCTCTCTGTTTGTGATGTACACACAACAACAGCAACACAAAATCCAAAGGAGAGACACTTTGTACTCCAGTGAATGTTTCTCAGGGTGTTTAATATTGAAAGTCAATTTCTGCTTAGCCACATACCTTACAGCTTTGGCTGCAAAAAAAGCTATTGAACATTTCCACATTTATTGCCCAGGAAAAAATTATTTATTTGAAAGCAGACTGAACATTTCACCCTGCTATTGGGGCATGTTGTCACACTATTTGGGTTAAGTTGTCACAGTGGAACCTGACATTAAACAGCTGCTAATGCACTCAAATAAAACTATATTTAGCCTGTTTCTAAGTTTTACACATTTCAGTTTCATGACAAAATTCCATCAAATTGAATTGTGTAATATCTAATCTATCAAATTAATATCTACCATTCTTATATTGTATAGTAGAGCCTTGCCTTTATGTAAATGATTGTGGCTTTATTGTGTGCCTTTGCTTATTGTGTAGTTATTGCAAAAATATTATATTATTGGAATTTTAGTTTGGAGTAAAGAGTTGTCTTCCCATTTTTGTTTCTTAATATTTTCTCTCTCCTACATGATGGATTTTTTTTTTTTTTCAATATCTCCCTCTCAGACCAATATAACTTTTACCACATCCTCATAAGATAAAATACTCACTACTTTTACTCCAAAACAATAACAGAGCACAGATCACTTTCACACAGTCTTACCATACCGTGTATTTACGGCAAGCCAGTGATTGCATTTTTATCAGACAGACTGGAGGAGAGAGAGAGAGAGAGAGAGAGAGAGAGAGAGAGACAGAGAGAGAGAGAGAGAGAGAGAGAGAGGAAGGGTGTAGTGATAATGGATCTTTCTCGAAGCTTCAATGTCCCCTCCGTCTTTCTTCCTTTCTCCTGTAGCTATGGCAGAGTCTATGCAACAGCAGACCCGTATCACCACACGATTGGACCTGCAACCACGTACAGCATGGGCACTATGGTGAGTGCAGAACATGAAACATTCATCCTAACGTTCCACTGACCGAACAACAGAGCCCAGTGCCACAGAAATAATGCATAAATCTGTTCATAATTTTAACATTCTTCAGTTGAATAAAAAAATAAGAATAGTAAGTAGATTGTAAAAATTATTTTGAGGGAAGAAACATTTTGTGAGCTGGAGATATGGAGTTGGGGTTGCTAATGACAAGTTACAAAACCGTAAAGATTTAGTTACAAAAACAAGATTTTCTTCCCATATTTTCGCATTGGTAGCTTAAAGTTGAAATGTGTATTTTCCGCTGAATTAGCGCAGTCTTTTGTGGATCGCACGAACAGATAGTTCTCCTGCCCCCGTCTCACATCATTGGTTGAGCCAACATTTAAAGCGACCATTTAAATTATATTTATATTACCTTGGAAATGTGGTGTTTAAAGTTTTTGAGAAAATTAACCTACAAATGGCTTACTTATAGTTGTCTATTCCTATTAAAGGTGCAATCGGTAACTTTTTGTAATATGTTGTCTTACACTGACAATTAGGAGCTTGGTGTAACACAAGTTATTGATGCCATTTGTACAAATTCACTATGCACAGTCAGCTATGATTAATTTAATACATGAGTGAAAGTGTACAATAACAGGGAGGTTAATGAGATTAAGTGAGTAGTATTTGTCTGGTAATGTGATCCTAGCATGGCAGCCCCCATGAGGGGACCCTCTCCATGTAGAATAAATCTGCTTTTATAAGGTTACTGTTATGACTGTAAGTGCTCATGATTTTACACGTTTAATTTCTTTAGGAGGAGTAAACCTTTTTTAATGTGGAAAAAATTACAGAATGCACCTTTAAGCTGGGATAAGAGAAAGTATTATGACACAAAAACTTGAGCTTTAATGTGAGGAATATTTGGTTTTCATAGACCGGTACCTGTTTGATTTGTGTCGCTCATGTCACTTATATCAGCAATCATCCTTACAAATAAAACTATGTTACAGTTTCTTATAAAGTGACCAGCCAACTGGTAAGCAATTATTACTCTCCAAACCCAATTTTGACTTTGGGTTGTTCAAATGAAATATTTTTTTTAAGTTGTCTTGCAGTCGGACATGGCATAGTACTCAGTATAAACAGCATTTTGCTAATTTTATCATTATTATGCATGCTGTTTTTAAGACACTGTTATTATTGTTATTTTAAAAATGCATTTGTCACACTGCAGGACCATTTAAACTTATCAGGGAAAAGACAAAATGTTACTGAATTGAAGAGAAATGGTGATTAATCACAGCACCTAAAATCTAAATTTTAAACCAAGATTCTCGATATGCGTCAACTACCCACTTGCATTTGACACTTGGTGAGTGATAATTATTGACCCTGTATACATTTGCATTAACAATGCCAGGTGTATAGATATATATTTATACTTTTCAGAGGCTCATCAGCACAAATATGTGTGTATGTGACAATTTGTTCAGTTGGATCCTAGGCACTCTGCATCTCATTAAATGCAAGGGGGTTTCCCAACATCCTGACACTTCATTGGTTTGATAAGCCCTTCCAAATGAAACATTTCCATTGCATATCAGGACTCTCAATCAATGTGGGGATAGCTGTCACGTTAATGTTTGTTTTTAGCTAGCTTTTGCAGCTAACATCAAAGATGAAAAATTCTAAAACTCCTATCTGAACACAAAAAGAGAAAACTCTTTATGATTTGTTTTTTTGCGGCTGTTGGTTGGGACTTTTCTCAAGATTAACAACCATCAAGCGCGTGCAGCAGCGTGCCGAGGGAGATAGAGGGAGAGATAGAGGGAGAACGACCCAAAAAAATTCCATCGCACCCACCTCCCCCTGCCCATGAGGCTTATTGGACAAACACTCTGCCTAAGACAAATGACTGGAATTTACCAAGTCGACATGCGTGTGATTCTCAAAACCGTACTATTCCCCGGTGCAGCTGCTAGCTAAAAGCTTTCATTAATTAAGACAATTTTTTTCCTCTTCATTTACTTAATTAAAACTGTGGCCTGTGTTGCTTTTTTGCCTCCTTTTTCTTTTTTCAAATTTTCCTCCCTTTCCCAACACTCCAATTTGCCAATTTGAGACATAGCAAATATCCTTTACTCCCTGAACGGAGCTCCTCTGGTGCAATGAAGGCCGCTGAGGGCTCAGGGGTACGTGGTGTGCACTCAGAGTTCTCAATCATGCCAGGACCAAACTGGTGGTGACTCGGATAAGCCAAACTCTCATCAGGACTTGCACTGAGCCTGCTGAGAGTGAAACGAATATGATTTAATCATATTTGACCATCAGATCACAAGTAAAAAGCATTTAATAATGAGCCCCTCAGAGAGTTGTGAAAAAAGTTAGTTTGCTTTGCTCTCTGTTAGAACAGAATTCATCCCACGTTTAAGGCGTGTGTATTTTGCACAGGGTTGGAGCTGAGGAGATGGGGCCATGAAGTCTTTGAAGTTTTTTGTATTTGGCTAGAGCAAACGGGGCACTACAGCAGTCCGGTTAAAGAGAGAACGTGGAGAAAGTAATGTATGTTAGATGTCTCTAGTCAGATAAACCTGAGGGGCACGCAGCCATGATAGAACTTTACTTTATTGCAAGGGGTTCGATACAGTCCAACGGAACCTGATGAATTCCACCAGCAGGATGTAGTGGCCTGTTTTAGATGCTTACTGAACAATTTGGTGAAACTCTGGACTCTGACACCAATCCGGTTTTGAAATTCATACCATAAATTCATGCCAAAATCAAAATGAAAACAAAAAGGATGAAGAAAGGGAAGAAAATTTTACACCCTGAGGAATCTATTTAACACTGATTGGATCTTTTTTTGTTTTTTCATCTTTGATGTTGCAGGCTAGCCTATACAGAGGAGGGTACAGTCGCTTCACACCCTACTAGAGAGAGAATCAATCCGCCAACAAAACAAACAAACAAACAAACAAACCACATCTACCTTCCCTGGAAAACTAAATAGAGCAAAAAGATGAACAGACTCGAGTTCTTGACATTTCTACTAAACCTTATCTTATCCTCTGGGCAATCCCGAACTTATCCAGCATTTCTGTTGCTTTAGGTTTGATTTGAAATCTGTTTTGTTTGTATTGAAATGTGTGGCCTGGGACGGGAGGGGCTGAGTGACAGAGAGGATGGGGGGTGCTGTCTGATGACTTTTCTCATTTAGTCTCGGCTTAGATTTATGGGTATGAGCTCAGCTGATTTATGTGGACAGCGAGTGAGCCAGGGAGTGGGTTTATTTGCCTTACTAAATGGCACAGCAATGAGCAACTTAAGCAAAACAACAGCAGTGCTATTATGCTATACACCTACGCTGTATTTATAGTCTTTGCATTAAAGACCTCACTTGTCCACTAAACGCACACTTATTAGAAGTGGCGATGACTGCTATTCATTCAAATCTGAAGACAAAACTCTAGAATGAGTATACTATCTGTAAATGACCAATATAGCCCTACTATATATTTCCTTCTTCAGCGAATATCAAAGGGAAATTTACAAAGCTCCAGCTTTCCTATAATGGAGTCTATGATTGTTTACTGAAATTATATTGTAGTAGTTTTAAATCTGTCACTTCCATTGATATAGACCCTTTATGAAATTTAAAAGTAAATCTCTGTCACTCGCGGCCTCTGACACCCTGTTTTACTTTAATGTACTGTTCTATAACCCAGTGAAAATTGCTGGCAATATATTTGCAAATGTATGTCGGTTTAGGGAGACTGCTGTTAAGTTCTTTTCAATGTTTGTTATTAAAACATATTCCATTGCCACAGATGGGCTTACAATGCATTTACATACAGAGTTTTAGTCTCAAAGTTTTATATATATACAGTGTGGATAGATAGATAGATAGATAGATAGATAGATAGATAGATAGATAGATAGATAGATAGATAGATAGATAGATAGATAGATAGATAGATAGATAGATGTTTCACATATGCAAATTTACAAATCTTTTTTTTAAACTAAAACTAAACTAGAACTAAAATTCCCGTTAGTTACAGGCAATAACAAACTAAACAAAATAATCTAATACTATACATTTTACTAAAATGTTTCTTCATTAACACCTGAATACAAGCACATCTCCCTGTAGCAAAGCAAATAATCATGAACAAAGTTCCCCAGCAAGGTTTCCTTCAGTTTTAATCTGTTCGATGTCATATAAAGAGTGCACACTTAATCAACACTGCTTCTGCTGCTTGGAATGCATTCTGTAAATAAACACAGTGCAGTAATGTGGAAAGAGAGAACACTTCCCCACTACACAGTCTATTGCACCCTCTAGCTGATGAGATGTCCACAATCCCATTGCAACAACAGAGATGACAGGGAGAGCAATTACCGCTCAGAGCTGAAATCTCCATCGCACTTATGTTAATATGGAAGACACGGTGTGCTTGAAATTACTCTTAATATATAATTTAAATAACAAAGATACAGAGATATAAGATATCGTTTTATACTGATTGGTGAATTTTGTTTAAAAGGGATGCTTTGGGATGCTGCTCCTTTTTTGCTGAGAGTATCAATTATAATGTTCTAAACAACATGTACAGTGATTTACGTGTTAAGCAATGAGAGTATGTGACCACGTCATAGATCTTCAAGACATTGTACAGTAAGTCAAGCCCAAAATGTATGTGGAGTAAAGACCATTCTTAGAATTCCCCATAAGAATGGGAAGATCCAAGTGAATGTGCAGGGGAACAATTGGAAATGGGAAAAACACCTCCTGTTTTGGAGAGATCAGTGAATACTCATCATAAAGTGTCTGATCCTAGAACATTGATTCTCAACTGCTTTTGCTACAAGACCCAAAATATCATTAAAAATTTTATAAAATAACAAATTGACATTTCATTTTTATTTTAATATTACAATGAACTGCTTAGACCTAGCAATACGCTAAATTAACATGAAATACATGTTGGCTGAATAGTAAAAATTATCTAAATTCTTGGACATAGTAAAACCTCACTAAAGCAGTACTCTCAGACTAGCAATATATTTTCATATAGATTATCCTTAAAGGGATAATTCACCCACAAATATCAATTTTGTCATCATTTACTCCCCCTCGTGTCGTTCAAAAGCCCTATGACTTTCAAAAGTAGGTGTTTGGTGGAATGACAATCTCCGTCACCTTTCACTTACATTGTATGAAAAATATCATCTATCGGTGGTCTATCCCTTTAAACATTCTTCTACCAATGGAGTAGCACCTCTGCGCTAAGGTGACATTCCCCTGTGGCCCAACATTTTGTACAGGACCTGTGATAAAACATGTCAGATCTTTAGAGAAGAGAGAGAAAGAAAGAATTGTTAGTAATCCTCACGGTGAAATAAGGCACCCCTCGTTTCCTGGTTACTCGGGTGTTGATCATGTCCCCACAGACACACACTCTCACACACACACACACACACACACCCTGCCCAGTAAATAGCAGCCTGCAGCCCTCAAATGGAATTGTAAGAGTGGAGTTATAGAAGAAGGGGAAAGAAACCAGGGTAGAGAGGCAGCATCCAAAGTAATTTACTCCACAGATTAAAGATAACAGCATTGAGTCAATAACCAGTGATCTCATTTGGAGATACACCAGGCCGGCTGGGCACGTGGCACAACCGTTGTGCTCAGTCTATTACCATAGCTGTTGTGGCTGCCTCTCCAGACATGCCATTCTCCCATGAGTGTGAAATCACAAGCAGCCTATTGTAAAACATAGATTAGATGCAATGCTTTTTTCCCCAACATTGTAGCTAGAAATCTACAGAGCAACATAATATTTCACCTAAACGAAGGTGTCCTTGCTCCCCTAGTGCAGGCTGCTGCTCACTTTGCTCTGAGGGAGAAAAAAAAACTTGTTCATGGAGCAGGAGATGCACAGTAACGAAAATTGTATTGGAGCAGTGAATTGTATATAATGTAACATACACCTGCACTACATTAATATAGAAGTTGCTACATTGCTTGGAAACCATGAACGGCCAAATTAACATTTTGAGCAATGAGCTAGATAACATGGCAGAGGAATTACTTATTCTGATTAGTATTAATAATAAATGTAACTAATTATTAAACATGTATGTGTCTTTTATTCTATTATTATTTTATTATTAAAAAATTTGTTTTATCATTTTGATTTTACGACAGTCAAAGAACACCTCTTAACCATAGTAAAATGACTGTAACACGCTGCCTCTCATTGCTCAGTCTACCCTGTGTGGACATAAATAACATTTAAAGTCCATTTTGAGCATATTTTAATTGGGGGAAAGTGTTTGCAATGCCTTGAAATGTAAGAGCCATTTATGGCAGCATAATAAGTTTACTTGGACTTCCTATGAACAATTTCACACTGTCCTGAAAAATCCCTTTATTGCTAACTAGAACACCAGACATCCAAACTATTGCTTACCAGAAACCAAAATTCAAAAGCTTGTTATCTGTGGGAATGGAATACCATTGCTACCCAAAGTAATTAACATAAACTGTAAATTACATTCAAATGTGTTTGTCTGTTTTCTCTCTTTCTCTCTCTCTTTCTCTCTATCTCTCTCTCTATTCAAGCTTTGACATTATGTATTTATTTCTTGTTTCATTTTTATATACTATATATATATATATATATATATATATATATATATATATATCATGTATGTATGTATATATACACACTGGCAGCCAAAAGTCTGGAATAATGTACAGATTTTGCTCTTATGGAAAGAAATTGGTACTTTTATTCACTAACGTGGCATTCAACTGATCACAATGAATATTCAGGACATTAATAAAGTGAAAAAATACTATTACGATTTGAAAAAAAAATTCAGAACTTCTTAAACTACTTGTTCTCATCAAAAAATCACCCACGTGCAGCAATGACAGCTTTACAGACTCTTGGCATTCTAGCTGTCAGTTTTTCCAGATACTCAGGTGACATTTCACCCCACGCTTCCTGTAGCACTTGCCATAGATGTGTCTGTCTTGTCGGGCACTTCTCATGCACAAAAAGTTCAATGGGGTTAAGATCCAAAACACTCTTTTCCAATTATCTGTTGTCCAATGTCTGTTTCTTTGCCCACTCTAACCTTTTCTGATTTCTGTTTCAAATGTGGCTTTTTCTTTGCAATTCTTCCCATAAGGCCCACACTCAGGGAGACTTCTCTTCACTGTTTTACATGAAACTGGTGTTGAGCGGGTAGAATTCAATGAAGCTGTCAGCGGAGGACATGTGAGGCATCTATTTCTCAAACTAGAGACTCTGATGTACTTCTCCTCTTGTTTAGTTTTACATCTGGCCTTCCACATTTCTTTCTGTCCTTGTTAGAGCCAGTTGTCTTTTGACTTTGAAATCTTCAGTTTTTTGGCAATTTTAAGCATTGTATAGCCTTCATTCCTCAAAACAATGATTGAATGACAAGTTTTTATAGAAAGCTGTTTATTTTTTGCCATTTTTGATATTGACCTTAAGACGATATGCCAGTCTATTGCATACTGTGGCAACTCAAAAACAAACACAAAGACAATGTTAAGCTTAATTTAACTAACCAAATATCTTTCAACTGTGTTTGATATAATGGCAAGTGATTTTCTAGTACCAAATTAGCAATTTAGCATGATTCCTCAAGGAGAAGGAGGTGGCTGCTGGAAATGGGGCCTGTCTAGATTTTATCAAAAATGACTTTTTTCAAATAGTGATGGTGCTGTTTTTTTTACATCAGTAATGTCCTGACTATACTTTGTGATCAGCTGAATGCCACTTTGGTGAACTAAATTACCAATTTCCTTCTGAAAAAGCTAAATTCGTACATTATTCCAAACTTTTGGTTGCCAGTATGTGTAAATATATATATATATATATATATATATATATATATATATATATATATACCCTTTTTAACAATGCTTTATAGGTGTTGATCAATTTGAAAATTAAAAACAGTACATGAATGACACAGATGTGGCAAAAGAAAACCGTGCCACTATATGTCAAAAACAAAACTGTATGAGATAAAATACAAAGTCTTTTCTTTTGTAAACTTATAATACACCCTAAAGACTGCTATGTGTTGACGTTTTTATATTATACAACAGCTTTAAATCAAATTTGTTTATACATTTTCTGAGGAGAGGAGAGAGCATAGTATGCCAAATTGTGTTTCTGAGTCAATAACTCTGTGCTGTGTGTTGTTGAGCTATTTTAATTTATGTCCTTTTTCCAAATAACAGGAAGGTATTTAAGCTAACCTCTGACCTCAGTTTAATTTATGTGGCAGACACAATTTTAATTGACTTGTTGCATTCTCTAGATATGTCTTGAGGTTGTTTGTCATGGGTTTGTTTTAGTAGTAATTTATATTTTAAATGAAATACACATTCTGTACCCTGTTTTTTGTTTCTTTTGCCTTCAAAAGTGGCAAAACTATTTGCTTAGTCTGACTATGATACCCATGCTTCCTCTTTGTAAATATCTATGCAGAATTGTGAATTAATCTGATTGAGTTAACTCATGCAAAAGGCGATCATATTCTTGACTAAGGCATTTCCATCTCTATTTCTGATCATTAAATTAATCAAGCAACTATATTAGGACTCAATCACCCATTTATTTAATTCCAGCATTAAGGCAGAGAGAGAAAATACAGGGCTGGGCATGAAATGACTGCTGAGAAGACACTTTGCAGTCTTCTAAATGAATGCGTAAGCTCGCAGATTGACAAGATGGAAGTCTTCGTCTTGCATGGACGCTGCAGTGGGCCGTTAAAAGATTGCCTGTTTAATTAGCTCGGTTAATGCAGTCATTTGTAAGATGGCACCCTGGGCCAGGGGCCAGTCGAAACGGCAGCAGATTTGTATCTTTCATCTCTCCCAATTTGATGGCACAAATGTTAATTTACTAAGAGGTCTGTTTGAGTGTAAAAACTGGACAGAATGAAAGCTGAGAAATGTATTTTATTTATTAAAATTTGAAGAGGGGGGGTGGGGGGTGGGTTCTGCATTGTTTATTTCTCTGCCTTCCTTCTGCTGATCCGAATGTGCTTTAAACAGCTGCTGAGATAGCATAGAATTATGTCAATTATAGACCATAACTGGGCAATACTGGGCAATAACACAATTTAATATTACATGTTTCATCTCTTACCTCATTAACTTTCTGCATTTTTTAAAGAGTGATTTAAAATTGTGTCTATTGGATGTGCTGTTTCAGTGTGCAATTTTCTTCTGTCAGGAGATTTTTAGAAAATGTTTTTTTTTTTTTTAAATAAGCAAAAACAGTGATCTTTGTACATAATAGTATATATAAATATATGTAAACATCTTTTCTATGTATAATCCGTAGTTTTAAATGTGTACTTGCTGTCCATTTCATGCACATTGTGTTAGGAATTTTCTGCATATACAAATCTCATCATCTGATATAACCTGACTGGTACTACATTCTGGTCTCATATATCCATTTGTTTTTGGACTCTTAAGATTCAGTAGTTAAAGCTATGTACATAAGATAAAAATAACGAATACTGAAGCAATTTTTGTGTCTAAATAAAAGGAAAATTATAAGATCTATATTTCGTTTTTTTTTTTTTTTTTGCTACACTTCAACGTATCTGATAAATTCAATGGGGTCTGTATATGAAATACAATTGATCAATATCAGATTAGTAAGACTGTCGTTTTAAGGTGTTAATTCAACATGATAAAAAAAATAATAATTAAATAACGTGTTGAAAAAATTTACGCAATTAACAGGCTTTTAACTGACCTTTCTGAGCAAATATTGATATGTGCGATTAATTGTGATTAATTATATACAAAATTTTATAACAAAATTACTCTCATGTCATGTAACTAAACTGACTGTACATTTTAAACGATTGACAACTTTACAAAAAAAAAAAAAAAACATTTGCAAAATTGCAAAAATCACATGAAAATGTATTAGCATAGAATTGGATTAAAATGTAAAAAAAAATTTAAAAAAATTGAAAATACAAAATGTTCAAGCTATCAATCCTGTTAATTGGCCCATATGACATTATCAGCCTGGCAGATATATCAATCAGACTTCAATCATGATTTAGTAATATTTGTTATTTTTACTTCTCATTTTCATTGTATTGTTTTTTTGTTGTTGTTGTTGTTTTATCAAAATACAAAAAAGTTTTTACATGCTGTCAGTTTTGTCAAATGTTACTCCTCTGACAAAGTGGGGAGATTTTACTGTGCTGTTGACAAGACTTAGAAGTTGAATGAGGGGTCTAAGCATGTACCATGTTGACAACAATGTTTGGCTTTCATCGGCATGGCTCCCCACCAACAGTTTCTCTGCTGCAGCTCTATCACATCTCACTCAGTCTGTTTCTGCTCGTGTTTGTCAAGCAAAAACTCGAGGTGCCTCCCGTGTCTGTTCGAGAGATAATACGCCCCGAGCAGAGAACAGAAGATGAACTGGCATGATCAGTATTCCAGATCACATCTGTGTACTCCTCCAGGGATGGGTGAAGAACTACAAAGTCATGTTAAAATTTAAGTCGGCCCGCTCGCTCTTCTGAGGCTCCTCCACGCGGCACCACATCTCCCTGAATTAGAGAGCTTCTGTCAGGGCGAGAGCCCCCAGGATACCCGGATCTCCTCCTCTCTCTCCTTTGCTCTTCCTGACCGGTGGACGTCTTTTCAGCCCCATTGTGCTTTACATCACAACCACCAAGCCTCTGATCAATCCAGTTGACTCACTATGCAGAAAATGTTGTGGAAGCTTTCCCTGTTGAGCCGTATTTTCACTTCAGTTACTCTAATCCAGGATTTAGGAGATCATTTTACAATGTGTGTTTAGTGTTACACCCAAAGAATGTTTCTGATGTTTCGCTGGTGTTGCATGAAAGATAACGTAATCAGAATCTTTTTTTCTTATGATGTGATTTGCATGTTTATGATGTAATTAGTTTCTTATATTTCAAATAGTGAGGTCCAAAAGTCTTAGACCACATTGAGAATCTGGGGAAATTCTAATTAATCCTGAAAATAAACAAAGTTTTAGGAGATAGAAAGAAAAAAAAAAATAATAATAAAATATTTACGACTGTGCAATATTTCTAGGTCACTAATCTAATAAGCAGATTTGGGACATTGACCATGTTAACTTGTACAAAATGTCTGGTTTCTTAGCTTCCATTGAAGCACACAGCATGCTCTTTGAACATTCTCAAATCATGCTGAAATAACATGGATCAAGCTTTACACAAATTATTCCTTGCCAGCTCAAGTACATGCTGTCATTAAAGCAAAAGAGGCACATAACAGATACAAAGACATTTTAATGTATCATTTTAAGTTTAACTTTGTTATTATAACTTTTTGCTATGCTGATAATATATTTTGTAATGAAAATAATGCATTAAATAAGGGGGAAAATGCAAAATAGAATCATTTTCACTAGTGACCTCAGACTTTTGGACCCCACCCTGTGCATGCTACGTATAATGTGCATGCAGCTTTATATCTTATATTGAAGACTGACAATTTTTTTTACTATTTGTTTTCTATTTATAGTAAATATAAAGAAAGAAGACAACATAGAAGAGATGGACATCAGCTAAAAGGAACAAATTTGTAAAGGAAAAAAAGAGTGTCAATAAAAAAAAAACATACAAAAAGAAGAGGACATCCTTACACTGGGGCTGTCAGGAAATGGCATTATTCATCTCTGTGGGGACGCAAGACTGACACAGCCAAGCTGTGGATGGGAAGTGGGGTTAGCTTTCACCTGGGACAGCCTTTCGGAGAAGAGGAGAGGTCATCATAAAACTTTTTATTTTTCTAAACTTTTTTAAGTTTATGGTTTCAAAAAGACGAAAAAGATGAGTGTATATCTATATAGCGATATATATGTATGTATAAATATGTTATAAAAGAGAAATGAAGAAAAAAAACACTATAGCAACAGAGTGATGAATTAGCACTGTAGGACGGGGGCTGGGGGGTGTACGTGTTGTTCCTTCACACCCCCCACCACCCTCCCACCGCAGACCTTGTGCTGCCTGAGTCTATACAGTGGGTGGGGTCAAGGAGGGCGGGCGGAGAGGCTGAGGGGCCCAATAGACACGATTTCCGAAGCCCTTTGAATACGGCACGGATGGGTCTTCCATTGGCAGGATTGTATGGGTTCTATTCTCAACTTCCTATTGAGCTGATTTGCTTCCTTGGGAAAATGTCAAAGGCCTTTAGTCGCTACTGTATGAGCAGCGAAATATTCTTTTTCTAACCATCCTGTCTAGATGTTAAATGACGGCATACAAACTTGCATGGTACTTCAAATTTCCATCAGAAGATCCACTTTACAAAAATGTTATGAACAATGGCATAACTCCAAAACATCAGGTTGCATTGTTGTGAAGGTCTTTTATCTAGCTATTCAGGTGTGATATTGAATGAGACAAGCAAAGACAATGTAAATATACAAACAGAGCCAAGTTGACAATAGACAGTCTCAAAGTAGGAAAGGGGGCACCAGTAGTTTTCAAGACCCATCGTCGCTGTCATCCCTCTGTTGTTTGTAGCACAATATAAAGTGGCCCAATGAGGTGAAACACAGGTTTTACAAGGATGTATGTGTGTTCTTGTGTGTGAGGATGTGAGTTGGGGGGGGGGGGTGGGGGGGGGGGGGGTGGGGGTTATGGGCTGAAAGGGGCTTTATAGAGTTGTGTTGGGTGCAGCAGCCTCTGAGCCCAGGGCTACCAAAAAGCATTTCATTGTAGTGTTGTGGAGGTGGCTGTGCTGTGTAGTAAACACTTTTGTATGTGGTATCAGGGAGCTACAAATTAAGAAAATTGGAGCTGACTGCTCGGTATTGTGACAGGAGTTTCACGATCCGTCTTGGAATTGGGTTCCCGCCCTCCGCAAGGTGGATAACGGTGTGAAACGAGTGGCGGTTTGGGGTTAGCGAGCAAAGTTTTAGTAAAGAGTAAACCTTTATACTTCTACCAAGCTCCATTTCAGTGACATCCTTATATATTTCAACGTTGTACTAATTACATGCTGCTCAGCGTGGTCAAATGTCGATTGTAGCCATTTACTAATGTTGTATTATTGTATTACCAGTATGAAAAACATTTATATATGGGTATATCTATTTGTGACTTTGCAACCCTTCAAGAGGATTGTATCTTTTTGTTTTCAATGGTGGTCCAGGTTTATTTTTTGGTGGCAATTTATGCAAGTATCGAGAGATTTTCACTTGTGTGGCATTGTTTCTGTTTGTCTGTATCTTGGGTTCAGCTATTGAATGTAATTCAACTTTTTACGTACATGTCTTTTTAAGCTGTACTTTGTAAATGTGTGGACATGGTAAAGCAAGTCTTTGTTTTGAAGCTGGACCTGATGGAGACACGGTCCAGCGGACACCTCTCTTTTATAACAGGAGCACTCCAGTCAACTAATGGACATCCTGACCCTACAGGACATTGACAGAAAGACATAAAATGATCGGAAGAGTCGGAATGGTTTACAGATGTGTTCTAACCAGAGTGGAATTATGCTCTTTGATTTATATTGAAAAGTTTTTTCAAATCTTCTTCTTTTCCTTGATGCAAATGGTGAACAATTGACCCACATTTAGAAGTCGTCTGATAAGAGGTTTCATTCTATAATATATGTAAAAAAAAAAAAAAAAATGAGAATATGTTATTGATGTGGAACATGGTTGATTTTCTGGGACAGAAATGCACTGTAAAAATGTTTTGTTTGGTAGCCTAAAAATGTGCTTTATCTCAGTCTCCATTCACATCTTTGTCCATACAATGAAAGTGAATGGTGACTGAGGTCTATCATCTCCTTTTGTGTTCCACTGAAGTAATTCATACTGGTTTGGAACAACATGAGGCTTAGTAAATAATTTTTGGGTGAATTACCCCTTTAATATGATTGGATCGAAATGACTGCATAAGGTTACACTAACAAAAGTCATCTTAATGGTCAGATCAGGTAGAAATAGCTCCGTAAATTAACAACTGCACGTTTTCAATTTTTACAGTGTGTATTTTGGCTTAGTGAGAAGGAATGGTACATTCAGAAAAACATATAAACAATCCATCTCTACAGACAGCATTCCCAAGCTTTGCAAAATCATGTGCTTCCTTGGACTCAGGTGTAACATGACAGAACCGATGTGTTCCCTTCCATAGATAATGATCTAACTCTTCTGTGCTGCATTTCTCCTCTCAGAGCAAAACTTTATTTTCTACAAAGCTGGTGACTCCTATCTTAGCGACTGTACTACTTTGTTACTTAAAGGATCATCAAAGACAACCATTTCCTTGAGATTGGAGGCATTCTTTCACTGGTCAGTTGGTTAGTGATGCATTAGCCGTGGTGGATGGGAGCTTTTGTGGCCAAGACGCAATGTTTCAGGGACACTATAAGCCGAGTGGCGGATTCTGCTCTGGAAGAGACTTTGACTGAACAACCTAACAAAAAGATGTCAATTCAACAGAGATCCGAGACCTCTGGGTTTATTTCTTTGCTTTAGTATGTATGAGACATTACTTGTTTACATGTCTGTTTTTTTTTTGTTTGTTTGTTTTTTAACCATGCTGTGAGGTATATGTCAGCTTTTGCACTGTATTCTTTGGCTTGTTGTCTTACCTATGCTCTCCTTTTCCTATAAAACAACGCAAACCCCATTTACCTGAGCACCAAAGCCATTCACCGTCTTCCGCAACCCAAAGCAGAGAACCAATGCAAAATGTATTCTGCTTATAGTCTCTTCTCTGAAACCCAAGAAAGCATGTTTCTCCCACTTATTCCCTCATCCAAAACATCCTTCAAATACAGCTATTTTAAGGCCAGCTATGCAGTTCACCTATTGTCTGCACAGCAACAGTTCCCTTGAACTTCATTCAAACACAACCAAGCCAATGGAAAAGACAAACTTAACCTGGCAAATGCGTATCCCAACCCCGTTCATCACAAAAAAATGGGTAAAAAAGAACTCCTGCCAACCTTACCGTCCTCATTGTCATTGCCAGATCCCCGAAGCACAAAAGTTTGAATGGAAGTCGAGTTAGATGATTCAGTGATGTTACTGTATTCCCATTTAGTGAGTGTGAGTGTGTATGCGTGTGTATGCGAGTGTGTGTGTGTGTGTGTGTGTGTGTGTGTGTGTGTGCTTCCAGCCCCTTTGTTTTCTACTGAAAATATACAAAAGCTACTTCCTCTTATCATCTCAATATAAGATGTATTATATTAGAAAAAGGTTCTCTTCATGTGCAACACAAGCTCTACGCAGCAACAAATCTATTTTAATTATTCAATTTTGTTTTGTTTTTCTTCGTTTTTGTTCAGTTTGTTTCAGTCTTTCTTTCTAATTTTTAAGTTGTTCCAAATACATACAAGTAAAGGGGGGGGGGGGGGGGGGGAATGAATAAGAAACCAATATAAAGTATTCTATCTAAAAAATGAAATGACTAAACTTCTGCTGTCCTGGCTCTGTACTCTCTAAAGTTCAGTTTTCTTTCTATATGCATCCAATGTGCTTCAGACAACCAGTACTGTTTATTAATGAATCATTATATTATTATTATTATTATTATTATTATTATTATTATTATTATTACTATCATGATTAGTATGGTTAATAAATAAATATTTCTTTCTCCAATAACAGAGACTCAAATCTCTGAAGTTGTATATGACGTCTGGATCAAGCATACTCTATTTGCACAGCATGTACACTGAACATACTTTATATCACATAGTTAAATAATATTCACAAGGTCAAACTTATGTTGGTTAAATTTATGTTGACCAGGTTTCTCTATTAATTATCTTTACATATTTAAGCATGTCCTGGATTCATTGCACCACTTTATTGTCTGACAAAGATAGATGTACATTTGTTTAATGATGGTTTTATGCAGCCATATTGACAAAAGATGATATAAAATATTGTTTTGAAAGCGTTTTATCTATACATATAGGAACACATTTTGATAAATAAGGAATATCTTTAGATTCACGGACACCCATCTTCCATGTACAATTTGTTTTTAGCAGATATATTCTGTCCAAATCTCAGAGATTCACCTTGATTGCCAACACAGACATCAGCATCTCCCTTCTCTTCTTTTACCAAATATTTGCTTCTACACTTGTCCTGAAATACAGCAAATCAAATATTAAACATGCTGTCTGAACATATGTTCCATCTTAAAGTATCCTTTGACCTTCTATAAACCCTTGTCGCTGAAAATTTCTTACAAAGATACGAACAAGAGTCTTCGTCGTAGCTCTTCCATATGTATCACTGTCAGTGTTAAGTTGTAGAATTGAGAGTGAAAGGGATGATGTGAGTTTAGACCAATTTGTCTTTTGTTCCCCAAGGGCCACAAGACAAAGTGGTTGTGTCCATCTCCACAACGATCATTTACCTACACAAAGCAAATGCACCATCGATCCCTTTTTGCACCCTACAAAGCAGCACAAAGATGTTCACATACCTACGCTAACGAACAGCTTTCCACCTCCAACATTGATCCCATTGCTCAGTACTTTGTCATTCCCTCATTACACAGGCTGTGGAAGGTCTCGTCCAATTAAAGATGACTTCACGTCTCTTCTTGAGGTCACCAGATGATCTGCTAAATAAAACTGAAAACAATAAGAAGAGGCACAAAGCTTTTATTTTGTTTTTTCTTTTTTTCTTTTGCATGCCAATTTATTGATTTGTAATCAAAGAATGAAGATGTCTCTAATCGTTTTAAATGGAAACCCAAAGTAGAAAATAAAAACAAATGAGATCATTTCTTGATCATAATATCTTAACTGTTTCTCCTAGATAGCAAGGAGATTAAAGTGAGAACAGATGGAGACTTTTACTTGGGTCTTCTGCTTCTCAGAGTTTCTTTGGAGAAAAAGACTCCAGTACTCGGTTTGCCAAGATATTAAAATCTGCAGTCAATATTCTGAAATTTCATTTCAAACATTTGTCATCAAATTCTCCCTGGACCGAATTGAGTAATTCTATCTACATTCATTTGTATAGCTCTACACACTTGCTGCATGTCAACAATAGTCTCATTTGTATCTGTTTTTATTTTTTATGCAGAATTTTAGGAGAAACATCTGAAACAATGTTGATGCTTGAACCAAGACTGAAAACTTGATTAAAAGAATATTCCGGGTTCAATACAAGTTAAACATAATTGACTGCATTTGTGGCATATTGATTACCAAAAACTAAATATTTTGACTTGCCCATCTGTTGTTTTTTTTTTGTTTGTTTTTTTAAATGGAATGTGGGCCATTTTTTTAACGTTAAAATACTCGATATGCGTGTAAACGTGATTTTACATCATGTCTTTCTGTGTGAAGTTATAGCCATTTTTACAACTTCATTGCCATAATGTCAGCAAATCCTAGAATAACTTTATAGCTTAAGTAATAAATGAGTTTTAACAAAAGAATTACTAAGTAAGTACTTACTATAAAATAAGTACTTTTATAAAATTATAAGCTTCACATTTCTACATTTAAACCCTCTAAAAAATTGCCCCATTCCCTTCATTTGTAAGTGCCTCAATGTAAACTTGATTTTAATTTTTTTATTTAAGAAAAGTAGGGATGAGCCTAAATTCATTTTGTGAAAGTAAATAATATGCAACAAATGCTGTCGATTGAGCTTAACTTGTGTTGAACTTGGAATATTCCTTTAAGGCTACAAACAACCTATGAGCAAAACGTTTTTTGTAATTCTCAAGTCACTTCTCATCTGTCATATAAAAAAGGAGGGGAAATGGGGAATACAAAAAAAGAATCTACTCATACATGAGCTCACACTCTATATAAACAAGTTTCATCATGCAGAATAAAGACCCAAGGGACAGTTTACACATCTAGACATTGCTCCATCCCTTCCTGCAATGAAACCAATAGCACAGCTCCATATGGAATTCTGTGTCCAACCAACTCAAACCCGATGTCACATTTCCCCATGTAGAAATCATCCATTAATAAGCTTGCTTTTCGTGGGTCTTCCATTATGACTGACAGGCTTGACAAGCAAAGTTTTAGACACTATCCTAACCCTGCCAACTGGAGACAAAAGATGCCATTCCCAGGGTGCAAGCCTTTAAGAGTACATGCCGGCTTGCCCCCATGTGCTCTGCTAGACTCATGTTAATTATACATGAATATCACATGTAACAACAGGCCATATCCTTTCATCTGAGCGCTGCGCAAGAGAGAGGCAAGCAATGGAAGAGGAAAAAAATGGCAAAGCATTAATACTAATCACTGGTGCGGTAAATTAATTTTGGATTGCTTCTCTGGGTTCGTACAAAATTGTTTTGTTGAGGGGAAAGGGGAGATTAAAGCTTTAATTATACTTGGTAATTCATTCCACAAAATAAATCCCTTCTTTTAAAAGGGTCTCTTTCGATGCGGTAATGTGGTGTCTGTCATCAGGCAGAGTTATAATGAGACCCAGCAGACGAGATATTCACCCATTTCTCATTTTAAATTGAGCAGTAGTATCTTACGACACCCTGCCCTCCCGACTGTTTCAACCATCAAGAACGCATCCTGATGCTATTGGTGAAATATATTTCTCAAGCAGTCACATGGGCTGTAAAGGCTAATGGTAAACGATGCAAAACCATGCGTTCAGTACTGATTCCAGCTCATTGACACAGTTACAATTTCCATTGTGATCCTGTGAAAATCAGGATTAGAATGGACCGACTTAACAATTGACCAGTCAAGAGTCACATGCAGGGGCAGACTGGGAAGAGAATCCGGCCCTGGAATTTACATCAAAACAGGCCCAAAAGTTAACCACAGTCCTTTTCAGCATATCGCAGCCCCCTTCGGCATTCTTCAGCAAGTCATGGCCCACATTACCAGCTATACTGTAGTTTGTACTAAAATATTTGTATTTTACTGTTAAAAGAAAGCTGCATTTGTTTAGACAGGGCAGTCTCTTGACGACAGACTAATCTCACAGTGAAATCTGAAGCATTTGGTTGACTTTTCTTTAGCTAAAATCAGTGTGTGCTAAACAAAATTCACAAAACTGCCCTGTGTGGCCAAAGCTGTAGCTGTTTTTGGGTGTATGGGCGGGCATGTGTGAGTTCTATTTTCCAGGTGACCACAAAGGGACACCAAAATCATTGTTTGCAGTTGTATTCTGCTGCTGAATAGGCTATAATATAGTGAAGCAGAATGCATATTTTATAAACTGAACCCCTAACCCAAACCCCAAAGCAAATCCTAACCATTGGTGGAGTAGAAATGTAATGTTTGAGGGGAGAATGCAACCTCCGAATTGCACTCATCCCTGATTATGCGGAAGTGATTACTTCCTTATTTCAACATGGGAAATGAACCCAGATATTCCACGCTGTTTAAGCACGTTTTCTGGTTGCCCCACAAGGGAAGGTAAACATGCTGGAGCCGATGCATAAATGTCTGATAGGAAATGCCGCTTGTCAGTAAGTTTGTATAATATGGCTGATCCTAGGGTACTGGAACTCTCAGAAACAACATGCAGAATTCCCAAGTGATCGTGTTGCATGACAAAACTGTATTAGCATATTGCCTGCATAATAAAATAAAATGTCCTTGTCATTTCGTTCTCACCTCAGATCGGATGATTGCATCATACGTTCAGCAATCTTTGGTTTTAATGCTCATGTTTTTCCGCAATATGTTTCATAATACTTAGATTAGTTACATTATACTATCATATCTGTATTTAAGATCCCTTAACTCCACCCCATTCCTGAACGTAACCCCTTTAATACAATATAAAACATGCATAATATAAAACAGGTAAATAGGGTCAAAATAGTTGTACACCTAACCCCACCCCTACACTTAAACCTCCTTGATAATATAACAATAATATATCCAACCAACTTTACAAAAGATGTAACAAGCAGGTACAAGCGTATTGGAACTAGGGGTTTTCTTAACTGGGATTAGGTCCATACTGGTCAAATTGGTCATGAGTGTGGTCTAGGTGGTACTGGGAGGTCCAATTTGATCAGAGGTCTGAAAAGTTTGAAAATCAATGGTCTAATCAACCACAAAATGAGATTTGGTGTAGTAAACATTTGATTTGACCAGTTCAGTTCTTCAAGTTGTCATCATGGTGTTGAATCTGAGAATTACCTCACAATATTTCTCTTTACTTTTGCCTGACAGTTTGACTACAATCGAGCAAAACCTCCGAAAGAAAGAAATATCAAGGGGGAATCATAGGGTTGGAGAGGATGTATCAGGAGAGAGAGGGGGGGGGGGGGGGGGGTAGACATGACTTAGAGACATGGCTGAGATTACAGACTCAAATGAGAGTAAATATTTACTAAGGGCTCGATGGGAGCAAGAGGGAGCATTCAGTCATCAAACAAACAAGCACAAACACAGATACACACTCTGGGTGCTTACTCTATTGCTAGTGGATCTCATTAAACGCAGGTCAGCATTTGTCTGCGCACCTCTTGGCTCACACTTCACTAATCTGCCATCACAACTGCACTGTCCAGCATTACAGGCACACACACACACAGATTTCTAGACACAAGAGCAAACACATGGTTTCTCCCCAGTGTGTGTTCTGTCTACAGGTCTCCAAATCTCAACGCAAACACACCACAGCACTGCTGATCTACTGCCAGCTTTCAGCAGAGAGCAGAAAAGGAGACACTGTGAATTCACTTTAACCCTCATGTGAATTCTCCACCTTAGATACATTCAGTCTGCTTAATAAGAAATGGGTTGAACTAAGCAAAATTGTCTCCTCTGACACTCCCAGTGTATCTGGACATAAACCAAGGGACATTTTCTGCATTGAGGCAAGGTAAGCTGTGCCTCCTCAACCTGATTTTTAAGCACCTGATTGGTTCCTGACACTACCCCCCCCTCCAGAGTCCGCGCCAGCGGACCGTGGACCCCGGCGTCGTGGTGGTCTACCTCTGGGTCGTGGTGCAGGTTTCTGTGGGTGCTGAGCGTGGAATTCAGAGAGCATAGTGGGATCAAGGATGTCTTTCCGAGGTATCCAACACCTCTCCTCTGGTCCATATCCTAACCAATCAATCAAATACTCTAGTTGACCACCTCGACGTCGAGAGTCCAATATTTCTTTAACTGAATAGATGGAGTCTGGTTCCATAGGAGGTATTGTGGGATTTTCTTCTGGAGTTGGTTCTGTAGTTGAACTGGGCACAGCTGGATGATAAGGTTTCAGGAGAGAAACATGGAATGTGGAATGGATCCGATGTTGAGCCGGGAGACGAAGTTTATAGGTTACTGGGTTGATCTGTCTCTCTATGGGGAATGGTCCGATATACTTGGGATTTAATTTCCGACAAGGCTGACGTAGACGGATGTCTTTTGTAGAAAGCCAGACTAGTTGTCCAGGTTGGTATTCTGGAGTCTGACGTCGACGGGCATCTGCAAAGTTTTGTTGGCGATTGATTGCTTGTCGAAGGTGATGATGAGTTTGGTTCCAAATTCTTTCACTCTCTCTGAACCATTTATCTACCGCTGGAATTTCTGAGGGCTCACCGGACCAAGGAAACAATGGGGGTTGATAACCCAAAACACATTGGAATGGAGTTAGCTGTGTAGATGTCTGTCTGAGAGAATTTTGTGCGTACTCTGCCCAAATCAAATACCGACTCCAAATGTTTTGGTTAGAGTGGCAGAACGTACGCAAGAATCGTCCGACATCTTGGATCTTTCGTTCGGTTTGGCCGTTAGTTTGTGGATGGTATCCTGATGAGAGACTTACAGTTACATTCATCAGAGAGAAGAATGCACGCCATACCCGGGAGGTGAATTGAGGCCCCCTGTCGGACACGATGTCCTCTGGTATACCAAAGTTTCGAAAGACATGTTCCATTAACAGCTCTGCAGTGACAAAGGCGGTGGGAAGATTCTTCAGAGGAATTAATTTACATGCCTTGGAGAAACGATCGATGGCCACGAGGATACAAGTGTTACCATCTGAAACAGGAAGGTCAGTCACAAAATCTACTCCGATGTGAGACCAAGGTCTAAGTGGGACAGGAAGGGGCATCAGCTTACCCACTGGTAGGTGTCTGGGAACTTTGGACATGGCACAGGGAATACATCCTTGGATAAAGGTTGTTATGTCTCGCTGCATGTTGGGCCACCAATACTTGAGTTGGAGAGTGGATGTAGTCTTACTTACTCCGGGATGACCTGTGCCTACCGAGGAATGCGCCGATGAAATCAAGGAATTACGGAAATCTTCAGGTACATAAATCTTGTCGGGGGGACATCCTGGGACTCTGGGTTGCTGTCGTGACAGTTCAAGCAGTTGTTCATTGATCTCCCAATGGATTGGGTTGACAAATAACTTTTCGGGCAAGATGGATTCAGGTTCTTCAATTGGATTTTCAGGGGCATGGATACGAGAGAGAGCATCTGCTCTAGTATTCTTTGAACCGGGGCGGTATGATATTGTGAAATGAAAACGAGTGAAGAATAGGGCCCATCTAGCCTGACGTGGGTTCAATCTCTTGGCATCTCTCAAATACTGGAGGTTTTTGTGGTCGGTGAGTACAATAAACGGATGTTTGGCCCCTTCCAGCCAATGCCTCCATTCCTCTAAGGCAAGTTTTACCGCCAAGAGTTCCCGATTTCCGATGTCATAATTGCTTTCTGCAGCAGATAGCTTTCTTGAGAAGAATGCACAGGGAATGGTTTCGAAAGAATTATCAGAGTATTGGGACAAGATCGCTCCTACTCCTGTAGTGGAAGCGTCTACTTCCACTACGAATACCTTTTCTGGATCTGGGTGATGAAGTAAGGGTGCAGTGGTGAATGCAGCCTTTAGTGACTTAAAAGCTCCTTCTGCTTCTGTGGTCCAAAGAAGTGTCTTGGGTTTTCCCTTTAGCAGTGAGGTTAGTGGAGCTGTCAACAGGCTGTACTGATGTATAAATCGTCGGTAGAAATTTGTGAAACCTAGGAATCTCTGAAGTTCCTTAACTGAATTGGGGGTAGGCCAGGATAGGATGGTTTCTGTTTTCTGATTATTCATTTCCACTCCTCTTTCACTGAGGTGAAATCCCAGAAACTCGACACTGGTTTGATGGAATGAACATTTCTCGGCCTTTAGAAACAGGGTGAATTCTCGGAGTCTTTGGAGTATCTGAGACACCTGATGCTGATGTTCCACTATATTTTTGGAGAAAATGAGGATGTCGTCGATATACACCAACACAAATTTTCCCAAGAACTCCCGAAGTACTTCATCCATGAAGCTCTGGAAAACCGAAGGGGCGTTTACCAATCCGTATGGCATAACGAGATATTCGTAGTGCCCTGCAGGAGTTATGAAAGCCGTCTTCCACTCATCACCCTTTCTAATTTGAATCAGATTGTAGGCGCTCCTTAGGTCCAATTTGGTGAAGATTTTAGCTCCTCTGAGCTGTTCCAGAGCCGAAGGGATAAGTGGTAGTGGGTAACTGAATTTCACTGTAATTTGGTTTAGAGCTCTGTAATCGATACATGGTCTCAGGCCCCCGTCCTTCTTGGGAACAAAAAAGAAACTAGCTGCGGCAGGGGATGTAGAAGGGCGGATGTAACCTTGTTGTAAAGCTTCTTCGATGTACTTCCGCATGGACTCTTGTTCAGGGATTGATAGCGAATATATTCGACCCTTGGGAATAGATGCTCCAGGTTTCAAATCAATAGCACAATCCCATGGTCGATGGGGAGGTAACTGGGAAGCAGCAACTGGATTAAAAATGTCAGAGAATGAGGAGTAACAGGAGGGAATACTCGTGGACAGGTTTTCCTTTGGACTTTCTATGGATGTAGAGCTAACAGTCATTTCTTTGGATATTTGGACACTGGAGGAGTTAGGAGGTGGGATTTCACTAAGGGAACAATCACAACCCCATCTCTTGATCTTCCCAGTCTGCCAATTGATGGTGGGTTGATGATGAATTAACCATGGACGACCTAGGATTATATCTGTCTGACTATTCTGCAGAACAAAAGGCTCGAACATTTCCTGGTGTTTGTTCTCAACCCACAACTGGATGGGTTTTATCTGGGAAGTTACATGCCCCTTATTAATCTGCTCACCTGTTACGGCGTAGATGGAGTAGGGCTTAGGGGTGTTGATCTTCCGGAGCTTGAGTTCTTCACAGAGTCGTCCTGAAATGAAATTCCCCGCTGACCCAGAGTCGATGATGGCTGTTACAGATACATAGTTATTTCGAGATTTCAGGATAACAGGAATCGTTAGGGGTGTGGATATAATAGAACTGTCTTGGACGGAGCTTATCATCAGTCGTTCTGGTCGTATTGGACAGGTAAGTCTAAAATGGCCCTTGGAACCACAGTACATGCATAGTTTCGACTCCTTTCGTCGAGTGCGTTCTGTCTGGGAAAGTCGAAAGGTGTCAACCTGCATTCTTTCTGATTGATTCTCTGAAGTGGAACTCATGACAACTTGTGGAGATGTAGAATGACAATATAGATTGTCTTTATAACAATCTTGAGATCGTTGTTGCACACGAATGGCCTGCTGGATAAATTTCTCTATTCCTAAGCTGTCATCATAAATCGCCAACTGAAGACGTAAGGCAGGATTCAATCCACGGCGATACACTGAGAGGAGCGCTTTTTCGTTCCACCCACTGTTGGAGGCTAGAGTACAAAATTCTAAAGAATACTCAGAAACGGTCTTCTTCCCTTGGCGTAACTGCAACAACTGATCACCGAAAGAGGAATCCTCAATTGGACGACCGAAAACTTCCCTGAAGTGTCTTACAAAATCCAGAACAGATGTTATCACAGCTGATTCTTTCATCCACAATGCTTCAGCCCATCTTAAAGCCGCTCCGGATAATTGCTGGATAATGAAAGCCACTTTAGACCGCTCAGTAGGATATAGTTGAGCTTGTTGTTCCAGAGCAAGTGAACATTGTAACAGGAATCCATTGCAATCTTCCGCCCGACCAGAGAATGGCGCTGGACGCGACGGTGGAACAGCGAAGCAAGTAATAGAGGAAGCGGCGTTCACGGAAGCGTTGACTGGGGTTAACAATGGATTTGTCGCGGTAGCGGTGACATGTATGGGACTTGTTGCAGCGACGGTAGATTGCATGAGATTCGTATCCGGCGTTGGAGCTTGTCTGGAAGTCATTTTCTTCACCTCTTTTGTGCTGGTCGAGTCTTCTGTCAGGATACAGGCTCGGAGACAGAGGTAAGTGTATAAGAACAAAGCTTTATTTTAGTGCATCAAGTTCAATGGTGAGTCTTTTCAAGTTTCAGAGGTGAATTCGATGAGGATAACTTAGCATGAAGGATTCCAGGTGAGTAGATCCTCTTTCGTTAAACCACAGTCAAACTAACACAGTTCAGTGATACGTCTTTTCTCTTTCAAACATTTCCACCAGCAAGCGAGACTCAGAGGGAACACAAGGAATCAGGAAACTTGGATACAGCAGCGGATTCTGGGAACATCAGAACATGGACATAGAGGTTAGTATCTTTTCAGGTGAGTATACGTTACTTGACTGGTGAAGGCAGAGTAAGAGACTTTTTGAGACTTTGGTATGCGTCTGTTCCTGTTGGAGACTCGACAAAGACTGATAGTGAACTGGGTTTATATGGAGCTGACTGCTGATTTAGAACAGGTGTAAGTGATTAGAACTCTGGAGAGAGTGATCGTTGTGTGGTGTGAGATGAAGCACCTGATTGGTTCCTGACAGCATACATGCTAAAACTTTAGGGGCCGTCCACAATGAGCGCATTTTTGCATCAGTCTGTGTTGATTTCAATTGTTTTCCAATATAAACATGCACTAGATGGATGACTTTGACCATTACACCACATCTTACTGTTTTTTCTGCATCTACTGCTGGAGCGTCGAGGTTTAAAAGAACTGCAATTGATAAAAACTTGTCGAGACACCTGTCTAGGACGTGTTTGGTGTGAATGGCTCCTAAGAATTTTAGCCTCAGTCACCATTCACCTTCAGTGTCTGGAAAAAGGATGCCATTAAAGTGAATGGTGACTGAGACTAACATTCTGCCTAACATCTCCTTTTGTGTTCCACAGAAAAAAAGAAAGTCAATGGGGTTTGGAACAACATAAGGGTGAGTAAATGATGACAGATTTTTCATATTTGAGTGAATTATCTTTTTTAACATACTATTTATTCAATACCAAGTCACAACTAAGTATTATAACAACACAAAAAGAGTTATGAGGCAGAGTGACAACCACGTTCACTATTCACTTTTATTGTATATGGGGAAAAAATGCAACAAAGGTGAATGGTGACTGAGGTTTAAAAATTGTACATTCCGCCTAACATCACCTTTTGTTTCTCACGAAAAAGAAAGGCATATTTATTTGTCTCAACATGATGGTAAGTAAATGATAACATAATTTTCAGATTTGAGTGAACTATCCATTTAATATAAATGATATAAATAAATAACAAGTAGGCCTGCTGGTTGTTTGTTGATAATGTAAAGTTGCATAGGCCTTTAACCCAGAAATTGCTTAAACTTAAACATTAACATCAATTTACATTTGGACTTGAAAAAAACATTTTTAAATCCCAAACCCAGCGAGGGTACTTTGCTTCCTTATTTTAGAAGTCCAACATAAACATATGCTTGTGTGAGTGCATACAAACCCATAAGCATTTGATTTGAGAGGTTGTCCCTCAAGGTTGACCTGTCGGGTTGTATGTAATTGTGTTTTTAAGCAAAAAGGATTTGCCTTTTTCATTTTCAAGACAAGTGAGTATTAGCTGTGTTTACTTCTGGCTGTGAGGAATAGTCCTGTGTTGGGCAGCCAATATGTCTCCGTCACATTCAATCCCGCTACAGCTGGCTTACGGCACGCCTGTTTAAAATGGAAGCCTGCAATCATAATAATGCCAGTCGGGGTTTGTTATGTTATTGTTATCCTCTCTGTATTGCCTTCTCTCTCAAACACACACACACACACTTTATTTTTCCCTTTCGCTCCCCCTCTCAATTCAGTTCAATTGACGAACGCTTCATCAGCATGACTGTTAGAGTATAACATCATTACCCAGGCCATGAAGTACCGGTCATGTTTAACACAATCTAAAGTGAATGATGAAAAGACAATAAGACATTAATTGTGTGAATTTAGATGTTCGCTGAATAAAATGGATTATAAAAAAAAAATAAAATTGTAATGTATAATTCTCTCTATCTACATTTCTCTCTTTCTTTCTCTCTCTCTCTCTCTCTCTCTCTCTCTCTCTCTCTCTCTCTCTCTCTTCCTTCTATTCGATATTCTCTTTTTCAAATGCCTGGAGGTCTGCAGAGAGTTTTTCTCTTTCTTATGCTGTTTAAAGAGATCACATAAAATAGAGGGGGAGACACAGGGGGAACTGTGATTGTGCTGGAATATTGTAACTATGGTGACGAGAAGCCCAGTGATACCCTTGCTCAAGTTTTATTATAGGAGTTTATTATGAACGGTGTCAAGTTCAAATGTTGATATCGCTCCATGTTATTCCTACTTCAGTGGTCCGGAGAGGTGGAGGGCAGCAGAGTTTTCAACTGAATATGCATGAAGATGTCAATATTTGTCCAGTGTTTATCCATCACTATGCAGTTCTCATCTGGATCTGAAGCTAAGCTGGTCTGAGCTTGATCAGTACCTGGATAGAAGACCTTCTGAGGAAACATCGTAGTTTAAGTTATTTTTGGCCAAGTAAAGGGTGCTCACACTTTAGACTGCGTGGGTCCTAATGCGCCATATGGTGATGGCAACGATTACTGTAAACAAGGCATCGTCCATTGGATGAGATGTTTAACCAAGATCCTGACTCTTTGTGTTTGTTAAAAATTTCTGAGCTGATTAGAGGAATAGTTCACCGGCACACTCATGGCGAAGTGTTTCTTCATTCTTCGCTCAAAGCCAAAAAGAAGTTTGAAAGGGCTGACTGAGTTTTTTTTATTTCAACAGGAAATGAGAGTGTGACCCATTAATTTGCAGGGCATAGGCAGGGTTGCTGGGATGGGGGAGTGAGTGTCCATCCCAGAATAGTACAGGCACCACACATCTCAGCCCACATCAGTGTGTTCTGATAATAGACTCTCAGAATTGCACAGGCTCCTGGTGGATTACGTTTTCCATGCCATCACAGCGATTCATGCTCATTATTCATCCTGATGGAAAGGGGAAAAACAAAATCACAGCAATGAGAAACGTTAGTACATAATCACCTGTTTACTCCAGATGTGAGAAAGTGCCTCATTTTTAGTTTAGAGTTTTTTACCTGAACATAGGTTGATGAAGTGTCAGGGTGTTTTGCGAGCCCACTACATAGCATCAAGGAGAGATGGAGAAGATGACACACTGATAGACCCCCTCCCCTTTTTTTTCAAACCCTTATTCCCTTTCTTAGTTGTGGCACAGTGTCATTTATACATGATCAATTAGAGACCTCAAAATTGAGGAAATTCAATGTCTCTAAATTAGCATTTGTTGTCTGAGATCTCTCATGTCAGCATAGAAGGAACCGGCATTATGGTGTTTATGATCATGTGTAGAAGTGAATCTCACACAAGCATGTCCAGATCACAATTCACCCAAAAAAATAAATAAGAGAAAAAATAAGAATGTTGGTTACTGGCACAACCATGGTTCTATGAATAGTGGAACCGTCAGAGACGGTTAAAACATAGTGGAAGGAGTCGTGCATTCTCGCATCATATTGAGAAAGCATTGATTTTGTCACACATGACACCGATGATGTGTAGGAAGCTATATCCATTTCCGTCCACGTCGTGGTCGGTCTCTGTAGTCATTCTTGTAGACCGAATGACCAGAGACTCGGAGTCAGAGACTGAAAATATTCATAGAACCACGGTGACGCCGTTAACCAACATTCTATTTCATTGTTCCAGACCGCCAGAGATGGTTAAAACATAGTGGAAAACAAATCCAAACAAGTCATGAGGATGATATGCAGTATACAATCTAGATTCTGTCCAGAAGTACAGCCGCGCTTACTGAAGGAACAGAGGTCATATTTAGTCTGTAAAATCTTGTGAATGTACAGGGTGACACCCATGTGGTTGCCACACATATATCAGAGAGGGGCACACCACACAGTGCTGCCCATAAAGTTGCCACTGCTTGAGTTGAATGGCACTTAACAGATGTTGGAACTGTACAGCCCACCAAATGATATGCATTGGAAATGGTGTCCTCCACCCAATGAGCTAGTCATTCCTTGGACAAAGGTGCACCTTTCTGACGACAAATAAACAACTGATCAGTAGTACACCATGAAGCTGTCCTCGACACATGTTGTCACAGCGTTCTTACTGGACACAGGACTACACAGGAGGAATTGTCATCATGTCAAAATGCAGCAAGATGAATAGAGCTGTTCGCAAACTGGCCCTTCAACCTTACTAGCTGGACGCATGCTGCTTCTCTGTTGAGTTGTGGTCCTGGTTGGAATATTCTGAAAATCAGGGTCCAACTTAGCAAGTCTATGCTGCCTTACCTCCAAAGGCATTAAACTACACTCAGGGCAGGGATCAATTAAGGCCTCTCTGAGGTGTTCAATGCCTAGACAGGTAGGACATTGGATATGGTTATCCATAAGATCCATTGGGCATGAACATAGGGAGCATGAGGCAGCCATTGCTCACTTATATAATAAATGGAGAACCCTGGTCAACCAATGAGTTAATAATGAAATGACAAAATATTAATCAAAACTGCAACAAAGAGGTGCTGTTAGTGAGTAAGCACGTTACCACAGTTGTCATGGTAACCACACATTACACTGAATGACGCTCTGGTCCACCAGTGAGCAACCATCAGGCAATAAATTGTAACCGTATAAAAACAATAAATAACTCTACTTAGGGGTATCATTAAGAACCCTGGTTATCTAAAAACCCTCATCTCAATCTGAATGTCACATTTGGTGCCTGTTTCACATCTGAAAGGGAAAGTTAATTTGTAACAAATTACTTAAATATGATTCTGTTTCTCACCCACACCTATCATATCACTTTTGAAGATACAGATTTTACCTTTGGAATCTTATGGATTACTTTTATGATTCCTTTATGTGATTTTTGGAGCTACAAAGGTCTGATCACCATTCACTTGCATTTTATGATTTTTTTTTCTAAAAATCTTAATTTGTGTTCTGTTGAAAAGAGAAAGTCATACACATCTGGAATGTCATGAGAGTTGAGTAAATGATAAGCGAATTTTCATTTCTGGGTGAACTATCCCTTTAATATAATCTTCATTTTCTTTTAACTAAATTTAACTTCTTAGTTGTGTGTAATTTGATTTTGGGGTTAATTATGATGCAGCTATATTATTGAGATATTCTTGGTTTTGTAAAATTCACCAGTGCACAGTCTTGACTATGTGATGCATATTAGGCCATTTTCACAGTCACACAGAAAATAAATGTATTCACTTGCTCTAGATAACAAGCACCATAAAATGAACATGTATTGACATCCAACTTCTGAGCTAATATTTTTAACTGACTAAATACAAAACATTTTCATGCATCCAAACACAATAATCGCACATCAACCAAAACTTTCAGAAACCAGCTGTCATACAGTCGACGAGAGCAAGGGCTTGAGTAATCCATTCATCACGCTGACTCAGTTGCTCTCTCATTAATTAAGGAAATGACTTGAACAGTTTCAGGTTGGTGACTCATTGGACTGGTACAGTCATTGATATCGTCCTGTAGAGCGTGGGCGTCAGGCAATACACAGAGCCACAGTACTGAATTGAGTGCTGAGCGCATGTACTCACCCGCTGTGTTTATCCACTTCATTATTTAGTGTTAATTAAGTTGGAAGCTTTCTCCAGTAAGGCAGAACAGCAGCATCTGCTGCGGGACAGAGAAAAAGAAGGGCAGAAGAGCCTCCGAATCTGAGACAAGGGGACCACTTTTCACGCCCACCACCCCAACAAGCGAGAGGAATGGAGACTAGTGCCAGTGCGATAAGTCTTTAGTGGACCAATTAATGAAGTATGTAAGGTGGGGAGGGGCTGGTGGGACAGGACAAAGCACTGGCATCTGGGTGGGCAGCACATTATAAAAGCTTGTTCTGCTGTTTGAACACCCATAAAAAGTGCATAAAAAAGGGAGGCCTCCTTTAACACTTCCCTATTGTGTACTAGGCATCCCTTTGCACATGGGCATGACCATAGAGCAAAAGCGTCCAATAAAGGTTTTATGGTCCCACAGTCATAGGACAGTCAACCCCTCTCTCCCAAAAGTCCCAGGACTCTAATCGTCCCAATTAAAAGGGAATCATGCCGGGAGAAAAACTGGCCAAATGCACCTTGGGGAGATCTCGTCAAGAGACAGCGGGGACCTGTAATGGGTTTTTAATGTAAATATTTGTTGACTTCAGCAACAGAGCTATGGAATGTTCAAATCTGATTGAGGACACAAGAGGAGTTCTTTCCTTTGCCAAATGTAATTGTTTCTACTGCTAAAACTTTGCTCTGTATAGAAGTGCACCCTGAGGAGCGACTGTTAATGTTTATTTGTGCAGTGAAGAGTGAGCGAATCTCTGTTTTATTTTTTAGAGAAGGGCTGGATGAGACTTCGTAGTTTAGTCATAAGGGTCAAAGATCCCTTCAGTATTTCTTCAGGGAGTGAATGCCTTTTCATTTACTCATTGTGTCTGTTTCTTTCCATATTCCTCTTTTGACTTTGTCTTTCTCACTCTGTCTTTCTCAACGACTTTTACACATCCCGTGCTGCCGGCAGAGATACAACAAGTGTTTGAGAATTTATTCACTGCTTGCAGGTTCATTCTAAAGCATATGCACTGGAAAACCATGAGCAGCAGCAAAGCAGTCAGGTCCCTCTCAACAAACAAATTAGCATTACAAATAGTCCTCATTACCTGAAATGGAAAACTACTGGGTAGAGTAAATAAACAGAGCTTTCCATCCTGAACACCTACATTCCATGCAAAGATTTCTACACATAAACATACAAATGGACTGCATCTCAGAAAGAAAAACACTGAAGACACATTGACTGGGGCTTTGATAGTACTTTTAAAGGGATAGTTTGCCAAAAATGAATATTCTGTCATCATTTATTTCACCCTCATGTCATTCCAAACCTAAATTATAACATATATGAGATGTTAGGCAAGATTTTCAGGCTGCTCTTTTCCATACAATGAAAGTGAATGGTGACCAGGGGATGACAAGCCCCAAAACTTTCCATGTGACTTATCCTGCTGTATTCTAAGTCTACGGAAGCCATGCAATAACTTTGTGTGAGTAACAGACCTAATACAATTGGGAAAAATCACTATTTTCAAGAAGTATATGATTAAAGGATTTTTAATGACCACAGAGAGTTAGGACCTCGGTTTAACGTTTCATCCTACACTGGGGTGTTAGTACCAGAGGTGGGTAGAGTAGCCAAAAACTTTACTCAAGTAAAAGTACAATTACTTAAAAAAAAAAAAAAATATTACTCAAGTTGAATTAAAAGTAATAATGTTAAAAATTACTCAAGTAAGAGTATGTATGTATCCAATAAAAAGAACACTTAAGTAGTGGTGCAGCTGTGGCTCAGGTGGTAGAGCGGGTCGGCCACTACTCGCAGGGTTGGCGGTTCAATTCCCAGCCACACGACTCCACATGCCAAAGTGTCCTTGGGCAAGACACTGAACCCCAAGTTGCTCCCAATGACAGGCTAGCACCTTGCATGGCAGCTCTGCTGTTATTGGTGTTTGAATGTGTGTGTGAATGGGTAAATGAGTCACAGTGTAAAGTGCTTTGAATACCGTTAAGGCTAAAAAGGCGCTATATAAGTGCAGAACATTTAGTGAGTAACCAGTTACTTTCACATATAACGTAATGGATGTTTACTCTCCTATATTCCAGTACATGATACACATTGAACATGATTTAAAGAATGATAAATAACAATTATAATACTTTTAATATTATTGTAAATAATGGTAATTGTCATCATTCACCACCATGTTGTTCCAAACACATATGACTTCTTTCTTTCATCCATCAAATTGAAGAGATAATTCACCAAAAAAATCAAATGCTCTCATTTTCTCACATTCATGCCATCCCAGATGTGTATGACTTTCTTTCTTCTTCATAACACAAATTAAGATTTTTAGAAGAATATCCAAGCTCTTTTGGTCCATACAATGCAATTGAATGGTGACCAGAACTTTGAAGCTCCAAAAAGCACATAGAGGCTGCATAAAATTAATTTATACGACCCCAGTGATTTTCAGAAGCAATATTATAGGTGTGGGTGTGAAACAGTTAAATATCTATAACTTTATAATGTATAAAGTCCTTTTTTTATTATTAATTCCCTTCCTGCCCAGTAGGTGATGGTATGCACAATTAATTGAATCACCAAAAGTACAAGAAGAAGAATGTGAAAGTGGAGATTTATTAGTAAAAATGATTTAAATATTGATCTGTTTCTCACCCACACTTATATCCCTTCTGAAGACAGATTGAAACAGTGTCATTTGAATTAATTTAATGCTGCTTGTATGTGCTTTCTGAGCTTCAAAGTTATCCATTTCGTACCCATTTACTTGTAATCCAGCTGAGCTGAGATATTCTTCTAAAAATCTTGATGTTCAGCAGAAGAAGAAAAAACTCACATCTGGGATGGCATGAGGGTGAGTAAAATATGCAAGAATTAATCATTAGTTACTTTCACTGCATGTTTTTTCTCCCTCCATATTTAGAAAGGGAATGTTGACTGAGACTGTCAATCCCTAACATTCTGTCTAACATCTTTTGGGTTCCACAGAATACAGAAAGTTTCATGGGGTTGGAAGAACATGAGGGCGGGAAATGATTATATAATATTCATTAAAGGCTGAACTATCACTTTAAGGATGCTTCTCAGATTTGGATGAATCTGTCAATTAGAAGAGAACTTTGGAAACCTTTTTCTAGTAATTATTATGTTGAAATACGTGAACAATGTCACACAGTCCCATGTTATATAAAATGTTTAATTATACACTGCAGCAAGATCATGCTTTATTCATGCCTTCTGTCGTTATTTCACAGATTTTTACATCCTTGCATGAGTAGAAATGCTCACAATCACAATGTTTCATAATGTGGATGTTAACAAGGATTTATACTGTAGGCACTAATATGTTGCAGCGCTGATATAAAAATGCAAACTTAGAAACTGAGGTCATAAGAGCCCACAGTTACAGATTCACGCTTAAAATGAATAAGTATCACTATGACACGGACAAGCCAACATTGTCACAATCTTAAAAGAATCCCATTCAAAAATCTCAATAAATTACGCATTTATTAACATTTATTAAATTAAAACCAGCAATGTAACAACAGGAACACTACCTACTGTAACAAAAAAATTTTCATCAGAAATATACTCAAGAGTGAAAAGTACCAACCACAAAACATACTCATAAAAGTAAATATTTTCAAAAAAGTTACTCAAGTAAATGTAGCAAATTAGTACCCACGTCTGGTTAGGACCCACACAGACGACAGGGTGAGCACCATCTGCTGGCCTCCCTATTACCTATTCCAGCATCAACCTACTTTCCCCAGGAGGTCTCCCATTCAGGTACTGGCCAGGCTCAAGGAGATAAGGCTGCTTATGAGATACTTGAGCACTAATGATATTTTGTATCATTGACTTCAAACATGGCTTGAATGCGCCATATTTGAATATATACAAATGTGAATGAGATTTGAGTGCTGCGGCAGAAGGGAAGTTTACCAGTGAACAAGGTCTTAAATATCTTTGTCTTTTCCTCATTCAAAGCTATCATATGTCTTCAGAGTACTTGGTAAGGAATACTTTTTTAGAGCTTGACAGCTCTTTGTTTTTCCATTGGAAGACAAAATCAGTTCCATATAAGGAAAAGTAAATGATGAATGACTATTTGACTATCCGTTTACGAGCAAGGACATCGTCTATTTTGATTGTGTTGTTAAGCGATGCGTAGGAGCATGAAAACTACACACGTATTACACATATTTCTCGTCCCATCAAGAAAGGCAAGCAGGAGTTCAGTCTTAAATTTCTAATAACCCAATATACAAATTAATCCCAAGAGAAGTTGTTTTAAAATGCAGCCATACATTTAGGTACGGTCTCAATTAAAAATTAATGTTGCCAGCAGGCTTCAGAGGTGGATTATTTATTATATATTGGCATATGGTAATAAATATGCCTCAACATATTCAAAGTGCACATCAAATTAAAAATTTATATTGCTTGTGGCCCTTAGACATAGAATATTCATCTGGTCTGGTGGCGTGGCCGTTTTCATAGGCTTGCTTACCCCTAGGGGGTTTTAGCCAAACCTGAAGACATACAGCATATGTGACTCTGAGGTATTCAGCCTGATTGAAACTGTCACTTATTGTATTTAGATACACTGGTCACCCTAAATGTGCACATATAACATATTGACTGTATTTATAATTGCATGTATTTTTCAGATTAAAGGAATTTTAAATAACTTCAGTACATTCTGTACAAGAAGAACCTGTCTACTGCAATTAATATACTATTACATATATCGGTGTTTCTGTGGGTGGTACGGTATTTGCCTTCATTTGTTGCTATATTCAAGCTCATGGATAGACTGTTTATGGTGTCTCCTGAGATTAGCAGAGTTGCAATGTGTCTGAACCAAATACAGTCTGTGATCAAATACAGTCTCATCTGTCTTCATCAGGGGTTTGATTTTGATTGGATTTGATAGCAGTGAGACACAACCATATTTGATATTGAGCAGTGTAATAACTGAGAACAAAAGTGTGTGTGTGTGTGTGTGTGTGTGTGTGTGTGTGTGTGTGTGTGTGTGTGTGTGTGTGTGTGTGTGTGTGTGTGTGTGTGTGTGTGTGTGTGTGTGTAGGTTTCACTATATTTGTGAGTGACAAATGTTTTAAAATGTCCTCACTGATATAGTGAAACTTGTTGAAAAGGACATTTTAGGTGGTTCTCACAAGAAAAAACAAGGCTAATAAATCAACCAAATCATGTTTAGCTTTAAATCTACATATATGCACAGGTTTCTGCGAGGGTTAGGTGTAGGGGTAGGGTTAAGGTATAGAAAAGATCCTTAAGTCTGCTATGAAATCAATGGATGTCTATGAGATGTCATCACTTATATAGTGAAACAAACCTGTGCGTGTGTGTGAGTGTACATAGAGACAGTGGACAGACCTTTTCAGTCTTTATGTAAATCTCAGAGGACAATAGTGAGTATAGAACTCTCTGAGAAGCAGAATATTTGATAGACCAAAGATGTGACACTGGCTTGTCTTTTCATAGCAGTTTGAAGTCAGACGCCTGCAAGTTCAATGACTTACAGGAAACTGTGCCATCTTCTGGCTTTTTTGGAGCAACACAGTCTTCTACGCATACAGCTATGTAGCTCTGTACAAACCCAGTATTTTAGAATATAACTTTTTTTTTCTTTCACTAAAGAAAAATAGTCTCACTCTCCACTATAAGACCCTATGAAATCACTCGATAAGCACAGTTTTCTTTCGTGTGTTGATGTATTTTCTATCAATACAGGATGTAAAGATTGTCCTTTTTTTAAATTATTTGTATTGTTTTCCAATAAAAATATATAAATATTCTTAAAACAAGATCAGTTTCCTTAAGAAGCAAAATGACAAAAGATGTTCTTGTTTTCTGAAGAATCTAACATCATTTTGTAATGTATATACCTATAACAAGAAAAATTAAATATTTGCCAATGCTGGTATTTTTCTTACCCCGGTAGTAAATATGCAACTTTTTTTATTTATTTTTTTATTGTAGTGTATATGGTATTAAGGTGAGAAAATGTACGCTTATTGGACAATATGAATGAGTGCATCATTATATTTGCTTTGTTTTCAAAGATGAGGAAGACTGTAAACTTTAGATGTTTATCTTCTAATCTAAAACATAACTGTCAACCTTTAGGAGTGGGGAAGACCAGGGTTGATTGGCTAGGGGTTGGCTGACAGAGTTAGGCCAAATTCCCAGTAATTTTGTAATTAATTTCACATAAAGAGATCTTAAAGTTCACCCTCTTGATCTACACTGATTGGATCTTTCAGGGCTTTTAAATCGTAAAATCTGTTAAGGTGAAGGCAACTTTTTAATTTAACTGATCACAGGCTTAAGATTTGTAAGCCTGTGATAAGCTATTTTAGGTGTCTACTATGATTTTCTAAAAGAGCGCAAGTTAGATTGGTTGGCACATTAATTTTGTGGTTGGTTGGCACATTGGATTTTGAGTTACATAGAACACTGGGTACAAAAAAAAGAATAGACAACAATTCATAACATTCATACACAATATTTACAAATGTAATTCCTCCATACATGTATGTAATATAAAATAATAAATAAATAATTATTATTATTATTATTACTATTATTATTATTTTCACACATAAATATTCAAGCCAAGCCAAAGATACTGTAAGTTCCTATCATTTATGTGATTAAATAAAATTCACATACTGTATAACATGTTTTTTCATAAGTTTATATAAAGAAAGATTATACATGAGTTATTAATAAGGTTATATATTAATACAATACAATTTTGATTTCATGAGGTCTTTAAAGAATCTGTAAGCATTTTTATATGGAAAAGCATATTTCACTGCTACCTGACAGATTTCACAAAAATAGTTGCCCTGAAATATCACATCTGTCAGCCACATGCTCTGTAAACAGCAAATAAAGAAAATGGCCATGGGATGCTATTGTTTGGCCGATCAGAAGACTTTGAGGTGCTCAATCATTTTAAATGTTTGAGTTTACTGACATCATGTTTGTTGACATGTCTTTGGAGTTTAATTCAGTGGCTAAGGCTGGCAGATGTTCCAGAAACAGCTAACATCATTTAATGCATGCTTAAAAACATTAAGATATTTATTTTCTTCTGTAAGCAGACTCACAAGAGGGAGGTTATATCAGACTCATAAACAAATCCACTACAGAGTCATTAGCATCAGAATTGTTTTAATTAATGCATGAGATAAGTTTGATCACCCCCTACAGAAAGATGGTTACATTTGATCTTTTTCCTATAGCATAATTGTTCTCTCCATTAAAACTTTCTCAGGATGGTGACATTAAGCGCTGCACGGCAGGTGACAGACCTTCTACGGCAAATCAAATCTTCTCAGTTGCATTTACTTGGAGCAAATTGGGAATTGATGGCACTCAGCAGCCTCTGAAAACAGATGGTAGCATACCAGTGAAGGACTTCAAGAACTAGCTGTAGACAGGTGAGCCGCTACAGCAAGCACAAATTGTCCTCTCTCCTTTGAAAAGTGCTTAGCTTGTCTCCAGGAGAGGCTTGGGTGGGGTAATGACTTTTATATAGCTAGAGAGTGATGTAAAAAGGGTATATCCAGACCATTTTGCTGCCTTTTGCACTCTCTACTTATATTACCCCCCCCCCCCCCCCCGTAAAGCCTGAGAGAGATTGAGAGTTTCTCAAACAAGGTTGGCAATGAAGTGCAGAGGCAAAAGAGGTCACTGACAGATAGCACGGGCTGTCAAGCAGAGCGTCAGGATGGAAAGTGAGCAACAGACCCTGTGTCAGAGAGAGTCCAAGGGGGAGAGAGGAGAGTGTGTGAAACGGAGGAGAGGAGGTCGAGGGATTGCAGATGATTGGAGGGAAATCAGCAAACACAAAAATGAGTACGCTGAACAAATATACAGAATAGGGCACAAATGTAAAAAATACAAACCGTTCCGCGTGAGCAAACAACTTGCATTAGAGTGGGCCCCATAGTCCATATATTCTCTGTGAATGTTTAGATCAAGTGCATTTACTGTAAATGATCTAAACATTCCAAATATGGTTTAGGCTTTGTGTTTTGAGGTCTATAGAATTGAGAAAAATAACTTTGGGATTTGAGTCACTTCACCTTAACTTATTTTTTTTTTTCATAAATTATTGAAAATAAAGAGTTTCTGCAGAACTACCAATACTTGAGTTACCAGACCTCTGATCAAAGTTCAGCATATGAGGATCCTTTTTTTATTAGATTTATTAGGGGTTTTGATTTAAACAAGCAGAATTACAGAGGAGTCACTTTAACACCATGCGAGGATCGGATGTGTGACCGGCAATCTCTGCACATTTTGTTAGTTTTAATAACTTTTAATGGCAGAAACCGGTGAGATTCGATCCACACTGTTCCATAATTCTTTTAGGAGGACAATATGTCAAAGAATTCAAAAGCTCTGGAGATATTAAAAGACACTTACGTGCTTTGGCTGTCACCCCTGAGAAGGCTGTGGACCATGGAGTTGATTTGGTCGGAGAGTTGCGGGAAATGCATTGCGAAATGTTGAACATGTCGGCAGAGTTGAAGGTCATTGCTGACTTGGAGGAGCTTGCTGTGATATATCGATCAATCATTGCCATGGAGGCAAAATTTACTGATGCAAATTTCTGTACTAATTGAATGCTCATTTTGAAACATTTTAGTCTCTGATCACACACCCTGGTGTGTTTAGAGGTGTTGCCATATAAGGAGAAAAAGAAATCATATAGTTGGCACTTTAATGTAACCCTTTTGCAAAATCCTGAATTCCAACAAATGCTAAAGGCTGAAAACAATGTCTATATGGAGACCAACTGGTCCTCAGTATCCTCTCTGGGCGTGGCTTGGGAGGCACTTAAGGCAGTTCTTAGGGCCTGGATCATGTATGACTCATCACAGAATGACTCATTCACCAAAAAAATCTAAAGCACAAGAACTGGTGGAATTGGAAGGGAATATTAGAAGTGCTGAGGCAGACCTGAAGCGCCGAATGTTGTCTAATGGCCTCAGAGCATTGACCCGATTGAAATACAGATATAATACTATTTTGTCACGGAAGGTGGAGTTTTGGCTTTTCAGGGCAAGACAGTCATACTTTGAGTTGGAAGCACATAACTGTTAATCAGAAGGTCGCTGGTTCGATCCCCACAAGCCACCACCATTGTGTCTTTGAGCATGGCTCTTAAATCCAGGTTGCTCCGGGAGGATTGTCCCTGTAATAAGTGCACGGTAAGTCGCTTTGGATAAAAGCATCTGTCAAATGCATAAATGTAATGCTAAAAGTAAGTGTGCCACACCAAGTGTTAGTGATTTTTTTTGTGAAGCAAAGTTCTGAATCTGACAAGGTACATGCAAGTGAAGGACTTTTTGCTTATCATTCTGTTGTGCATGGCCATAGATTTCAGTCAGTTGACTGCACTGCAAAATTGATCGAAAAATTGTATGATCCAAATTTATTTTCTGCCCACACCAAATCTAAAGCTGTCATATGCAACACACTCGCTTTTGTGCAGCTGGACTATCAGAAATTACTGCAGCATGGCAACACACGTTTCCTCTCTCTCTTGGTCCAGCTTTTGAAAGAATACTACACATTTTCATTGGTCTGCGTGCATACTTTCTTTCTCAAGAAAAATGCCCAAAGTTTGTAAGAGACATTTTCAGCGATCCTTGCACTAAACATTGGATTGGCTTCACACTCAAGCAAACAGACACTTTTAACCGTGCACTGGAGACAGTTGAGCAAGAGAGAAGTGGCTTTGCACATTCATGACATGAGAAAAGTCTTGCATGCTAGGCTGGAGGAATTATTCATACACTCTGACATTAAAAAGCAGTTGGATGCCCTGGTTGAAGCTGGTGGCATGCGTGCAGATGATTTCTTTTGTGCAGTGAGAAACTTTTATTCAGCATTTGTGGATTGCCTCCAAAATTGGAGCCGCTCATTGGAGAACACAGAAAAACCTGTGTGGGCCCTATTGAGAGATCCTCCAGAGTGGAATGACATTCAGAGCAGCCTCAAACACTTCTACTCCAGAATCCCCGCTCTCAGTTTGATTGACGAAACCATTTTGAAACATTTTGATGAGTGGGCTTGCAAGAAAAACATTGTCACTCGTCGCATCACTGAGTGGAACATGAACAAGACGCCAGTGTCTGAGAGATGGACCGATTTTTTTCGTGAGTTGGAGAGCAAGACCATCAACTTCGGAGTCTTAGCCAAGGTTGTGGAGTTTGTTTTATGCCTGCCGGGAACATCTGCATATGAACGATGCATGTGAATCTCGACTCAGTAAGGCAATGCTACACATAGCAATTTAATGCAATGGCATTCATTCAATTGTGTGCTAAAATAAAAATAGGATTTCCAAGTTGGATTTCGCTTAGGGCCTCCATATGCTCAGAAATGGCCCTGTCTTTGAAATAGTGTACAAGTCATACAAACATTTTATGGTATTTTTCATCCATTTGTAGGTGCTTTTTTGTCCTTTTGGAGCTTGACAACAAGTAACCATTCACTTTAATTGTATGGAAAAGCACACCATGAATAATCTGCCTAACATGTCCTTTTGTGTTCCACAGAAGAAATACTCATACTGTAGTTTGGAACGCCATGAGGGTGGGTAAATAAGGAAAGAATTTTCAATTTTGGGTGTATAATCCCTTTAACAGGTCCCTGTAATACTGTACTTCTTTTTGGATAAAAGATGAAAGGCATCTTGCTTGCCTGATCTCAGATCCAGAGTCAGTGGACAGTACATTCGCTTTGCAGTTTGCTGAAATTATTAATTGTATTTATCTATAGCATTTAAACTTTAGTCCAACTGCTTAATTAATTAGAAGCCAGTTCTTATTTACAATGATGACCTGGCAAGGCATGAAGATAAGGATCAACATGGCCTCAAATGCAGAGTGGATTTAGAGTCAAGGTTTGAGACAGTGATATCTAGCTGATAAATCTCAGACTCCCTCCAGCCAAACCACACTTCTTTTCCTGGGCATTTCTCTTCTGGTTCTGGATTTTGCTTGGTTGTAGATTTACCCTGATTGTTAATTACTGAGAGCTTTGCAATCCATTTTTATTGCTTATTTATCCTGCTTTGGTCTTGGCATGCTGATAAAAGGTTTATAAATTACTTAACATTTCTACATTAAGGCGGCATAAATGTAGACTCAGAAAAGTGGTTATCACTGTCACCTCACAGCAAGAAGTTCCTGGGTTCGAGTCCCGGCACAACTAACTTTCTGTGCGGAGTTTGCGTGCTCACCCCGTGTTTGTGTGGGTTTCCTCTCGGTGCTCTGGTTTTCACCACAAGTCCAAAAACGTGCAGCTTAAGTGAATTTGAGACTCTAAATTGCCTGTGTGAGTGAGAGTACCCCAGGCACTGGGGGTTGCGTCAGGAAGGCATCCGGCGTAAAACTTGTGCCAAATCAAATATATACTGTATGTATGCAGACTATCATGAAGCGGACCCTGCCCTTAAGTGGGACAAACACTAGGAAAGAGAGTTATGAAAAATTAGCTTTTGGTTTTGTGGCAGAGCTCCAGGACTTGCGCTAGAAATCTAATTTGAGAGGCTACTTCAGAGCCAAGATCAGGAGCCAAACATAAATCTGTTCACCATCACACTGGATGAGCAGGGGCTCTCCACAATCACTTCTCAACATCTGATGACCAGCCCCACTCTATCACCAGTTCTCCTCTCTCCATGTCTACATCTTAGACGTGGATACATCTTACACACTCTTTGCCTAGCTTGTCTGACCACTAATACTCTTCTTCTTCTATATGATTCCCTCCTCCTTTTTCATATCTTCACTCACTTTCTTTTAATAAACCTCTTCTGTCTCATCTCTGTCACTTGTCTCTTTCTCTTTTCCCCAGTGCAATAATGGAGTAAAAAGTACCAGTTGGCTAGTCTCATTAACAAATCAAATTAAATGAAATAAAAATTTTAAATAGAGTCTAGAATAAACTTTTTGAAATGTGTTAATTGCTAGTTGGAGGCAAATGTATTTAGGCAAAGGGACTTTCTCATTCTAGATATCATGTTTTTTGACAAAAATGTGTAGACCCTCCTAAGTGCAAGATGAGTCACCAATAATTTTGTCAATTTTCCAGAAAGAAAACTTTAAATGGGTATATTTGCTGTAAGATCATTTTGTCAACTTTTAGAAGTACACAAAACCCCCATAGTAAAAATGAAGTAAAAATTAACAATATTACTATAGTTGTGATAATAGTAATAACAAGCATAATGTCAATAATAGAGACACATACTTAAGGCAGATGACTCACTGTATCTCATAATGTCTGTGGCAGTCTCTCTCTCTCTCTCTCTCTCTCTCATTGCCATAGTGAATCTGTGGCTTTTGACAAATTGAGTTAGTGTGAGTTTAACTCGCTTAAAAGAAAAGCACTCTCGGATGACACCTTAAAAGGGCTTTATAAGCACTAGAGAGTGGAGCGGTTCAGTTGAGTGTGCCTGCTGAGTAAAACTCCACCTCCGCACGCACAATCATCTGGTGGCCCATCCAGATAAAGACCCATCACAAGTGCAGCACACATCAGCAGCATTTACCTAGTGCTCTTTAATGGAGAGGACACACTTTGAATCCATTGCCTGTCAATGCATTGTATAGCTGCAATCACACCCGGATCTGATGACTGTAGTTTTGAAGACAAAATAGCCCCATTATTGGCAAGATTGGAACTTGGATTTAAAATAATCTCTACTGGGTCTTTCTTGGGTGACTGCTGACTCATTTTTTGTACCGTATTCAGATCGTTATCTTAAATGAATCCTATTAGTATTGAATGACCACATACATTTCACTATGGGCAACAATCGTAAATATCACTGATGCTCACAATGTTGTATCTGCAAAATAATTAAAAGTCATTCATTAAGTAAAGTGCCTTAAGTCCCATCAGCAAGTAAAAGAGTAAAAGTAAAATATTTTCAGGGCTGTGAGCACTAGAGATTGGATGATTTGGAACCTCATTTATATTGAAAAGTTTATTTAACCCAGGCTTCAGGAGACGGGATCTGTGGAAAACATGTAGGCACAAATCAAGTTCAACCACAAGAGGGCGACCAAACGTTTCTTCAGACAGACCAGGAGTAGCTGAGTGCTGCAGACTTATGAGATCACCAACTAAAAGACATCCAAATAAGCAAAATTGAGGTAAGCCAACGAAAACTAAAATGGTGTTTAGTCACAGCTGGCCTCACGTATGTGTCATATGACATTGTGTCATATTCTAAATTTTTCCAAACAGACATTTAAGTCTAACTTACAGGATTTTGATGCTGTTTGCCAGGTTGTCATGGAAAAAAGTCTGACTGACATCATTTTAGTTGAATTAGATATGTCAACACAATGACCTAAGACACTGTTATAGATGTTTGGGTCACTCTTTATGTGTTGCAAATCATGTCAAAGCAATTCCACATTTCATAAATAAAAATGAAATATAAAGTTATTTGATTAATACAATTTAAATGATTAATATTTTATAAAAAAATATATATATATATTATCAAACCATTGATGGATTTGCTTCTGGATTCATTTTAAGATTAGTCAATATAGAAAATTATCATTACATTTTTAAAGGAATATTCTGGGTTCAATTCAAGTTAAGCTCAATTTGTGGCATAATGTTGATTACTACAAAAAACAATTTGACTTGTTCCTGCTTTTCTTTCAAATAAGCAAAAATATTGGTTACAGTGAGACACTTGTAACAGAAGTGAATCCGTAAATGTGCAAATACTGTTTCAAAAGTATAACCACAAAAGACGTAGACAATATGCATGTTAACATGATTTTAGTGTGATAAAATCGTTTACTAACCTTTCCTGTGTAAAGTTTTATTAAAATGTACAATTTCATTGCCATGACGACAATTTCAGTGTCGCCACTTTTTCTATGCAGCCGCCATATTTGTGACCATCAGCAGGAGCCGGGAGGAAACAATGGTGGTGAATGGAAAAACATCTGTGAAATGATATCAAGAAAAACATTTTAAATTGCTTTAGATCCATGGCAAGTCCCAGGAATAGTTCATAAAGGTCTGAAGACAGCAATATAGACAAATTGGACTTATATTATATTCGCGATTCATCTCCATACACTGGCGAGTCTGATGTGTGATCAGTGAGCACACACAGAAATTACACATTTTGCATTGTATCATGTCTAATTTGGTCACAATGTTACAAAGCGAATATGATGATCCCATCTCTATGAATGTAGGAGCTGCTTTTAGCTCCTAAAGAAAGCTTTTGTTGCTTCCCACATCGCAGCACATTGAAGGTATATGGAACTTTGCTCAGAAACATGGCAGTGTCATCATACAGTGACGTCTTATGAAACAGGTCACTACCCTAAAACAACTGTAAAAAATAAACAATTTCAACAACTTTACCGATCAAATAATACACACGTGTTTACACAAATGTGTAAACAAGCTTAATTTTTTGCTGTCTGTAAAGTGCAAGAGGATGGGTGATTGGTATGGAAGAACTGAATATTCCTCTAGGTCAAGTGTTTGTGACCAACCAGGTCAGTGGAAATTTTGGCACACCCATCAGACATACACACAAAGTTACAAAGCATTTACTTTTTTTAGTGGACTTGCCATTTTCTTCATGTATACATCATAGTGCTTGGCGAAAGCCAGTGTGGAAGTTATAATGACTGACTGGCATAAGAGTCTGTTGCCTTAAATGGCAATGGACAGAAAAAAGAACATTTATGACTAATAATAAATGTGCTTTCAGCCAAAGCCTCTATCAGTCCTCTTTTAGAAATGCGCTCTTGACCTGAGTGACCCGTGACACTACAATTCATTTAAGAGATTTCTAAAATAATGAGCTTTGGTTAACTCAGTTAACTTCCCAGTTCGTATTATTTTGATACCAAAGTATTTTACAGTGATTTAATACAGCAATAATACTATTATATAGTTACCACCATTTCAATGTATTGATTTCTGTCACTTTTATCAAATCCACAGAATATATTTTACTGTATATATTTTAATGCAGCATCAGTGTGTATCATGTTTATAATTCCTCTCTGTATTTGACTGTCTGAAGTATGGCTGTGTCAAAGTGAAATTACTGTTGTTATTAAACATATTATTTAACCTAAATCATTGTTCTTTGTATCAGATATGACTATATTTCATCCAAACAGATCTAAAAATTGATCTAAAAATTGATCTGAAATGTCACTGTATTTCTTAAATGAATCCCAAAATCTAATAATTATTAACTTTTTTATAGCAACTCTCATGGAAATATTTCCTGTCCATAGATTTTGCATGTTTGTTGTCAATCTATTTTGCCATGATCATCCTTCTGCCTTATCCATGATGAAGTGACCATTAAATGTGAAGTCATCAATTAAGTGTCAAAGTAATAGCCGAAAACAGCGTTCTCTCTCTCGCCCTTAAAGAGCTGAACCCACACATGGTCATCTCTCTCCAGCTTCAGCATGAGACTTTGACTCCGCATGATGGAGCGATCGCTGGACTGGGCGTACAAAATGGCCATCTCCTGCTCATTCTTCATCACATACATGTATGTCTCCTCCTGGTTCCAGGTGTGAACGTTTAAGTTAAAGAAATAGATGCATGGAACGTAACAGAAGAACTTGCCTGTAAACATGTTAAAGTTGCCATACAAACTCAGTATCAAAAATCATGGTCTGGTAGTAGTCATTACTGTGCAGGGCCTTCTTGCGCCCCACAGAAAAGGCAGCGTAGTAGGACTTACAGGATTCCCCTGGGGCACCAATACTGCCCTTGGTTCCCTTCATGCCATGGGGACCTATGGGACCAGTTTGCCCTGATTTGCCTGATTTACCATAGGGTTCCCTCTTACCAGTGTCTCCTTTCTCCCCTGTAAGGGAAGAAATGCAGCGGCGAATTAAATAGTAGACAAGTTTAGTTCAGTTCAAAGTTTTGGCTGCCACCTTTAATGGACTTGTTACGTTCTTTCTTTTTGATATGTCATAAAGGAGACTGAGGCTAGTTGACAGAATTTTTACTCCAGTGAATATTTCTCAGAGAAAGTCAATTTATGTACAGGCACATACCTTTGGGTCTTGGCCACGAAAAAACAAAATAATAATAAACATTTCCACCGTTATTGCCCAGGAAAATCAATTATATGCTATGTGGTACGTTGTCACAATAGCACCAGCCATTAAACAGAATATAATAGACTTTTCAGCAACATTTAATCAGTGAAACAAAGATAAACATTTCATGATACAGGTAGCAGACAATCTAACTTAACCTGACGCAAGGAAAATACTTTTGTCCTAAGAACAAATCTACCTTCATTATATAGTTGACCTTTGACTTAATGAATGCTTGTGTAATTTTATGTTCACTTATATCATCATATCTATTACAAAAATATGATGACATTGTAATTTTATTTTGGAGGATAGAATTCACACACACACACAAAAAAAATAAAAAATAAGAGGGTATGAACTGCAAAAACACACGTGTGGGTGTTTTTCAACTTAAGGCAATTTCATGTTTCAGGGGTTGATTTTTTGCTATTAACATTTTTATTGATTCTTCTGTGAAATATGGAATAAATAGAACATATACACACAGAATCAAATTAACTCTCATTATATCCCCCTCCCCAACCCCAGCCTGTCCCTCAACAAATATCCCTGTGGTCAAAGACTAAATTACACCATGCACATATATAAGCAAACAAACTAAAGAAAATATTTGAGAACATAAAAATATAAAAATCAACAAACAAAGAGCAATGAAAGAATTCCACAAAGAACAGAATTTATAATTACCACCACAATTCTGTTTCTTTTCTCTTGGTCCTCACTGAGAGCCCTCCAGAAAGGCCAAATACCTGTCCCATTTTTTTACCATACATATCTATTTTGCCAAGCTGTTTATATGACATCTTTTCAAATACCGTCACCCTACCCAATTCCGTGAACCATTCTTGAAATGAGGGAGCACCAATTGACTTTCATTCTCTAAGAATTATCGGTGTGTCAGTCATTACAGTTTGGACCCAGTTTTTTATATATTTGTCACCTACTTTAATGACCACCCCATCACCCAATATACATTCTGGGGCAGAATGAAATTTGAGTATTTAAAATCTCACAGATAACATTCTGGACTCTTACCCAGAATTCTTGAATCTCAGTGCAGAACCACAGAGCATGGGCTATGTCTCCATCCTCCAACTGACATCACCAGCAGGTAGGTGTGTCTTTTAGACCAAACCTAAACAATCTAGAGGGAGTCCAGTAGAAAAGATGCAAACTCTTAAACTGAATAAGGCATACCCTTGGATCCCTAGACATATTTTTATATATTTTTAAACACTTTCCCACTCCCTATCCTCCAATACCAAGTTCAAATCTCTTTCCCATAACCTCTTAAGAGTAGTTAAGGCTCCATCACCAAGACTCTGAATAAATGAGGAATAATGCACCGATGCTTTATGACCCTTTCCAAAGATTGTGAGCACCTACAGAAGGTGTCTGCAGTTTTTGGGGGCTGTGTACTACTACCAAAATAGTACAAATTAGATGATGCAACTGTAAACACCTGAAAAATTGAGACATAGAAATCCCAAATTGCTGGTTTATATTTTCAAATGATATCAAAACTCTGTTTTCATAAATGTAACAAAGTGTAGCAACACCCCTTTCAATCCATTCTTTCCAGTAAAAGTATAGCTTGTTAATACATAATTTGGGTTTCAGCCATATTCTTGAGGAAACATTTAAGTAAGCATCAGAATTGAACATGCAAGAAGCCTTTGTCCATACTGAATGTAAATGTCATATAAAAGGATGTCATTTTTGCTTCACTAGGCAATTTAATATAAAGACATTGCAATGGTGAGATTGGGGCAAGGACCACTTGTTCAATGTTGTACCAGGGAGGGCTCTCTCAGGTGGAAGAGACCAATGGGCCAGGTGTCTGAGATTAAAAGCATAGTAATAAAGTAAAGCTTTGGGGTAGCCCTAGACTCCTTTGTCAATTGGTCTATGTAACTTACTGAAATGCAACTGAGGTCGTTTATCATTCAAAGTCTTAGATATTCTATCAAATTTTTTAAAATAAGAAAGAGGAACTTCTAGAGTAAGCAGACGGGTTAGCCTGTAGCTCTCTTTCGGCCTACTCCAGAAATTCGACCCATTTTTTTAAACATCGTCCATTCTTGTGATCAAGATGGAAAGTTTCTCCTCCACAGATATGATCGGCCGACGTATTTCTGCAAGGCCTTCGCAGTTTCGCCAGTGCTGCATAAATGTTCGAGATATCCCAACCTACGTCATAAAGCTTGCTGCTGTCACTATCGACTGGACCTCTGCCATCTTGATCCTGTGAGGCGTCTGATGTGTGAGAGTGTAAGTGCTTTTTAATGTCCTCACAGGCCGACAATTTCACATTTTTCAACATATTGCCCTACCAGCACAGTTTAACAAACAAAAATATTACAGTTTGCATTGATAAAAATTGCTTAAATTGATAATTGTAGCAAAGCTAATCGGAGCTCGCCTTTAAGCAACCAAACCTCGCACAATGTCACATGACTCCTCCAGTGGTTGATTTTTATTAAAACTAACAGATTTACATTACATTACCAGGTCTTCATAATTTATTTTTGATACTATTCAAATGCATTTTATGTATAGATTTTAATGTATTAGCCTTGAACCAGACCCAAACTTTTAATATTAACCTATGAAAATCCATTATAAAAATACACATTATTACATGATGACATGAAGACCACATCATCTGCAAAAAGCAGCGATGAGATTCCCAGCCCACCGAACCTTCAGCTCTCACTAGCTCACTTGGCAGTCGAGTGTAAAGCGGCTGGGATGAGGATTTGCAGGAATCCGATGGAGTGCGTACTCCGGGTAGGGAAGGAGGTATTGCCCCAAGTGAAGGAGTTGAAGTACCTCGGGGTCTTGTTCACGAGTGAGGGGACAATGAAGCGGGAGGTTGGCCAGAGAATCAGGACAGCGGAGGCGGTATTGCACTCGCTCTATCGCACCATTGTCACGAAAAGAGAGCTGAGCAGGCACATACCTTTGGGTCTTGGCTACAAAAAACAAAATAATAATTAACATTTCCACCATTATAAATTCTATTTTGTTTCACTTTGGTATTATTTCACATTTTGAATTTCACGTTGTCAATACATACTGCACTTGGGTTTACACTTCATCGTCTTCATCAATCTTGTCCTGCTCACCTGTCAACACCTGTTGTTACAGAATACTTAACAACAACAACATGAACCCAGCAGTTGCACTCCTGCATCTCCGCCAGGGGAATCGTCCCATAGAGGATTTTGTGGTGGATTTTTGTGATTTGGCCAACGAGTTAAACTTTAATGATGTTGCTTTGAAGGACATTTTCCATTTTGGAATAGAAAAGCCAATCAAGTCTTGTTTGCCTCAAGGCCGAATCACATGGACTTTGGTGGAATTGATTGATTATGCCCTACTGCTGAGTGTATCCAACTTCAGTGTAGGACGTGATGAGTATGCCAGCACTCCTACAGTAGCCACCATACCAGAGTCCACCTCTACGTCAGAGTCCATTGTCATAGTGGCCATGGCTGCCACAAGCCGGCTGCCATGGGCCATTGGCCATGAGCCAGTGCCTGAAGCTTCGGCTGTCACACAACCAGTGCCTGAAGCCTCGGCCATCCCACAGCCAGCACCTGAAGCCACGCTGTCATGCCTGCCATGCTGTCACATCTGCCATGCCAATCTGCCACGCCCCCTGAGTCTCCAGCAGATCAACCCCCTGAGAGTCCAGCATGCCACGCTGCCTCATCAGCCTCACCATGGGTGATATGACACATTTTATGAGTTTTTTTTTGTTTTGTTTGTTTTTTCATATTTAGTTATTTTTATTTTGTAGTTTAGTCACTGCTTCCTTTTTCCTGTTTCATGTCATGTGGTTTTCTTGTCATGTGACCCTCATGTTTCATGTTTTTTTTTTTTTTCTTATTGGCTCATGTTTGATTGGTCTTGTTATCTTGTTGTCAGATCTTTCATTGGTTCTTGTGTTATTAGTTCTGTTTTTTCACTGGTTGTCATGTTATCTTGATACACTTGTCTGTGTATTTAAACCCTCGTGTTTTCTTTTGTCAGGTATTGTTTTGTGTCAACATTGTTTTCATGATCAATTTGTGATTCTTGTCATAGTCTGTATTTAGTCAAGTTCATGTTTATATGTTCTGATTTGTTTTCACTTTGGAATTATTTCACGTTGTCAAATACTGTACTTGGGTTCACACTTCGTCTTCATCATTCTTGTCCTGCTCACCTGCCAACATCGTTATATGTGTGTGTGTGTGTGTGTGTGTGTGTGTGTGTGTGTGTGTGTGTGTGTGTGTGTGTGTGTGCCTGCCTACTTATGATGTGTTCACCTGTGTGTCATTTCACTGTCTCCCACCCCATTATTGTGCTGTGTGTGCAGTGTTCTGGAAGATACTTTTAAACTGAAGTTTGACAAATTACAATCTACTCAAAATTTTAAGTAGTTAACACAAGTCAAGCCACTGTAGTTAGCTACACTACAAGCTATTTAAAAAAATAGCTACTAATTGAACCCACAATATATTTTTAAATATTTAACCATGATGTAGCGCTTAGTTACGTTAGACTAATTCTTGCTGGAAAAGTAGCTTGTTACTGGAAAGCTACACTAATTTGAAGACAGCTGAGCAACCGTCATACTTCTGAAAATTTGTGCTAAATTAGTTGCTATTTTAGTAGCTATTTAGTATTACTATTTTTAAATAATTTACTCTGCAACTCTGTGTGCATTTGTGAGTCTGTCTATAAGTCTGTCTTTAAGTTTGCAGTGTTTCAAAATAAGGCTTGCATTACATTCTTTCCCCACTTTTTCTGCTTTCTCTTTTTCATGCTCAGCCATGTTTACAGTCTCACATCTGATATCCTAGCTTGAGAATCCCTCTCATTACTGTGGATGTTGGGGTCTTTAGGTTGGGTTATGTTTACACATACAGCACATTGTTGAGTGCTGCTTTAGCTCAGGCCCTGACTTTCTGGCTCAATCAACATCTGCGCTGACCTTTTTTAAAACACTCATTACATAAGCTGAGAGTGTTTTTGCTTCCCTCTTCTCAAGGGAACACCACACTCCAAATCATAAATGTCCAACTGCTACTTTCCCGAGCATCCAAGAGCCCCTGAACCCTCAATAGTGTTGTTGAAACTGTGAGCCAAGAGTGAAATACATAAACAATTGGCTGCTATATTCAGTCATATACTGTAACCGGATTTGGCCATTGAAGCTTCATTGTATCTAAAATACATCTTTAATTCATAACTTATATATGAGCTATTTGCCATCTAATGGACAAAATACAGCCACAGGTGTCCAGCTAAAATCTGTCTTCTGTACGTTAACTTCAAGATGAAGTGGGTAATTTCTGTGCCAAACAGAACTGCAAAAATAACAGAAATACACATGCCATTAGTTGAGCCAATGTTGATATGTCCACTCAAACAAACAGATTGCAATTCTGGTTAGAGCCGCAAGGAATGGCAGATAACACTTTCGTTGTTTTCGATCTGATACCAAGTACCACTAAGGCCAGTATTGCAGCTTTAGTAACAATAATACCTATGCCAATACAAGTATTAAATTGAGTTCCCTATCTGTCACTCACTCGACACTGTGTCGATGAAGTGACACTAGTGGTCACTCTTGGGAGCCCGAGAAACTTCTGATCTTTGATAAAAGGCCAATGGGAATTGGCGAGTGGTATTTGCATGCCACTCTCCCGAAAATACGTGTATAAAGGAGCTGTTGTGCGAACCACTCATTCTGATTTTCTCTTCAGAGCCGAGTGGTCAATGTTCATTGAGCTGAATCCCCACGGCTTCCCATTCACCTCTGCTGGATTCTGACGCTGCATTACACTGGCTTCTCCCCCCTCTGCACTGGTGCACTGCAGAGATCACCCCTGTGTGCTTCGGCAGAGCAAACTAAAAGAGTATAAATAGAGTATATTCTAAAAGAGCGGCACACACGGAAATGTCTTTTTAAAGACGCCTTTCTGTATGTTATTCCTGGTCAACTTCTGACGGCCACGAATTCTGCCTTTCGTGCCTGGCGCTGCCCAAGTTTAATGATGCACATCAAATGGTGAATCAACAAAGCACCAAAATGTTATTTATTATTACCTTTCATAGTTTTGCTCATGATTTTTTCAAGATTAGAGCATATCAACCAAACTTTCCATGTTGCCATTCCGTGTTTTTGATTCCTCCCAAAAAGAGACATTTACAACATGGTATAATAAATGATCCGTGGGGTATTTTGAGCTGAAACTTAACAGACACAACAGACTTTATATTACATATTGTAAAAAGTGGCATAATAGGTCTCCTTTAAAGCAGAATCATTGTGTGTGGTCACTTTGAAATCCTCGTGGCATAACACTGAAGTCAGTTTTACCCTTGACCTATTTAAGCCACTTAAATAGTGGGTCTTGTGAGAAAAGTGATACCATCTTCAAGCTCGCTTTTAAAGTAAACATGAAACAGCATTCACAAGCCATTTTACTTCAGCCAAGTGACATATTTCCAGTATATTCAGTGATTCATAAAAATGTATAGAGGGACTGGATTATATCCATTGGGAACTGGTTAGACAATTTTATTAAATAAAATAACAAATGCAACAGAAACTCTCTCGAGGGAGAAAACTAACCAAACAAGACTGAACACAAGAACAGGAACTGACTAAGGCCAACAGCAGCAACAAAAACTAACACACAAAACAATCGAGCACATGACTGAAGACAAAGAGAAATCAGTAGGGTAATGAGGGAGGCAGGTGTCACAGATGATCAGCTAATTAGGTAATCACGTCACCAGGGCAACAGGGCTGAGATGATAAATGTGTCACCAAAACACAAAGAAAGAGGGAGAAACAGAGGGAAACAGGAAAACAAGAAGAATTGGCAGCACAGTCACAGCAGGGCTGTGGACAGAACCCCGACAGACATCTCCTGGCGTCCAAACCTGACCGACCAACACAGGAGGGAACACAGGAGGATAGCACAAAAAGAGTAGGAGTCAGGGACATATGGGTGGACTGCCAGGTATCCAGGGCAGACCAGGGAATATCTGGCGGGACAGACCAGGGCGTAGCCGATGAGACAGACCAGGGCGGATATAGTGGATCTGACCCTGGAGCGCGATCCAGCGGCCAGGGTGAAGGCTTTAGGGAGGAAGCAGGGTCAGGAGACCAGGGAAGGAGTGAAGAAATGTGCACATTTCCAAGTGTGTTTAATCTAACAACCATCTTGCAGTTCATCCCTCAAAATATAGATATTGCTATTGAGAAACACATAGGTCTGATTGGAGAACACGTTCTTTTTCAACACTGAATACCCACTAAACATTTTTGAATAAACTAATAACCAACAATGCATGTTGAAAAAAACCTGTAATTTAAGCTCATATTAAATTAAACAATCATTTACAAAATACACTAAGTAAGGGACAGAAAACTAAATTCAGGCCAAGTTTGCTGTTGTTGCCAAGTTATATTGTTGCACACCAGAATTAGGTTTTCTTGGCATCTTGACAAAGGTTTGAGCACTATTGCATAACTTGCACTGTGTAAATAATGTGACTCACATGAGCCACCAAAATACCAAACATGCATTGTAAACTTTAATTCAAAAGTACAAGTGATGTCTCTTACCTTTATCTCAGCAGGCCCAATCCCGAAGGTCCACAGGCGCTCCGCTTGTCCCTTTGTTATTGCACTGTGGATGCTTATTGTATATTGACTGGGTTGCACTGCTCTTTCTCTCTGAATGAGTTATTGCCTGTCAATGTTTTTTAGACATATTCCTCCTGCTCTCCCAAATTCAGCATGCCATGCGGAGCTGGGGAAAAAGTTCAGGAAGGGTGGAGAACTGAGGGAGGAGCACAGATACATCCAAGAGTGAGAGATGAAATTAAAACAACAAAGAAAGAGAAAAAGGCTTACAGAAAAGAGGCTAGAGCAGGCCAACTGGATAGATGAAAGTACACAAGGTTGCTGAGAGGTGGAAAGAGTACAAGGGTACAAAATATCAACATGAGACAGAACAACTGCCAGATAAAAGCAATTAATTTTCCCTTGTTCCTAGGCCATTTGACAAATGTTAAGTAGCTGCTGAGATCTCCAGGGACACTTTTAAAGAGCAGGATTCGCATTTTGCGATCACAATCATTTCAGTTAAAGGTGCTGTAACTTCTGTCAGATCTTAATATGCAGAGACAAATATATGTAAATAATTTGTATGTTTATTCCCCTCAAAACTTTGTTTTGATTGTTTGAGCAGTCTAACCAGTCCAACACTGCAACACTGACTCAACCAATGGCATGATCTTGGGCAGGAGACTGCCTGTTTTTGTCCACCCAATGGAAGGTGGGGTTAATGTTTGGGCAAATTGTTTGAAAACAACATTATTTTGTCAATTCTGCTTGGTGAGGCAGACATTGTACACTTCACCTTTTAGATAAAAAAAAAAAAAAAAAAAAAAAACTTAACAATAAACACTATGGCCAACTTAGATCTAGGCCTACTATAATTTAATGACAACTAAATGAAATATATTGAACAGAAGATTATTTTAAATCACTGTAGTTTTATTTGCTTTTCTTAATAGTCAAGAATCCATGTGTGTATATATATATAGTCAAAGCTGTAATAACATGTTTTTATTATGTTTTTACTGAAATATTCATCTAAAAATCTTTGTATGTGTTCAGCAGAATAAAGTCATTCATATTTGCGATGGAATGAGGGTGAGTAAATGATGAGAGAATTTTCGTTTTTGGATGAATTATTTTAAATACTTGCAATTATTTCTTATGTTCTCAACAGGTCTATTTGAAATGGCACAAACTTGACCTGGTGTGTTGCAGACAGGTTTTTCCTGCTCAGTTGGTTTCTGCAGTTTACATATATGACCACTAGATGTCCTTCCAGTCAACGCTTTTTTACTCCATAGAAACACGCTTCTGTGCACTATTATTAAAAGAGGATCTGTGGAGCTGATTAGTCAATATCATTTCCTTTTTTCATGTGACATCTTTAATTCTTTATTAGTTGGATATCAAACTCAGTTGTAAACATCTTTAAATGTTTATAACTGAGTTCCTATTTTTAACACATTTCCCGTGTCATATTGGAGGCCTGATGAAAGGAACCTGCACAAATGTTTTGTCATGTTAATGTAATCATTTGCGATTATTTTTAGATCCGTATGAATAAATCAAGGAGATATCCCAATTTCAAACAAATTATTGAATTTGATAAATAATTATATTTATAATTATAATATGTTTAATTCAAATCGTTGACTTCAATGGAGCAATTTGTTTGGTTATGCTATCAGTCGATTCTAAATCGCTCCACGTCCATTAAACGATTTTTCATGAACAGCACCTTACAGTTTCTCTGAAATGTGCATTGCAGAACACGTGCAGGGACTATTACGCAATTCATGAAAAACATTACAGCCACGTGACTGTGTCACGATTGGATCATGCGTGACCAATCAAAATACCACCGACCAATCAGCAAACGCGTAGGCGTGTCCAGGACCATGCGAACACTTGAGCGCGTATAAGTTGTTACTTTCTCACTACTGTCCCTCTGCTATGATTACTTTATCGAGTTTTAACTGTCAAAACTGGGGCTATCCCGGTCAATGGAAACACTCATGTTTTGCACAAAACAGAGTACGTCTTACAAAGATGACGCAGTATCTTTCCATTTCATTTTAAAGTTCTAAATTGTATCAGTACACAAACCCACCAAGAAATATGAAGAACATTTCATTCGTGATTTCATTATGCGAAATAATAAATAATTGTAAGGTGGCAGTTGTGTTAAAACAAATAATAATTTTAATATAAAATATGCTATATTTTCTTTATATATAATTTTTATATTATAAACTATATCATATTTAAGAGGAAAAATTATGCGGCTTCACAAATGCGATTCAGCAGAAGCAAAATGCCAGTTCCCTATTTATTATCCAGCACTAAATACCGTATATCTTGGACGAACGTAAAGATGTCAACATATAATTAATTAATTGTTGCTCGAGACAGTTAATAAGATTAACCTAATGAAACTTGTGCAGCATTTCTCCCACGTGACTGTGGCGAGCGAGGCGTTGCCATGGGGAAGTGACGTCACAGGGGTACGTTCGCGTTCAACACAGGAGATACGGGGCCTCTGACAGCTCTGTGTTTTGCGACTGCGACAGGGGTCGTCTGTTAAAATCCATCTCCATCTTCTTTATACGTTGAGAAAATGATGATCAAAATTATGCGAGCATGATCTGCAGATTCTGAGCTTTCACCTGAGCACAATATTGTGTCATTTTAGACTTTTCGACATTAGAAAAGGAATGGTGAAAAGTGAGTTCCGTCGGAAGAATCCGAATTCTCCTCAGGGATTCGGGGGGTTGGGGTCGCGTAAAGATATAAAGGATTGTAGAAGTTAAATAACGTGTATATTTGTTGAGGTAAGGCGAATTTAAAGTACAGAACGCGTCCTTTTTAATAGAAATTAATAGTATCGAGTGACCCGTTCGGGAGAAGCAAATAAATACAGCAATGGAGCTACGAGTTGGGAACAGATACAGACTGGGCAGAAAAATCGGAAGTGGATCATTTGGAGACATTTATCTGGGTAAATATATGCTTAAACACACTTATACACTCTTGCTGTAAAGCTGTCAACTAAAAGACACCGTTAAAGTCCTGTATTATTTCATGTATCTGTCAACAGTGCGTGTCATTGGTGTGTTTCCAGAAATTTACACTTTTTTTTTTAGTTCTTAAAAGTATGTACAACCATTAATTTCGATTTCAGACCTAAAGTGGTCTGTTTGATTTGTTGGGGACTTGACATTTTCCTCGATATTGGAACAAGTTAATATAATGGTTTAGTTCTGTTCTAGACTCCGCCTAAAACACTCCAGGATGTCATAATGTATATGCTTTTGACAGAAGATTGAGATATTTGACTTGGTGACATTGTTACGACAACGTTGGAAATTGCATCTTAAGTCTGCTGAATCTGTTTTGCCGTCAGCATGAGTTTCCAAACTGGTCCGTCCTTGTGTTGAATTATGAATGAACCTTACCTGTACACACAGGTTTCATTGAAAGCATGAACCACCCAAAAGGCCAATCCTGGCATGTTGATTCAACATAATTGCTTCAAATGGTCATACCAACAAGGCCTTTTTGAAAGTTTTGTTCTCTGGATTAGGAATGGATTTTAGGCAACATCTTCCCACCAGAGCTCTCTGTCTAAATACAGGATCCTGTTTGATTCAGACAGTCACATATTCCAGATCACAGGGTCATGGTGAATTTAGCTGCTGATTCAAGTGTTGCAACAGAGGAAATATTTACATGGTGTATGATGGCCTATATCCTTGCAGCTCTACAGAGAACATCAGTATCACACATGAGGATGTTGGTGATCATTTAAATATCTGTGCTGGTATTTCGAGATTGCGCTGATGACAATAGAAAGCCATTGTTGCATATTACAATATAGGGCTGGACCACATAACAAGGTCATGATATTAGCTTTTATTCTCCAACAGGCTTTCTGACTGTTGAAATGGGCTTATCAATTTTATAATGGTCTTTAATTTGCACAAAGTCTACTTTTACAGAACTGCTGTTGGTTGTCATAATATTTTAACTTAATTAATTTAATTGGCCAATTGTCACACATTATACATACATTTCTGCATATATACAGTGAAATTATTTATTTTTCACATATCCCAGCTATGCTGGGGTCAGAGTGCAGGGTCAGCCATGATTCGGCGCCCCTGGAGCAGATAGGATCAAGGGCCTTGCTCAAGGGCCACACAGTGGTGTCTTGTCGGTGCTGGGGCTTGAACCCCCAACCTTCTGGTCAGTAATCCAGAGCCTTAACCGCTGAGCCACCACTGCCCTATAAACTTAACTCAAGCCTGTGATTAAGTGTACATGATTAAAGCACAGCAAAGTTTATCTCATATTCTAAAGGCATTAAAGGAAGTTTTGCAGCTGGTGGCCTTAAAGGAATGTTCTGGTTTCATACAACTTGAGGTCAGTCGATAACATTTGTGGCATGATGTTGATTAAACCAAAAATATATTTTAAATTGTCCCCCCTTTAACGAATTAAAAAAATCTGGTTCATAGTCAGGCACTTACAATGTAGGTGAATGGGGCCAATCCATAACGTAAATTGGATGAGCCAGTGAGAACACTGGTTAAAGTGTTTACATGCCACCCGAAATCGGCATAATGGACAAAAATCTACTTTATGCTTATGCCATTTATGACCTTACACCAACAAAGTAACTATATTGATTTAACATGGCCAAATGTGTTGTCAGCGTAAGCATAATGTGTAAGAGCGTACATGTAGGTGCGCTCAACGATTTAAACAAATTTGCAGCTCAAATAATACACAAGATTTCACAGAATTATTAACAATTGCTTTCATTAAATTTAAGCTTCATATTTCTGCTTTAAACCCTCCAAAATTGGCCACATTCACTTCCATTGTTCCGAGATGCAAGTGAATGGGTGCCAAAATTTTGAAGCTCCAAAAATCACACAAGTCAGAATAAAAGTAATCCATAAGACTCCAATGGTTAAATCAATGTCTTTAGAAGTGATATGATAGGTGTGGGTGAGAAACAGATACATTTTTAAGTCCCTTTTTTTTTTTTTTTTTTTTTACTTTAAATTCTCCTCCCTGCTGAGTCAAACTTTCCCATTCTTCTGTTTTTGGTTCACATTCTTCACGCATATCGCCCTGTACTGGGCAGGGAGAAGAATCTCCACCAAAAAGTACATATAGTTTAAGTCAGAAGATTACATACACCTTAGCCAAATTCATTTAAACTCAGTTTTTCCACAATTCCTGGCATTTAATCATATAAAATGCTCTCTGTCAAAGGTCAGTTAGGATCACTATTTTAAGAATGTGAAATGTCAGAATAATAGTAGAGAGAGTGATTTATTTCAGCTTTTATTACTTTCATCACATTCCCAGTGGGTCATAAGTTTGCATACACTTTTTGTTAGTATTTGGTAGCATTGCCTTTAAATTTTTTAACTTGGGTCAAACGTTTTGGATAGCCTTCCACAAGCTTCTCACAAAGCGAGAAGCTTTTAGGCCCCTTGGAGGCCCCTTCCTCCTTACAGAACTGGTGTAACTGAGTTAGGTTTGTAGGCCTCCTTGCTTGCACATGCTTTTTCAGTTCTGCCCACAAATTTTCTATCAGACTGAGGTCAGGGATTTGTGATAGTCACTCCAATAGCTTGACTTTGTTGTCCTTAAGCCATTTTGCCACAAATCTGGTGGTATGCTTGTCCATTTAGAAGACCAATTTCCTATCGAGCTTTAACTTCCTGGCTGATGTCTTGACATGTTGCTTCAATATATCCACATAATTGTCCTTCCTCATGATTTCATCTATATTATGAAGTGCACCAGTCCCTCCTGCAGCAAAGCACCGCCAAAACATGATGCTGCCACCCCCATGCTTCACTGTTAGGATGGTGTTCTTCAGCTTGCAAGCCCCACCCTTTTTCTTCCAAACATATCTATGGTCATTATGGCCAAGCAGTAAAATTATTGCTTTGTCAGACCAGAGGACATTTCTCCAAAAAGTAAGATCTCTGTCCTCATGTGCACTTGCAAACTGTAGTCTGGCTTTTTTTATGGTGGATTTGGAGCAGTGGCTTCTTCCTTGCTGAGCAGCCTTTCAGGTTATGTCGATTTTTGAATTGTTTTACTGTGGATATAGATATTTGTCTACCTGTTTCCTCCAGCATCTACACAATGTCCTTTGCTGTTGTTCTGAGATTGATTTGCACTTTTCACACCAAACTACGTTCATCTCTGAGACAAAATGTGTCTCCTTCCTGAGTGGTATGAATGCTGTGTGGTCCCATGTAGTGTTGTCAAAAATACCGGTACTCCGGTACCAAGTCAGTACTCAAACACATTTTTTTTTTTCGGAACTTTTGAACGCTCACAACAAGCAAAATATTGCGACAAGCAAAGTAGCAGCTGCGGAGTCTCAACTTAATCTTGTCAAAGTGGAAAAAGCCAGGTTTGGAAATTCTTTGGATTTGAGGCTGATGAAAAGGGAAACATCATAAATCAGCAAAAACCTGTTTGCAAACGCTGCTTTCACAATTTTCTGACGAAAGGAGAAAACGCATCAAACTTAATAAAGCACCTAAAATACAGACACCCGGATTTATTCAAGCTACTAAAGCAGGTGAGTTTAAAAGCATATTATCATTTGTATTAGGGCTTGTATTGTAGACTTTATCGACAACGTCGAAAATAAAAAAATTTAGTTGTCGAATAGTTTGTTAACTTAAAATGAAATAAACTGGAATGAAGCACGAGAGCAGCACTGCTGTTCGTGCCTGACGAAGGAGAGGAAGAATTACACCGATCAGTCCAGATGCACTCTAAACTTTCACAGTTTCATGTTATGTAGATCCCAAAGTATTAGGGAATTATAAAAAAAAAAAAAAAAAGGTAAATTCAGAAGCACTCTCATTGTGGAATAAGCGGAGGTGGAGCTCTTTAAAGGAAACACCCCACCGTTACATCTTAAATGCGGTTATATTTTATAGCTTTATTAAAGTTCAAATAATACAGAAGCAGATCATGTTAATAACTATAAAGTCAGAAACTGGCATTTCTCTGTGTGGTCGATGCCTCTTCTATGAGTTGTGCGAATGTCCCGATTTAAGGGGGAGCGATTGAGACTCTGCCTCAGGGACGCTCATCCCTTGAGCGCAGACGCTTAATGCAGCTAGATTAGAACGCGATTGCTCGCGACTTATTTAATCATATGTCATTGTGCATTTCATATTGTGAAGAAAATTGGCAATATGCAGCTTTATTAATATGAGAGCACTTTGCACATTAGTTTGGAAATTGTTTTTTATTCATTCTATTGTATGCTTGTTTATTTAGTTTTTGTAGTACTTGGTAAAAACTTAAGTTTTCAAAAATACTTTAAGCATACATTGTACAGTTTTGTTATAATTCAAAAATAATATATTTAACTTAGTGTTGCTCAATGTTATATTTTTGTTCTTAGTTCTGCTGCTAATGTTTTAACTTTTTTATTAATAATAGTGTTGTTCAGTAACCTGTTTTTGTGTCTTGCTTTGATACCTAAAATGGTATAGAGTACCGTAAAATTTCACTGGTATTGCTACTGACTACTGAAATTTTGGTACCGTGACAACACTAGTCCCATGGTGTTTATACTTGTGTACTATTGTTTGTACAGATTAATGTGGTACCTTTAGGCATTTGGAAATAGCCCCCAAGGAAGAACCAGACTTGTGGAGGTCCACAATTTTTTTTTCTGTGGACTTTGTTGATTTCTTTTGATTTTCCCATAATGTCAAGCAAAGAGGTACTGAGTTTAAAGTTAGGCCTTAAAATACATCCACAGGTACACCTCCAATTGATTCCAATTAGCCTATCAGAAGCTAATTGCCTTAAAGCTTGACATAATTTTCTGGAATTTTCCAAGCTGCTTAAAGGCACAATTAACTTGGTGTATGTAAACTTCTGAACCACTGGAATTGTGATAGTCAATTTAAAAAGAATCAGTCTGTCTGTATACACTTGTTGGAAGAATTACTCATGTCATGCACAAAGTAGATGTCCTAACAGACTTGCCAAATCTATAGTTTGCTAATATGAAATCTGTGGAGTGGTTAAAAAATTTGTTTTAATGACTTCAATCTATGTGTAATGTAAACTTCTGACTTCAGCTGTAAATATTGATCTGTTTCTCACCTACACCTATCATATGACTTCTGAAGATTAGGATTAGGAAGGATTAAAACACTGGAGTCATATGGATTACTTTTAATGCTGCCTTTTTGCTTTTTGGAGCATCAAAATTGGCATCCATTCATTAGAATTGGATGCAACTGCAGAGTGAAAATATTCTTCTAAAATCTTTTCATTTTTAGGTAAACAATCCCTTTAACATTATGCTCCAATCCAGTCAGCTTGCTCCATTTCGATATAGAAGTGCTGTTTTCATCGTTTACATGAGGCCTGTGATCACCACCATATTAAAGTGTTAACCTGTGGAGAGCTCTTTATCCTGGAGCCTTCTGGCTGAGATGGGATTGTCTCTGTGTGTGTGAACAGGGCTTGCTGGGTGGGGTGATATTGTAAACTCCATCTGCTCAGTTACTTCTATTTCATAACCACTCCCAGTCTTTCAAATCATATAGAAAATTTGGAAGTGTTACTGTTATGAAGCTCTTAAATGTATTTCACACCCAGATATGTCCTCAAATTGGCTTAAATCATCCGCTACCTCCTAGTTATGCCTTTTTACCGAGATTCCCAGACCAGTCCCACGCTTGCATCATGAGAGGCCTCAGGTGTGTGACTCACCCAGTGCTGCCTCGCTTATTTTTATTTCCGGTGCCAATCCATTTGCCTTTACATAACCACAGTGTTTTGGACTTTGTGGTTTTGGCTTTATGATGTGATAAAGTCTGGTCAGCCCATCTCATTTAGCAGTTAGGCTGTAGTTTGCATTGAAGACTTTATCAAGAATGGACATCTTTGGTAATTTCGTAGTTAAAGCACATGAACTGTTTTGGAAGTAAAACTAGTGGTTCCAATTCATTTTCATTCCCCATATAGAGTCAACTATTGAAGAGGCACTGGTTTTTCTTTTTGGCACCATTACATAACACTGGTGTGCTATTGGTTTCCTGTATCAGGGCTGTAATACTGATCTGAACCCAGAGCAGAACTATGTTTTTTACATTGTTCATAGGCAGGGATAGGCTTTGACCTGTTCCCTATTTCAACAGCATTGGAAGTGTGTTTTTCTTTTGAATCTAAATGTAATCAAAAGGTGCTGACTGTTTACTCTCCTCTTAGAATTGATAAAATGTCTCTAGTTCGCTGATTTAATTGTGTGCTTGCGTCTGACAGGCATGACATACATTTCTTTGCTAACAGCTGAATGGCATCCCATCCTGTAGTGTTTATTGAAATATCTCAGAAACCGGCAGAACAAGTCCTTGAGTTTCTGTTCAGACAGGTACGGGTAGCAGTTTGTTCAGTTTTTGTCATTTACAAGTTAGGATAAATCAAGTTATGGAAATATTTTTTGCTGTATCTGTACCAGCATTCTTTGATTAATGCTGATGGAAGTTTGTCTGTGTGTCTTTTGTCTTTGTCACATTTCTGTTTAACAAATTGTACATCCTTAAATTAAAATTGTAATTTAATTGCCCTATACTACACTTTATTAGGTACACCTGTACTACTACTTGTCATGCGATTTATCTAATCAGCAGGTATGTAACGATTCACTCAACTCACAGTTAGGGTTGCAACGGTATGAGATTTTAACGGTATGATAACCGTCTCAAAGTATTACGCAATTACTATTATCAGTGAAAACAGAAGGGTTATTTAATTTTGTTTATTTTGAGGAAACTATTATAATTTAAACTATGCATACACAAATTGAAGTATGTGTATTAAAAAAAGTCTCCATTTTGAAAATAAATAGAAAAAATTAGAAGCTAACAGAATTATAATAAACATGCTAAAAAATGGCATGTAACTATAACATGTTATGTAACTAAAGCATTTTAGTTTACATGTTAGCATAGCATGTTAAATTAACTACTAAATGAAAAATAACATCAGTTGTGTGAGCTTTTAAAGTAATGTCCTATGATTATTAACAATTAACATATACTTTAGGTGCAGCCAGACTGCTCCTGTCTGTACATTTAACTCGGTGGTTCTCAACTGGTTTTGCTTCAGGACAGATTTTACATTGGAAATCAAGTGACGACCCACCATAGCATTTCCTTTTGTTGCATAGTTATGTTAATGGTTTTCAAGTACATGTATCGTGACGTTATTTTTGTTGTTGATGTCAACAACAAAAGTGACAGGAAGTGTTCTCTTCCCCCTTTTAAAAATTGAAGAGCATATTTACTTAAATGAGCCCATTAATATCCTGTTTGTTTCCTAATTTCAAACATTATTCAAACAGAACACACATATTACACAGGAGGAAGGCTCCTCATTACCATGGTTAGGTTAGTGTAGCTAGTCTTAAATAATAGTAGTAGTAATAATAATAACAAATTATAGTATTTATGAAAAAATACATTCTAGCTGAAACACATCTTGAAACTTTACAACGGTTGATATAAAATTAGGTCTAATAGAGTCTACCTTTTTAGATTATTTCATATGAAACTAACATTTTATCAAAATATAACAGTTGCTTTTACTCATGTAAAATCATGAAACAATTTTGTAAAGGTGATGTATAATGAAAAAATAAAATAACATTGTACAGTGTTGCTCTTTTCCTCCTCAGTGCTGTTTGACACGTCAGGGCTGCCTACTGTTTGAGAGGTTCCTCTGTAACGCTTTAAAGTCTCACTAGATTTGAAATGGTCACATCAGCTTGCGCTCCGCAAGCCTGGTCTTTGCACGTACGCGCATGAGAGAAGAGTATATCATGATCGCAAGCTTGTTACACTCGTAAGAAAGTGCAGAAGAGAAGCCTTTAGCTGATTGCGAGTTTATCATTAAATCTGTCTCAGCCGTCCTAAATGGGCTATCACTTGGGTGGCCACTGATATATCTTCAATGGGAGAACCATGGCATTATTTCCCTGCTGTCTGTGACCCAGCCCGAATAGACCACTTGAGAAACACTGCTTTAACTCTCTCACACGCTCACTTATGTCAGACCCCCTCGCCTCGCTTCTCTCTGACATTTTCTCTGCTGCGCGTGCGTGATGCATGTTGATGAGTCTGACAGGCAGAGTAGGAAAGGAGATGCGCATGTGAGATTCTCTGCACATTCACATTGTCCCCTGCTGATGTAAAAAACCTTTCGATAGGGACAGAGGTGGCTGGCGTGGAGAGGTATGCTTTGCTAGACTGGAGAGCAGTGGGTACAGCCTTGCATTTGCTTTCCACCACTGGAGTGGAGAGCTATTGATGGAAATGGATGTTTCAGCTCTGTACTTATTCATTTCTGCAAAAATCTGACTGATGTGCTGTGCAGCTGGTTCATTGAATGTCTCCAAGGAGATCTTCCAATGCTGTTTTCTTGGAAGGAGGTTGTTTCAGCTCCTGCTCTGTCTGTCTGGTTAAGAGGCTGCTCTGCTGAAGACGGGGTGGCCACTGGCACCTTCTTCGCCCTCATCATGCACAGAGGAATAGCAGAAATAAAAAGTCTTAAGTACAACCGTGACAGGGGTTTGAAATTGTTATAAAGACAAAATTGTAATATTATTTGTTATAATTTGTATCATTACTCTTGCAAGAGTTAACACTTGAACACATTTAGAAAAATATGCCATAATCAACAAAGTAT